>OY997262.1:187272996-188522996 GCA_963921465.1 Triticum timopheevii
CGCGGACCCGTCGCAAGGCGCCACATGGCAGGGGCAGTCTGCTCACCCACGCGCGCGACGGGATAGGCCGTTGGGTGGGGCCGCCACTACCGCGCCTCGGCTCGCGAACGGATCCGTTGCGGCCGCGCGGACGGTTGGGTTTCCCACGTCGTTACTGCGCACAGTAACTTCATGGGGTAAATCGTGGGGGGCGTGGGGTCCCGCGCGTAGTTAATCCCACGCCCGCCCCATCGGCTTCTCAGCCTACAGGCCCATAAGTAGGCGGGGGGAGTAGGACGGCGAAACACGCGCGCCCATTCTTCCCTGCTTCCCTGCCTCCTCTTGCCTCTTCTTCTTCTTGCCATCGCCGCTCCAAACCGCGCTGCGCTCGCCGTGATGAGTTCTTCCTCCGCCGCCGCAGCTCCTGCCGTGCGCTCCGGCGTGTGGGACGGCTCCGTGGTGGACGACAACACCCCGGCGCGAACTTGGTGCGAGCCCGCGCCGCGCCGGCGGGGGAAATAAGGCCGGCGCCGGAGGAGGGCGAGCGGGTCGTATTCCGCTCGCACCTTATGCGCAGCCTGGGGCTGTCGGCGAGCGGCTTCTTCCGCTCCTTCTTGGAGTTCAACGGGCTCCAGCCGCACCACCTCACTCCAAACACGGTGGTGCTGCTGGCCGCCTTCGCCACCCTGTGCGAGGGTTTCCTTGGCGTTCTCCCCACCATTGAGCTGTGGGGAGAGTTCTTCCAATCCAAACTCGGCACACACGTCGTCGGCATACCGGCTCAGTGCGGCGCCTTCATCGCAATGCGAAGGTCGACCGCCGACAATCCATTTCCCTCCATCATGATGATCAAGTCGGTGAAGATGTGGCAGCGGTCATACTTCTATATGAAGAACGTCGCCCCGGAAGGCGACTGGGTCAACCTGCCGCACTACAAAGCCGGCGCGCCGGCTGGGAGGCTTCCCAGCTGGTCCCATTGGGCCAAGACGCTGACTCCCGCAGGAGCTGCCACCATCGCGCGACTCCGAGTGCTGACGCAGTCGGAAGGCTTGGTTGGGGCCGACTTGCCGGCCGCCTTCGTGGCGTGCCGAGTCCTCCCACTCCAAGGCCGACCTCATCTAATCTGTCAGATGAGCGACCACCGGGACCCGAGCCGGATGTGCACCAGGGACATGCCCCACGCGGAGGTGGCGAACATGGTGAACCACATCGCGAACTGCGATCTCGCGGCGGACTGGCAGTTCGGCAAAGAGCCGTACTCGCGCGCCAACCCCCCGCCAGTGGTAAGTTGTATATTTTGCTCTTTTGTTTTTCTTTGTAGCCGAATCCGACTTCTGATACCCTTGGTTTCTTTGAGTCAGAACCCCCTCATCCAGCCTGCAGCCGGCGCCACGGGACTGCCCCGCGAGTTCGCTCTAGATCGAGCAGAGAGCAACGTCGACAACCCCGACTTGGGGGCGGCGGCAATGGAGGCCGACGCCGAAGGCGGAGGAGGAGGAGCAAAAGGCGGCTTTAGGCCCTCGGCCACCTTCACCGACTGGCCAGAAGACGACGCCGAAGGGGAAGTCGCCCCGCGCCGCCAATCGAGAGCCGGCCACCCAGGCGCGAGTTCCTCCGCCGGCGTGGCCGGTCAAGTCGGCGCGAAGAAGCACCGTGCCGTGCCGAGTTAGCTCGGCGGCCGGCCAAAGAAGTTCAAGGGGGCGGCCGCCGCGACCAAGCGGGAGGAAGCGGTTGCGAAGGCCAACCGCTTCCGCAAGGAAGTGAAGAAGCCGCCGCTAATCTCTGTGTAAGTGCTCTCTGCTTTCATCTTGTTTTCTTTGATGAATCTTTTCCGAGTCTTTTTCATTCCTTCTTTGTTTCAGGGCCCCTCTTTCTCTTGAGAGGGTCGCCGTACCCTCTGTCATGGGGTCGGCCGAGACGTCCGCCAATACTCGGCGGATTGACCCGCCGCCGACCTCTGGGAGGCGACAGAGCGAAACGCGCGGGAGAAGCGCGACGAGGAGGAGGCTGACCGTCTGGAGAAGGCGGAGGCCGAGAGAGCGGCGGCCTCCGCCCAGAAGAAATTGGAGGAAGCCGAAGCCGCCGCTGTAGCAAGAGAGCGGGCTGCGGAGAACGCGCACCGCCAGTCGGCATTGCTTGTCATCCCGCTGAACTCCGCGCCGCCGCCCCTGGAATTCACGGGGCAGACTGGAGAAGTCGGCAGGGAGCACCCCATCATGGAGAAGGGAGGTGGCGAGGCCTCCGCGTCGGGCACGGCCATGCCACCACCGCCGCCCCACCGCCGTCTGGGAGCGCGCACGGCAAGCAGCCGGTAGGCCCGCCGGTGCCGCCGACTAAAGACGAGGCGGTGGCGAGGCTGCTCCTTCAAGTCGCCTCACCAGCGCGCCGCCGTCTCGAGAAGGCGGTTTCAGCGCCACGCCCCCTGGAGGCCGGCGCCGCCAGCTCGGCCATCCCAGATGACGAGGCGACAAGCGTCGCGCCCACTGGGTGGGTGCGAGGAGGCGGCGACGGTCCGCTGAACCAGGCGCTCCTGGACGTCCAGGCGAAGCTGCGAGCTTAGGGCAAGGCCATCCAGGGTGCACCAAGGCGCATCTGGCGTCGCGCGCATCTATTCGGGTATACTTTCCTTTTTTGACTTTGTTTTTTCTCATTCTTCTCTGTGGGGGCGCGCCAGCGCACCCACTGGGTTTAGTCCCCGAGTTTCGGGCCGGCTGCTGAGTAGGCGGCCCGAAACTCAATCTGGCGAGTTCCTCATTTTTGTCTTTGTCTTGATTATTTATCACAGGAGTATCGAAACCTCCGCGTTACTGCCTTCAACCGCAACGTCGAGCAGCTGGGGAAGTGGACCGCCGACTTGTCGGAGAGTCGGAGTAAGTCCTTCTTCTTTTTGGCGAGGGCGCGCTGGCGCACCCGCGGGCTGTAGTCCCCGAGATTCGGGCCGATTGCTGAGCAGTCGGGCCGGATCTTCCCAGCGACCATCTTTGCTGACGACTTGACGTCCTTTTCCTTTGTTCTTCAGAGGCCAACGCCGCTCTTCAGGAACGGTTGGGCGAAGTCGGCTGTAACGCCCCGGATTCGATGCGCCAGGTGTCTGCCAGTTATTCACCGTCATTGCCATGTCATTTGCTTGCGTGTTGCATTTTATCATGTCATCACGTGCATTTCATTTTGCATACATGTTAGTCTCATGCATCCGAGCATTTTCCCCGTTGTCCATTTTGCAATCCGGCGCTCCTATGTCATCCGGCGGCCCCCTCTTCTCTCTTTTCGTGAGTGGGTGTTAAACGTTCTCGGAATGGCCCGAGGTTTGCCAAGCGGCCTTGGTATAGCACCGGTAGACCGCCTGTCAAGTTTCGTGCCATTTGGAGGTCGTTTGATACTCCAACGGTTAACCGGGTAACCGTAAAGGCCTCTTTTGTGTGCAGCCCAACACCCCCTCCAAAGTGGCCCAAAACCCACCTAACTCCCCTCCATGCTCTCGGTCGTTCGATCACGATCGCGTGGCTGAAAACCGCACCTCATTTGGACTCTCCTAGCTCCCTCTACCTATAATACTAGACCTTCCCCGAAATTTTCGGGTCATTCTACCCTAGCCCCTTCTTCCTCCGCGCGCCGGACACGTCCGCCCAGCGCCGGACGCGTCCACCGCCGTCGCTCCAGCCAACGGGGGAGCGCCACGTGGCCCCGACCACCGCGCGCCGCCCGCGGCCCGCCAGGCCCGCCGCCGGCCCCCGCGTCCCGGCTCCCGCCCGGCCGCCGTCCCCGTGCCCCCGACCTCGGCTTCCGCGCCGGACGACCCCGCCGCCCCGTCGCTGGCCCTCCGCCGCCGCCTCGCCGGCGACCGCCGCCGCGCCTCCCCGCTCGCCGCCCAAGCGTCCCGGGACCCGCCGCCTCGCGTCTCCAACCCCGCCGTCTCCGCGCCGCCCGCGGGAGCCCGCGCCCCGAGCGCCTCCCCGCCGCCGGACTCCGCCTCGCCACCGGCCGCCGCGTCCGCGCCCGCGAGTGCCGGCCGCCGCCTCGCCGCGCCGCCCGGCCTCTGGGGCCGCGCCGCCCGGCCTCTCCCTCGCGTCCTCCAACCGGATCCGGCGAGGAGCGCCTCGGATTCGGCCTTCCCTCCTCTCCGGCGAGCCTCTCCTCCAACTCCGGCGAAACTCCGGCCGCCTCGAAGTCCGTGCTCGGGCCCCCAGATCTTAGATCCATTTTTTTCGGAGGTTGACCCCGTTTTCCCTAAGTCCCTGTTTTCAAACATTATCATGCCATGTTCATTGCATTGTATCTCTGCGTCCGTAGCTCTGTTTCGTGCGTGTAATATGTCAAATTGTTCGTCTTGACGAGTACTTCATTTCATTCCATTGCATCATTTTCATTTGAGCTCATCTTGATGCCCGAGATGCTGTTGGAAGAGTGCATGTTGCTGTTAATCTGCTGAAACAGTTATAACATGCTCATTTGTCATTTTTGCCATGATTGATGTGTGCATCCTATGAGGTTGAGCTCTACATGTGTTTTGATCTATGCTATGCCATCTTTCCAGTGGTGCCATCCATGTATTTTTGTGACTTGTGTGCTGAGTGCATCGAGCTTTTTAAGTAGGGTACTTGCTGTTGCTGTTTTCCTGACAGATTCTGTTATATTTTGTTGCTATGTAAACATGCTTCTACTAGTCATTTCGTGCATAATCTGGAGATGTTCTATAAACATGTTTTTCTCTACATGTCATCCTCTATCCATTCATGCCCTTGGTTGCAATTATAGCCTGCTGGAACATGTTGTAATCTTGCTCCAAAGTTGCTTGATAATGTTGCTGTCAGCCTGTTAACATTAAGTTCAATGTTTCCATGATTGTTTGCTAGTGATCCATGCACCCTATGAACTTGCTATTGCCATGCTTAGCTTCAAAAACATGCCTTCTTACTGTTGGTTGCCTTGCCATGCCATGTATTGCTCTGTGGTGAGTGGTTCAAGCTCACCAACATGCCTACTTATTGTTGTTCCTGCCATGTATGAATCTGTAATATAACTTGCCATGTTTACATGGGTGCCATCATATTTTCTATGCCTTTTTGGCTCATGTTCAGTAAGGGACTTTTGATCTATGCAATTAGTAGATTCATTCCATGCCTTTGTTTGCCATGATAAGTTCATGTAACATGATGTTTGATAGCTTTAAACATTGCAACCTGATGTTATTTCCTGATAAGTTTGAAGCTGTTATTATTTGCAATCTTACCATGTGTTTTGGAGCATGTTCTATTGATTTCTGGAGTTAGCTCAGTGTTCATGTTTTGTTGTGCTTTACCTGTAATGGGATTGCTGAGTCCTCGTGGCTCACAGATTACTACAACAACAGTTGCAGGTACAGGTTATGCGATGATCGAGACGCGAGAGCGATGCTTGCTTGTGTTGAGTTCTTCTTCTGCTTCTTCGATCAGGGGATAGGTTCCAGGTCGGCAGCCTGGGCTAGTAGGGTGGATATTGTTTGAGTTTCTGTTTATGATTCATCCATAGTTGGATGTTGTTCTTGTATGTTGTATTGTTGTATTAGTGTGGCATTGTATGCCTTATGTATGTATCCCCATCTATTATGTAATGTTAATGTAATGATATCCACCTTGCAAAAGCGTCTCAATATGCGGGTCTATCCTTGGTGGGACCTTCGAGTTCCTTTTGGATAGGGTCGCATATTGGGCGTGACAAGTTGGTATCAGAGCCTCGACCGACCCTAGGAGCCCCCTTGATTGATCGTGTAGTTTGGCCGTTGTTGAGTCTAGAAGAAAACTATTTTCGGAGTCTAGTTATATCGGAGAGTAGGAATTCTTTTTACTCCTCTGCCCCTTCGTCACTCTGGTGAGGAATCTTGACGTAGGTGTTTTGAATTACTCTTCCTCTTTCAAATTTTTCTTTAGGTTCACGCAGTTGGTTTTACGATCGTTGCTCCTCAGCTCTTTTATCTGGTGCATTTCTCGTCAAGTTGACTCGAGCATCTTCATCTTTGAGTTCAATTCTCAGTGTTTTCTTTTCTCACCCGCCCACCCTTTTGCATCTCGGAGCCGGAGTCCGTAATCGAGTATCCTTCCTACTCGTGCGAAGTCTTTGCTTTCTTTCCTCAATGATTTCAAACATTGTTTTCTCTTCATGATATTCGTCGGTTTCCCCTTCCAAGTTGTCTTTGTTTTTCCCGCCCTCTGTCGTGGTGGCTGGGAGCACGAGCACCTATGGGGCAGGAGGGCCCCTTTTTGTCCGGCAAGGGAGCGGAGGGCGCACGCAGAGCAGATCGAGGCGAGAGAGCGCGCGGGGGATTTTTACCCAGCTTCAGAGCTCTCCGGAGAGATAAAACTCCTACTGCTGCTTTGTGTTTGTATTGTGTTCTTGCTCGAGAGAGCGGGGGCGTGGCGTCGAATCAGCCGAACCCCTAAGTTGTGGAACCGAAAGTCCGAACCTCCGAACCCCCTCTACGTGCGCATGGGCCTCCTTTTTATAGGCTAAAGGGGTCACCGACAGGTGGCAGCGTAGAAAGAGGGGTAGAAAGGTAAAAACGCGGGTTGGTACAACTGCTACCAACAGTGTCCCCTACCTAACTCTGACGGTAGGGGACAGGGGCATTTAATGCCCGTCTGGTCGCCCCAATAGTGCAAGGAAACGACCGCTAGAGGCGCCACTGATCGCCACGATGGCCTCCTTGTCAGCTCCTCTTGCCACCTCGCACCGCATGGCTGCACAGCGCCTTGCCACGTGCTCCTGGGATAGTCCTGGGGTGACACGCCGCTGGATGTGCTGGAGCTCGGGTGCATGGTGGCAGCCTTGCCGCGGCAAGCGCCTTGCCGCGGCCCTTATCTTGTCGCATCAGCAAGCTTGCCGCTCGCCGGGCCTGCCGGGACGCGCGGGGCGTCGCGGCAAGTTTCCTTGGAATGCCTTGAGTGGCCTTCCCGGCAAGCTCCTCTTGCCGGGGTCTTGTCTTCTTTCCCGGTGAGCTCCTCTTGCCGGGGCCTTGGTTGGCCTTCCCGGCAAGCTCCTCTTGCCGGGGCCTTGGTCGGCCTTCCTGGCAAGCTCCTCTTGCCGGGGCTTTGGTTGGCCTTCCCGGCAAGCTCCTCTTGCTGAGGCCTTGGTCGGCCTTCCCGGCAAGCTCCTCTTACCGGGGCTTTAGCTTGAGTACTCTGCTCTTGAACGGCGTCAAAGTAGCCGTTGAGGGTCTTAGCGGACGCCCGGCAAGCCCTGCCGCGGGTCGCTGCGACTGCCCATGCCCAAGTTCGGGGTACTAAAGGTACCCCTACTTTAGTACACCGACAGGAGCCCCCGGGCCTGGGCCATACACGGTGCCGAGCGCTGTTGGGCCAGGCCCAAAACAGGGCACGGGCACGCGTGGCCTGGGTCCGCACTGAATCTGACTCCGTATCCACCGCGTTCTCCCACAACGGCACACGTCAATCGTGGCGTTGTGGGAGAGAACGTGGGTAATTTTTTAATCCAGGGAATGCGTAACGTCCGCCTCCCCTGTTTATAAGCAGAGGAAACAGGGCCGTTCCCCCACCTTCGCCACTTGCAGTTCCTTCCTCCGAAAGCTCCGCCGCTCCCCTCCGCTTCCCAAGCCGAAGGAGAGCTGCGCTCCGCCGCTCACCGCCGCTGTCGCCGCCGTTGCCCTCTCCTTCTCCCACCGCTTCCGCTATGGCTCCGAAGACCGGGAAGGCTGCGAAGGCTGTGAAGTCGGCCGAGGCGCTGCAGCTTGAGGAACTACGCAAGAAGCGAGTGCTTTTCCTCCCTGAGCTCACCCGGCAGGCGCTGCGGGAGGAGTTCTACCTCTTCTGGTCGACGGAGACGCGGGCGCATCCGCGCACGCAGGTGCTTTCCGCTGAGGCTTCCAAATCGAAGAAGTGCCACAGAGGTTACTACTTCTTTCCTGTGTTCTTCTATTGTGGGCTCGGCCCGCCTTTTTCCGATTTTTTCTGCGACATCATGAACACCTACGGGTTTCATCTTCTCGATTTCACCCCCAACGCCGTTCTGACAATGGCGGTTTTCGCACACCTCTGTGAGAACTTTGTTGGCATCCTCCCCAATGTCACTCTTTTTCGTCATTATTTCTCCCCCCGTGCCGAGAAAGGGGAGCCACTGGCTGGCGGAATCGCCTGGACTTCCCGCATTGGCATGAAGGAGGTGTACTTGACGGGCGAGCTCCGCAGCAAGTGGGACGAGTGGAGGGTGGAGTGGTGCTGGATCTGTGATGCCGATCCGCAGCCGTTCACCAAGCTGCGCCAGACCCGGGTGGTGCGTGGCGGCGATTGGAGCGCTCTGTCGCCGGTCGACGCCAAGCTGAAGATTGCCACCACCCGAATCCTCCGGCTCAGGCATGCCGGGCTCACAGCAGGGGCGGTTGGCGCGGATTTTCTTCGCCGTCGCATCGCCCCTCTGCAAAAGAGGGGGAGGCCCGCCTGGCTGTTTGGCGGCCCGGGGGATATCATGAGGCTGCGTCCAGGCCTCAACTTCAACTTCACCGTTCTGGAGCTTGACGCGATGCTGAGGGAGCTGTTCAAGCATGACGCCAATCATCCAGAATGGTTCAGGTTGCCGCAGGGCGTCATCCCCTTGTGCAACAACTCCCGGCGCGATCGCATCTGCGCAATGATGCCAGAGTGCGACCCGCACGGGATAAGTGCAACTTGGATAGAGCCCGCCGCCGAGGACGTGCAGCGATTCTTCGATAATTTGACGGAGGTAGCGGTCGACCCCGGCGAGCAGAAGCTTCTCACCCGCGCCACCACCGACAATGAGATGGTGTACATCGCCACTAGGGCCGAAGAGGCGGCAGCAGCCGCTGCCGCGGGCGAGTATGGCTTCACGTTGGCGGAGGCGGAGGCGGCCGAGGCGGCAAGTCTTGCCGATCGGGAAGAGCTTGCCGGAGAGGTCGCTGGCGAGGGGGAGCCCGAGGTCGAAGCGAACAAACCTGCCGAGGGCGCGAGCAGTCAGCCGTCTTCGAGCAGCTTGCCGCAGGCGGAGCCCCCAACGCGGCCCCAATTCCAACCGAGAAGGCGCCTCCGTCGAGTTGGGGATACGACAGAGGAGCAGGCCGGCCAGCAACCGCGGCGCCGTGGGACACGCTCCACTGCGGCAAGTACCGCTGCCGCGGGAGGATCCCAGGCCGTGCCGGTAACTGAGGCGGGATCTTCCCGGGCCGCCACGCCTGATCCTGCCGCAGCCCCCGCCAAACGCCGAAGGGAGCCTACTCCTCCGTCACACCGCGCAGAGAGGGTACCGGACTTCGACCTCTCCGCGCTGAGCTCCGATGATGATGAAGAGGAGGAGGAGGAGTGAGGCTTTCTTCTCGCTGTTCTTGATCTTCTTTTGATCTTTGTTGTTGCTTATCTTGTATCTGATTTGCTTCCCTCTGAATCCTTGTTCCATTTCAGGACTCTGGCCGAGAGAGCGGCGAAGAGGGCCAGGATCCCTGTGGTTGTCATCGAGGACGATCCTGCTGTGACTGCAGAAGACACGTCCGAGACCACCTTGACGGACCCGATTCCTTCTCCTCGCGGCAGCCCCCAGCACAGCCCCCAGCGTAAGTGTTTGGTTCACTTCTGGTTGTGGGGCGTGCATGGGTGCTTCTTCTTTTGCTGGCATCTTGATTGTTGATTTGCTCGTGTAGGAGCAGAGCAAGCCTGTCAGGAGGAACCAGAAGCCGCTCCGGAGGTGCTGTCTGCTTCGACTACGCCGCCAAGGGGTGATTCCCCGACAAGGGAGCGCTCTCCGGCAAGGGAGCGGTCCCCGGCAAGGGGTAGTTCCCCGACAAGGGGCAGGACTAGTGAGCCTTTAGTGGTGGAGCCTACGGTCACCGAGCCCAGCACAGGTAACCTTCCTTGTCGGAAATCTTCCCTTGGGTCCTTCTTCTGATCTTCTTTTTGGATCTTTGCTTGACTTTACTTTCCTCTTTCTATCCTCAGATCCCCCTCTCGCAGACCCGATGGAGACCGAGGCCGCCGGCGAGGAAGGCGCACGCGGCAACACTGAAGGTGCCGCCGCTGGCGAGGAAGGGACTGGCGCTGATGAGCCCGCCGATGAAGAAGCCACCGAAGCTGATGGCGCGGGAGCCGGCGAGGGATCCGGTGATCACACTGACGACCCGGAGGATGCAGGAGCGCAAGGCGCTACACC
Organism: Triticum timopheevii; assembly: GCA_963921465.1. Taxonomy (NCBI): domain Eukaryota; kingdom Viridiplantae; phylum Streptophyta; class Magnoliopsida; order Poales; family Poaceae; genus Triticum; species Triticum timopheevii. The sequence continues at coordinate 187,283,119 of OY997262.1, forward strand.
GTCCGCTGATCCCTTCGCCGCTGATGCAGCGCCGGGCTCCGAGGAGCCCCAGCCAGGCGCATACTTGAAGGCCGGCGAGGGCGTGTTCATCAAGCTTCCCCGGGTGTCGAGCTCTAGGGCGCCGGTGGAGGGAGAGGAATTTGACGGGGAAGTACTTGCCTCTGCCGGGCTGGCAGTGGTTGACAAACCAAGCAGAAGCAGCAGCGAGTCCGAGGAGGAGCAGCTGCTCCGAAAGCTGGTGTCGCTCTACCGCGCCCGGCAAGCAAAGCTTGAGTCCCGGGAAGCGCTTGTCGCGCGGGCGGGAGTTGACATAGAAAAGCACGCGGAGGAGCTCAAGAGCCGCAACCAGGAGGCCCTCCGGTCCATCGCTGAGGAGAGGGCGCAGCTCGAGGAGGCGAAGAAGGCATTCCTCCTGGAGAAGGCTGAAGCCGAAGAGCAGCAGAGGCTCACCGCCGAGGAGCTGTCCAAGCGGGATGGTGAGCTGATACAGAAGAAGGTGAACTTGGATAGTCACGAAGAGGAGCTCGCCGCCCGGGAGCAATTGCTTGGCGGGGCACTCAAGGAGGCAAAGGATGCCGCCGCGGCTGCTGAGGCCGCCAAGAAGGAATTGGAGGTGAAGGCGACGCAGATGGAGGCGGATGTGAAAAGGAAGAACGAAAAGCTTGCCGCACTCCAGCGCGAACGCAAGAAGGATGCGCGTGCCCATGGCGATCTGCAAGTTCAGCTCGCCGAGAAGATCAAGGAGCTGAACGCCGCCAAGGACTCGAGCGCTGACCTGGAGCTGAAACTAGCTACCTTGTCGGAGACGTTGGACGCCGGCAAGAAGCGAGAAGATGACTTGAGGAAAGATCTCAAGGGCAACGAAGAGCTGCTGACGAGGGCCGCCGAGGCTCAAAACACCTTTAAGGTCACGGTGGAGCTCTGGACGGAGGGCCTCGTCAATATCGCTGCATCCATCGATGAGGAGCTGGCGGAACTGGACTTGGCGGGCTTCAGGTACTCCACCGACGAAAATCTCCCGCCCAGCGCCAGGCTCACTCTTTTCTTCAAGGGCGTGTCGACGGCCCTCCAGCAACTCCGAGAAAGGATCCCGAAGAAGCTGGTGGATGAGTCGCGCGCGATCTGCGCCAAGGTCTTGGAGAAGGTGCTGGTGAAGATCCTCTTCCGCAACCCAGACCTCGACCTCTCCCGCGTCACCAAGAAGCTGCCGGAGGGCGCTGATCTTGAGGAGCTCAGGGCCATCGTCGCACCCATCGTGAACAAGGTGAACGAAGTCAGGAGGGTCGCTGGCGAGCACGTGGATTAGGCCATCCTTCTTCTCTTTTCCTTGTCGCTGTTTATTTGACTCATGAGAACAATCTAGTCAGTGCCGCAACAAGTTACTTTTGTAATATAACTTTATTCTGGGCACTATCTGCTATGCTATCTCCTTTACTTGGTCCTTTCTTTGTATGTTCTTACCCTACGCTTTTAGGGAACTTGCTGGCACGGGCACGCTTGCCGCGAGTGCTGAGTGCGGAACATCAGCAGCTTGCCGGCGGTGCCGGAGCACGCTTGCCGCAGGCGCTGAGTGCGGGACGTCAGCAGCCTGCTGGCGGTGCCGGTTCCAGCAAGAAACCTTGCCGCAACTAGTTGCAGCGCACTTAAGTTGTTGAGCGGGCTCGCAAACAACGTAAGGGCGCTTAGCGGCTCACTTAAGTTGCTGAGCGGACTTGAAGCAAAGTAAGGGCGCTCAGCAGCTCACTTAAGTTGTTGAGCCGACTCGAAACGAAGTAAGGGCGCAACTAGCTACGAGGAGGTTCCTCCGCGCACAGGTTTTCCATACAAAGCAGAGTCGTTCAAGGAGGATAGCTTAAAATTTTAAGAAAATGATCATGCTCAAACTTTGGCAACTTAGCTTTTCTGTCGTCTGTGTCCCGGCAAGGCTGCGCTTCTTTGAACGACGCTCGGTCCACACCTTCGTCCTCTCCTCCCCCCCCCTCCCGTGAACTTGTGGGCGAAGGGACCTTCTTTTTGAAAAAGAAAGAAGAGAAAATAATGGTATGGGGCCTTAAGGCTCGTTATTTCTTACCAGGGATGAGTGCTGCACAAAGTGTCAGGTAAAACATGCAAGAAAGAAGGAATGCATGAAATTCGACAAGATGTGCGGAGCACATGAACTTTATTTATGCACGGGATCTGCGCCCGGCTTTGTACAAAGGGTTACATGCAACAGCGGCAAGGCTTGTACAAAAGTTGGTTGCCGGAACGAATTTCGGCAACCGCGCCTTATGGTAAAACTTGCGAAGATGCTCTATGTTCCAGGAATTACTCACCGGAAAGCCGTCTTCGGTCTCAAGGCGGACAGCGCGGGGCCTAGTGACTCGTTTCACCCGATAAGGGCCTTCCCACTTCAACGTCAACTTGCTGGAATTCTTGGCGGATTGAACACGCCGAAGAACAAGGTCGCCTTCCTCGAAGCTTCTGGCTTTAACTTTGCGGCTATGATAGCGATGCAAAGCTTGCTGGTAGCGAGCAGCTCGCACAGCAGCCTGAAGACGATCTTCCTCGAGGAGCAGCGCGTCATCTTGCCGCAGCTGCTCTTGCTCAAGCTCATCATAAGCGAGCACTCGAGGTGACCCGTATACGAGTTCCGTGGGGAGAACTGCTTCTGCTGCATAGACAAGAGCAAAAGGTGTCTGGCCAGTGGCTCGATTTGGCGTCGTTCTGATCGACCAAAGAACCACCGGCAGCTCTTCGATCCAATTTCTTCCGCACTTGTGCAGCCTGTCGAAAGTTCTGGTCTTGAGCCCGTGCAGCACTTCAGCATTTGCCCTCTCCGCTTGACCGTTGCTTCTTGGATGAGCAACAGAAGCGAAGCAGATCTTGGTGCCAAGATCTTGGACGTACTGCATGAAGGTGCGGCTCGTGAATTGGGTGCCATTGTCGGTGATGATCCTATTAGGGATTCTGAAACGGCAAACAATTGACCTGAAGAACTTGACTGCTGACTGTGTTGTCACCTTCCTCACTGCCTCCACTTCCGACCACTTTGTGAACATGTCAATTGCAACGTACAAGTACTCAAAGCCCCCGACAGCTCGGGGGAAGGGGCCGAGTATATCGAGCCCCCAGACCGAAAATGGCCAGGATAAAGGGATTGTTTGGAGAGCTTGAGCTGGCTGATGAATCTGTTTGGAGTGGAACTGGCACGCTTCACACTTGGTTACTTGTGCAGTTGCATCCTAGAGGGTTGTCGGCCAAAAGAAACCTTGCCGGAAGGCTTTGCCGGCAAGTGCTCTTGCGCCTATGTGGTGACCACATATGCCTCCATGTATCTCCGCCAACAGCTCCTGTCCATCTTCCTGGGAAATGCACTTCAATTTCACTCCGTTGAATCTTTTTCTATACAGTATGTCATCGACAAACTGGTACATACTTGATTGCCGGGCTACTTTCTCCACTTCTTCTTGTTCCTCGGGAAGTTCTCCTGTCTGAAGGAAATGGACGATCTGCTGTGCCCATGCCGGAGCCTGTGGCTCGACGACAAGGACTAAAGGCGCAAATGCGGCTGCGGGAACATCCGCTTCCACGGCAAGAATCTAGGATCCTGCCGGAGCGTGATGTTCCCCGGCAAGCGTGTCGGGACACAGCTTGTTGGGAGCGTCTGCTTCAACGAAGCAAGCCCTGGGGCTTGTCGGAGCAGACTGCTCCTCAGCACTTTTTGCGTTGATCCTGGGGACTTTCTTGGCGGCGGCTCCGGGGAGTTCTGCCGGAAAGTAATCGCCGGTAATCAACTTTCTTTTCTTGTTCTGTCCAGTTGATGGTGTGACAGATGGTTGAGTCAGCTTGAGCACAAAAATTCCTAGTTCCATAGGTAACTTGAGTGCGGCACACTTTGACAGGCCATCTGCAATGTCATTCTGAGCTCTTGGAACATGTTCCATCTGCAGGCCATCAAAATGTTCTTCTAGCTTCCTCACTTCATCGATGTAGGCTTCCATCAACGGACTCTGATAATCTTTGTTAACTTGGTGGACGACAAGCTGTGAGTCACCCCTGACAACGAGCTTCTTGATCCCAAGTTCTGCTGCTATTCTGAGTCCGGCAAGCAAGCCTTCATACTCTGCAGTATTGTTTGTTGCTTGTTCCTTGGGAAAGTGCATTTGGACCACGTACTTGAGGTGCTCTCCGGTGGGTGCGACAAGTAGTATGCCCGCACCGGTGCCTTGCAGCGAGAAGGCACCATCGAAGTACATGATCCATTCCTTGCTCGCTTCCTTGATGGGGATGCTCCTCTCCGAAGTTCCTTAATCAGGCGTTGGCGTCCATTCTGCTATGAATTCTGCCAAGGCTCGGCTCTGAATAGTTGAAGTACTTTCAAACTTGAGGCCGAAGCTTGACAACTCCAGGGCCCACTCGACAATCCTGCCTGTTGCTTCCGGATTTTGCAATATCCTTTTCAACGGAAAGCGAGTGACCATTGTGATCTCATGTGCTTGAAAGTAATGGCGCAACTTCCTCGAGGCCATTAGGAGGCCGAAAAGCAACTTCTGCACACCAGAGTACCTTGATCTAGCCCCCTGCAGAAGGGAACTGACAAAGTAAACCCGGCGCTGCACCATCTTCTTCTGTTTCTCTTCTTGCGGCTGCGCAGACCCATTCTTGCCGGAACCGGAACTTGCCGGATCAGGGCTTGTCGGGCCAGAGCTTGTCGGAGAAGCCCCCTACTTGTCGCCGGGCTTGCTTGCCACGGTCGCTGGCTCATCATCTGCCTCCCTCTCCGCTACTAATGCAGCACTAACCACTTGATTGGTTGCCGCCAGATATAGCAGCAACTTCTCTTGTGGTTTCGGTGCGACAAGTGTTGGAGTAGAGGATAGGTATCTCTTCAGATCCTGCAGCGCAGCCTCCGCTTTCGGAGTCCATTTCATTGGACCCGCCTTTTTCAAAATTTTGAAAAATGGCAGGGCGCGCTCAGCAGACTTAGAGATGAACCTACTGAGAGTAGCAACACAGCCGGCAAGCCTTCGCACATCTTTAACGCGCTTTGGTGCTTCGATTTGCTCAATGGCCTTGATCTTGTCGGGGTTAGCTTCAATCCCCCTCTGGGACACAAAGAATCCGAGAAGCTTGCCGGAAGGAACTCCAAACACACACTTCTCGGGATTCAACTTGAGGTTGATCCTGCGCAGATTTGCAAAAGTCTCGTCCAAGTCTTGGATCAAAGTCTCTTTGTCCTTGCTCTTGAACACTATGTCATCCATGTAAGCTTCTACATTCCTGTGCAACTGTGGCCCAAAAGCATGACTGACTACTCTTGCAAATGTTGAACCAGCATTCTTTAGTCCGAAGGGCATTCGTACAAAGCAGTACGTGCCACATGGAGTAATGAATGCGGTTTTCTCTTCATCCTCTTCTGCCATGAAGATCTGATGATATCCTAAATATGCATCAAGGAATGAAAGCAGATCACATCCCGCCGTGGAGTCGACAATCTGATCAATGCGCGGCAAGGGAAATGGATCTTTGGGACAAGCTTTATTAACATCAGTGAAGTCAATACAAAGCCTCCACTTCCCGTTTGCTTTGCGCACGACTACTGGATTGGCTAACCACGTCGGATGGAGTACTCCTCGGACCAGGCCTGCTGCTTCCAACTTCTTGATATCTTCTACAATGAACTCTTGACGCTCTACTGCTTGCTTCCTAACTCTCTGCTTGACGGGCCGCGCGTGAGGGCAGACGGCAAGGTGGTGCTCAATTAGTTTCCTGGGAACACCGGGGATGTAAGATGGTTGCCATGCAAACACATCGACATTCGCCCGCAGGAAAGCAACGAGCGTGCTTTCCTATTTAGGATCAAGCGTGGCACTGATGGTGAAGGTGCCACCAGTGCCGTCCTCCTTGGCGGCCACTTTCTTGGTCTCTGGTGAAGCTGTCTTTGCCTTCTTGCACTTGCCGGTGGAGCTCGATGGTGCATCCTCGACGGTAGCGCAGCACTCCGAAGAGGTGCGCTTGCCGGAGTGGGCATCAGAGCTACCCTTGCCGGACTTGGTCTTCTTCTTCCCCCCGGGAGCTTCAGTGGCAAGTTGTTTGCGTTCTGCTGCGGCTGCTGCTTCCCGGTAGATCTTGTCGATGCAGATGAGTGCATCCTTCTTGTCGCCTTGGACAGAAATGACACTTATCGGACCAGGCATCTTGAGCACATTATAGGCATAGTGAGAGGCTGCCATGAACTTAGCGAGCGCTGGACGGCCAAGTATCCCATTGTAGGGCAATGGGAAATCAGCAACATCAAATGTGACTCTCTCTGTCCTGAAATTCAGCTCGCTGCCAAATGTTACTGGCAGTGTGATCTTCCCCTTCGGCTTGCTCCTTCCCGGGTTTATTCCTTGAAAGGTACCAGTCTCTTCGAGCTCGCTGTCGGGGATCTGGAGCTTCTTGAGCACTGCGGAGGAGATTAGATTCAGGCCGGCCCCACCGTCAACCAGCATCTTCGTGACCCTGAGGTTGCGGATTGTTGGCGAAACCAACATCGGCAAGCACCCGACCGCAGTGATGCGATCAGGGTGATCTTCAATGTCGAAGATGATGGGCGTGCCGGACCACTTCAGGGGCTTGCGCGACTCAACGGACGGTTCTGCTGCGTTCACTTCCCGGACCCACTGTTTGAGTTGGCGGTGCGAGGTGTGCAGAGAAGCACCGCCGTCGATGCACAACACCTCTGTTGCCTTCTGGAACTCCTGCTCGTCAGTCTCATCTTCCTCCATCTCATCATCCTCATCTTCGTCTTCGTCTTTGTCGCGGCCGCGGGGAGGCCTGTCTCCTTGCGGCGGCTTGGCCTTGCCGCGGCGCCCTCCCCGGGCGGGATTCTTCTTGCCGGACCCTCCGCCACCTTGCCGGGCCTTCTCCTTGTTGCGGCGCTCGTATTCAGCTTTCTGTAGCTCCGCCATCTGCTCAACTTTCTTGCAGGCTTGGAGGTCGTGGCCCTTGGTGTGGTGGGTCTTGCAATACTGCTTGCCGGAGCCATCCTGCTTGTCGGCGGCCACCACAGCCTCGCCGGAGTTACCAGCTCTAGCCTTCTCGGAACCGCCTCCGCTGCTGGATTGCTCAACAACTAGGACATCCTTAACCTTCCTCTTTCTGTTATTCCGCCTCCGTTTCCTCTTTGCCGGAGGGGCGCCCTCGCTGTCAGATCCCTCTGCTCCTGCATTCTCTCCGGGGAGCCTCCTCCCCTCTTCAGCCCGTGCACACTTGTCGGCCAGAGCATATAGCTCGCTGACATCTCTGATTTTACACATCGCCATATCCTCCCTCATCCTGCGATTACGCATGTTCTGATGGAACGCACTGATAACCGCGGCAGGGTGGACGTCTGGGATGTTGCGCTGCACCTGACTGAATCTCTGTATATACTTGCGCAGGGGTTCTCCTTCCTTTTGGGCGAGCAGGTGAAGATCACTCTCCTGGCCATGGGGTTTGTGGCCGCCTGTGAAGGCGCCAACAAATTGATGGCACAGGTCCGCCCACGAAGAGATGGAGTTGTCCGGCAAGTGCATGAGCCAAGATCTGATGTTGGGCTTGAGCACCAGCGGAAAGTAGTTGGCGAGGATCTTCTCGTTGCGCCCCCCGGCAGCCTGCACCGCGATGGTGTAGATGCTGAGGAACTCTAACAGATGTATCCTGCCATCGTACTTCTCGGGTACGTCTGGCTTGAAGTTCTTGGTACTGGGCCACTGGACCTGCTGTAGCTCACGAGTGAACGCAGGGCAACCTACCGTGTACGGCAAGTCGCCTGGCTCCCCTGGCGCATGCATGTCGACAGTGGGCCCAGCGCGCCGGTCAGATTGACGTCGCGCTTCTCTTCGACGCTCAATGCGAGTGCGAGCGTCTTCGTGTCGTCGTTCTTGGAGAACTTGGCGTTGATCGCAGCGAGCTCGCGGGTCCGACGACGCGGTGGAGTCAGTGTCGAGGTTGGCCCGGCGAGTCGGCGATCTTGGCCTTCGGGGCGGGGAGTGCGCAGTGGTGGCACCCCCAGCGGTCTTGTCGGCATCGGCTTGCGCCTGGGCGTCTTGCCGGGGCTTCGAGGTGCTCGGTCGCCGGGCCTTGTCGCCGTTGGCGAAGCCAATGAGGCTATGAATGGTGGCTCTCCAGTCGTCGATCTTGTCCGGCGCTGGGGGGTAATCTAGAAGCAGCTGGGCTCGGGCCAGCGCTTCTTCTGGAGTCTTGGGTGGCGGTGGCGAGCGACGCGAGGTGCGAGACATGCTCAAGCTTCTAACAGTGTTAGAAGGAGTAACATCTCGCACAGGCGACCGCACTGCGCTCGTGCCAGCGTGTTGACGCACATGTTGGCCTTGAGCGTCCCGCGACCCACCAGCTCGGCCTTGTTCCAACGCAAGTACGGTGCTAGGAGCACCGTGGCATTGTCGATCCTGCACCTCCTGGGAGGGTGCGGTGGATATGCAGAAGCTGAACCTTGCGGGGCCTTGTCCTTGGACCGGGTGACGATGCGCGTCCCCCCGCCGGCACCCGCTTCTCCGCCGGCATCCGCCCCACCGCCCGTTTGCTCCGGTGGCGGTAGGGAAGTCGCAGACGGAGCGGCCACCTCCGAAGTCTTCTTCTTTGGTGGCATGTCGATGAAGATATTGATGTAGCGCGCGTAGACGCCGGATCAGATACGCACGACCTCGACGCCCCCCTACCTGGCGCGCCAGAGATGTCGTGGTGGCTGGGAGCACGAGCACCTATGGGGCAGGAGGGCCCCTTTTTGTCCGGCAAGGGAGCGGAGGGCGCACGCAGAGCAGATCGAGGCGAGAGAGCGCGCGGGGGATTTTTACCCAGCTTCGGAGCTCTCCGGAGAGATAAAACTCCTACTGCTGCTTTGTGTTTGTATTGTGTTCTTGCTCGAGAGAGCGGGGGCGTGGCGTCGAATCAGCCGAACCCCTAAGTTGTGGAACCGAAAGTCCGAACCTCCGAACCCCCTCTACGTGCGCATGGGCCTCCTTTTTATAGGCTAAAGGGGTCACCGACAGGTGGCAGTGTAGAAAGAGGGGTAGAAAGGTAAAAACGCGGGTTGGTACAACTGCTACCAACAGTGTCCCCTACCTAACTCTGACGGCAGGGGATAGGGGCATTTAATGCCCGTCCAGTCGCCCCAACAGTGCAAGGAAACGACCGCTAGAGGCGCCACCGATCGCCATGATGGCCTCCTTGTCAGCTCCTCTTGCCACCTCGCACCGCATGGCTGCACAGCGCCTTGCCACGTGCTCCTGGGATAGTCCTGGGGTGACACGCCGCTGGATGTGCTGGAGCTCGGGTGCATGGTGGCAGCCTTGCCGCGGCAAGCGCCTTGCCGCGGCCCTTATCTTGTCGCATCAGCAAGCTTGCCGCTCGCCGGGCCTTGCCGGGACGCGCGGGGCGTCGCGGCAAGTTTCCTTGGAATGCCTTGAGTGGCCTTCCCGGCAAGCTCCTCTTGCCGGGGTCTTGTCTTCTTTCCCGGCGAGCTCCTCTTGCCGGGCCTTGGTTGGCCTTCCTAGCAAGCTCCTCTTACCGGGGCCTTGGTCGGCCTTCCCGGCAAGCTCCTCTTGCCGGGGCTTTGGTTGGCCTTCCTGGCAAGCTCCTCTTGCCGGGGCCTTGGTCGGCCTTCTCGGTAAGCTCCTCTTGCCGGGGCTTTAGCTTGAGTACTCTGCTCTTGAACGGCGTCAAAGTAGCCATTGAGGGTCTTGGCGGACGCCCGGCAAGCCCTGCCGCGGGTCGCTGCGACTGCCCGTGCCCAAGTTCGGGGTACTAAAGGTACCCCTACTTTAGTACACCGACACCCTCCCACCCTCTTCTTCCCGGAACCTGAGTCTCTTTCGAGCATCAATTTCTTTCATACGGAGCCTCTTCAGTCTTCCCTCAATTATTTCAACCGGTGAATTCTCGTCTCGTTCATCACTCTTCATTTCTTTTCCGGTGGATTCAATTCCATTTTTTTCGGGTTGATCATATTCTTTTCCTCAGCTCAAGTGTTTTCCCTGCTCGTTCGCCTCTCGCCAGTTTATCCTTCCGGAGTGTTCAAGACATCTCAGGAGATTCGCCTGTGGTCGAGTTAATTTGAGGTTGCCACCTCATTCAAATAGTTCAATTGTTCCGGTGCATCGTCTATCTGTTCAACAATCCTTTTCTACGGTGTTTTTCTCTTTAGTGGGCCCTAACCCACAGGTCTTTTTCCAGGATCTTACCTGACTCTTCTAAATTCCCCCAGTTATTCGCAATTCTTTTCTAAGTGTGACGTAAGAATGGATCCCATCAGTCACATGCCTTCTCCAAGATCTCTTTCAAATCATTTCATTGTTGGATCAACCTCTCTGCTTTCATTCTCCCGGAGTATCTCAGTAATTTTGATGGTGCTTTCTCGTCGTCATTTGAAGAGCGAAGAAGAGTTTTTCCTCTAAATCTTGTCCGTTCTCCCGGAGATTCGTGGTTCTAACTTCTTGTTATCCTCTCAAATTATTTCAATTGTCAGATATTCCTTTGCTTACCCATCCGGAGCATGCCAGGAGTTGTTTTTTCCGTTTCTTTCACCGGAGGCCATCATTCCAGCTGTCGTTCTATATTTATCCGGTGCTTCGTTCAAGTGTTCTTTTATCAGCTCAGGATCTCTTTGTTCTTTTGCATCTAAATCCCCTCTAGCATATTGGTTCTTCTAATTCTTCCCGGAGTACTTCATGGTGGTTCTTCATGATTTAATTCATTCTTCAAGAGATCATTAAGTATCATTCCATCCTCTCAAGCTCGTGTTCTATTCCCCCGTGTTTCAGTCGAAGTGCTGCCTAAATCCTTTCAGTCTTATCCGTTTCTTTTCTCATTCTAACCACTCCGGTTAGAACGAGTCGTTTCTTAGTCTATCTGATTCCGTGAGCTTTCGATTCTCGTCATTCTCGTCATTCGTCTCTAAATCTCGAGTGCTCTCGATTCTTTGCTCCTTCTCTTGAGTTCTTGTTTCACCTCATCCTTTTTTCCCTTCCATCTCGGTCCTAAGATCTCGAGACGAGATCTCTTGTTAGTGGAGGAGTGTTGTAACGCCCCGGATTCGATGCGCCAGGTGTCTACCAGTTATTCACCGCCGTTGCCATGTCATCTGCTTGCGTGTTGCATTTTATCATGTCATCATGTGCATTTCATTTTGCATACATGTTCGTCTCATGCATCTGAGCATTTTCCCCGTTGTCCATTTTGCAATCCGGCGCTCCTATGTCATTCGGCGGCCCCCTCTTCTCTCTTTTCGTGAGTGGGTGTTAAACGTTCTCGGAATGGCCCGAGGTTTGCCAAGCGGCCTTGGTATAGCACCGGTAGACCACCTGTCAAGTTTCGTGCCATTTGGAGGTCGTTTGATACTCCAACGGTTAACCAGGTAACCGTAAAGGCCTCTTTTGTGTGCAGCCCAACACCCCCTCCAAAGTGACCCAAAACCCACCTAACTCCCCTCCATGCTCTCGGTCGTTCGATCACGATCGCGTGGCCAAAAACCACACCTCATTTGGACTCTCCTAGCTCCCTCTACCTATAAAACTAGACCTCCCCCGAAATTTTCGGGTCATTCTACCCTAGCCCCTTCTTCCTCCGCGCGCCGGACACGTCCGCCCGGCGCCGGATGCGTCCGCCACCGTCGCTCCAGCAAACGGGGGAGCGCCACGTGGCCCCGACCACCGCGCGCCGCCCGCGGCCCGCCAGGCCCGCCGCCGGCCACCGCGGCCCGGCTCCCGCCCGGCCGCCGCCCCCGCGCCCCCGACCTCGGCTTTCGCGCCGGACGACCCCGCCGCCCCGTCGCCGGCCCTCCGCCGCCGCCTCGCCGGCGACCGCCGCCGCGCCTCCCCGCTCGCCACCCGAGCGCCCCGGGACCCGCCGCCTCACGTCTCCAACCCCGCCGTCTCCGTGCCGTCCGCGGGAGCCCGCGCCCCGAGCGCCTCCCCGCCGCCGGACTCCGCCTCGCCACCAGCCGCCGCATCCGCGCCCGCGAGCGCCAGCCGCCGCCTCACCGCGCCACCCGGCCTCCGGGGCCGCGCCGCCCGTCCTCTCCCTCGCCTCCTCCAACCGGATCCGGCGAGGAGCGCCTCGGATCCGGCCTTCCCTCCTCTCCGGCGAGCCTCTCCTCCAACTCCGGCGAAACTCCGGCCGCCTCGAAGTCCGTGCCCGGGCCCCCAGATCTCAGATCCATTTTTTTCGGAGGTTGACCCCGTTTTCCCTAAGTCCCTGTTTTCACACATTATCATGCCATGTTCATTGCATTGTATCTCTGCATCCGTAGCTCCGTTTCGTGCGTGTAATATGTCAAATTGTTCGCCTCGACGAGTACTTCATTTCAATCCATTGCATCATTTTCATTTGAGCTCATCTTGATGCCCGAAATGCTGTTGGAAGAGTGCATGTTGTTGTTAATCTGCTGAAACTGTTATAACATGCTCATTTGTCATTTTTGCCATGATTGATGTGTGCATCCTATGAGGTTGAGCTCTACATGTGTTTTGATCTATGCTATGCCATCTTTCCAGTGGTGCCATCCATGTATTTTTGTGACTTGTGTGCTGAGTGCATCGAGCTTGTTAAGTAGGGTACTTGCTGTTGCTGTTTTCCTGACAGATTCTGTTATATTTTGTTGCTATGTAAACATGCTTCTACTAGTCATTTCGTGCATAATTTGGAGATATTCTATAAACATGTTTTTCTCTACATGTCATCCTCTATCCATTCATGCCCTTGGTTGCAATTATAGCCTGCTGGAACATGTTGTAATCTTGCTCCAAAGTTGCTTGATAATGTTGCTGTCAGCCTGTTAACATTAAGTTCAATGTTTCCCTGATTGTTTGCTAGTGATCCATGCACCCTATGAACTTGCTATTTCCATGCTTAACTTCACAAACATGCCTTCTTACTGTTGGTTGCCTTGCCATGCCATGTATTGCTCTGTGGTGAGTTTTTCAAGCTCACCAACATGCCTACTTATTGTTGTTCCTACCATGTATGAATCTGTAATATAACTTGCCATGTTTACATGGGTGCCATCATATTTTCTATGCCTTTTTGGCTCATGTTCAGTAAGGGACTTTTGATCTATGCAATTAGTAGATTCATTCCATGCCTTTGTTTTCCATGATAAGTTCCTATAACATGATGTTTGATAGCTTTAAACATTGCAACCTGATGTTATTTCCTGATAAGTCTGAAGCTGTTATTATTTGCAATCTTACCATGTGTTTTGGAGCATGTTCTATTGATTTCTGGAGTTATCTCAGTGTTTATGTTTTGTTGTGCTTTACCTGTACTTCATGCTCACGCCTTTTGTTATTATTTTGGGGTGCTGTAGCATATTGTTTTGATGCTTGCAATATGCCTAGTTGCTGTTATGGACAGTTTGTTGCTATGACTTGTATAGTGTGCATGTGTTGAACCGTTGCTCCGTTTTGAGTGTGCTCTATATGAAACTTGCTTGATTTTGCATGTAGCTTCATATTATCATGTTGCATCCATGTTTTGAGGTGTTTGCTTGATGTTTGGGTGCATTTTGCATCAATGCCATGTTTAACTTGTTTTGCTCATATCTTCTAGGCCGTAGCTCCGAATCTAATGGACTTTATATGTAACTTGACTACAATTTCGTGTAGATCCTCTTGGTGCTCTTTAACTTGCTGTTTAACAACTTCAACTTAATGTTTATTCAGTTCTGGACCCATTTCGAAATTTGCATATGAGGACTTCCCGGAATTGTTATATGTTGTTCCCGGCCTCATTTAAACTTGCCTTGATGTGTTACTCTTGTATGCATCGTCTCTTGCCATGAGTAGCTTCATGTAGCCTTGTCATGCATCATGCTTGTTGTGCATCATGTCTTGTCCATGTGTGGTGTGTTTACCATGTTGTGTGCTTCTTCTTGTTAGTTCCTGTTTCGTTGCGATCGTGAGGATTCGTTCGTCTACGGTTGGTTCGGCTTCATCCGTTCATCTTCTTCATGGACTCGTTCTTCTTCCTTGCGGGATTTCAGGCAAGATGACCGCTACCCTGGATCTCACTACTATCATTGCTATGCTAGTTGCTTCGTTCTATCGCTATGCTGCGCTACCTATTACCTGTTTATCAAGCCATCCCATATTGCCATGAGCCTCTAACCTTTGACACCTTTCCTATGCAAACCGTTGTTTGGCTATGTTACCGCTTTTGCTTAGCCCCTCTTATAGCGTTGCTAGTTGCAGGTGAAGTTGAAGATTTCTCCATGGTGGACAGGATTTTGGTTGGGATATCACAATATCTCTTATATTATTAATGCATCTATATACTTGGTAAAGGGTGGAAGGCTCGGCCTTATGCCTGGTGTTTTGTTCCACTCTTGCCGCCCTAGTTTCCGTCATACCGGTGTTATGTTCCCGGATTTTGCGTTCCTAACGCGGTCGGGTGATTTATGGGACCCCCCTGACAGTTTGCTTTGAATAAAACTTGTCCAGCAAGGCCCAACCTTGGTTTTACCATTTGCCTCACCACCACCTACTTTTCCCTTGGGAGTCGCTCTCTCGAGGGTCATCTTTATTTTAGCCCCCCCCCCCGGGCCAATGCTTGTATAAGTGTTGGTCCAAACCGAGCGATGTCCGGCGCCCCCTAGGCAACCAGGGTCTATGCCAACCCGACGTCTGGCTCATCCGGTGTGCCCTGAGAACGAGATATGTGCAGCTCCTATCGGGATTTGTCGGCACAGCGGGAGGCTTTGCTGGTCTTGTTTTACCATTGTCGAAATGTCTTGTAAACCGGGATTCCGAGACTGATCGGGTCTTCCTGGGAGAAGGTCTATTCCTTCGTTGATCGTGAGAGCTTGTCATGGGCTAAGTTGGGACACCCCTGCAGGGTATAAACTTTCGAGAGCCGTGCCCGCGGTTATGTGGCAGATGGGAATTTGTTAATGTCCGGTTGTAGATAACTTGACACCAGATCCGATTTAAAACGCATCAACCGTGTGTGTAGCCGTGATGGTCTCTTTTCGGCGGAGTCCGGGAAGTGAACACGGTCTTTGGGTTATGTTTGACATAAGTAGGAGTTTAGGATCACTTCTTGATCATTGCTAGCTTCACGACCGTTCCTTTGCTTCTCTTCTCGCTCTCATTTGCGTATGTTAGCCACCATATCATGCTTAGTCGCTGCTGCAACCTCACCACTTTACCCCTTCCTTTCCCATTTAGCTTTGCTAGTCTTGATACCCATGGTAATGGGATTGCTGAGTCCTCGTGGCTCACAGATTACTACAACAATAGTTGCAGGTACAGGTTATGCGATGATCGAGACGCGAGAGCGATGCTTGCTTGTGTTGAGTTCTTCTTCTGCTCCTTCGATCAGGGGATAGGTTCCAGGTCGGCAGCCTGGGCTAGCAGGGTGGATATTGTTTGAGTTTCTGTTTATGATTCATCCGTAGTCGGATGTTGTTCTTGTATGTTGTATTGTTGTATTAGTGTGGCATTGTATGCCTTATGTATGTATCCCCATCTATTATGTAATGTTAATGTAATGATATCCACCTTGCAAAAGCGTCTCAATATGCGGGTCTATCCTTGGTGGGACCTTCGAGTTCCTTTTGGATAGGGTCGCATATTGGGCGTGACATCGGCACTGCCCTATGCGCCAAGGAGGAGTACGGCAAGCTCGCCACGGAGCGCGACCTGCTGGCCGTGCAGCTAGCGGAGCAGAAGGAGCTACTTAAAGCGGCACAGGACGAGGCAGAGAAGAGAGAGACCGCTCTCCTGGCCGAGTTCGAGATCGAGCGCTCCTCCTGGACTGACAAGGAGGCGATGTTGACCTCCGGTTCCACGAGATCGAAGACATTGTCGACGGTGAGTTTCTTTGCTTTCTTCCTTCGAGCCGCCGACTGTAAGTCAGGCCGACTCCTGACTCTTTCTTTTGCTTCTTTTTGTTTTGGCAGACTTCTTCCCTGGCCACTCGCAGGCGGTCACCCGAGCCATCGAGGCTAATCGCGAGGCGCGGAGGGCAAATGGCGAGGAGATCGCCGCCAACGTCCCCCTGACCGTCGACGAGCAGCTCCTGGGCATCGAGACTCGTCTGCGGACGGCCCATCAGCTGCTGCACCGGCTTCAACGCGCCGGTGCTCAGGCGATTGCCGCCCTCTGGCCGGGCATGCCGGTTCTGCGCACTCCCAGTTGGACTGCCGACTGGCTGGAGGTCGCAGCTAGCCGTCTTGAGGCTTGGAAGGGTTCCTCGGCCCGGGCTGGAGCGCGCCGGGCCTTGGAATTTGTCAAGGCTTGGTATCCAGGGCTGGATCTGGACCGACTGGCCGCGTTCCGGTCAAAGGCCCAGGCAGAGCTGGTGGCTGTGGAAGGCGCCCTCGTCGAGCGTGCGGCGGCGATTGCCGACTACACCGACACCAGTGTCTTCGTTCCTAAGCGGGCCGCGAACGGCGAGGAGGTGCCGCCGGAGTGGTTCGGGATGAACCCGAACTACGATGAGGACTCGGCGGAGGTGATCGGCTCCAGTGCCGAGGAGGAAGACAAGGCGGGGGACGGAGGCGAGACGGAGGCGCCAGAAGACGGAGCGGACGACCAGCCTCAGCTTGACCGCGCCTCCAGCAACGAGCCGCGTCCGACTAAGTCGGCCGCCGCCAGAGACGATCAAGCCGAGACTGCCCAGCCGGCCGCTCCGGTGCCTGACACCGCCGTCTCCATCGACCCTCCGAACACGTCTGCCGCTTCTTAGGCTGCCGTCTTGCCTTTATTTTTCCTGCTTTAGTAGTCTTTGAAAGAACTTGTCAATTCGCACAATTCCACCCGTGGGGTGTATTTTGAACTTGGCCGGAGGCCCATGTTATGTAAATATCTATCCGACTTCTATCTTTCCTTGCCCGTTGCTCTTTTTGGCTTTTTCCTTTGCCGCCTTCCCACAGTCGCCGCTTTGCCAGACGGACAACCGCTCTGCGGACTGCTGCTGGGTCAAAGGCTTGGCTACTTTAGGGAAGGCAAGTACTTGGCCTTTTTTAGAGTCTTTTAACAAGTTGGATAGAAGGCAGCAAGCCGACTATTCGCGCGTCGGTTTTGCAAAGAGAGGCTGGAAGCCGGCTTGGGCTATGCTTATGCTTTGAGTCCTTAGCCATTTTTTCATGTGGGCGCTCATTCTTGCTTACTCTCTGCCTACCAACATTCGCTCTGTGAGCTGCGGCTTCTGACAGGAGACGGCTTAAGCGCCGCACACTACTTGTCCGACTGCAGGAAGCATTTCATAGCGCAAGACGGCGAGTCCCCGGGCCGACTAGTCGAACCCGGTGCGAAGCGGCATAACAAAGAATAGCATACTCGAAGCCATAATTCTCATCATACAGATAACAACAAAAGGGGCAGTCCCCGAGCTTGTCTCGGGGGGCCCAAAGTCTCGGTACTTTAATACAAAGGATAGCATGGTACATACTGCATCAACTGTAAAATCTTCGGAAAAGATTTGCGTTCCATGGCCGTTCCGACTCTTTGCCGGAGTCGTCCCTCTTGCGTGCTCGGGGCTTCTGGGCGTCGATTAGGTAGTAGGAGTCGTTGCCCAGCACTTTGCTGATGATGAAGGGGCCTTCCCAAGGCGCCGACAACTTGTGCTGGCCGGCTGTTCGCTGGATCAGCCGGAGCACAAGGTCGCCCTCTTGGAAAGATCTCGGCCTGACCTTCCTGTTGTAGTATCGGTGCAGACTCTGCTAGTAGATGTTGGACCGGCTGAGTGCTAACAGCCGGCCCTCTTCCAGCAGATCGACGCCGTCTTGACGTGCTTCTTCTGCTTCCTCTTCGGTGTACATTGTGACTCGTGGAGAGTCGAACTCTATGTCCGTCGGGATGACGGCTTCGGCACCGTAGACGAGGAAGAAAGGCGTGAAGCCGGTTGACTTGTTCGGAGTCTTGCGTAGACTCTAGAGGACAGCTGGTAGCTCCTCAAGCCAACAGCCGGCCGAACGCTCGAGTGGTTCGACCAGTTGAGGCTTGATGCCGGATAGGATGAGGCCGTTCGTTCGCTCCACTTGGCCGTTTGACTGCGGATGGGCAACGGACGCTAAGTCCAGTCGGATGCCCTGCGTCGCGCAGAAACGGGCCAAGGCGCCTTTGGCAAAATTTGTGCCATTGTCTGTGATGATGTTGTGCGGTATGCCGTACCGAACCGTGATGTCGGCGATCAAAGTCACTACAGTCGGATCGTTCAACTTCTTGATGGGCTTTGCTTCTATCCACTTGGTGAACTTGTCCACTGCGACGAGTAAGTGAGTTAGGCCGCCTCGGGCCGTCTTGAATGGTCCCACCATGTCCAGGCCCCAAACTGCAAAGGGCCAGGCGATGGGGATTGTCTTCAGTGCAGAAGCCGGCTGAAGCGGCTTGGAGCGGAACTTCTAGCACCCCTTGCATTTTTGGACTAATTCCTTGGCCTCTTCCAGGGCAGTTGGCCAGAAGAAACCATGCCGAAAGGCTTTGGCGACGAGTGCTCTTGAAGCCGCATGGTGGCCGCACTCGCCTTGCTGGATGTCTCTAAGAATTACTTGGCCTTGCTCTGGCTCCACGCAGCGCTGGTAGACACCGGTGATGCTGCGCCTAACCAGCTCTCTGTTGATTATGGTGTAGGCTGCCGCTCGGCGTTGCGCTTGCCGAGCCAAGATTTCATCAGTTGGCAGCTCTTTGTTCACTAGAAACTTGAGGATGGGCTGCGCCCATGAGGGTGCTGCTATTTCTTCAATTGCCACCACTGCGACTTGGACAAGGGCGGCAGGGCTGGGAGGCGGCGGGCTGGAGTCTGCGGCCTCTTGCTGGATTGACGAAGTCCCCGGGCCGACTGGCACAGTTCCCGGGCCGACTGGCGCAGTCCCCGGGCCGACTGGCACAGTCCCTGGGCTGAGTTCTGAAGTCTTTGGGCTGCACCAGGAAGAGGTAGCTCGCCATGTTTGCATCTTTGATGTCCCAGTCGCCAGATGACTGCTGGACCACCAAATCGGAGTCGCCATAGCACAGGATCCGGCGAATGCCAAGTTCTTTGGCAAGCCGGAGCCCGTGAATGAGCGCCTCGTATTCGGCGACGTTGTTGGAGGCAGCAAAGTGGATCTGCAGCGCATACTTGAGCTTGTCGCCTTTAGGGGAGGTGAGGATGACGCCGGCTCCCAAGCCGGTGCACATCTTGGAGCCGTCGAAATGCATCCGCCAATGGGTGGAGTCGGGCGCTGGCGGCAGGTACTGGGTCTCGGCCCAGTCGACAAGGAAGTCGGCCAGTGCTTGCAACTTGATGGCAGTGCGGGGCTGGTAGTAGATGGTGTAGGGAGCCAACTCTATGGCCCATTTGGCCACTCGGCCAGAAGCATCTCGGCTCCCAATGATCTCGGCCAGCGGGGCTGTGCAAACCACTGTGATTGGATGCTCTTGAAAGTAAGGCTTCAACTTCTTGGCAGCAAAGTGCACGCCGTAGCACATCTTCTGGTAGTGGGGGTACTTCTGCTTGGAGGTTGACAGGACCTCGCTCAGGTAATATACCGGTCTCTGGACAGGGAGAGCCTTGCCTTCCTCTTTGCGTTCGACTACAATGACTGTGCTGACTACTCGGCTGGTGGCGGCGATGTATAGGAGCATGGGCTCTTTAGGAGTCGGAGCCGCCAGCATAGGGGGAGTAGTCAGCATCTTCTTCAGCTGGAGAAATGCTTCATCCGCCTTGTGGTTCCACTCAAAAAGGTGGTCTTCTTCATCAGTTGGTACAAAGGGAGAGCTTTCTCGCCCAGCCGACTGATGAATCGGCTGATGGACGCCAAATAGCTGGTGAACTTCTGCACATCTAACAGTCAGCTGGGTACCTCCATCCTCTCGATGGCCTTGATCTTCACGGGGTTGCACTCTATGCCGCGCTCAGAGACCAGGAAGCCAAGGAGTTGGCCGGCTGGAACTCCGAAGACGCACTTCTCAGGGTTGAGCTTGATCTGGAATCGGCGCAGGTTCTCAAAGGTTTCTTTGAGGTCTTCCATCAGTGTCCCACGCTTTTCCGTCTTCACCACTACATCATCTATGTAGACGTGGGCGTTTCTGCCGCGTTGCTTGAGGAGGCACTTCTGCATGCAACGCTGAAAGGTGGCGCCGGCATTCCTTAAGCCGAACGTCATGTTCAGGTAGCAGAAGGCTCCGAACGGCGTGATGAAGGCGGTCTTCAGTCTGTCTGCCGGGCTCAGTTTGATCTGGTGATACCCTGAGTATGCAACTAAGAAGCTCAACAGCTCGCATCCGGCTGTGGAGTCTATCACCTGATCAATTCTTGGCAGAGCAAATGGGTCCTTGGCGCAGGCTTTGTTGAGGCTTGTGTAGTCGATACACATCCGCCACTGCTTGTTCTTCTTCAACACCAGGACCGGGTTTGCCAACCATTCTGGAAAAAATACTTCCATAATGAAGCCGGCGGCTAGGAGTCGGGCTATCTCTTCTCCTACGACCCTTCTCTTCTCTTCTGACAGTCGGCGCAAGGGCTGCCTGATGGGCTTCACATCAGGTCGGGCGTGTAACTTGTGCTCGGCGAATTCCGTCGGTGCACCTGGCATGTCCTCAGGGGACCATGCAAAGATGTCCCGATTCTCACGGAGGAAATCAACGAGCTCACCTTCCTATTTGCTGTCAAGGTTTGCACCTATGACAGCGTACCTCTCTGGGTGCTCCGGGTCCAAGGGTATCTTCTTGGTCTCTTTGGCCGGCTTGAATGAGCCCTCAGCTTCCGACTCCTTGGGGTCGGGCGACATCTCTGGCTGCTTGCCGGCCATCGCCACAACCCGATCAAGAAGCCGCTTCTCAGCCGCGATCACCAGGGACTCAGCCAGCCGACTGCTCTCAGCTGCACAAGCGGACGACTTCCTGTAGTCGCCGGCTACGGTCAGAATTCCCTTGGAACTCGGCATCTTCATCTTGAGGTAGGCATAGTGGGGAACTGCCATGAACTTGGCCAAAGCAGGTCGGCCAAGTAACGCATGGTAGGGGCTTTCGAGGTCCACCACTTCAAACCAGACTGGCTCTCGGCGGAAATGATCTTTGTCTCCGAAGAGGACGTCTATTAGGATCTTGCCGATTGGTGAGCAGGAAAGGCCAGGTACAATGCCGTGGAACACAGTCCGGCTGCTCTGCAGCTGTCTTTGCTTGATTCCTAGCTTCTCCATGGTATCCTTGTACAGGATGTTGATGCTACTGCCTCCATCTATCAACACTCGCGAGAAGTGAGCAGCCCGCCTATCTGTGGCCAGAGTGGCACTCAAAACCAAGGCGTAGGAGCCTGGATTTGGCATCACCTCTGGGTGATCAGCTCTGCTCCAACTGATAGGCTTCTCGGACCAATGCATGAAATCTGGGGCATCTGATGCTACCGCATTCACCTCTTGCTGCTGCGGCCGCCTGCTGTGTCGATCGTCAGCCATATTGGTGAACACCACATAGGCTCCATGCTCTTCTGGGTACTCATCCCGTACTGCGCCGACTGTCCTTGCAGCCGGCTGTTGGGCGGCGATGGAGGCGGCGGCCCAGCAGGCGGGGGAGGAAGGAGGCCGTCTCCCTTGGCGATTCTTGTAAGCCAGTGGCACTTTCGGGTGGTATGGTTTGACGGCTTCGCGCCGCTGTGGAATTTTCAGGGACCGTCTAGAGTCTGCTCGTAGGAGAAGGCCGGCAACCAGTTGGACTTGCCGCCTTTCTATTGCTTGGTCGGAGGCTGCCCCTCCGGCTGTTGATCTTCGACTGTTACAACCTGCCGACTGCTGGAAGTCGGCTGTGGGGCCTTGCGCTTGTTGTCGTTCTGTTGTAGTCGCCGACTGGCGTCTCTAGCTGGGGTTCTGGGAGCATGAGGGGCCACTTTGCCAGCCGCGTTAACTTGAATTTCCGTCTTCATGGAGGAGTCGGCTGTGGCGTACTTGTCTGCTGTGATCAGCAGCTCGTCGAGGGTCTCTGGCTCGTCGCAGAGTAGCCTGTGCTTGAGGAGAGTGCCTTCTCGGCACCCAGCGGTGAAGTACTCGATAGCCTGCACCTCGTGCACGCCCTCGCAGGAGTTCCGGAGCTCGCCCCAGCGCGTGAGGTAGTCGCGCGTTGACTCGTCGGGGCCTTGCACGCACAAGGAAAGCTGGCGCGGCTTGGGAGGTCGCTTGTACGTTCTCGTGAAGTTGCGGATGAAGGCCTTGGTGAAGTCGACCCAGCTGTTGATGCTGCGGGGCTTCAGACTGTTCAACCATGTCCGGACCGTGCCCTGGAGCATGAGTGGAACATATTTCACGGCAACCCGCTTGTTGCCGTTCGCTATGTTGACGGCCGTGGAGTAGTCAACCAGCCGGTCTTCCGGCTTCACGGAGCCGGTATTCTTGGGTGTGTCCCGGGGAAGTGTGAACCCTTTGGGAAAAGGCTCGTCTCGGATGCGGGGCCCGAAGCAAGGCGGACCCAACTCATCTTCTTCTTCCAGCGCCAGGGACGGTGGAGTCGGTCGATCCGATGGCGGGCGTCGTTTTCTCTGACTCCCTCTCGGCGGCCAAGGCGGCCACCGAGAGTCGGATGCTCAACAGGCGGTGGGGAAACTCACCGTTCTCTTCTCGGTGGGGGGGGGGGGGCAGATAGTCGCCCAGCCGTTCCACTGCTCTCGGGCGGCCGTCTTGGTCGCGCTCGATGGTGATGCGAGTTCGACTGTGGCTGACAGCCGGCTCTTTGTCTTTCCTTCCGCGGACTCTGCCAGTCAACGTCCGAGACGTCGCGCCTTGATCTCGGTGGGGAGGCAAGTCGTCGTCTGGCCGTCGCGGCGCCTCTGTGCGGCCGCCGGCTGCATTCTGCGCGGCAACCGCGTCGAGGAGCTACTGGACTTGCTCCGTCATCATGCGGCGCTCTTCGCCTTCAAAGTTCTTTAGCTCGTTAGTCGCCGCCTGGGCGGCGCGGATATTCTCTGCAGGCGTGGCGTACACGGGGCGATTGGCCCCGAACAGGTTGGCGATGGTCGCGCCGTGTTGCTGGGTCGCGCCTAGGCTGCTAGGCCCAGTCGGAGCCGGCGAGCCGCCCACAGCGCGATCCATCTCGCGCTGGTAGGCTTCTGACAAGCGCCTCATGCTTGCCAGCTTCTTGGCGCCTTCGATGATATGAAGGCGGCGTGTCTCCAGCGTCTCGGCGTCTGCGTCTTCTGGAATAGGCGCAGTCAGGTCTTGCAAAGCCGCGTCGAGTGGGTCATGAGCTCCTTCACCGGACCGCCAACGACCAGGAGTAGTTAGGAGACTCCCAGGAAGGAGGCCTTGCCTTTTCGATAGATGTTGCTTTTGTGCTAGCCTTCTTAAGGCAAAATTGTTTAAATCATGTCTGTACTCAGATATTGTTGCTTCCGCTGACTTGTTTGTATTCGAGCTTATGTATTCGAGCCCTCGAGGCCCTTGGCTTATATAAAGCTTGTGTTATTTTAATTTGTGTCTAGAGTTGTGTTGTGATATCTTCCCGTGAGTCCCTGATCTTGATCGTACACATTTGCGTGTATGATTACTGTACGATTGAATCGGGGGCGTCACAGCACCCCAAGGTAATATATTCAAGGAGAACCAAGCAACTAAGCTTGGGGATGCCCCGGAAGGCATGCCCTCTTTCTTCTAATGACTATCGGTAATTTTATTTGGAGTTATATTTTTATTCGTCACATACCATGAGTTTTGCTTGGAGCGTCTTGTATTATATGTGTCTTTGCTTGTTTTGCTTTTTAGTTTGTCACAATCATCCTTGATGGATACACCTATTTGAGAGAACCATAATGATGCTATGATTTGTTAAAATTGCTCTTTGTGCTTCACTTAAATTTTTCGAGCTATGGAATTGCTCTAGTGCTTCACTTATATCTTTTGGAGCATGGCGGTGCTTTAATTTTGAAGAAATATACTCTCATGCTTCACTTACATTATTTTGGGAGTTAATAGAATTTTAAAGAAATATCCTCTCATGCTTCACTTTATTATTTTGAGAGATGAAAATTTTGAAGAAATATGTGTGCTCTTGTTCTTCACTTAAATTTGTTTGAGAGCTTGTTATAAGCAATGTTAATATATGAAACTAGTCCCAAAGTGATAGATATTCAAGAGGGATAATAAAAACTTTCATGAAGATCATTGGATATTATAAACTTGATTCCTTGTAATAGTTTTGCGATATGGAGATAGTAATATGTGAGTCATGTTGGTGAGTAATTATGCTTTAGTAGAAATATTGGTGTTAAGGTTTGTGATTCCCTATGCAAGCATGAAAGTCAATAGTTATGCAATGAAGTTACATCCTACTTGTGGTGCATTATTCGGTGTTAGTTATGCTTAATGCTCATTTATGATTGTTTTCGTTCCTTGGTTGGTTGCTTCTCAATCTATCTGCTAGCATTTCCTTGTACTAAGAGGGAATATTGTTTGTGCATCCAACTCCTTAAACCCAAAGTTGTGCCAAATGAGTCCACCATACCTACCTACATGCGGTATTTCCATGCCGTTTCAAGTAAAATTATATGTGCCAACTCTAATTTTCAAAATGAATTTCCTTTTTGTGTGCCCATACCGCTCATGAAGCGGCAGGGGTGGCTGATATTTTCCATGCTAGATGTGTTATTCTCAAGATGAGTGTTTATTCACTTGTCATTGCACGACAGTGTGACCGGTAATAGAGATGCCCAGTCTCGAATTGAAAAATAAATTTACTTTATGTTGTCAAATAATAAATTCCTTGGAAAGTGTTGGTATGGAAGGCACCCGTGAATATGGATAGCCATGGATTGTGAAAGAATGGTGGAAAAAGGAATAAACTTTATTTTATGTTTGGGAACCACCTATGATGTATCTAGCACGAAAAGTATTGGGAATTCTCGGTCATTTTCGTTGACAGGAAAAGCATGCCTCTGAAAACAATTTTATGTCTCAATTTAAGCTTTGAGCTCTGGAACCTCTACAAATCTCTGCTTCCCTCTATGAAGGGCCTCTCTATTATCTTTTATCCAAAAAAAATTGAGTCTCCATCTTCAATTATAACGCACCAACTAGGGAACACTGTTATCATACTTGTGCATTGGGTGTAGCTAATATTTGAGTGTGTTTCATGAATGTATCAATGATTGAGCATAATGGGCTAGGGATAGTGCTACTTCTTGAGCTTGCGTTGATTTTTCCCTTGAAGAGGAAAGGGTGATGCAGCAAAGTGGAGATAAGTATTTCCCTCAGTTAAGAACCAAGGTATCAATCCAGTGGAGGCACAAGCAAGTCTCCGATCTATGCACCTGCACAAACTAACTAACATTTGCACACACTTGCACACAACGCGAAAAAGGGGTTGTCAATCCCTTCACGGTCATCAACAAGAGTGAGATCTAATAGAGATAGATATAAAAGATAAATAAAAGAGCAAACTAAAGTAAATATAAATAAATTGCAGCAAGGTATATTTGGGTTTTTTGTTTATAGATCTGAAAATATATGATGGAAAATAGACCCGGGGGCCATAAGTTTCACTAGAGGCTTCTCTCTTGAAAGAAAACATACGGTGGGTAAACAAATTACTGTCGAGCAATTGATAGAAAAGCGCAAAGTTATGACGATATCCAAGGCAATGATTATGAATATAGGCATCACGTCCGTGTCAAGTAGACCGATTCCTGCCAGCATCTACTACTATTACTCCACACATCGATCGCTATGCAGCATGCATCTAGAGTATTAAGTTCATAAGAACGGAGTAACGCCTTAAGTGAGATGACATGATGTAGAGGGATAAACTCAAGCAATATGATGAAAACCCCATCCTTTTATCCTTGGTGGCAACAATACAATATGTGCATCGCCACCCCTACTTTGTCACTAGGTGAGGACACCGAAAGATTGAACCAAAACTAAACACCTCTCCCATTGCAAGAAAAACCAATCTAGTTGGCCATACCAAACCGATAATTCGAAGAGAGATACAAAGATATTTAATCATGCATAAAAGAGTTCAGAGAAGACTCAATTAATATTCATAGATAATCTGAGCATAAATCCACAATTCATCAGATCTCGACAAACACACCGCAAAAGAATATTACACCAGATAGAACTCCAAGAACATTGAGGAGAACATTGTATTGAAGATTAAAGAGAGAGAAGAAGCCATCTAGCTACTAGCTATGCACTACAGGAATCAGGAACTTTGCCGTCCGCCAGGGCTGACGGCAAAGGCACACATGGCAGACGGCAAAGGTCAAACGGAAACACGTCCGGCTAAACAGGCTACAACAAAGGCTTCTTTGCCGTCTGCTGACGGACGGCAAAGATGAAACGGGATTTGCCATCTACTGGCCGACGGCAAAGAGGCTAGACGACACACGTGTCAGCTTAGGTCCGTTAAGTGGTTAATGGCGTGCTTTGCCGTCAGCCAGCAGACGACAAAGACCATTGCATATTTGCCGTCTGCCAGCGGACGGCGAAGAACATTGATTATTTACCGTCTGCCAGCTGACGACCACTACAAGGATACCCCTATAAAGCAACACATATTCTACAACGTTTTGGCTATAAGTTGCAAAATTCACAAGAGATATGCATATAAGTGTTGCAGCATATGCGTTGTCGACTTGTTGTTCATGATCATAGTGTCCTACATAGATGGCAACAGATCTTATATGTTGTCATGTATGTGTTGCAAATTATATCTGCTATAAGACTGCAAATATACATAATTAATTAATTAGACACCGGTACACATAAGAAGTGTGGCGCGAAAGTCCGTTCGGGCAAATTTTGCGTAGTCCCTTCCTTTTATTCTGCTATCCAGGTCATTGGAGGAGGCACAGAGTGGGCCACGCTCCAGCCTGGAATTTTGGCCCAGCCCAGCCACGATCCAGATTATAGATACTATAAGAGATGGGCTTGGAGAAAAAAATAAGGCCTATAACAGCCTCGTCGTGTCGTGCCGAAGCGAAAGCAGGCACGCACGGTCGGTCAACCCTGTTTCTCGGGTCTTCGGAATACCCGATCCGCCGCCTCGAGCCAGCCGAGCCGCCTGCCTTGCCGTCCCTGCGCGGCCGGCCGGAGCCACCGCTTTAGTTAGCTGTAGCGTTTCTTCAATTAGCAGTTTGTTTTGTACACGTGAATTCAAGTTCATCGTTGATTCACACGGTGAGTAGATCTCTCTGGTGTGTCTGATGGATTGCGTCGCTAGGAGGGAGGGTTATGATCGAGACCACACAGCCTCGCTGCTGCGTGATGAAGGGAGCAGGTTTCGCACTGGAGCGTCCCTTGTCTTGTGTGTTGCGTAAGGGCATCTCCAACATCTCATATGTCCACGGATGGGTCCAGGCTGGCGTCTGGACATTCCTATGGGAGCCGGCCATCTAAAGCGTACCACCATCATCGGACCCATTTTAAAAGGAATTTAACAGAAAATAACAAATTTAAGGTAAATTTAAACAAATTGGATGATTTTCATTCAAACATATATATTTTTTTCATAAAAACAGACGTTATCTTGCCCGGTGAGTTAAATCTTAAAAAAAGAAACATACTTGACGGTGACTTTGTATGCCTGGTCGGGGTGGCCGATGATGTTAGAGATATATTTGGGTTAAACATGTTTGGTAATCTAGAATTTGTAATCCGTCTCCTACCTTATCTCTAGGAAAGACGTCTTGCCCTCCAAGTCTTGTACCTAGGATTTGTCCGGCGGTCGTGTTGACCAGCTGCCCTAAAAAGTCTTTTTCCCAAGCCCTTACTATGGCTTTTTCTCTCTTCTGCCGGTCATCTTGTTCGGTGTTTTTCTTTTGGTTTTTCAATCTAAGAACAGTTTGTGTTGCCCACCACTACCGTCGACCCCCACGCGCCTCTACTCCGACACCGGCGCGACCGACAAGCCTTTCCTCCGACCCGGCGGCCACGTGCGCCGAGGCGGCCCCTCATGGTCTACCGTCGTCCGCGCATCTGCCCGCCCGTCGCCGCCCTGCTCCGACCGGGACTTCTTCATCAACCACCGCGTAGGTGCGCCCCATCACCCGCTGCGGCCCCGTCACCGGCTACCTCGGGCGCGTCGGCTGTGTCGGCCTTGCCAGCTGCCTTGGGCCGGCTGCATCGGACTCGCCGACTGCGCCATCATCGTCGGCTTCATCTTGGACTCCGCCGCCACCTCGCCTCTATTGAGAGGCGTCCCCGGCCTCGTGCGTGATCGGATTGATCATCCGCCCGCCGCCGCGATGCACCTCATCTATGCCTGCGACCGACTTGGGCCGACAGTTGCGCGCGTCTCCGAAGATCCGGTGAAGACTGTCCCCGTGTACAACGCGCCCATCCACTGATCGAGCATCGGGCTGCTGCTGCGTCGCCCCGTCGGGGCGCAGCGGCGCCGCCCCATGGTTCTCCCTGTGGCTGCACGGACCCGCGTGTTGCTGTTGCGTCACCCCTTGGGGCCGTAGTGTGGCGGCCCGCGGTCAACTGCCGCTCAGAGGCCATCCTATCCAGGCCATCCCTGTGGCTGCATCGACCCTCGCGCTGCAGCTGCGTCGCCCCATCGGGTCGGAGCTAGCGTGACCTTGTACATGTGCCCGCCCTGGCCGGCTGCACTGTCGTTGTTGTCCGTGCCATCGTTATCATCTGAGTAGTCATTTCAGCGGCGGAACGGCGTTGGGGCGTGACAGCCCTGCCCGACCACCTCCTTGCGCTTGCAAAGGAGCCAATGCTGATCCCGTCCATGCTGCGTGACCGCCTTCTGGGTTATCCGCTCCCTTCTGCGCAGTGTGGAGGGCCTCCGCGGCCAATGTTGATCCGGTCCACGGTGCCCTGGCGGCGACCTTGCCCCTGTCGGCGGTGGAGGAGGTGCCACTTAGCTACCACTCACGATCGCCGACGGCACCTCCTCCTGGACGGACTTGTCACGCCAGTTGCAGCGTTGCGGTGATGCGGTCCCGTCGATCCGGGTGTGATGATTGTTTGAGCAATAGAATTCATTTTTACTTGACCCCTATTGCACTAATTTTGTACAAACATAGAAGAACTGGATTTGTACAAACAATCCCCGCAAAAAAAGTGTTTGTACAAACATAGATGAAGCACGTTCTGTTTTGGATTTGGATTAACTTTTTTCTCCTGCCAATAGTGTCTAATCTGGCAAAAAAAAAGAGTACGCGCGCTTCAATTACCATGGCCCCGCCTGTCATAGGAATCCAGGACGGGTCAAACAAATTGCGATGAGGTAACTGCGCAAATAAAATCGGAAACCACCCCCCATATCAGCATGGTTCCCTTCCTCGTCTCGTATTGGATTTGATTCATCGCACGCCGGCGGCCGGTCGCGGAGGCGTCACCACGAGCTGAGCAAGGTTAGTTGCCGATCTACTCTCCCACAATTCATCCTCTCTTCCTCCCTACTCTGCTCTAAATCAATTTACATCTCTCTTGCCAGGCAAATCCGGCTGGTAGATTCTCGAAATCCGGTTGGTACGTGGTGGCGATAATCCTGCGAGTTCATCTAGTCAGTGCCTTACTCCTTAACCCATCTCATTGCTGCAATTCATGCCCTACGTATTGGTTCTGACATTGATTCATATGTTCGGAGTACCATTTTTTATTACTGAGATACCGTAATTCTTATGTTTTGTGCTGGGATTACCCCTTCCCATGGATCCTATCAAAACTCTTTTGTTTGGTATCTCTCGCAGATTGAATTGTAATTTTTCTAATCTCGGTGTGCTATGTACTGTACATAATTCTTTGGCTATCTTAGGGAAGGGGAATTGGGAATTACTGGTGGGAATTCACTGCAGGGTTAGGCTTGGGAAATAGACTTTGACTCGTACACTATTTGATTTGATTTGACTACTTGTGAGAGAAGGGGAGCCTTGGCGCAGTGGTAAAGCTGCTGCCTTGTGACCATGAGGTCACGGGTTCAAGTCCTGGAAACAGCCTCTTACAGAAATGTAGGGAAAGGCTGCGTACAATAGACCCAAAGTGGTCGGACCCTTCCTCAGACCTTGCGCAAGCGGGAGCTACATGCACTGGGGCTGCCCTTTTTTTTTGACTACTTGTGAGAATCGAGCGGGAGTGGCAGTGGCAACAGGAAGACAGCGAATCTGAAACCAACAAACTGTCACAACACAGAAAGGTAGTGGCAATGTTCTAACATTGAGCACTAATCTAGCACTAACATCTCACATAATTTTTAGTGACATAAACAGAGGGACAAGGCCAACTTCACAGCACATGAAGAACAACAGTTGCAAATCAACACATGCATACGGCAGTGAGCATGGCTGAAACAATGTAAAGCAGTAGGGAGAGAGATAATTACAAATTTACAACGGAAGAACAGCCTACTTGAGTCAAGATGATGATAGTGCCAATATTAGATTGGCACTGGTAGGGTAGCATTAGTCTGTCGTTGCACATAAACATTTGGCCTAATTAAATATGGCAGCTCTGATCGTGTTTTAGCACATTCATACAACTAGCACACCATGCTTATTCTTCTTGCAGTAAACTGATGATATATTGAACAGAGCTACCACATCTCTTTTTAAAGAAAGCACAACAAATTCTATTGTAGGCCTTCTGTTTTTGTGAGATGACAGATACGCGTCTTCTTTTTTTGAGATGAAATATATGCTTCAACCATTCTACTTTAACTTCCTGTGCAATGCTACTAGTATTTTCTGAAGCCTGAAATGTTTTCTTCTTTCAGAGCATGAACTTCGTAAACAAGTTGTACAACAGGGTTGTAGCATACTCACAGTACTGCTGCTGTTAATAAATGCATCCAAAATATGTAGCATTAGTTAATTTCACCATAAATTAATCGGCTGGCACCTCATGCCTACTTAATGAACAGTCAGATGTAGATTTACATTTCAGAGTAATGGTTTCATGTCTTAGTTATTCGGTTGCAGGGAATGGATCATTGTGCTGCTTGGGCTACAATGATTGGAGATCGCTCAAAACTAAAACAAACGTAAAGGCTATACTAGATCAAGTGAAGGTAAATTTTAATCCACTGACTATCCTTTACTAGCTTGTTCTATGTTGCCTTACATTGCAGTCACCCTACTTATGTTGTAATTGTTTTGTAGATGAGGTTCCTTTACCCCCCTCACGTGGAAAAATATATATTGAAGACAATTGGAGATAGATGGAGCCAACATAAGTCCGATCTAAAGCAATTTATTTTGATGACAAAAAAGCACCAAAGCGAATTACAACAATAAACCAAAATGGGTGACTTCGGATCAGTGTAGATCTCCAGTTAATCATTGGACAACCCAGAAAACCAAGGTACTTAAAATAGTTCCATTTCCAACTTTCCTTGTTGGACTTTATATATTGTCGTGCAGATACCATGAAAGATATGCACATAATTGTTTCGATTTATTCTTTGGTAGGAAATTAGTACTACAAATAGGAATCACTGTTCACTGAGGAAGTCTACACATACTTCCAGGACAAAAGGTTTTCCTCATCAGAGGGAAGAATGGTACACAATAAAATTCCTCAAATTTCACTCCAGAAATTATGTCTCAACTAATATTTATGGTATGCTATCTCTAGAGAGTGCTTGCTCCTCCGGTTGATGGACTTAGACTTGTTAAGAAATGACCAAATAATTTATAGAACAATTCAAGTGATTCAAATGGTGCAGATTTGCAAGTTTCAAACAACAATTCTATTTCAGATAAGGTTTGTCTACTTAAATATTCTTTGGAACCTGCATTGCCGAGGTTTAAGTTGTTACGCTTGCACCTTTTGCAATTGCATATACAAAACCCGAAACTTGACGTGTATCATTTTATGTTAGAAGAAAGAAACTATGGTTCATAATGGTGGCAGTGCACGACAACACTAGAAAAATATTCTACTGCAAGCAAGGTATCTTCATAGTCTCATCTACAAAATGATGATCAAACTATAGTGCTCCTGTGTTTATGTGTTTATTTGTTGCTATCAGAATATTGTCGAGAACCAAGAAACTTCTGATCATAATTTCGGTGCACGAAAAAGGGAAATAAATTCTGCTGCACATAAGGTATATTTCCATTACCATATACAATATGTTCAAAATTTGTCGCTCTAATGGTTATGTATCTACTGTCCGTCTTGCTGTAAGAATGCTGTTCACAACAAAGAAACTTTGCTTGAGAATGTTAGTGCATATCAAGGAGAAAAAACTTCAGCTGCAAACATGCTGGTATCTTTTCATAATCACATACAAACTTGTGTTCAAACTATAGTGCTATCTTGTTTATTACTTCTTTGCTTTCAGGCTGTTGTCCAGACCAAAAAAACAACTAAAGGTGCTAATACAGGCAGTAAGAGTGCCCAAAGTGGTTCGTTGAGTTGGTTGGGTGCAAGTGAACTACCTGTAAGAGTTCTCAATTATTTCATATGTTCCCCTATTGTCATATGGTAACTTTGATTTTCTCTAACAGACAAGAACAAATGTATTCTTGAAGAGCCTGAAAAACCATAACAGGGACGTAGCTCTTGCTACAATTGTAAGTTGTGATCCCAAATTTAAACTTGATGGTGCTGAAATTAGAAATGAATTATGGGCAGTGCATATCAATATGGCACTTGTGAAAACTGAAATTTTGGTACGGAGTCGCAAAAATTGCAATACTCTTGGTAATGCAGAAAAAACAAAGATTGCATGGCCTTCAACCTTTGTACGTGACTAATATCTTGTCTCTATTACTACATGCATCATGTCAATGCATTGTGTGTTAACAATTCATTTTGTTTTTTGTTTGTAGATTCAAAAGATGGATGACTATATGGGTGCGTGGCAAGTATACTGCAATGATGACGTCGATGTTCCATTTCAGTTTTAGTTATGTTGTAGGGATGACATTCCTGTTGGATGTTGTTCCTCAGCTAAGTTCTAGTTAAGTTGTAGGGATGTTGATGGATGCTTTAAGTAGTTAGATTATGCATCACATTTGGATGATGCTCCTCTTGTAATATCAGACTATTGTAATCCAACATTTTTATCTAATATATGATTTCTTCCTTTTGTGAGTATATTCTCTTGTTTTTACTTCACTTGTAATACATAATTATCACCTTTACATATAGCATTAACTTAATTGCTAGCAATATATAATAATAATAATAATAATAATAATAATAATAATAATAATAATAATAATAATAATAATAATAATAATAATAATAATAATAATAATAATAATAATAATAATAATAATAATAACACTATATATGCATGAACAATTGAAGCGTTGAAAATTCTCCGTTGCTAAGCAATGGGATTGTGGTTCTTGTACATTAAGCACCAACAAATAAAAGTGTTGTAGAAGTCCATTCCATCTGTTGTATAACAAACAATCATAGAAAGTAAGAAAATTATACAAGTAACTATATAAATCATACAAGTAACTATGCAAATCAAGTACAACATAAAAAATTTAATACCTAGTAATAATCTGGTTCAATAAATGCTTGGGGATCAATAAATGCATCATCATCATCACAATCAGTAATGACATGCTCATCATCATCATTAATAAATGCATCATCATGTGGAAGGCCACCTCTACGTAATCTGTCAAGCATTGACAGGTCATCCGCAGCAGTAACCTCTTCTAGTTCAGGATCTTCTTGTTCCGGCTGAGGGGTGAAGTCGGGTTCACTGTCGCTGTCTACTTCAATGTTCTGGGGTGAAGTAGAGCGGTTCTTGAAACATTTTTTGGAAAGACGTGTTTGTTGGAAGAATTCTCCTTCATATGTGTCTGGGTTAATGTGAGGTTCATAATCATCTTCATTGGGGGGAGGTGGTTAACACGTGGCGGCACTTCATAAACGACATCCCAACCTTTGAGATTAGGATCACTTTGACATGCCCACGGTAGATAGAAAACTTGGGTTGCCCGTTGAGCCATAATATAGACATCGGGAACATCCAAATGGTTGCTTTGATTGATTTCCACTAGCCCTATATGTTCATGAGTCCTTCTAGTCTCCTTCGGCTGGAACCAATAACATTTGAAGACTACAATGTTTGGTGGGTTTGCACCATAGAATTGAAGTTCATAAATTGCTTCAACTCTTCCATAATACTCGGTATCTCCTTCGCCGATAGCAGAGACACAACAATTTGTAGACTTTCGGTTGGCCATTGATAGCTCTTTGCCATAGGTACGAAAGCGATACCCGTTGGTGTCGATTTGTCAAATGAATGGACCTTATAGTCAAAACCATTAGCGACTTGTCTCAGTTTGGCGTCTATAAGCTCTGAATTAGCCTACAAGTTTAATACGAAAGGGATTGTTTCATTAGCCATAAATTAGACAAAGAAATGAAATGATCTAATGGAAATTACCGTTTGTTTGAACCAAGAGATGAAACCGGGATAGCCGCCTCCATGCTTTGCCAGAAGCTCATACTCTTCGACGGAATCCTTTTGGATCACCGCTCCATACGATAATTTGGTGACGTATCGACTGTATCAAATTTATCCGGGAATAAGAGTAGTTCAAAGGAATTAGAAGTTGCGAAACAATGTACCAAGAACTTACTCGATGTACGGCCGCACTTCTGTTAGGTTGTTGAAGATATACAACGAAATGGTCTGCCATTCTTCGAAATCCAACATTAAGGAATTATGCAAATGACGATTTTTGCCAGATCCCCTTTGAATAGGCTGAGGTTGGATCGACCCTTTTAAGGGTCGCTGGCATTGTACCGAGGCTTCGGATTATGCAAATGACGATTTTTGTCTTCTTAGTGTGCTGTCACGAAGTTTGCCGCCTCCTTAGTAATGAATGCCTCCGCCACTGATGCTTCAATTCTACGTTTATTTTTACATTTTGCTAGAAGCATCTTCTGCATCCTCTCAGTTGCGTAGCACCAACGATTCTGCACAGCCCCCCCCCCCCAATCTTGCCTCGGTTGGGAGATGCAAAATCAAGTGCTGCATTGGATTAAAGAAGCCCGTCGGAAATATCTTCTCTAACTTGCAGATTAACTCCGACGCCAACTCTTCCATTTCTTCTACCAGGCAGGAGATAGTTCTTTAGCACAAAGAACACAAAAGAAATAGCTCAGCTCTGCTAGTACTAGCCATTCATCCTCAGGGATGAATCCACGCAACATCACCGGCATTACCCGCTCAATCCATATGTGCCAATCATGACTCTTGAGACCAAATATCTTCAATTTATCAAGACTCGCTCCCCTCTTTAGATTCGCGGCATACCCATCGGGGAACATCAACTGCATTTTCACCCACAAGATAATTTCCCTCATAGCTGGCCTTCCAAGATTGAACCATGCCTTTGGCTTTGTCAGTTCTTCTTTCCTTTCGGTGGTTGCATGTTTTGTAACGGTCTATGACATAGCGCCTCCTGATCAACTCTTGCCTTAGGATTATCCTTTGACTTCCCATCTATGACAAACAATGTACCAAAAAGTGCCTCAGCGATATTCTTCTCAGTGTGCATCATATTGATGTTGTGTGGGCAAAGGAGGTCTTTGAAGTAAGGCAGATCCCACAAGCATGTCTTGTGAGTCTAGGCGTGTTGCGAATTATACCCCTTGAAATACCCTGGGCGCTCTGGATCTGGCTCGAGAGCGTTTAACTGATCCAGGATCTCTTGGCCTGTCAATGGAGGTGGTGCAGAGTCTTTCACAACTCTACCTTTGATGAAGTGCTGCTTGTCTTTCCTCAACTTATGGCGAGGATGTAGGAACAATTTATGCATGTCGAAGCAAGGAAACTTGCGACCAGCCTCAAGCCAACGAAACTGAAGAGCTCCCTTGCATGTGGGGCACAGGAACCTTCCATGCACACACCAGCCAACGAATAGCGCATACGCCGGCAAGTCATGCGTCGAGTACATGTACCACACACGCATTATGAATTTCTTTTTGCTAAAGGAGTCGTATGTCTTGAACCCATTATCCCAGGCTTCTTGCAATTCGTTCGTCAGTGAATGCATGTACATATTCATATTCTTCCCCAGATAGTTTGGCCCTGGAATTATCAACGTCAGGAAAATGTTCTTTCTTTACATAATCTGTCCGGGGGGGGGGGGAGATTGAGTGGAATGATAAATACGGGCCAATAGCTGTATTGGGTTGCCGTCATACCAAACACACTGAACCCATCTGTGCTGATGGCAACTCTAGGATGCCTCGGATCTGCCGCTTTGTGGTCACGCATACTGATGATTGAAGACACCTATAGCTACCAAGTTTCATCGGCATGAAGATCGGAATAGAGCAAATCAAGGGGGAAAGGAGATGTCATTTGTGCTAACCCACGAAAGCAGGGGCGGAGCTCGTCGAACACTAGACCCTTGTAGCAACGAAAAAACTGCACATTTAAATCGAAAGATGAGTTTCATATCAATATTGTTTTTTCCGTCAACCTAACTAAATATTTACAACAGGACGAGCGGGTTAGGGGTTCCTCGGTGTTGATAGAACCCTAAATAGAAAGTATCATCGGTGCAACATACATGAGGCTCTCGGTGTTGAACACTAGATCCACCTCAACCAAGTGACCCCGATGCCCGGCGTCCCGCAACAATAGTTCCTGTGGCCAATGACGGTCGAACACCTTAGCAAATTTTTCTGGTAGCCTTTGCAATGAGGATTAAAGGCAAGTTTTGAAAGTTCAAACAACTAAACCGAGTTGAGTCAGTTTGGGTGTTTCAACTTTCAACACTTAGCTTTCAATCGTCATCTCAGAGGCTGCCAGACAAATTCACGATGGTGTTCGACCGCCATCGACACCGAGAACTGTTGCTGCGGATGCAGGACATGTTTGGCCACTTGTGGGACGTGAATGTAGTATTCGACACTGACGGCCACATGTATCTCGCACAGACGATACTTGCTATTTAGGGTACCATTGACACCGAGGAACCCCCTAACCCGCTCGTCCCCGGGTAAACTAAATTAGCATGCATTTAATAAGCAAAACTACATCATCTGTTGCGTCTGTACATTGTCGAATATTATCACTAATACATCTCGAATAATATCATACATATAGCATCGCTTATACGAATAGAACCGTTGCGAACGACGGGTATCGGCGCGGGCGGTGAACACCCAAAGAGAAGGAACCATCACAAGATCATAGCTCCAGTGCGGTCCCTGAAGAACCTGCCAGGTATTGTCAAACCTGCCCTCCAACGCAAGCATGTAGTGACGGACGTGCTCGTCCTCCTCGCTGACACGGTGACGTACCACCACTTCAGTGTCTGAAACCTCGGCACCATCACTGGCCCACGCGACCGCCACCACACAAGTTTCGGGTCAACGACGGGCTGGCTCCTCACCAAGTTGCGCGCCCGGAAGGTAGAACCTCCCAGTACCAGCCCGGCGGAGCCCAGTCTCGGACATGGCCCCTCTGATCGAGGCCTCCTCCACCGACTCGACGACGAGGATGCGGGATAGGCATCGTCGACTTCGATGCGGGAATAAATGCTTTAGCTGAAACAATAACAACAAATTTCACATGTTCAAAATCAACCAGAAACTTAACCTAAACCGAATTAATCTAAACCTAAACTAAACTAACTAAACTAAAGCAAACCTGAACTAAATAAATTAAAACTAAACCAAACTAACTAAACTAAACCAAAAACTTAACCTAAATTAACCTAAACTAAACCAAAACTAAACTAACTAAGCTAAACAAAAACTAAACTAAATTAGAATAAACCTAATTAAGCTTAATCTAAAAAACAGGAAAAAAATCTCACCTTGGGACGAGGCGGGACGACGGGCCGGAGCGGCCGGGGCGGCGAGGCGGTTCGGCGGGGCGGGCCGGCAAGGCGTCCGGGGCGGGGCTGCCGGGGCGGCGAGGCCTGCAAGGCGGCCCGGGGCGACGAGGCGGGGCGGGGTGGCCTGGCGTGGATTTGGACGAGGAGAGGCGGCGGCGCGGGGTTCGGACGGGGAGGGAGAGAGACGTGTGGAGAGAGGGGTAGGGCTGGGCATTTTGTTAGATAGGGCATGACTCTTTGTCGTCCGCGAGCAGACGGCAAAGAGCCTAGCTAACGGACGTTAGTTTGGCCACTTTCTTTGCCGTCTGCTGGCTGACGGCAAAGATTCTTTGTCGTCAGCTAGAGGACGACAAAGAAAGTGGCCGTTAGGTGGCTCTCGCCAGCGGTCCACCCTGCTTCTTTGTCGTCAGCTAGCGGACGACAAAGGTTCTATGCCATCAACTAGCTGACGACAAAGATTTTGCAGACGACAAACAATTTCTTTATCGTTAGCTACTTCTTTGCTGTCCATTTTCATAAAGCTGACGGCAAAGACCGTCTTTGCCATCAGTTAGCTGACGGCAAACAAACGACTGACGGCAAAGTTTCTGATTCCAGTAGTGATGGACTCGTAGGTCTGTGGTAAACTACCCATGCTTGATCGGTAGGGCAGCAAGGTTGATGTAGATGCCCTCCGTGATTGAATCCTCCTCCAGCAAGGTGCCATAAAGGCCCAAAGATGGGATCTCATGGCAACAGAGACTTGCGGTGGCGGAAAAGTATTTTGGTGGACGCTTCTGTTTGTTTGGGAATATTTAGGAATTTATAGTGGAAAGATTAGGGTTGGAGGACTCCCGAGGAGCCCACGAGCCCTTAGGGCACGCCCCCTAGGGCGCGCCTAGGAGGCTTTGTGGCCTCCTCGGGAAGCTTCTGGCCCCCTCTCCAAGTTATCTGGATGTCTTCTGGTCCAAGAAAAATCACCGTGAAAGTTTTATTCCATTTGGACTCTGTTTGATATTCCTTTTCTGTAAAACTCGAAAACAATGAAAAGAGAGAAACTGGTACTGGGCTCTAGGTTAATAACTTAGTCCAAAAAATAATATAAAATAGCATAATGATGCATATAAAACATCCAAAACAAGTAATATAATAGCATGGAACAATAAAAAAATTATAGATACGTTGGAGACGTATCAAGCATCCCCAAGCTTAATTCCTACTCGTCCTCGAGTAGGTAAATGATAAAAACAAAAAAATTGATGTGGAATGCTACCTAACATATTTATGCTTGTAAGCTTCTTTATTGTGGCATGAATATTCAGATCCATAATATTCAAAACAAAAGTTTAATATTTACATAGAAACAATAATACTTCAAGCATACTAATAAAGCAATCATGTCTCCTCAAAATAACATGGCAAAAGAAAGTTATCCCTACAAATTAGTATAGTTTGGGTATACTCCATCTTCATCAGACAAAGTATTTTATCATGCACAACCCCGATTACAAGCCAAGCAAGTGTTTCATACTTTTGATGTTCTCAAACTTTTTCAATTTTCATGCAATACATGAGCATGAGCCATGGATATAGCAGTATAGGTGGAATAGAATATGGTGGTTGTGGAGAATACAAAAAGAAGGAGAAGTCTCACATCAACTAGGCGTATTAACAACTATGGAGATGCCCATCAATAGATATAAATGTGAGTGAGTAGGGATTGCCATGCAACAGATGCACTAGAGCTATAAGTGTATGAAAGCTCAAAAGAAACTAAGTGGGTGTGCATCCAACTTGCTTGCTCATGAAGACCTAGGGCAATTTGAGCATGCCCATCATTGGAATATACATGCCATGTTCTATAATGAAAAATTCCCAGTAGTATATGAAAGTGACAAAATTGGAGACTCTCTATCATGAAGAACATGGTGCTACTTTGAAGCACAAGTGTGGAAAAGGGATAGTAACATTGTCCCTTCTCTCTTTTCTCTCATTTTTTCAGTTTTTTGTCTGGGCTTTGTCGGTGTCAAAACCGGCGGATCTCGGGTAGGGGGTCCCGAACTGTGCGTCTAGGCGAATGGTAACAGGAGACAAGGGACACGATGTTTTTACCCAGGTTCGCGCCCTCTTGATGGAGGTAAAACCCTACTCCTGCTTGATTGATATTGATGATATGGGTAGTACAAGAGTAGATCTACCATGAGATCAAAGAGGCTAAACCCTAGAAGCTAGACTATGGTATGATTGTTGTTTGTCCTATGGACTAAAACCCTTCGGTTTATATAGGCACCAAAGAGGGTTAGGGTTACACAGAGTCGGTTACAATGGTAGGAGATCTACATATCCGTATCGCCAAGCTTGCCTTCCACGCCAAGGAAAGTCCCATCCGGACACGGGACGAAGTCTTCAATCTTGTATCTTCATAGTCCAGGAGTCCGACCGAAGATGATAGTTTGGCTATCCGGACACCCCCTAGTCCGGGACTCCCTCAGTAGCCCCTGAACCAGGCTTCAATGACGACGAGTCCGGCGCGCATATTGTCTTCGGCATTGCAAGGCGGGTTCCTCCTCCGAATACTTCATAGAAGATTTTGAACACAAGGATAGTGCCCGGCTCTGCAAAATAAGTTCCACATACCACCGTAGAGAGAATAATATTTACACAAATTCAATCTACTCGTATTTCGTGGTGTGACATCACACCACGGCCAAGCCTTTATTCAAATCGTTTTTACTGTTCCACCTCAGCGCGTTTAGCGAGGCGGTTTCCTTGGCACGTCTTGTCAAAGCAGAGATCGTGTCCCCTTATTCCGGGATTCTCATCAATACGGGCGTGGGTAACCCAACCGTGCCCGTTGGCATGTCTCCTCTATCGAAGGCGAGTCCCAAACGGTCACGCGGGAGGCTCTTGGTATTCAACCTCTTTATAAAGAGACCAAGGCTCCACTCCCTTCTGTCAATCTCAATCGAATCCGCCCCTCGCCTCGAGTTCCAACACCCAAAGCTCTAGATTCAGGCGCTTCGGACCTTCGATGATGTCCGGCTCCGACCTGTAAGGCCGGTGGATGCCTTCCTCCATTACAGAAGAAGACGTGCTAAAGCTAAGAGATGCCAGGTATTTAACCGGCGAAATTTCGCATAGGCTGCCTGCCCAAGGGCAGGTTATTCCCACTCCCAAGCCTGGTGAAAGCGTGGTGTTCGCGTCTCACTTCCTTTGGGGGCTAAGCTTCCCGACGGACCCCTTCGTGAGGGGGCTCATGTTTTACTATGGGTTGGAATTTCACGACTTGGATCCGGAGTCCATCCTCCACATCTCATCGTTCATCGTCGTGTGCGAAGCCTTCCTCCGCATTACCCCTCACTTCGGATTGTGGCTCAAGACCTTCAAAGTGGAGCCGAAGATGATCAAGGCGCAACAAGCAGAGTGCGGAGGGGCTGTCATAAGCAAGAATGTTGATGCTCTATGGCCCGAGGGCTCTTTTCAAGAGGAGCTCAGTTTATGGCAACAAGAGTGGTTTTATATCACAGCTCCCAGGGGCACCAAATGGGTGGCGCCACCTGCCTTTCGCTCGGGTCCTCCACCGCAGCTGGCGTCATGGGTCAATAAAGGGCTTGACTGGGGGCCGTCCAAGGACGTGCCCTTGCTGCAGGGCCGCATTCTAGACCTCCTAGAGAGAGAGAGAGAGATCACGTTGGTTGTAGTAGCGCAGGTCATGCTGATTCGTCGCATCCTGCCCTGCCGACGTCGCCCCCTCTGCCTGTAGGAATTTAACCCGGAGGGACCACGAGCTCTCCAACATTTTATGGGTGCGACGCCCGTGGAGATGTACAAGCTTTTCTTCGGATCACAAGAGATGTGTCCAGACTTGACCGAGGACTCAGGTCTGAGCTGCAATCGCCCGGATACTCAAGTAAGTAGCCCTGTACCCGGACACACTATCCTATATTTATTACAAACTGCCCTTTAAAAGAGCTAACCCTTGAACAGGAGTGGATAGCGAAAGCAAAGTTAATCAGGTGTCCTGCCCCCTCCCTGAGACCACGCCGGATCCCCTATTAACCAGGATGCTGGAAGTTGCGCCTTCGGAAGAAGGTGAAGGGGGGAACAAGGAAGCCACCGCCTATGCGAAGGAGGCTGTCAGGAAAGGAGGGATCGAGAATCCCTCCATCCAAGGGAAGAAGAGGACCGCCTCCGAAGACCCGGAGATCATGGTCTCAAAGCGGGGGAAGAAATCTTCGTCAGATGGTCCGGCGCCGAGAGATGCCTCGGCCGCATTATGCCCCCAAGGGATCAGCCCTCCACCAAGCCGTAAGTAGAAAGGGGAGTTTTTATTAAAATAAAGGATATCCCTGCCCTATTTCTGATGAAGACAACCGGAGTTTTACCTTGTAGTTCGGACCTCAGCCCTTCTTAGCAGAGCTCATCTTCGGGGGTCTTCGTCCGGAGATGATAGAGAGCGAAATTGCCTCCCCCTTCCATACCGTCGTGCGAGGCGGGCGACCCTGAGGTGTCGTCGTGGAGGGTTTCTCCGAGTCTGGCGGGGCCGGAAGGCAGTCATATTTCCCCTCAAAGCCCTCCACGTCCGGCCTTTGAAAAAGGCCATCGGACGAGTCCGGCACCACCTGGTGTTCGGTCGGAGGAGCTGAAGGATTTGCTCGGGCGAGCATCTATCTTAGAAGATCACCGTGCGTTAATGGGTACGGTGATTGAAAGGATTTCATCCGCTGAGAGCGGATTGCACGAAGCCGTCAGAAGTTTACTGATAGGTTTTGAGGTACGCAAAATGATGTACCTTCTGACAGTTCCGCATATAAAATGCGCCCTGTGTAGATAGTAGCCCCTGAGGCTCGGTGTGTTGTCAAAAATGACAGCGCACCGAGCATCATAATCCCAGGTATAATGTGTCTCCCTTCCTATGCAGGTGGCGAAGGGTCCGGTGGCTGGCTGGACTGATGAATGTGCCGAACTAAAGTGGCAACTTGACGTGGCGGATGTCGACATCGTGCTTGTCAATAGGCGACTTGACGAGTCGCAAGGTGTGCAATTTCCCCGTGGACACCTGGTAAGGGAGCTTGATGCCCGTGCCTTACAAAAAGTATGCTTGACGCCGCTGCCATGGAGAACCTGCTGGCAGAGCTCGTCCAAGCCAAGGAGCAGGCCAGAAAGAGTGATGCGGCTGCCTTAAAGGTGGCCGAGGAGCTAAAAGCCGAACAGGCTGCTCAATGCCAAAGCAAGAAGGAGATGGCCGAGATGGCCGTGGAGTTGAAGAATGCTGCCGACCGCTGCAAGCTTCTTGAAAAAGAAGATCGGGCGGTACGAGAGGACCTGAAGAAGACCACTACCGAGGCCAAGGATGCTTGCTCTACGATGAGAGCTATGAAGGAGGAGCTGCGTCAGGCCAGAGATATCGCGGCTGGAAAGCCCTTTCTGTTGCGGAGGAAATTCCTGGACCCTAATTATGCTCAGTTGGACCGGCTGTGGAGTGCGGAAGATGCTTATCTGGACTTGGCGGCAAGTGCGGCGGACGCGGCCGAACACTTCTGAGATCAAGAGGATCATGAAACGGGAAAGGTTTTTTGGTCTCAATTCCATAATCCAAAGCGCCCACTTCCATTAACCGATCGCTTGGCCGAATGGGCGGAGCTGAATAGGTTATCCGGACTTGCCATGAAGGATGTCGTGAGTCTTTTGTGGCCGAAGAGGCCTGATCCGAAGAGTTTTTTTGGCTTGGTGTAGCAGTTCCTTGGTGCGGTGCCGCATATCAATGCAATGAGGAGATCGGCATGCATAGAGGGTGCGCGGATGGCTCTTGCCCGTGTCAAGACATACTGGGCAGAGATGAAGGCCACCGATGTTGCAACCCAAGATTCGGACGGAAGCCAAGTACCTTTCGAGCACTATTTTCAGGAAGTTCTGTCG
Source organism: Triticum timopheevii (assembly GCA_963921465.1). Lineage (NCBI taxonomy): Eukaryota > Viridiplantae > Streptophyta > Magnoliopsida > Poales > Poaceae > Triticum > Triticum timopheevii. Next base: position 187,326,733 of record OY997262.1, read on the forward strand.
GGCGCTCGTTTAATAGAGACGCAGTGCTCGAAGGATATTATGTTTGAATAACATGTATTATTGTGAAACAATGTTTCGATGAAATATAGAAGCTTTTTATACTTGTGCTTTCAAGAATTAAAATACCTCCTGTGCGGCCGTTAATGTATATGTGTATATAACCTGAAAGATGGCAGTCTTCGGCTTCAGCCCCCACGCATATAATGCGGGGGTGTTTGCAAAAGGCGCATTTTCACACTTGATCCAACGTCTTGGTCCTATAAAGGAGGTGGTAGCGTAGCAAACTAGGCAACTAAACTATAATGCTTTATCACTTTCACTTAGCCATAGGAGTTTGACAATGGGGCTACTATATAGCCCCTAGGGGCACCGCGCTCACCCGAATTCGGGGCGCGTATGTGCCTGACTGGGAAACGACCCTTCGTCAATGCGGAGGAATCCTATAGATTCCGGCAGGTCATCGAGTGGTTGACCAGTCTCACGCTATATCATGACAGTCAGTTTTCGGCTTTCTCTACTGAGGTGCTCGCCTGGCCGAACCGGGGCACAATCGCAGTAGTTCTCCTGGTGCCGCGTTAGCTGATAGAGCGGAACGTAAGGCAGCAAAACTCAGGAGCCGGGCAAACCCAACATTTGACCAAAGACATGATTCGGAGCTGATGCATATAAGGCCTAACTCGAGACACCAAACACTCCCTAAGGTATTTGGTCTTTATGAAAATGGGTCGAACAACGCCCTTTGCAGTAAGCCCCTGGTGTCCAGGTACGCGCAAAATTCTGACGTGGCCTATGCCAAAATTCCAGCCTCCTCCTCGGTTATAACAAGAAACCAGGGGATGTGTATCAACAAGAGACAGTAAAAAAGGTTTACGCAGGGTCTTAATCTGAAAAGAATCCTTGCAACGGGTCCCTACTGCATGTCTGCGCCTGTGTCTCCGTTGTGCCGTATCCTGGACGGGTGTCGCACGGTGTTCATCTGTAAAAGAGAGGAACTTAGTTGAAAAAGATTGTGCGAAAATGTACGTTATATTAAATAAACAAAGTACGTTTAAAAAAAAGACTAAAATTGAGCTTTATTGTCTCTTGTTGTATATGCGCGGAGCCCCTTGTGCGGGGGTGTCCGGCTGGTAAGCCCCTGTAAGTTTACTCCGGACTCATCTAACCGTGGCCGGGGTCTGAACGACCTGTTTAGGTGCTTGGATTAGTGGACCCGGTTTAATGTGTGGCTGTCGAGGCAGTCACACAATCTTCCGCGCTCGAGGAACACTCGATATTTCCCTTTAAGGAGATGATGCCTCGTGGACCGGGCATTTTAAGTGTGAGGGATTCATAATGTGGTATTGCGTTAAAGCGGGCGAAAGATTCACGCCCCAATAGTGCTTGATAGCTACTTGTAAATGGGGCGAGGTGGAAGGTTAACTTTTTGCGGCGGAAGTTGTCGGGTGAGCCGAACATAGCTTCTAGCAATAGAGAGCCCGTACAATGGGCATATCGGCCTGGCATTACCCCTTGAAAGGAAGTGTTGCTATGGCGAATTTTGGTTGGGTCTATCCCCATTTTGCGGATTGTGTCCTGATATAGCAGGTTTAGATCACTGCAGCCGTCCATTAGGACTTGTGTAAATTGGAGTCCGTCGATTATCGGATCTAATATCAAGGCAGTCCAACCTGCATTCCGGATACTTCTAGAGTAATCCTGATGGTTGAAGGTGATTGGTTTTGACAACCAGTGGCGGGACTCCTCTGGGATAGGCCGTATGGCGCGTATCTCTATGGGCGCCGTTCTGTTTTTCCCTTTTGTCACGTAAAGTGAGATTACTGTTTTGACTTCTTGTGGGAAATTCTTTCGTTTTCCGGTGCTCTGCTTGTGGGGTTCGTCATCGTCCTCGCTTGGTGTGTCGAGCCCCTTGTGTTCGGCGCTGAGTTTGCCGGAGTGCTTGAAGACCCAACAATCTCTGTGGGTATGATTTGCAGGCTTCCCGGGGGTACTGTGGATTTGGCATACCTTGTCCAAGATTTTGTTTAAGTTAGATAGCTCGTCCCTATTATCCGTAGGGGGCAGTTTTTTATGATTCTGCCATGAGCTTTTGAATCCGGCGTTGACTGCCGTGCTCTTCAGGATGTTGTCCTTGGTCCGGCGCTGGTCCTTGCTGCATCGCAGTTTCCCGTTTCCATCCCTAACTTCGGATGTGCTTGGGTCGCTGGTACCGCATCTTGCCAGCCAGCTATCCTCTCCCGCGCAAAAGCGGGTCATGAGGCTTGTTAATGCGGCCATTGTTCTTGGCTTTTCTTGGCCGAGGTGTCTGGCAAGCCATTCGTCTCATACGTTGTGTTTGAAAGCTGCTAAGGCTTCGGCGTCCGGACAGTCGACTATTTGGTTCTTTTTAGTAAGGAATCTGTTCCATAATTTTTGGGATGACTCTCCGGGTTGTTGAGTTATGTGACTTAAATCGTCTGCATCCAGAGGTCCGACATAGGTCCCCTGAAAATTTGCCCGAAAATCATCCTCGAGCTCTTCCCAACTTCCAATGGTGTTTTCGGGAGGCTTTTGAGCCAATGCCGGGCTGGCCCTTTGAGCTTGAGGGGTAAGTATTTTATGGCGTGGAGGTCATCTCCTTTGTCCATGTGTATATGGAGGATGTAATCCTCAATCCAGACTCCAGGGTCTATTGTTCTGTCATATGCCTCTATGTTCACGGGCTTGAATCCTGCTGGAAATTCATGATCCAGAACCTCATCGGTGAAACATAGGGGATGTGCGACACCCCTATATTTAGGTGTACCGTAATATTCAGATACCTGACGTGTTGCATTGCTTACTAGAGCTTGCTTTCTTGGCCCGTAGATGGATCTAACTGGGCCATCTTTTTTATGCGAATCCGTGTGCGGATCGCGTGCCGGCTTGTGTGCGGCGCCGTTTGCCGCTCTGTGTTCACCATGGGGTCATCTATCTGACCGGGTGGTCTCCTTGTTCTTTGATTGTGGTGGCTCTACGGCCTCCTCATCAAATTCTGGCAGTAGTTTTCGCTTCGGGTAGCTCTTTGTTCGGCGACTGTCGCCATATTTGTCTGCAGTGTTGAGTACTTTGCTCCATCTGATTCTGAGCGCATCTTCCGCTGTTTTGAGCTTCCGCTTCTGCTTTTTCAGGCTACATGCAGTGTCGACGAGCCTTTTGTGGAGGTTCTTCTCCTCTGGTAACTTGTCCGGCGTGAGATCGCCCGGACTGTTATCTTCGCCGGGGACGGATTGTTTATCCATGTTGTCCTGTTCGGACGGTTGCTCGATAGCATGTTCACCGTCCACCGGTTCGCCCTGCTCTATGGCTGGGTCTGTATGGCTGCTGTCTTTGTCGAGGCGGGATTTTGAGCGGCGCTTACGTCGCCGTTTTGACTGCTTTTCGAGGGAATCATCCCTCGTGGCGTCCCGTTGTTCCTCGTCGTCGCTTCCTTTAGGTGTGTCCACCATGTATACATCGTGAGATGAGGTGGCTGTCCAGTGCCCTATAGGTGCTGGTTCATGTTTGTCTTCTACATCGTCGTCCATACCGTCGATGTCTTTGGAATCGAAGTCGAGCACGTCGTTTAAACTTTCGACAGTGGCTACGAAGTGGGTGGTGGGTGGGCTTCGAATTTCTTCGTCGTCCGCATCCCAACCTTCCTGACCATAGTCCGGCCAAGACTCTCCTGATAGAGAGAGAGAGACTTTAGTGAATTTAGGATGTCGCCAAAGGGCGAGTGCTGAAAGATGTCCGCAGCTGTGAAGTCCATGATCGGCGCCCAATCGGATTCGATTGGCAGGGGCGCGACAGGTTCGGAGTCCGGAGAGGAGTCCGACACCTTAGAGTCACAGGCTTTGCAAATGGCCATAGAGATCGCAGCCCTCGAGGTGGTGTCCAGCCACCCGTCCTCGATCGGTGCAGTTGGCTCCGAGCTAAAGGTCGGAGTGGACTCTGGTGCGGCCTCCAGGGCACTGTTCGGCGGCAGAGCTAGATCATGCCCATCATGACAGTGCGACGCGCTTGGCTGTGGCTCGAACCCGTCGAAGATCAAATCTTCGCGGGCGTCCGCCATGTAGTTTAAACTTCCAAATCTGACCTAATGTCCAGGGGCGTAGCTTTCAATCTGCTCCAGATGGCCAAGAAAATTGGCCCGCAGTGCAAATCCGCCGAATACGAAGATCTGTCCGGGGAGAAAAGTCTCACCCTGGGACGCATCGTTGTTGATGATTGGAGGAGCCATCGGGCCTAAAGATGACAGCACAGAGGAACTCTCAGTGAAAGCACCAATGTCGGTGTCAAAACCGGCGGATCTCGGGTAGGGGGTCCCGAACTGTGCGTCTAGGCGGATGGTAACAGGAGACAAGGGACATGATGTTTTTACCCAGGTTCGGGCCCTCTCGATGGAGGTAAAACCCTACTCCTGCTTGATTGATATTGATGATATGGGTAGTACAAGAGTAGATCTACCATGAGATAAAAGAGGCTAAACCCTAGAAGCTAGCCTATGGTATGATTGTTGTTCGTCCTATGGACTAAAACCCTCCGGTTTATATAGGCACCGAAGAGGGCTAGGGTTACACAGAGTCGGTTACAACGGTAGGTGATCTACATATACATATCGCCAAGCTTGCCTTCCATGCCAAGGAAAGTCCCATCCGGACACGGGACGAAGTCTTCAATCTTGTATCTTCATAGTCCAGGAGTCCGGCCGAAGATGATAGTTCGGCTATCCGGATACCCCCTAGTCCGGGTCTCCCTCAGGCTTCTTTGGCCTCTTTTATTTTTCATAAAGTCCGGAGACTCATCCCAACTTGTGAGGAATCATAGCTTCCATCATCCTTTCCTCACATGGGACAATGCTCTAGTAATGATGATCATCACACTTTTATTTACTTACAACTCAAGAATTACAACTTGATACTAGAACAAAATATGACTCTATATGAATGCCTCCGGTGGTGTAACGGGATGTGCAATGATCAAGAGTGACATGTATAAAAAAATATGAATGGTGGCCTTGTCACAAATACTATGCCAACTACATGATCGTGCAAAGCAACATGACAATGATGGTATGTGTCATAATAAAATGGAACGATGGAAGTTGCATGGCAATATATCTCGGAATGGCTATGGAAATGCTTTTGGAAATATTCCCTAGATGCAATAATGAATTAGTTATTACCATTTTCCCTGTTCATGATAATCGTTTATTATCCATGCTAGAATTGTATTGATCGGAAACTCAAATACACGTGTGGATACATAGACAACAGCATGTCCCTAGTAAGCCTCTACCGGACTAGCTCATTGATCAAAGATGGCTATGGTTTCCTAGCTATGGACATGAGTTGTCATTTGATAATGGGATCACATCATTAGGAGAATGATGTGATGGACAAGACCCAAACTATAAACGTAGCATATGATCGTATCAAGTTTATTGCTATTGTTTTTTGCATGTCAAGCATATGTTCCTACAACCACGAGATCATGCAACTCACTAACACCGGAGGAGTACCTTGTGTGTACCAAACGTCGCAACGTAACTGGCTGACTACAAAGGTGCTCTACATATTTCTCCAAGGGTGTCTGTTGAGTTGGCATGGATCAAGACTGGGATTTATCACTCCATATGACGGAGAGGTACCTCAGAGACCACTCTGTAATACAGTATCACAATGAGCTTGCAAGCAATGTGACTAATGAGTTAGCCATGGGATCTTGTATTATGGAACGAGTAAAGAGACTTGCAGGTAACAAGATTGAACTAGGTATGGAGATACCGGCGATCGAATCTCGGGCAAGTAACATACCAATAGACAAAGGGAACGACATACAAGATTAGCTGAATCCTTGACATTGAGCTTCGACTGATAAGATCTTCGTAGAATACCCAATATGGGCATCCAGGTCCCACTATTGGTTATTGACCGTAGAGGTGTCTCGGTCATGTCTGCATAGTTCTTGAACCCGCAGGGTCTACACACTTACTGTTTGGTGACGATATAAGTATAGTTGAGTCAATATGGTGGTTACCGAAGGTTGTTCCGAGTCCCGGATGATATCCCGGACACGACGAGGAACTCCAGAATGGTCCGGAGGTGAAGATTTATATATTGGACGAAGGGTATTGGAGTCCGGAAGTGTTCCGGGGGTACCGGGTGATGACCAGCATGACCGAAAGGAGTTTCAGTGGGCCCTGGCAAGTGTTGAGGGGCCTCATGGGCCAAGGGGAGAGGGCAAACCAGCCCACTAAGGGGTTGTGCGGCCCCCTCACCCCATCCCACGTTGCGAGAGGAGGTGGGGGCGCCCCTAGGGTTCCCATCCCTTTGGCTTGGGGGCCAAGTCTCCTAAGGGGGAAAACCCATCTAGGGTTTCCCTCTTGTGGCCGCTGGCCCTAGATGGGATCCAGTAGGAGCGCCCCCCTCTCCCCCTTCCCCTATATATAGAGAGGTAGTTAGAGGGCAGCTGCAACCTCATACGCCACGGCGCTGCCCCTCCTCTCCCTCGCAGCGTTCTTCCTCTCCATAGAGCTTAGCGAAGCTCTGCTGAGATTCAGCCACTAGCACTGCCACCATGCCGTCGTGCTGCCGGAGGACTCAAGCTACTACTTCACCATCACTCGCTGGATCGAGGAGGTGAAGGCATCATCAAGCCATACATGTGTTGAACCCGAAGGTGCCGTTCGCTCGCACTTTAATCGGGAATTCGTGGGATGGATTATGATTGGATCGCGAAGACGTTCATGGGACGGATCATGATTGGATCGCAAAGACGTTCGATTACATCAACTGCGTTTCTTATCACTTCCGCTTAGCAATCTACAAGGGTATGTAGATCTAATCTCTCCTCTCGTAGATGGTCATCTCCTAGATTGATCTTGGTGAGCGTAGGAATTTTTGTTGTTTCCCATGCAATGTTTCCCAACAGTGGTATCAGAGCTAGGTCTATGCGTAAATGACATCATGATTAGAACACAAAGGAGTTTGTGGGCAATGATATTCAGATTGCTTCCTTCCTTGGTCTTTTCTTGATTCAGCGGTATTGTGGGATGGAGCAGTCCGGACTAACCTTACTTGTCCACGTATATGAGACCGGTTCCATCGACAGACATGTGACTTTGTTGCATAAAGATGGCTGGCGGGTGTCTCTCTCTCCCACCTTAGTTGAATCAGAATCGACAAAGGCGGTCCTTGTAGAAGGTTAAATAGCAACTTGCATATCACCGTTGTTGCTTTGCGTAGGTAAGAATCATTCTTGCTAGATACCCATAGCAGCCACGAAAAACGTGCAACAACAATTAGAGGATGTCTAAATTGTTCTTGTAGGGTATGTTGTGATATGATATGGCCAAAGACATGATGAGATATATTAGATGTATGAAATGATCATGTTTGTAACAGTTTATATCGACTTGCATGTCGATGCATACGGCAACCGGCAGGAGCCATAGGGATGTTTTTAATTATTGTATGACCTGTGTGTCAATCATTAAGTGTTATGTAATGCTTTACTTTATTGCTAAGCGGTAGCAATAGTAGTACAAGCATGGTTGGCGTGACAACGCCGATGGCGACACGATGATGGAGATCATTGTGTCATGCCGTGACGATGGAGATCATGGCGGTACTTTGGAGATGAAGATCAAAAGCACAAGTTGATGGCCATATCATGTCACTTATGATTTGCATGTGATGTTAATCCTTTTATGCATCTTATTTTGCTTAGGACGATGGTAGCATTATAAGGTGATCCCTCACTAAAATTTCAAGATAAAATTGTGTTCTCCCCAAGTGTGCACCATTGTGAAAGTTTGACGTTTCGGAGCACCACGTGATGATCGGGTGTGATAGACTCTATGTTCACATACAACGGGCGCATGCCAGTTTTGCACATGCAGAACGTTTGGGTTAAACTTGACGAGCCTAGCATGTACAGACATGGCCTTGAAACACAAGAGACCGAAAGGTAAAACACGAGTCATATAGTAGATATGATCAACATAGAGATGTTCACCATTGAAACCACCTCATCTCACGTGATGATCGAACTTGGGTTGGTGAATTTGGATCGTGTTACACTCGGACAACCGGAGGGATGTTGATTTGAGTGGGAGTTCTTAGGTAATATGATTAATTGAACTCATTTATCATGAACAATAGTCCAAGCTTGGCAAATTATGTTGTAGATCAATAGCTCGCGTTGTAGCTCCCTGTTTTAATACATTCCTAGAGAAAAACTAAGTTGAAAGGTATTGTAAGCAATTATGCAGACTAGGGCCATAGTCTGAGGATTGCCCTCACTTCTGCATAGAAGGCTTATGTCCTTGATGCACCACTCGGTGTGCCAACCCCTCTAGCATCGTTTGTGGATGTTGTGACCATCTGGCAGACATGTTCTGATGACTACTTGATAGTTTAGTGCGCCATGCTTTACGACTTAGAATCGGGGCTCCAAAGGCGTTTTGAACGCCATGGAACATATGAGATGTTTTAAGAGCTGAAGTTGGTATTTCAGGCTAATGCCCGTGTTGAGAGGTATGAGTCCTATGACAAGTTCTTTGCCTACAAGATGAAGGAGAATATTTCAGTCAGTGAGCATGTGCTCAGAATGTCTGGGTGCTTCAATCGCTTGAATCAAGTGGGAGTTAATCTTCCAGGTAAGATAGTGATTAACAGAGTTCTCCAGTCACTATCACCAAGCTACTAGAGCTTTGTGATGAACTATAACATGCAAGGGATGGAGATGATCCCGGAGCAGTTCGCGGTGCTTAAGGCCGCGAAGGTAGAAATCAAGAAGGAGCATCAGGTGTTGATGGTTAACAAGACCACTAGTTTCAAGAAGGGTAAGGGAAAGAAGGGAAACTTCATGAATGGCAAGCCAGTTGCCGCTCTAGTGAAGAAACCCAAGGTTGAACCTAAACCCGAGACTAAGTGCTTCTATTGTAAGGGGAACGGTCACTGGTAGCGGAACTACCCCAAATACTTGGTAGATGAGAAGGCTGACAACTTCGACAAAAGTATATTTGATATACGTGTTATTGGTGTGTACCTTAGTAGTACTCCTAGTAGCACATGGGTATTAGATACTGGTTCAATTTCTAATATTAGTAACTCAAAACAAAAGCTACGGAATAAATGAAGACTAGCCAAGGGAGAGGTGACGTTGTGTGTTGGAAGTGTTTCCAAGGTTGATGTGATCACCATCGCATGCTCCCTCTACGTTCGGGATTAGTGTTGAACCTAGATAAATGTTGTTTGGTGTTTGCGTTGAGCATGAACATGATTAGATCGTGTTTATTGCAATACGGTTATTCATTTAAAGCAAAGAATAATGGTTATTCTGTTTACACGAATAACACCTTCTATGGTCATACACCCAATGTGAATGGTTTATTGAATCCCTATCGTAGTGATACACATGTTCATAACATTGAGGCCAAAAGATGTAGAGTTAATAATGATAGTACCACTTTCTTGTGGCACTGCCGCTTAGATCATATTGGTGTAAAACGCATGAAGAAACTCTGTGCTGATGGACTTTTGGAGTCACTTGATTTTGAATCACTTGACACATGCGAACCATGTCTCATGGGTACAATGGAACGGGCAAGTGACTTGTTGGAAATCATACATACTGATGTGTGCGGTCCGATGAGTGTTGACGTGCGTGATGTATATCGTTACTTTCTCACCTTCACTGATGATTTGAGTAAATATGGGTATATTTACTTGATGAAGCATAAGTCTGAAATGTTTGAAAAGTGCAAGCAATGTCAGAGTGAAGTTGAGAATCATCATAACAAGAAGATCAAATTCCTATGATCTGATCGAAGGGAGAGTATCTGAGTTATGAGTTTGGCAATAACTTAAGACAATGTGGAATTGTTTCACAACTGACGCCACCTGGAACACCACAACGTAATGGTGTGTCTGAACATCATAATCATACCTTATTGGATGTGGTGTGTTCTATGTGTCCCTTACTGATCTGCCGCTCTTGTTTTGCGGTTATGCATTAGAGACAACTACATTCACTTTAAATAGGGCACCATCTAAGTCCATGGGGACAACACCGTATGAATTGTGGTTTGGCAAGAAACCTAAGTTGTCGTTTCTTAAGGTTTGGGGCTGTGATGCTTATGTCAAAAGGCTTCAGCCGGAAAAGCTTGAACCCAAAGCGGACAAATGCGTCTTCATAGGATACCCAAAAGAGACAGTTGGGTATACCTTCTATCTCAGATCCGAGGGCAAAGTGTTTGTCACTAAGAACGGGTCCTTTCTCGAGAAAGAGTTTTCTCTCAAAATAATTGAGTGGGAGGAAGATAGAACTTGATGATGTTGTTGAACCTTTACTTCAACCAGAGAGTAGCACAATATAGAAAGATGTTTCTGTTGCACCTATCTCAGTTGAAGAGGAAGCTAATGATGATGATCATGAAGCTTTGGATCAAGTTACTGTTGAACCTCATAGGTCGACAAGGTTACGTACAACTTCTGAGTGTGGTACGATAACCCTATCTTAGAGGTCATGTTGTTGGACACGGCGAACCTACGAGCTATGGAGAAGTGATGGTGGGCCCGGATTTCGACAAATGGTTAGAGGCCGTGAAATACGAGATGGGATCCATGTATGAAACCAAAGTATGGACTTTGGAAGTATTACCTGAAGGGCAAAAGGTCATTCAGACTAAATGGATCTTTAAGAAGACAGACGTTGATGGTAATGTCACCATTTATGAAGCTCAACTTGTCATAAAGAAGTTTTCGACAAGTTCAAGGAGTTGGCTATGATGAGACTTTCTCACTTGTAGCGATGCTAAAGTCTGTTGGGATTATGTTAGCAGTTGCTGCATTTTTCGATTACGAAATCTAGTGGATGGGTGTCAAAAAAGAGTTTCCTTAATGGTTTCTGTGAGGTAAGGTTGTATGTGATACAACCAGAAGGTTTTGTCGATCCTAAGGATGCTAAAAGGCATGCAAGCTCCGGCGATCCTTCTATGGACTGGAGCAAGCATCTCGGAGTTGGAATATATGCTTTGATGAGGTGATCAAAGCTTGGGTTTATACAAAGTTTGCAAGAAACTTGTATTTACAAGAAAGTGAGTGGGACACTACAACATTTCTGATAAGTATATGTGGATGACATATTGTTGATCGGAAATGATGTGAATTTCTAAAAAGCATAAAGGGTTCTTTGAAAGAAGATTTCAAAGGAAGACCTGGGAAAAGCTGCTTACATATTGGCAAACAAGATCTATAGAGATAGATCAAGACGCATGATAAGACTTTCACGGAGCACATACCTTGACATGATTTTGAAGGAGTTCAAAATGGATCAGACAAAGGAGTTCTTGCCTGAGTTGTAAGGTGTGAAGTTGAGTAAGACTCAAAGCTCGACCACAATAGAAGAAAGAGAAAGGACGAAGGTCGTCCCCTATGCCATAGCCATAGGCTCTATACGGTTTGCCATGTTGTGTACCGCACCTGATGTGTACCTTGCCACGTGTCTGGCAAGCGGGTGCAAGAGTGATCTAGGAGTGGATCACTGGACAACGGTAAAAATTATCCTTAGAAGAATAAGGAAATGTTTCTCGGTTATGGAGGTGATAAAGAGTTCGGCGTAAAGGGTTACGTAGATGCAAGCTTTAAGAATAATCCAGATGACTCTGAGTAGAGTTTCTCGGTTATGGAGGTGATAAAGAGTTCGGCATAAAGGATTACGTCGATGCAAGCTTTAACACCAATCCAGATGACTCTGAATATCAAATAGGATACGTATAGTGGAGAAACCGTTTGGAATAGCTCCAAGTTGCGCATGGTAATAGCATCTACAGTATGACAAAGAATTTGCGAACTACATGCAGATCTGAATGTTGCAGACCCGTTGACAAAACCCTCTCTCACAAGCAAAACATGATCAAACCCCAGAACTAATTGGGTGTTAATCACATGGTGATGTGAACTAGATTATTGACTCTAGTGCAAGTGGGAGACTGTTGGAAATATGCCCTAGAGGGAATTATAAATTAGTTATCATCATATTTCCTTGTTCATGATAATCGTTTATTATCCATGCTAGAATTGTATTGATCAGAAACTCAAATACACGTGTGGATACATAGAAAACAACATGTCCCTAATAAGCCTCTACCAGACTAGCTCATTGATCAAAGATGGCTATGGTTTCTTAGCCATAGACATGAGTTGTCATTTGATAATGGGATCACCTCATTAGGAGAATGATGTGATGGACAAGACCCAAACTATAAACATATCATATGATTGTATCAAGTTTATTACTATTGTTTTCTGCATGTGAAGTATATGTTCCTACAACCATGAGATCATGCAACTCACTAACACCGGAGGAGTACCTTGTGTGTATCAAACGTCGCAACGTAACTGGGTGACTATAAAGGTGCTCTACAGGTTTCTCCGAGGGTGTCTGTTGATTTGGCATGGACCAAGACTGGGATTTGTCACTCCGTATGACGGAGAGGTATCTCAGGGCCCACTCGGTAATACAGTATCACAATGAGCTTTCAAGCAATGTGACTAATGAGTTAGCTAGGAGATCATGTAGGAATGAGTAAAGAGACTTGCTGGTAACGATATTGAACTAGGTATGGAGATACGAATGATCGAATCTCTGGCAAGTAACATACCGATAGGCAAAGGGAACTACATATCGGGATTAATTGAATCCTTGGGATCGAGGTTTGACTGATAAGATCTTTGTAGAATATGTGGGAACCAATATGGGCATCCAGGTCCCTCTATTGGTTATTGACCGTAGAGGTGTCTCGGCCATGTCTCCATAGTTCTTGAACCCGCAAGGTCAACACACTTAACGTTTGGTGACAATATAAGTATAGTTAAGTCATTAAGGTGGTTACCGAAGGTCGTTAGGAGTCCCAGATGAGATCTCAGACGTGACAAGGAATTACGGAATGGTCCAGAGGTGAATATTGATATATTGGACGAAGGGTATTGAAATCCGGAAGTGTTCTGGGGGTACCGGGTGATGACCAGCATGACCGAAAGGAGTTTCGGGTGCCCCCGACAAGTGTTAGGGGGCCTCATGGGCCAAGGGGAGGGGGCAAACCAGCCCACTAAGGGGTTGTGCGCCCCCCTTACACCATCCCACGTTTCCAAAGGTGGTGGGGGTGCCCCCTAGGGTTCCCACCCCTTTGGCTTGGGGGCCAAGTCTCCTAAGGGGGAAAAACCATCTAGGATTTCCCTCTTGTGGCCGCCGGCCCTAGATGGTTCCCCTAGGGGCGCCCCCTCTCCCCCTTCCCCCCATATATAGAGAGGTAGAGAGAGGGCAGCCGCAACCTCATATGCCATAGCACTGCGCCTCCTCTCCCTTGTCGCCTTCTTCCTCTCCGTAGCACTTAGCGAAGCTCTGCTGAGATTCCGCCACCACCACCCCCACCACGCTGTCGTGCTGCCGGAGGACTCGAGCTTATACTTTACCATCACTCACTGGATCGAGGAGGTGAAGGAGACATCAAGCCGTACATGTGTTGAATGCGGAGGTGTCGTCCGTTTGATACTTGGATCGGGAGTTCGTGGGAAGGATCATGATTCGATCGCAAAGACGTTCGCGGGACGGATCATGATTGGACCGCAAAGAAGTTCGACTACATCAACCATGTTTCTTAACGTTTCCGCTTAGCGATCTACAAGGGTATGTAGATCCAATCTCTCCTCTCATAGATGGTCATCTCCTAGATTGATCTTGGTGAGCGTAGGAATTTTTTTGTTTCCCATGCAACGTTCCCCAACAAATGCCATAATAGGTAGGTATGGTGGTTGTTTTGAGGAAGGTACACCGGTACGTGTCGGTGCTATACAAACGGGTTTTTAACCCCTTTCCGCGACGGTGTTCGGAACCCTTGCCAAGTGAGTGACTGCGATAGGGGGGGTCCTTCCCACACGACCCAGAAATCATCAGGGATATGCCCTCCTGGCACATACGCTCGGCAAAATGTGGTCGTGTGCGACCAGCGAGCGCTCAAATACGGTTATACTACAGTAGTGCTAAAACAATACAATTATTCATGCGAATTCGTTTCCGGTCGTAAGTACATCCCACACAGTCAGTCCCCGCTAGACGTTTCTGTTCGTATGTATATTCCACACAGTCAATCCAAGGAATACATTTCCGTTAGTATGTACATCGCACGCGTTCTTGTATGACCAAACGTTTGCGATACGCATAACATCACAAACAGTCCATAATTTTGAAGCGTGTATGATAAGTGACTATCACATACAGTTTAATAAGAAAGAACTGTGTGCGATGCTGTTGTTAATCGCACACGTTTTTTTCTTGGCTGATCGTGTGTGAAGTGGAGATTGATCACACATGTAGTGGATCCTAGACACGTGTCTGATCTCCACGTCTATCACAGACATTTTGGTTTCGCAAACCGTGTGCAGTGTAATGACTAATTTAAAAATCACATGTTTTGAATTTGAAAGTAGGCAATCACTTATTTCATATCCAACCATGTTTATTACAAATATAGGTTCAACCACGAATGCATAATTCGATGTACATGTGCATTTACTGAAGAACTACAGAAGCACCAAGTAAAGAATGATGAACCAAAGTTGTACTAAAGACTGTAAATAGAGAGGCAAAAGACATACTGGTTGCTAGAGAAGGTGAAGCGGAATGCCCATATTGTGCCCTCCTCCACGTAATGCGCGCACGACTCTAGGCCAACCCCTTGTGATGGCTGCCCGTCCATCCTTCACTGTCTTCATTAGGACTTCTTGATGCTCATTGTAGTATGGATGAAATAATTTTAACCTTCATTGCGTGTCCACCAATCATGTACTTTGCGAGGTAATCTTGAGTGAACTGCTTCGGGAACCACTACGAACGAAAAAGATTCAGACATTGTTGTCTAACAACTCATTATGGGCAGTAAAAAGAGAAGGCTACAGAGTTTGTAGTTACCATCCTACAACTCACTGTGTTGGATAGAGCATAAACAAATAATTTGTTTGCCACCATTCATATATTTTTGCTAATAATCCTTATTAGTTTCCTCACTTGATGCTTGTTCATGAATATCTCATTGCCCCATACGCAAAATGGTCGATGCGTGGATCCTTGCCAAGGGCATATGTACCTACAAACAACAAGTCAATATTAGAAGCTAACAAGTGTCCAGGCCTAGATCTATATGCACTACATTATGGAACGACGGGGGGGGGGGGGGGGGGAGGGGGGGGGGGGGGGTACAAGACGAGGGATGAAGCTAACCTCGGCAGAAAATGGTGGCCACTCTCGTTGTTGTCCTGCATAATTAGTGGAAATGCATGATAAGTACAACAACCTTAACATCAAACAAATATAGTAAAGTTAAACAACATCATCTCCAAATGATAGCTTGAATGTGTTGGTTTCAACATGTTGTTAAAGTAGATATAAAATGGAAGGCAATGTTACCGACTGCAGGCTTAATAGCCATCAATAATTGCAATTCAAACTGGTATTGTTGAAAATGAATAGAACATAGGTAATGCATAAACATCACACTGGATAAATGTGTAAAACTGAAATAAAGGGCATGTGTTAACTACACCAGGCATAACTGGAACCAAATATAGTTGTTCAAACTGGTGTTGATGCAGTCGAGCGGCACAGTTCTGACTTGCACATAATGAACAACACATTGTAAATGACTAAAATAATCAAGGCATAAATGGTCAGTATAACAACCAAATATAGCCATTGAAAACTGGACAGAGTCTCACTACAACCAACCTAAGAAGCAAATACAGATAAACAGGGCATATGCTTGAAAACTGGACAAATGCTCACTGCAACCAACCTAACAAGCAAATACAGATAAACATGGCATATGCTTGAAAATTGGACAAATGCTCACTGCAACCAACCTAACAAGAAAATACAGATAAACACGACATCTACTTGAAAACTGGACGGATGCTAAAAAAAGCAACCTAACAACCAATTACAGATAAACAAGGCATCTACTTGATAACTGGACAAATGCTCACTGCGACCAAACTAAGAACCAAATACATATAAACAAGGCATCTGCCTGATAACTGGAAAAATGCTCACTACAACCAACCTAATAACCAAACACAGATAAACAAGGCATCTACTCACTATAAACAACCAAATATAGCCATTCGTGAAATTGAAGTGGACAATTCATACTTAAACATCACATAGCCCTATTGAACAATACATTTTTGCATAACTAAAATAATTAAACACGACACAGTTAAAGCACCGCACGACAAATGCTACTACAACAAAGGGTACGGGTTGGCAAGCTAGAAAAGGTAATATTTGCTGATAGGATGTTGCCTCACATTTCATGGATGGGATCCTTCCAGTTGGAAGAGAACAGACCCATGGTGCGCTCTCTGATGTCACAGATGGGCTGTTTCACCTTGGAAGAAACTTTGTGGGTTCCCTCCTCGTGGTTGTGGTCGTGGTCGATGAGATCTGACTTAGCAATTGAGGATCCCAAGCCGCCGCCGTAGAACGTGTCCTTTAGAAATGACAAAATGGGCTCAATGGCGTATAAGGATCGCAAATCCTTGACCGCTTGGTGGAGGAGATCAGCAGCAGGGCCATCGAAGAGATCGACGGCGGTTGAACCAGAGGGGTTGGGGATGGACCACTTAACCTGTGACATGGCCCACGTGAAGCCGTCGCTGTCGACGAGTTTGATGTCGTAGCCAGCTTTCCCGAGATACAGTAATACGCTAGCCCGCTGACATGAAGCCTTCGGCATGGCAACATAGTCAACGTCTTCGCCGGCTTCTACAGCAACATATTGCTTCAGGATCGACAGGTCGGGGCGAACGGTGGCCACATTGCCAACGTCCACCGGAGAGGCCATGATAAACCTCTTCTTGGCCGAACGCTTGTCGGGCTCCCCGATACATGGTTGAGCTTAGGTTGCGGCATTCTGGAGAAGGGGATGTGGATATAGTGGAGAGGGACACCGCAGGCCTCATCTAAAAACTCAGGGAGTGGGGCGACGGTATGGGAATCGCTGGGTAACCTGAACTTTATTATCTAAGCTAGGAGGAATGGGCAGACCAGCAGGGGTTGGCGGTGGCGCCGGCGGCGGGCGTGAGCTAGGGTTCGAGGGGGGAGGGGGCCGGGTGGGGGGGACTATGGAGGGGGGGGGTGTTTGAGGATACACCACAGCTACTGAAAATTTTAGTAATGGTTGGTGGAGATGGTGGTGGACGAGGGAGGGCGACGGTTCAAATGCCTCGGCTACTGCAATTTTACTATAAGTTCGGTGCTAGAGGAGTGTGGGTAACGGTTGTAGTATGGCGGCTACTAAAATTTGGGTAAAGGAATTGATGCGGGCGGGAGTGCCAAATATCGCGCACGATCTAATAAGAATATGTGTGTATGTTAATAAGGAAATGTGGCGGAACCGCTGATTTTTGCAACGCTCAAGGCGGGTAGTTTGTTTTTATATTTCTAGCTAGCTGGTGTATCGCACATGAGGCGTCCTAATTTCTAAATAAACTTACTCACCTTTAGCTTCCGCGGGTGGTGATTTTACAGCGCACTTGCATCGCACACAGTTAAGCTAGTACCTCCACCCTTTTCTCGCGCTTGCGCAGTCGTGGTGATTTTACAGCGCACTTGCATCGCACACGGTCGAGCCAGTACCTCCACCTTTGCTCGCGCTCTCACAGTCGTCGTGATTCACAACGCACTTGCATTGCACACGGTTAAGACATTATACCCGTGTCCGTTGAGCGTCATCGGAGTTTTTGCAGCAAAAAAATGTTAGAGAGGGTTAGAAGACAGCCACACCAGCATGTGGCCCAAATATATATGAGTGAAAAGGGTGGTCTGTGATGTTCAAAATTCCAATTCACAACTTTGACCGCACTGGCCCACGGTTGGGTGTGTCGTCGAAGATCGATGAGAGGGTCCAGAAGTCAAGAACCACTTGGAAGTGGCGAAATATATGTAGGAATACTGGGTGTGATGTTTAAAACTTTAAATACACAATGCACAACTTTGGTGGCACCTGCCTCTCAAACGCGAAAGCACCCTTGGATATATTTATATGACATAATGTCGTAGCTAGCTAGGATGCTTGGCCCACCACCTCCCACTTCGTGTCAGTGGGGCAGATGCACGCAATGATACTTTGGTCATACATGCATGTGTCCATGACCTACCATAATACGGACCAATGAATTAATCGTTTGGTCAAACGACAACTGTTGTTTGTTAATAAATTGCTTGGGCCAATAGATTGAACCATCATAAAAATCGTACGAGAGGGACCACAAAACCAGCACCTCTTGCATGCAGCCCAAAATGATGTACGTTGGGAAGGGGTGATGCGTGTTTTCAATATAGAATAATGTACAATTTAGATGTGGTGCCTACCTCTCGATATAGACAACAACCATGAAGGCAAGGTAGTTAAGGACGAGATACGCAGGGTAAGATGTAGGTCGAACCCAGCAATCCGAGCATGTGGGAGGGAATCCTGACAACGCATGAGCTCGAGCTTTAGTTGAGCGACATGTGACGGTGACCGGCCCTAAGACGAACTAGGAGGAATCCATTCATGGCCAACACATACCCCTCGTTATCGGTCAAAGGGATAATATATATACACTCGGGGAGCCCAAAGATATGCGTGTCGTCACAAAAAACCGCACAAAGGAGACGTGGTCGATCAGAAGACCCCGTATACACTCCATGCGGCCCGAAAATATGTATGGCTACGGTGGTGTGTGATGTGTTTAAATCCCGAATGCACAACTTCAATGGGCCACCAACTACATTACAAACCGAACACCGTACCCGACTTGAAGCCTGGTTCAATATGTACGATGCCGGTTTCCCAACTTTGGGGGGGGGGGGGTCATCCCACGCGTGCACTCAAACTTTATTTGGTCTAGCATGGCACACATCTATACCCCTATATAGTGTGCGGATAACTTTGAAATTTGGTTGTTGGATGAAGCCAATCCGATGGTACAGAGATGGCAAATCCAAGCACTACTGGCCGTTGGATGTCATCTACATTCCACCAAATTCTGCCACATGAACAATATAGAAGACTCCATGATTGAACTTAAGCATAATGCACAAACCTCAAAACACAAGCACTTCTCCTTTGTTCTAGAATCTTCCATATCTTAATTTCCCAAACTTTTTTTCTACATGAATTGTCGCCATGACAGGTCAAGTCAATCATTCTTTAATTTTTTAGAGCAAAAAATAACCAATAAAAACATAGTCTACAAATTAGCAAAACAAGGATCCCAAGGTTTATATAAATGCCATGATAGGTCACTATAGAGATTTTTATCTCTATAATGACCATGTCATGGCATTTAAATGAAGCTTGAGATATGCAACTTCCCACCGGGTCACCCATCCTTGGAGTACTCCAGCCCGAGCACGCTTAACTTCTGCGTTCTATTCGACTAGGATAGCGGATGGGAAGCCGCCCCTTGCTGATAGGAATTGCCTCCTTGCCAGGCATTTCATGCTGGTCACCCTATGGGATGTACTCCCTCCTATCACACACACCTGTGCTTTTAGAAACTGTGTGCAATATTTACTTGGCCGGTGTGTCGCCGCCTAGCCTTTAATGAGCACTGACACTGATAGCGGGAAAATGATGGGAGAAGAGGCAGGAACTCGATGAGAGGAGTGGCAGTAAACGTTAGCCTGTTTAGAAAACATTGTAGAGAAGGAAGCGTGAGCTAGCACGATGCATGCGCACAGTGCTTACCCATATACTGCATGTGCTGTCAAAAGGGCTGAGGGTTTCCATTCAATCTGGGAGCATCCAACGGTGCAGACGTATGATCCGTGGGGTCTGGGTTCTGGCCAATCAGAACGCACGAGTCAGATAATGGTTTGGTAGGCACACAACTTTCGTGAGTGAACCATGTGCTATTTGAAAACATTTCGTCAGAAGAATCTCAGTTTTTAAATCCCCATAAATCCAAAACTCATCCGAAAATCTTGAAACTTGGCATGGTGTCACGACATGGCACATATATGTCGAGGACTTTTTTTCGCCCATTTTGGCGCAAGTTTTATTACAAGCCTCTTACAAGCTGGAGCTTCTCTCAAAGAAGCCTCGTGGTTCCAATAGGGAAACGTGTCCCCCTTGTGGGTGAAACGTAATCACTGCCTCTTTTCACCTTGTATTTTCTTCTACGGGCAACATGGAATGACAGGATATTGGTGCTGAAACTTAAACTTATTCAGGGTTCATTTAGCCATTTTATACACTAATTGAGTTTCCTAGGCATTTACTGTCCATAATTCAAATCTGAACTTCAAATACATGCTCCAGTTCACCAAAATGGCTAGAAAAATTATACATGTGTCCTTGGGTGCATGTTTAGGTCCCATGCCAGGAATGGGAACGAATTACAACCGTACTAGCGTCCTGGCTCGTCCTCAAACATTTGGAATCTCGGTTTTTAAATCCCCGTAAATCCTAAACTCACGAGAAAGTCATCAAAGGTCGCATGGTGTCACGTCATGGCACATATATGTCGTGGTAAAAACATTGTCCAATTTGGGCCAAGCTTTATTATAAACCTCTTACAAACCGGAGCTTCTCTCAAAGAATCCTCGTGGCTCCGATAGGGAAACATGTTCCCCTTGTGGGAGAAACGTAATCACTACCTCTTTTCGCCTTGTATTTTCTTCTATGGGCAACATGGAATGACAGGATATCTGTGCTGAAATTTAAACTTATTCAGGGTTCATTTGGCCTTTTTATACACTAATTGAGTTTCCTAGGCATTTAATGTCCATAATTCAAATCTGAACTACAAATACATGCTCCAGTTCACCAAAATGGCTAGAAAAATTATACATGTGTCCTTGGGTGCATGTTTAGGTCCCATGCCAGGAATGGGAATGAATTACAACCGTACCGGTGTCCTGGCTCGTCCTCAAACATTTGGAACCTTGATTTTTAAATCCACATAAATACAAACCTCACCAGAAAGTCATTAAAGGTAGCATGGTGTCACGTCATGGCACATATATGTCGTGGTAAAAACATTGGCATTTTGGGCCAAGCTTTATTACAAACCTCTTACAAACCGGAGCCTGTCGCAAGAACCCTCATGGTTTCGATAGGAAAACGTGTCCCCTTGTGGGCCAAACAATAATCGCTCCCTCTTCTAGCCTCGTATTTTCTTCTACACGCAACACGAAACAACAGGAGATTCACGCTGAACTTTGAAATTATTTAGGGTTTGTTTGACCTTTTTTATTCATTAATTGAGTTTTCTAGGCATTTAATGTCCATAATTCAAATCCGAACTACAAATACATGCTCCAGTGCACTAAAATGGCTAGAAAAAATGTACATGTGTCCTTGGGTGCATATTTAGGTCCCATGGAATGAACGGGAATGAATTCAACCGTCTCATCATCCTGGCTTGGACACAAACATTGCGAATCTCGGTTTTTAAATCTCTGCAAATCCAAAACTCACTAGGAAATCATGAAACTTGGCATGGTGTCACTACATAGTACATATAATTGTCCAATTTGGGAGAAGCTATATACAAGCCTCTTACAAACTGAAGCTTCTCGCAACCCTCATGGTTTCGGTAGGGAAACATGCCCCTCTTATGGGCGAAACGATAATCGCTGCCTCTTCTCACCTTGAACTTTGTTTTCTACAGGCAACATAGAATAACAGGAGTGTCGTGCTGAAATTTGAAACTGTTTAGGGTTCGTTTGGCCATTGTATATATTAATTAAGTTTTCTAGGCATTTAATGTAGTTCATAATTCAAATTTGAACTACAAGCACATGTTCCAGTGAAGCAAAATGGGTGGGAAATCGTACATGTTTCATTGGGTGCATGTTTAGGTCTGATTTAAGGAATGAGAATGAATTACAAACTTCTTGTCGTCCTGAAACATTGACAATCTTGGTTTTTAAATCCTAGTAAATCAAAAAATCACCCAAAAAACATAAACTTGGCATGGTTTCATGACATGGCACATATATGCCGTGGTAAAAAAATCGTCCAGTTTCAGACAAGGCGCACACATGAATAGCCAATGAAGTCCTTTTTGAAACAAAAGCTGGCACGTTAATATCACAAACAGTTGTATTATATGAACTGCGTCTAAATTTAACCATACCTGGTGGCGTGTGTGCAGCTGTTTGATTAGACGGGACGAGTGTGAGAAGTTTGTCGTGCAGGCTCGATGGGACACACCCATCCTGTTCACCTGCAGGCTCGACGGGACACATGCGAGCAGCAAGGCCGCCCATGCTCACCAGGAAGCGAGCTCTTTGACCTCCATGCACCAGCCGCCGCCCACCTCACTCACTACTTCTCCATTAATGGATTAATTAAATCACCTGGACAGAGGGTGTTTACTTGTGATCCCATGGCAGCATTTGCTTTGTTCGTGTTTTCAACTCGTATTCCGGCCTAATTTAAATTGCCACATAGGGCAACGGATAATACATTGACAAATAAAATGGCAACGGATAATACGATGACAAATTTACAATGGCGCAGATAATAATTGTCTTACATATTCCGGATAATTTAAAATGCCACATGCGGCAAAGCGCGGAAGACACGGGGGCAAGAGAAGAAGGAAATCACAGACAATGATCTGAGTCGCTACTGTCTCTACTCATCGATGGATCGCCAGGCGACGACATCCTCCATCTCCTTCTTCAATTCCTCATGACTTTGCTTGAAAGCAGCCACGGATTCCTCCACCTCTTGCTCGCGCTTGATCCGGAGCTTCCTTGAGTCACCCATCAGTTCCTCGATGATCACTATCAGCGTCATCCCCGAGGCACTGCTCTGCCCATGCAGCATCTTCCAGCCAGCGGCCTCCTCCTCCTTCTTGGCGAGCGCCTTGAGGAGCTTTGCATTGTCACCCATGAGTTGCTTGACGAGGCCGGTCGCCTTGTCAACTGAGGCATCGCTAATCTCGAGCAGCTTCATCAAGCCGTCGACCAGCTCCTGCTGCTTAATGAGGCCAGTGGGAATGTCGTCGTCGCCGGCCAAGGACTTCAGGAACACCAGCTTGTGACGATGGCCGACGCGGCGAGTGCGCTTGTGAGAGCCCTCGCGTGCCCGTGAGAGCTCATTCGAGGGCTTCATGACGCGCCGGGACATCTCTGCTGCGGCTGCCGCTTCGTGGCAGGACCTCTCTAGTGCTTCTGCGGCCTTGGTCTTTGTTGCCTGGTTATATGTCCTCCCGAAACTCCTCCTACCGGTCATGGTGGAACGACTTGACAGGAAGGACCAGTTTTGTGGGTGATGAGGAGAGGAACTGTGAAGTAATTTTTGAGTGGGTAGTTTTTATAGCCCGGTGCTAAGTGTGAAAACATATTAGTTTAATAGGTGTGAATAAATTCGCAATTACTTATTGCATTGTAATCTGCAATGTGATGAGAAATAAGGTCAAAATTTATTGATGGTTCTGGGCCTACAAAGCCCGGTCTATTATTTTGGCTCATCGCAAACAGTTCTTTTGGATCAACCATATGCCACGCATCGGAAGCCCGAAACGTGGGCCCATGTTCTCTGTTGTACATGTACATGTCCGTCCACTATCACACATGGTCAAGATATCACCATTGTGCCCTATGGATGCGTCGTCGCGCCTCCCACGGGGTGCCAGAAGGTTGACCACATGGTTGCTCACTGTTGAGGTGGCTGCGGCGCGCTCTGCTCACGTCCGTCCACACGTTTTGCTCGCCATTGAGGCGGCCGCGGCACGCTCTGCTCCGGCGTCCCTGCGCGCGCTCTGCTTGCCATTGAGGCAAATTTACAATGGCAATGGTTAATAATTGTCTTACATATTCAGGATAATTTAAAATGCCACATGCCGCAAGGCCTGGAACACTCACTGATCTGGCGGCCTTTCGACTATGGTCTTCTTGGACTCCATGATCAGCATAGCACCCTTGCGGCTGTTCACTCCAAGTGTCCCGACCCGCCTCCGCCTACGGAGCTGCTGGCGCTAGGAGGCTCTTGGGGCTGCTGGGCCTCTTCCAGAAGAGCTTGACAGTGTGCAATCACGCGCATGATATCTCCGCGGAACCGCTCCATTTCCATGTCTCTGGCCTGGTAGCAAATTCCTTCCATCACCTGCATCCTCAAGATATCACGTTGGCGATGTTCTACTTCATCAGGGACGTCAATTCGCGCTCGAGCCTGGCCACCACATCATCGGGATCGAGGTTGACACGGCCGCCGCGGGCAATGATGAAGCCGCAGACTACCTGTGTCTTGACTGAATCGCAGAGGTCCTCTGCCCATTCCTTGCGGGGCATCAGGCTCTCGATGAGCACTAGTGACGGCGGCTCTTCGGGTGGGTTATCGATCATGCCGCCGAGCAGCTCTGGATCTTATGCACGGTGGATGGAAAACTGCTCATCACACCTCCTCTGCAATATGTCGATTGTGTGCCCAAGGACTGTCACACTGATATCACTACCGATGGGCCATGGTGCCTGCACCGGCCGATGAAGCTCTTGCTCCTCGACCTGCTCCGGCTTGTTCTCCTCGCCGAAGATATAACGCAAGTAGGGGTCGACGTTGAAGCTTTGGTCGTTGCCTGGCATGCTTGGAATAACTAATGGTAGATGGGTGAGGACTAGATCTATGCAGAGTGTCACGACGGTGCATTGCCGCCTGGGTTATATGCAGCAAGCCATTAGCTGGTGGCGGGAAACCGATGAGGGAAGAGTCATGAATTTCACAATTCTCCCCTATGGAGCGTGGGAAGCATTCGCTGAAGCGCGAGAAGACTAAGTGGAGCACAGACACAACCCGAATACCGTATGCGGTGCCACGTGTTATTTATCACACACGTGTTAACATAAGGAAACATATGTGTAACTTACTAATCATCACACACGAGTACTCGCAGACGCATCATGTGCGATACTCCTAGCCACCGCAAGCAACTAGTTTGCATTTTTCAAAGTTTTTTGTACGAACAGAATCGCACACGAACTAACTATAATAACCGTCCGTGTTATAATTTCTCATCGCAAACAGTTCATCCGAGTGGGCTGTTTGCTGTGGATCACACACGTCTTGTTTACATGAATTGTTTGAGTTCTTCTCGCTCATCACAAACAGTTCATCTATGTGAACTGTATGCCGCATATCATACACATCTTGTTAAGTTGATCCGTTTCTGTTCTCTTCCCTAATCGAAAATAGTTCATCTGAGTGAACCATATGCCGTATATCAAACACACCTTGATCTGGCTGACCGTTTCTGTTGCATTCCCTAATAGCACACAGTTCAACGAAGCGAACTGTATGCCGTATATCACACACGCATTGATATGGCTGCCCGTTTCTGTTGTTCTAACTCATCGCAAACAGTTCTTCTGGATCAACCATATGCCCCGCATCGCACACGTAATTAAAATCCGAACCGTGTTTGATGTCTCCGCCATCGCGAACGTTTTGCATATTTTTTGATGGCTTTTTTTACATCCCCGTTTGCGATTAATGCATCACACACAGTTTCGTCAAAGAGTCTCTGATTGTAGTGTCGCATTAGCAGCATCCTGCAGTAGTGGTATATGGTGGGTTTAATGCATCGGCGAAAGTTGCGTGGTACTAGAGAGGCTAGCAAAGCTGGAAGGGTGAGAGTGCGTGTAATCCATGGACTCAACATTAGTCATAAATAACTCACATACTTATTGCAAAAATTTATTAGCTATCGAAACAAAGTACTACACGCATGATCCTAGGGGGATAGATGGGTAGGAAAAGACCATCGCTCGTCCCCGACCGCCACTCATAAGGAAGACAATCAAAGAATAAATCATGCTCCGACTTCATCATATAATGGTTCACCCTACGTGCATGCTACAGGATTCACAAACTTTAACACAAGTATTTTTAACAATCCACAATTACTCACTAGCATGACTCTAATATCACTATCTTCATATCTCAAAACAAATGCAAGGAATCAAACTTCTCATAGTATGCAATGCTCTTTATATGAAAGTTTTTATTATATCCCTCTTGGATGCCCATCATATTAGGAATAAATTCATAACCTAAGCAAATTACCATGCTATTTAGATACTCACAAAATAATATAGGTGAAGCATCAGAGTTCAACAATTTCTATAAAATAAAGCCACCGCTATGCTCTAAAAAGATATAAGTGAAGCACTAGAGCAAACTGCCTAGCTCAAAAGATATAAGTGAAGCACATAGAGTATTCTAATAAATCCATGGTTCATGCATGTCCCTCTCAAAAGATGTGTACAACAAGGATGATTGTGGTAAAATAAAAATCAAAGACTCATATCATACAAGATGCTCCAAGCAAAACACATATCATGTGGTGAACAAAAATATAGCCTCAAGTAAATTTACCGATGGAACCTTTTACGAAAGAGGGAATGCCATCTGGGGCATCCCCAAGCTTAGATGCTTGGTTGTCCTTGAATATTACCTTGGGGTGCCTTGGGCATCCCCAAGCTTAGGCTCTTGCCACTCCTTATTCCATAGTCCACCAAATCTTTTACCCAAAACTTGAAAACTTCACAACACAAAACTCAACAGAAAACTCATAAGCTCCGTTAGTACAATAAAATAAATCACCACTTTAGGTACTGTGTGAACTAATTATAAATTTATATTGGTGTTATGTCTAATGTATTCTAGCTTCTCCATGGTTCATAGTGATATGTCTCCAACGTATCTATAATTTTTTATTATTCCATGCTGTTATATTATCATTCTTGGATGTTTTACGATCATTTTATAGCAACTTTATATCATTTTCTGGGACTAACCTATTGACATAGTGTCTAGTGCAATTTGCTTTTTGCTTGTTTTTTTACTTCACAAAAAATCAATACCAAACAGAGTCCAAACATAGCGAAACGTTTTGGAGATTTTTTCTGGACCAGAAGACACCTGTTGCGCCAAAGAAGTGCCAGAAGGGGGCTCCGAGGGGAGCACAACCCACCAGGGCGATCCTGGGGGCCCTGGCGCACCTAGGTGGGTTGTGCCCACCTCGGTGGCCTCCTGCGACGCCTCTTTGCTCTATAAATACCACAATATTCCAGAAATCTTGGGGAGTCAACGAAAATAAATTCCAGCCACCGCAAGTTCCAGAACCTCCAGATCCAATCTAGACACCATCACGAAGGGGTTCATCATCCTCATTGGTGCCTCTCTGATGGTGTGTGAGTAGTTCATTGTAGACCCACAGGTTCGTAGTTAGAAGCTAGATGGCTTCCTCTCTCTCTTTTGATTCTCAATACAATGGTCTCTTGGAGATCTATTTGATGCAACTCTTTTTGCAGTGTGTTTGTAGGGATCCAATGAACTTTGAGTTTATGATCAGATCTATGTTTTTATCCATGAAAGTTATTTGAGTTTCTTTAATCTCTTACATGCATGATTAATTATAGCCTCATATTTATTCTTCGAATCTTCGGTTTAGTTAGGCCAACTAGATCGATTTTTCTTGCTATGGGAACAGGTGCTTTGTGATGGGTTTGATCTTATGGTGCTTGATCCCAGTGACAGAAGGGGAACCGACAGATATGTATTATTGCTATTAAGGATAACAAGATGGGGTCTATTTCTACATAAATAGGTCTTGTCTACATCATGTCATCGTTCTTATTGCATTACTCTGTTTCTCCATGAACTTAATACACTAGATGCATGCTGGATAGCGGTCGATGTGTGGAGTAATAGTAGTAGATGCAGGCAGGAGTCGGTCTACTAATCTTGGACGTGATGCCTATGTAATGATCATTGACTGGATATCATCATGATTATTTTAGGTCCTATCAATTGCCCAACAGTAATTTGTTTACCCGCCGTATGCTATTTTTCTCGAGAAAAGCCACTAGTTAAATCTACGGCCCCCGGGTATCTTCTTTATTATATTTGCCTTCGCGATCTATTTTTATTTTCTTTTATTTTCAGATCTATTAATCTAAAAATACAAAAATATCTTGCTGCAATTTATTATTATTTATTTTATCTCGCATTCCCGCAAGATCTATTTATCCAATCTACTACACTTTTACCTATCTTTTTACCCGTGAGGGATTGACAACCCTCTTACGTCGGGTTGCAAGTATTTGTTCTTTGTGTGCAGGAGTTGTTTATGTGGTGTTGCGTGGTTATCCTACTGGTTCGATAACCTTAGTCTCATCACTGAGGGAAATACCTACCGTAGATGTGCTGCATCATCCCTTCCTCTTTGGGAAAATACCGACGTAGTTCAAGCCACATCAAAAGGAATCTCTGGTGCCATTATCGGGGAGACATCATCAACATCCACCAAGTTCCTAATGACAAATCTCATCTCCTTGCAATTTACATTATTTGCCATTTGCCTCTCATTTTCATCTCCCCCACTTCACAAAAATTTGCCATTTTATTCGCCCTCTTTTTCGTTCGTCATTTTTTTCGTCGGATCTATGTTGTGTGCATTCTTGTTTGCATAGTCATGATGCCTCAAAGAAAATATTATGATGTTCCTTACACCAATATTTTGCTTGAAATTGAGAATAATACTAAGGAGTATATGACTACGCAATTTGAGCACAATAAATATTTTACCGAAGAACTCAAGGAGCACTCTGTAGTGCTAGATGCTATAACAAAACAACTTGATGATATTAGTAGAGAAGTTTGCAATCTCCCATCTAAGTATGCTTTTGCTGAAAGTTTTCTAGGCAAAATATCCGACACACAAGCTACCCTAATAAATCAAATGTCCGCTAAGCCAATCTCGCTAGAAGATAAAAATGATGAAGATGTTAAAATGATTGGTGTTTCTTCTATTGATTCTTTGTTTAGTAAAATTAAGATTGATGAAAAAGGGACTGAAGAAGAGTCAACTTTAGTTAGAAGGCGTCATGATAATTCGGAGGGTGAAAATCTTGTTGAGAAAATTGATAAAAGTGGGTTTGAAGAGGTCAAAACTTTAACTAGTGATGTGCCCACTCTTTTGGATTACAAAGGCTTTAATTATGATAATTTCTCTTTGATTGATTGTATTTCTTTGTTGCAATCCATGATAAATTCACCCCATACTTATGAACAAAATAAAGCTTTTACTAAACATATTGTTGATGCTATGATGAAAGCTTTGAAAGAAAAGTTGGAATTAGAGATTTCAATTCCTAGAAAATTACATGATGAATGGGATCCTACTATCAAAGTCAAGATTAAAAATTATGAGTGTTTTGCTTTATGTGACTTGGGTGCTAGTGTTTCTACAATTCCGAAATCTTTATGTGATGTGCTTGGTCTTACCGATATTGAAGAATGTTCTTTAAATTTGCACTTGGTGGATACTACTATTAAAAAGCCTATGGGAAGAATTAATGATGTTCTTATTCTTGCAAATAGGAATTATGTGCCCATAGATTTTATTGTTCTTGGTAGACCATTGGTTCCATATTCTTGGTTGATATTGATTGCAATCCGTCTTGTCCAATTATTCTTGGTAGACCATTTTTACGTACTATTGGTGCCATGATTGATATGAAAGAAGACAATATTAAGTTTCAATTTCCACTAAGGAAGGGTATGGAACACTTCCCTATAACAAGAATTAGGCCACCATATGAATCAATCATGAGGGCATCTTATGGATCTGGAAATAAAGATGACAATACTTGAATCCTTGCATTATGCCTAGCTAAGGGCATAGAACGATAGCGCTTGTTGGGAGGCAACCCAATGAATAAAATTTGTTTTTGTCTTTTTCTTTTTGTTCTTGAGTGTTTGCACAATTATGCTACTGTTATTATCGTGTTTTATGTTTTAATTAGTGTTTGTGTCAAGCAAAGCCTTTGGGATCATGTTGGGTGATAGTTGCTTTGATCTTGTTGGAAAATAGAAACTTTTCGTCGAGTAAAATAATTTTTTAAAATCACATAAGCGACGAAAAATTCTGAATTTTTTACACAAGATTGATATACAAATTTCCCATGTTGTCCTAATGTTTCAGAATTTTTGCAGTTACAGAAGTATGGAAAGTTTTCAGATTGCTACACTATTTTTTTTTGACAGATTCTGTTTTCTTTGCGTTGTGTGATTATTTTGATTAATCTATGGACTCTTTCGAGGGGTTTGAGCCATAGCAAAGTTGGAATACAGTAGATATAATGCAAAAGTAAAATATGAATGGGATTGGAATAGTACTTATAGTAGTGATTTGCTTTCTTATACTAACGGATCTCACAAAGGTTTTGTTGAGTTTTGTGTGATTGAAGTTTTCAAGTTTTGGGTGAGATCACGATGGATGAAGGAATAAGGAGTAAGAAGAGCCTAATCTTGGGGATGCCCGTGGAATCCCAAGCTATTATCTAAAGATAAATAGGCAACTAATCTTGGGGATGCCCGAGTGGCATCCCCTCTTTCTTCTAACGACCATCGGTATTTTACTTGCAGCTATATTTTTATTTGTCACATATCATTAGTTTTGCTTGGAGCATCTTGTATGATATGAGCCTTTGCTTGTTTTATTTTTTATTTTTAGACATGAATCCTTGCTGGACACACCTATTTGAGAGAGCCAAAATTATGCTATGAATTGTTAGAATTGCTCACTATGCTTCAGTTAAATCTTTATGAGCTATGGAATTGCTCTAGTGCTTCACTTATATATTTTTGAGCATGGTGTGCTTTAGTATTTTTGAAGAAATACTCTCATTCTTCACTTAGATTTATTTGAGAGTTAGTAAATATTTTAATAAATTCTCTCTTGCTTCACTTAAATTATTTTGAGAGAAGAAATTTTTTATGCTCATGTTCTTCACTTAGATTTGTTTCAGCTATCAAAAGCAACATATGAAATTAGTCCCAAAGTGATAGATATTCAAGAGGGATACAATAAAAACTTTCATGAAGATCATTGGACAAAATAAACTTGATTCCTTGTAATAGTTTTGTGATATGATGATATAATATGTGAGTCATGTTGATGAGTAATTATGCTTTAGGAAGAATATTGGTGTTAAGGTTTGTGATTCCCTATGCAAGCACGAAAGTCAATAGTTATAAAATGAAATTACATCCTACTTGTGATGCATTATTCGGTGTTAGTTATGCTTAATGCTCACTTATGAGATTTTTCCTTTCTTGGTTGGATGCTTCTCAATCTTTTGCTAGCCTTCATTTGCACCAAGTATGATCACTACTTGTGCATCCAAAATCCTTTAAACCAGTTTTGCTACATGAGTCCACTATAGCTACCTATATGCGGTATTCTTTTTCCGTTTTAAGAAAATTTGTATGTGCCATCTCTAATTTCAAAATAAATTTCTCTTTTCTGTGCTCGTACTGCTCATGAAACGGTAGGGGGTGAATGATATATTTTGATGCTAGATGTGTTATGCTTAAGATGAGTGTTTATTCACTTGTCATTGCACGGGAGTACGACAAAGGTATTAGGGATGCCATGTGCCAAAATGAAAAATGAATTTACTTTATGTTGTTAAATAATAAATTCATTGGAAAGTGTTGGTATGGAAGGCACCCATGGATACAGCTAGCCATGGAAAGTGAAAGTATGGTTGAAAAATAATTTTTGTTTGTTGAACCGCCTATGATGTATCTAGCATAGAAAGTATTGGGAACTACTCATTGTTTTCTGTTGACAGGAAAAGCATGCCACCCAAAATGTTTTTATCTCTATCTTTTTCGCTTTGAGCTCTGGCACCTCTACAAATCCCTACTTCCCTCCGCAAAGGGCCTTTCTATTTACTTTATGCAATTTTTATTTTTATTTGAGTCTCCATCTTCTCTTACACAACACCAACTAAGGGGCACTATGATCGTACTTGAGCATTGGGTGTAGCTAATATGTGAGTGTGTTTTATGAATGGATCAATGATTGAGCATAATGGGCTAGGGATAACTTGCTTTAGTGTTGATATTCTGAAAGACATGGTTGCTTGTTGATATGCTTGAGTACTGAAATGTTCATGTCAAAACTAGCCTATTGCTTTGAATCATATAAAATTCCAAATGTCCATGCTACAAAGAAAAGATTATGTGATGAACATGTTAGGAAGCATCCACATCAAAAATTCTATTTTTATCATTTACCTGCTCAAGGACGAGCATGAATTAAGCTTGGGGATGCTGATACATCTCCAATGTATCTATAATTTTTGATTGTTGCATGTTGTTATATTATCATTCTTGGATGTTTTACAATCATTTTATAGCAACTTTATATCATTTTTTGGGACTAACCTATTGACATAGTGCCCAGTGCCAGTTGCTGTTTTTTGCATGTATTTCACTTCAGAGAAAATCAATACCAAACGGAGTCCAAACGTAGTGAAACTTTTTGGAGACTTTTTCTGGACCAAAAGACACATGTTCGGCCAAAGAAGTACCGGAGGGGGGCTCCGAGGGGAGCACAACCCACCAGGGCGCGCCTGGGGGCCCAGGCACGCCCAGGTGGGTTGTGCCCACCTCGGTGGCCAACCGCACCGCCTCTTTGTTCTATAAATACCCCAATATTCCAGAAACCCTAGGGGAGTCGACGAAAATCAATTCCAGCTACCGCAAGTTCCAGAACCTCCAGATCCAATCTAGACACCATCGCGGAGGGGTTCATCATCCTCATTGGTGCCTCTCTGATGATGCGTGAGTAGTTCATTATAGACCCACAGGTCCGTAGTTAGTATCTAGACGGCTTCCTCTCTCTCTTTTGATTCTCAATACAATGGTCTCTTGGAGATCTATTTGATGTAACTCTTTTTGCGGTGTGTTTGTTGGGATCCGATGAGCTTTGAGTTTATGATCAGATTTATGTTTTTATCCATGAAAGTTATTTGAGTTTCTTTGATCTCTTATATGCATGATTACTTATAGCCTCGTATTTCTTCTTCGAATCTTTGGTTTAATTAGGCCAACTAGATCGATTTTTCTTGTCATGGGAAGAGGTGCTTTGTGATGGGTTCGATCATACGGTGCTTGATCCTAGTGACAGAAGGGGAACCGGCACGTATGTATCATTGCTATTAAGGATAACAAGATGGGATCTATTTCTACATAAATAGATCTTGTTTACATCATGTCATCATTCTTATTGCATTAATCCATTTCTCCATGAACTTAATACACTAGATGCATGCTGGATAGTGGTCGATTGGTGGAGTAATAGTAGTAGATGCAGGCAGGAGTCGGTCTACTAATCTTGGACGTGATACCTATGTAATGATCATTGCCTGGATATCGTCATGATTATTTGATGTTCTATCAATTTCCCAACAGTAATTTCTTTACCCGCCGTATGCTATTTTTCTCGTGAGAAGCCACTAGTGAAATCTACGGCCCCCGGGTATCTTCTTTATTATATTTGCCTTCACGATATATTTTTATTTGGTTTTATTTTCAGATCTATTAATCTAAAAATACAAAAATACCTTGCTGCAATTTATTATTATTTATTTTATCTCGCGTTCTCGCGAGATCTATTTAACCAATCTACTACAATTTTGCCTATCTTTTTACCCGTGAGGGATTGACAACCCCTCTCTTACGTCGGGTTGCAAGTATTTGTTCTTTGTGTGCAGGAGCTGTTTACATGGTGTTGCATGGTTCTCCTACTGGTTCGATAATCTTGATCTCATAACTGAGGGAAATACCTACTATAGTTGTGCTGCATTATCCCTTCCTCTTTGGGGAAATACCGACGTAGTTCAAGCCAGATGAGGACATCAATACCATTGTTACACCCACAACCCCTACTGCTACATATACTGGACCAATTACTAGAGCTCGCGCACGTCAATTAAATTATCAGGTACTTTTGTTTCTTGGTAATGATTGTAATGTTCATGAGAATATGATGCTGCCTAAATTTGATACATTTGTTTTGCTTACAAATGAAAGGCCTGGCATGGACAAGAGGGATGAACACTGGAGCAAGACCAAGCATGGAGATGATGCCATGCGCAAGGGGAACAAGAGCGGAGTTACAAGTGATGATTTTAGGATTTTGAAGCCATCATAGGAGTGCATGAAGCCTTGGACGAAATATACAAGATGCCACTTCATAAATTTTGTCCAGAGGCCATTCTAGATGCTGTGTCACCTTATTATTGGGCCCGACCCATGTAATTTCGAAATACTTGATTCTAGGCTATTTTTAGAGTTCGTATGTGTGGGGAAACAAGAGTTCGGGTTGGTTTCGGGCTCCTCCTTCAAGGGCCGTGAAATTCCCCCCTCTTCCTACATATATACAGTCCTTAGGGCATCGTTTAGACTTTGGGTTTTTTTAGATTAAAAGTTCGCCATAGCTGCAACTTCGCGCACTTCATTTGTGTTGAACAACCAGACCAAGACGTCACAGAACCCCACCTTCATTAATAAAGCTTTCCTCTTATATTCGCAATATCCAGATTGCGATTTCAGTTTCTTGCTTGTTCTTCGTTTGCTTGCAGGAAATAGACCTTCGTGGTCAGGTTGATCATGCTCCGGCGTGGTCAATAACCTCTCGGAGTTGGTTTAGCCATTGCTAAGGCCCGACGTTGTCGCACGTTCGTAGTCGGATCATCAAAGTCTACTCCACCAAAAACGATAGCCACCATCTCATCGAAAGACGGGACACCTTTTCCTCTATCAAAGCCGCATCACATACCCCCCCCCCCCCAATACTACCCATAGATTCATCAAAATAAGCAAACAACGCATAGAAAACAGAATCTGTCAGAAAACTGAACAATCTGTAGTAATCTGTAAACTTCGTATACTTCTATAACTCTAGAAATTCGAAAAAATTACGAAATCAGAGGCAATTCATATATCAATCTTGTGTCAAAAGTTCAACAATTTATCACATTCCAGCAACTCAGATCAATTCTGTTACTAGGCGCAAAAGTTTCTGTTTTTCAGCAAGATCAAATCAATGATATACCAAAGTACCCCAAAGGTCTTACGTGGCTCGTACACTAATTAAAACACCAAAAACACAATTACTACAGAGGTAATAATGTGTAGTTATTTAAAAACAGAACCAAAATAAAAATAAAAATAAAATTGGGTTGCCGCTATTGTTTAACGCCCCTAGCTAGGCATAAAACATAGATCTAGGTATTGTCATCTTTGGTATTAAATCCATAAGTAGCCATCATAATAGATTAATATGGAAACTTAATTTTCTTTCTTGGGAAGTGTTCCATGTCCTTCCTTAACGGAAATTGAAATCTAATGTTTCCTTCTTTCATATCAGTAATTGCACTAATTGTTCTAAGGAAAGGTCTACCAAGAATAATAGGACATGTCAGATTGAAATCTATATCAAGCACAATAAAATCTACGAGCACATAATTCCTATTAGTAATAATAATAACATCATTAATCCTTCCCATAGGTTTCTTAATAGTGGAATCTGGTAGATGCAACTTCAAAGAACAATCAACAAGTTTATGGAAACCCAGCACATCACATAAAGTTTTCGGAATAGTGGAAACACTAGCACCCAAATCACACAAAGCATTGCACTCATAATATTTAATTTTATTCTTACTAGTAGGTTCCCGCTCATCATAAAGCTTTCTAGGGATTTAAACTTCCAACTCAAGTTTTCTTCAAAAGATTTCATCATAGCATCAACGATATGTTTAGTAAAAGTTATATTTTGATTATAAGCATGAGGTGAATTCAACATGGATTGCAACACGAAAATACAATCTATCAAAGAATAGTATAATAATTAAAATCCTTGAAATCCAAAAGAGTGGGTTTATCGTTACTTAAAGTTTCGACCTCTCCAATCCCACTTTCATCAATTTTTTCATTAAGATCTTCAAACTTTGAATCATTGGGACGCCTTCTAGCTAAAGTTGACTCATCTCCAGTCCCAACTTATATTAGAAAACAAAGATTCAATAGGAGTCACACCAATCACTTTAAGATCTCGTCGGTGTACTAAAGTAGGGGCACTCCTTTGTACCCCTTACTTGTGCACGGGCAGTCGAAGCCGCGCCCACGGCCACGGTTAGCAGAGCAGAGGGAGGAGTCAAAGCCGCAAGATGGTCAAAGCAGCGCCAAGACAGAGACACGGAGAGCAAGAGGGCAAGGTGGGTTCCCCCGGCAAGACCCTTGCCGGGGCCGCCCCGGCAAGGACCTTGCCGGGACAGCTTGCCCAACCCCAATGGGGCGCACCACCCTCGAGCCCAAGGCTTCCAATACCGACAACCACATTGGAACCAAGCCTCGGGAGGCGCCTCCATGATGGCATGAAGATCTTTGTGAAGATCATGAACAATCCAAGTCAGATGAGGATTAGAAGACGACGAACCTCGACGAGATCCTTGCAGAGGAAACCCACAAGACCTCCGGCAAGATCCTTGCCGGGGACGACCATGACGCCACGGCAAGACCCTTGCCGGGGCTCCGGCAAGGCCCTTGCCGAGGACATCCGCGGGGCCACAGCCAGGCCCATGCTCGCAAAGGTTCCACTGCCACTCCCATGTAGCTGCCAGCCCACCAGCTAGGCAGGCACATGTGTGTTGACCTAAGGCCTCCAGGCCAACTCAACGCATGCCTACGTGGTGGCATGCAAATCTTCGTGAAGGCCCTACCACCACGCCACCTCAGCAGCCTGCCAGCCTACATGGCGCTGACCGCCTTGCTGGCCCGGGCGCGTGTCGAAGCAGGGCAAGGTGGCGGTAAAGTGAGGGGGACACCTAAGGGTCACATTAAATGTGTCTTGTCCCGTAATGGCTAAGCGATAAGCTTGGTCACTGTACACTGACGCCACCTCCTGTGTGCCACTGTGGCGATCCCCTTGACTATAAAAGGAGGCCCGAGGCATCCAGGAGAAGGATTCGGACCCTTGGACAAGTTACACTCATCGTAGCTAGCTCAAGAAATCCAAGAACACTCAAATAGACACAAAAGAAGGACTAGGGTATTACGCATCCTCGCGGCCCGAACCTGGGTAAACGACTCGTGTGCTTGTGCTGATTGCTGATCCCACTCTTCTCATGACCCCGCGGCCCGCAACCGTAGTAGGGATTCCAGTGATCCCATAGCTGTCGTTTCCACCGACATCTTTGGCGCGCCAGGTAGGGGAACGCAGTAGTGAGAATCTGGTTCGGCCGTCAGCCCAGCAGTTCTCTGTCGCCATGGCTTCCAAGGAAGAAGGCGACCAAGCGAGCAGCACTTTCAGCGGATGTAGTAAGCGCTCGCGCGACGAGAAGAAATCTAAGTCATGCAAAAACTCGGAGTAATTCTTTCTTTCTATAAGGCTATCCTATTCGGAGATCTCCCCTTTGTATGAGAAACCTGCACGCAGTGGGGCCCTTCCATTATTGGCGACGCCCTTGGTCTATTTCAAGTCTGCTCAATAGATCGAGCGGCTGCGGCGAGAACGGCAGGGTGGCCTTCCACTATTGGCAACACTCTTGCTCTGTCTCGAGTCCACTCGATAGTTGGAGCGGCCACGCTAAGAACGGAAAAGTGGTTCGCATGGTAGCAAGCATACCCTGCCGGATGCTAAAGGATCCGTCCTTTAAAGCGCTCCAGTTTGGGTTTATGCGCCGGCAAACCTGCCCAAATGGTGTAGGGTGGACATACAAGGAGAGGTTGAACAGGGAAATAACATGCATCATTTTGAAACACTGCAGAGTTATATTACATCAATTGTTGTTGCGGTTCTAACTAAGGATAAACATTGTCTTGGTCAGGAACCTGCAACGGCGATAAGAAACGGGGTGCCTAATCCCGACGTTGGCCCTCTACCCTCTAAATTTCGCCAACGCGGCTGATGATGGGCTCGATACGCTTCTCGAGCACCATGAGGTCTGCATCCTCTGGCAAGCTATCCAGCACGGCGTCGATGTGAAGGTTGGGGTTCCAGTATGCCAGCTTGGTGAGGACCTTGGTCATGGCGCCCCGGCAAAGTATCCGGGCCTCGCTCGCCAGGGAGCTCGCCCAGTTGGAGTTAAATCATTCCAGGGCTCCAAGAATGCCCTCGAAGAACAGGGTCAGCCTGGCGTTGGGGCTCACGTTCGACTCTGGGTTGTACCTCACGTCCAGCATCCCCATGTCAGCCATCTTCTCGGTGGTCTTGTTGCGACGTCGACGAGGCGGCTGATCCAAAGGTTCTCTCCCTTCATGAAATCCTCGTGAGTGGCGGCATCGTCCTTCCGCAGCTGCTTCTCCGTCTTCAGGCCCTTGGTCAGGGCCTCCTCCCGGGCTTTGGCCTCTGAAAGCATCTTCTCAAGACCCTCCAGCTTCAGCTTCAGGTCCTGGATAGAGTCGTTGGCGCGGGTGAGAAGCTCGGCCTTCTCGAGGACCATGCCCTGCACCTGCGTCAAGGCGCAGTTGGCCAAGTCCTTCTCCTTCGCTAGCTGATCGGCCCTGGCCTTCAGGCCATCCCGCTCCGCCTCTAGCTCCTTCACCTTGCCGTCGTGGACCAGGGTTTGAGCGTCGAGTGCTTCCTGGTGTTCCTGCTGCAGCTCTTGGGTCTGCTGCGCGACGAGCCCCGCGACCTCCTCGTCCTTGCCGTGGAGTGTGGTAGAGAGCGCCGCCTCATGGGCAACAAGATCCTCCTCCTTGGAGTTTAGCTCGGCCTGGCACTGGGACCGGGCGGCCTCGGCTCGGGTGGCCTCTTCCCTTGCCGCCTCCTGGGCCTTCTTGATGTCGGCCTGCTGCAAGAGGAGCTCCTGTGGACGCACGACCAGCTGGCCTTGAGCGGCCCTCAACTCCTCGTGGGCCTGGCGGAACCAGGCCTGCGCCTCAGCAACACGCTCCTTGAGGTTCGCCTTCGCCTTGCCCGCTGCCGCCTCCCTGGACTTCGCCTTGTCCAGACGGGCGCGGTGGAGTGCCTGGAGCTTCCGGAAGTTGGCGCCCATAGCCCTGAGGAGCTGCTCCTCCTGACTGCCGCCGCCACCGGTGTTCGGTTTGTCGACGACCTCAAGCCCGGTGGCGGTAAGCACCTCGTCGTCGAACACCTCCCCCTCGATCGGCGCCCTAGTGCCCGCCGTCCCTGGGAGGTGGACGAACAGGTCGTCACCTACATTCGGGTATCTGCTCGAGCCAGAGGTAGCGGAGGAGGAAGGTTGATCTTCGACTACCTCCTCCTCCTCGGCCGCGCCCTTGCCAGCCTCCCCAGCAGGCCCCTTGCCGGCCTCCTTGGTAGGCTCCTTGTCGGCCTCCTTGGTGATGCCCTTGTCGGCCTCCTCGGTCCCTCCGGCAGGCCCCTTGGCGGTGGTCTCGGCGGCCTCCTCGGCAACGACCTTGTCGGCCTCGGCCACGGCGTCCGCGGCGACCTCCGTGATGATGGTGTCGGTGTCCTCCTGGTCCGCCGGTGGGGGGGGGGGCGGGGAGTCTGGATGCCAAAAGAAAAAATGAGGCAGGGCAAGGTTAAGATTCAAAAAAATGAGAAGAAGAGTAAGGAAAATCAGATGGCTCACCCGTGCCGGGCTGAGAAGAAGTGGCCCCCTCCCCGCCAACGTCTGTTGCCGGGACGGGGCCACCAGTGCCCAAGTCTACCTCCTCCTCCTCCGTGCGCATGGGCTCGGTGTCTGGCGCCCTTGCCAGGGACACCCCTCGGGGCGGTGTGGTCGATGGGCCCGACGTGGTGGGGGTGGCCCTTGGTGGCTCCTCCTGCTGCCACCCTCCTCTTGCAGCCACGGCAAGGTCATTACCAAAAAGTCGCACCCCAGCGCACGTTGATGGGGAGTAGGTGGTGAACGCACGCTGGGGGATGAGCCGGGGGCTGTGTCACGGACTGCTGTCCGGGCTGCTCTCTACCACCAGCGATGCCTTTGAGGTACCCGCCGGGGGCTGGCTGCCCATCGAGGCCTTGGCCCTCTTTGCCGCCCGCTGGGCTAGTGTCTCCATTTCCCTGTGAAGACAAAAACGAATCAAGGAAGGCGGCATGATTGGAGAGGATGGGAACGACGAGGGGCGGAATGCTTACTTGTCCTTCACCTCCTCTTCTGCTGCCTTCCTCTTCCTCCTCGGGTTGAGGGACGAAAAGTTGAAGGCGACCTCCGTGTCGGCGTTTGCGGGATGAGGGGAAGGCGATGGAGTCTGGTAGCGTTTGGATGAAGAAGAGGCAGTCGCTTTCTTCTTCGCCACCGCGGCCTTCTTCTTTGTCGCCGCGGCCCTCGTCATGTGTGCGGGTTCCCCCTGAACCCCTTGCCGTGGCTCGGCCCTGCCAGACCGGACCGGCTCGCCAGAGGTGGCCCGATGCAGGATGCGTCCTTTCTTCATAGCCGAGGGGGCGTCGGCCTCGGCCTCCTCCTCGGACGATTCCTCGACCACGTCCCCGACAAGGGGGGCCTCGATGCTGACGCCGCCCGCCTCCCTGGCAGACTTCACCCACTGGGCGAGCTCCTTCTCTTCCGCGGCCACGGCGGCCTCGTTCTCCATACCGCCAGCGTCGCCGGCCGCCCTGGCAAGCTATGCCTCCTCCACTCTGGCGGCGATGTAGTCCAGCTCCTCCTGGGTGGTGTCCTAGATGAGCAGCGGCTCATCATGATCGAGTTCTTTGACCAAGTTGTCGAAGAACTCCTGCACCTCGCGTGCCGGGGGCTCAACCTAGGCTGGGTCAAGACTATGCGTGTTGAAGACCGGCATCATGGCGAGGATGTCGGCCTGACGGGAGTTGTTGCTCAGTGGGACCACTCCCGGCGGCAGCCCGAACAAGGGCCCCTTGATGGCCTTGCCGGACTTCGC
Source organism: Triticum timopheevii (assembly GCA_963921465.1). Taxonomy (NCBI): domain Eukaryota; kingdom Viridiplantae; phylum Streptophyta; class Magnoliopsida; order Poales; family Poaceae; genus Triticum; species Triticum timopheevii. The sequence goes on from OY997262.1 coordinate 187,367,483, forward strand.
GGCCTTGCCGGTCTTCTCCACCCTACCGTCAGCGAACACGTCGAGCTGGAAGAGCCTCCGGCAATACCAGGAGTGCCCCATCACCGTGAGGTTGTCCTTCAGGCCGGTGTGGAGCCTCATGATGTCGACCGCGTTCCTGAAATCCCAGGCCGGCCTCCCCTTGTTGTATAGCGGAGCAATTTGGCGGCGGATGAAATCCGCCGCAATCATCTCGAGGGTGAGCCCGGCTGTCGGTGTCAAAACCGGCGGATCTCGGGTAGGGGGTCCCGAACTGTGCGTCTAGGCGGATGGTAACAGGAGACAAGGGGCACGATGTTTTTACCCAGGTTCGGGCCCTCTCAATGGAGGTAAAACCCTACTCCTGCTTGATTGATATTGATGATATGGGTAGTACAAGAGTGGATCTACCACGAGATCAAGGAGGCTAAACCCTAGAAGCTAGCCTATGGTATGATTGTTGTTGTGATTGTTGTCCTACGAACTAAAACCCTCCAGTTTATATAGACACCGGAGAGGGCTAGGGTTACACAGAGTCGGTTACAATGGTAGGAGATCTACATATCCGTATTGCCAAGCTTGCCTTCCACGCCAAGGAAAGTCCCATCCGGACACGGGACGAAGTCTTCAATCTTGTATCTTCATAGTCTTGGAGTCCGACCGATGATGATAGTTCGGCTATTCGGACACCCCCTAGTCCAGGACTCCCTCAGTAGCCCCTGAACCAGGCTTCAATGACGACGAGTCCGGCGCGCATATTGTCTTCGGCATTGCAAGGCAGGTTCCTCCTCCGAATAATTCATAGAAGATTGTGAACACCAGGATAGTGTCTGGCTCTGCAAAATAAATTCCACATACCACCGTAGAGAGAATAATATTTACACAAGTTCAATCTCCTGACGTATTTTATGGCGTGACATCACACCACTACCAAGCCTTTACTTGAATCGTTTTTATTATACCACCTTAGCGCATTTAGCGAAGCGGTTTCCTTGGCACGTCTTGTCGAAGCAGAGATCATGTTCCCCTTATTCCGGGATTCCCATCAATACGGATGGGGGTAACCCAACCGCGCCATTGATTGTGGCGCTTGGGAGATAAGCGAGTTTTACCAGGCCGGTGGGGACGTATAGCTTTGTCCGCCCATATATAAGGGGATAAGGATCCACCTCTTTTACCTACGCCTTCTTCCTCCTTTGCTTATCCATCTCCGCGCACTCGAGCTCCAGCGCCCAAGTCCGCACATCTCACCTCAACCTTCTCCAGCCATGTCCGGAGCGGGAGGCAAGTGGATTGCCTCCTCCGTTATGGAGGGGCACATCGAGAAGCTGCGCGGCGCCGGATACCTATCCAGCGACATCGCGCACCGGCTGCCCGACGAGGGGTAGCTCATCCCCACCCCCAGGCCCCATGAGAGGGTCGTATTTCTTCCCCACTTCCTCCGCGGACTGGGCTTCCCACTTCACCCCTTTGTCCGGGGGCTCATGTACTACTACGGCCTGGACTTTCACGATCTGGCGCAAAACTTCATCCTCAACATCTCGGCGTTTATCATCGTGTGCGAGGCCTTCCTCTGCATCCAGCCCCACTTCGGCTTGTGGCTAAAGACCTTCAGTGTCAAGCCGAAGGTTGTGAAGGGCAGCCAAGCGGAGTGCGGAGGCGCCATGGTGGGCAAAATGCCCAACATCACTTGGCTTGAGGGTGCCTTTGTGGAATCCATCAAAGGGTGGCAATCGGGGTGGTTCTACATCATCGAGCCGCGCGACCCTAAATGGGCAGCGGCCCCCGAATTCAGATTTGGCATCCCCATGTAGCTAACCTCCTGGAAAGAGAAGGGCTTGCTATGGGGTAGTTCGGAGGAGCTGATCGGACTCCAGTCCTGTCTCCAGACCCTGGTGAACAAGAAGCTTAACCTTGTCAATGTGATCCAGGTCATGCTCATCCGCCGGATTCTCCCCTGCCAGCAACGGGCCTTCAATTTGTGGGAGTTTGATCTGGCACAACACCGGACCTTGAGCGGGATCTTCGACACGACGTACGAAGCTGCCTGGAGGGTGCTGTTCAAGGGCGGAGAAGCCCCCGCATCCGCAACCGAAGATCGCGGATTCAGCATGCAGCGCCCGGCCGGCGAGGTAAGCTATGTTATCCTTTATGGGACACTCATTTTTTCTCATAGTTTGACTCTATGTGGGATTTAAACTCCCAATACCTTTAACAGGACTGGCAGAAGATGTCCGGACAGGTTAACTGTCCGGCTCCCCTTCCAGAAGACCCAGCGGACACCCGTTTGACGGGGCTGCTGGTACCGGCACTCTATGTGGTGCCAGAGAAGAAGGCCAAGAAGAAGGCCACGGGAACCCGTAGGAGTTCCCGGCGCCAGGTGGTATCGGACTCATCGTCCGATAACTCCGAGGCGGACTCCTCCCCTGAGGATGAGGAGGATAAGAAAGAAGCCTCTCCCCCAGTGGGGGGAGAGAAGACGAGGAAGGCCTCCCCAGCGTGGGAGGCCGAAGGGTCCAAGAAGGGAAGGACCCTTCCCCCGGACTGTTCCGCCAGCGTTGGCAACGGCAACGAGGAGTGGCCTTCAAGGGCCAAGTCCCTGGCGAGATCGTAAGTATCCGGACTCCTAGATAGTTTATAATTTTTCTTTTTGCCACACAGTGTCTTTCTAATGCCGCATACAACCTGTAGTCCGGCCAAGGACAATCTTCCCGCTTCGTCGAGCGGGTCCTTGGACACGTCGGATATGGATTCTCTCCCGACTGCCTCAACCCCCCATGACGCTGACGACGCCGAGGTGGGATCCCGGGAAGGGACCCGCCAGGAGGAGGAGGCCCCGGAGGTGCCGCATGGCAACCTCCCGGACTCTGCGCCGCACTCCGCACCGGAACGTGCAGTGGTTCTGAAGTCCGCGAGCGGCCCCTTCGTAAGAAGGGCAAGACTGTGACACCGGCGGCCTCCGTCCAACCGGAGGCGCCGGATAACTTGCTGGAGGCGCTCAAAGGCGCTTCCATCGAAGAAGAACACCGCACTGTCATGAGTGCGGTGATTCAGAAGGTTCAACTTGCCAAGAGGGGGCTGACCGAAGCCTGCAGCAGCCTTCTAACAGGCTTTGAGGTAAGAATTTTAAGATATGTAATATAATACCGCATAGACAGTAGCCCCTGATGCTCGGTTCGGTGTTCGGAAACAAAAGCCGGACTGAGGATCTAAAAAGATATACGCAGGAGTTCTAAAAAATATGTCAATATGGGATTGCAGGCTGCGCTGCTGACCTCTGCCGCACTGACTGCAGAGGTTGGTGCTTTGAAGCAGAGCCTCGAGCGGTCCGAGAGCGAGCTCGGCCGTGCGAAGAAGAAGCTCGAGGACAAGGAAGGTGAGTGACACCGTGTTAAATTTGTACCTTACAGAAAATGATTTGGTTGCAAGAAAAATAACAAGGATAACGTGGGTACTACAGGGGCCACAAACGAGGTGGCGACCCTGAAGGAGGCGGTGTCCGCGGCCGAACGCAATGCGGCCATGGAGCGAGCTGAGCGAGAGAAGCAGGAGGCCCGGGTGGCAGAGGTGCGACAAGAGCTCCAGGTTTTCATGGAAAAACATGAGGGTTTGGAGCGCGACTCAAAGACTCGAGAGTCCAAGCTTGCATCGGCTCTTGAGAGTGCCAAAGCTGCTAAGGCCGAAGCCCACAGGGCCCTCTAGGAAATTGAGGCGTTGAAGAAGATAGCGGCGGGTAAGGTATTTTTCATGCAAAGCAAGCATGTGAATGTGAATTACCTATTACTTACCCGAATTCGGAGCTCTCCAGGAGTGTTCGCAGATCTGCCCCACAGCGTGTCTGATGCCGCCGCTTTCTACCAGGCCGAGGAGGGGAGCTCGACGGAGAAGGTCTTCTGGTCTCAGTATGCTGAGGCCGGACATACGGTGCCCCTTAGCGACCAGCTGAAGCAGCTGGTCGAGCTCCACAAGGTAGCCGAACAGGCCATGAAGGGCCTCATAGTTCGGCTGTGGCCCAAGGAGGCCATGCCTGGGAGCTACCTCGGCCTGGTGCGGCGGCTGGTGGACGCGTGTCCCTGGGTTGAGGTCGTCAAGCACTCCGCCTACATTGAAGGTGCCCGTCGGGCCCTTGCCCGTGCAAAAGTGCACTGGGGCAGGATGGAGGCGGAGAAGCTGCTGACGGACGCGCCGCCGGCGGGCAAGGACTATCGTACGCCCGAAATGTATTATAAGAGTGTCTTGAAGGGTGCCCGCATGATTGCGGGTGAGTGCTCCAAAGATGTAATATTTGAGTAGACTCACATTTTGTTATCCTGTGCGCTAAAGACTTTGTTCATATGCGCTAAGCAACGCTTGTTAATTTAAAATATTACCTTTTGTGCGGCCGTTTATCAAATCTGAGAGATGGCAAGTCGTCGGCTTCAGCCCCCATGCCACGAGTGCTGGGGTGTTCGGGATAAACTTGAGCGCTCTTGTTCCCATTTTTGGGTCCATCTAGGGAGGCGCTCAACACAGCGAACGAGGCAACCGGACTTATAATGCTTGAACACTCTCACTTAGCCATAGAATTCTATAATTTTAAATTTCGGCGAAGCCCCTAGTGTTCGGAAGACCGAGTTCGGGGCGCTATCCACGCCTGGGCCGGACAAAAGCCGGTTCCTCGCTCTAAGCAGCATAAGTCTTTAGGGACTCGAAAAGACCTCTCGAACAGCGACTAGCTCTCGCCTTATCATGCCGGTCAGTTTTAGCTTTCTCCACTGAGGCGCTCGCCCAGCTCAACCGGGGCGCAATCGCAGTGGTTCTCCCAGTGCTACCTTAGCCGATACAACAGAACGTAAGGTACCAAAACATGGGAGCCGGGCAAACCCAACTATTGACCCAAGACATGATTCGGAGCCAATGCATATAATGCTATAAGTTCAGGGTGCCGCACTTGTGAAAGTGTTTGGACTTATCACACCATAATGTGGGGAACTTAAGCCCGTGGTGTATTTAGCCGTACCAAAGTGTACGGATGCAGCATGTCATAAATGAACATATGTGTAAGAAAGAAATGCAGTTATAAGCAAAAATCAATGCATTGTTTATTCAAGAAATACTGCCATGAATGCAGAACGATACAAATAGTGTGGTAAGCAAGGGATAGGACTATTAAACATGTCCCCCTCCAGGGGTAGGCTGCGGAATGGTGTATAAAATAGATTTAATGCTCGTAATGGAGAACACCTGGATACTCGTCGTAGCCTTTCTCCTCCTCTGGCTGTTGCATCGTGAGTTCGGCAGGTCTACTGCCGGACAGGGCCTCTGGTGAACGGAGTCCTGTGGGTAAGAAAAAAAGACAAAAGGAAAAAGAGTGACACACTTGGGAGCCCCCTGGTGTGGTTAAGCCGCATTCTGGGCCTGTGGTGGTCGTGCCCCTCCCCCTATGCCCATGGTATCTCCAAAGCGTAATGAGGTATGCGAAGGACCAGTCTTGCAATTTTGCAAGGACTGGGGTTGGGGCCGCATTGCTACGCGTGCTCGGAACGTGCCAGGTGGTCTTGTTGTAGGTTACTCCGGGCGCGTTTGGCCGTGTCCGAACGCTTAACGGCCGGACTCGAAAATTGCCTTAAGAGGCTGCTCTGTACTTCTGCCGCGAGAGCCGCTGTGTGTTCCTCCGTTCGGAGGGAGCGTTCAGTGTTTCCGTTGACCGTAATGACTCCTCGAGGGCCTGGCATCTTGAGCTTGAGGTATGCGTAGTGCGGCACCGCGTTGAACTTTGCAAACGCGGTTCGTCCGAGCAGAGCATGATAGTCGCTGCGGAAAGGGACTATATCGAAGATTAACTCCTCACTTCGGAAGTTATCCGGGGATCCGAAGACCACTTCTAGTGTAATTGAGCCTGTACAATTGGCCTCTACACCTGGTATGACGCCTTTGAAGGTTTAATCCTTGAGGGGTCTATGCCCATCTTGCGCACTGTATCCTGATAAAGCAGGTTCAGGCTGCTGCCGCCGTCCATCAGGACTCTAGTGAGGTGAAATCCATCGACGATTGGGTCTAAAACCAATGCGGCGAATCTGCCATGGTGGATACTGGTGGGGTGGTCCCTTCGATCAAAAGTGATCGGGCAGGAGGACCATGGGTTGAACTTTGGGGCGACTGGCTCCATCGCGTATACGTCCCTGAGTGCACGCTTCCGCTCCCTCTTGGGTATGTGAGTTGCGTATATCATGTTCGTCGTTCGCACTTGTGGGGGGAAACCCTTCTGTCCTCTATTGTTCGGCTGCCGGGTCTCTTCCTCGTCATCGCTATGCAGCCCCTTGTCATTGTTTTCGGCAATTAACTTGCCTGCCTGCTTGAATACCCAACAATCCATGTTGGTGTGATTAGCTGGCTTTTCGGGGGTGCCATGTATCTGGCAAGAGCGGTCGAGTATTCGGTCCAAATTGGACGGACCCGGAGTAGTTCTTTTGAATGGCTTTTTCCGCTGACCGGGTTTAGGGCCTCTGAATCCGGCGTTGACTGCCGTATCCTCAGTGTTATCGCCGTTAACGCGACGTTTGTATTTGTTTCGACGCGACCTGCCATTGCGGTCCTTGGTATCCGGACTGCCAGAATTTTTGCTGAGGTTGTTACTGCGGGCTAGCCAGCTGTCCTCTCCCGCGCAGAAGCGGGTCATGAGTGATGTGAGGGCTGCCATGGATTTCGACTTTTCCTGTCCTAGGTGCCGGGCCAGCCACTCGTCGCGGATGTTATGTTTGAAGGCTACGAGGGCCTCTGCATCCGGACAGTCGACGATTTGATTTTTCTTTGTTAATAACCGTGTCCAGAACTGTCTGGCTGCTGAATTATGTGGCTTAGGTCATCGGCGTTTGGTGGTCGCACGTATGTGCCCTGGAAGTTGTCAAGGAATGTGGCTTCCAGGTCTTCCCAACACCCAATTGATTCTGATGGCAAGCTGTTAAGCCAATGCCGAGCTGGTCCTTTAAGCTTGAGTGGGAGATATTTGATGGCGTGAAGATCGTCACCGCGGGCCATGTGGATATGAAGGAGATAGTCTTCAATCCAAACCGCGGGGTCTGTTGTTCCATCGTAGGATTCTATGTTCACGGGTTTAAACCCTTCGGGGATTTGATGATCCATTACTTCATCTGTGAAGCATAGTGGGTGTGCGGCGCCTCTATATTGGGCTATGTCACGAGTAGCTCAAACGAGCTTTGTCTACTGTGTTCGGCCCAGCCGGACTTGTTGTGTCCGGCGCGATGGTTGTCGTCGCGTGCCGTGGGGCGCCCACGCGATCCGTTGATCGATCTTGATTGTCTTGCCTTATCCTCCAATATATCTCGCAAGTCCGAAGCGTTCCCCTGTGGCCTTGTGCTTTTCAAGCGATGCCGGGGTACGGTTCTAATGGGGGGCCTAAAGGCCTCTCTGTCGCGGCCACGAGGTGGTCGGTCAGCCGTATTGTGCTCTGGTGACGCAGGTTTATATGCCTCCCCCTCTAATCGGGGGAGCAACTTGCGTTTGGGGTAGCTTTTGGAGGGGCGTTCGAGTTCATACTCTTCGGACGCGAGGACTTCAGTCCATCTGTCAGCTAGCAGGTCATGATCAGCTCTAAGCTGCTGCTGCTTTTTCTTTAGGCTGTTCGCCGTGGCCATAAGCCTACGTTTGAAACGCTCTTGTTCGACGGGATCCTCGAGCACGACGAATTCGTCGTCGTCGAGGCTTGCCTCGTCTCCGGAGGGAGGCATGTAATTATCATCCTCTACCTCTTCGCCTGCCGCTCTCTCGTGAGGGTTGGCTTCTCCGTCCTCCTGTGCTGAATCTTGCCGGAGGGGGTTGTCTTCGGCACTCTCTGGGGTGTTATTATCTCCGGTGCCGGAATCTCCATTCTTGCTGTGGCGGGATTTAGAGCGGCGCCGCTGACGCCAACGCTTGGGCTGTTTCTTGGAGGAGTCTTCCTCTGCTGCTTCTTCGCCATTCCCATCCTTTGGGATGTCCACCATGTATATGTCGTATGACGAGGTGGTCTTCCAGTGCCCCATAGGCGCTGGTTCTTGGTCGTCTCCAGCATCGTCGTCCATACCGTCGATGTCTTCGGAATCGTAGTCTAGCATCTCGGTTAGATCGTCGACAGTGGCTACAAAGTGGGTGGTGGGCGGGCTTTGAATTTCTTCGTCGTCCGCAACCCAACCATCCTGTCCACAATTTGGCCAGGGCTCTCCTGATAGTGAGAGATACTTTAGCGAATTTAGGATGTCACCAAAAGGTGAGTGTTGAAAGATGTACACGGCGGTGAACCCCATGATCGGCGCCCAATCGGATTCGATTGGAGGGGGAGCGGGAGGATCGGAGTCCGGCGAGGAGTCCGGCACCTCGGAGTCACGAGCATCACAAGGGACAAAGTCAGTATTCGGCTCCATCGCCGTAGAGGTTGCAGCCCCCGAGGCGGTGTCTAGCCACCCGTCCTCGATCTGTGCGGTCGGCTCCGAATTAAAGGTCGGAGCGGACTCATGTGCGGCCTCCAGGGTACTGTCCGGCAGCAGAGCTAAATCATGCCCATCGTGACAGTGCGGTGCGCTCGGCTGTGGCTCGAATCCGTCGAAGATCAAGTCTCCGCGGATGTCAGCCGTGAAGTTTAGGCTTCCAAATCTGACCTGATGGCCAGGGGCGTAGCTTTCGATCTACTCCAGATGGCCAAGCGAATTGGCCCGCAGCGCAAAGCCGCCGAATACGAAGATCTGTCCGGGGAGAAAAGTCTCACCCTGGACTGCGTCATTGTTGATGATCGAAGGAGCCATCAAGCCTATCGGTGACGACACAGAGGAACTCTCAATGAAAGCACCAATGTCGGTGTCAAAACTGGCAAATCTCGGGTAGGGGGTCCCGAACTGTGCGTCTAGGCGGATGGTAACAGGAGACAAGGGGCATGATGTTTTTACCCAGGTTCGGGCCCTCTCGATGGAGGTAAAACCCTACTCCTGCTTGATTGATATTGATGATATGGGTAGTACAAGAGTGGATCTACCACGAGATCAAGGAGGCTAAACCCTAGAAGCTAGCCTATGGTATGATTGTTGTTGTGATTGTTGTCCTACGGACTAAAACCCTTCGGTTTATATAGACACCGGAGAGGGCTAGGGTTACACAGAGTCGGTTACAATGGTAGGAGATCTACATATCCGTATTGCTAAGCTTGCCTTCCACGCCAAGGAAAGTCCCATCTGGACACGGGACGAAGTCTTCAATCTTGTATCTTCATAGTCTTGGAGTCCGGCCGATGATGATAGTTCGGCTATCCGGACACCCCCTAGTCCAGGACTCCCTCACCGGCCTCGGTGAGGCGGCGAATCCTGGTGGTGGCGATCGAAAACTTCTTATCATCGACGTCGAGGTTGCTCCAGTCCGCGCCATGGGTCGATGGCTCCCGACGAACGCCCCGGCAGAACTCTGGTGGGTTCTCCTCCACGATCCAGCACCACCGGCCCCGCCACTCCTCCCACCTCTCCTACACGGCACCCTCTGGGTATGCGCTTTTCCCCTAGGCCCTCGGGATCCTGGCAACGCTCCCAGGAAGGGCGCCCCTGGGTTGGATGCGGGGGGAGAAGTAGTGGCGGAAAAACGTCGTGCTGGTAAACACCCCGGCGAAGCCCTCACAGAGGTGGGCGAAGCACGCCAAGCACGCCACGACATTCGGCGTGAGATCCCACAGATGGAAGCCAAAAGTACGCATGACATCGTTGAAGAAGTCGGAAAAAGGGGGCAGAGCCCACAGAAGAAGAAGTCGACGAAGAATGGGTACCGTTTTGAGCCACCCATGTTGCAATCAGCGGGGATGACACGAGTGGTAGGGTGCCCCATCGTATCTGTCCCCCACAAAGGCCTAAAGTAGTCCTTGAGGTCGAACACGTCGATTGACGACGGAGTGAAATAGGCGAACCGCTCCCGCCGCGCCACCGCCTCGCTCTCCGGTGCCTCCTTCTCCTTTGTGTCCTTGGCTACGCCCTTGCCCTTGCCAGATTTAGGCGCCATGGCGGCCGGGAAGAGGGCGAGGGGTCGAAAGTAGTGGGGGCGCAATAGTAGCGAGCAGGAGCGAGAGCATGAGGAGGAACAAGATGGGGACGGCGATGGCGAGATTGGGGAAAGCACAGAGGGTAAATGAGCCGCGCGCCCGCAGTTATTCCTTTTTATGGGGAAGATGCGGGTCGCCTCTTTACCATTTATTATGACGTGACGCATGCCTGCAGCGACCGCCCCACGCATGCCCCCACGTCACACACGACCCCCACGTCACGCATTCAATGCGGGTCGTGGGGAAGCGCAACGGACGAAAAAATTTACTGCGGTAAAAAACTGCCCCGCCTGCCCACGCACCGTTTTGGGCCTAGCCCAATAACGCGTTGCGCTTATGTGTGGCCCAGGCCTGGGGGCTCCTGTCGGTGTATGATGACCCGCAAGTATATGGGATAGTTGTAGCATCTTTCGATAAGTAAGAGTGTCGAACCCAACGAGGAGCTAAAGGTAGAACAAATACTCTCTCAAGTCCTATCTACAACTGATACGACTCTACTTACGCTTGACGTTCGCTTTACCTAGAACAAGTATGAAACTAGAAGTACTTTGTAGGTGTTGTTGGATAGGTTTGCAAGAAAGTAAAGAACGCGTAAATAGAAAATAGGGGCTGTTTAGATAAATAAACAATAAAGTAAATATAGCGAGTGTGGAAAAGTGGTGGTAGGAGTTGCGGAATTGTCCCTAAGCAATTGACTACTTTACTAGACCGATAGCAAGTTTTATGTTGGAGAGGCCACTGCTAGCATGCCATCCCTGACTTGGAATTCTATGCACTTATGATTGGAACCATTAGCAAGCATCCGCAACTACTACCGTTCATTAAGGTAAAACCCAACATAGCATTAAGATATATTGGTCCCCCTTCAATCCCATATGCATCAATTTCTATGCTAGGTTGAAGCTTCTGTCACTCTTGCCCTCCAATACATAGTCCTATCAACATACAACTAACCCTATGGTGTGATCCACACACGCGCTCATATGATGGGTACCAAAGGACAGCAACATAACCATAAGTAAATTAAATCAATCATAGCAATTCATCAACCACCGATAGGACAACAAAAATCTACTCAGACATCATAGGATGGCAGCACATCATTCGATAATAATATGAAGCATAAAGCACCATGTTCAAGTAGAGGGTACAGCGGGTTGCGGGAGAGTGGACTGCTGTAGATAGAGGGGGGAAGGTGATGGAGATGTTGGTGAAGATGGCGGAGGTGTTGGTGTAGATCGCGGTGATGATGATGGCCCCCGGCAGCACTCCGGCGCCACCAGAAGCAAGGGGGAGAGAGCCCCCCTTCTTATTCTTCTTCCTTGACCTCCTCCCTAGATGGGAGAAGGGTTTCCCCTCTGTTCCTTGGCTCCCATGGCGTGGGAGGGGCGAGAGCCCCTCCGAGATTGGATCTATCTCTCTGTCTCTCTCTGTTACTGGTTCCCAGATTCTGCCCTTCCACTGTTTCTTTTATATTCGGAGATCCGTAACTCCGATTGGGGTGAATCTTTCGCCCAGATTTTTCTCATAAATTAGCTTTCTTGCGGCAAAAGAAGAGCGTCAACCGCATTACTGGGTGCCCAGGAGAGTCCAGGGTGCGCCTGCCTCCCTGGGGCGCGCCCCTGTCTCCTGGCCCCCTCAGGCACTGTCTCGCATTGATTTTACTTCCCCAAAGTCATAAATATTCCAAAATAATTCTTCGTCCGTTTTTATCCCGTTTGGACTCCATTTGATATGGGTTTTCTGCGAAACATAAAACATGCAACAGACAGGAACTGGCACTGGGCACTGGATCAATATGTTAGTCCCAAAAATAGTATAAAAAGTCACCAAAAGTATATGAAAGTTGAAGAATGTTGGCATGGAACAATCAAAAATTATAGATACGACGGAGATGTATCAGCATCCCCAAGCTTAACTCCTGCTCGTCCTCGAGTAGGTAAATGATAAAAAAATTGATGTGGAATGCTACCTAGCATAATCTTGATCTTATGTCTAATCATGGCATGAATATTAGGACACGAGTGATTCAAGGGAATAGTCCATCATTTGACATAAAAACAATAATACTTCGAGCATACCAACCAAGCAATTATGTCTTATCGAAATAACATAGCCAAACAAAGCTCATCCCTACAAAATCATATAGTCTGGCTATGCTCCATCTTCACCACACAAAGCACTCCCATCAAGCACAACCCCGGTTTCAGCCAAGCAATTGGTTCATACTTTTTAACGCACTTCAGCTTTTTCAACCCTCACGCAATACATGAGCGCAAGCCATGGATATAGCACTATAGGTGGAATAGAATATGATGGTGAAGGTTTATGTGAAGAAGACAAAAAGGGAGAAAGTCTCACATCGATGCGACTAATCAACGGGCTATGGATATGCCCATCAATTGATGTCAATGCGAGGAGTAGGGATTGCCATGCAACGGATGCACTAGAGCTATAAGTGTATGAAAGATCAAATTGAAAACTAAGTGGGTGTGCATCCAACTTGCGTGCTCATAAAGACCTCGGGCATTTGAGGAAGCCCATCATCACAATATACAAGCCAAGTTCTATAATGAAAATTCCCACTAGTATATGAAAGTGATAGCTCAAGAGACTCTCTATATGAAGAACATGGTGCTATTTTGAAGCACAAGTATGGTAAAAGGATAGTAACATTGCCCCTTCTCTCATTTTTTTATTTTCCTTTTTTTATTTTTTTGGTGGGCTTCTTTGGCCTCTTTTTTATTTGGTCTTCTTTGGCCTCTTTTATTTTTCATAAAGTCCGAGTCTCATCCCGACTTGTGGGGAAATCATAGTCTCCTTCATCCTTTCCTCACTGGGGCAATGCTCTAATAATGATGATCATCACACTTTTATTTACTTACAACTCAATATTACAACTCGATATCTTGAACAAAGATATGACTCTATATGAATGCTTCCGGCGGTGTACCGGGATGTGCAATGATCTAGCATAGCAATGACATCAAAAAATGGACAAGCCATGAAAACATCATGATAGCTATCTTACGATCATGCAAAGCAATATGACAATGAATGCTCAAGTCATGTATATGATGATGATGGAAGTTGCATGGCAATATATCTCAGAATGGCTATGGAAATGCCATGATAGGTAGGTATGGTGGTTGTTTTGAGGAAGATATAAGGAGGCTTATGTGTGATAGAGCGTATCGCGTGTATCACGGGGTTTGGATGCACCGACGAAGTTTGCACCAACTCTCGAGGTGAGAAAGGGCAATGCATGGTACCGTAGAGGCTAGCAAATTGCGGAAAGGTAAGAGCGTGTATAATCCATGGACTCACATTAGTCATAAAGAACTCATATACTTATTGCAAAAGTCTACTTGCCCTCGAAGCAAAGTACTACTATGCATGCTCCTAGGGGAAGGGTTGGTAGGAGTTAACCATCGCGCGATCCCGACCTCCACTCATAAGGAAAGCAATCAAAGAACACCTCATGCTCCAACTTCGTTACATAACGGTTCACCATACGTGCATGCTACGGGACTTGCAAACCTTAAAAAAAGTATTTCTCAGTTTCACAATTACTCAACACTATTGCAAGGAATCAAACATATCATATTCAGTGATCTACAAGTTTTATGTAGGATTTTATGACTAACCATGTGAATGACCAATTCCTGTCATCTCTCTAAATTGATATAAGTGAAGCAAGAGAGTTTAATTCTTTCTACAAAATATATGCCCATTCTCTAACAAATATAAGTAAAGAAAAAGAGCATTCTACAAATGGCGGTTTTCTATATGAAGAGAAATAGGCAATCCAAACTTCAAATGATATAAGTGAAGCACGTGCAGCATTCTATAAAGCCATACTCAAAAGATTTAAGTGAAGTGCAATGAGCATTCTATAAATAAACCAAGGACTATCTCATACCAGCATGGTGCATAAAATAAAAGTGAAAACTAAATGCAAAAGATGCTCCAAGACTTGCACATATCGCATGAACGAAACGAATCTGAAAACATACCGATACTTGTTGAAGAAAGAGGGGATGCCTTCTGGGGCATCCCCATGCTTAGACGCTTGAGTCTCCTTGAATATTTACTTGGGGTGCCTTGGGCATCCCCAAGCTTGAGCTCTTGCCTCTCTTCCTTTTCCTCATATCGAGACCTCCTCGATCAAACACTTCATCCACACAAAACTTTAACAGAAAACTCGGTAAGATCCGTTAGTATAATAAAGCAAATCACTACTTTAAGTACTGTAGCAAACCAATTCATATTTTGTTTTTTGCGTTGTTTCTACTGTAATATAGATTTTTTATGGCTTAATCCACTGATAGGAATTTATAGTTTCATCTAAACAAGCAAACTATGCATCAAAAATAGAATCTGTCAAAAACAAAACAGTCTGTAGCAATCTGAACATTCACCATACTTCTGGTACCCCAAAATTTCTACCAAAATTAGGAAACATAAACAATTTGTACAGCAAGACAGTGCAAAAAGAATCAGAACCTTTTGACATTCCAGTTAAAAATGTAAAATCGCGCACTACAGCCAAAGTTTCTGTCCTGCACCGCACATACTAACAAGCATCGTAAACAATCCTAAAGGCAAACCTTGGCACATTATTTTTATAATACAATGGAATTGTACAAGGGGATAATTATTTTTGATGAAAAGTTTTTGTAATCAAGATTCACAAAGTTTCCGTGAGCATGAACAAAGTTCAAGGCTAGCTCCCACTTCAACAATGCTTGTCTTTCTCACTTTCACTTTCCTTTTTGAAAAGTTTTTTGGGTTCCCCTCTTTATTTTTTTGTTTTTAAACTATATGAAAGCACTCAACAGAAATATATGACTCTCTAAAACTTCTGGGTTGTCTTCCTGGCAGCCCTTTCTTTAAAGCCATTAAGCTAGGCATATAGTGCTCAAGTAATGGATCCACCCGGATCCCAAGGTATATCAAAGCCAATTTTAATTAACAATGATTTGTAATTTAGTAGTGAGCACAAACTAACATATATCATGCAACAACGAAGTTTAACTCTCTTCCTATGCATCGGCATGTCATAAAAGAACAATTCATGAACACCTAGTAAAGACCAATGCATAGTATAAGCAGTTTCTTGCAATTTTATCATATTGGAAACATAGAGAGGTGGAGATATAGTTCCTCTCTCATAATAATTGCAAGTAGGAGCAACAAGCACATGCATATTATATCTATCAAAATTATCATGTGCAACGGTAAAAGGCAACCCATCAATATAATCCTTAATAAGCACAAACTTCTTTGATATAGTGTAGTTTGGAGAATTCAAAAAGATAATAGGACTATCGTGCATGGGTGCAATAGCCACAATTTCATGTTTAACATAAGGAACTATAGCAAGTTCATCTCCATAATCATAATTCATATAGGCATCTTGGCCACAAGCATAGCAAGCATCATCAAAAAGGGATATTTCAAGAGAATCAACGGGATTATAACAATCATCATAGCAATCATCCTTCGGTAAGCATGAAGGGGAATTAAACAATGTATGAGTTGAAGAGTTACTCTCATTAGAAGGTGGGCACGGGTAGCTAATCCACTCTTCCTCCTTTTGTTCTTCGCTCTCCTCGTCATCTTTTTCATCCAATGAGCTCACAGTTTCAGTAATTTCTTCTTCCATAGCTTCCTGGAAAATATTAGTCTCTTCTTGGACAGCGGAGAAGTCCTCAATATATAGTTTAACATAGGCATTAGAAGCATAATTATCATAACAATATTCAAGTATGGAAAAAATTTCAGATTTATAGAGAGTAGCATCATACTTTTCAATCAAAGAAGCAATTTCATAAGCACCCTTAAAAGAAACAAATTCTTCAATTTGTTGAACATCATAGTAATTATAAACACCCTTAACATACAAAGATACGATTCCATTATCAATAGACAAGCATTGATAGGGAAGGTGCTTCTTAGGGTTTTCAGAACAACAAGTAAAATCATATAGTTCACATAAAGTACAAGCATAGCATTGCAAATGATGAATTTGATCCTGTAAAAGTTTCCCTTTTTCAGATATACGGTGTCGCACATAACAAGCATGCTCATCTAAATATTTGCCCTCAACTAAGCTAGTGGGGGTTTCAGCACGAGCACAAAGGGATCGAAGATGATCCAAGTAAAAAGCTTCAGGAGTGTGATAGATTTTGAGTGGTTCTTCAACCATTGGTGTAGCAGGTACAACTAATTTTTTTGGTATTTTGCGTTTCCTACCCATAACTAAAGATAGAAAACAACTTAGAACAGCAAATAAAAATTACTTAGTGATAAAGCAAACAAGCACACACGAGAATATTCACCCCACGCTATGACTCCCCGGCAACGGCGCCAGAAAAAGGTCTTGATGACCCGCAAGTATACGGGATAGTTGTAGCCTCTTTCAATAAGTAAGAGTGTCGAACCCAGCGAGGAGATAAAGGTAGAACAAATACTCTCTCAAGTCCTATCTGCCACTGATACGACTCTACGCATGCTTGACGTTCGCTTTACCTAGAACAAGTATGAAACTAGAAGTACTTTGTAGGTGTTGTTGGATAGGTTTGCAAGAAAGTAAAGAACGCGTAAATAGAAAATAGGGGCTGTTTAGATAAATAAACAATAAAGTAAATATAGTGAGTGTGGAAAAGTGGTGGTAGGAGTTGCGGAATTGTCCCTAAGCAATTGACTACTTTACTAGACCGATAGCAAGTTCTATGTGGGAGAGGCCACTGCTGGCATGTCATCCTGGCTTGGAATTCTATGCACTTATGATTGGAACCATTAGCAAGCACCTGCAACTACTAACGTTCATTAAGGTAAAACCCAACCATAGTATCAAGATATATTGGTCCCCCTTAAATCCCGTATGCATCAATTTCTATACTAGGTTGAAGCTTCTGTCACTCTTGCCCTCCAATACATAGTCCTATCAACATACAACTAACCCTATGGTGTGATCCACGCGCGCGCTCATATAATGGGCACCAAAGGACAGCAACATAACCACAAGCAAATTAAATCAATCATAGCAATTCATCAACCACCAATAGGACAATGAAAATCTACTCAGACATCATAGGATGGCAACACATCATTCGATAATAATATGAAGCATAAAGCACCATGTTCAAGCAGAGGGTACAATGGGTTACGGGAGAGTGGACCGCTGAAGATAGATGGGGGAAGGTGATGGAGATGGTGGTGAAGATGGCGAAGGTGTTGGTGTAGATCGCGGTGATGATGATGGCCCCCGGCAGCGCTCCGACGCCATCGGAAGCAAGGGGGAGAGATCCCCCTTCTTATTCTTCTTCCTTGACCTCCTCCCTAGATGGGAGAAGGGTTTCCCCTCTGTTCCTTGGCTCCCATGGCGTGGGAGGGGCGAGAGCCCCTCCGAGATTGGATCTATCTCTCTGTCTCTCTCTGTTTCTGCGTTCCCAGATTCTGCCCTTCCACCATTTCTTTTATATCCGGAGATCCGTAACTCCGATTGGGGTGAATCTTTCACCCAGATTTTTCTCATAAAATTAGCTTTCTTGCGGCAAAAGAAGAGCGTCAACTGCCTTACGGGGTGCCCAGGAGAGTACAGGGCGCGCCTGCCTCCCTAGGGCGCGTCCCCTGTCTCCTGGCCCCCTCGGGCACCGTCTCGCGTTCATTTTACTTCCCAAAAATCATAAATATTCCAAAATTATTCTCCGTCCGTTTCTATCCTGTTTGGACTCTGTTTGATATGGGTTTTCTGCGAAACATAAAACATGCAATAGGCAAGAACTGGCACTAGGCACTGGATCAATATGTTAGTCCCAAAAATAGTATAAAAAGTCGCCAAAAGTATATGAAAGTTGAAGAATATTGGCATGGAACAATCAAAAAATATAGATACGAGGGAGACGTATTAGTGTACTAAAGTAGGGGCACTCCTTTATAACCCTTACTTGTGCACGGGTAGTCGGAGCTGTGCCCAGGGCCATGCTTAGCAGTGCATAGGGAGGAGTCAAAGCCGCAAGATGGTCAAAGCAGCGCCAAGATAGAGACACGGAGAGCAAGAGGGTGAGGTGGGTTCCCCCGGCAAGACCCTTGCCTGGGAGGCCTCCGCGGCCCTGCTACGTCTTGAGCTTGTGTTGGTTTTCCTCGAAGAGGAGAGGGTGATGCAGCAAAGTGTAGCGTAAGTATTTCCCTCACTTTTGAGAACCAAGGTATCAATCCAGTAGGAGGCTCCTCAAAAGTCCCACGCACCTACACAAAAAAACTAAGAACTCGCAACCAACGCAATAAAGGGGTTGTCAATCCCTTCACATCCACTTGCGGAAGTGAGATCTAATAAAGATAGTATGATAAGATAGATATATTTTTGGTATTTTATAATATAGATGCAAAAAGTAAAGATGCAAATAAAGTAGATTGATAGCAAATATGATAAGAGATAGACCCGGGGGCCATAGGTTTCACTAGAGGCTTCTGTCAAGATAGCATAAGTATTACGGTGGGTGAACAAATTACTGTCGAGCAATTGATATAAAAGCTTATAGTTATGAGATTATCTAGGCATGATCATGTATATAGGCATCACGTCCATAACAAGTAGACCGACTCCTGCCTGCATCTACTACTATTACTGCACACATCGACCGCTATCCAGCATGCATCTAGAGTATTAAGATCGTAAGAATAGAGTAACGCATTAAGCAAGATGACATGATGTAGAGGGATAAACACATGCAATATGATATAAACCCCATCTTGTTATCCTCGATGGCAACAATACAATACGTGTCTTGCAACCCTTTCTATCACTGGGTAAGAACACCGCAAGATTGAACCCAAAGCTAAGCACTTCTCCCATGGCAAGAAAGATCAATCTAGTAGGCCAAACCAAACTGATAATTCGAAGAGACTTGCAAAGATAACTCAATCGTACATAAAAGAATTCAGAGAAGATTCAAATATTATTCATAGATAAACTTGATCATAAACCCACAATTCATCGGATCTCGACAAACACACCACAAAAAGAGATTACATCGAATAAATCTCCACAAGAGACGGGGAGAACATTGTATTGAGATCCAAAAAGAGAGAGGAAGCCATCTAGCTAATAACTATGGAACCGTAGGTCTGTGGTAAACTACTCACAACTCATCGGAGGGGCAAGGATGTTGATGAAGAGGCCCTCCGTGGTTGCTTCCCCCTCCGGCAGAGTGCCGGCAAGGGCTCCAAGATGGGATCTCGCGGGTACAGAAGGTTATGGCGGTGGAAATTGTGTTTCGTGGTGCTCCTGGATGTTTTTGGGGTACGTAGGTATATATAGGAGGAAGAAGTACGTCGGTGGCTGCCCGAGGGGCCCACAAGACAGGGGGCGCGCCCTACAGGGGGGGCGCCCTCCTATCTCATGGGGCCCTCGAAGGCTTCTTGACTTGCACTCCAAGCTCTCCGGATCAAATTTGTTCCAAAAATAACGCTCCCGAAGGTTTCATTCCGTTTGGACTCCGTTTGATATTCCTTTTCTTCAAAATACTGAAATAGGCAAAAAAATAGCAATATGGGCTGGGCCTCCGGTTAGTAGGTTAGTCCCAAAAATGATATAAATGTGTAAAATAAAGCCCATAAACATCCAAAAGAGGTAATATAATAGCATGGAACAATCAAAAATTATAGATACGTTGGAGACGTATCAAGCATCCCCAAGCTTAATTCCTGCTCATCCTCGAGTAGATAAATGATAAAAAAGAAATTTTTGATGTGGAATGCTACCTAGCATAATTCATAATGTAATTTTCTTTATTGTGGCATGAATGTTCAGATCCAAATGAATACAAAATAAAAGTTCATATTGACCTAAGAAATAGTAATACTTCAAGCATACTAATCAAAGTAATCATGTCTTCTCAAAATAACATGGCCAAAGAAAGTTATCCCTGCAAAATCATATAGTCTGGATATGCTCTATCTTCATCACACAAAGTATTTAATCATGCACAACCCCGATGACAAGCCAAGCAATTGTTTCATACTTTAATAATCTCAAACTTTTTCAACTTTCACGCAATACATGAGCGTGAGCCATGGACATAGCACTATATGTGGAATAGAATGGTGGTTGTGGAGAAGACAAAAAGGAGAAGATAGTCTCACATCAACTAGGCGTATCAACGGGCTATGGAGATGCCCATTAATATATATCAATGTGAGTGAGTAGGGATTGCCATGCAACGGATGCACTAGAGCTATAAATATATGAAAGCTCAATAAAAGAAACTAAGTGGGGTGCATCCAACTTGCTCGCTCACGAAGACCTAGGGCACTTTGAGGAAGCCCATCATTGGAATATGCAAGTCAAGTTCTATAATTAAAAATTCCCACTAGTATATGAAAGTGACAACATATGAGACTCTCTATCGTGAAGATCATAGTGCTATTTTGAAGCACAAGTGTGGAAAAAGAGATAGTAGCATTGTCCCTTCTCTCTTTTTCTCTCATTTTATTTTTTTCTATTATTTTTTTTTTCTTTCCCCCTTTTTTTTCTTTGGCCTTTCTTTTTTTTTCTTTTTGGCCTTTCTCTTTTTTTTTCTTTTTGTAAAGTCCGAACTCTCATCCCGACTTGTGGGGGAATCATAGTCTTCATCATCCTTTCCTCACTAGGACAATGCTCTAATAATGAAGATCATCACACTTTTATGGATTTACAACTCAAAGCTAGAACAAGATATGACTCTATATGAATGCCTCCAGCGGTGTACCGGGATATGCAATGAATCAAGAGCGACATGTATGAAAATTATGAAGGTGGCCTTGCCACAAATACAATGTCAACTACATGATCATGCAAAAAGCAATATGACAAAAGTAATGCGTGTCATATGAACGGAACGGTGGAAAGTTGCATGGCAATATATCTGGGAATGGCTATGGAAATGCCATAATAGGTAGGTATGGTGGCTGTTTTGAGGAAGGAGTATGGTGGGTGTACGGTACCGGCAAAAATTGCACGGTACAAGAGAGGCTAGCAATGGTGGAAGAGTGAGAGAGTGCGTATAATCCATGGACTCAACATTAATAAAAAGAACTCATATACTTGTTGCAAAAATTTAGAAGTCATCAAAAACCAAAGTACTACGCGCATGCTCCTAGGGGGATAGATTGGTAGGAAAAGACCATCGCTCGTCCCCGACCGCCACTCATAAGGAAGACAATCAATAAATAAAATTGTGCTCCAACTTCATCACAAAGCAATTCACCATACGTGCATGCTACGGGAATCACAAGCTTCAACACAAGCATTCTTTAAATTCATAATCACCCAACTAGCATGACTTTAATATCACTACCTTCATATCTCAAAACATTTATCAACCATCAAATTGATCATAGCATCCAATTAAATTTCTATGATAGTTTTTATTATACCCAACTTGGATGCTCATCATTCTAGGACCAACTTTATGATCATAGCAAATACCATGCTGTTCTAGAAGACTGTCGTGGGAATGAACATCTATGGGGCAGGGCCCCTTTTCGGTCCGGCGGGGGGCGGAGGCCGCACGAAGAGCGGATCGAGGCGAAGCACACGAGCGATTTTACCCAGCTTCGGAGCTCTCCGGAGAGATAATACTCCTACTGCTGCTTGTCGGATTATATTATGTTCTTGCTCGGGAGCGTTGAGAGCTACAAAACCGAGCGTGAGTGTTTTCTGGTTTTCGAACCCCCTCTACGTTGCGCATGGGCCTCCTTATATGCTCAAGGGGTCACCAATAGGTGGCAACGCATGCAAGGGTAAAAATGGAAAAGAGGTGCGGTAGGTATACCTACTTGCACAGTGTATCATACCTAACCCTGACGGCAGGGGACAAAGGCATTAAATGCCCGTCTGTGTCGCCCACACAGTGCAGAAAAGTGACCGTTAGGGGCGCCACCGCTTGCCACGATGGCGATCTTGTCATCTCCGCTTGCCACCTCGCACCGCTTGGCTGCACAGCCTCTCGCCACGTGCGCCTGGAACGGTCCCGTGGCGACACGTCGATGGATGCGCTGGAGCGTGGGCACAGAGTGGTGGCTTTGCCGCGGCAAGCGCCTTGCCACGATCATTGTCTTGCCGCGTTCGAAAGCTTGTCGCTCACCGGGCCTTGCCGGGACGCGCGGCGCGTCGCGGCAAGTTCCTTGAAACGCCTTGGTTGGCCTTCCCGGCAAGCTCCTCTTGTCGGGGCCTTGTCCTTCCCGGCAAGCTCCTCTTGCCGGGGCCTTGTCTTCTCGGCTTGAACACTTTGTTCTTGAATGGCTCCAAAGGAACCACTGAGGACCTTGGCGGGCACCCGGCAAGCCTTGCCGCGAGGCGCTGCGACTGCCCGTGCACAAGTTCGGGATACTAGTGTACCCCTACTCTAGTACACCGACAGGAGCCCCCGTGCCTGGGCCACACACGGTGCCGAGCGCTGTTGGGCCAGGCCCAAAACAGGGCACGGGCACGCGCAGCCTGGGTCCACGCCGTATCTTACTCCGTATCCACCGCGCTCTGCCCTAACGGCACGCGTCGAATGCGGCGTCGTGGGAGAGGTCGTGGGTGGTTCTTTATTCGGAAAAGGCGTAACGTTCGCCTTGTCCCTCTTTATAAGCAGGGGAAATAGGGGCAGTTTCCCCACCTTCGCCATTTGCTGTTCCTATCTCCGGAATCTCCGCCGCTCCCCTCCGCTTCCAAAGCCGAAAGAGAGCAGCGCTCCGCCCCCCATCGCCGCCGTCGCCGCCAACGCCTTCGATCTCCCACACCACCTCCGCCATGGCTCCGAAAACCGGGAAGGGCGCGAAGTCGGCCGAGGCGCTGCGGCTCGAGGCGCTGCGGAAGGAGCGGGCAACTTTCCCCCGCGAGCTCGCCGCGGCGGAGCTGAGGGAGTGGTACTACCTCTTCTGGTCGATGGAGACGCGAGCGCATCCGCGCACGAAGGTACTCTCCGCCGCCGCTTCGAAACGGGTTCCAAACGGGTACCCCTTCTTCGTACTATTCTTCTACTGCGGGCTCTGCCCGCCTTACTCCAAGTTCTTGTGTGACATTATGAAAACCTACGGGTTCCACCTCCTTGACTTCACCCCCAATGTTGTCTTGACCATGGCGGTTTTCGCACATCTCTGCGAAAACTTTGTCGGAGTCCACCCAAACGTAGCCCTTTTCCGCCACTACTTCATGCCCCGGGTCGAGAGAGGAGAGCCCTTATCCGGCGGGATCGCCTGGATCTCGAGAGTCGGCAAGAAGGAGGCCTATTTGGAGGGGGAGCTCCGCAGCAAATGGGAGGAGTGGAGAGCAGATTGGTGCTGGATCATCGAGGAGAACCCGCAGCCGTTCACCGCCCTACGCCAAACCCCAGCAGTGCGCGGCAATGATTGGAGCTCCCTGGCCGCGGACGACGGTAAGCTGAAGATCGCCACCACCCGGATCTTGCGACTCAGGCTTGCCGGGCTCACCGTAGGCGCTGTTGGCGCGAACTTTCTTCGCCGCCGCATCGCCCCTCTGCAGGAGAGGGGGAGACCCGCCTGGCTGTTCGGGGGTCCGGCGGACATCATGAGGCTACGCCCAGACCTCAACTTCAATTTCACTGTCTTGGAGCTGGATGCGATGCTCAAGGAGCTGTTCAAGCATGACCCCAATCATCCCGAGTGGTTCAGATTGCCGGCGGGTGTCGTTCCGCTGTGCAACAACTCTTCGCTTGACCGCATCCGCGCAATGATGCCGCAGTGCGACTCGCATGGAATCGTCCCCACCTGGCAGGAGCCTGCAGATGATGTCGTGCAGCAGTTCTTCGACGGCCTGGTGGAGGTAGCGGTCCGCGCCGACGAGCAGAAGAGCCTCACCCGTGACACCACTGACGAGGAGATGCAGCGCATCGCCACCAGAGCGGAAGAGGCGGCGGCAGCTGCCGCCGCGGGTGAATTTGGGTTCACCGTGGAGGAGGCAGAGGCAGCAGAGGCGGCAAGCCTTGCCGAGCGAGAGTGGCTTGACGGCGAGGAAGCGCTTGCTGAATCTGAAGCCGAGTCGAGCGAACCTGCCGAAGGTGCGAGCGGCCCGCCATCTCCAGGCAGCTTGCCGCAAGCGGAGCCATCAGCGCAGCCCCCAGCTCCACCAAGAAGGCGTCTCCGCAAGGCTGGGGATGTAGTAGGACGGCAGACGAGCCAGCAGCTGACGCGCCGCGCGACGCGTTCCGCCGCGACAAGCAATGTTGCCGCGGGTGCGCCTCGCACCGCGGCGGCAACTGGAGCAGGGTCTTCCCGGACCACCGCCGCTGCCCCCGCCAAGCGGCCAAGGGATCCAACTCCCCTGCCTCGTTGCGCCGAAGGTGGGCCAGACTTCGACCTCTTCAATTCTTGCTGTTTTGTCTTGTATCTGACTTGCTTTATTCCGAACCTTGTTCCTTATCAGGACTCTGGCCCAGAGAGTGGTGAAGAGAGCCAAGGTCCCCGTGGTTGTCATCGAGGACGAACCTGCTATGACAACAGAGGGTGCGTCCGAGACCACCTTGTCGGACCTGGCAACTACTCCCTGAAGCAGCCCCCAGCGCAGCCCCCAGCGTAAGTGTATAGTTTTACTTCCTGCTATTAGGCGCGCATGGGTGTTCTTTCTTTGATGATATCTTGATTGTTGGTTTGTGTAGGAGCAAAGCAGCCTCACCAGGAGCAACCGGAAGCTGCCCCCGAGATGCTATCTGCTTCGACCACACCGCCAAGGGAGGATTCCCCGGCAAGGGAGCATTCTCCGGCAAGGGAGGAGCCTCCAGCAAGGGACAGCACCAGCGACCCCCCGGTGGTGGAGCCCATGACTGTGGATCCCAGTACTGGTAATCCTCCTTGCCTAAGAACTTCCCTTGAATTCTTCTTTTTCTGATTTTCTTTTTGGATATTTGCTTGACTTTTCTCCCTCTTCCGGTCTTCAGATCCTCCTTCCACGGAGCCGATGGAGACCGAGGCCACCGGCGAGGAGGACGCACGCGGCAACACTGACGACGCCGCCGCCACCGAAGAAGAGGCCGGCGCTGATGATCCTGCCGGCGAAGAGGCCGCCAAAGCTGCTGGCGCAGGAGCTGGCGAGGGGTCCGGCGATCGTACTGACGACCATGGGGCCGCAGGAGCGCAAGGCGCTACGCCGACCGCCGATCCCTCCACCACTGACGCAGCGCCAGGCTCCGAAGAGCCCCAGCCCGGCGCCTACTTGAAGGCCGGCGACGGTGTCTTCATCAAGCTCCCCTGGGCTTCAAGCTCCAGGGCGCCGGTTGAAGGAGAGACCTTTGATGGGGAAGTGCTCGCCTCTGCTGGGCTGACACTGGTTGACGCGCCGAGCAACAGCAGTGGCGAGTCTGAGGAGGAGCAGCTGCTCCGGAAGCTGGTGTCGCTCTACCGCGCCCGACAAGCCAAGGTGGAATCCCGGGAAGCGCTTGTCGCGCAGGCGGGAGCAGACATTGAGAAGCGCGCGGAGGAGCTCCGGGAACGCAATCAGGAAGCTCTCCGGTCCATTGCAGAGGAGCGGGCGCAGCTTGTTGAGGCGCGGAAGGCCTTCCTCCTCGAGAAGGCTGAAGCCGAAGAGAAACAGCGACTTGCCGCCGAGGAGCTGTCCGTGCGGGAAGGTGAGTTGACGCAGCGGAAAGTCAACCTTGACAGCCATGAGGAGGAGCTTGCTGCGCAGGAGCGAACACTTGGCGGGGCCCTCAAGGAGGCGAAGGATGCTGCCGCAGCTGCTGAGGCCGCCAAGAAGGAGCTGGAGACGAAGGTGACGCAGCTAGAGGCCGATCTCAAGGCGAGGGACGAAGAGCTTGCCGCGCTTCAGCGTGAGCGGGATGGTGAGCTGCAGGGCCGCCTCGTCGAGAAGGGCAAGGAGCTGAGCGCCGCCAAGGACTCCAATGCTGATCTGGAGTTGAAGCTGGCTACGTTGACCCAGACGCTGGACAGCTCCAAGGAGCAGGAGGTGACCCTGAGAGAGGAGATCAAGGCCAATGAAGCGCTGCTGACGAGGGCCGCCGAAACCCAGAACACCTTTAGGGAGACGGTGGAGCTCTGGACAGTGGGCCTCGTGAACATCGCTGCAGTCATCGACGAGGAGCTGGTGCAGCTGGGGGTGGAGGGTCTCGGGTACTCCTCCGACGAGAACCTCCAGCCCAGCGCCAAGCTCACTCTATTCTTCAAGGGCGTGGCGACGGCCCTCCAGCAACTCCGGGAAAGGATCCCAAAGCAGTTGGCCGACGAGTCGCGCACGATCTGTGCTAGAGTTCTGGAGAAGGTGTTGGTGAAGGTGGCCTTCCGCAACCCAGGCCTCAACCTCACCAACGTCCTCAAGAAGCTGCCGGTGGATGCTGATCTTGAAGAGCTCAAGGCCCTTGTCGCACCCATTGTGGACAAGGTGAATGAGGTCAGGAGGGTTGATGGTGGCCATGTAGATTAGGCCGCCCGTTTTCTCCTTTTCTTGCTGCTGCTAGTCATGTTACGAGAACAATCTATTAGAGCGCGACAAGTTATCTTGTAATATAACTTTTATTTTGGGTAGTATTTCCTATGTTATTTCCTTTTCTTGATTCCTTCCTTTGTATGTTTTTACCCTACGCTTTCAGGGAACTTGCCGGCGCAGGCACCCTTGCCGTGAGCGCTGAGTGCGGAACATCAGCAGCCTGCTGGCGGTGCTGCTCCCGGCAAGAAACCTTGTCGCAACTAGTCGCAGCACACTTAAGTTGTTGAGCGGACTCGAAACAAAGTAAGAGCGCAACTAGCTACGAGTTGGTTCCTCCGCGCACAGGTTTTCCATACAAAGCATGGTCGTTCAAGGAAGATAACTTAAAAAAATTTAAAACTGATTGTGCTCAAACTTTGGCAACTTAGCTTTTCTGTCGTTTGCGTCCCGGCAAGGCGATACTTTCTTGAACGACGCCTGGTCCACACCATTATCTTCTCCTCCCCCCTGGTGAACTTGTGGGCGAGGGAACCTTCCTTTTTCTTGAGAAAAAGAAAGAAGAGAAAATAAAGATATGGAGCCTTAAGGCTCGTTACTGATTACCGGGGGTTGGTGCTGCACAAAGTGTCAGATAACACATGCAAAAAATAGAAAGCATGAAATTGACAAGATTTGCGGAGCACATGAGCTTTATTTATGCACGGGATCTGCACCCGGCTTCGTACAAAGGGTTACATGCAACAGCGGCAAGGCTTTTACAAAAGGTGGTTGCCGGAACAGGTTCCGACAACCGCGCCTTATGGGTAAAACTTACGAAGATGCTCAATGTTCCAGGAGTTGCTCACCGGAAAACCATCTTCGGTCTCAAGGCGGACAGCGCCAGGCCTAGTGACTCGTTTCACCCGATAAGGGCCTTCCCACTTCGGCGTCAACTTGTTGGAATTCTTGGCGGACTGAACGCGCCGAAGAACAAGGTCGCCTTCCTCGAGACTTCTGGCATTAACTTTGCGGCTGTGGTAGCGGCGCAAAGCTTGCTGGTATCGAGCAGCTCGAACAGCAGCCTGAAGACGATCCTCCTCAAGGAGTAGCGCGTCATCTTGTCGCAGCTGCTCTTGCTCAAGCTCATCATAAGCGAGTACTCGAGGCGATCCGTATACGAGTTCCGTGGGGAGAACTGCCTCTGCTCCATAGACTAGAGCGAAAGGTGTCTGGCCAGTGGCTCGATTTGGCATCATCCTGATCGACCAAAGAACCACCGGCAGCTCCTCAATCTAGTTCTTTTCGCACTTGTGCAGCCTGTCGAAAGTTCTGGTCTTGAGCCCGCGCAGCACTTCTGCGTTTGCCCTCTCCGCTTGACCGTTGCTTCTCGGGTGAGCAACAGAAGCGAAGCAGACTTTGGCGCCAATATCTTGGACGTACTGCATGAAGGTGTGGCTCGTGAATTGCGTGCCGTTGTCGGTGATGATCTTGTTAGGGACTCCGGAATGGCAAACAATCAACCTGAAGAACTTGACTGCTGACTGTGCTGTCACCTTCCTCACTGCTTCCAGTTCCGGCCACTTTGTGAACTTGTCGATTGCAACGTACAAGTACTCAAAGCCCCCGACAGCTCGAGGAAAGGGGCCGAGGATGTCGAGCCCCCAGACTGAAAATGGCCAGGATAAAGGGATCGTCTGGAGAGCTTGAGCTGGCTGGTGTATCTGCTTGGAATGGAACTGGCACGCTTCACACTTGGTTACTTGTGCAGTTGCATCCTGGAGGGCTGTCGGCCAAAAGAAACCTTGTCGGAACGCTTTGCCGGCAAGTGCTCTTGCGCCAATGTGGTGACCACATATGCCTCCATGTATCTCTGCCAATAGCTTTTGTCCGTCTTCCCGGGGTATACACTTCAATTTCACACTGTTGAGTCTTCTTATGTACAGTGTGTCGTCGACAAACTGGTACATACTTGACTGCCGGGCTACTCTTTCCGCTTCTTCTTGCTCTTTGGGAAGTTCTCCTGTCTGAAGGAAACGGACGATCTGCTGTGCCCATGCTGGAGCTTGCGGCTCGACAACAGGGACTAAAGGCACATATGCTGCTGCAGGAACATCCGCTTCTACGGCAAGAACCGGCGGTTCTGCCGAAGCTTGATGTTCCCCGGCAAGCTTGCCGGAGCAAAACTTGTCGGGAGCGTCTGCTTCAACGGAACAAACCCTAAGGCTTGCCGGAGTAGACTGCCCCTCAGCACTCTTGATGTTGATCTTGGCGACCTTCTTGGCGGCGGCTTCGGGAAGCTCTGCCGGAAAATAATCACCAGAAATCAACTTCCTCTTTTTGCTCTGTCCAGTTGATGGTGTCACTGTTGGTTGAGTCAGTTTGAGCACAAAGATTCCTAGTTCCACAGGTAACTTCAGCGCAGCGCACTTTGACAGGCCATCAGCAATGTCGTTCTGAGCTCTCGGAACATGTTCCATCTGTTGGCCGTCAAAGTGCTCTTCTAACTTTCTCACTTCGTCAACGTAGGCTTCCATCAACGGACTCTGATAATCCTTGTTCACTTGGCGGACGACAAGCTGCGAGTCACCCCTGACAATGAGCTTCTTGATCCCAAGGTCTGCGGCGATCCTAAGTCCGGCAAGCAAACCTTCATACTCTGCAGTATTGTTTGTTGCTTGCTCCTTGGGAAAGTGCATCTGGACCACGTACTTGAGGTGCTCTCCGGTGGGTGCGACAAGAAGCACGCCCGCACCGGCGCCTTGCAGCGAGAAGGCACCGTCAAAGTACATCAGCCACTCTTTGTTTGCCTCCTTGACGGGGATGCTCGTTTCTGGAATTTCTTCATCTGGTGTTGGCGTCCATTCTGCTATGAATTCTGCCAATGCTCTGCTTTGGATAGTTGAAGTGCTCTCGAACTTGAGGCCAAAGCTTGACAGTTCCAGTGCCCACTCGACAATCCTGCCTGTTGCTTCTAGATTCTGCAGTATCCTCTTCAGCGGAAAGCGAGTGACAATTGTGATCTCATGTGCTTGGAAGTAATGGCGCAGCTTTCTCGAGGCCATGAGAAGGCCGAAAAGCAATTTCTGCACACCAGAGTACCTTGACCTAGCCCCCTATAGAAGGGAACTGACAAAGTAAACTGGGCGCTGCACCATTTTCTTCTGCACCTCCTGTGTCTGCGCAGATCCATCCTTGTCGGGACCAGAGCTTGTCGGGGAAGCCCCCTGCTTGTCGCTGGACGCTCTTGCCGTGGTTGCTGGCTCATCATCCGCCTCCCTCTCCGCTACTAACGCAACACTAACCACTTGATTGGTTGATACAACAACAACTTCTCTTGTGGCTTAGGTGCGACAAGTATTGGAGTGGAGGACAGGTATCTCTTCAGGTCTTGCAGCGCAGCCTCCGCTTCCGGAGTCCATTTCATTGGACCTGCTTTTTTCAATATTTTGAAAAATGGCAGGGCGCGCTCAGCAGACTTAGAGGTAAACCTGCTGAGAGCAGCCACGCAACCGGCAAGCCTTCGTACATCCTTGACGCGCTTTGGTGCTTCAATATGCTCAATAGCCTTGATCTTGTCGGGATTGGCTTCAATTCCCCGCTGAGACACGAAGAACCCGAGAAGCTTGCCGGAGGGGACTCCAAACACACACTTCTTGGGGTTGAGCTTGAGGTTGATCTTGCGCAGATTTGTAAAGGTTTCATCTAAATCTTGAATCAGAGTTGCCTTATCCTTGCTTTTGACCACTATGTCATCCATGTAGGCTTCCACATTTCTGTGTATTTGTGGCTCAAAAGCGTGATTGACTACTCTGGCGAATGTTGAACCAGCATTCTTCAAACCGAAGGGCATCCGTACGAAACAGTACGTGCCACACGGGGTGATGAATGCGGTCTTCTCCTCATCCTCTTCTGCCATGAAGATCTGATGGTATCCTGAGTATGCATCAAGAAATGAAAGCAAATCACATCCGGCCGTGGAGTCAACAATCTGGTCAATGCGCGGAAAGGGAAATGGGTCTTTGGGACAAGCTTTATTAACATCGGTAAAGTCAATACAAAGCCTCCATTTCCCATTTGCCTTGCGCACGACTACAGGATTGGCCAACCACGTAGGATGGAGCACTCCTCTGACAAGGCCTGCTGCTTCCAACTTCTTGATCTCTTCTGCAATGAATTCTTGGCGCTCCACTGCTTGTTTCCTGACTTTCTGCTTGACGGGCCGCGCGTGAGGACAGACGGCAAGATGGTGCTCAATTACTTTCCTGGGAACACCGGGGATGTCAGATGGTTGCCATGCAAACACGTCCACGTTCGCCCACAGGAAAGCAACGAGCGCGCTTTCCTATTTGGGGTCAAGTGTGGCACTGATGGTGAAGGTACCACCAGTGCCGTCCTCCTTGGCGGACACCTTCTTGGTCTCTGGCGGAGCTGCCTTCGTCTTCTTACACTTGCCAGTGGAGCTCGATGGTGCGTCCTCGATGGTAGCGCAACACTCCAAAGAGGTGCGCTTGCCGGAGTGGGCATCAGAGCTCTTGCTGGACTTGGTCTTCTTCTTCCCCCTGGGAGCTTCAGCGGCAAGTGGCTTGCGATCCGCTGCGGCTGCTGCTTCCCAGTAGATCTTGTCGGTATAGATAAGAGTATCTTTCTTGTCGCCAGGGACAGAGATGACACTTATCGGACCTGGCATCTTGAGCACGTTGTAGGCATAGTGAGAGGCTGCCATGAACTTGGCGAGTGCTGGACGGCCGAGTATCCCATTGTAGGGTAATGGGAAATCGGCGACGTCAAAAGTGACCCTCTCAGTCCTAAAATTCATTCCGCTGCCAAATGTCACCGACAACGTTATCTTTCCCTTCGGCTTGCTCCTTCCCGGGTTGATTCCTTGGAATGTGCCGGTCTCTTCGAGCTCGCTGTCAGGGATCTGAAGCTTCTGGGGTACCACGGAGGAGATCAGGTTTAAGCCGGCCCCGCCATCAACTAGCATCTTAGTGACCTTGAGGTTGCGCATGGTTGGTGAGACCAACATCGGCAAGCACCCGACCGCAGTTACGCGATCAGGGTGGTCCTCAATATCAAAGACGATAGGCGTGCTGGACCACTTCAGAGGCTTGCATGACTCAACTGGTGGTTCTGCTGCATTAACTTCCCGCACCCACTGTTTGAGCTAGTGGTGCAAAGTATGCAGAGAAGCACCGCCGTCAACGCACAGAACCTCTGTGGCTTTCTGAAACTCCTGCTCGTCGGCCTCATCTTCATCCATCTCTTCATCATCGTCTTCATCTTCATCCTTGTCGCGGCCGCGGGGAGGTCTGTCTCCTTGCCGCTGCTTGGCCTTGCCGCGGCGTCCTCCCCAGCCGGGACGCTTCTTGCCGGATCCTCCAGTACCTTCCTGGGCCTTCTCTTTGTCGTGTCGCTCGTACTCAGCTTTCTGCTGCTCGACAAGCTGCTCAACCTTCTTGCAACTCTGGAGATCATGGCCCTTGGTGCAGTGGATCTTGCAGTACTGCTTGCCGGAGCTGTCCTGCTTGTCGGTGGCCACCACAGTTTCGGCTTCCTTGGCGCCACCTCCGTTGCCGGACTGCTCAACAGCTAGCACATCTTTCCCTTTCCTTCTCCTGTTGTTCCGCCGCCGGTTTTTCTTTGCCGGGGCAGCATCATCGCTGTCAGATCCTCCTACTCCTGCATTCTCTCCGGGGAGTTTCCTCCCTTCTTCAGCACGTGCGCACTTGTCGGCCAGGGTGTATAGCTCACTGACGTCTCTAATCTTGCACATCGCCATCTCCTCCCGCATCCTGCAGTTACGCATGTTCTGAAAGAACGCGCTGATGACCGCGGCAGGGTGGACATCTGGGATGTTGCGCTGCACTTGGCTGAATCTCTGAATGTACTTGCGTAGGGGCTCTCCTTCCTTCTGGGTGAGCAGATGAATATCGCTTTCTTGGCCATGAGGCTTGTGGCCGCCTGTAAAGGCGCCGACAAACTGATGGCACAGATTCGCCCATGAGGATATGGAGTTGTCCAGCAAGTGCATGAGCCAGGATCTGACATTGGGCTTGAGCACCAGTGGGAAGTAGTTGGCAAGGATCTTGTCGTCGCGCCCCCCGGCAGCTTGCACCGCGATGGTGTAGATGCTGAGGAACTCCGACGGATGCAACCTGCCATTGTACCTCTCTGGTTCGTCCGGTTTGAAATTCTTTGTGCTGGGCCACTGGACTTGCCGCAGCTCACGAGTGAACGCGGGGCAACCCACCGCGTACGGCAAGTCGCCTAGTTTCCCTGGCGCATGCATGTCGACAGTGGGCCCAGCGCGCTGGTCTGACTGACGCAGCGCTTCTCTTCGGCGCTCGATGCGTGTACGAGCGTCTTCTTGCTGTCGTTCTTGAAGAACTTGGCGCTGATCGCGATGAGCTCGTGGATCTGATGACGCTATGGAGTCAGTGTCGAGGTTGACCCGGCGAGTCGGCGATCTTGGCCTTCGGGGCGGGGAGTGCACGGTGGCTGCACCCCCACCGATCTTGTCGCCATCGGCTCGCGTCTGGCAATCTTGCCGCGGCTACGACGCATTCGGCTGCTGTGGAGTGTCGCCGTTGGCGAAGCCGATGAGACTCTGAATGGTGGCCCTCCAGTCGTCGATCTTGTCCGCCGTTGGAGGGTAATCCAGGAGCAGTTGGGCTCGGGCCAACGCTTCTTCTGGAGTCTTCGGTGGCGGTGGTGAACGGTGCGAGGAGCGGGATATGCTCGGACTTCTAACTATGTTAGAAGGAGCAGGATCCCGTCCAGGCAACCGTGTCTTGCTCGTGCCAGCAGGTTGGCGTGCATGCTGGTCTTGAGCATCCTGAGATCCACCAGCTCGATTTTGGTCCAACGAGCGTATGGTACCGCGAGTACCATGACGCTGTTGGCCCCGCACCTCCTGAGATGGGCACGGTGCATGTACGGACGCCGAGGTTTGCGCAGCCTTGTCCTTGGACCTAGCGGCAGCGTGAGCTCCCTCGTCGACGCCCGTTCCTCCGCCGACGTCTACCCCACCACCCGTTTGCTCCGGTGGCGGTGGGATCGATGTGGACGGAGCTGCCACCTCCGAAGCCTTCTTCTTCGATGGCATGTCGAAGAAGATGATGAAGAAGACGAAGATCTGGCTCGCGTGAACGCCGGATCGGGTTCACACAACCTCGACGCCCCCTACCTGGCGCGCCAAAGATGTCGTGGGAACGAACATCTATGGGGCAGGGCCCCTTTTCGGTCCGGCGGGGGGCGGAGGCCGCACGAAGAGCGGATCGAGGCGAAGCACACGAGCGATTTTACCCAGCTTCGGAGCTCTCCAGAGAGATAATACTCCTACTGCGGCTTGTCGGATTATATGATGTTCTTGCTCGGGAGCGTTGAGAGCTACAAAACCGAGCGTGAGTGTTTTCCGGTTTTCGAACCCCCTCTACGTTGCGCATGGGCCTCCTTTTATATGCTCAAGGGGTCACCAACAGGTGGCAACGCATGCAAGGGTAAAAATGGAAAAGAGGTGCGGTAGGTATACCTACTTGCACAATGTATCATACCTAACCTTGACGGCAGGGGACAAAGGCATTAAATTCCCGTCTGTGTCGCCCACACAGTGCAGAAAAGTGACAGTTAGGGGCGCCACCGCTTGCCACGATGGCGATCTTGTCATCTCCGCTTGCCACCTCGCACCGCTTGGCTGCACAGCCTCTCGCCACGCGCGCCTAGAACGGTCCCATGGCGACACGTCGACGGATGCGCTGGAGCGTGGGCACAGAGTGGTGGCTTTGCTGCGGCAAGCGCCTTGCCGCGGTCGTTGTCTTGCCGCGTTCGGAAGCTTGTCGCTCACCGGGCCTTGCCGGGACGCGTGGCGCGTCGCGGCAAGTTCCTTGAAACGCCTTGGTTGGCCTTCCCGGCAAGCTCCTCTTGTCGGGGCCTTGTCCTTCCCGGAAAGCTCCTCTTGCCGGGGCCTTGTCTTCTCGGCTTGAACACTTTGTTCTTGAATGGCTCCAAAGGAACCACGGAGGACCTTGGCATGCACCCGGCAAGCCTTGCCGCGGGGCGCTGCGACTGCCCGTGCACAAGTTCGGGATACTAGTGTACCCCTACTCTAGTACACCGACAAAGACTCTCAAAATGATATAAGTGAAGCATGAGAGACTAGCAATTTCTTCAAAATTAAGACACCACCGTGCTCTAAAAGATACAAGTGAAGCACTAGAGCAAAAACTATTAAGCTCAAAAGATATAAGTGAAGCACATAGAGTATTCTAGCAAATTCTAATCAAATAGGCTTCTCCCAAAAGGTGTGTACAGCAAGGATGATTGTGGTAAACTAAAAAGCAAAGACTAATATAATACACGACGCTCCAAGCAAAACACATATTATGTGGCGAATAAAAATATAGCTCCAAGTAAAGTTACCAATGAACGAAGACGAAAGAGGGGATGCCTTCCCGGGGCATCCCCAAGCTTAGGCTTTTGGATATTCTTGAATATCTTGTGGTGCCATAAGCATCCCCAAGCTTAGGCTCTCCACCCTTTATTACATAGTCCATAAAAGCTTTACCCAAAATTTGAAAACTTCACAACACAAAACTCAACAGGAAATCTTATAAGCTCTGTTAGTGAAAGAAAACAAAACCACCACATGAGGTACTGCAATGAACTCATTATTTATTTATATTGGTGTTAAACCTACTGTATTACAAATTCTTTATGGTTTGAAATAAGCAAACACCACACGAAAAACAGAATCTGTCAAAAATAGAGCAGTCTGTAGAAATCTGTAACTAACGCAAACTTCTCGAACTCTAAAAATCCTAACAAAATAGGAATTCCTGGACAATTTGTTTATTGAACAGAAGCAAAAAGAATCAATGCAAAAGAACGTTCCAGTGATTTAACAAAATTATATTCGTGCGCGTAAAGTTTCTGTTTTTCAGCAGAATCAAATCAACTATCATCGTAGGTTATCCTATAGGTTCTACTTGGCACAAACACTAATTAAAAGATAAAAAAACATCTAAACAGAAGGTAGATGCAATATTTATTACTAAACAGGAGCAAAAACAAAAAACATAAAGAAAATTGGGTTGCCTCCCAACTAGCGC
Source organism: Triticum timopheevii (assembly GCA_963921465.1). NCBI lineage: Eukaryota > Viridiplantae > Streptophyta > Magnoliopsida > Poales > Poaceae > Triticum > Triticum timopheevii. The sequence goes on from OY997262.1 coordinate 187,403,046, forward strand.
TATTGTTTAACGCCCTAAGCTAGGCATAAAAACAAAGATAGATCTAACGAGTGCCATCTTTGGCACTAAATTCATAAGTAGCACGCATGATAGATTCATAAGGTAATTCTTTCTTGTAAAGTGCTCCATGCCTTTCTTTCATGGAAATGGGAATCTAATATTCCCTTCCTTCATATCAATAATCGCACCAATCGTTCTAAGGAAAGGTCTACCAAGAATAATAGGGCAAGAAAGATTGCAATCTATATCAATAACGATAAAACCTACGGGCACCAAATTTCTATTTGCAACAATAAGAACATCATTGATCCTTCCCATAGGCTTTTTAATGGTGGAATCCGCAAGGTGCAAATTTAAAGAGCAATCATCAAGATCATGGAAACCTAGAATATCACATAAAGATTTCGGAATCGTGGAAACACTAGAACCCAAATCACACAAAGAAAAACACTCATAATCTTTAATTCTAATCTTTATAGTAGGTTCCCACTCATCATTAATTTTTCTAGGTACAAAAACTTCCAAATTAAGTTTTTCATCATAAGATTGCATCAAGGCATCAACAATATGTTTGGTAAAAGCTTTGTTTTTGACTATAAGCATGAGGAGAATTATCAACGGATTGCAACAAGGAAATACAACCTTTTAAAGAGCAATTATCATAATCAAATTCCTTGAAATCCGAGATAGTAAGTTCAATATTATTAGAAGTTGAGGATTCTCCAATCTCAATTTTACCAAATTTAACATCAAGATCTAAAGACTCCGAATTTTTGGGATGCCTTCTAGGAAAAGTTGATTCATCATCACTCCCATAATCATCAAAATTCATATTGCAAAACATAGATCTAATCGGAGACGTATTAATAACTTTAAGATCCTCATCATTATTTTCATGAAGACTAGAAGAACACGCTTTTATAAAGGTTTCTTTTTTAGCACGCAATCTAGCGGTTCTTTCCTTGCACTCGTCAATGGAAATTCTCATTACTTTGAGAGACTCATTGATATCATGCTTAGGAGAAGAAGATCCAAGTTTAAGAGAATTAACATCAAGCGAAAGTCTATCAACGTTCCTAGCCAAATCATCAACTTTGAGCAATTTTTCTTCAAGCAAGGCATTAAAATTCTTTTGAGAAATCATAAATTCTTCCACACTATTCTCAAAATCAGAGGGCATCTTATTAAAATTACCATAAGAATTATTGTAGGAATTTCCATAATTATTAGAGGGATTACTAGGGAACGGTCTAGCATTAAAATTTCCTCTATAAGCATTGTTTCCAAAACTATTCCTACCAACAAAATTCACATCCATAGATTCTTTATTATTCTCAATCAAGGAAGACAAAGGCATATCATTGGGATCAAGAGGAGTATTTTTAGTAGCAAACATCTTCATAAGTTCATCCATCTTTCCACTCAAAACATTGATTTCTTCTATAGCATGCACTTTTTTACTAGAAGATCTTTCGGTGTGCCATTGAGAATAATTAGCCATAATATTATTAAGCAATTTTGTAGCATCTCCTAACATGATTTCCATAAAGGTGCCTCCCGCGGCCGAATCTAAGAGATTTCTAGAAGCAAAGTTCAAACCGGCATAAAATTTTTGTATGATCATCCATAAATTCAAACCATGAGTAAGGCAATTACGAAGCATCAATTTCATTCCTTCCCAAGATTGGGCAACATGCTCATGATCAAGTTGTTTAAAATTTATAATATTGTTCCTAAGAGTGATGATCTTAGAGGGAGGAAAATACTTAGAGATAAAAGCATCTTTGCACTTGTTCCAAGAATCAATACTAGGCAAAGACGAAAACCAAACTTTAGCACGATCTCTAAGTGAAAACAGAAATAACTTCAATTTAACAATATCATTATCCGTATCTTTCTTCTTTTGCATATCACACAAATCAACAAAATTGTTTAGATGAGTAGCGGCATCTTCACTAGGAAGGCCGGAAAATTGATCTTTCATAACAAGATTCAGCAAAGCGGTATTGATTTCATAAGACTCAACATCATTAAGAGGAGCAATCAGAGTACTAAGGAAATCATTATTATTGGTATTCGAGAAGTCACACAACTTGGTATTATCTTGTGCCATGGCAACAAGTAATCCAACACACAAGCAAACAGAAAAACGGCAAGCGAAAAAAAGAGAGGAGGAGATTGGGAAAGAGAGGGCGAATAAAACGACAAGGGTGAAGTGGGGGGAGAGGAAAACGAGAGGCAAATGGCAAATAATGTAAATGTGAGGGAGATGGGTTTGTGATGGGTGCTTGGTATGTATTGACTTGAACAAAGACCGTCCCCGGCAACGGCACCAGAAATCCTTCTTGCTACGTCTTGAGCTTTCGTTGGTTTTCCTCAAAGAGGAGAGGGTGATGCAGCAAAGTGTAGCGTAAGTATTTCCCTCAGTTTTGAGAACCAAGGTATCAATCCAGTAGGAGGCTCCTCAAAAGTCCCATGCACCTAGACAAACAAACTGAGAACACGCAACCAACGCAATAAAGGGGTTGTCAATCCCTTAAGGGCCACTTGTGAAAGTGAGATCTAATAAAGATAGTATGATAAGATAGATATATTTTTGGTATTTTATAATATAGAGGCAAAAAGTAAAGATGCAAATAAAGTAGATTGAAAGAAAATATGATAAGAGATAGACCCGGGGGCCATCGGTTTCACTAGAGGCTTCTGTCAAGATAGCATAAGTATTACGGTGGGTGAACAAATTACTGTCGAGCAATTGATAGAAAAGCACATAGTTATGAGATTATCTAGGCATGATCATGTATATAGGCATCACGTCCATAACAAGTAGACCAACTCCTGCCTGCATCTACTACTATTACTCCACACATCGACCGCTATCCAGCATGCATCTAGAGTATTAAGTTCATAAGAACAGAGTAACACATTAAGCAAGATGACATGATGTAGAGGGATAAACACATGCAATATGATATAAACCCCATCTTGTTATCCTCGATGGCAACAATACAATACGTGTCTTGCAACCCTTTTCTGTCACTGGGTAAGAACACCGCAAGATTGAACCCAGAGCTAAGCACTTCTCCCATGGCAAGAAAGATCAATCTAGTAGGCAAACCAAACTGATAATTCAAAGGGACTTGCAAAGATAACTCAATCATACATAAAAGAATTCAGAGAAGATTCAAATATTATTCATAGATAAACTTGATCATAAACCCACAATTCATCGGATCTCGACAAACACACCGCAAAAAGAGATTACATCGAATAGATCTCCACAAGAGAGGGGGAGAACACTGTATTGAGATCCAAAAAGAGAGAAGAAGCCATCTAGCTAATAACTATGGACCCGTAGGTCTGTGGTAAACTACTCACAACTCATCGGAGGGGCAAGGATGTTGATGTAGAGGCCCTCCGTGGTTGCTTCCCCCTCCGGCAGAGTGCCGGCAAGGGCTCCAAGATGGGATCTCGCGGATACAGAAGTTTACGGCGATGGAAATTGTGTTTCGTGGTGCTCCTGGATGTGTTCGGGGGTACATAGGTATATATAGGAGGAAGAAGTACGTCGGTGGCTGCCCGAGGGGCCCACGAGACAGGGGGCGCGCCCTATAGGGGGGGGGGGGCGCCCTCCTATCTCGTGGGGCCCTCGGAGGCTTCTTGACTTGCACTCCAAGCTCTCCGGATCAGGTTTGTTCCAAAAATAACGCTCCCAAAGGTTTCATTCCGTTTGGACTCCGTTTGATATTCCTTTTCTTCGAAATACTGAAATAGGCAAAAAAAACAACAATATGGGATGGGCCTCCGGTTAGTAGGTTAGTCCCAAAAATGATATAAATGTGTAAAATAAAGCCCATAAACATCCAAAAGAGGTAATATAATAGTATGGAACAATCAAAAATTATAGATACGTTGGAGATGTATCAGGCCCCGGCAAGGACCTTGCCGGGACAGCTTGCCCAACCCCAACGGGGCACACCACCCTCGAGCCCAAGGCTTTCAATACCGACAACCACATTGGAACCAAGGCTCGGGAGGCGCCTCCATGAAGGCATGCAGATCTTTGTGAAGATCATGAACACCCAAGTCAGATGAGGATTAGAAGACGACGAACCTCGACAAGATCCTTGCCGAGGAAACCCACAAGACCTCCGGCAAGATCCTTGCCGGGGACGACCATGATGCCACGGCAAGAACCTTGCCGGGGCCTCGGCAAGGCCCTTGCCGAGGACATCCGCGGGGCCACAACCAGGCCCACGCTCGCCAAGGTTCCACCGCCACTCCCATGTAGCTGCCAGCCCACCAGCTAGGCAGGCACCTGCGTGTCTACCTGAGGCCTCCAGGCCAACTCAGCGCATGCCTACGTGGTGGCATGCAAATCTTTGTGAAGGCCCTACCATCGCGCCACCTCAGCAGCCTGCCAGCCTACATGGCGCTGACCGCCTAGCTGGCCCGAGCGCGTGTCGAAGTAGGGCAAGGCAGTGGTAAAGTGAGGGGGACACCTAAGGGGTGCATTAAATGCGTCTTGTCCCGTAATGGCTAAGCAATAAGCTTGGCCACTGTACACCGATGCCACCTCCTATGTGCGACTGTGGCGATCCTCTTGACTATAAAAGGAGGCCCGAGGCATCCATGAGAAGGATTCGGACCCTTGGACAAGTTACACTCATCATAGCTAGCTCAAGAACTCCAAGAACACTCAAATAGACACAAAAGCAGGACTAGGGTATTACGCATCCTCGCTGCCTGAACCTGGGTAAACGACCCGTGTGCTTGTGCTAATTGCCGATCCCACTCTTCTCATGACCCCGCGCCCTGCAACCGTAGTAGGGATTCCAGTGATCCCATAGGTGTCGTTTCCACTAACAGATCTTCATCTTTATTTTCGCAGAAACTAGAAGAACACGCTTTTACAAACCAATCTCGCTCAGCACGCATCCTATCGGTTCTTTCTTTACACTCATCAATAGAAATTTTAATAGCTTTTAGAGATTCATTAATATCATGCTTGGGTGGGATAGATCTAATTTTCAAAGAATCAATCTCAAGAGAAATTCTATCAACGTTCCTAGCCAAACCATCAATCTTGAGCAATTTTTTTTCAACCATAGCATTGAATTTTTTTTGGGAATTAATGAAATCTTTAATTGTTATCAAGATCGGAGGGTATTTTATTTTAATTTCCATAATAATTGTTGTAGGAATTACCATAATATTAGAGTAATTACTAGGAAACGGCCTAGGGTTGAAATTACCTCTATATGCATTATTACCAAAATTGTTCCTACCAAAAAAATTCACATCCATAGATTCATTATTGTTCTCAATTAAAGTGGACAAAGGCATATCATTAGGATTAGTAGGAGCACTCTTACTAGCAATCAATTTCATAAGTTCATCCATCTTTTCACTCAGAGTGTTAATTTCTTCAATCACACACACCCTTTTACTAGTGGAAGATCTTTCGGTATGCCATTGAGAGTAATTAGCCATAATATTATCTAGGAGTTTAGTAGCTTCTCCTAATGTAATTTCTATAAAAGTACCTCCCGTGGAGGAATCTAAAAGATTTGTAGAAGAAAAATTCAATCCGGCATTAAAAAATTGTATGATCATCCATAAACTTAAGCCATGCGTAGGGCAATTTCTTGTCATCAATTTCATCCTCTCCCAAGATTGTGCAACATGTTCATGATCAGCTTGCTTAAAATTCATTATATTGTTCCTAAGGGAGATGATCTTAGCGGGAGGAAAGTACTTGGAAATAAATGCATCTTTACACTTATTCCATGAATCAATACTATTTTTAGTCAAAGATGAAAACCAAGTTTTAGCACGATCTTGTAGAGAGAATGGAAATAGCTTCAATTTAACAATATCATTATCCACATCTTTTTTCTTTTGCATATCACACAACTCAACGAAAGTACTTAGATGGGATGCGACATATTCACTAAGAAGGCCGGAAAATTGCTCTTTCATAACAAGATGCAACAAAGCGGCATTAATTTCGTAAGATTCCGCACTAGTGGCGGGAGCAATCGGAGTACTAACAAAATCATTATTATTAGTGTTGGAAAAGTCACACAACTTGGTATTTTCTTGAGACATCGTGACAAGGCAAGCAATCTAGCACACGAGCAACTAAAAAGCAAACGAAAAGACGAACAAAAGAAGGGCGAATAAAAAGGCAAATATTTCTATGTTTTTCTGAAAACATTTTAGAAGTAGGGGAGAGGAAAACGAGAGGCAAATGGCAAATAATGTAATGCTAGAGATGAGAGTTTATGGTTGGTACTTTGTAGGCTTGATGTAGAACCTCCCCGGCAACGGCGCCAGAAATTCTTCCTGCTACTTCTTGAGCTTGCGTTGATTTTTCCCTTGAAGAGGAAAGGGTGATGCAGCAAAGTAGAGAAAAGTATTTCCCCCAGTTAAGAACCAAGGTATCAATCTAGTAGGAGGCACAAGCAAGTCTCCAATCTATGCACCTGCACAAACTAACAAACACTTGCACAGAACGCGAAAAAGGGGTTGTCAATCCCTTCACGGTCATGAACAAGAGTGAGATCTAATAGAGATAGGTATAAAAGATAAATAAAAGAACAAACTAAAGTAAATATAGATAAATTGCAAAAAGGTATTTTTGGGTTTTTTGGTTATAGATCTGAAAATATATGATGTAAAATGGACCCCGGGGCCATAGGTTTCACTAGAGGGGTAAACAGATTACTGTTGGGCAACACAAAGTTATGACGATATCCAAGGCAATGATTATGAATATAGGCATCACATCCATGTCAAGTAGACCGACTCCTACCTGCATCTACTACTATCACTCCATACATCGACGGCTATCCAGCATGCATGTAGGGTATTAAGTTTATAAGAACAGAGTAACGCCTTAAGTAAGATCACATGATGTAGAGGGACAAACTCAAGCAAAATGAAGAAAACCCCACCTTTTTATTCTTGATGGCAACAATACAATACGTGCCTCACTACCCCTACTTTGTCACTAGGTGAGGACACCGCAAGATTGAACCCAAAACTAAGCACCTCTCCCATTGCAAGAAAAACTAATCTAGTTGGCCAAACCAAATAGATAATTCAAAGAGAAATACAAAGATATTTAATCATGCATAAAAGAGTTCAGAGAAGACTCAAATAATATTCATAGATAATCTGATCATAAATCCACAATTCATCGGATCTCGATAAACACACCGCAAAAGAATATTACATCAGATAGAACTCCAAGAACATCGAGGAGAACATTGTGTTGAAGATCAAAGAGGGAGAAGAAGCCATCTAGCTACTAGCTATGGACCCATAGGTCTGTGGTAAACTACTCACGCTTCATCGGAAGGGCAGGAAGGTTGATGTAGATGCCCTCCGTGATCGAATCCCACTCCGGCAGGGTGCCAGAAAAGGCCCCAAGATGGGATCTCATGGGAACAGAGACTTGCAGCAGCGAAAAAGTATTTTGGTGGACGCTTCTGTTGGTTTGGAAATATTTGGGAATTCATAGTGCAAAGATTAGGGTTGGAAGACTCCCGACGGCCCACAAGCCCTCAGGGCATGCACCCCTAGGGTGCGCCTAGGAGGCTTGTGGCCTCCTCGGGAAGCTTTTGGCCTCCTCTCCAAGTTCTTAGGATGTCTTCTGGTCCAAGAAAAATCATCACTAAAGTTTTATTCCGTTTGGACTCCGTTTGATATTCCTTTTCTGTAAAACTAAAAAACAAGGAGAAAACATAAACTGGCACTGGGCTCTAGGTTAAAAGGTTAGTCCCAAAAATAATATAAAATAGCATATTAATGCATATAAAACAACCAAAACAGATAATATAATAGCATGGAACAATCAAAAATTATAGTTACGTTGGAGACGTATGAGATAGCTTTCTTTAGTGTTGATATTTTGAAAAACATGGTTGCTTGTTGATATGCTTTAGTATTGAGGTCTTCATGTCAAATTATAGACTATTGCTTTGAATCATCCAATGTCCAAATGTCCATGCTACAAAGAAAGAATTTGTGATAAATATGATGGTTAGCATTCCACATCAAAAATTCTGTTTTTATCATTTACCTACTCGAGGATGAGCAGGAATTTAGCTTGGGGATGCTGTTACGTCTCCAGCGTATCTATAATTTTTTATTGTTCCATGCTATTAAAGTCTCATTCTTGGATGTTTTGTACTCATTTACTAGCAACTTTATATCATTTTTGAGACTAACCTATTGACATAGTGCCCAGTGCTAGTTGCTGTTTTTGCTTGTTTTTTACTTCGTGGAATATCAATACCAAACGGTGTCCAAATACCATGAAACATTTTGGGGAATATTTCTGCCTAGAAGACACCCAGGAGGCCCAAGAAGTGCACCAGAGGGGCCTGTGGGGCCTAGTAGGAACTAGGGCGCGCCAAGGCCCCCAGGCACACCCTAGTGGGTAGTTGTCGGTGTCAAAACCGGCCAATCGCAAGTAGCGAGTCCCGAACTGTGCGTTTGAGGATCAAGGGTAACAAGTGACAAAGGGGACAGAATGTTTACCCAGGTTCGGGCCCTCTTGATGGAGGTAATACCCAACTTCCTGCTTGATTGACTTTGATGAGTATAGGGGTTACAAGAGTCGATCTACCTCGAGATCGTAATGGCTAAACCCTAGATGTCTAGCCTATATGATTTGTGATAGCCTTTACGGACTAAACCCTTCGGTTTATATAGACACCAGAGGGGCCTAGGGTTGTACAGAGTTGGTTTACAAAAGAAGGAATCTACACATCTGGATGCCAATCTTGCCATCCACACTAAGGAGAGTCCCATCCGGACATGGTGGAAGGACTTCTACCTTGTATCTTCACGGCCCAGCAGTCCGGCCCATGTCGCATAGTCCAGACACCCGAGGACCCCATAATCCAGGACTCCCTCAGTAGCCCATGGATCAGTCTTTCGATGACGATGTGTTTGGTATGCAGATTGTCTTCGGCATTGCAAGGCAGGTTCCTCCTCTGAATACTTCAAAGCAGTCTTCTGAACAAGAGAACTGTATCCGGATTTGTATAACAGTTACAACCCTTAACCACAAGGGCACAATACTTAATCAAAATAAGGTATGTCCACTGACAGCTTTTTCGGCAAAAATGTTACGTATGGCCTCTTTATTATTTCGAACCATTTTTTGGCCTCTCGCTTCGCGTTTCGAGATGCAGCCTCCCTTGACACGTCTTGTCAAAGCAAAGATCGTGTCCCCTTATTGCGGGATTCTCACCAATACGAGTTTGGGTAATCCAACTGTGCCATTCACATGACACCTTGGGAACAGGCGAGTTTTAAGGCTTGAGGGGGGCGCTTGATATTCACGGCCTATATAAATGGATAAAGATCCCTTCTTTTCACCCTACACCTTCTTCCTCCTCGGCCTTCCCACTCTCGAGCTCCAGCGTCCAAGTTTTGTTCTTCCCCACCGCCACCAACCTTTCTAGCCATGTCCTGATCCGGTTCTCAAGGCAAGTGGGTGGCTTCCTCTATGACGGAGAAGGACATCAAGGAGCTCTGGGAGGCGAGGTACCTGAGTGCGGACGTTGCACACAGGATCCCTGCCAAGAAGCAGGCCATCCCCACCCTGGAGCCCGGCGAAAGGGTGGTATTTATCCCCCACTTCATCCGTGGACTAGGGTTTCCCCTCCACCCCTTTGTTCGCGGTCTCATGTTCTATTACAAGCTAGATTTCCACGATCTAGCCCCAAATTCCTTTCTCCACATCTCGGCATTCCTCGTCGTGTGCGAGGCGCTCCTCCGCATCCCCACACACTTTGGCCTATGGCTCAAGGTCTTCAACGTGAAGCCGAAGGTGGTCGACGGGTAACACGCGGACTATGGCGGCGCCATGGTGAGCAAGCTCCCCAACGTCACCTGGCCCAAAGGGGCCTTCGTGGAGACTGTCAAGATATGGCAGCAGGAGTGGTTCTACATCACCGAACCTCGCGGCGCCAAATGGGCGGCCACTCCTAAGTTTAGATGTGGACCCCCGATGCGGCTCGCGTCGTGGACCAAAAATGGTCTGGATTGGGGGTCCACCGATGAGGTGTTGATGCTGCAAAAGCACATCTAAATATTATAGGAAAGAACACCAGCCTCACTGACGTGATCCAGGTGATGCTATTCCGCCGGACCCTTCCCTGCCAGTGCCGACCCCTCCATATGTGGGAATTCAATCCAGAAGGGCCGCAAACCCTGCAACGATTCTTCGGCACAACACATGAAGAGATCTGGAAGCTTCTCTTCAAGGCCCAGAAGTCGTGGCCAGAGAAGAACGATGACATCGTCCTCGACTGCGCTCATCCGGCCACCCCGGTAAGTGTTTAGTCTCTGAACATAACTTAGTTCACAAATCAAAGGGGTATGTTGAGACTTCCATCTTATGATCAGGGATGGACAAAGAAGGCAGAGCAGATCAAGTGTCCGGCTCCGCTGCCCAAAAACCCAGCCGATCCACTGTTAATGAGGATGTTGGTCTCGGCGCTGTACCAGGCGCCGGAGAAGAAGGACAAGAAGAAGGGCAAGGAGGCCAAAAGTGGCCTCCGTCATAAAGGTACTTCGGACGCTATGTCCAGAGAGACCGAGGTTCCCTCCTCCCATGAGGGAGATGAAGATGAAGAGGAGGAGGAGGCCGGAAGTGATTCTCCCCTCAAGGGGAGGAATAAGAAAAGGGCGGCCTCTGTAGATCCGGAGGCGGAGGCATCCAAAAGGGGGAAGATATCCCTCTTGGATGGCTCGGATTCGAATGCCGAAGCCATCCCCAAGCGCCCCCCAGGGCAAACCCTTTGGATGAATCGTAAGTATCTAAGGATGCTTTACATACATCCAATCCTTTACAAATTGTAGGATAACATATTACATTACGTGTTTCAGTCCGGCCCATGGTCTCCCCCAACTATCATCATCTTCGGGGAACTCTCTGGCGCCGGAGATGGTGGAGAGCGAGACGCCTCCACGAGCCTCTCCGCCACCCACCACGGATATCACCGAGGTGTTATCCCAAAGGACCTCTCCGGGCCACGGAGAGGCGCGGGAGGCCGCCAAGACGGCGCCAGAGGGTAATGCCTCGGCTGCCGAGAACATGGGGGCACAACCCCCATGGAGACTAACGATGGGGGCCCTAACCAGTCCAGCCCCCAGCCGAACACCATTCCTGAGACCAATGAGGCTCCGGAATTGAGCGAGAAACCCCCTTCAAAGGAGGGGGAGCTCCTACTCCGACGGTGACCTCCACTAATCTAGAGGCGCCGAACCCTCTGATGGATGCACTACAACGTGCTTCTGTCATGGAGGAGCACCGTATCCTGATGGGTACGGTGGTTGAGAGGGTTCAGTCTGCAAAAGTGGGCTAAACGAAGCCTTGATAGTATCCCCTGAGACTCTGTTCGGCTTTTGAAAAAAAGGCCGAATAGAGGATCGAGTAATATTTGCAAGAGATAACATACTTGTCTATTTTGATAAACAGGCTTCACTGTTAGTGGAGTACAGATTATGAAACAAACCAAGACCGAACGAGGGTTGGTGAAAACTATTTTCATTGTAATCTGTTTTAATACGTCAAGGCGTGCTATTACAGATAGTGCGAAGGCTATTTTACATGCCGAAATTTGTACACAAGGGAAAGTTGTATACGGGGCCTAAAAAAGAAGATGGTCTTGAAGATCTCATTGATGACCTGCCGCACATCTGCTTCGCTTTTAGCTTTTTGGGAGAGATCCTTGAGAGGAACGGCCCATGGTCGTCTGTACGAAAAACGGGCTCGGGAAAAGTCCTTGCACGACCATGGAGTAGCTAGGTTTTAATGCACCTATGGTATTGAAGAAGAAAAAGAAAAAAAGATCAAAGGAAAAAGGTCACGGTCATATAGGGTCGAGTCGTACTATAGACCTATTCGTATTGTGCCTCCGTCGTTGCCCAGGGTATTTTCAGTCTGTAATTATGCACATGCGGTACAAGTGCCGCGGATGTGTGTGGTGATCGACGAAGGCAAAACTGCTACTATAGCTCTGGAGTCAACGAGTTGTCATCATGCAGAGTATACCGGACGCGGTTAAAAGTGTCTAGGGGCTTGATGGCCGATGATGTGTTCGGCCTAAGGAGGCCGCTCTGCACTTCGGCTGCAAGGGCCGTGGTATGCTCCTTAGTGCGGAGGGAACACTTCGTGTTTCCATTGGTTGTAATAACACCGCGGGGTCCGGGAATTTTGAGCTTTAAGTAAGCATAATGCGGGACCACATTGAAGTGAGCAAAGGCAGTTCGTCCGAGCAGTGCGTGATAACCACTATGGAAGGGGATGATGTCGAAGATCAAGTCTTCGCCTCGGAAGTTGTCCGGCGAACCGAAGACTACTTCCAATGTTATTGATCCCGTGCATCGGGCTTCCACACCAGGTATTACTCCTTTAAAGGTGGTGTTAGTAGGCTTGATTCTTGATGGGTCAATACCCATTTTGCGGATTGTGTCTTGATAAATCAAGTTAATATTGCCGCCGCCGTCCATAAGGACTCGGGTCAGATGGAATCCATCGATGATTGTATCAAGGACCAAGGCTGCCGAACCTCCATGACGGCTATTGGTCGGGTGCTCCTTACGATCGAAGATGATCGGGCAGGCCGACCAAGGGTGGAATTTTGGGGCGACCGGCTCTACGGTGTAGACGTCCCATAGCGCACGCCTGCGCTGCCTCTTAGGGATATGGTTTTCACCTCAGGGGGAAATTTCTTTTATCCCCCTGTGTTCGGTGGGCGAGGCTCTTCGTCGTCCTCGCTTGGCGGCCCTTTCCCCTTGTGTTCGGTGTTTAACTTACTGGCCTATTTAAAGACCCAACAATTTATGTTAGAATGATTGGCAGGCTTGTCAGGGGCGCCATGAATCTGGCAAGGCCAATCGAGTATTTTGTCCAAACTGGATGGACCATTGTTGTTTCCTTTGAATGGCTTCTTCTGCTCTCCAGATTTAGAGCCACTGAATACGAAATTGACCGCCGTGTCTGTGGTATCTTCATCATTGCTTCGATGCTTGTGTTTGTTGCATCGTGGCCTACCATTGCCATCTCTGCCTTTGGAGGTGCCAGGGTTGCTGGTACTGTTGCTTCTACGAGCTAACCATCTATCTTCCCCCGCGCAAAAGCGGGTCATGAGTGCGGTAAGGGCTGCCATGGACTTCGGCTTTTCTTGGCAGAGGTGTCGGGCAAGCCATTCATCGCGGATGCTATGTTCAAAGGCCGCGAGGGCTTCGCCATCCGGACAGTCGATGATTTGGTTCTTTTTAATTAAGAACCTAGTCTAGAGTTTGTGGGCTGACTCTCCGGGTTGCTGGACTATATGACTTAGGTCATCAACGTCCGGAGGCCGGACGTAGGTACCTTGGAAGTTGTCTCGAAAGGCATCCTCCAAATCTTCCCAGCTACCAATGGAGTTCTCTGGGAGGCTGTTTAGTCAGTGTCAGGCTGGTCCCCTTGGTTTTAGTGGGAGGTACTTGATGGCGTGGAGATCGTCACCGCGAGCCAATTGGATATGGAGAAGAAAATCTTCAATCCATACTGCAGGATCTGTCGTTCCATCATATGATTCAATGTTCACGCGTTTAAACCCTTCTCGGAGCTAGTGCTCCATTACCTCATCGGTGAAGCATATGGGGTGTGCGGCACCTCTGCATCGGGTGACGTCATGACGGAGTTAGGACGGCATCCCTGTTCGGTTTTTAGCCTGGGTGAGGTTATGCTTGTCGCGCCGGGCCTGATGGTCGTCCTCTCACGTTGGAGCACGCCCCCTTGATCCATAGGTTGACCTAGTCTAACCAACTCTATTGTCCAGGTCCTTGTGTAGGTCGTAGGTGTAGCCTGGAGCCGCTACCTCCTTGCCTCTATGGCGCGGTGGTGCGGGCTGGTGTTCGGCGTAAGTCGCCGCTCTGTCCCATCCACGTGGTGGTCGGTCAGGTTCATTAGCAGGTTTATACGTTGGTGGTATTGGCTCAAGGGCCTCATCGTCAAATTGTGGTAGTAGCTTGCGCTTTGGGTAGCTCTTTGTTGGGCGTTCGAGGCCGTATTCTTCGGCTGCCAGGACTTTAGTCCATCTGTCATTGAGCGTATCCGTTTTGGCTTGAAGCTATTGTTGCTTCTTTTTTAGGCTTCAAGCTGTTGCGATTAGCTAGCGCTTAAAGCGCTCTTGCTCGAGGGGTTCCTCTGGCACGATGAAGTCTTCATCATCGAGGCTCACATCATCCTCAGAGATTGGTAGATAGTTACTATCCTCCGAGTCCTTGTTCCCGACCGGATCGTCGGGGTTAACTTGCCCCTTCTCCCAATCGTCAAGTTCGGATGTGGGCTCGACGGGAGCTTCGGGGTCTTCGGCGTTCTCTGGAGTGTTATTGTCTCCGGTGCCGGTGTTGCTATCTTTTTCGCGACGCGATTTTGAGCGGCGCCACTAGCGTTGACGCTTCGGTGGTGCCTCAGCAGGCCTATCCTCAACAGGATCCTTCCTTCCTTCGCTGTCATCATCTTTGGGTGTATCCACCATATACACGTCGTATGTGGAGGTGGCCGTCGAACGTGTGGTAAATGGCGGGTTTTGGCCTTGTTTGTCTCCAGCATCGTCGTCCATGCCGTCGATGTCTTCGGAGGCGTAATCTAGCATGTCGGTTAAGTCTTCGATAGTGGCTATGAAGTGGGTGGTGGGTGGGATGTAAAGTTCCCCGCTTTCAGCCCCAAATCCGGGCTAGGCGTAGTTCGTAGGTGATTCCACTGTAATGGTGAGGGATCACATTAAATCCAGAGCCTCGTTTAAGAGCAAGGTTTGAACGGGGAAGCGAAAGTCAGCGGAGCTAGGCATAGCAAAAGCCTCGTGGCCATGCTCACTTGGCGTGGACCTCGAGAGTTCGGAGCTAGCGTCCGGGGGCGAGTCCAGCTTTCCAATGATAGGGGAAACCCAGTTTGACTCCGGGCTTGCTGATGACACAGTCCCCTCCGGATCTCCGGTAGGGAGCTTCATAATTGCAGAGAGTCTGGTGGGCTGCAAACTCCCATCTTTGGACCCGGTAGTTTGCTCCGGATCTAAGGCCAAAGCGGTGGTCGAGGCCGCGAACCCTTCGAAGATCAAGTCTCCTCAGATATCAACGACGTATTTCAGGTTCCCAAAACTAATCTGATGATCAGGGGTGTGGCTGTCGATCTGCTCAAGGTGGCCAATTGAGGTGGCATGCAGTGCGAAGCCGCCGAACACAAAAAGTTGACCGGGGAGGAAGGTTTCCCTGAAAATAGCATCGTTGCTGATGATTGAATCATCCATCGACCCTTCTGTTGATGACACAGTGGAACTCTCAATGAAAGCACCAATTTCGGTGTCAAAACCGTCCGATCTTGGGTAGGGGGTTCCAAACTGTGCGTCTGAGGATCGAGGGTAACATGAGACAAAGGGGACACGATGTTTATCCAGGTTTAGGCCCTCTTGATGGAGGTAATACCCTACTTCCTTCTTGATTGACTTTGATGAGTATAGGGGTTACAAGATCCGATCTACCTCGAGATCATAATGGCTAAACCCTAGATGTCTAGCCTATATGATTTGTGATAGCCTCTATGGACTAAACCCTTCGGTTTATATAGACACCAGAGGGGCCTAGGGTTGTACAGAGTCGGTTTACAGAAGAAGGAATCTACACATCCGGACGCTAATCTTGCCATCCACGTAAAGGAGAGTCCCATACGGACACGGGGGAATGCCTTCTACCTTATATCTTCACGGCCCAAAGATCCATTTCCCTTGCCGCGCATTGACCAGATTGTCGACTCCACGGCAGGATGTGATTTGCTTTCATTTCTTGATGCATATTCAGGATATCATCAGATCTTTATGGCAGAAGAGGATGAGGAGAAAACCGCATTCATTACTCCATGTGGCACATACTGCTTTGTACGGATGCCTTTCGGACTAAAGAATGCTGGTTCAACATTTGCAAGGGTAGTTCACGAAGCTTTTGAGCCACAGTTGCACAGAAATGTAGAAGCCTACATGGATGGCATAGTGGTCAAGAGCAAAGACAGAGCAACTCTGATCCAAGATTTGGACGAGACTTTTGCAAATCTGCGCAAAATCAACCTTAAGCTCAACCCCGAGAAGTGCGTGTTTGGAGTCCCTTCCGGCAAGCTTCTCGGGTTCTTTGTGTCTCAGCGGGGGATCGAAGCCAACCCCAACAAGATCAAGGCCATCGAGTAGATCGAAGCACCGAAGCGCGTCAAGGATGTACGAAGGCTTGCCGGCTGCGTAGCTGCTCTCAGCAGGTTCATCTCTAAGTCTGTTGAGCGTGTCCTGCCATTTTTCAAAATTTTGAAAAAGGCAGGTCCAATGAAATGGACTCCGGAAGCGGAGGCTGCGCTGCAGGACTTGAAGAGATATCTATCCTCCACTCCAATACTTGTCGCACCTAAGTCACAAGAGAAGTTGCTGCTATATCTAGCAGCAACCAATCAGGTGGTTAGTGCTGCGTTAGTAGCGGAGAGGGAGGCGGATGATGAGCCAGCAGCCGCGGCAAACACATCCAGCGAAAAGCAGGGGGCTTCCCCGACAAGCTCTGGTCCCGACAAGAATGGATCTGCGCAGGAGGAGGTGCAGAAGAAAATGGTGCAGCGCCCAGTTAACTTTGTCAGTTCCCTTCTGCAAGGGGCTAGATCAAGGTACTCTGGTGTGCAGAAATTGCTTTTCGGCCTTCTCATGGCCTCGAGAAAGCTACACCATTACTTTCAAGCACATGAGATCATAGTTGTCACTCGCTTTCCGCTGAAGAGGATACTGCAGAATCCAGAAGCAACGGGCAGGATTGTCGAGTGGGCACTGGAATTGTCAAGCTTTGGCCTCAAGTTTGAGAGTACTTCAACTATCCAGAGCCGAGCATTGGCAGAATTCATAGCAGAATGGACGCCAACACCTGATGAAGGAATTCCAGAAATGAGCATCCCCGTCAAGGAGGCAAGCAAGGAATGGGTCATGTACTTTGATGGTGCCTTCTCGCTGCAAGGCGCCGGTGCGGGCGTGTTGCTTGTCGCACCCACCGGAGAGCACCTCAAGTACGTGGTCGAGATGCACTTTCCCAAGGAGCAAGCGACAAACAATACTGCAGAGTATGAAGGTTTGCTTGCCGGACTCAGGATTGCTGCGGACCTTGGGATCAAGAAGCTCATTGTTAGGGGTGACTCGCAGCTTGTCGTCCGCCAAGTTAATAAAGATTATCAAAGTCCGTTGATGGAAGCCTACATTGATGA
This sequence comes from Triticum timopheevii, assembly GCA_963921465.1. NCBI lineage: Eukaryota > Viridiplantae > Streptophyta > Magnoliopsida > Poales > Poaceae > Triticum > Triticum timopheevii. The sequence continues at coordinate 187,420,339 of OY997262.1, forward strand.
AGTGAGAAAGTTAGAAGAGCTCTTTGATGGCCTACAGATGGAACACGTTCCGAGAGCTCAGAATGACATTGTAGATGGCCTGTCAAAGTGCGCCGCACTCAAGTTACCTGTGGAACCAGGGATTTTTGTGCTCAAGCTGACTCAACCGTCTGTAACACCATCAACTGGACAGAGCAAGAAGAAAAAGTTGGTTTCCGGTGACTACTTTCCGGCAGAGCTCCCCGAAGCCGCCGCCAAGAAGGTCCCCAAAATCAACACAAAGAGTGCTGAGGGGCAGTCTACTCCGACAAGCCCTAGGGTTTGTTCCGTTGAAGCATACGCTCCCGACGAGTGTTGCTCCGGCAAGCTTGCCGGGGAACATCCAGCTCCGACGGGGCCTCAGGTTCTTGCCGTAGAAGCGGATGTTCCCGCAGCAGCATTTGTGCCTTTAGTCCTTGTTGTCGAGCCACAAGCTCCAACATGGGCACAGCAGATTGTCCGTTTCCTTCAGACAGGAGAACTTCCCGAAGAGCAAGAAGAAGCGGAGAGAGTAGCCCGGCAATCAAGTATGTACCAGTTTGTCGACGACATACTGTACAGAAGAAGATTGAACAGAGTGAAGTTGAAGTGCATTCCCCGGGAAGACGGACAGAAGCTGTTGGCGGAGATACATGGAGGCATATGTGGTCATCACATTGGCGCAAGAGCACTTGCCGGCAAAGCTTTCCGGCAAGGTTTCTTTTGGCCAACAGCCCTCCAAGATGCAACTGCACAAGTAACCAAGTGTGAAGCGTGCCAGTTCCATTCCAAGCAGATACACCAGCCAGCTCAAGCTCTCCAGACGATCCCTTTATCCTGGCCATTTTCGGTCTGCGGGCTCGACATCCTCGGCCCTTTTCCCCGAGCTGTCGGGGGCTTTGAGTACTTGTACGTTGCAATCGACAAGTTCACAAAGTGGCCGGAAGTGGAAGCAGTGAGGAAGGTGACAGCACAGTCAACAGTCAAGTTCTTCAGGTCGATTGTTTGCCGTTTCGGAGTCCCTAACAGGATCATCACCGACAATGGCACACAATTTACGAGCCGCACCTTCATGCAGTACGTCCAAGATCTTGGCGCCAAGGTCTGTTTCACTTCTGTTGCTCACCCGAGAAGCAACGGTCAAGCAGAAAGGGCAAACGCTGAAGTGTTGCGCGGGCTCAAGACCAGGACTTTCGACAGGCTGCACAAGTGCGGAAAGAATTGGATCGAGGAGCTGCCGGTGGTTCTTTGGTCGATCAGGACGACGCCAAATCGAGCCACCGGTCAGACACCTTTTGCTCTAGTCTACGGAGCAGAGGCAGTTCTCCCCACGGAACTCGTATACGGATCGCCTCGAGTACTCGCTTATGATGAGCTTGAGCAAGAGCAGCTACGGCAAGATGACGCGCTGCTCCTTGAGGAAGATCGTCTTCAGGCTGCTGTACGAGCTGCTCGATACCAGCAAGCTTTGCGCCGCTACCATAGCCGCAAAGTTAATGCCAGAAGTCTCGAGGAAGGCGACCTTGTTCTTCGGCGCGTTCAATCCGCCAAGAATTCCAACAAGTTGACGCCAAAGTGGGAAGGACCTTATCGGGTGAAACGAGTCACTAGGCCTGGCGCTGTCCGCCTTGAGACCAAAGATGGCTTTCCGGTAAGCAACTCCTGGAACATCGAGCATCTTCGTAAGTTTTACCCATAAGGCACGGTTGCCGGAACCCGTTCCAGCAACCACCTTTTGTACAAGCTTTGCCGCTGTTGCATGTAACCCTTTGTACAAAGCCGGGTGCAGATCCCGTGCATAAATAAAGATTGTATGCTCCGCACATCTTGTTGATTTCATGCTTTTTTCTTTTATGCATGTGCTATCTGACACTTTGTGCAGCACTTGACCCCGGTAAGCAATAACGAGCCCTAAGGCTCCATATCTTTATTTTCTCTTCTTTCTTTCTCTCAAAAAAAAGGAAGGTTCCCTCGCCCACAAGTTCACCGGGGGGGGGGGGGGAGGAGGAGATAATGGTGTGGACCAGGCGTCGTTCAAGAAAAATATCGCCTTGCCGGGACGCAAACAACAGAAAAGCTAAGTTGCCAAAGTTTGAGCACAATCAGTTTTAAAAATTTAAAGTTATCTTCCTCGAACGACCGTACTTTGTATGGAAAACCTGTGCGCAGAGGAACCAACGCGTAGCTAGTTGCGCCCTTACATTGTTTCGAGTCCGCTCAACAACTTAAGTGTGCTGCAACTAGTTGCGACAAGGTTTCTTGCCGGATGCGACACCGCCAGCAGGCTGCTGATGTTCCGCACTCAGCGCTCGCGGCAAGGGTGCCTGCGCCGGCAAGTTCCCTGAAAGCGTAGGGCGAAAACATACAAAGGAAGGAATCAAGTAAAGGAAATAACATAACAAATACTGCCCAAGATAAAGTTATATTACAAAGGTAACTTGTCGCGGCACTGACTAAATTGTTCTCATAACATAAATGGCAGCGGTAAGGAAAGGAGAAAACGGGCGGCCTAATCCACGCGTTCGCCGTCGATCCTCCTGACTTCATTCACCTTGTCCACAATGGGTGCGACAAGGGCCTTGAGATCTTCAAGATCAGCACCCGCCGGCAGCTTCTTAAGGACGTTGGTGAGGTTGAGGCCCGGGTTGCGGAAGAGCACCTTGACCAACACCTTCTCCAGAACTCTGGCGCAGATTGCACGCGACTCGTCAGCTAGCTGCTTTGGGATCCTTTCCCGGAGTTGCTGGAGAGCCGTCGCCACGCCCTTGAAGAACAGAGTGAGCTTGGCGCTGGGCTGGAGGTTCTCATCAGAAGAGTACCCGAAGCCCTCCAATTCCAGCTGCGCCAGCTCCTCGTCGATGACTGCGGCGATGTTGACGAGGCCCTCCGTCCAGAGCTCCACAGTAGCCCTGAAGGTGTTCTGGGTTTTGGCGTCCCTCGTCAGCAGCGCCTCATTGGCCTTGATCTCCTGCTTCAAGTCCTCCAGCCGCTTCTTGGGGCCGTCCAGCGTCTCAGTCAACGTAGCCAGCTTCAGCTCAAGATCGGCATTGGCGTCCTTGGCGGTGTTCAGCTCCCTGCCCTTCTCAGAGGGACGACCCTGCAGCTCACCATGGGCAAGGGCGTCCTTCTCGCGCTCGCGCTGAAGCGTGGCAAGCTCTTCATTCTTTGCCTTGAGGGTGGCTTCTAGTTCAGCCACCTTCACCTCCAGCTCCTTCTTGGCGGCCTCGGCAGCTGCAGTAGCATCTTTCGCTTCCTTGAGGGCCCCGCCAAGTGTCTCCTCGCGCGCGGAAAGCTCCTCCTCATAGTTGTACAAGTTAACCTTCTTCTGCGTCAGCTCGCCTTCTCGCACGGACATCTCCTCGGCGGCAAGCCGTTGCTGCTCTTCGGCTTCAGCCTTCTCGAGGAGAAAGGCCTTCCGCGCCTCGGCAAGCTGCGCCCTCTCCTCTGCAATGGACTGGAGGGCCTCTTGGTTACGGCTCTGGAGCTCCTCCGCGTGCTTCTCTATGTCCACTCCCGCCTGCGCGACAAGCGCTTCCCGGGACTCCAGTTTCGCTTGTCGGGCGCGGTAGAGCGACACCAACTTCCGGAGCAGCTGCTCCTCCTCAGACTCGTCGTTGTTGCTGCTTGACGCGTCAACCACCGTCAGCCCAGCGGAGGCGAGTACTTCTCCGTCAAAAGCCTCTCCCTCGACCGGCGCCCTGGAGCTTGACGCCCAGGGGAGCTTGATGAAGACACCGTCGCCGGCCTTTAAGTAGGCGCAGGGCTGGGGCTCTTCGGAGCTTGGCGCTGTGTCAGCGGCCGAGGGATCGGCGGTCGGCGTAGCGCCCTGCGCTCCTGCGGCCCCAGGGTCGTCAGTGTGATCGCCGGATCCCTCGCCAGCTCCAGCGCCAGCAGCCTTGGCGGCCTCTTCGTCGGCAAGATCATCAGCGCTGGCCTCTTCTTCGGTGGCAGCGGCTTCGTCAGTATTGCCGCGCATGTTCTCCTCGCCGGTGGCCTCGGTCTCCATCGGTTCAGTGGAGGGAGGATCTGAAGACAGGAAGAGGGAGAAGAAGTCAAGCAAATATCCAAAAAAGAAGATCAGAAGAAGAAGAATCCAAGGGAAGTTTCAAGCAAGGGAAATTACCAGTACTGGGATCCACGGTCATGGGCTCCACCGCCGGAGGGTCGCTGGTGCTACCCCTTGCCGGAGACTCCTCCCTTGCCGGGGACCTCTCCCTTGCCGGAGAATCGCCCCTTGGCGGCGTAGTCGAAGCAGATAGCACCTCAGGGGCAGCTTCTAGTTATTCCTGGTGAGCCTGTTCTGCTCCTACACAAGCAAACCAATAATCAAGATATCAGCAAGGAAAGAGCACCCATGCGCGCCCCACAACAGAAAGTGAACAAATACTTACGTTGGGGGCTACTTCGGGGAGAGATTGCCGGGTCCGACAAGGTGGTCTCGGATGCGTCCTCTGTTGCCACAGCAGGATCGTCCTCGATGACAACCACGGGGATCTTGGCCCTCTTCACCGCTCTCTGGGCCAGAGTCCTGGAAAGGAACAAGGTTCAGAGGGAAGCAGATCAGATACAAGACAAGAAACAGCAAGAGTTGAAGAACCATAAGTACAACAAAAGAAAGTCTTACTCGTCCTCCTCTTCTTCCTCCTCGTCGGAGCTGAGCGCAGAGAGATCGAATTCTAGTACTCTTTCAGCGCGACGAGGTGGGGGAGTAGGCACCCTTGGACGCTTGGTGGGGGCTGCGGCAGGATCGGAAGCGGCGGCCCGAGAAGACCCCGCTCCAGTTGCCAGTGCGGCGTGAGATGCTCCCGTGGCAACGGTGCTTGGCGCGGTGGAGCGTGTCCCGCAGCGCGGCGGCTGTTGGCCCGTCGTCGCCCTGCTGTGTCTCCGGTCCTGCGGAGGCGCCTTCTTAGTTGAGCTGGGGGCTGCACTGAGGGCTCCGCCTGCGGCAAGTTGCTTGAAGAAGGCTGGCCACTTGCGCCCCCGGCGGGCTCGCTCGCTTCGGCTTCGGGCTCTCCCTCGCCAACGACCTCCCCGACAAGCTCCTCTCGGTCGGCGAGGCTTGCCGCCTCGGCTGCCTCTGCCTCCTCCAAAGTAAAACCAAACTCGCCCGCGGCGGCGGCTGCCGCCGCCTCCTCCGCCATGGTGGCGATGCGCCGCATCTCATCATCAGTGGTGTCGCGGGTGAGAAGCCTCTGCTCGTCGGCGCGGACCGCCACCTCCACCAAGTCGTCGAAGAATTGCTACACGACGTCATCGGCGGGCTCCTGCCAAGTTGGGATAATCCCATGCGAGTCGCACTCCGGCATCATTGCGCGGATGCGGTCGAGCTGGGAGTTGTTGCACAACGGGACGACGCCCTGCGGAAGCCTGAACCACTCAGGATGGTTAGGGTAGTGCTTGAATAGTTCCTTGAGCGTCCCATCCAACTCCAAAACAGTGAAGTTAAAATTGAGGCCTGGGTGCAGCCTCATGATATCCGCCGGACCCCCGAACAGCCAGGCGGGTCTCCCCCTCTCCTGCAGAGGGGCGATGCGGCGGCGAAGAAAGTCCGCACCAACAGCACCAACCGTGAGCCCGGCAAGCCTGAGCCACAAGATCCAGGTGGTGGTGATCTTCAGTCTGGCATCGTCCACCGCCAGGGCGCTCCAATCGCCGCCGCGCACTACTCGGGCTTGGCGCAAGTTGGTGAATGGCTGCGGGTTCTCATCAACAATCCAACACCACTCCGCTCTCCACTCCTCCCATTTGCTACGGAGCTCCCCCTCCAGATAGACCTCCTTCTTACCGGCTCTCGAGATCCAGGCGATCCCGCCAGATAAGGGCTCTCCTTTCTCGACCCGGGGCATGAAATAGTGGCGAAAAAGGGCTACGTTTGGGTGGATTTCGACGAAGTTCTCGCAGAGATGTGCGAAAACCGCCATGGTCAGAACGGCGTTGGGGGTGAAATCGAGGAGATGGAGCTCATATGTGTTCATGATGTCGCAGAAGAAATCGGAAAATGGCGGGCAGAGCCCGCAATAGAAGAACAATGGAAAGAAGTAGTATCCTTTTGGACACCGCTTCGAAGTAGAAGCTTCGGCGGAGAGTACCTGCGTGCGCGGATGCGCCCGCGTCTCCGTCGACCAAAAGAGATAGAACCATTCCCTCAGCTCCTTCGCGGAGAGATCAAAGGGGAAGAGTGCTCGCTCCTTCCGCAGGGCCTCAAGCCGCAGCGCTTCAGCCGACTTCGCGCCCTTCCCGGTATTCGGAGCCATGGCGGAAGCGGTGGGGGAGGGCGAGGGCGTTGGCAGCGACGGTGGCGACGGGGGCAGAGCGCTGCTCTCTTTCGGCTTTGGGAAGCGGAGGGGCAAGGTGGAGATTTCTGAGGAAAGAACCGCAGGTGGCGAAGGTGGGGGAACGGCCCCTGTTTCCCCTGCTTATAAAGAGGAGGAGGCGAATGTTACGCTTTTTCCGAATAAAGAATCACCCACGATCTCTCCCACGACGCCGCGTTCGACGCGTGCCGTTACGGGAGGGCGCGGTGGATACGGAGTTAGATATGGTGTGGACCAGGCCGCGTGTGCCCGTGCCCTGTTTTGGGCCGGGCCCAACAGCGCTCGGCACCATGTATGGCCCAGGCACGGGGGCTCATATCGGTGTACTAAAGTAAGGGGTACCTTAGTATCCCGAACTTGTGCACGGGCAGTCGCAGCGCCCCGCGGCAAGGCTTGCCGGGTGCCCGCCAAGATCCTCCGTAGATCCTATTGAAGCCATTCAAGAACAAAGTATTTCAACTGAGAAGACAAGGCTCCGGCAAGAGGAACTTGCCGGGAAGGACAAGGCCCTGGCAAGAGGAGCTTGCCAGGAAGGCCAACCAAGGCATTTCAAGAAACTTGCCGCGACACGCCGCGCGTCCCGGCAAGACCCAGCAAGCGACAAGCTTTCGGGCGTGACAAAATAACGACCGCGGCAAGGCGCTTGCCACAGCGAAGCCACCTCTCTGTGCCCACGCTCCAACGCATCCGTCGACGTGTCGCCCCAGGATCGTTCCAGGCGCACGTGGCGGGGAGCTGTGCAGCCAAGCGGTGCGAGGTGGCGAGTGGAGATGACGAGAAGGCCATCGTGGCGAACGGTGGCGCCCCTAACGGTCGCTTTTTTGCACTGTTGGGCGACGCGGACGGGCATTAAATGCCCTTGTCCCCTGCCGTTAGAGTTAGGTAGGGTGCACTGTAGAGGCAGTTGTACCAACCCCTCTTTTTACATTTGTACCCTTGTCTGCGTTGCCACCAGTCGGTGACCCCTTGAGCCTATAAAAGGAGGCCCATGCGCAACGTAGAAGGGGTTCGACTCATTCGAAACTACATCACTCTCACGCTCTCAAGCAAGAACAGAATACAATCACAAAGCAGCAGTAGGAGTATTATCTCTCCGGAGAGCTCCGAAGCTGGGTAAAAATCGCTCTCGTGCTCCGCCTCGATCCGCTCTTCACGCGCCCTCCGCTCCCTGCCGGACCGAAAGGGGCCCTGCCCCATAGGTGTTCATTTCCCATGACAGGCCCGTCCGAATTTTGGCCTGTCAAATATCCGCATCATAAATGGGCCACCATTTCGGCCTGCTAAGTCCAGTGGGTTATTTGGCACAATCAGGGCCCAATCTCACTTTTAGTCTATTAAAGACCCATGTTTTTTATGGGCTCGAGATATTTACACCTGTAAACGGCCTATTTTTATTGAGGGCCCAAATTATGTTTAGGCCTGTTAAAGGCCCAATATGGGCACATGCCTACCAGAAAAATATGAAAGCTTATGCTGATTTAGGCCCAGATATTTTTAGTGGGCTACATGCCAATTTCGGCCCGTAATCGTTTTTAGCCCAATTGGAATGGGCCCGACGAATGTTGGCATGTTGGGCTCCTACGAAGCTTTCAGCCGACACTACTAGGGAAAAGGCTAGCAGCAGCGCGGGTTTTAGATGTATCAGTAGCGCGGGTACCCGCGCTACTAATACGGCGCTACAGCTAACTCATAGCAGTAGCGCGTGCCCACCCGCGCTACTGCTATACAAGTGTAGCAGCAGCGCGGTTATGGGAAGCTCGCTACCGCTAGTAGCGCTAGCGCTCTTTGGCAGCACGCGCTACTACTATTGTGGCGCTGCTGCTAACTTTTGTACACTCGCTACTGCTAATTTAAATAGTTTTTTGGCATATTTGTTTTGTATTTGAACCGGCTTTGTAGAAGAATCTTTAGCACATAGAAATGTCATCATGATACACATACAAATGCCTGCGAGACCACAAATGTAATCATAGCATGTACATATAAATAGTCTCTTCATAATCATCATCCAACACAAAGTGATATCTTGTTATCATCTCGAAAATAGCAATACATGCAAGTCTTGAATACTTGCAACTACAACAACATCATCCATCTAAACAAAGGCATACGCAAGAAGTGCTATCACTATGAGTGAGAGCGGAACCATGCAGTACATGAGGTGGCGGTTACGAGTCCTCTCTCGCGCTAGCGTGAACCTCAAGTAACTAGCTTCTCCTTCTTGTCTGCTTTTGAAGCCTTTATGGCTGGCGCCCGTGAACCCATTCACTTGCGCCTGACACTCATGCCACTCGTTGTACACCCCCGGAACCTTCCCTTTGTACACGACATAGCATTTCCATCTCGCCATCAAGAAACTAGGTACCTGTTAGAGATGCATGTTCATGAAGAGGATGTACATTCATATATATGCAAAAAAATATACTAGAGCAACACCAAAAAAGAAAGGTTAGCAACTAGATGCAACATATACAGTATGCAAATTAATTAACTAGAGGTACCCAGGTCATCGTACGCAAACTAACAAAGTAGCGTTACGCAAGTTCGGTAGGGACCATGGACATCACAAAGTTTCATCGCCACAAAAAGTATACAAGTTCAACCGACACATATCATCATCATCGGCATCATAAATCACTAGAATTTCCATCCTTCCATATCATCAAGGACGAACCCTAGCTGCTTGAACGGCATGAGGTCTAGACGTTGCATGCCTATGCGAGTTCGGACGTCAGCTCGCGATATAGGGCCGTGGTGGAACATCCCCTTCTCATCGACGACTTCTTTCATGATGATCGTCGCAATGTCGCTTTGGATGCGAAAGAAGTCATCTCTATGTTTATAATTCGCTTCTCCATGAGATTCTAGCCACTTGTGGATATGATCATCATTTCTGCTGTTAATGCGAAGCTTTTGGTGATCCGTGTTGAACTGAATCATGAGATGGACGATGTAGAATCCATCCTTCTTGCTTGGTTTTGGGACATGGATGCAGGAGAAGTTAGTTTTATGCGCGAAACCCATCTTCTTGTTCCTTTGTTTCCTGATATGCACGTGGCCACCTCTATAGCTGAAGCGTTGGAGAGCATCATCTAGAATATTCATTATGTGGGTGTAGTCCTTTTTCTCGTAGTCTCTCGAAGGGTCAAAATACACGGCGTGGGAGACTTGCGGGTAAAGAACGATAAGGACGGCGCGCCCGTTGCTGCGGGGAAAAGACACCTCAAATTACTCCCCATATGAGAGAGAAGGAATGATTGAAATGTACGAAAGGGTTGTCCGGAACTGACTTACTTTGGATGATAAGGCACGAGGACAATTTCCCGATCCTTATTCTGTACCATGAAGTTTTGGAGGTACTCCCTAGCAGTTTCACGCTCAAAGTCGCCGAGACTCAAGAAAGACTCGTGTATGTAGTACGGATCCGCCACACAGATTTGCGAGACTTCTTCACTCTTCACGACGGAGCTCATATGTAGCTCAAAAAGGTGGACGATAGTAAAATCAAGCCGCCTTGTTAGAAACATCTCAAAGATATGGTCAAACCGCAGGAAGAACACCTCCGCGGGCCGTGTGTCGACGTAGCACTTCCCCTCAGGCACACGAGCCACGTATGTCGGATATCCTGGATCCTTTGAGGCTAGTAGGCTTTTCTCAGTCGACAGCACATGGTCGTGCAGTCTCCTGAGATCCCCTGATAGTGCCTCCAGCGGTTTCGGCGGTAGCATCGGCTCGCCCGTGAGATGGAACATGACCGCACCTTTCACGGGTACACGCTCTTCAGAATGCATCATCTGGCTGCTGTGTGCTCTGGCTTGTTTGGAGGCAGTTACCTTCCCCGATCTCTTCCTCTCCTTTTTCTTGGGCACACCTTCCAGACCCTTCCTTAACCCCTGCCCAAGTGTTCCCGGGCTAAGTACTATACGACCCTCGCGCCTGGCTAGTTGAGCCTGTGTTGAGGCGGCATCTTCAGGCGTGTCCTGTGAGGATTTCATGAAGAGAGACTTTTTGCATTCCATGGTACGGCCCTGCCCGGGCATATCATCCATATCCTCATTAGCAAGCTGATAGCCCGATTCGTCATATGGTTGACTCATCATATCTATGTCACAGTCATACGCGTTTGTATTGAGGTAATCCATAGGGTCGACCTCCGTCTCATCATCCATTCTCTGTTCTACAGGTACATCAGCCAGTACTATTGCACCCCCTTCATCATGTCGTCCGCCGCTCTCACCCGGCACTACTACGGGAGCTGGTAATTGCGTAGGTGGGGTGGTGGTCTCCGCACATGCTTGTTGATGTGTGGTAGTTATTGGTGTGCTCTCGGCCGGCTCCAGACGAATAAGATTCTTCGGCCATAGCAGCACCCAACCCTTGCAGCGTCCAATCCGCGGCGGGGTCTCGTGGTCCGCTCCCACATGCTGTACTGGAGGAGGCAAATCCTCGTGCCCCGATTTCACACTGGTCAAGCTAACCCTGAAGTGCCCAGCGGGGCTCGGGTGGTTGTGGAATGTGCGTTGATAGGGGTCCATTATCATCCCTTTTCCCACGTCCACCTTCTGGCCTTTGATCAAGTAGAGTATGGTGCATGGGGTTTCTTTCGCCTGCAAACACATATGTTTGTGGTGTAAAACAACCGAAAGGCAACAAAAATGGAATATTATCTATATATATATATATATATATGTTGGTGCGACATGTAATTACCGTGACGGCGTCGAGCTCAGCCAAAGACGAAGGCCCACCTAGCGCGCCTGAGACTGAGGACGGGCTGCTATGAGCGGGAGCGGCTGCGAGAGGAGGCCCGGTTGCTTGAGCAAGTGATGGTGCGATGGTGTTATTGTTCATGGAGTTGCTCGCGACGAAACTGGGCATCGGGAAATCATGTACCGTCTTGTCTGGATTTTCCTTCGCCCAGTTGATGATAACTGGAACCAAGTTAGTAGCAAAATCATTTCTGCAGGCAGTTACAGCTGCATTGACTGCGTGCTGTAGCAACTCATATTTGTCCTCGGCTGCTTTTTTCGCGTCCTCAGCTGCTTTTTTCTCGACCGCAAGCTTCACCTTTGCGTCGATGTCCGCCTGACTAAACTTCTTTTTCTGCTTCTTGGCCTCTGGGTCGTCATTGTAAAACACCTTCCACGTGGCGCCATCTCCAGCGCCGTGCACACGACCATATTGCGGCCGCTGGTCCAACGGGAGTCCCTTAAGTTCGTTCAAGGCCCGGTTGAGAGGGGTGTCCCACTTGGGCCTCATCAGAGAAGTAGGGCTTTCGGCTGCAAGCCAGTGTTGCTTCTCCAGTAGTCTAATCAATTTCCTCGTGATCTTGTCCGTGTAAAAAACCTTTTTTCTTCTTGTCCCACTTGTAGCGGGCCCTGATGAAGTCATGCTCCAAGGGGTTGGTGAACTTCGCGAAGGGGTCTGGGAGACCCGCGGCTTCACGTTCCGCGTCCTCCTTATCCCATATGGGCCTTTTACCGAGGTAGCCACGGCTTCCGAGGCGATGCTTCCCCGTGTTCCTTTGCTGAAGGCTTTTGAATTTCACAGCCTTAGCCTTGGCTGCCTCGGTAGCGCAAGTGTCCTTGAACTTTTCGAACTCCTCTTCCCTAAGTGTCGGATTTTCCTCCAGAATCTTGGACAGGGGTTCATCAGCCTCAATAGCTCGTTTCACCCTCCCTTTCCAGGAGGCCAAATCATTGCTGAACATGCCCATGGCGTGATTGTTAATCTTTTTCATCTTCGGATCATCCCACGGTTGTTCTATGTTATCATCCCGGTCGGGGAACTTGAATCTCTTGTGCAACTTCATTAGCAGCAACTGCGTCAAATGTTCTTTACTCCTTAAGTCATCGTCGTTGATGCTCGCGCATTCCCGTAGGATGCATCCTACTTGGTTCCCATAGCACTTGCGAGGTTCTTCCAGCTCTAACGGCTCAAACTTGCCAGGTGCCATCTTTGTGATCACAAGTCGTCCAATCCCTAGTTTGTTAGGTTTTCGTATCCTCTGCTTCTTATGCTTCCTCTTTTCGGTATCGGCATCGGGGCCGGTACCTTCCCTGCCGGTACCTTCCTCGCCGGTACCTTCCCCACCGGTCTCGGCGCCGCCATCGGTGCCGGCGCCGTCGGTGTCGATGTCGGCGTCAGTACCATCATCGAGGCCGACCTGCAAACCTTGCTTAGCAGTCAAATAGTCGAGGTACTCTTGTTCACCCTCATAATCCATCTCGTCTGCATCTTGGTCAGAAGGCCCAGTTTCTTCGTTGTTCGACATGTTTCCTATGATTAAGTGGCCTCATTTATTTCTAAAAGTATGAATAAATGAGAAATGACATAAAAAGAAATCTATGTTCCAGCACTCGATATGCCAACTATGTAGCACAAATCATGCCTTTATTCACGGGAAATTTCGGCATGACCTTTGCTAAAAAATGGACATATCGAGCACCTGAAATTCACCGAAACGGAAATGAATCAACATTTTGGCGTAACATAGGCCACTCGGATCATTTTCCAAACATGACATGTCCAAAACATGACATATGCACATATCACATGTCCAGTTCAAATTTCCATATAAATTCAGCTAATTTTGAAACCTAGCTAAATTCATAACTAAATAGATAACCTAATTAATTAACATGAAGAACCCTAGCAGAGAGGGGGGGGGGTTTACAGAGAGTGCAGGGGCGAGGAGGCAGGCCCGACGACGGCCGGCAGGGGAGAGGAGGGAGGCGAGGGCCGACGGGTCGGGGGCGAGCGCGCCGGGGTCGGGGGCGAGCGCCGGCGCCGGAGTCGGGGGCGAGCGGCTGGGTCGGGGGCAAGCGGCGTGGTCGGGGGCGAGCGCGCCGGAGTCGGGGTCGACGGCCGGGACGGGGGCGAGCGCCGGGGCTAGCGCCGGCGCCGGCGGAGTCGGGGGCGAGCGCCAGGGCCGGGTCGGGCGCGGCGGAGCGACGGGGGCCGGAGATAGAGTGGGGATTTGGGGGGAAATGGCGGGATGAAGCTGGGTGAGTGCGAATTTTGGGTTAAGTGGACGTAGCAGTAGCGCGTTATGTAAAAACGCGCTGCTACTATATTCTGTAGCTGCAGCAGTTTCAGGGGAACGCACTACTACTATGATCTGTAGCTGCAGCGCTTTATGAGAAACACGCTACTACTATGGTGTGTAGCGGCAGCGGTTTATGAGAAACACGCTAGTACTAAGATCTAGCAGCAGCGGTTTTGTGGAAATGCGCTGCTACTGCCGTCGCTACTGCCAGTTTTCCTTTTACTTTTCCTTTATTTTATCCCACTTTTATTTCCCGAGGGCAGTGAACGAAGGGAGGGCGATATATATTGCATCATTTGACGGTTAAATATGTATGCAAAATAGGAACATATATATTACACATCATTGGACCCATGCATAATAATGGCTAAGTGTGTATACAAAATAGGAACATATATATATTACACATCATTGGACCCATAACATACGTTTCCTCAGTGCTGACATTTTCGTTTTTGAGTCAGCTTCTTTCCCTTCTTGTTCGTCGAAGAATAATTGAGCCCCTCATTGTGACTTTGCCTTTTCCATGGAGTACGATTTTTCTTAGGTAATGCAGATCAAGAGGGAACACGATCTTCTTGGCCTCATCAACACTAGTAGGACATAGATTACCCGCGGGAAGAACATCCTTTAGGTACTTGAGATGCTCATCGAGGCTAGTGTCGGTCCATTTGTTTTTAGCCTTCGTCTTCAGGAGTTGGAGCGTGAAACTCAACCGGGTCACCTCAGGATTGCAACCATCATACAATGGAGTGTTCGAGTCTACCACTAGTTGCTCCAGCTTAGCCTCCTCTCTAGAAGCAGCTCTCTCAGTACTCGTCTCCTTGCGAAGCAATGCTTGAACATGAGGGTCCCGCACAATTGAACTTAGTACCGACGAACTCTGCTGCGTGGAGTCCATGTCGTTCTCTCCGCCGCCATGTCTGGCCCCTTCTCCTCCGCCATGTCCGGCCCCTTCTCCACCGCCATGTCCGGCCTCTTCCCCGCCGCCATTATCGATCATCTCTTCGTCTTGCCTCGTGTCATCATTGCCTGCCCCGTCGGCATCCTCAACATCGTCATCCTCATCTTCAATTATCCACCGAGTATAGCCATCCATGAAACCAGTCATGAGCAGGTGCGCTTCGACACGACCATCGTCATGGGGGTCGAGCCAAACTATTCCTTTGCATTTTCGACACGAACATAAAACCTCTGTCCGGTTATTTTCTTTCATGTCTTGCACTGCCGACTGCAACCACCTGTCCACCATCGTTCCACTGACCATCGTCAACTCTGCACGGTAATAATAAAAAAATTGATTGTAAAAATGCATGCATGCATCAAAGTCATAAAAAAATTTGGCATGACCTTCCCTAAAAATAGGACATATATGGATCTAGAGTTTGCCCGGAATTCGCCGAAACGGAAATAAATCGACATTTCGGCAAAACATAGGCAAGTCAAAAGCACAATTTGGCGGCGTCAACTCATGCCACACACACAATTTCCACAAACATATCACACACACATAAACACATTTCCATTTTGCAAAAGCATGAAATTTTCATCACCACTATCTCGATGGCCGGAGATGATGTTGTAGGGAGATCAAAAGTGCACAAAGCTCTCTTCTTGACAAAGATAGATCTAGTTAGGGGGCAAATAGGTCACTTAACTAAATCCTACATCTACCTAGCTACCTAATTTGGAAGGAGACAACTTCAACTAGTGGAGGGGGAAGGAAAAAGAGAAAGGAGATGCATTAATGGAGGTGGTGTAGTTATGTAGGAGTAATGAAGAGAGAGAAGGTGGATAGAGAAGAGAGAGAGTAATGGGGGAGAAGTATTGAGAAGAAGAAGAGTGAGAGTGGGAGCATGTGGTGGAGGGAAGAGAGGAGAGGGGGAGGTAGGGGGAAGGGAAAAAAGGAAGGGGAAGGGGAGGGACGGGTTGGGGGTTGGTGGGCTTAGCAGTAGCACGGGAGAGAAAATGCGCTGCTGCTAAGAACTTAGCAGCAGCGTGCTTTTAGGTAAGGCGCTACTGCTAACTGGGACAAGAAATTGTGGCAATTTGAAACTTACCAGCAGCGATCTCGAGGAAACCGCGCTACTACTATGTACTTAGCAGTAGCGCTGTTATTGCGACCGTGCTACTGCTACTTAGAGTTGGGGGAACACCGCCGTTCGATATTTGTAGCAGCGCGTTTCTGGTCGAGCGTGCTACTGCTAAATATTTATCAGCAGCGAGTTTACGTAACCCGCGCTACAACTACTTAGCATCAGCGCTCTATTTTGAACCGCGCTGCTGCTAAGATTCTGTGTCTAGGCTTTTCCCTAGTAGTGCGAATACATTACTAAGATAAACCTACACTATACAAAAACATCATCGTAATTACTGCAGCCCGTGGCAGCATCATAAATGTTGTATCACAACAAAATAAATTCCATCCATACAACAAAAGGCCTGTTGGCATAAAGTTTACAGTCCTTCCAGATAAAAGCACCCTCAGATGTATAGAAGCACAGATCATTTGACCTGAGTGCTAATGTTTCAGGCTGTAGAATCTGATGGAGCAGCACGATATCCACCTTTTTTCCGCCATTGCTCTTGAACAACGAAGCGAATGTCTAATAGTCTGGTCTCAAAACCATTCATATCTTGACGACATTTCTCAACCACTATTCTTGTTTCCGAAACAACGTCCATTAGGGATTGGACTTGTGTCTGGAGCACAGATATATCAATCTGTCTAGCAGGAAGATTTTGTTCAATAGGCGATTTGGACGAGGTTACCTTGACAACCAAGCTAGAATTACGCAGGAAGGTGCTTTTTGCGCTGTTAGTGGAGAGATACTGACGCACTGCAGCAAGAGGTGACATTGTGCCTGTAGTAGCCTCGTCACCTTCAGGTGGTTGTGGCTGTTCAATCATTTGTTCCATAGCTTCCTGAAAGTTTGAACTAGTAGATTAGTGTACCAGATAAGTTACTAATGAGACAAAAACAAACAAAGTAGGTTAAATGTTTATACATAACTTATTTTGGTGAACTACTGTAATACATTAGCATGTATTGTAGTGCCAACTACATAATAAAATCACTTTCGGAACATATGTCCATGTAGCATGCCTACTGTATTGTCTATTTCCTCACATTCGTTGACATCTAAGGATAAAGAGACATGGCTTAAAGTAGGATGAACATAGTATGACATCATTCATATCATGGGTAAACAGATATAAAACAAACAGGCTATTTTATCATTGTGTGCGCACGTGAACATAACAACTAGATTACATATCAAGACCAAAAGAATATCCTTCATCTCTTTTAAACCATGTAAGGTGAAATGATACGTTAAGACAACTATGTATAAAAGTGAACAGACTAACTGACATTGGCTGCAAATCAAGTAGTTAAATGAACACATCACAGTACCAATCAGTTCAAGGCAGGAGGAGTAAGGACTTACACCAGCGGCTTGAACTGGTGTGCTCATGCCCTTCATCTTGCTGGTGTGGCAATCCTTGAAGATTTGCACTGCATTCGGTTCAGGTTCTTTTTGGTTCGCACGGGCTTTCCTCTGTATTTGGAACAAGTCAATATAGATACGATAATGTGGCGCACAAAAAAAAGATGGAAATAGCAGCTATTTACAAGAGCCTCGCAGTGTGCAATATAGCTATGAGATCCTGTTGTCTGTTGGAATTTCACTTTAGAACGGTTGGTTTTGTTCTTCAAACAGTTAGCCTAGAAGAAGATACACTTGTAAGGCACATACATAAATACAAGTTCAATATGTGGTCTGATCAAATACATATAGCCTACCTGATACTTTGGATCAGACCAGTGTTTAACGAGGGCTGTCCAGTCTTCATCTGTAATATATTCCACTGGAGATGTTTGGGCGATTTCAACGTTAGCCTTGCCTTCAAAGTGAGATTTTCTAAGGTGGTACCGATACTGTCGCAGAGCAGACTGAAAAACATGAGTGCATGCTTGTTTAGTTGCATCATCTTTCGGATCCAACTTGAACCTCATATGTTGAAAAAAGAATGTGAGTCCTATTAGGAGGAACCTAGAAAGTATGGGACAGAGCAAGACAATATTACTAATTGCGATGAATAACATTACTTACGGATAAATGGTCAAGGAAGGTGTTAAACTGGATATTGTCTTTCTCATTCCTGTACTGGATCCATGTTGGGAGGATACGTGCATGACACCTAACGGCAACGGCTGCCTCTGATACTAACTTGGCTGACTCTGTAGCATCACGTGGCCTTTTTAAACCTGTCTCAAAATGGATCTCCATTCTTCCTCCTTTAGATTTTGTTAATCTGTCAAGCATTATCCCTGATGTCTGTTTCCGCTTGCGCTGTGGTGCTAGTTCAACAACGAATATGGGAAGTGTTAGTGTACATCAAACTGTGAGAGTACATATAAAGGAGCATGCAACTGCAACTTGACTCGGTCAGGTACCGTCTTGGTGTTGATGCTCATGAGGTTCATCTGGTCTTGCCAAGTCCTATTGTGTCAGCAGTGCTTCGGAAGTAGTGTTAGGTGTGAAGGCATCTTGGGAACTGGCCAGTTCCGGAGCAAACGAACGAGCAACTGGTTGAGATGCTGGTACAGTTGAAGCGGATGCTGCAGCTGGTGGAGCAGGTGATACTGTGTTTGTAGATTTAGCCGGTGGACTTGGACCTTCTACTGCACTATAAGTACCAGTAGAATCTCGACGGCAGAACCTTTTCCGTTTCACCCGACGAGTAACAGCACTCCCTACTATATTATTTTCCTTGCTCTTTTTTGACTTTGCCATGTCAAGCTGTACCCACAACACAAAAGAATAAAATCACTCTTCAGAACTCATTGATGCATGATACAGACAAGCAATACTTTGATGTAAGACAACCGTATGAGGATGGAATATGTAAGAAAAACAGGACGGCATGACATATTCACAGCTACGATGTGCAAACTAAGCAGAAGGATTTTTAAGAAAATAGAAGTAATGCAAGCTAGACACCATATGAAAGATGCAACCAATATTACTCTGCCAAGTTAAAAGTGTCTTGTCATAAGTGGCAATTCGAAAAATTAGAAGCAGTACAACGTAGAAATCAATGCAAGATGCAACCACTATCAAACTGCCATGTTAAAAGTGTCCAATCATGAGTTACTGATGCGGTATACACAACAACAGTACTTTGATGTAAGAACATGGTATGATAGATAGACGTAGTGTATTCTAGACACAGAAAGCCATGTCATATTCACATGTATAACGTATAAACTCAGTAGGTGCAATTTAATCAAAATAGAAGAAATACAGGCTAGACAACATATGCATTATGAAACCAATTATCACACTGTCAACTTAGAGCAAAGCACCTGCAATGGTGGAGTACGGGAGATGAACTCATCATGTAGACTTGGGACTTCAAGTTCATTAGCAGTAGCAGTGGCAAATCTAGAGAGTCTCTGTTTGCGTCGGTGCGGAGTACCACCAACATCCCCTAACTTACTCTTTTCCTTCCTATTTTCTAATATTGCCTTATGAAGTCAAAACCACAAGAAGATGAATAAAATTAGCTCTGCATAACTGGTTGATGCATGATACAGACGAACACTACTTTGATGTAAGGCAAGCGCAGGATAGGAGGATGGAATATACGCAAAAACAGACAGCGTTTCATATTCACACGTACGATAGGAGGATGTAATATGTATGAAAAAACAGTAAGCAGAAGGCATTTCAACAAAATTAGAAGAAATGAAAGCTAGGCACCATATAAACATGCAACCAATATCACTCTATCAGGTAAAAAGTGTCTCGTCATAAGTGCTATTTCAAGAAATTAGAAGCAGCACAAGCTATAAGACAATGCAAGATGCAACCTACATCACAGTCCCAAGTTAAATGTGTCTTATGGGTAAGTGATCGTTGTAGGTATAAGCTGTAAGCTACGCAGATGAAATTCTACATAATCAGAAGCAATACAAAGTAGACATCATACGGAAAACGCAACCACGTATAACAGTTCCAAGTAAGAGCAAGCACCTGTGATGGTGAAGTAGGGGAGATGTCCTCATCATGTACACGTATGTTCTAGAAACAGGAACACGTGTCATATTCACAGGCATTATGTGTAAAGTAAGCAGATGCAATTCAAGTTAGAAGCAATACAAGCTAGACATCATACGCAACATGCAACCACATATAATAGTGTCAAGTTAGAGCAAGCACCTGTGATGGTGGAGTAGGGGAGATGTGCTCATCATCTACACAGCTACATTGACTATCCAGCCTTGTGTTGTCTTGCGAATCTTGTTGGGAGGATGGCGGAGTAGAATCTATAGAGACCCCCTGTTTGAGTTGCTCCGAAGGACCACCATCATCCACTGCCGGACTAATTTCCTTCAGTTGTAATGATTTTTGCATTGTGAAGTCAAACTGATAAGAAAAAGGAATAAAATTCGCTCTTCAGAACTCATTCATGCATGATACTGACAATCACTACTCGGATGAAAGGCAAACACATGATGCGAGGATGGAATATGTATGAAAAACAGGATGGTGTGACATATTCACACCTATGATGTGGTAACTAAGCAGAAGGCATTTCAACAAATTAGAAGCACTGCAAGCTAGACACCATATGAAAGATGCAACCAATATCACTCTGCCAAGTTCAAACTGTATGGCGTTTCAACAAATTAGAAGCAGTACATGCTAGAAATGATATGCAAGGCACAACCAATATCACAGTGGCGACTTAAAGGTGCCTTATCATAAGTGACTGATGCGGGATATGCAAGAATAGTAGTCTGATGTAGAAACAGGAACACATGTCATATTCACAGGCATTATGTGTAAAGTAAGCAGATGCAATTCAACAAAGTTAGAAGCAATACAAGCTAGACATCATACGCAACATGCAACCACATATAATAGTGCCAAGTTCGAGTAAGCACCTATGATGGTGGAGTAGGGGAGATGTGCTCATCATCTACACCGCTACGTTGACTGTCTAGCCTTGTGTTCTCTTGCGAATCTTGTTGGGAGGATGGCAGAGTAGAATCTGTAGAGAACCTCCGTTTCAGTTGCTTGGAAGGACCACCATCATCCAATGCCTTGCCAATTTCCTTCAGCTTTATTGATTTTGCATTGTGAGGTCATACCGACAAGAAAAAGGAATATCATTTGCTCTTCAAAACTCATTCATGCATGATACTGACGAACACTACTCTGATGAAAGGCAAAGTCATGATACGAGGATGGAATATGTACGAAAAAATGGACGGCTTGACATATTCACACCTATGATGTGGTAACTAAGCAGAAGGCACTTCAACAAATTAGAAACACTGCAAGACACCATATGGAAGGTGCAATCAATATCACTCTGCCTAGTTAAAACTGTCTCGTCATAGGTGGCGTTCATCAAACTAGAAGCAATACATGCTAGAAATCATATTCAAGATGCAAACCAGTATCACACTGCCAACTTAAAGGTGTCCCATCATAAGTGACTAATGCAGGATACACAAGAAGAGTAGTTTCATGTAAGAACATGGTATGATAGACAGATATAGTATGTACCAAAAACAGGAAAGCATGTCATATTCACATGTATCATGTGTAAGCTAAGCAGATGTAGTTTAGACTAATTAGGAGCAACACGAGCTAGACACCATATGCAACATGCAACCAGATATCACACCGCCAAGTTAGAGCAAGCACCTTGGATGGTGGAGTAGGGGAGCAGAGACTTGGACCTTGTAATGCACTTCAGTACAAGGAGAATCAGTACAGATGCTCCGTTTACGTTGCTGCAGAGGAACACCATCATCGCCTTCCTTACTCTTTTCCTTCCTCTTTCTTGATTTTGCCTTGTCGAGTCAAACCCACAAGAAAAAGGAATAAAATTTGCTCTTCAGAACTCACTGATGCATGATACTAACGAACAATACTTTCATGTAAGGCAGCCGCATGATAGGAGGATGGAATATGTATGTGCCGGGGAAGCTGATCCACAAGCACCTATGGGACCGGCGGACCGAGCCCCTTTCGGTTCGGCGGAGGGCGGAGATCGCGCGAAGAGCAGATCAAGGCAAAGCACATGAGCGGTTTACCCAGCTTCGGAGCTCTCCGGAGAGATAATACTCCCACTGCTGCATGTCTGAGTGTATTGTGTTCTTGCTCGGGAGCGCTGAGTGCTACAGTACACACTAGCTGCTAACGAGACAGAGCATGAGTGTTTTTCTGCCTTCGAACCCCCCTCTACGTTGCGCATGGGCCTCCTTTTATATGCTCAAGGGGTCACCGATAGGTGGCAATGTAGACAAGGGTAAAAATGGAAAAGAATTGTGGTTGGTACAACTACTAGTACAGTGTATCATACCTAACCCTGACGGCAGGGGACAAAGGCATTAAATGCCCGTCTGCATCGCCCAAACAGTGCAAAAAGGGACCGTCAGGGGCACCACCGCTTGCCACGATGGCGATCTTGTCAGCGCCGCTTGCCACCGTGCACCGCTGGCTGCACAGCCTCTTGCCACGCACGCCTGGAAAGGTCCTAGGGCGACACGTTGGTGGATGTGCTGGAGCGCGGGTACAGAGTGGTAGCTTGTCGCAGCAAGCGCCTTGCCGCGGTCGTTGTCTTGTCGCACCCGGAAGCTTGTCGCTCACCGGGCCTTGCCGGGACGCGTGGCGCGTCGCGGCAAGTTCCTTGAGATGCCTTGGTTGGCCTTCCCGGCAAGCTCCTCTTGCCGGGGTCTTGTCTCCTTGGCTTGAATACTTTGTTCTTGAATGGCTCCAAAGGAACCACGGAGGACCTTGGCGGTCACCCGGCAAGCCCTGCCGCGGGGTGCTGCGACTGCCCATGCACAAGATCGGGATACTAGGGTACCCCTACTCTAGTACACCGACAGGAGCCCCCGGGCCTGGGCCACACACGGTGCCGAGCGCTGTTGGGCCAGGCCCAAAATAGGGCACGGGCATGCACGGCCTGGGGTACGCCGTATCTTACTCCGTATCCACCGCGCCCTCCCCGAACGGCATGCGTTGAATGCGGCATCGTGGGAGAGATCGTGGGTGGTTTCTTTATTCGGAAAGACGGAACATCCGCCCCCCCTTTATAAGCAGGGGAAACAGGGGCAGTTCGCCACCTCGCCAGTTGCTAATCCAATCTCAGAAATCTCCGCCGCTCCCTCTTTCTTCCTAAGGATGAAAGAGAGAGCAGCGCTCCGTCCCCCATCGCCACCAGCACCACCAACACCATCGAGCTCCCCCACCACCTCCGCCATGGCTCCAAAAGCCGGCAAGGGGAAGGCTGTGAAGTCGACCGAGGCGCAGCGGCTCGTGGCGCTGCGAAAGGAGCGGACAACCTTCCCCCCCAAGCTCGCCGCGAAGGAGCTGAGGGAGTACTACTACCTCTTCTGGTCGACGGAGACGCGAGCGCATTCGCGCACGAAGGTACTCTCCGCCGCCGCTTCGGAACGGGCTCCGAATGGATATCCCTTCTTCGCGTTATTCTTCTACTGCGGGCTCTGCCCGCCTTTCTCTGAATTTTTCTGCGACATTATGAACACCTATGGGTTCCACCTCCTTGACTTCACCCCCAATGCCATTCTGACCATGGCAGTTTTCGCACATCTCTGCGAAAACTTTGTCGGAGTCCATCCAAATGTAGCTCTTTTTCGCCACTTCTTTATGCCCCGAGTTGAGAGAGGAGAGCCTTTATCCGGCGGAATCGCCTGGATCTCAAGAGCCGGCAAGAAGGAAGCTTATCTGGAGGGAGAGCTCCGCGGCAAGTGGGAGGAATGTAGAGCAGACTGGTGCTGGATTGTCGAGGAGAACCCGCAGCCATTTACCGCCCAGCGCCAAGCCCCAGTAGCGCGCGGCAACGATTGGAGCAGCGTGGCCCCGGAAGACGATAGGCTGAAGATTGCTGTCACCCGGATCCTACGCCTCAGGCTTGCCGGGCTCACTGTAGGCGCCGTTGGCGCAAATTTTCTTTGCCGCCGCATCGCCCCTCTGCAAGAGAGGAGGAGACCTGCCTGGGAGTTCGGGGGTGCGGCGGATATCATGAGGCAGCGCCCGGGCCTCAATTTCAACTTCACTGTCCTGGAACTGGACGCGATGCTCAAGGAATTGTTCAAGCACGACCCTCAACATCCCGAATGGTTCAGGTTGCCGAAGGGTGTCGTTCCGCTGTGCAACAATTCCTCGCTCAACCGCATCCGTGCAATGATGCCGCTGTGCGATTCGCATGGAATTGTCCCAACTTGGCAAGAGCCTGCAGACGACGTCGTGCAGGTGTTCTTCGACGGCTTGGTAGAAGTGGCGGTCTGCTCCGATGAACAGAAGAGCCTCACTCGTGACACCACCGATGCGGAGATGCAGCGCATCACCACTAGGGCGGAAGAGGCGGCAGGAGCCGCTGCCACGGGCGAGTTTGGATTCACCGTGGAGGAGGCAGAGGTAGCAGAGGCAGCAAGCCTTGCCGAGCGAGATGAGCTTGCCGGCGAGGGAGAGCTTGCCGGGCCTGAAGTCGAGTCGAGCGATCCCACCGAGGGTGCGAGCGTCTCATTGGAGACCAACTCATCTTCCTCCTCGTCTTCAGACAGCCCGCCGCAAGCAGAGCCCCCAGCTCCACCAAGAAGGCGTCTCCGCAAGGTTGGGGACGTGGCGGGGCGGCGGACGAGTCAACAGCCGCCGTGCCGCGCGACACGCTCCACCGTGGCAAGCACCGTTGCCGCGGGAGCACCTCACGCCGATGCGGCAACTGGAGTGGGGTCGTCCCGGACCACCGCCATTGCCCCCACCAAGCGGCTAAGGGAACCTACTCCTCCGCCTCGTCGCGCCGAAGGTGGGCCGGACTTCGACCTCTCCGCGCTCAGCTCCAACGAGGAAGAAGAAGAGTAAGATTCTTTGCTATACTTGTAGTTCTTCAATTCTTGCTGTTTTTGTCTTGTATCTGATTTGCTTTACTCCGAACCCATTCCTTTTCAGGACTCTGGCCCAGAGAGCGGCAAAGAGAGCCAAGGTCCCGGTGATTGTCATCGAGGACGAACCCACCGCGACAGCAGGGGGTGCGCCCGAGACCACCTTGCCGGACCCGGCAATCGTTCCCCCAAGCAGCCCCCAGCGCAGCCCCCAGCGTAAGTATATGGTTTACTTCCCGCTGTTAGGCGCGCATGGGTGCTCTTTCTTTGCTAACATCTGACTATTGGTTTGTGTAGGAGCAGAGCAGCCTCACCAGGAGCGCTCGGAAGCCGCCCCCGACATGACATCTGCTTCGACTACACCGCATAGGGATGGTTCCCCGGCAAGGGAGCATTCTCCGGCAAGGGAGAAGTCTCCGGCAAGGGACAGCACCAGCGATCCCCCGGTGGCGAAGACCGTGACTGCAGAACCCAGCACAGGTAATCCTCTTGCTTGAAAACTTCCCTTGGGTTCTTCTTCTTCTGATTTTCTTTTTGGATATTTGCTTAACTTTTCTCCCTCTTCCGGCCTTCAGATCCAATTGTCACGGAGCCGATGGAGACCGAGGTCGCTGGCGAAGAGAACGCGTGCGGCAATACCGACGACGCCGTTGCCACCGAAGAAGCAGCTGATGCTGATGATCCCGCTGGCGAAGAGGCCACCAAAGCTGCCGCCGCAGAAGCTGGCGAGGGATCCGGCGATCGCACTGACGGCCCTGAGGCTGCAGGAGCGTCAGGCGCTACGCCGACCGCCGATCTCTCTGCCGCTGCCGCAGCGTCAGACTCCGAAGAGCCCCAGCCCGGCGCCTATTTGAAGGCCGGCGATGGCATCTTCATCAAGCTCCCCTGGGCATCAAGCTCCAGGGCGCCGGTCGAAGGAGAAACCTTGGATGCAGAGGTGCTTGCCTCCGCTGGGCTGACGATGGTTGATGCGCCAAGCAGCAGCAGCGGCGAGTCTGAGGAGGAGCAGCTGCTACGGAAGCTGGTGTCGCTCTACCGTGCTCGGCAGGCCAAGGTGGAATCCCGAGAAGCACTTGTCGCGCAGGCGGGAGTGGACATCGAGAAGCATGCGAAGGAGCTCCGGGGTCCCAACCAGGAAGCTCTCCGGTCCCTGGCAGAGAAGCGGGAGCAACTTGCCGAGGAGCGGAAAGCCTTTCTCCTCGAGAAGGCCGAAGTTGAAGAGCAACAACGGCTTGCCGCCGAGGAGCTATTTGCGCGGGAGGGCGAGCTGGCGCAGCGGAAGGTCAATCTTGACAGCCATGAGGAGGAGCTTGCTGCGCGCGAGCAAACATTTGGCGGGGCTCTCAAGGAAGCAAAGGATGCTGCCGCAGCTGCCGAGGCCGCCAAGAAGGAGCTAGAGACGAAGGTGGCACAACTAGAGACCGATCTCAAGGCGAGCGGCGAAGAGTTTGCCGCGCTCAAGCGTGAGCGCGAGAAGGACGCCTACACTCTTGGCGAGCTGCAAGGTAGTCTCGCCGAGAAGGGCAAGGAGCTTAGAGCCGCCAAGGACTCCAACACAGATCTTGAGTTGAAGCTAGCTATTTTGACCAAGACGCTGGACGGCGCCAGGGAGCAGGAGGTGGCCTTGAAGAAGCAGATCAAGGCCGACGAGGCGCTGCTGGCGAGTGCTGCTGCCACCCAGAACGCTTTTAGGGAGAATATGGAGCACTAGACGGAGGGTCTCGTGGATGTTGCCGCAGCCATCGACAGTGAGCTGGCGCAGCTGGGGATGGAGGATTTCGGGTATCCCTCCGATGAGAACCTCCAACCCAGCACCAAGCTCAGCTTGTTCTTCAAAGGCGTGGCGACGGCCCTCCAGCGACTCCGGGAAAAGATCCCAAAGCAGCTGGCCGACGAGTCGCGCAAGATCTGCGCGGGAGCTCTTCAAAAGGTTTTGGTGAAGGTGGCCTTCCGCAACCCAGGCCTCAACCTCACCAACGTCCTCAAGACCTTGCCGCCGGAAGCTGATCTGGAAGCGCTCAAGACCCTTGTCGCACCCATTGTGGACAAGGTGAGCGAGATCAAGAGGGTTGATGGCGATCGCGTAGATTAGGCCGCCTGTTTTCTCCTTTTCTTGCCGCTGCTGGTGTTGTTATGAGAACAATCTGTTAGAGCTGCGACAAGCTATCTTGCAATATAACTCTATTTTGAGTAGCGATTGCTATGTTATTTCCTTTACTTGGTTCCCTCCTTTGTATGTTTTTGCCCTACGCTTTTAGGGAACTTGCCGGTGCAGGCGCCTTAGCCGCGAGCGCTAAGTGCGGGACGTCAGCAGCCTGCTGGCGGTGCCGCTATCGACAAGAAACCTTGTCGCAACTAGTCGCAGCTCACTTAAGTTGTTGAGCGGACTCGAAACAAAGTAAGGGCGCAACTAGCTACGAGTTGGTTCCTCCGCGCACAGGTTTTCCATACAAAGCACGGTCATTCGCGGAAGATAACTTAAAAATTTCAAAACTGATTGCTCAAACTTTGGCAACTTAGCTTTTCTGTCGTTTGCTTCCCGGTAAGGCGAAACTTTCTTGAACGACGCCTGGTCCACACCATTATCTTCTCCTTTCCCCCTGGCAAACTTGTGGGCGAGGGAACCTTACTTTCTTTGAGAAAGAGAAAGAAGAGAAAATAAAGATATGGAGCCTTATGGCTTGTTATTGCTTACCGGTGCAAGCGCTGCACAAAGTGTCAGATAACATATGCAAAAAATAGAAAGCATGAAATTGACAAGATGTGCGGAGCACATGAGCTTTACTTATGCACGGGGTCTGTGCCCGGCTTTGTACAAAGGATTACATGCAACAGCGGCAAGACTTGTACAAAAGGTGGTTGCCGAAACAGGTTCCGGCAACCGCGCCTTACGGGTAAAACTTACGAAGATGCTCAATGTTCTAGGAGTTGCTCACCGGAATGCCATCTTCGGTCTCAAGGAGGACAGTGCCAGGCCTAGTGACTTGTTTCACCCGGTAAGGGCCTTCCCACTTCGGTGTCAACTTGTTTGAATTCTTGGTGGATTGAACGCGCCGAAGAACAAGGTCGCCTTCCTCGAGACTTCTGGCATTAACTTTGCGGCTATGGTAGCGGCGCAAAGCTTGCTGGTAGCGAGCAGCTCGTACAGCGGCCTGAAGACGGTCTTCCTCAAGGAGCAGCGCGTCATCTTGTCGCAGCTGCTCTTGCTCAAGCTCATCATAAGCGAGCACTCGAGGCGACCCGTATACGAGTTCCGTGGGGAGAACTGCCTCTGCTCCATAGACTAGAGCGAAAGGTGTCTGGCCAGTGGCTCGATTTGGCATCGTCCTGATCGACCAAAGAACCACCGGCAGCTCCTCAATCCAGTTCTTTCCGCACTTGCGCAGCCTGTCGAAAGTCCTGGTCTTGAGCCCGCGCAGCACTTCAGCATTTGCCCTCTCCGCTTGACCGTTGCTTCTCGGGTAAGCAACAGAAGCGAAGCAGACCTTGGCGCCAAGATCTTGGACGTACTGCATGAAGGTGCGGCTCGTGAATTGCGTGCCGTTGTCGGTGATGATCCTATTAGGGATCCCGAAGCGGCAAACAATCGACCTGAAGAACTTGACTACTGACTGTGCTGTCACCTTCCTCACTGCTTCCACTTCCGGCCACTTTGTGAACTTGTCGATTGCAACGTACAAGTACTCAAAGCCCTCGACAGCTCGGGGAAAGGGGCCGAGGATGTCGAGCCCCCAGACTGAAAATGGCCAGGATAAAGGGCTCGTCTGGAGAGCTTGAGCTGGCTGGTGTATCTGCTTGGAATGGAACTGGCACGCTTCACACTTGGTTACTTGTGCAGTTGCATCCTGGAGGGCTGTCGGCCAAGAGAAACCTTGCCGGAATGCTTTGCCGGCAAGCGCTCTTGCGCCAATGTGGTGACCACATATGCCTCCATGTATCTCTGCCAACAGCTTTTGTCCATCTTCCTGGTGAATACACTTCAATTTCACACCGTTAAGTCTTCTTCTGTACAGTGTGTTGTCGACGAACTGGTACATACTTGACTGCCGGGCTACTCTTTCCGCTTCTTCTTGCTCTTCGGGAAGTTCTCCTATCTGAAGGAAACGGATAATCTGTTGTGCCCATGCTGGAGCTTGTGGCTCGATAACAAGGACTAAAGGCACATCTGCTGCTGCGAGAACATCCGCTTCTACGGCGAGAACCTGCGGCTCAGCCGGAGCTTGACGTTCCCCGGCAAGCTTGCCGGAGCGAAACTTGTCGGGAGCGTCTGCTTCAATGGATCAAACCCTAGGGCTTGCCAGAGCAGACTGCTCCTCAGCACCCTTGGCGTTGATCTTGGGGACCTTCTTGGCAGTGGCTTCGGGGAGCTCTGCCGGAAAATAGTCACCAGAAATCAACTTCCTCTTCTTGCTCTGTCCAGTTGATGGTGTTACAGACGGTTGAGTCAGTTTGAGCACAAAGATCCCTGGTTCCACAGGTAACTTAAGTGCGGCGCACTTCGACAGGCCATCGGCAATGTCGTTCTGAGCTCTTGGAACATGTTCCATCTTTAGGCCGTCAAAGTGCTCTTCTAACTTTCTCACTTCATCAACGTAAGCTTCCATCAACGGACTCTGATAATTCTTGTTCACTTGGCGGACGACAAGCTGCGAGTCACCCCTGACAATGAGCTTCTTGATTCCAAGGTCTGCCGCGATCCTGAGACCGGCAAGCAAACCTTCATACTCTGCGGTATTGTTTGTTGCTTGCTCCTTGGGAAAGTGCATCTGGACTACATACTTGAGGTGCTCTCAGGTGGGCGCAACAAGTAGCACGCCCGCACCGGCGCCTTGCAGCGAGAAGGCACCATCAAAGTACATCAGCCACTTTTTGCTTGCTTCCTTGACGGGGATGCTCGTTTCTGGAATTTCTTCATCTGGTGTTGGTGTCCACTCTGCTATGAATTCTGCCAATGCTCTGCTCTGGATAGCTGAAGTGCTCTCAAACTTGAGGCCAAAGCTTGACAGTTCCAGTGCCCACTCGACAATCCTGCCTGTTGCTTCTGGATTCTGCAGTATCCTCTTCAGCGGAAAACGAGTGACAATTGTGATCTCATGTGCTTGGAAGTAATGGCGCAGCTTTCTCGAGGCCATGAGAAGGCTGAAAAGCAATTTCTGCACACCAGAGTACCTTGACCTAACCCCCTGTAGAAGGGAACTGACAAAATAAACTGGACGCTGCACCATTCTCTTCTGTATCTCTTCACGCGTCTGTGCAGATCCATCTTTGTCGGGACCAGAGCTTGTCGGTGAGGCCCCCTGCTTGTCGCTGGATGCATCTGCCGTGGTTGCTGGCTCATCATCCGCCTCCCTCTCCGCTACTAACGCAGCACTAACCACTTGATTGGTTGCCGCTATATACAGCAACAACTTCTCTTGTGGCTTAGGTGTGACAAGTGTTGGAGTGGAGGACAGGTATCTCTTTAAGTCCTACAGCGCAGCCTCCGCTTCCGGAGTCCATTTCATTGGACCTGCCTTTTTCAATATTTTGAAAAACGGCAGGGCGCGCTCAGCAGACCTAGAGATAAACCTGCTGAGAGCAGCCACGCAACCGGCAAGTCTTCGTACATCCTTGACGCGCTTTGGTGCTTCAATCTGCTCAATGGCCTTGATCTTGTCGGGATTGGCTTCAATTCCCCGCTGAGACACGAAGAACCCGAGAAGCTTGCCGGAGGGGACTCCAAACACACACTTCTCGGGGTTAAGCTTGAGGTTGATCTTGCGCAGATTTGCAAAGGTTTTGTCTAAATCCGGAATCAGAGTTGCCTTGTCCTTGCTCTTGACCACTATGTCATCCATGTAGGCTTCCACATTTCTGTGCATTTGTGGCTCAAAAGCGTCATGGACTACCCTTGCAAATGTTGAACCAGCATTCTTTAAACCGAAAGGCATCCGTATGAAACAGTATGTGCCACATGGAGTGATGAATGCGGTCTTCTCCTCATCCTCTTCTGCCATGAAGATCTGATGGTATCCTGAGTATGCGTCAAGAAATGAAAGCAAGTCACATCCAGCCGTGGAGTCAACAATCTGGTCAATGCGCGGCAAGGGAAATGGGTCTTTGGGACAAGCTTTATTGACATCGGTAAAGTCGATACAAAGCCTCCATTTCCCGTTTGCCTTGCGCACGACTACAAGATTGGCCAACCACGTAGGATGGAGCACTCCTCTGACAAGGCCTGCTGCTTCCAACTTCTTGATTTCTTCTGCGATGAATTCTTGGCGCTCCATTTCTTGTTTCCTGACCTTCTGCTTGACGGGCCGCGCATGAGACAGACAACAAGATGGTGCTCGATTACTTTCCTGGGAACACCGGGGATTTCAGACGGTTGCCACGCAAACACGTTGACATTCGCCCGCAGGAAAGCAACGAGCGCGCTTTCCTATTTAGGGTCGAGAGTGGCACTGATGGTGAAGGTACCACCAGTGCCGTCCTCCTTGGCGGATACCTTCTTGGTCTCTGGCGGAGCTGCCATTGTCTTCTTATGCTTGCCGGTGGAGCTCGATGGTGCGTCCTCGACGGTAGCGCAACACTCCGAAGAGGTGCGCTTGCCGGAGTGGGCATCAGAACTCTTGCCGGACTTGGTCTTCTTCTTCCCCCCGGGAGCTTCAACGGCAAGTGACTTGCGATCTGTTGCGGCTGCTGCTTCCCGGTAGATCTTGTCGGCGCAGATAAGAGCATCCTTCTTGTCGCCAGGGACAGAGATGACACTTATCGGGCCTGGCATCTTCAGCATGTTGTATGCGTAGTGAGAGGCTGCCATGAATTTGGCGAGTGTTGGACGGCCGAGTATCCCATTGTAAGGCAATGGAAAGTCAGCAACGTCAAAAGTGACCCTCTCAGTCCTGAAGTTCCACTCGCCGCCAAATGTCACCGGCAACGTGATCTTTCCCTTCGGCTTGCTCCTTCCCGGATTGATTCCTTGGAATGTGCCGGTCTCTTCGAGCTCGCTGTCAGGGATCTGGAGTTTTTGGAGTACCGCGGAGGAGATCAGGTTCATGCCGGCCCCGCCGTCAACTAGCATCTTAGTGACCTTGAGGTCGCGGATAGTTGGTGAAACCATTATCGGCAAGCACCCGACCGCAGTTATGCGATCAGGGTGGTCCTCAATATCAAAGATGATAGGCGTGCTGGACCATTTCAGAGGCTTGCGTGACCTGACGGGTGGTTCTGCCGCATTGACTTCCCGCACCCACTGCTTGAGCTGGCGGTGTGAAGTATGCAGAGAAGCACCGCCGTCAACGCACAGGACCTCCGTGGCTTTCTGGAACTCCTGCTCACCAGTCTCGTCATCATCCATATCTTCATCGTCGTCATCATCTTCATCCTTGTCACGGCCGCGGGGAGGTCTGTCTCCTTGCCGCTGTTTGGCCTTGCCGCAGCGTCCTCCTCGGCCGGGGCGTTTCTTGCCGGATCCTCCAGTACCTTCTTGGGCCTTCTCCTTGTCGCGTCGCTCGTATTCGGCCTTTTGCTGCTCGACAAGCTGCTCGGCCTTCTTGCAACTCTGGAGATCATGGCCCTTGGTGCGGTGGATCTTGTAGTACTGCTTGTTGGTGCTGTCCTACTTGTCGGCGACCGCCACAGCTTCGGCTTCCTTGGCGCCACCTCCGTTGCCGGACTGCTCAACGACTAGCACATTTTTGCCTTTCTTCTTCCTGTTGTTCCGCCGCCGGTTTCTCTTTGCCGGGGCAGCATCCTCGCTGTCAGATCCTCCTGCTTCTGTATTCTCTCCGGGGAGTTTCCTCCCTTCCACAGCACGTGCACACTTGTCGGCCAGGGCATATAGCTCACTGACGTCTCTGATCTTGCACATCGCCATCTCCTCCCGCATCCTGCGGTTTCGCACGTTCTGACGGAACGCGCTGATGACCGCGGCAGGGTGGACATCTGGGATGTTGTGCTGTACACGGCTGAATCTCTGAATGTACTTGCGCAGGGGCTCTCCTTCCTTCTAGGCGAGCAGATGAAGGTCGCTCTCTTGGCCATGAGGTTTGTGGCCACCTGTAAAGGCGCCGACAAACTGATGGCATAGGTCTGCCCAGGAGGATATGTGATGTAGGGTGGAACCCTATAGCGTCGATCTTTCACGTTTGGAGGGGATCCTACGGAGGGAACACGAAGAACGCGCGGAAGAACACGAGGAAATCACGGGGAGGAACGAGAGAGACACTCAACCGACAAGAGATCAATCACACGAGGTCTAGATCATCGAAGCACGAGTAACACATGGTCCAAAATCAACAAAGGAAAGATACAAAGGTAACCGTTCTTCTCCGAGAGGAGGTCTTGAATCCACGAGGGGATCTTCCCGTAAAGGGGTCTTGAATCCGAGAGGATCTTCTCCGAAGAGGCCGCGGTCTCTCACGAGGAGGAGATCCGATAGATGAGCGAGGCTCTATCTCAAAAACGAGCTAAATCAACACTAAGTCTCAAAGTGAGGAGATGGGGTCCTATATATAGAGTTGGGGGGCGAAGGGGTACATGGGCTCAGCCCAACACGCGCGTGCAGGCGCTGGCCGGATGATCCGGACGAGGGTCCGGATGATCCGGGCTGGTCCGGATGATCCGGGTGGAGGCCCGGATGAGCCGGAGGGTTGGCTGGTGGTCGCGCAGGGCCGGATGTCCGGCTGGAGGTCCGGATGTCCGGGCCGGGTCCGGATGATCCGGGACGGGGTCCGGATGATCCGGCTTCAGGGTGGAGCTTCTGTAGGCTTCGGTCGATTTAGCCGGATCGTCCGGACCGGGGTCCGGATCGTCTGGGCTCTGTCCGGATCGTCCGGGCCGCCGTCCGGATCGTCCGGCCACTCTGGTCCTTGGTGCTTTTTCCTCTCCGTCTTCTCGCATGTGTTCCGCTTCCGGTTCTCCTTGCTTCCTAGCCTCTTCATGGTTGACTCCTTGGTACCTGAGTATGCATAGCATTTCCATCTAGGGTAGTAACCATGTCTCATGTGAATCGAAAGGGAAATGTGAGAGGAGTGATGTCACCTCGGTTTCAAGAGCTCTTGCACGTGCTCGAGTCATGGGTCCTTGTGGGGTTGGATGTGTTGATGTAGATTCCATGGGGATGATGGAAGGATGCTCCGCATCATATCCCCTCCCTTCGAAAGGATCCGACCTCGGATCTAGATCTTCATCACCATGGAAAGGCGAGAGGTCTTTGACGTTGAAGGTGTCGCTCACGTTGTACTTGTCGCTTGGTAGGTCGAGCTTGTAGGCGTTGTTGTTGTAGCGTGCTAACACCTTGAAGGGTCCATCGGCTCGAGGTAGAAGTTTGGACTTGCGTTCGTTGGGGAAGAGTTCCTTGCGAAGGTGTAGCCACACGAGATCTCCTATGTTGAAGATCATGGGTTGCTTGTTGATGTTGAGCTTTGTCACTAGTCGTTGTACTTGGCGCTCGATGGTGTTTCTTGCATCTTCATGCATCTTCTTGATGTAGCTTGCACGGGCACTTGCGTCGAGGTTGGTGCGCTCTTGTAGAGGTAGAGGTAGAATGTCCAATGGGGACAATGGGTTGAAGTCGTAGACGACCTCGAAGCGGGACTTGCCAGTCGTCGAATGTCTTGCGCCGTTGTAGGCGTACTCGGCGATGGGTAGACACGCCTCCCACTCCTTGATGTTCTTCTTGATCAACACGCGAAGTAGAGTGGAGAGCGTCCGGTTCGTCACCTCCGTTTGGCCGTCGGTTTGAGGATGGTATGCGAATGAGAACAAGAGCTTGATTCCGAGCTTGGCACATAGGGTCTTCCACAAGTAACTCAAGAACTTGACGTCGCGGTCGGAGACGATTGTCTTTGGTACTCCATGGAGGCGCAAGATGTCCCTACAAAAGAGATTTGCAATATGTGAAGCATCGTCTACCTTGTTGCAAGGAATAAAATGTGCCATTTTAGAAAATCTATCCACAACAACAAACACGGAATCCTTTCCATTTTGAGTTCTAGGTAAACCAAGTACAAAGTCCATGCTAATGTCTTCCCAAGGTTGATATGGAATTGGAAGAGGCATGTAAAGACCATGAGATTGGGCTTTTGACTTAGCTTTGCGGCATGTAGAGCATTGGGTGGTGAAGCGTGAGACGTCTCGAAACATCTTGGGCCTAAAGTAGTTCTTGGAGAGCGTGGCGAAGGTCTTGTCGCGTCCAAAATGTCCCATGAGTCCACCTCCATGAGCCTCTTGCAAAAGGAGCAAACGAAGAGAAGACTCAGGTATGCATAGTTTGTTAGCTCTCATAAGATAACCATCCTTGAGGTAATATTGTTCCCAAGATGTATGCGTCAAACATTTAGCATAATGAGGTGCAAAAGATGGATCACTAGCATACAAATCTTTGATGTGCTCAAAGCCAATAACATTCAACTCAAGTTGGGTGACAAGCGTACATATGCGTGAAAGTGCATCGGCAACTACATTTTCCTTGCCCTTAATGTACTTGATCACATATGGGAAAGATTCTATAAATTCACTCCATTTGGCATGACGCTTGTTCAATTTAGTTTGACCTTTTAAGTATTTAAGCGTTTCATGATCGGTATGGATGACAAACTCATGAGGTCTAAGATAATGTTCCCAAACATGTAGGACACGCACTAAAGCATACAATTCTTTGTCATAGATGGGATAGTTAAGTTGAGCACCGGAGAGTTTTTCACTAAAATAAGCAGTGACTCGTTTTTCTTGCATTAAAACTCCGCCAATTCCGGTACCACTTGCATCACAATGAACCTCAAAAGTTTTGTCAAAATTGGGCAAAGCAAGAATCGGAGCATGAGTAAGCAAAGACTTGAGCTCATCGAAAGCGTTGGATTGCAAAGGTCCACAAACAAAAGGAGTATTCTTCTTACTCAAAGCATGCAAAGGAGCTGCAATAGTGCTAAAGTTTTTCACAAAGCGACGATAAAAACCTGCAAGACCGAGGAAACTTCGCACTTGTTGCAAATTGGTGGGTTGGGGCCAAGTTTTAATTGCTTTGATCTTAGTTTCATCAACATGGACAACCTTTGAAGACACAACGAAACCCAAGAAAACCACTTTGTCAACGCCAAAAGTGCATTTTTTCAAGTTGGCATAAAGACTTTCCTTTCGAAGTGTTTGCAAAACAAGCTTAACATGATCAAGATGTTCTTTCATGGTTTTGCTAAACACAAGAATATCATCGAAGTAAACCACAACAAAGATTCCAATGTAGGGTCGAAGTACATGATGCATGAGACGCACAAAAGTTCCGGGTGCTTCCGACAAACCCATAGGCATGACCAACCATTCATATAAGCCAAATTTTGTTTTGAAAGCGGTTTTCCATTCATCACCCTCATGAATGCAGATTTGATAATAGCCACTTTTAAGATCAATTTTTGAGAAAAAGTTGGCTCCACTAAGTTCATCAAGCATATCATCTAAGCGAGGAATGGGATGCCTATAGCGCACGGTGATAGCATTTATAGGTCTACAATCGGAGCACAATCGGAAACTTCCATCGGGCTTAGGCACAAGTATAACGGGTATGGCACAAGGGCTTAAGCTTTCACGTACATGACTGTTGTCGATTAGTTGTTGTACTTGCTGTTGAATCTCCTTGGTTTCTTCGGGATTGACACGGTAGGGAGCTTTGTTTGGAAGTGGCGCTCCGGGGATGAGGTCGATTCGATGCTCAATGCCTTGAAGAGGAGGTAGACCCGGAGGTATCTCATCAGGGAAAACATCTTGAAATTCCTGCAAAAGAGATTGAAATACCAAAGGTAGCTCATGAGTGGTGTTAGTTTTTGGTTCTCCATCCTTGCACACAAGGACAAAGTGCATCACACTCGATGGGTTCTCACACACTTCTCTCATCTCATGTTTGGTGGCGAATAGTATGAGGTTTTTCTCTCTAGGCGAAGAGGCGCTCAAATTTGGCTTGTGGCTCTCACTCACTTTTTGGTGGCTCACTTTCTCACTCTTATCTCTTTGGTTGGTGGCTTGTTTGTCGGCTATCACTTGACTAGGAGACATGGGTCGTAGGACATATTCTTTGCCTTTCATCTTGAAGCTATAGTGGTTTGTACGCCCATTGTGGTAGACACCATGGTCGAATTGCCATGGCCGACCAAGGAGGAGGTGGCCAACGGTCATTGGGACCACATCACACTCCAAAGTGTCCTCATATGCACCGATTTTGAAAGATACTTTGACCGTATGCTCAACTCGTATAGTGCCGGAGTCACTTAGCCATTGAACCTTGTAGGGTTGCAGATGCTTCTTCTTGACCAATTGAAGCTTGGAGCATAGTTCTTCGCTTGCCAAGTTGTGGCAACTACCTCCATCGATGATGACCTTGACGGAGCGTCCATTGATGCCGGCCTTTGTGTGGAAGATGTGGCATCTTTGATCTTCTTCTTGTTGATGTTGAAGTGTCAAGACCTTGGAGACAACAAGAGCGGGGCTCGTATCTTCATCACAAAAGACTTGATCAACTTCATCCTCGTTGATGCGCCGGTGCATGGCCACTTGCTCAATAGCTTCCATTTCATCTTCACTCATTGAGTCGTATGTGCCATCGTCGTTGAGTATCATGGTGCGCTTGTTGGTGCATTCATAGGACTTGTGGCCTCGGCCGCCGCAAGTGAAGCACTTGAAGGAGCTTGTCTTGACGGTCTCATCGGTTGGAGTAGATGATGAAGCACGCGGCTTGGAGTTGCTTGTAGTAGGAGGAGGACGACTTGAACTTGTAGAAGTTTTCTTGTAACTTGACTTGTCGTCGTTGCTTGGAGAAGGCTTGGTTGATGTCGAAGTTGGAGTAGTTGTTGAAGCTTGGTTGTTGGAGAAGTCGTATGTCTTGGAGGAGTACTTGGCGTACTTGAAGTCATCTTGCACTTGTCGTTCCGCCTTTGTAGCTTGATGCACAAGCTCAATGAGGTTGGAGTAGGGTTGGAAGTCGGCGATCTTCTTGATGGGATGGTTGTGTCCATTCAAGAATCGTGCCATTGTTTGCTCATCATCCTCCGTGACATTGGCTCGAATCATGGCAATCTCCATTTCTTTGTAGTATTCTTCAACACTCTTTGTTCCTTGCTTGAGGAGTTGTAGCTTCTTGAAAAGATCACGGTTGTAGTAGGTGGGCACAAAGCGTGCTCGCATGACATCCTTCATTTGAGCCCAAGTGGTGATTGGAGGGTCACCTCTTACTTGTAGGTGCTCAATTACTTGTTCCCACCATATGAGCACATAGTCTTGGAACTCAAGTGATGCCATAGCGATCTTCTTCTCTTCCTCATAGTTGTGCAAACGAAAGATTTTGTCGACCTTCAATGCCCATGAGAGGTACTCTTCGGGATCATTGGTTCCATTGAACTTGGGCATTGTGAACTTTAGCTTGCCGTAGCTTTGTTCTTCATTGTGTTGAGGTCGATGTTGATGATGACATTCTTGACGTGGAGGGTGATCATCCTCATGTTGCTCTTGGCGAGGAGCAAGTCCATGATCAACTTGCTCTTGTTGACCTTGAGGTTGGGGATGAGCTTGAGGAACTTGCGGAGGAGCTTGTGGGGCTTGACGTTGCGCACGCGGATAGTAGTTCCTCTCTTGTATTTCTTCTCGAAGGGCTTCCTCTTGATTGAGCCTTTCGCGATTGCGGTTGGCGATAGCTCGACTTGATGCTTGAAGGGCTTGTTCCGCCTCAAGAGCTTGTGCTTCTCGTTGTTGTTGTTGAAGACGTTGAGCCTCGGCGTCTTGTTGCTCTTGGTGTAGGCGCACTCGTTCCTGTTCTTGTTGGCGACGAAGACGTTGTCGTTCTTGAGCTTGAGCAAACGCTACTTGGTTTGATTGAGGACGAGGAACTTGTTCATCAACTTGCTCTTGGGAATGCTTGTCGTGTAGCGGGTTGCGAGATGCATGACGGTCTTGACGCGCGGCTCGTCGAAGAGTGTTCGATGACGGTGTACTTGTGTCGGAGAAGGAGTCGTCGGAGTGGCGACTTGAGTGGCTCCGTCTTGAGTGTGAGGAAGTAGAAGGACGCCGGTTCACCAACAAGGTGCAGATCTCGTCCATTCTTGCATCGTTCTCTTTCTTGTGCGCGTCGAGTTTGTTGTCGAAGTAGTCTCTTGTACGTTGCTCGGAGAGTCGCAAGTCGGTGGCGAGGTTGTCGATGCGTTCGCTCATTGCTTGTTGCTCTTGATGGAGAGCTCGTTGTGCGCCAAAGAGGTGGCTCTTGGTGACGTATGATGACATGTCGTCGTCTTGCTCGATGAAGAGTGGATTTGTATAAGAACTTGGCCTATCCATCATTTCAAGCAAATTGTGAGTGGTAGAAGGAGAAGAACTAATACCAATGTACCTTTGACCGAAGTTGAAGATGAATCAAGTTCACTCAAATGCGGACAATGAAATAGCACTATTGGTACCGATCCTTGTCGATTCTCACACCTACACAAGTAAAAGCTTTTGGTGGAGCTTGGTTAGGATGGTGGCACAAAATTGATTGCAATCGTTAGCTTGACTCAAAAATGTTGAAGAAGATTCGCAAATTCGCATATGCAACAAGTAGACCAAGCAAGTAGTGGTACACGGAAACACACACGCAAATAGATAAATGGGATTGTGCAAACCAAAAGTGAGCCAAAATGTGGAATCCACGAAAATGCTCTTGTTGCACAATACTAGAGAGACGCTAGCACGATTGCACAATAGGCGGATACGGAGCTTGTGCACAACCTACTAGGCAAAAATGCAACGATCTCTATCCCAAGTATGCTATATGTATGGTATTTCGGTGCAATGATCCAAGATGATCTTATATGACAATCTTAATGTTGTATGATGCTATGCTTGTTGCTTATAAGCTCTTTGCTTATCTTTCCTCTTTTTCTTAGAAGCTTGAGTGGCTCTTTCTCTTGTGAGCTCTTTTCTTATGCAAACTTGAAGAACCAAGATAGCAATTGTGTATGCGATGACAACTTTGTGACACACAAGTTGATTCCGAGATATGCACCACGATGGTATGTATGATATGGTGTATGCAACTAATGTGCACAAGTCACGTTGCCGGCAATACTCAATGGCTAGTCTCGATGGGTAAGCAACGCAAAGGATGGTCTATCATGGTTATCAGTGCAATTGCAAAGTATGACAAAGATGTCGTCGAAGTTACCGTCCGTAGCGAAGATGAGTAGTCGACGAAAATGAGCGTTTATTGTTGATGTCTCACCGCACCTAAATAGCCGAAACACAATAGGACACGGAAGTCTCAACTCAAATTCTCGAACTCAAATTCGAATGGTAGTATGGAGGTTGTGTCGTGGGTTGTTGGCAAGTGGAAGTGGTGGTGGTTGGGGTGGGTAGGTGTAGGTGGTGGTGGTGGTGGAGGGAGACTGCACAAGTGCAGTTTCGGCAGAGGACGCCGGATGATCCGGGCCAGGAGCCGGATGATCCGGGCATGTCCGGATGATCCGGGTCAGGGTCCGGATCGTCCGGGCAGGTCAAACGCGATCGGGACTGCTCGGGAAGAACACGAAAACGGGGAGAAATTTGACGATTTCAGGGATTTTGGATGGATTTCGAGGGGGAGGAGGTGCGGAAAAGCAAGATCCACGAGTTACACACCGAATCCACGGATCAAAAACAACAAAACATCATCAAAACTAACAAATCACAAAAAAATTTGGGGGTTATTTTTGGTGGGGATTTTCGGATTTAGGACGAAGACAACAAAATCAAGCTAGAAAACGAGGGGTAGGGGCTCCAAAAACGTGATCAACGTGGCTCATGATACCATATGATGTAGGGTGGAA
This sequence comes from Triticum timopheevii, assembly GCA_963921465.1. Taxonomy (NCBI): domain Eukaryota; kingdom Viridiplantae; phylum Streptophyta; class Magnoliopsida; order Poales; family Poaceae; genus Triticum; species Triticum timopheevii. The sequence goes on from OY997262.1 coordinate 187,460,428, forward strand.
CCCTATAGCGTCGATCTTTCACGTTTGGAGGGGATCCTACGGAGGGAACACGAAGAACGCGCGGAAGAACACGAGGAAATCACGGGGAGGAACGAGAGAGACACTCAACCGACAAGAGATCAATCACACAAGGTCTAGATCATCGAAGCACGAGTAACACATGGTCAAAAATCAACAAAGGAAAGATACAAAGGTAACCGTTCTTCTCCGAGAGGAGGTCTTGAATCCACGAGGGGATCTTCCCGTAAAGGGGTCTTGAATCCGAGAGGATCTTCTCCGAAGAGGCCGCGGTCTCTCACGAGGAGGAGATCCGATAGATGAGCGAGGCTCTATCTCAAAAACGAGCTAAATCAACGCTAAGTCTCAAAGTGAGGAGATGGGGTCCTATATATAGAGTTGGGGGCGAACGGGTACATGGGCTCAGCCCAACACGCGCGCGCAGGCGCTGGCCGGATGATCCGGACGAGGGTCCGGATGATCCGGGCTGGTCCAGATGATCCGGGTGGAGGCCCGGATGAGCCGGAGGGTTGGCTAGTGGTCGCGCAGGGCCGGATGTCCGGCTGGAGGTCCGGATGTCCGGGCCGGGTCCGGATGATCCGGGACGGGGTCCGGATGATCCGGCTTCAGGGTGGAGCTTCTGTAGGCTTCGGTCGATTTAGCCGGATCGTCCGGACCGGGGTCCGGATCGTCCGGGCTCTGTCAGGATCGTCCGGGCCGCCGTCCGGATCGTCCGGCCACTCTGGTCCTTGGTGCTTTTTCCTCTCTGTCTTCTCGCATGTGTTTCGCTTCCGGTTCTCCTTGCTTCCTAGCCTCTTCATGGTTGACTCCTTGGTACCTGAGTATGCATAGCATTTCCGTCTGAGGTAGTAACCATGTCTCATGTGAATCGAAAGGGAAATGTGAGAGGAGTGATGTCACCTCGGTTTCAAGAGCTCTTGCACGTGCTCGAGTCATGGGTCCTTGTGGGGTTGGATGTGTTGATGTAGAGTCCATGGGGATGATGGAAGGATGCTCCGCATCAATATGGAGTTGTCCGGCAAGTGCGTGAGCCAGGACCTGACATTGGGCTTGAGCACCAGCGGGAAGTAGTTGGCAAGGATCTTGTCGTCCCGCCCCCCGGCAGCTTGCACCGCGATGGTGTAGATGCTGAGGAACTCCAACGGATGTGACTTGCCGTCGTACTTCTCTGGTACGTCTGGCTTGAAATTCTTCGTGCTGGGCCATTGGACTTGCCGTAGCTCACGAGTGAACGCAGGGCAACCTACCGCGTACGACAAGTCGCCTGGTTCCCTTGGCACATGCATGTCGACAGAGGGCCCAGCGCGCTGGTCTGATTGACGTCGCGCTTCTCTTCGATGCTCGATGCGAGTACGAGCGTCTTCTTGCTGTCGTTCATGGAGAACTTGGCGCTGATCGCGACGAGCTCGTGGATCTGATGATGCGGTGGAGTCGTTGTCGAGGTAGATCCGGCGAGTCGGGGATCTTGGCCTTCGGGGTGGAGAGTGCATAGTGGTTGCACCCCCACCGGTTTTGTTGCCATCGGCTCATGCCTGGCAATCTTGCCGCGGCTGCGAGTTACTCGGCTGCCGTGGGGTGTCGCCGTTGGCGAAGCCGATGAGACTCTGAATGGTGGCCCTCCATTCGTCGATCTTGTCTGCCGTTGGAGGGTAATCCAGGAGCAGTTGAGCTCGTGCCAAAGCTTCTGCTGGAGTGGTGGGTGGCAGTGGCGAACGGTGCAAGGAGCGGGATATGCTCGGACTTCTAACTATGTTAGAAGGAGCAGTATCCCATCCAGGCGACCGTGTCTTGCTCGTGCCAGCATGTTGGCGTGCATGCTGGTCTTGAGCACCCTGAGATCCACCAGCTCGATCTTGGTCCAACGAGCGTATGGTACCGCGAGTACCATGACGCTGTCGGTCCCGCGCCTCCTGGGATGGGCGCGGTGCATGTACGGACGCCGAGGTCTGCGCAGCCTTGTCCTTGGACCTGGCAGCACCGTGAGCTCCCTCGTCAATGCCCGTTCCTCCGCCGGCGTCTACCCCACCACCCGTTTGCTCCGGTGGCAGTGGGATCGGCGTGGACGGAGAAGCCACCTCCGAAGCCTTCTTCTTCGGCGGCATGTCAATGAAGAGGATGAAGATCTAGCTCGTGTGAATCGTCGGATCAGGTTCACACAACCTCGACGCCCCCTACCTGGCGCGCCAAAGATGCCGGGGAAGCTGATCCACGAGCACCTATGGGACCGGCGGACCGAGCCCCTTTCGGTTCGGCGGAGGGCGGAGATCGCGCGAAGAGCAGATCGAGGCGAAGCACACGAGCGGTTAACCCAGCTTCGGAGCTCTCCAGAGAGATAATACTCCTACTGCTGCATGTCTGAGTGTATTGTGTTCTTGCTCGGGAGCGCTGAGTGCTACAGTACACACTAGCTGCTAACGAGACAGAGCGTGAGTGTTTTTCTGCCTTCGAACCCCCCTCTACGTTGCGCATGGGCCTCCTTTTATATGCTCAAGGGGTCACCGACAGGTGGCAACGTAGACAAGGGTAAAAATGGAAAAGAATTGCGGTTGGTACAACTACTTGTACAGTGTATCATACCTAACCCTGATGGCAGGGGACAAAGGCATTAAATGCCCGTCTGCGTCGCCCAAACAGTGCAAAAAGGGAACGTCAGGGGCGCCACCGCTTGCCACAATGGCGATCTTGTCAGCGCCGCTTGCCACCGCGCACTGCTGGCTGCACAGCCTCTTTCCACACGCGCCTGGAAAGGTCCCAGGGCGACACGTTGGTGGATGTGCTGGAGCACGGGTACAGAGTGGTAGCTTGCCGCGGCAAGCGCCTTGTCATGGTTGTTATCTTGTCGCGCCCGAAAGCTTGTCGCTCACCGGGCCTTGCCGGGACGCGTGGCGCCTCGCGGCAAGTTCCTTGAGATGCCTTGGTTGGCCTTCCCGGCAAGCTCCTCTTGCCAGGGTCTTGTCTCCTTGGCTTGAATACTTTGTTCTTGAATGGCTCCAAAGGAACCACGGAGGACCTTGGCGGTCACCCAGCAAGCCCTGCCGCGGGGTGCTGCGACTGCCCGTGCACAAGTTCGGGATACTAGGGTACCCCTACTCTAGTACACCGACAGTATGAAAAACAGGACGGCGTGACATATTGACATGTATGATGTATAAAGTGTAAACTAAGCACAAGGTGCTTGAACTTGTTAGAATCGATGCAAGCTAGAAACCATATGAAAGATGAAACCAATATCACTCTGCCAAATTAAAAGGGTGCCCTAACAAATGTATTTGACCAAATTAGAAGCAATACATGGCAACAGACTAGAAATAATATGCAATATGCAACGAATAAAGGTGACTCATCGTAAGTGATTGATGCAGGATACAGAAGAGAGGTAGTTTCATGTAAGAACAAGGTTAACACATAGATGTAGTGTGTACCAAAAATAGGAAGGCATGTCATATTCACAGGTATAGTGTGTAAACTAAGCAGATGCAATTTACCCTAATTAGAAGCATTACAAGCTAGACACCGTATGCAACATGCAACGACATATCACACTGCGAAGTTGGAGCAAGCACCTGTGATGGTGGTGTAGGGGAAGTGCGGTCTTCAGGTACAGAGCAACGTTCAATATCTTCATTTACGCTTGCTATTTCTTGAGAATCATGTGAAGAGGATGAAATTGCATTCTTTATAAGAGTATTGCGTCTCATATTAACCCACGCGCGTGATTGTCTCATCATAAGCGATAGACGCAGGATACACAAGAACAGTAGTTTGATGTAAGAACATGGTGTGATAGGCAGATGTAGTATGTACCAAAAACAGGAAGGCATGTCATATTCACATGTATAATGTGTAAGCTAAGGAGATGCAATTTGACAAATTAGGAGCATTGATGAGGGATACACAAGAAAAGTAGTTTGATGTAAGAATATGGTTAATAGAAAGACGTAGTATGTACCAAAAATAGGAAGGCATGTCATATTCATAGGTATAATGTGTTAACTAAGCAGATGCAATTTACCCTAATTAGAAGCATTACAAGGTAGACACCATATGCAACATGCAACCACATATCACACTGCCAAGTAAGAGCAAGCACCTGCGATGGTGGTGTGGGGGAACTGTGGTGATCAACTAGAGAGCTACGCTGACTATCTTCATTTAGCCTTGTTGTTTCTTGAGAATCATGTGGGGAGGATGACACTGCACTCTTTAAACAAGTAGGGCGTCTCACAGTAACCCACTCGAGTGACTGTCTCATCATAAGTGATTGACGAGGGATACAAAAGAGCATTAGTTTGATGTACGAACATGGTTAATGGACATATGTAGTATGTATCAAAAACAGGAAGGCATGTCATTATCAAAGGTATAATGTGTAAAGTAAGCAGATGCAATTTAACCAAATTGGAAGCAATACAAGCTAGACACCATATGCAACATGCAACCACATTTGACAGTGCGAAGTTAAAGAAAGCACCTGGGATGGTTGTGTGTGGCAATTGAGATCATCAACTGCAGAGCTACATTTACTGTCTCCAACTGTTGACACTGCACCCATTAGAGCGCTAAAACGCTTAGTGCTTATCTTCGAATTACACTGGAGCGACTTCTATCTTTTCTTTTCTGCATTCATCAACACTTCGTCAGAGTCTGAAATACCCATGCATAAAAAAACAATAGTGTGAGTATGAGTGAAGTGTGTGCACAATTAGTACAGTGTAAAGGTAGCAGATAGCAGGTCGGTGAGAAATAAATGACGGGCGACATATGATAGCTCTACAACATGCATGGCACACTAAATTACTACAGGATTCTATGAAAATAACAGTCGACTGAAAGCAAATAGGTCAGTCCATTTTTTCTGCACCGTCCGATGTACAAAGAATGGGCAGATCGCCTTCATCTACCTCCAACCAGTCAGTGTTGACGATCTTCCTCGAAACGCCAGCGACCATCAGCCCAATATTCCTCCCCTGCCTGCGCCCTCCCCTCGACCTCACTGCACCGCCGTGCTTGGCACCGCCCCCAGCCATCCATTCAAGCCTCGTCGACCTCCAGATCAGGCGCAAGTAGCTCCTGCGCCCCACACCCCTATGATAGACACCGATGCGTTGCTTCCCCGGGGAACAGGCGGACTAGGTGCTCCGCGCGCCTAAGAAGGTGCTGCTTCTTTTAATTGCGGTTCGACTGACCCTGAATTGAAATCCAGGTGGGCTACTGACCTCTAGCAAAGGTGAAATAGTAAAAGGGAGGAAACCTTGTGCATTTAGTATCACGAAGAAGATGCAGTAAGAAGCGCTCAACTAGTTTCTTTCGTGGGATGAATACGGTGTGAGCGGAGACGTAAGATTTGCACGAATAAGGGAAGAGGAGTACCTCTTTCTCCTGGCAATGCTGTGTACTCCTTCTGTTTTTCTGACGATCTTCTTGTTGTTCGCCTGAAACCAAAAGTTGTGGAGGACGGTGCAGCATTGGACGAACCCATGGACAAATTGTTGAGTGTGGTGCGGTGGCCGTCTGTCGGCGGCGGGGAAGCAGATCCGAGGCGGCGAACGACAACGTAGCGGGAACAGCTCCGGTGCGGCGGACGGTTGCGACAGTGGAGCCGCAGCAGTGAGGCGCAGGACGGTGTGGTCGGAGAGGTTCTGGTATGGCGCACGTCAGCGTCGGCGTCGTGGAGGCAGCTCTGCCTCGGCTTTAGCTGCTAAATCCTTGAGGGTGTTGCGGTTGTGGTTGAGTTGGACGACGACGTCGGGGTACCGGCTCCGGCGTGATGGAGGAGGGCGGCGGTGGATTGGCCGCTATGGGGTGGAGGACGGAGGAGGCTGGGTTTTCGCGGCTGGTGGAGAGGGTGTTTTCGCGCCCATGGAGTATGAATGGGGAAATGGAGAGAGGCGGGGAACTAAGGGGGAACAATGTTTCGGTTTGAGACACGCTTGTTTGAAATTTGGGGAAAGTTACAAACTCTGCCCCCATCTAAAATTTCGGACATATTGCGGGTTGGGGGTAGGACAGTCATGTCAGGTGTCCCAAATGTGGGCGGGATAGATTTCAGTCGAGCGCATGGGTGTTTAGGCGCCCACGGCGTATGAATGCTTCTCAGAGGCGGTTGAGACTGGCATCTTGGTGAAGTTACAAACCTACCCCAGTTTAGACCTTTGGACATCGGGCCGATAGGCTACACGGGCCAGAGTCAGGATAGTAATTTCCTACCACCAAAACATTAGTATCACGCGGTTTCGGGTGACCAGAGGCCTATTTGGCGCTTCGTTCAATATTTGAGAGCAGAAGCATTAACGTTTTCGGTTCTCTTGAATTGAACTTTCAGGATTTGTCAAACTTCACAAATCTTTACTCTTGAAAATCCTAAAGCTACGATTATTTTGGAATGGATGGGGTACATTTGAATATACATTGTATACGAGTATATATTAAAAAATATGCAACTTACCTCAGTTCATGCATGGTTCCAGATATAATCTCCTTGGTTGCAAAAAAAAGTTAGATATGCGTATGAATATATATAGCATGTTCAAACTCACAACAAAGATTGATGCCCCCTTTTACATCTGATTTACAAATGCCATTATCTCGGGTTCAAATAGATGAATGCACTTCCTATGAATTTGAATCTTCGAAACGCCCTTCATGTTGAATTCGACATGTATTTTATTTCATAGCTAGCAATTTGGAATGTATCCATGCAAGTGAAAAATGTATAAAGTGCTTCACACTAACAACATGGAGTGCACTAATTAATGTTTATATATGAATTGCAAAAGCATCCATTGCCTGTATTTCAAACCGCTCTCACTCTATGGATCGATAATATGAAATAAACAAATGCACATACTAGAATTCAATAGAGTATGGGTGTCTGATAGACCGATTTTCGTCCATACGCAATTTTGCAAAATTCTTGATCTCATCCAAAAATAATAATGCCATTTATATTTTAATTTAATGCGTAGAACCGCCTTTTACACGTAGATGCACTATACCTTGCCCCGTTCTCACAAACGTGTTATATCTCTCTATCTAATGCATAAGTGCACACAGTTTATATGCATCGGCATTTCTTTTTCACACATGCTCACAATCTCTCTCAGGGTGTCGGGGTGTCTCACACACATGCTCTCCCTGTTTCTCTCTCTCTCTCTCTTTCTGACTACTATGTACCACTCTTTTCACTAATCTCAGTTGGAAAACACTATTTCTCTCACATGCATATATACACATGCACGGTCTCTACTAGCCCTCTATACGCACATATATGTGCCTATGTGTCTCCTGCATGCACATTATCTTTAGGCCTCTCTCGCACACATTGCCCCTCCCCCCCCCCCGACACATCTCTCTCTTAGTAGTTGGCAGATATGATTTCATCATATCATTCGGTAGGATATCCCTGGCTGTTAGGCTGGATGGTAATATGAGGCAAAGTTTTATACTAGTTCGGATCGGACCCTTCCAGTTGAAGAAAGAGCCTACTCCTGGTACTATATATTAGTGATAGGGGTGTGTACAAAGTACACGTGAATACTAGGCATTGTGCGTGTGTGTATACTATCGACGAACTAGCCCCCAAGCTTGTATAACATACTAAGGGCCTAGGGTCACAAATCTTATATAGTCGGCTTATCACCAGTAGGGATAGAGTCCTCCGCGACTCTGGTAGCTTCGTGTTGTACGCCGAGTCCTCCAAATGGGTCTTCATATAACACGTCTCGGTCCAACCTATATGTGGCGCAGGATGGAACCGACCCATGAGTCTTCATGTTGACCCACCACAACTAGAAATGATGTGCCCACCACACCACACACGCAATCGGCCACTAAGAAAATAAGCATATACAATAGTACAACGGTATCTAGCTCACAATACGTCTCCATATTCTGTTGATGACACTGATGGACTTTGCATTCGATGCGTGCTCCATATTTTGTTGACGACACTTACGATCATTGTATTTGAAGCGAAAGCACGATATGGTCACTGGACTTCAAAATAAGCTCACCACAGTCACCACATACATTTTGTCGTGCTAACCAACATGTGGTTGGATGGTTAGAGGACCGTGGTTTCTCGAGCCCACCAAGGTTGAAGTCCCGGTGCTCGCATTTATCTTGTGTTAATTTCAGTATTTTCCGGCGATGTATGTTCAGTGGGAGGAGACGTTCCACTCGACTACGAGGCACCTATGGTGACTTCGTAAAATCTCAAGATCATATATGTTGGCCCACTCTCTCGAAGGTGCTCATAGGGGTAGGGTCCGTGTGTGTGCGCTTATAGCGGTGAGTGCTTGCGCGTATATATGAGCGCTTGCGTCTATACCGTGTTAAACAAATACATGACATGATTATACGGTCACTGGCTCACCCGTACAACTTCGTATTTTGTTGATGACACAATCAATTGACCAGTCGAACGTTCCACGGGGTGCAACTAGTGTTGCACCATCGGGGTGCGTAACCGTGGGGCTCACCTGTCAGCCCATATATGAAAGAAAGAAATGCTAGTTTGAGTCTGTACTATGTTAATAAAATAGGAGTACATTTTAGGCTGATCATACGGTCACTGGCTCACCATACAGCTTCGTAATTTGTTGATAACACGATCAATTGACCAGTCAAATGGTCCACATTCAGAAGCGCACATTACCATAGGGCCCACCCATCAGCGCGTATATGAAGGACAGAAATGGTAATAAACTAGTGGTCGATGGCTATTCGAAGTCGTGAGACCTCTGGTTGGCAGTCACCGGCGGTTGGGGGGGCGTTCATTGGGCGGTGGGGTGGGGATCCCCGGAGAAAAAGCTCGGCGCGGGGGGGGGGGGGGGGCTAGAGGGATGGCCGGTGCGGCGGTGGACCGGCGGTGGGGAGTGGTTTCAGGGAGGGCCGGCCGGCCGCGGGCGGTGGGAGCTGGCGGTTCGACCGGTGCTGGCTGGCGGCTCAGGGGGGTGGAGTTTCATGATAAACTGGAGGCCCTTGATTTCATATCCAACAACTGGAAAATTTAATGACCAGAGATGAAAAAGTCAGTCGACTAACGTGTAGCCTCACCCGCTCGTACACATTCACGCACGCAAGACATGCACGCATGTAGGCGTGCAACACTAACACGTACACATAACATACACACGCACGCATGCCGGCATGCAACACTGACACGTACACATGCACTCACGAACACACGCACGTACGCACCCATGCATGCAACACTGAAATGCACCCTTGCACGCACGCAACACTCGCACGCCTGCATGCACACAGCACACGACGCAAGACACACGCTCAACCTATATGTGCATGCACCCTTTGCTAAGGACATGGATTGTTACGGGTACTAATCAATCTTATCTGTGATAAGCATTGATGTTTGCAGCGGTCTTTATGAATCATAACATATCGAACGGGCTATCAACATAGTAAGCTTAACTACATGAAAAAGATGATGTCACACTCAATCAACAATCATCGGTTTATGAAATACCCGCTTCTGACCGCCCTGGCCCACCAAAGGTTCCTCTGTTGTGCGCTGCCTGCGTTGGGTCACTGACATGTAGGCCATGCACCCAAAGAGCCCACACGTCAGTGGAAGAATGGTGTGGTGTCCGAGGTCATAGTCGAGGGCGCCACTCGCGGCACGCCCGGCTGAACACGCCTCCGTGCCGCATTCAAATGCATCCATGAAACCCACCCGTGTGGAAGCCGAGAAACCCACTCTGGACACACGTCCGTTCATGACCGGGCCGGCGTTAAACGCAACGCCGGCCGAGCTCCTCCCGTCCGCCGTCTATTTAATCTCCTATTTAAACAAGGCTAAACACCGGCCAAGAATCGCACACCTCCGCCGCTCCCCTATCTCCTCCACCATTTTGTCCACTCTTACAATGGCTTACGAAGAGTAGTTATTCCGCATCCAAGCCGGCTGGGTAGCCCGCTGGATACGAGCTATGCAGCTTGCTGATCCACCTCCCTCCCCTCGCCCAACGAAGCCAATTGCCGCCCCAAGCCGGCGCGCGGTTCAGCAACTCGCCGCTCCAGGCCAGCTCGACGAGGAGCGGCGCACGGGCATCGTTGCTGCCGTCCACGCCGCCGCCTCGTACCGCGTCTCCCGTTTCTGTGGCCGAGACTCCCATGCCGGCAACCGCGCCATGCAAGCAGCGACAGAAGCCGGGTGCGCGGAGAGCGACGAGTCGATGGCTAGCGCCTCCGCGTCTGCCGCCATCATCGAGGAGAAGTAGAACACGGAAGGCCGCCGCCGCTTGGGTCCCATGAAGGCCACCGCGGAGGCGACGCCGGCGTACACAGCAGGTGTCTTGCCGGATCCTTTTGTTGTGAGGACCTTCGTCAACCCCGCATGGGCTACACGGAAGAGGGGAATGTTAGGATGAACTCGAGCCGGTGCCGGCCATGGCGAAGTAGTGGCCGGTGATGAACTCGAACCGGTGCCGGCCACCATCATCTTCGGCACCAGCCAATGATATCAGTTGGGCAGTGGGGAAGCGAGCCGTCCTTTGCGCTGAAGCATATACCTCCGGGGCTCCCGGCAGTCCGGTGATCGTGCTGCCAGACATGAGGAACACAAATCGATCGGCGGGCGACCATTTAGGCCAGGTATTATATACCTGTGCTGTCCAGAACTAGCACCGCGTAGTTCATTTTAATGTAATGAAATCCATCATGTTTGTGTGAAAATCTGGTATTTTATATGATTTCCGTCGTTGTTTATATGAAATATCAGTTTGTCTATGTGTTTGCGTGAATTTCGTTTGGTTGGTTGAGTTGCTGTCATAATGTGTGCGGCTACGGTTGGATGGCGTAATTTGCGGGTCGCCGGTCGGTCTGCAGGCGGCTCGGGCGGTGTTGTGGGATAAAAAAACACAGCTCGTGCGAGCTCGTCTCCAACGTGCGCGCTGGAGGATGCATGACAGCATGAGCACCCAAGCCATTCCTCTTTCATTGGTGGCAAAGGCACCGGTGGACAAAAGGGTCGCCAATATATTGGCTACCCCGGGCAAGATCGAAACAGCCCCTCCCAACAGATTCAAATCCCACGTTCGCCGTGGAATTTTGCCATGTGTTGTTTTCATGGACTAGCAAGATGCCCGTGCATTGCACGGAACATCAAGATGCATTTTTTACAAACTCCCGCATGCATGCAAGGGATAATTAATGTCCTCCTTTGCTAGTACCACGAGGCAAACACCATTAATATTGCATCGATTAGTGTTAGTGGCCTTGTATATCTACAAATTGTAATTTTGATAGTGGCCCCTTGTATATAAAAATGGAGGGAGAAATATGAGAGATAGGGTGAGGAGGAGTGGGGCATGGTGGTGACTAGTGGTTGGACTGGGCGGAGGCATGGGGATGGACGGCACATTATGTCTAGGTTTGTATCTCTCTCACACACCCACGTAGGTGGGGGACGTGCATGAAGAGAAGAGGTGCACGCACGGCGCACGTACTCCTGTCTCTTTCCCAACCACACCCGCGCGGGTACACGGTGGAGCTCATTTCTATACGAAAAAGGCAGCCCATGTGGTAATTTGGCATGTGTACTAGTTGTCCACTTGGTGGAGGGAGGATCGTCTACCACAGGTGAACAAACAAATTGCGACTTGACGCGTTATGTTAAATTAAAAAAAGAGGCAAACCATGTGGGGCCTACCTTAGAGGCAAGTCTCTATACACTGGAGTACTTTTGATGTGTCCCGTCAACTCGCAGAACGAGGAGAAGCTTGCTTAGTACGCTGTCTCCCCCGCCCATGGGCGCAGTAGCTTGCAGGATGAGGTGAAGCTTACTACTACTGTATGCCTTTATGCCCGCTCCCTCGCCCATGCGCGCGGTGGCTCGCAACACGAGGAGAAAATTTTACTACTCCCTCTGTTTACTCCTTGTTCCTACTATGTACTTTGGTTAGTACTCCATCCATTTACTTATACAAGGCCACTATAAAAAAATACATTTTGCATCTATACAAGGCCACAAATAGTAATCGAGACAAAAGTTACTACTCCCTCCTTTCCAGTTTATGGCTCAATTTCAAAATCTCTCGAACCAAAGTAGACGGTGAGTGGTCGAATTAATTTCATAGTTTGCACAAGTATAGTACGCTCGTCTTTCTCAAGAAGTTATGTTTACCGAGGCATTAATTAGAACGAATGCATGAATGACCACTAAATTTCCATGAACTTGTACATGCATTGGTTAGTTTCCTCTTGACACTACTTGCGTCGGGTGATCTAACGCACCTCAAAATCCAACATGTAATGGTACTCATTCTGGTGGGAAAGCCAACCTAGCACTCATTGATCAATTCAAAGCTATAGCCAGATGCAATGTGGGAGATGGCAAAAGTGCTCTATTCTGGGATGATATGTGGGACCAATTTATTCTCAAACACAAGTTTGATCACTTATATTCCTTTGTTAAAGATCCTCACAACAGTGTTCAACAAGTGATCAACACTGAATTTCTCCAAGTTTTATTCCACCTGCCTCTTACTACAGAAGCATATGAGGAATTCATACAAATGGAGGACATGTGCATTGCTCTAAGAAACTCTGAATATTTAGATGCACTGGATACATGGAGTTACATCTGGGGAAATGAATATTATTCATCAATCAAGGCATATAAGGTGCTAATTGGACACAAACAAACTCCTCCACACTTCTCATGGATTTGGAAAAGTTCCTGTCAACCCAAGCACAAAGTATTCTTCTGGATGTTGTTACATGACAGAATCAACACCAGGAATCTCTTAAGGAGGAAAAACATTGAATTGGAAGTCTACAACTGTGCAGTAAGAAATTGTCAACAGGAAGAAACTCTGCACCATTTATTCTGGGGATGCCCTTTTGCTGTAAGATGTTGGGACTTCATCTGCCCTTCAAGGACCCATAACTTATCAGTACTGGAAGCTTATCAAGATCTCAAGGGCAAACTCAATTGCCCATTCTTTATGGAGATTATCATATTGGGTTCATGGGCAATCTGGATTTCAAGAAACAACAAGATCTTTGAAAATATAACCCCCTCTTTTGATGGCTGGAAACATATATTCTTTGAGGAGTTAAAGATGCTCAAATACAGGATCAAGAAAAAGTATGAAGCTCAATTCTCTACTTGGCTAGATGCTTGGCTGTAAACGTTTGTATAGTTACCTTTGCTCTTTGTTTCAGTCCCTAGTTCTTTTAGCTATAGATTAGTTTTATTTTTTAGTTTTCTTCTTCTTCTTTTTTGTTTTTTTTCTTTCTTTTCTGTGGGCTTACCTCAAGCCCCCAAGACATTTGCTATTTATTTAATACTTTAATAAAAGCTGCAGTGGGGTGTTTACCCTACTGTTTATAGTCAAAAAAACATGTAATGGTACTACTACTAGTATAGTAGAATTGAGACTTATCAAATGGAAAAACGAATGTTTTTTAGATGAACCCTATAAACCCTAGTGGGTACGTACTCCGTAAAAACAGATTTTTCCAAAACTAAGTCGCTCCCTTTCATGAATTCTATAGTATACTCCTCCGTCGACACTCCCTTTCATGAATTCTGTACTTCCTGTCGCCGACATGTGGGACATATAGCAACTGGGTCGACATGTCAAGCACCAAATAATAGTGCAGAACAGCAGGGGGACGCACCCCACTCGTACCGGCCCAGTAGTAGTAATGAGCAATGAGACGTCAAATCACAATGCCGCACCTTCCCAGACGGATGAAGCAGCCATTATTTCACACTTCGGTTCGCCATCATCTCAAACCACGTACTAGTATTGCTTCTGCCTCAAGAGGGACACGTGCATCGCCTTGGTACATCATGACACGTGGGACCGCATGACAGGCCATGCTCCCCCGCCGATCGCTCGGTAAAATCACCTCATTTTTACTATACTTCCTCCGTATCGGTTTACTACATGGCATGCACGTCGTTCTAGGTTGAGAATTTAACTGGCTATATATGTGATGAACAGTACTCTAGCCTTTTAAAAAATGTATACTTTTGTACAGTAGTACTATCGATGGATTGCGCCATGGAGCAAAAATTGAAATTAAAAAAAAGGTGGTACATATAGAGAGTGCTCATCGCCAAATTATGCATATAGTACTATTAAAAAATCTAGTACGTGCTTAATTGGGGTGCTAAATTCTATTAAAGAAATACTAGTAGTATGTACATACTGAAGAGTTAAAGTAACGAGAAGAAACATAACATAGTTCTGCTGGGGGCTCAGCACAACACACCCCTCAACTTAAACTAAGCACACCTGAAATTAAACTATGTAACTAATCCGGTAGACACTTCATTAGAAGTTTAGAACCACCATGAGCAACGACACTGCCACCTTACTCGGAGTCCTCATCCACGTCCTCGACTTCGTCCTTGTCCCTCTTCCTCTTGGCTGATACTTCTTTGCTTGAACCGCCAACTTGGTTGTTGCTCTTCATCCAACCCTTGTAGATATTGAAACAAAGGTAGCCATCCATTGCAGCATAGTGGATGTGGTCTATATCTAGTACATTTCGCTGCCATGCATGACGATGAAATGTGTAATGAGGTTTCTCCAGTTTATGGTACGAAGGATGAACCATGGCTCCTGCCAGGGTCAGCATTGAAGGCTGACGAGAGCGCACCAACCGATTCTTCTGGAGGTCGAAGGGGTTTCCTACAATGAGGCCTATCCGACCCAGGACTTCTTTGTCGTTCTTAAAGTCTACAGTAACAAATTTCACTGTTTTGTCCTTGAGGAAGTTCTTAAAATCCTGGCACTCAACATCGGCATGGCATATGTGGTAGACCAAGCAAACGTTATGTATGCAAACCTGGATCATGGCGGGCTTCTTCCTCTCTTCGTCCTTTAGATCCTTCTATCATCCCAGGACTATGGTGTACTCAACATTAGCCTAGCGACCCACTCATCATCTGAGTTTTTGAACATGCGTCTGAAGCGGGAAAGGCATGCTTTCACCGTCGCGGAAGAACGGGTGTAGATGACGTCGAACTCATCATCGGTGATGGTTCTAACCTTGTACTCACCGCCGATCGGGGAGATTTGGGACGCCATGGATTTGGGAGGAGGGTTAGGATTAGTGGAACTGCCGTAATGTGAATGGACGGGACGACTAGGAGCGAACCGCCGTAGTATTAAAGGGCGTGCGGGGACGAGTAGGAGGGAACTGCCAGCGTGCGAACGGCAAGGTAGTGGCTTTCCATTCTCCCATGATACGGGCTTCCGAGAGCCCTTGGATCTGAGATCGAACGGTTGCATGGAGTGATTCTAGACCTATGGGTGAATATCCTATCCTGGAGGGTTATTCTACAAATTTTCAGCAACTTAGCATGCGACCGTTTGATCTCAGATCCAAGGGCTGCCAGCAGCCCGTATCATGGTCGCGCCTACCACGACCGTCGCGTCGCTCGCGCGGTCGCGTCCTTGGAGATTTAACACGGTGAGTTAGGCTATCTGATGTTGGCATGTCATACATAGTCATCACTTAGTCACTCATACTACAACAAGGTTGGCTATAAGGTTGGCTATAAGTGTATTTTTATTACTCCTCTCTATCTCTTTCTTCGTACTCCCTCCGTCCCATAATATAAGAACTTTTTTGACACTAGTGTAGTGCCAAAAACGTTCTTATATTATGGGACACAGGGTTTACTAGTATTTATTGCATTTGCCAAGGAGTGACCTCTTCCAATGAAATGGTGTTGCTAAGTTTGCTTCATTTAATTAGCTATAGACTCAAAATTGTCTTTTCACCTAGGTACATGCGCTTAGAACCATTTCTTCCTTGGGTCACCAAACTAGTCTCTCTCTTCTTGATTAACTTGCCACATCAGACTTTATGCCTATGTGGCAAGCTTAAGCACCTGTAGGAGCAAGTAAGTACAATAGTGCGCTTTACATGGCATTTTTGGATATGTGGAGGAAAGAGAGGCAAGGAAAAAGTGGAGAAGTGGGCTCTCAGGCTAGTCATAGTGGGAGTAACTTAGCTAGTAACAAAGCGCACTCCAAGAAATTTTTGCTTATGTGGCAAGTATTTAATGTGAGGTGGTAACATAATATGTTACTGTAACATAGCGCTTCCCAAGACAAGATGAGTATACAAGCTAATAAATGAAGCCATCTATGACACTACTATCACGTTACTTTGCATTATGAAGGTAGTAACTTAGACTAGTGTCATGCATATGACACTAGTCTAAGTTACTCCCCACTATGACCAGCCTCATGCAAGAGCCAGCCTCTACTACATGGTGGAGCATTGGGAGAGGCACCTGTACGGAGGTGGTCAGGGATCGGGAGACTCATGCCGGTCGTAGCACCTCAGTTAAAATGATAATGGCAAGTCAAATCACGGGGCCCCACCTGTCCAGCAGTAACTCACTGTCAAATCACACAGCCCTACGTTTGCAGCAGCCTACTCCCTCGTCTTCTCGCGTCTCTGTCGAACTAACTAGGCGGAATTGCCCCGCCTACCGCGTAGGAAAAGCCCCGCCCTCGACTTTTAAATACAACTACTCCCTCCATCTAGGTGAGTAGGTCATCTTACGAAAACCAAATAATCCCAAAATACTAAGGCGCGGTGCATTAGCTTCTACCTCGTTTCTTGTTTCTTCACATATCAAACAATAAGAATCCAATGATATACTTTTTGTGACATAGTAACTCATATTTAGTTAGTCAAATGGATGACCTAGAACTACGTGTAGGCCGTATAAACCGAGACGCCTACAAATAAAAAACCGAGACGGAGAGGGTAGTTCAGCACATATCTTTTTAGATCAATATAGTCGGGATTCACCAAGGAGCAAAACCAAGTGGTAGGCTGCTCCTATCGTGTTGGCGTAGCAACTCAAGCAGGGTCAGTCCACACACGAAATGGCGACACACTTAACAGGACCCCTTTGGTAGACATGTGGCTCATCCACCGTCTTGTTCCACGTGCGATGCAAGCAGCGGTTGGAATTGGAGGCACCCCAGTCGTAGCGCCGCAGTAGTAGAAAATGAGCGATGAGGGGTCAAATCACAAAGCCCCACCTTTCCCACATTAAGCTGGACGGATGAAGCAACCATCATTTCACTCTAGGGCGCAAGAGCATAAAGAAAAGAGAAAACAATGATGCGTGCGGCAGCTACCTAGGGCACCCTAGGGTAGGGGTCTCCACTACAGATCCTTTTTTTTGAAAGCGTCCACACTACAAATCGGCTTCTCCCTCGTCCTCTTAAAGGAAACCAATGATGAGTGCACCGGTAGGGTTTATAGGAGTACTACAGCATGCGGGGCCACGTCAGAGTAAATGGGTTCGAGTCGACGCCTTAAATATGTGTGTGCCGCTTGGTTTTACGGGAACGAGGCAGCATTTTGGGTTCGGGGACCAATGGAGATATAGTACATACAAAAAATTGTGGACGTAGGTTCGACCGAAAGGCAATGATGCATGCGCCCTGCATTTTGATATACCCGGGGCCGCGTGAAATTTGCTACTCTACTCAAAACTAGTAAGGTACACATGTATTGAATGCATGAGATTTCGAAACCAAATTATGAATAAATACACACTATAGCATGTAAAGCTTTGAGTCATATATGCATGATGTAGATGTTCGTTTAGTTCTCATAGTTCATCTCATTCAAAATCAATTAGTTTTATAAAAATGTTAAGATTCATGGGGTTGTGCATTGTAAATCATAAAGTAAAAAACAAATAATGACAATTCATTTAGAAAAAAAATAATCAATTATGATACAAAAGATTCTAGAACAAAGGAGAAGTGCTTGTATTTTGAGGTGTGTGCACTATGCTTAAGTTCAACCATGGAGTCTTCTAAATTGTACATGTGGCAGATCTGGTGGAATGTTGATGATATCCAACGGCCGGTAGTGCTCGGATTTGCCCATCTCTGCACTGTCAGGTTAGCTTCATCCAGCGACCATCTTTCAAAGTTATTGGCACACTATATAATTCTTGTGCCATAGTTGCATGTTTTGGAAAAAAGCTACTAGTGGGTTGTACTATCTATTTAGGAATAGAAGATGTATACATGGAAGTTGTAGGGAAAGAGATGACATAGAGCATCTCAATTCCTATGAGTAGGGATTGGAAAAGAGATGTCATTTGGTTCACATCATAGGAACTTTTCTATTGAATCTAGAGATGACATGTATCTCAATTCCTATGAGGAGGGATTAGAAAAGAGATGTAATTTGGTTCATATCATAGGAACTTTTCTATTGAATATATGCTAATGTTTATTTTCCTTTGAAATTAAGGGAGTATAGGAATCCATTCATATGAACCAAGTGGCTCTAAAGCTATAGAAATGATATCATGTTTATTTACTTTGAAATGTGGAGTATATGAATCTATTCCTATGAACCAATTGGCTCTAAAGGAAAAAATCCTACAAAAATCATATCATATAGAATTCCTATGATATTCCTCGACACTAAAGGATGGTTGAAATTTCTGCGGGTGATACGATGGTCTTTCTTTGTAGACTCCTCACCCATCTTTATAGTTACCTCTCGAAGATGAATGAAATGATATATACATGGTATTCTACATGTGCAATTTGGTACACGAAAACTCGGTAAAAGTTTGCGAGGTTCGAATTTTCAATAAAGCTATATGCACTGCATTTCGGAATGGAGGGAGCATACGGCAGTTGCTAACACTCACGTGGAAGATTTGTGCGTAGGAGGAGTGGCTGTTCTGTTAATTGACATGGCAAAACTGACACTGTCGGGTGCTGATCTAACCGTTCTTACGGTGTTCGTCAGGAAAAGGCTTGTGGCGAATGTTTGTCGGATAACGATTTACGGACACATGCATTGCATTGATATGTGCCCCCTCTCTCTCACGCACATGCACCCTCACGAGTCATGACTCTCCTGAATCCTCTCGCAGACTCGCACGTCGCACCCACCGTCTATCTGCAGGTAGACGTCACGCACATATGTGCTCTTCACACCCTACCCTTAGAACTTCTAAAAAACAAAAGACGTCACGCACATTTTATTTTAGCTCACACATCACACACTTATACTATTACTCTTGCGGCGAACGTTCTTTGGGCATAGTATATTGTACTCTCACGAAGAGAAGCGGTGCACACACGCACTAGTTCTCTCACACCCACTCGCGGGTACACGTAGGAGCGCATTTTTTTGAAGCTGGTACAACAAAATCACTCCACTATATATAAAAGCAGGAGCCTTAGCGCTTGCTTTACTAGGGTTCCTCTCGTTCACTCTCTCATGCTCTCCAGATCTAAGCAAGACATAGGTGGCCACACTCTCTCTCTCAGCTCACGGCTGGTCACAAATCCGGCTGGACAACCTCGACCGGGGCAGGGGTGTAGGTGCATCGTTCACGCTGTCGTGGGCGGCGAGGGAGGAGACCAACGACTGCCCGCGCGTCTCGATCGGCGGCCATGCCATTCTCTCCGAGAGAGCGCCGGCTCGGGAGGGCCTCGGACCCCTTCTTCCTCCCTGCGGTATTGTGTCCAAGATGCGGCCTCCCGATGCCGTCTTTGCCACATGCTGACGACCCTCAGGTATATATTCCTTCGAAACCTGCCTTGCTCTACTGCCCCAGCTCTTCCCCCTTCGTCTGGATCCTTTTCTACTTCCATCCGCTGTTCCAAAGCCACCTAGACTTCTACTATTATTAGAAGTAAAGCTAGTTCATACAGTCGACTCAAAGCGTTGGTTCAAACAGGGAAGAAAGTGGGAAAGTTGTAGCATGAATCTAGGACTTGGTTCTAAGAGGAAACGGGGGAAAGTAGTAATATTTGTCACTGTTTAAATAACCGTATTTCATATTTGTGCAAACAGGGATGTCTGTCTCCATATCGTTTCAGGATGTCTGTCTCCGTATCGTTTCTATCCGCGCAATCAAAAGCACACACCTCAGTTTTAGTACAACTGTGCAAAATGAGATGGCTATCCCTCGTTGCCGTCGTCTAACCTCCCGTCTTCAAGGTATCCCTACATTGGTACTCCCTCCATCCGGAAATACTAGTCAGAGGAATGGATGTATCTAGACATATTTTAGCTCCAGATACATTCATTTTTACGCATTTCTCCGACAAGTATTTCCGGACGGAGGGAGTAGTAACTAAGGTAGAATGACCAACGCAATCTAAAAGAAGCTGATTCGTACGTTTTACTTCCTGATTGCAGTGCAGGGACGAGCGAAAAGAACTGCATCCTAGTCCAGAATGCACTTTCTACCAGTTCATCCATGGACCGAGGACTAGCTGGCACGGCTGCATGATGGTTTTTTGGACAGGTGCGCGGACAAGAGGCATTGTGGTCTGCTTATTTCTGCAAATAGTGGTGCTTAAATTTAGTGGAATGCACAAGAATTTCACCTGGTCAGTGCACTGCATGGTTCGGTTCAGCATTCTAGCTAAGACCACAATTATAATTGGTTATTCTGGAATGAGAGAACCTAACCCTGGATGGTGGCAACAAGAAAAAACCAGAGTGAACTCCAGGAAATTTAAGCCTGCCGGGAGGCCCTTTGCACAAAGAAGCCTTGCTTGTTTTTTCCTGATTTGTAAACCTTCTCACAACTTTGTCTTTTGTTATGAACTAGTATATGTTTGTTATGTTCTCTGAATCATTGAGATGTATAAAATTGCTTAACTTATGCTTTTCAAGTTTTTTATGAAGACGAGTTTAATGTGAGTGTTCCACATGAGCGTTGGACTAGCGTGTGAACGTTTGGAATTTATTACATTTTGGCCTCAATTAACCGCATGAACCACTGTAACAAGATACATAGTTGCTTATATGTCAGACAGCAGAAGATTGTTAGTTGGTCGATAGCCTGGTGTTGAAGCAAGTTGAGCCAATGTGTTGTGTTTTGCACAACTGCTTACAAGTGGGGTAGCACCAACAGTGTTTACAAGTACTTATGTATACGTCGGCGCATGATTCTCGAACGAATGCTCTATTTCATCGAAACACACACTGCTCGTATGATAAACCGTGACAACTTATGTCTTACCATGCCATATTCATGAAAAAATCTAGTGAGGACACATCTGTTTCGGCAACAATTACGATGGTTCTCACATGATTCACGGGCACACAAAAGTAGCAGCAGTTCCCATAGACAGATTCAAACAGAGTACTAGCCCCAGAGGGGTCGATAACAGGCAAGGTTCGGATAATTAGACACAATCCAAACTACTATTAAACACTAGCTGGGGCAACTATTTCATGCCTCGATCTAATTTGGGCTGGACACAAGACGGACCTTGCCATGAACATCATCGAGGACGTCCCACAGTAGCTCAATCCTGTGAACCTTCATGAAGACAACCTTGTGGCCTTGCCATTGATAAACTTGTTTGTGGAGGCATGCCATGTCATCTTCCTGCGTAAGCTTGACAAGAACAGTATGCCTCACAAACGAAGGAGTAGCTTTGAACTTCTTGTGCTTCAGTACACCCTGGACAACACGCCTGACAACAGTGAGGCTGGAATACAACTCTTCATTGGTATAACTGCAAATGGCTTCCAGGATCCAACAGCCTAAGAACTCCGTTTTCCCAGTGCGTATATTCAGGTCGTCTGCCTCATAGCGAGTGACATGTACAACCACACAATCCTTGTCTGCATCAGGGCTCTAATTGAAACAGAAACAAATTCTGAATTACTTTTCAGTATAAGAAACACAAGTTATTTAAACCACTATGTATAGCATGGCATCGAAGCTAATAAAATTTTGCATTACTAACCACCACATACTTCCTTTTCTAAAAAAAATCACCACATACTTAGATGAAAAACCACAATCGAGATCGGCAAAGCAGGAAATCACCTTGGGCAGCTCAGCGGGGGGGGGGGGGGGGACACATCCTCGAAGGGGGAAAACTGCTCCTGCAGTGCCACGGGGGCTGTAACCTCAAACGGGGCGTTGACCATCTCAGTAGTGGCCGTGAGCATATCTGGGGTCGGCTCGGTGGTTGCCTCCATCTTCTTGGAGCTCTCTGTCTCGTGGGGATCAGCCTCCCGCGTCTGCTCCAATATCGTCAGATCTTTGCCTGGTTCTCCTTGGTCCATCATGAAACCGACGAATACTAGGAGACCACTAAAAGGAAAACACAATTGCAATGACAATGAAACAAAAAAGAGAGTGAGGATCGGTTATTGCTTTGCAAAAGTTCTTTTTTTTCTCTGAACGAAAATATACCAACATCACAGATCCGCTTACCTTCCCTTCGTTTGGAGAGAAGAACCATGGAAGATGCGAGTGTTGCCTTTCTTGAAGACGGTGAGGGAGAAGGGGATTCAGCGAAGAGTGAAATGATGGTTGCTTCGTCCGTCAAACTTAGACTGCGGGGAGGTGGGGTTTTGTGATACGACGGCTCGTTACTGTCGCGCTACGACCGGGGTGACTCTCCGCCTGCATACTGCCTTCTAATTTGGTCGATGGCATTTGGGCCCGCGCACAGCATGGCCCGCATGTCGGTGAACAAAAGTATAACGACATTCAGTAGAGGGAGACGTTTCAATGACCTAGGAGGAGCCAGAAGCGGTAGAGTGTCTCCACTGTACTAGTAGTAATTGTTTTTCTGGGTAGCTGTAGAGTGTCTCCACTGTACTACTAGTAATTGTTTCTTTGGGCCCAAGACAAAATAGCCCATCCACACTAGTAAATAGTAAAATAAATTCAGAAGACAATATATTTACTGAATGAGAGGCGCTACCCACACCCAGCACACCACCCCCCCAAAAACACCTGGGTGCTCTTCTTCCTCCTCGCTCCCACCCACCTCACGTCAACTTGCTCCACTTGTACCCCCAAATTCCTCACCTCACTCCTACAGAAAACCCAGCTCCCCTTCTTCCTCACTCCTACAGAAAACCCCCAGCTCCCCTTCTTCTTCGCTCGCACTACAACTAGGCTCGTCATTCGTTACTCTGCTCAAATTCGTGAGCGCGACGCAACACCCTCGAGGAAAATGGAGTCGGCTGACCCCAGCGCCAAGAAGATGAGGCTCCCGCCAGCGGTGATGCCTGTTGTAGATCCCGCACCCGGCAGCGCGGGGAGAAGCGGCAACCCCGCCCCCACCGGATCCCAGGAACCCATAGAATCTCGGGTGGACCGCATTAATGATCTCCCGGACGCCGTCCTTGGGGAGATCATCTCGCTTCTCCCCACCAAGGATTGCTGCCGCACCCAAGTCCTCTCAATTCGGTGGCACCCTCTATGGCGTGTCGTGCCCCTTAATCTTGACTATCGTCAGCTATCTCTCTTCGATGATTTTGAAATCCTGAGAGCCATCATCTCCTCCCACCAGGGCTCCGTTCAAAGCCTCTGCATCCCGTCATGCTACCTGAGCAAGCATACCATGCCCTGCATGGTGGATGCCTGGCTAAAATCCCCTGAATTCACAGAACTACAGCTGCTTGAGTTCTACTATTCCCCTAGAAATCACATACCACATACCGAACGCCATGAACTTGTGCCCTCAGCACCGATGTCCATCTCGCGGTTTTCCTTCTCTCTCTACACCACCACCTTTGTGTTGTGCTACCTACCAGACAATCTGGTACTAAACCTTCGGCTCCCATTTCTCAAGAAACTTTCACTTGTGCGGGTTCATATATCGGAGGCCTCATTGCACAGCATCATCCACTCTAGTTGCCCTACGCTGGAGTGCTTGGTGCTTGTTTTCACAGTTAGAATCGGTTGTCTCCAAATAAAGTTTCCTAACCTTGTAAGAATTGGAATTTCTTTTGATGGAAGGCAGCTCATCATCCAAGATGCCCCTTCACTTCAAAGGTTGATCCTTGATTCTAGTTATTCACCGTTGCAAATAACCGTCCTCTCTACGCCTAAACTAGAGACCTTGGGTGTAATACATGATCTCTGTGCTCATTTCAATATGGTGTTTGGCTCCACAGTTCTTCAGGTACTTTATATTATCATCTACACTTGTAACCATAAGCTGCATTTTAAATTTTAGCGCATAATTTATATATCAGCTTGGAGTACACATTTTGTACTAATATTATGTTCTATGCTCAATGAAGAGTTTCTCCATGGATGGCCTATCAATGGTGTTGGATTCTGTCAAGATCTTATATATCCAAATGAATAGTTTTGATCTGAACAAGATTAATGGCTTGCTGCAATGCTTTTCATGTCTGGAGAAGTTGTATATAAAGGTGATAATTTCACGCACATTGGAAGCCCGCATATAGTGTACTAGAATTAACCGTTCAGTTGTTGCTCTTTCGACACTCTTCTTTTAGACCTTAACTGTTTTCAATCTTCATGTCTATTTAGGCAACAGGACGGGGTAAGAAAGTTATAACCAATCGGTGGAATCGTAAGCATCGGGATTTTCTCACTTCTCATGAGATTTGATTGAAGACAATAACGCTAGAACGATATGTAGCCAACCGTGCAAACACAAGATTTGTCACATTATTCCTGCTGAATGCGAGTTTACTATTGTCCATCGGGCTTAAGTTTATCAGCAGCATGGTTTTGACAGATGGGTATGTCGAAGAGCAAAAAAAGGAGTTTCAGGTGGGCAAAAGAGCTTCTGAACGTGCCGGGCTTCTAATTACAACATATTGTGGTCATAATCCAGTAAATTTTACGACCCAGGATGTTCATTCTATGGACCTGACAGATCCATTTGACCGTGAATGCCGAAAATAGTGCTGGAGTTAGATGTTGTTGCCCTTTTCAATCTGGGTTTTTTTGTAAACCTGGTGAACAATTAACCCTCGTGCTTTTGTGCAGTTTGTAAGCTGGAGTTAGATGTTCCTGCCCTTTTCAACTCGGCTGTGACTGTCATATTTTCTATGAAACAAGGCAAATGGCTTGCCATTCGTTTAATTTAGAGTGAAATATTGTAACAAATCCCAACCAAGGGAAATAACATCACTCTCGCCTGCTGCTTGAGCTCACTCTGCATTACAGAAGCCAAGTGATTAGCCTCCACCAGCACCCACAATCTTATTTCGAACTAGCACATCAAATGGGCTGTAAATTTTCATAGGAAAGGCTGCATGACCGTGACAGATTTGGGTTCTGACATTTGGGACCCACGAGGAAATAGCCTATCCAAGGTGGTGTCGACTTACTAGCCAGTCAACAAACGATTCTGCCTACCAGTCGTTGGATTGACATCCAACATCTGTCGTGTATCTTCTATCTCTTGTCTTCTTCTTTCTCCAGCCGCCCAAACCAAACCACCCCGTCGGCTCCGCCTGCTCCCGCCTCCCATGGCTGGCTGCGCCTCCACCGCCCTACCGTACGTACCCACCAACGTTGGCCAGTCCCTTTGAGGGAGTCCTGGACTAGGGGGTGTCCGGATATCCGGACTATCATCATCGGCCGGACTCCAAGACTATGAAGATACAAGATTGAAGACTTTGTCCCGTGTCTGGATGGGACTTTCCTTGGCGTGGAAGGCAAGCTTGGCAATACGGATATGTAGATCTCCTACCATTGTAACCGACTCTATGTAACCCTAGCCCTCTCCGGTGTCTATATAAACCGGAGGGTTTTAGTCCGTAGGACGAACAACCATTACAACAATCATACCATAGGCTAGCTTCTAGGGTTTAGCCTCCTTGATCTTGTGGTAGATCCACTCTTGTACTACCCATATCATCAATATTAATCAAGCAGGAGTTGGGTTTTACCTCCATCGAGAGGGCCTGAACCTGGGTAAAAACATCGTGCCCCTTGCCTCCTTTTACCATCCGCCTAGACGCACAGTTTGGGACCCCCTACCCGAGATCCGCCGGCTTTGACACCGACATTGGTGCTTTCATTGAGAGTTCCTCTATGTCGTCACTAGTAGGCTTGATGGCTCCTTCGATCATCAATAACGACGCAGTCCAGGGTGAGACTTTTCTCCCCGGATAGATCTTCGTATTCGGCGGCTTTGCACTGCGGGCCAATTTGCTTGGCCATCTGGAGTAGATCGAAAGCTACGCCCCTGGCCATCAGGTCACATTTGGAAGTCTAAACTTCACGGCTGACATCCACGGGGACTTGATCCTCGATGGATTCGAGCCACATCCGAGCGCGCCGCACTGTCACGATGGGCATGATTTAGCTTTGCTGCCGGACAGTGCCCTGGAGGCCGCACATGAGTCCGCTCCGACCCTTAGTTCGGAGCCGACCGTGCAGATCGAGGACGGGTGGCTAGACACCGCCTCGGGGGCTGCAATCTCTACGGCGATGGAGCCGAATACTAACCTTGTCCCTTGTAAAGCTCGTGACTCCGAGGTGCCGGACTCCTCGCCGGACTCCGAACCTCCTGCGCCCCTACCAATCGAATCCGATTGGGCGCCTATCATGGAGTTCACCGCCGCGGACACCTTTCAGCACTCACCCTTTGGCGACATCCTGAATTTGCTAAAGTATCTCTCGTTATCAGGAGAGCCCTAGCCGGACTGCGGTCAGGACGGTTGGGATGCGAACGACGAAGAAATTGAAAGCCCACCCACCACCCACTTTGTAGCCACTGTCGACGATCTAACCGACATGCTAGATTACGACTCCGAAGACATCGACGGTATGGACGACGATGCCGGAGACGACCAAGAACCAGCGCCTATGGGGCACTGGAAGACCACCTCATCATACGACATACACATGGTGGACATCCCAAAGGATGGGAACGGCGAGGATGCAGCAGAGGAAGGCTCCTCCAAGAAACAGCCAAGCGCCGGAGATAATAACACCCCAGAGATAATAACACCCCAGAGATTCCGGCACCGGAGATAATAACTCCCCAGAGATAATAACACCCCAGAGATTCCGGCACCGGAGATAATAACACCCCAGAGAGTGCCGAAGATAACCCCCTCCAGCAAGATTCAGCACAAGAAGACGGAGAAGCGAGCCCTCACGAGAGAGCGGCAGACGAAGAGGTAGAGGATGATAATTACATGCCTCCCTCCGGAGACGAGGCAGGCCTCAATGGCGACGAATTCGTCGTGCCTGAGGATCCCGTCGAACAAGAGCGTTTTAAATGCAGGCTAATGGCCACGGCGAACAACCTAAAGAAAAAGCAGCAACAGCTCCGAGCTGATCAAGACCTGCTGGCCGACAGATGGACCGAAGTCCTCGCGGTCGAAGAGCATGAACTCGAACGCCCCTCCAAAAGCTACCCAAAATGCAAGTTGCTCCCCCGATTAGAGGAGGAGGTATATAAACCTTCATCACCAGTGCACAATACGGCAGACCGACCACCTCGTGGCCGCGACAGAGAGGCATCTAGGCCCTCCACCAGAACTGTACCCCGACACCGCTCGAAAAGTATGAAGCCACGGGGTAATGCGCCGGACTTGCGAGACACATTGGAGGACAAGGCAAGGCAATGAAGATCGATCTACGGATCACGTGGGTGCCTCACGATGTGCGACGACTACCGGCACGCCGGATACAGCAACTCTGGCCGGGCCGAACACAGTAGACAAAGCTCGCTTGAGCTATGTCGTGATATTGCCCAATATAGAGGCGCCGCACACCCACTATGCTTCACAGATGAAGTAATGGATCATCAAATCCCTGAAGGGTTTAAACCCGTGAACATTGAATCCTACGATGGCACAACAGACCCCGCGGTTTGAATCGAAGACTATCTCCTTCATATCCACATGGCCCGCGGTGACGATCTTCACGCCATCAAATATCTCCCACTCAAGCTTAAAGGACCAGCTCGGCATTGGCTTAACAGCTTGCCAGCAGAGTCAATTGGGTGTTGGGAGGACCTGGAAGCCACATTCCTTGACAACTTCCAGGGCACATATGTGCGACCACAAGACGCCGATGACCTAAGCCACATAATTCAGCAGCCAGACGAATCGGCCAGATAGTTTTGGACACGGTTCTTAACAAAGAAAAATCAAATCGTCGACTGTCCGGATGCAGAGGCCCTCGCAGCCTTCAAACATAACATCCGCGACGAGTGGCTGGCCCAGCACCTAGGACAGGAAAAGCCGAAATCCATGGCAGCCCTCACATCAGTCATGACCCGCTTCTGTGAGGGAGAGGACAGCTGGCTAGCCCGCAATAACAACCTCAGCAAAAATTCTGGCAGTCCGGATACCAAGGACCGCAATGGCAGGTCGCGTAGAAACAAAAACAAACGCCGCGTTAACGGCGATAACACTGAGGATACGGCAGTCAACGCCGGATTCAGAGGCTCTAAACCCGGTCAGCGGAAAAAGCCATTCAAAAGAACTACTCCAGGTCCGTCCAATTTGGACCGAATACTCGACCGCTCGTGCCAGATACACGGCACCCCCGAAAAGCCAGCCAATCACACCAACAGGGATTGTTGGGTATTCAAGCAGGCAAGCAAGTTAATCGCCGAAAACAATGACAAGGGGCTGCATAGCGATGACAAGGAAGAGACCCGGCCGCCGAACAATAGAGGACAGAAGGGTTTCCCCCCACAAGTGCGGACGGTAAACATGATATACGCAACCCACATACCCAAGAGGGAGCGGAAGCGTGCACTTAGGGACGTATATGCGATGGAGACAGTCGCCTCGAAGTTCAATCCATGGTCCTCTTGCCCGATCACTTTTGATCGAAGGGACCACCCCACCAGTATCCGCCATGGCGGATTCGCCGCATTGGTTTTAGACCCAATCGTCGATGGATTTCACCTCACCAGAGTCCTGATGGACGGCGGCAGTAGCCCGAACCTGCTTTATCAGGACACAGTGCGCAAGATGGGCATAGACCCCTCAAGGATTAAACCTACAAAGACGACCTTCAAAGGCGTCATACCAGGTGTAGAGGCCAATTGTACAGGCTCAGTCACACTGGAAGTGGTCTTCGGATCCCCGGATAACTTCCAAAGCGAGGAGTTAATCTTCGACACAGTCCCGTTCTGCAGCGGCTATCATGCTCTGCTCGGACGGACCGTGTTTGCAAAGTTCAACGCGGTGCCGCATTACGCATACCTCAAGCTCAAGATGCCAGGCCCTCGAGGAGTCATCACGGTCAATGGAAACACTGAACGCTCCCTCCGAACGGAGGAACACACAGCGGCTCTTGCGGCAGAAGTATAGAGTAGCCTCTTAAGGCAATTTTCGAGTCCGGCCCTTAAGCGACCGGACACGGCCAAACACGTCCGGAGTAACCTACAACAAGACCACCTGGCACGTTCCGAGCACGCGTAGCAATGCGGCCCCAACCCCAGCCCCTGCCAAGTTGCAAGACTGGTCCTTCACGTACATCATTACGCTCTGGAGAGACCATGGGCATAGGGGGAGGGGCACGGCCACCATAGGCCCAGAATGCGGCTTAACCGCACCAGGGGCTCCCAAGTGTGTGACTTTTTTTATTTTTCTTTTTTTTACGCACAGGACTCCGTTCACTAGAAGCCCTGTCCGGCAGTAGACCTACCGAACACACGATGCAACAGCCAGGGGAGAAGAAGGGCTACGGCGAGTATCCAGGTGGTCCAAATTACGTGCATTAAATCCGTTTTCATACACCATTCCGCAGCCTACCCCTGGAGGGGGACATGTTTAATAGTCTTACTCCTTGCTTACCGCACTATTTGTATCGTTCTGCATTCATCGCAGAATTCCTTGAATAAACAATGCATCGCTTTTCGCTTATAATTACATTCCTTTCTTATATATATGTTCATTTATGACATTTTGCATCCGTACACTTTGGTACGGCCGAATACACCAGGGGCTTAAGTTCCCCGCATTATGGTGTGATAAGTCTGAACACTTTCACAAGTGCGGCACCCCGAACTTATAGCATTATATGCATCGGCTCCGAATCATGTCTTGGGTCAATAGTTGGGTTTGCCCGGCTCCCATGTTTTGGTACCTTACGTTCCGTTTTATCGGCTAAGGTAGAACTGCGAGAACCACTGCGATTGCGCCCCGGTTGAGCTGGGCGAGCGCCTCAGTGGAGAAAGCTAAAACTGACCGTCATGATAAGGCGAGAGCTGGTCGCTGTTCGAGAGGTTTTTTCGAGTCCCTAAAGACTTATGCCGCTTAGAGCGAGGAACCGGCTTCGTCCGGCCCAGGCGTGGATAGCGCCCCAAACTCGGTCTTCCGAACACTAGGGGCTTCGCCAAAATTTAAAATTATAGAATTCTATGGCTAAGTGAAAGTGTTCAAGCATTATAAGTCCGGTTGCCTCGTTCGTTGTGTTGAGCGCCTCCCTAGATGGACCCAAACATGGGAACAAAAGTGCTCAAGTTTATCCCGAACACCCCGGCACTAGTGGCATGGGGGCTGAAGCCGACGACTTGCCATCTCTCAGATTAGCTAAACAGCCGCACAGAAGGTAATATTTTAAATTAAAAAGCGTTGCTTAGCGCATATGAACAAGGTTTTCAGCGCACAGGATAACAAAATGCGAGTCTACTCAAATATTACATCTTTGGAGCACTCACCCGCAATCATGCGGGCACCCTTCAGGACACTCTTATAATACATTTCGGGCGTACGATAATCCTTGCCCGCTGGCGGCGCGTCCGTCAGTAGCTTCTCAGCATCCATCCTGCCCCAGTGCACCTTTGCACGGGCAAGGGCCCGACGGGCACCTTCAATGCAGGCGGAATGCTTGACAACCTCAACCCAGGGACACGCGTCCACCAGCCGCCGTACCAGGCCGAAGTAGCTCCCAGGCATGGCCTCCTTGGGCCACAGCCGAACTATGAGGCCCTTCATGGCCTGTTAGGCTACCTTGTGGAGCTCGACCAGCTGCTTCAGCTGGTCGCTAAGGGGCACCGGATGTCCGGCCTCAGCATACTGAGACCAGAAGACCTTCTCCGTTGAGCTCCCCTCCTCGGCCCGGTAGAAAGCGGCATCATCTGACACGCTGCGGGGCTGATCCACGAATGCTCCTGGAGAGCTCCGAATTCGGGTAAGTAATAGGTAATTCGCATTCACATGCTTGCTTTGCATGAAAAATGCCTTACCCGCTGCTATTTTCTTCAAATCCTCGATCTCCTAGAGGGCCTTGTGGGATTCGGCCTTAGCGGCTTTGGCGCTCTCAAGAGCTGATGCAAGCTCGAACTCTCAAGTCTTTGAGTCGCGCTCCAAACCCTCATGTTTTTCCATGAGAGCCTGGAACTCTTGCTGCACCTCCGCCACCCGCGCCTCCTGCTTCTCCCGCTCGGCTCGCTCTGCGGCCGCATTGCACTCGGCTGCAGACACCGCCTCCTTCAGGGTCGCCACCTCATTCGTGGCCCCTGTAGTACCCATGTTATCCTTGTTATTTCTCTTGCAACCAAATCCTTTTCTGTAAGGTACAAATTTAATACGGTGTTACTCACCTTCCTTGTCCTCGAGCTGCTTCTTGGCACAGCCGAGCTCGCTCTCGGACCGCTCGAGGTTCTACTTCAAAGCATCAACCTCCACAGTCAGTGCGGCAGAGGTCAGCAACGCAGCCTGCAATCGCATATTGACATATTTTTTAGAACTCCTGCGTATATCTTTTTAGATCCTCAGTCCGGCTTTTCTATCCGGACACCGAACCGAGCATCAGGCGCTACTGTCTATGTGGTATTATATTACATATTTTAAAGTTCTTACCTCAAAGCCTGTTAGAAGGCTGCTGCAGGCTTCGGCCAGCCTGCTGTTGGCGAGCCGAACCTTTTGAATCACCGCACTCATGACAGTGCGGTGTTCTTCTTTGATGGAAGCGCCGTTTAGCGCCTCCAGCAAGTTATCCGGCGCCTCCGGTTGGATGGAGGCTGCCGGTGTCACAGTCTTGCCCTTCTTACGAAGGGTCCGCCTACCGGACTCCGGAACCACTGCAGGTTCCGATGCGGAGTCCGGTGCGAAGTTCGGGAGGTTGCCTTGCGGCACCTCCGGAGCCTCCTCCTCCTAATGGGTCCCCTCCTGGGATCCCACCTCGGTGTCGTCAGCATCACGAGGAGTGGAGGCGGTCGGAAGGGAATCCATATCCGATGTGCCCAAGGACCCGCTCGACGAAGCGGGAAGATCGTCCTTGGCCGGACTGCAGGTTGTATGCGGCATTAGAAAGACACCGCATGGCAGAAAGAAAAATTATAAATCATTCAGGAATTCGGACACTTACGATCTTGCCAGGGGCTTGGCCCTTGAGGGCCACTCCTCGTCGCCGTCGGCGGCGTTGGCGGAGCAGTCCGGAGGAAGGGTCCGTTCTTTCTTGGACCCTTCGGCCGACTTCGTTGGGGAGGCCTTCCTCTTCTTCTCTCCCCCCGCTGGGGGAGAGGCCTCTTTCTCCTCCTCCTCGGGGGAGGAGT
Source organism: Triticum timopheevii (assembly GCA_963921465.1). Classification (NCBI taxonomy): domain Eukaryota; kingdom Viridiplantae; phylum Streptophyta; class Magnoliopsida; order Poales; family Poaceae; genus Triticum; species Triticum timopheevii. The sequence goes on from OY997262.1 coordinate 187,492,725, forward strand.
CCGCCTCGGAGTCATCGGACGATGAGTCCAATACCACCTGGCGCCGGGAACTCCTTCGGGTTCCCGTGGCCTTTTTCTTGGCCTTCTTCTCCGGCACCACGTAAAGTGCCGGGACCAGCAGCCCCGTCAAACGGGTGTCCGCTGGGTCTTCTGGAAGGGGAGCCGGACAGTTTACCTGTCCGGACGTCTTCTGCCAGTCCTGTTAAAGGCATTGGGAGTTTTAGATCCCACATAGAGTCAAACTATGAAAGAAATGAGTGTCCCATAAAGGATGACATAGCTTACCTCGCCGGCCGGGCGCTGCGTGCTGAATCCGCGATCTTCAGTTGCAGATGCGGGGGCTTCTCCGCCCTTGAACAGCACCCTCCAGGCAGCTTCGTACATCGTGTCGAAGAGCCCGCTCAGGGTCCGGTGCTGTGCCGGATCAAACTCCCATAGATTGAAGGCCCGTTGCTGGCAGGGGAGAATCCGGCGGACGAGCATGACCTGGATCATGTTGACAAGCTTAAGCTTCTTGTTCACCAGGGTCTGGAGACAAGACTGGAGTCCGGTCAGCTCCTCCGAACTACCCCATAGCAAGCCCTTCTCTTTCCAGGAGGTGAGCTGCATGGGGGTACCTGATCTAAACTCGGCGGCCGCTACCCATTTAGGGTCACGCGGCTCGGTGATGTAGAACCACCCCGATTGCCACCCTTTGATGGACTCCACGAGGGCGCCCTCGAGCCAGGTGACGTTGGGCATTTTGCCCACCATGGCGCCTCCGCACTCCGCTTGGACGCCCTTCACCACCTTCGGCTTGACATTGAAGGTCTTTAACCACAAGCCGAAGTGAGGCTGGATGCAGAGGAAGGCCTCGCACATGACGATAAACGCCAAGATGTTGAGGATGAAGTTTGGCGCCAGATCGTGGAAGTCCAGGCCGTAGTAGTACATGAGCCCCCGGACGAAGGGGTGAAGTGGGAAGCCCAGTCCGCGGAGGAAGTGGGGAAGAAATACGGCCCTCTCATGGGGCCTGGGGGTGGGGATGAGCTGCCCCTCGTCGGGCAGCCGGTGCGCGATGTCGCTGGACAGATATCTGGCGCCGCGCAGCTTCTCGATGTGCCCCTCCGTAACGGAGGAGGCCATCCACTTGCCTCCCGCTCCGGACATGGCTGGAGAAGGTTGAGGCGAGATGTGTGGACTTGGGCGCTGGAGCTCGAGTGCGCGGAAATGGATAAGCAAAGGAGGAAGAAGGCGTAGGTAAAAAAGGTGGATCCTTATCCCCTTATATATGGGCGGACGAAGACTATGCGTCCCCACCGGCCTGGTAAAACTCGCTTATCTCCCAAGCGCCGCAATCAATGGCGCGGTTGGGTTACCCACGTCCGTATTGATGGGAATCCCGGAATAAGGGGAACATGATCTCTGCTTCGACAAGACATGCCAAGGAAACCGCTTCGCTAAACGTGCTGAGGTGGTATAATAAAAAATTCAAGTAAAGGCTTGGTAGTGGTGTGACGTCACGCCACAAAATACGTTAGCAGATTGAACTTGTGTACATATTATTCTCTCTACGGTGGTATGTGGAATTTATTTTACAGAGCCGGACACTATCCTGGTGTTCACAATCTTCTATGAATTATTCGGAGGAGGAACCCGCCTTGCAATGCCGAAGACAATAAGCGCGCCGGACTCATCGTCATTGAAGCCTGGTTCAGGGGCTACTGAGGGAGTCCTGGACTAGGGGGTGTCCGGATAGCCGGACTATCATCATCGGCCGGACTCCAAGACTATGAATATAAAAGATTGAAGACTTTGTCCCGTGTCCGGATGGGACTTTCCTTGGCATGAAAGGCAAGCTTGGCAATATGGATATGTAGATCTCCTACCATTGTAACCGACTCTGTGTAACCCTAGCCCTCTCCGGTGTCTATATAAACCGGAGGATTTTAGTCTGTAGGACGAACAACCATTACAACAATCATACCATAGGCTAGCTTCTAGGGTTTAGCCTCCTTGATCTCGTGGTAAATCCACTCTTGTACTACCGATATCATCAATATTAATCAAAAAGGAGTAGGGTTTTACCTCCATCGAGAGGGCCCGAACCTGGGTAAAAACCTCGTGCCCCTTGCCTCCTGTTACCATCCGCCTAGACGCACAGTTCGGGACCCCCTACCCGAGATCCGCCGGTTTTGACACCGACACCCTCCCTCTATTCCCCCACACATCCTATTATTCTCCAGCAACGTCAGCCCCAACACGCACCCGCGCCCGAACCAGTCAACCCTCGTACTCCCCTCCGCCTGCGACTGGACCGGTGCATCTTCAACGGCTCCTGTTCGTTCCGTCCAAGGCCTTGCCGTCGCACTCCGCCTTGCGGCCTTGGTTCACTCGCCATGCGCGGTGCGCTGCCCTCTTGCGTTATCAACGTCGTCAACAACCGAGAGGAACAAGGAGATGACTGTACGTGGAGGGGATGACAGTAGGGACCCACCAGCGTCATGGCAGTACGAAAGCGAGTGCCTCTATAGTACAAGCCCAAAAATATGGTTCCTCCTAATGGTTGGACATCTGGGGCTCACGCCATTGTCAACGTAGTCAATAAACGAGAGAATTACACTACGAGCGGCTGACACCAGGGACCCAGCAAGTCCCATAGTTTTTTTTGAGGAACAAGCAGTTTTTATTTATACTAGTTTTAGGGAAGGTAACAACGGGGCTGTGCGGGGGGCTGTGGCCCGTCTAGCCAGGGTTTTATTTATGTTTACCACATGATGAGCCCAGTTGTTTTTTTCTTGCTGAAAATGGCTAGCCCGGTTCTATTTTTTTTTAAAGAAATACCCAAACAGGGCTTACTTGCTTTATCGGCCCTGCTGGGCTGCAAATCTTTCAAGACAAGGAGAGTTTCATTCGGTTTGAACAGAAATGGGCTGTACATTTTTAAAACACATCAAACCGGGAATTAGTTTCAATTTGTTTTCATTACAAGATCTTAAATTTCATTGATTTTTATGCGTGGACAATTATTTGGATTTTATATTTATATAAATTATTTTTCAAAATAGTTTGAATGTGAATCGATATTTTTGGATTACAAACAGTTGACCACACCAAAATATGCAAAGTTTTGTATACTTTTTAACTGTGGCCACAATATGGGGTGTAATGCTAACAAAAAGAAGATGGGCTCTAAAAAAAATCTTAAGAATTAGCAAATGGGCTGTACATTATTAGAAATAATGGCAGATGGGTTGTATGTTGTTTTCCACAGATTTGAGGCTGCCTTGTGCGCCTACTACAGGGTTGACGCGTATGCTTTCATCAAAAAAAGGTTGACGCACACGCAACGCCCGGTCAACTTAGACAACACACGAGAGCAGTGGCTGTTGGATGTCCATCCAACGGCTGTCATGATTCTTCAATCTTTGCTCTTCATGCTCCAGCCGCTCAAACAAGCGCCAGCGGGACTACCTGCTCCCTCCTCCCGCGGCCGGCTATGCTGCTGCTCAGGCCTCACGGCCCCACCATACTCCCATCGCTGGCCTAGCCATCCCTCGACTCACCCACACATGCTGTTATTCTCCGGCGACGGCAGACGAACCAGTAAACCCTCATACTACTCCGCATGGGAAACAACTGCTGAGTATTCCTTGGCTCCGTGTCATTCCCTTCCTAGGCCTCGCCGTCGTCCACCGCCCTGGTTCTCTCGGCACGGCCTGGTCAACGTGGTCAATGAACGACATCCATCAGAAGTGGACTGTACGTGGAGAGGCTGACAGCTGGGTCCACGGCCGCACACAAGGAAATGCCTCCTTATTACACGCAAAATAATGATTCCTCCACCTAACAGCTAGGACCCACAGGAAGGGCCTCTGTATTTCATGAAAAAAAACATTCCCCCCGCTGACAGGTCGGACCCACAGAAGAAGTGCCTCCTTATTACGCCCAAAAAAAATGAATACCCCCCTGCTAGCTGGGACCCACCATATTGTTGGGCTGGTTTGTGGGCCTACTAAGTTGAGGGGGACGGATGGCTTTGTCAACTTAGTCAATACTCCAGTGACCGTATGATGTCCATCCAATGGCCATAGTGCTTCTTCAATCTCTAGTCTTCTTGCTCCAGCCGCCCAAACCAGCGCCGGTCGTGCCGCCTGCTCCTGCCTCCCATGGCCGGCTGTGCTACCGCGGAGGCCTCACCGCCCCCATACTACTCCCACCACTGGCCAGGCCATCCCTCCACTCACCCACACCCCCTGTTATTCTGCGGCGACGGCAGCCTCACACCGCAGCCGAACCAGTGAACGCTCGTACTCCTCTCTGCGTGGGCATCCACTGCCGCGTCTTGCTCGGCCATGCGCCGTCCCCTTCCTAGGCCTCGCCATCATCCACCGCTGTGGTGCTCTCGGCGCGGCGTGGTTAATGTGGTCAACGACCGACTTCCATCGGAAGAGTACTATACGTGGAGAGGCTGACAGCTGGGTTCACGGCAGCCGCAAGGAAGTGCCTCCTTATTACGTGGAAAATAATTATTTCTCCACCTGATAGCGGGGACCCACCGGACGGGCCACCAGTATTTTGCAAAAAAATCGTTTCCCCCTGACTGGTGGGACCCACTGTACGGGCCGTCGTATTTCGCGAAAAAAACGTTCCCCCCGCTGTCAGCTCGGACCCACCGGAAGTGCCTCCTTATTACGCACAAAAAAATGAATACTCCCCCGGCTAGCTGGGACCCACCTTGGTGGGAGGCTGACTTGTGGGCCTACTAAGTTGACGGGGACGAAGGGCTATGTCAACTTAGTCAATATGAACGATTCTAGCTCCAGTGACCGTACGATGTCCATCCAACGGTCGTAGTGCTTCTTCAACCTCTGGTCTTCTTGCTCCAGATGCCCAAAGCAGCGCCGGTCGTGTCGAATGCTCTTGCCTCCCGTGGCCGGCTGTGCTGCCTCAGAGGCCTCACCGCCCCCTACTATTCCCACCGCCGGCCAGGCCCTGCGGCGACGGCAGCCTCACACCGCAGCCGAACCAGTGAACCCTCGTACTCCTCTCCGCGCGGGCTTCCACTGCCGCGTCTTCCCCAGGTCCGCGTCGTCCCCTTCCTAGGCCTCGCCGCCGTCCACCGCCGTGGTGCTCTCCGCGCAGCATGGTCAACATGGTCAAGGAATGACTTCAAGGAATGTCTTCCATCGGAAGAGTACTGTACGTGGAGAGGCTGACAGCCGGGTCCATGGCCACAGCCCAGTTTTTTTGTGATTTGCCAAGTAAGTCGCTTCGTCAGGCGTGTTGGCCTGCAAACCTTTCAAGACGAGGAGAGCTTTCATTCGGCTGGCTGAGAAAATGGCCGATCAATAATGACAAATGGGCTGTACATTTTTAAAACACATCAAACCGGCAATTAGTTTCAAATATCTTTTTTTTTATTTCAAGATTTTAAATTACATTAATTTTTATGCATGGAGAATTTGTTGGATTTTATATTGATATACATTTATTCATAAAATCAGTTTGAATGTGAGTCAAAATTTCGGGATTAAAAACAGTTCGGACCGCACCGAAATATGCAAAATTTCGTATAATTTTTTAACTATGGCCACAATATGGGCTGTAATGCTAACAAAAAGAATATGGGCTCCAAAAAAACCTTAAGAAGTAGCAAATGGGCTGTAAATTATTAGAAATAATGGCAGATGGGTTGTATGCTGTTTTCCACAGATTTGAGGCTTTCCTAAAAAAAGGTTGACGCACAACCAGTGACTGTTGGATGTCCATCCAACGGCCGTCGTGCTTCTTCAATCTCTGCTCTTCCTGCTCCAGCCGCTCAAACAAGCGCCGGCGGGACTGCCTGCTCCCTCCTCCCCGCGGCCGGCTGTGCTTCCGCGTAGACCTCACCGCTCCACCGTACTCCCATCGCTGGCCTAGCCATCCCTCTACTCACCCACACCTGCTGTTATTCTACAGCGACGGCAAACGAACCAGTAAACCCTCGTACAATCGTACTCTCCTCCGCGTGGGAAACAACTGTCAAGTTTTCCCTGTCTCCATGTCGTCCCCTTCCTAGTCCTCGCCGTCGTCCACCGCGTGGTGCTCTCGACGCGGCGTGGTCAATGTGGTCAACGACCGACTTCCATCGGAAGACTACTGTGCATGGAGACGCTGACAGCTGGGTCCACGGCCGCAGCAAGGAAGTGCCTCCTTATTACACGCAAAATAATTATTCCTCCACCTGACAGTAGGGACCCACCAGACGGGCCACCGTATTTCATGAACAAAAAGTTTCCCCCCTGACTGCTGGGACCCACCAGCCACACCTTCGCACGCAAGGAAGTGCGTCCGGGCAAAAAAAATGATCACCCCCCCCCCCGACTGCTGGGACCCACCAGCTACATCTTCACACGCAAGGAAGTGCGTCCGGGCAAAAAAAACGATTTGCCCCCCTGACTGCTGGGACCCACTAGCTACATCTTCACACGCAAGGAAGTGCCTGATAGTCGGGACTCACCTGGTCGAAGCGTACGTAGCGTTGTCATTCTGGTCGCGAACATGTACGTACATACTGGTCGATATAGAGGCGCACACGTGTCGTAGTAGAGGCGCACTCGTGTCGTAGTAGAGGCGCGCACGTAGCATGTACACGTACGTACAGCGGCCAGGGTGCAAGAAAGAAATTACGGCCATGTACGTACATACGGGCAGGGTCTCGAAGGACTACTCGTGCATACATACATGGATGGGTCGGAACGGAGAAACAGCGTCGTCGTTGTGTTCATGGGGAGGCAACGGAATGCGTCGTGTTCATGGGAAGTCAACGGAATGCCTCGTGTTCATGGGGAGGCAACAGAATGCGTCGTGTTCATCGGGATGCAACGGAACGCTTGGGAGCCAACCGGCTGGGTCGGAACGGTATGTGTCGTCGTGTTCATCGAGAGGGCTTGCACAGAACAGGCGATGGAAACGAGGCCTGGCGTACCGCAGAACGGAGGAAACAGACCTCCTACGTTCGAAACGGGGGTCCTGTTGATCAGGAGGGGTGTGGCATACCGCAAAACGGACGAAACGGACCTCCTATGGTCAAAACGGGTGTCCTGTTGATCGGGAGGGGTGTGGCGTACCGCAAAACGGACGAAACGGACCTCCTATGGTCGAAACGGGGGTCCTGTTGATCGGGAGGAGTGTGGCGTACCGCAAAACGGATGAAACGGACTTGTGTTGGAGCGCTACGGTTGAAACGGGGGTCCTGTTCATCGGGAGGGGTGTGGCGTACCGCAAAACGGGACTCCACGGGATACTGTTCATCTCCAGCGTCGACCTCCTCCAGCCTCCACGGGCTACCGTCGATCTCCTCCAGCCTCCACGGGCTCCTGTTCATCTAGCCTCCACCGCGTGCTACTCCACCGGCTACTGCTCAACCACCCCTCCACCGTCTACTATTCATCCAGCCCTCCACACCACGGGGGCCTGTTCAACCACCCCTCCACGGGCACCCCTTCATCGTCTATTGTTCATCCAGCACTCCACACCACGGGGTCCTGTTCGTCCAGAGGCAACGCCACCGCTACCTCTCGCTACCTCGCCCTCCGCCAGGCATGGGTGACGCGGCTCAGGGAGCGCCTCCACCACCTCCGCCCCAAGACGGCGCCCTGGCTCCAAACCGTGCGGCCCGTGGACATGACTCGCTGCATCCAGCGCCCGCGCGGCAAGAAAGAAGCTGCCAAGAAATCCCTCAGCCTCAAGGAGGCGCCCCCGTGCTCCTTGCACCGGTGCGACAAGACCGCGTCCCTACACCGGCACGCTAAGAACCCATACTGCCCCTGGCGGCGGTGCGCGGGTACCATCAAAACCAAGCTTCGCGTTAGCAAAGGGCCCCGGTGACCACAGTAGGTTGTCGTGCCTTCACCATCGAGCTGCATAGCGTCGCCTGGCCGGGCAAGTTCAAGCCGGACCTGCCTCCTCGCTATGACGGCACCACCGACCCCGCGGAGTTCTTGCAGCTCTACGAGCTAGGCGTCGAGGCGGACAACGGAGACGAGAAGGTCATGGCGAACTGGTTTCCCTTGGCGCTCAAGGATGGTGCCCGCACGTGGCTCCTGAATTTGCCTCCCGGCTCGATCTCCTCCTGGGACGAGATGCATAGCCGCTTCATCACCAACTTCCAGGGCACTCGTGACCACCCCCGGCCACGGGCGACCTGCGCCACATCAAGCAACACCCTGGGGAGACCCTGCAGAAATACATCCAACGCTTCAACAGCGCCTGCCTCAAGATCCCCAAGGTGACGGACAAGGCCATCATCTCAGCGTTTTCTGATGGCGTCCGTGATGTCAAGATGAAGGAGGAGCTCGCCATCCATGAGGAGATGTGCACATCCCTAGAGCTGTTCATCTTGGCGACCAAGTGCGCAAGGGCCGAGGAAGGACGCCTCTCCCTCCTCGAGCTTCCAGCTGCTGACGTGGAGGAAAAGAAGACCAAGGCCAAGGACGTGAAGCGCAAGGGAGCGGTCGTGCTCGCAGCAGAACCAGACACGCAGCATGGCAGGGACCAGCCGGAGTCGTCCAAGGGCAGCCGACCATTCTACGCCTACCACAACCTCCACACCCACAACACCAACGAATGCCAGGAGCTCAGGGCCATTCGAGAAGGACGCTTCGGTCGACACCCCGAGCGCAACGACCGGGGCTATGGCTGAGGAGGAGTACGTGGCGGAGGACAATGGGACGACTATGGCCCTCGCCAGGAGTGGCGCGACCGACCTCGCGAGGATCGCTGGCAGGACCAGCCTCACGAGGGCGCAGCCTCGTGAAGACTGCCCGCAGGGCAATGCAGGCCTTCCTCCTCTGCTTCCGTCGCTACCAAGAAGGAATGATGACCATCATCAGGACGAGGGGGCTGGGGGCTTCCAGGAACCGCATGATATTACTTGCATCTTGGGCGGAGCTCAGGCCCCAGCCTCTCAGCGCATCTTTGAGCAGTTCGCTCGTGAGGTGAATGCAGTCCTCCCCAAGCTCGAGGCCACACGCCCGCTCAGGTGGTCCAAGTGCGCCATCACTTTTAGCTCGGCAGATCAACTCAAGTGCGCGGCTACTACTAGCGTCCTCCCGATGCTTTGTTCCCTAGTCATCAGCAACGTGCAAGTCACCAGGACCCTCATCGATGGCGGCGCAGGGCTTAACGTCTTGTCCGTCAAGATGTTCGACAACCTTCAAGTGCCATACGATCAACTCTAGCCGGCCAAGCCTTTCTCAGGAGTCACCGACGGTTCCACCACCCCGATAGGGCAGGTCCGCCTCCCTGTCACCTTCGGCAAGCGCGACAACTACCGCACCGAGCTCATCGACTTTGACGTCGCCCACATCCACCTGCCGTACAATGCCATCCTCGGGTATCCAGCCCTGGCCAAGTTCATGGCGGTGACCCACCATGGCTACAATGTCCTCAAGATGCCAGGAAGCGGCGGAATCATCACGGTCCCCTACAAAGAGAGAGATGCGGTGTGCTCCCTCGAGCGTGCCTTCCAAGCTGCATCAATCGAGGACCCAGACAGCAAGGGCGAGAACCCTCCTGAGGCAGCCCCCAAGAAGAAGACACCGCTCAGCTCAAGGCCTCGGGAGGTTGGCATCTCAGGAGGTGTCGCGTCAGGATCGGCGCCCGTGCAAGGGACGCCTCCTTCCATAGCATAGGAAGGCGTTCCCGGCGCCCTCCTCGGGCAGGACATGGGGGCTCTCTTCTGGAGGGCCTCAGACTTTGCCAACATCACGAGGGAGGCGCTCGGGCACCACTTGGAGGCATGCTTCGCGGCACGTTTCCCTCAGGAAGTCTCAGGGCGTCGAAATCCCAACGTTCAGGAGTTCATCACCAAGACCACTCAGGAGCTTCAGGAAGCAAGAGCCATGCGCGGCGACTGCCGCTTGCCTGGCGTGGCCCCCCATCCAGGTGAGGATGGTGGGATGTGCGTCTGCATCAACGTCCCAGGGCTCAATCGAGCCGCATCTCAGGAGCGTCTCTGGCCCTCGCGTGTGGGACGGTGCGAGGGTCCACAGCACAGCTACGTTCGCATGCCTTTTGGCCTGCCGAACGTGGCTGCCACCTTCCAGCGTCACCCGCGGAGCATTCTGGCGGCTCAGGAGGCCGGGCATCACGCGGTCCTGGCGGAGATGGATACGGTCCTCAAGGAACTGCCCGGACCCCCAGAGTCTCCCGAGGCTCAGGACCCCGGCGGCTCGTGAGGGTCGACCTCTTCACCGCACATCTTCAGCTACTCCAACCCCCCTCTACAAGAGTACCAGGTGACCACTTCCAAGTTCATTTCAGCTGGGAAAGCCCTCAGGGCTGCATCATTCCCAGGTCATGTGGGTCCGTCCCTGCGGCATGTATCCCTTTTTTCTTATGTCTTTAGTTTACCTTGCTGGGGGCGCCCCTCGGGCTGCATCATCCCCAAGCCGCTCGGGTCTGACCCAGTGGCATGTATCCACCTTTCGTTTACCTAAGCAAATTTGCCTTTCATGCCTAACCTGCCTGTGATTATCACCTGTTCAATCAACGTCTACCACGAGAGCTGCTCACGCTGGCATGGCACTTGCGCATGGGTCCGTCCCTACAACGTCGATAAATCTGAGTGGTCGAGCTCTGGCCTATGGCAGCTTCGCACGCGTCACCTCACCATGCCCTCAGTGCCCTCACCTCTCTCTCGGAGTAACCAATGGCCGACCGACAATCATAATGGCAACCCGTGCTTTTCTCGTGCTGATTTACAGGAACCTCCTAAGGTCTACAGCAGGAGGCACCACGAGCTCTCTCTCTCTCTCTCTCCCTCTCTCTCTATTTCCCGCGTGATTCGCTTGCGCGTTAAAAGGGGGGCTCCTGAGCATCACGACTCAGGAGCTCTTACTGACTCTCCAGCCCTCACCCCCTAGCCTTGACCACGACATCGCGACCTGGCATACCAGCGGCGGCTGAGCTCGCTCGAGGGCCGGGACCTGAGGACGTAGAGCACGAAGGGGAGTGTGCGGAAGAAAGGGAAAGCTCGCGAGGGCCTAACCTAGCTGCACCACAGCTGCCGACGTACAAGTCCGGCGCAACGCGGGGGAATGACTCCAGACTACCGAGATAAGTTTCGCGCCTGGAACGACTAATCATAGCAACGCAAAATTCTCACTTGTTGTGGCTATGTGACGACAATGTTGCCTTCCTTTCTCACCTCTCGGTGGCTGCTTGCACGCTAAAGGGGACCATCTAAGCATCGCACCTCAGGGGCTCTTACTGGACCTCGGGCTGCTCACCTCCTGGCCTTGACCACGGCATCGCGACCTGGCATACCAACGATGACTGCAGCCTGCCTGGGGACCGGGACCTGTCAGCGTAGAGCATCAAGCCTTCGCGAGGTTAGAAAGGGGGAACCAAGCCGAGACAGAACGAGCGCTCTCACGATTTCATAATGAGGATAACATTAGCAAAAGACATCACAGACCCTTTACATGCCCCCATGGGGTGTTTTCTCGATTCCTCGCAGGGAACAAAAGACGAGAATCCTGACGAGCCCTAACTACACGTGACTCCATGGCCGAACGCCATCATCAACAGTGGGCCACAGGAGGCCGGTGCCAACCCCATCCAGATCAGCTGCGGCGACGGCCTGATGCAGTCGCCTTGCTCCGAGCGTGGCGCAAGCTCGGGGGCACGTAGCTGTCGGTGCTCGTCTCCGGAGTCGCGAAGAGCTCGGGAGAGTCGCTGGACTCCCAAGCATCATTGCTGCTGCCGAGGGAGCCGTCGGGGAAGCGAACGGTAGGCCTAGCCCCTGCCACGTCGATGTCCTAACTGCCTTATCTGGGGCAGCACTCTAGGAGGCGGCCTTCTGCGTCGAAGACTTTGAAGGACAACAAGGAGGCGCCATCGTATTCAAAATGAATCACAAGGGCGCCCCTCGTTCGGTAGACCCGGGCGACCTCGCCCCAGCCTTGGGTCATGAAGACCCTGCCCGGGGCGACGACTTCAACATCCGCCCTGGTCGCCGGAGTGCCACGGTCGACATGCTGTAGACAAAGCTCGAGAGGCCCCCTCGGCAGCATCTTGGTGGCGAAGAATGAAGGAAAGCGGATCCAGGTGCTCGGAGGCATCACTGCGTGCAACACAAGCTCGCGAGAGGAGTCCGCGGCATGGACTCCAGGAGCGACGGCGCGCGCCACCATGGCTCGTCGACCTCGCCTGCGGCGCGGGCGGTGTCGCTCACCATCCCTTCCTCCGGAGCCCTCGGCTTGGGCGTACAGGGGTAGCAGGAAGCCAGGAGGTGGCCGCTCGCACCAAGGCCTCGTCATCACCAGCCTCGCAACCTCTTCACCGCGGTGGTAGGCCATCCTCTTCTTCGGTGGGACCGGGTTAGGTCCCTCCCGGGGGGCGTTCCCCTTCTCTTCGGTCGAGAACCTGCGGATCGGTACCATTGGCGTCGAAAATGGAGGTGGAGCAAGGGAGAAGAAGCAGGCGGAGCAAGAAGAGATGGGCAACGGGGGCTCTCGCCCCTCCTCATTTATAGTCCCAGGAAGGCCAACCGTCGACCTCCACGATCGCAGGTAATGATGACTCTTTTTGCATGCAGCAGGGAGTCATCAAATCAGGCAGTTGCCAAGGCACCGTGGGGAAGCATAGACGCCCACGTCCAATCAGTCGCCACGTCTCGACCAAGGCCATAGGCTGTTGGGGCCCGCGGCGCTCCGCACTTGCCCTTTGGCTTCGCTGCTAAGCCAAGTCCGAGCGCGCCTTGGGCCTGGGGGCTACTGTCGGTGTTCTGGGAACGGGGGTCCCCAGACTTGCCTGCCTACAGCCTGCTGCGTGGCTCAATCGGTGGCCCAGTACAGCCCGTCTTCATCAACCAATGCTCAAGACCCTCGCGAGGCGCCAAGCCTCGCGGGGCGGATGACGCAAGGCCTCCTCAGGAGCGGCCTCGCCAGGCAGGCTCGCAAAGGGGCAGAGAGATCAAGGCAAGGGGTACCTCGTGAGGTCCCCCATGATGCAAGCCATGACGATCAAGACCAGGCGAGTGCCAGGCGGGCGCCAGGCGGGCGCCAGCCCACGCAGTGTCCTTGTTTCCTCTTTGGTGCAAAGGGGGCAAGCGCAGGCGTGGAGTACCAAGGCATCAGGCAAAGGTTTCCTTATCGGTGCAACAAGACCAATACTAGCAGGACAGCAGGACGGAGGTCACCGTGGAGCCCAAGACGGCGTCATCACCAGCACCTTTGACAAGCGAAGACCACCTTTAGTCAGGATAGCTTGTACTAGCTGTCCCTTTCAAAATGGCCGTTGTTGGATCCCTTCCTGCTCAATATTTGGGAAGAGGACTAGGGCCTCCGTAAATAGGGCTAGCCACCATAGTAGAGAGACATATTGAGTTCATCTACACACCACACCACCACAAGAACACCTCTCCTCGCGAGGCTATTCTTCCCATGTACTGTTCATCATCAGCCCAACAGGCAATCCACCACCAAACACAGGAGTAGGGTATTACACCACGATGGTGGCCCGAACCTGTATAAATCTTGTGTCTCTTGTGCTGTGAGTTCATCGATCTAGCTTAGGGATCGCGGCGAGGCTCGGGGCGTGTTTCAGTAGGGAGAGATCTTCGTGCGCACTCCAGTGTTCGAACCTTAAGGATTTTGCCGGAACCCGATATCCGACAGATTTGGTAACCGAATGTTGTTCAGAGTCCCGGATGAGAACACGGACATGACGAGGTATCTCGAAATGGTCGAGAGGTAAAGATTAATATATCGGACGATGGTATTTGGACAACAGAAGTGTTCCAGAGGGTATCAGGTACTTATCAGGTCACTGAAAGGTGTTTCGGGTACCCCGGCAATCCTATGGGCCATATGGGCCTTGTGAAGGAACACACCAGCCCACAAGGGGCTGGTGCGCCCTATAAGGCTATAGGATGAGGAGAATGAAAGGGAGGAAGCGAAAGGAAAGTGTGGATTAGGATTCCCACTTCCTTCCCTCACCCCCCTCCTTCCTTCCCCTTCACGCATACATGGAAAGGGAGGGCGCAGGGCAAGGCAGGGCCCCTAGGGGGCGGCGGCCAACCCTAGGATGCCCCTGGCTGCCTCTCTCTCTGTATCTCTCTCTCTCTCTCTCTCTCTCTCTCTCTCTCTCTCTATATATATATATATATATATATATATATATATATATATATATATATATATATATATATATATATATATATATATATGGGGAGGAGGCCCTGTTTGTGTCAAAACTGGCGGATCTCAGGTAGGGGGTCCCGAACTGTGCGTCTAAGACTAATGGTAACAGGAGGCGGGGGACACAATGTTTACCCAGGTTTGGGCCCTCTCGATGGAGGTAATACCCTACTTCCTGGTTGATTGATCTTGATGATATGAGTATTACAAGAGTTGATCTACCACGAGATCGTAGAGGCTAAACCCTAGAAGCTAGACTATGGTTATGATTGTTCTTGTCCTACGGACTAAACCCTCCGGTTTATATAGACACTGGAGGGGGCTAGGGTTACACATAGTCGGCTACAGAGAAGGGAATCTTCACATCCGAATCGCCAAACTTGCCTTCCACGCAAAGGAGAGCCCCATCCGGACATGGGACGAAGTCTTCTATCTTGTATCTTCATAGCCCAACAGTCCTGCATACGCATATAGTCCGACTGTTCGAGGAAACCTAAATCTAGGACTCCCTCAGTAGCCCCTGAACCAGGCTTCAATGATGATGAGTCCGGCGTGCAGATTGTCTTTGGCATTGCAAGGCAGGTTCCTTCTCCGAATACTCGAAGGTAGATCTTGAACATAAGAATCATGTCCGGCTTTGCAAAACAAATTCCATATACCTCCGTGGAGAGCATAATGTTTGCATGAGTCCAATCCGTTGACAACTGTTACAACGCGACATTACGTTCTCGTCCTGCCTTTAATTCAAATCATTTTTCCGACCTACTGCTCCACGCTTCGCGAGGCGGTTTTATTGGCATGTCTTGTCGAAGCGGAGATCGTGTCCCCTTATTACGGGTTCTCATCAACACGGGCATGGGTAACCCGACCATCCCGTTGGTATGATTCCTTGGGAATAGGCATGTTTTAAGGCCACATAGGGAATGTTTGTTATTCGTCATCTTTATAAGGAGGCCGAGACCCGCCTTTCCCATCTACGCTACTCCCTCCTCCTCTCACCTTGAGCTCCAACACCCAAGGCTTAACCAGTCGCTTCAAACCTCAGGCGATGTCCGGATCCAGCTTTCAGGGCCAGTGGACGGCCTCCTCTGTCACTGAGGAGGATATCACGAAGCTCAGGGAGGTGAGGTACTTGACCGCGGAAATCCTTCACAGGCTTCCTGCACCATGGCAGGTTATCCCTACTCCATGGCCTAATGAGAGGGTCCTATTTATCCCTCACTTCCTTCGGGGGCTAGGTTTCTCCCTCAATCCCTTCGTTCGAGGGCTCATGTTTTACTACGGACTAGATTTCCATGATCTAGCTCCGGACTCCCTCCTTCACATCTCATCATTTATTATCGTATGTGAGGCTTTCCTCCATATCCCTCCACACTTTGGCTTGTGGCTCAAGAGCTTTGTTGTAAGGCTGAGGATAATGGACAGGAGACACGTAGAGTGCGGAGTTGCTCTGATAAGAAAATCAGCCGACGTTGTCTGGCCAAAGGGTTCCTTCACCGCAACTTCCCGCCTATGGCAATGGGAGTGGTTTTATATCATGGAGCCTCGCGGTACCAAGTGGGTGGCTTCACCCACCTTCCGATTTGGCCCTCTGCCACAGCTTGCATCGTGGATCAACAAGGGGCTGGACTGGGGATCGCTAGATGAATTTCAAATGCTGCAAAGTTGCATTAGAGACCTTACTAAGAAGGACATCGACCGTGTCAAGGTAATTCAAGTTATGCTAGTCCGTCGGGTCCTGCCATGCCAGCGCCGACCTCTCTGTATGTGGGAATTCAGTCCGGAAGGACCGTGAACTATTCAGTGCTTCTTCAGCACAACGCTCGAAGGGATGTATGAATTAGTCTTCGGGTCACGAAAAAGGTGTCCGGACACCACAAAGGATGCAGGCCTCGACTGCAACCATCCGGATCCCCCGGTAAGTATTCAATTTCAGAAGACATTTTTAGTTTAAGTTTCCCATAACAAAACTGAGGAAACCATACTCTGCCAGGGCTGGGTAAGGAAGGCGAAGAGGATCAGGTGTTTGTCCCCTCTTCCCAAAAACCCAGCGGACCCAGTGTTAACCAGGATGCTGGCTTCGGCACCCTATCAAGTGCCGTTGAGGGAAGAAAAGGAGAGGAGTGGAGAGGCCCAAAGCGGCCATCATACTGGAGGTGCGTCACACACTGTATCCGGGGAAATTAGAACCCCCATGTCGGAGGGTGAACGGAGAGGAGAATCTAACATTCCTCCCTACTACGAGAAGAAAAGAGCCGCTCCCGAAGACCTGAAGGCAGAGGCTTCCAAGTGAGGGAAGAAATCCCTATTAGGGGGCCCGAATTCTGGAGGCGATATTGCCGCACAGTGCCCACAAGGGGGCCAGCCTTTAGCCGAATCGTAAGTGAACAAATGTGTTTAATAAGCGTACCCCATTCTTTTCCCGTTTGTGAGGGTAATATTTTGAAACGTATGTTTTGCAGTTCAACCCATAGCCTCCCTCGAAAATCTTCGCCCTCGGGGGATCTTCTTCCGGAGATGATGGAGAGCGAAACACCGCCTCATACTTCCCCGCCCCATAAGGCGGACGACCCCGAGGTGTCGTCCTGGAGGATTTCTCCCGAGCCACTAAGGAGCGCCAAGCCGGAAGATGACTCTTCGGCTGCCCGAGGTCCGGGGTGATCGGCTCCTAGAGAGACCAACAACACAAGTCCCGGACCATCCAATATACAGCCGAACAAATGGACGGGTCTTCTGCGGCAAGCGCCTATTTCAGAGGAACATTGTACCATAACGGGTACGGTGATTGAGAGAATCTCGTCCGCAAGAAGTGGATTGAATGAAGCCTTTACGAGCCTACTAAGAGGCTTTAAGGTACGTAATGTAGCCTCTTGTTTTGTGCTGTGAACGCAATGTTCACTATGTATAGATAGTAGCCCCTGAGACTCTGGTTGCCCACCGACTAGAGACGATCAGAGGATCAAAAGATAAATATGCTCAGGTAATAATTGTGCTAATTTGTATACAGGCGGCTGCAGCCCCGGCCAATGCCCGGGCTGCCCAATTTGCCGAACTGAAGCGGCAACTTGGTGTGGCGGATGATGACATCACGCTCGTCAACAAGCGGCTTGATGAGGAGCAAGGTATGTATTTTTGGCGGTCAGTGAGTATAAATTAGAGCATGATGCTGGAGTTTATAGTATGCTTGACTACAGATGGTGTCGCCGCTGTGGAGACCCTTCGGGCTGAGCTTGCCCGGGACAAGGAGCAAGCCAGGATAAGCAACACGACTGCCGAGAAGGCAATTGGTGAATTAAAAGCCGAATAGGCTGCTCATTGCCTAAGTGAGGAGAAAATATCCAACATGGCGCTTGAGCTAAGGGATGCCGCTAGCAAATATGTGCTTCTCGAGAAAGAGACCAAAGAAAAAGTGGCTAACCTTGAGAAGGCCTTACAAGCGGCAAAGGAAACCCGGTTAGAGGCCGGCGTAGCACGGGAGGAGATCGCGGCTGGGAAGCCCTTTTTATTACAAACTAAGTTCGGCGATCCAAAGAATTCCCCGCTTGATCAAATGTGGAGTTCTCCGGATGCATATTTAGACTTATCGAAGAGTGCTTCTGATGCGATGCAGTTTTTCCAGGCCCAAGAAGTCCATGAAGCGGAACAACTTTTCTGGTCGCAGTTTAGCATGCCAAGGCGTCCGCTGCTGTTGAATGAGCAGATGGCCGAATGGGCCGAGCTCCACAGGATATCCGGACTTGCCATGAAGGCTGTCGTGGACCAGCTGTGGCCTAGGGGACCAATTGCAAACAGTTATTTTGGTTCAGTGCAGCAACTTGTTTGTGCGGTGTCGCATATCGACACTATCAAGCAGTCAACGTGCATAGAAGGTGCACGGATGGCCCTTGCCCGTGTGAAGACGTATTGGGCGAAGATAAAGGCCATCGATATTGCAACAGGGGGTCCGCCCGGGGGTAAGGACACACCAGATCAATATTCTGAAGAAGTATTAGAGGGTGCCCTCTTAATAGAGGGTCAGTGCTCCAAGAATGTTATGTTCGAGTAACATGTATCGGAATTGTAAAAACAATGCTTATGATAATGAAGGTTGTGTTTATACTTTTGCCCGTAAAGTATTTTAGTGCCTCCTGTGCGGCTGTTTATGTATATATGTATATAACCTAAAAGTTTGCAGTCGTCGGCTTTAGCCCCCTCACGTATAATGCGGGGGTGTTCGGAAAAGCACTTGATCACACTTGACCCAACGTCTTGGTCCGTTAAGGAGGTGTTAGTGCGGCGAACTAGGCAATCGGACTATAGAGCTTTAGCACTTTCACTTAGCCATAGGAGTTTGACGGTGGGGCTACTATATAGCCCCTGGTATGTCTGCGTTTATCTGAATACGATGCGTTTGGGCTCGAATCTATCGAAGATCAAGTCTCCGCGGATGTCAGCGGTGTAGTTCAAGCTTCCAAACCTGACGTAATGGCCAGGGGCGCAGCTGCCAATCTGCTCCAGATGGCCAAGTGGGTTGGCCCGCAGAGCGAAGCCGCCGAATACGAAGATCTGTCCGGGGATAAAAACTTCACCCTGGACGGTGTTGTTGTGTATGATTGAAGGAGCCATCAAGCCTTATGGTGACGACACAGTGGAACTCTCAATGAAAGCACCAATGTTGGTGTCAAAACTGGCGGATCTCGGGTAGGGGGTTTTGAACTGTGCGTCTGATGTAGGGCGGAACCCTAGAGGCCAATCTTTCACGTTTGGAGCGGATCCCTACGAGGAACACGAAGAACACGAGGAGGGGAACGAGAGAAAAACATGAGAAATCACTCAACCAACAAGAACGACGTCACACATGTGCTAGATCCAAGAAGCACAAAGAGATACACGGTCCAAATCCAACAAAGGACGATACAAGTGGTGGTAGTTCATCTCCGAGAGGAGGTCTTGAATCCATGAGGGATCTTCCCGTAAAGGGGTCTTGAATCCAGGTGGATCTTCTCCGAAGAGGCCGTGGTCTCTCACGAGGAGGAGATCCATATGGATGAGCAAAGCTCTATCTCAAATGAGCTAATCCTTTCCTAACCCTATTTAGGAGGAGGAGGGGTCTATTTATAATGTAAGCCAGGAAGGGGTAAGTGAGGGGCGAAGGGGTACATGGGCCTCGGCCCAAGTCACGCACGCAGGCGGGGTCCGGATGATCCGGATGGTGGCCCATATGATCCGGGTGTCGGGGGCCCGGATGATCCGGGCGACCGTCCGGATGATCCGGCTTCGTCGAGCAGGCTTCGGGTGTCTTCAGGCACATTACGCGGATCGTCCGGGTGGGGGTCCGGATCATCCGGGCTTGGTCCAGATCGTCCGGCTGGGGGTCCGTATGATCTGGGCAAGTCCTGCATTGTCCGTTCTTCTTCTTCCTTCTCCTCTTCCATGCTTGGCCTTGGTCCTTGGATTCTCCATGGTCATCTCGGTTGTACCTGAGTATATGAACGGTCCATGCATGAGGTAGTAGCCATGTCTCACATGCAGAAAGTGATGGTTCGAAGAGGAGTGAATTCACCTTGTGTCCAGTGGCGTATGTTCGAGGTCTCGTCATATGTCCTCTTGGGGCTTGGAGAGTAGTCGGAGTGTACATGGGGATGAACGTGGGATGCTTCGCATCATCTCCCCCCGTTGGGAAAGATTCGACCTCGGATCGTGATCCTCATCACCATGGAAACGGTTGTCGTGGACGGACTTGTAGTTGGACGTAGATGAAGGCATTGCACAATCCAAGTACTCCAAGGTGTCTCCGGTATGTGGTACATGCAAAATGAGCAAACACAAAGTACACTTGGAAATACAATGGTTAGCGCACACAAAGTGTCCATGAAGTAAATATGAGTCCGTGCGGCAAGATGGTTCGTGACAAAGTGCATGAAGCTTATCAAGATGATATAGATTGATATGCAAAGCAGTCATGGGGTAATTAGCATGGTGCACAAAGAGACAAATTCTACCATTGTGCAAAATGATGTCATAGAGAGATGGTCCATCAATAGCATGAATATGGCAATGGATTCTCAATATGTGTATGGTATCATGCAATTGATGGTGGGCAATATGATCATGATGTATGAATATGCCATCAAGGTAGATCACAACAAATTTTCTAAGGAAATGCACAAGCTCATATATCATGGATGACATGGAAATAGATGCAACAAGACAAGCATAATGTGAGTCAATCCATGCATACGGTGCAAACTTGTGGTGTGTAAGTGCATCTAGTGCCACCCCTAGTTGGTTTTGGAGTATTGACGACAAAGTTGGTTGAGGGACTAATGCGTTTGTGAGAATTGCAGGATAACGTAGGTAGTGTCCCTCATTGATTCGGTTTACCTAACGGAGATGACCCCTAAAAATGTATGAAGACATTGAAGACAATGGTGGTATGAGAAGATATTCATATTGAAGACTCTGACATGAGAAGAAACTGAGTGAAGACTTTGGAGCGCGAAGACTGTGTGGTTTCGTTGTTTCCTTTTCTTCTTTGTTGAGTCATAGGAACCACCGTACTGTTAAGTGGGGTCCAAGTGAACTAAGTCAGAGTGACTGAAGTGATACTCAACCCAAATCCTATGTCTTCGAGCGAAGACAATGAGAGCAAATCTTATCCAGAGCTGGATGAGTCAGCTTTGCTTGTAGCCCAAGCAAAGTTGCCGCGTGTGTTTGAAATCTGACCGTTGGAACACGTGTCAGTTCCTTAGTGACCCAGGGTCATTTTGGACAAATCAGGTCGGGTTGCCTAGTGGCTATAAATAGCCCACCCCCTACACCATAAATTGGTGGCTGCTCAGAGTTTGTGCATGGCTTTTGTCGTTTGAGAGCAACCCACCTCGAAGCATTTGAGAGAGAGAAATCCTTGCGAGGATAAAGCCCAAACACCCAGAGCCAAAGAGTGTTAGGCATCACTGAAGTCTTTCTGTCTGTGTGACCTGAAGACTTATTACACTTGAGGACTGTGAATCCTCCAGCCAGTTAGGCGTCGCGTTCTGAGCATCCAAGAGTCATTGTGGCGGTTTGGAAGTCTGTGAAGGTTTGGAAGTCTCCCTTGAAGACTTACCAGAGTGATTGGGCAAGGACTGGGTGTCCTTAGCTCAAGGGGAATAAGGTGAAGACACAGTCTTCTGAGTTAAATCTCAGCCTCCCTAACCAGACGTACAGTTGTCACAGCAACTGGAACTGGTCCAACAAATCCTGTGTCTTCAACAAGCAACTAGTTCTATCCCTTCCAACCTTACTTAAGTTTGTCTTCATGAAGTCATTGCTTATCTGTTTATCTGTTTGACTTCATTGCTTGACTACTATTGTTGATTGGCTTCATACTATCTTCCATCTTGATCCTGACTACCTAACTGCTATTGGTCCTGTACTTTCACATCATGACATGCTTGACTATGGCTTGTTTAGGGTAGTTTATCTTCCGCTGCATATCAATTAGGTTGTTTTTGTTGTCTGTCTTCGAAACATCCAAGTTTTGAAGACTTTCAAAGAAATCGCCTATTCACCCCCCCCCCCCTCTAGTCGATACTAGCACTTTCAATTGGTATCAGAGCAAGGTACTCCCTTGTTCTGTGTGATTCGGTTTAACCACCTAGAGTTTCAGCTACGTCGACTGCAGGATTGAGGAACATATCGTGTCCCACCTTTGACGGTCATGAGTATCCCCGATGGAAGGCCATGATGAAGAAGCTACTCATGTCCATGGATACCAAACTGTGGACCGTCACTGAGATTGGACTCACTGATCTATGCAAGATGGCAGAGGCTGATGACATTCGCAAGTATACGCTATTGAATCTCACAGCGAAGGATGTCATCTCTGTCATTTGTCCAGAAATCAGTTCAGGAACGTTATGCACCTCAATCACGCGAAGCTAATCTGGGACCGGCTTTCTAATGTATACGAAGGTCATCGCACTCGTCATGATCCGCGGTTTGAGGACTACAAGGAATCTCTCAAGGAAATGACCTTTGCACCTGAATCATCATCATCCTCATCATGCCACATGGCTAGGGGTGATAAGGTAACTGAATGCTATCTCTCTGAATCTAGTGATGATGAATCAGGTGATGAATTTGGCCCTAGCTATGACAAGCTTGCTTCCCTTGCCACTAAACAACAAAGAATCTTGGAAAAGGTTCAAGACATGCTTAGTAAAAGCGATGATATGTTGGGTGAGGAAATGGATCAGTCAAAAGCTTTGGCTGATAGTCTTTAGAAACTTCATGCTAAGTTTGACGCCCTTCAAGATCAACATAATGCTCTCTTATCTGATCATGAGAAGCTGTCCTCCGAATGTCTTCAAAGGAAGCTTGACCTTGAAAAGATAAGAGTGGATTAGGAAGATCTTCTGAAGGAGCGAGATTCACTTCACGCCCAACAGATCAGTTCCGCTCAGGATGGATTTGAACCGCCATGTCTAAAATGCATTGAGCGTGATAATGCTACATATGTTGCTGAATGTTCCACTGCTGCTACTGTTTCATTGTCTTCACCTACTAATGTGGTCACTAACCCCTCTACGGAGGATACCACTGCTGTTGCTGATGAAAATGCTATGTTGAAGACATTGCTTGAAACAGGGATGTACAAAAGTTTGAAGGGACATCAGACTCTCTGCGATGTCCTCAAAAAGCAGATTCTGAACCGAAACCCTAGGAAAGAGGGTGTTGGGTTCGAAAGGAAAATGAATGTTGATGGCTCGTACTGGAAGCCTGAGCAGTACCCCAAAACCACATGGGTTGCTGCAAAGGAACCTTCAGTAGATCCATCTACCTTATCTGGATTTACCTGTGCTAATCCTATTATCATTGATGAATCCTTTGATGCAAACTATAAGCTGTTCAAAAATCAGAATGGTGAAGTGTTTGCCGGGTACATTGGTACTAATTGCAGGAATGGACCACCTATGAAGAAGATCTGGGTACCTAAGCGGTACATTGAGAATCTTCCTGTGAATGTCGTCATGACACCACCTAGGAAGAAGACAAACCCCAGACCTATAGCTTCATATGCCCCAAAGGCTTCATACAGATATAGGACTCACATGAGTCACCCTAACGCCAATGTTTTGCAGGGAAATCATGCTCAGACTTATGAATATGAGCGTGTATCTTCTAACCGCTATGTTCATAGGACTAAGAACTTTTCTGCTTATTCATATGAGTATCATTCATCTCCTGCAAGGCTATTTGCTAGGGCTTCAAAGCCAAAACTCTTAGATGCTGCACTTAGACTCATTGCTTCTAAGCCCCCACTGAAAATGTGGGTGGCAAAGAAGAACTAACTCTCTTTTGCAGAAAATGGTCTCTAGCCAGCAATCAATGGCGTCCGATACTATTGTTGGGGACCTAAAACTTATTGAGGACGCACGTACAAAATGTCATTCAATATGCTTCACATCTGAATTTCTAATCAGTCATACTCTGTCCTAACCTTGATATAAGATGTGACTATCCCTATATGTGTCAAATGCTTATGCTTCACAACACTCTTGTGAAGCCTATCCTCCTAATTGCACTGTAGGGTACATCACCAAAAGCTTCAGAATGGATTATGGACAGTGGATGCACAAATCATATGACTGGTGATAGAAGTCTTCTCATGGACTCAACCTTACGTCCATCCGACAAAAGTCACATCACATTTGCTGACACTGGTAAAAGCAAGGTATTGGGTCTAGGTAGAGTTGCAATCTCAAAGGATCAACACATGGATAAAGTGATGCTTGTTGAATCCCTTGGTTTCAACTTAATGTCTGTCTCAATGCTTTGTGACTTGAACATGATTGTGATATTTGGCAAATATCGTTGCCTTGTACTAATGGAATCTGACAAATCTCTAGTCTTTGAAGGGTATCGAAAAGATGATCTATATATGGTAGATTTCTCAGCAGGTCCACAGCTTGCCGTATGTCTTCTCACAAAAGCTTCAGAATGTTGGCTCTGGCATCGAAGGCTGGGACATGCTGGCATGAGGAACTTACACTCACTCGTTAAAAAGAAGCATGTTATAGGCATCGAAGATGTCAAGTTCAACAAGGATCATCTGTGTGGTGCTTGTGAATCTGGAAAAATGACAAGGGCAAAGCACCCCTCGAAGAAAATCATGACAACATCTCAACCCTTCGAGCTGTTACACATGGACTTATTTGGACCTACTCACTACTCCACCCTCACAACGGCTGCCTGTCTCTATGGCTTCGTCATTGTTGATGACTACTCAAGATACACATGGGTTCATATAATCCTTTACAAGACTGAAGTGCAAGATGTCTTCAGGCGCTTCACAAATCGAGCAATGAAAAACTATGGTGTGAAGATCAAGCACATCAGAAGTGACAATGGCACTGAATTCAAAAACACTGGACTTGATATGTACCTGGATACAATGGGAATCACTCATGAGTTCTCTGCTCCATACACACCTCAGCAAAATGGCATTGTTGAGCGCAAAAACAGAACCCTCATCGAGATGGCTCGAACTATGCTAGATGAGTACAAGACACCAAGAAAGTTCTGGCCTGAAGCTATTGATACAGCATGTCACATCATCAACCGTGTATACATTCACAAGCTTCTGAACAAAACATCATATGAGCTGCTTACCGGCAAGAAGCCAAACGTCAGTTACTTCAGAGTATTTGGAGCAAGATGCTGGATCAAGGATCCCCATCACAAGTCAAAAATTGCACCTAAGGCTCACGAAGGCTTCATGCTTGGCTATGGAAAGGATTCACACTCCTACAGAGTCTTCAACCTTTATCTCTACAAAATCGTTGAAACTGTGGATGTGAAATTTGATGAAACCAATGGTTCACAAAGAGAGATCCTGCCAAGTACACTGGATGAAGCTCCTTCAAACGAAGCAATCAAGCTGATGGGAACTGGTGAAATCATGACCTCTGAAGCACAGCCTAAAGAGGAACTTATCATCTCTGCACCAAATCAACCTGAAGACAATGCTCAGTCCGAAGACAATCCTCCCAATGATGACAATGAACAGCCAGAGAAAAATCTTCGTCCTGTTCATCCTCGTGTTGAAAATGAAGTTCAAATAGAGAAGATAATCAACAGCATCAATGCACCTGGTCCGCTCACTCGATCAAGAGCAACACAGCTAGCAAACTTCTGTGGGCACTTTTCATTTGTGTCAATATCAGAACCCAAGAAAGTTGCTGAAGCTTTTATGGAACCTGAATGGATTCAAGCCATGCAAGAAGAACTTCAACAGTTCAAACTGAATAATGTCTGGGAACTTGTCAAGTGACTTGATCCTCGCAAGCATAACATTATTGGAACAAAGTGGATATATCAAAACAAGCAAGATGAGCATGGTCAAGTCGTCAGAAACAAAGCACATCTTGTGGCTCAAGGATACACTCAAGTTGAAGGAATTGACTTGGATGAAACATTTGCTCCTGTTGCTAGGCTTGAAGCTATTCTCATACTTCTAGCCTATGCTAATCATCACAATATCTTGCTATATCAAATGGGTGTAAAGAGTGCATTCCTCAATGGCAAGATTGAAGAAGAAGTGTATGTCGCACAACCACCTGGCTTTGAAGATCCAAAACATCCTGATATGGTGTACAAGCTAAACAA
The DNA here is from genome assembly GCA_963921465.1 of Triticum timopheevii. Lineage (NCBI taxonomy): Eukaryota > Viridiplantae > Streptophyta > Magnoliopsida > Poales > Poaceae > Triticum > Triticum timopheevii. The sequence goes on from OY997262.1 coordinate 187,518,524, forward strand.
GGCACTGTATGGCCTCAAACAAGCCCCTCGTGCTTGGTATGATACAATAAAAGACTTCCTGAAGAGCAAAGGCTTCAAACCTGGATCCCTCGATCCGACTCTCTTCACGAAGACATATGATGGTGAACTGTTTGTGTGCCAAATATATGTGGATGACATAATCTTCGGCTGCACCAACCAGAACAGAGGAATGGCATCTTCATATCTCAAGAGAAATACCTCAAAGATTGTCTGAAGAAGTTTGGAATGGAAGACTGCAAAGGCTACACGACGCCAATGCCAGCCAAACACCATCTTGGTCCCGACGACAATGGTAAAGAGTTCGATCAAAAGGTATATCGCTCCATGATTGGTTCTTTGCTTTATTTATGTGCATCTAGGCCAGATATTATGCTTAGTGTTTGCATGTGTGCTCGATACCAAGCGGCACCAAAGGAATCGCATCACTTAGCTGTGAAGCGAATTCTTCGATATTTGGCTTACACCCCAACACTCGGATTATGATATCCCAAGGGCTCAAGATTCAATTTGGTTGGATTCTCGGATGCTGATTATGCTGGTGATAAGGTGGATCGCAAGTCAACATCAAGCACATGTCATTTTCTTGGTCGATCACTTGTCTGTTGGTCTTCGAAGAAGCAGAACTGTGTATCACTCTCAACTGCTGAATCTGAATACATTGCTACTGGATCCTGTTGTGCTCAGCTTCTATGGATGAAGCAAACTCTCAAGGATTATGGCATCAACCTGAATCAAGTACCTCTCTTCTGCGACAACGAGAGTGCCATCAAAATTGCCAACAATCCAGTCCAACACTCGAAGATAAAGCACATTGAAATTCGTCATCCCTTTCTCAGAGATCATGTTATGAAGAAAGATATCGATATCATTCACGTCAACACTGAAGAGCAACTGGCAGATATCTTCACAAAGCCCTTGGATGAGAAAAGGTTTTGCAAGTTACGGTGTGAGCTAAATATCTTGGAATCCTCTAATGTCCTGTGATCAGGCACACATCCTTACACTTATGCATGTTGATGACTTAGATGTGCAACACACAAAGTAATGTATATCTTCAATCAATGAAGATTTACACTCTGAGTGTGAACATATTAACATGGAATTTGACTTCGGAGCGCCACGATAATTGTGTGCCGTGTCTGGGTCTAATACTTCCTATACGGTGGGTAACGCCACCACCAACTTTTCTTATTTGAAGTGTTTCACTCGAGGCGTTATATTGAAATGACTTCGCATTTGGTTTGTCTTCAGTTTCAATTTGTCTTCATGACTTTCTGCACTATGATGATTTGATTGCTTTCTGATATATATATATATATATATATATATATATATATATATATATATATATATATATATATATATATATATATATATATATATATATATACTAGTGTTCTGTCCTCTACAGCATTCACTTATAGCTATGTCTTCAAGATTGGATCTGTTGAACTAAGTGAATGTGATCGGACCCTAACCTCTCTATGCTTCCTATCTCAAAATCTATCTATCCAAATCATATGCATTCTGTTGAAACTATCGAATGTCTTCTCTGCGTCCTAGTCAGCAGAAGGCAAAGAGACAAACATTAAATCTGTTTAAATGTCTTATCTTTACTGTTGAAATCCGAAGAAGCCGGAACAACTCTCCGACATGCCTGGCGGGCGTGGGAATGTGGGACAACCCGGAGTGAGTGGCATGCTTGCCACGTACCCCTCAGATGTGAACCACCAGGGGCACCAGCATAATTGCGTTGTGTCTCTCACCTACTTATAAATACCTGTCCCCTGCGGTAAAGAAATCCTTCTTCCACCTCTCCACCTCCGTCAAAACCCTAGCGCCACTGCTAGCTCGCGACAACGCCGGCGACGAAGCGCTTAGCTGTCGCGACTTCTCCGACGCCGTCCTCACGCCGGCCGCGGACATCGTCCTCTCCGCCGTCGTCGTAGGTGTCCTCCGTCGCCAAGTTATGGCACGGTGGGCTGAACTGCTCGGTCTCCTACTCTTCCATCTAGTAGTTCTTCGTGCGGTAATTATAACTCTATTTTTACCACCTTTTTGATCTTCAAGATTCATCCTGTTTACCGAAAGTAGTTTCTGTCTATTCAAAGCTAGATCTATTCCATCTGCATCTCATACTGCTTAGTCGATTCACTTAGATTTCTTCTAGTTTGATTCCTCACTTGTACTTATTCACGGATTGGTACAAATCTGGAACCAACTCTCCTATATAAGTGAATGTCTTCGCATCATGAGGTCAATGTCTTCAAACTGATTTATCTTCAAAATCTTCTGAGAATGCATATGACCTCTTCCCCTTCCCTCACATCTCTAATGCTGTCACAGGTACAAGTCCATGGGAGAATCCCTTGGTTCTCATAGTCTGCATTCGTTTGCAGAATACTTACATCGTCATATAAATTCTCCTGAAGCCAGTTCCTGCTTGACCAGCAAGCGCAAATCTCTGAAGCCTTTGAACATATTGAAGCCTTTCAGCTTGAAGTTCATGGCAACAGAAAAATCAGCAAGGAAGGGTGGCAGACAGCGAAGAGAAGGTACATCTAAAGATCTGCCTGATGATTTAGCAGAACTGTACAAGACAGATCCTGAAGAGAACTATCATCAGAGAAAGACGCGAATCCAATGGATTCGTCGCTATTGGGGTGAGGAGTGGTTCAAGTACAAGTTTGTCACAAAGGAATATGCAGAGAAGAATGCCATCAAGAGACCTTGGGGTGATATCCTCTATCGAGGCCTTCAACCCAAGAGCCGAGCTGAAGCCATTGAACAAAGCTTCTATCCTTGCATGGTCCGTGGGCCACAGCCAGCGAACGCAGATCCCACCACACTACTATGGTGTCGTGACGATTCTCTCTTCAAGCGCAACTATCAGTTTGCTGTGGCTTTGGCCAAGAAGAACAAGAAGACTTTGGGCCTGGACTTCAACCCAGGTCCCTCTGCTCCACGTGCTGATGGCTCCCGTGATGCTAATCCCAATGTCATTGGCCCCTATGCCAACCTTGACGGCCTCATCACCTACATCATGGTCCAAGGCGCCAGAGTAGATCATTCTGACAATGGCGCTGACTCTGATGAAGCCTCAGCTCCTCCTCCAAAGCCGCAGAAGCAAAAGAAGTCCAAGGCTTCAACCTCAGCTGCACCTCTGAAGCCACTGGCCACAGCACCTCCGAAGACTTTGCGTGCGAAGCCACTGGCCACTGCACCTCCTGAAGCCAGTGTGCAATCTGAAGATCTGTCCCGTGTCTCCAAGAGAACGGACAAGAAGAAGCAACTTGTTAGACCATCTGATCAAAGAGCCTTGACTCCTGCCGCAATTCTGCGTGACGAGCCCATTGATCTATCAAGTGATGAAGATCTTGCTGATGATGCTCTTGAGCAGCTGATAAAGAGCAAGGAAGAAGCAGAAATCTTCAGCAACCTGCCTCTATTTGATGTGGCCATCATTCACAATTTCATTGATGAGTGGTTCGACACCCCCAACGTCAGCTTTGAAGACTTATAGCTCCCCATTGGCCTTAGTGTCGCCTTCAATGGTGCCATTGCTTCTGAGCTAGCTCTCGCTCAGCGCATCGTTGAGCTCAAGAACAAGATTGACTTTGAGAAGGCTCAATTCAAGAAGCATGTGGCCAAGCTAAGTGTTCAAGACGTCCGCAACTTCAAGGTCATGCTGAATGAGCTTAAAGAAGCTTTTCTCAAGAAACGCCAAGAAGCACAGGGCTCTCGAGAACGCATGAAGCTTTTGGCTGATAAGTGTGTGCTTGCCTACAATGAGGCTGAGAAGCGCAAGTCCCTTGGTCATCCTGGCATTGACCCCAGGATGGCTGCAAAGAGGAAGAACAAGCGCCCTGCTGATCAGCCTGAACCATCAAGCCAAGAAGCCCCTCGCATTATCTTCCCTAGCAGCATGACTGGCTCGAAGCCAAAGGTCACCACCACAGCTTCAGAACAGAAGAAAACAAGGGCTGCAGAGGCTGATGCCAGAAAAAGAAAGAACACTGAAGCCTCTGATGCCGCTCCCTCCAAGAAGAAGCACAATACCAAGAAGACTAGGGCTGCTTCCACAGAGCCCTTAGTCGTTGAACCCATTTCTGTGGTTCGCCCTGTGTCTGTTCATCAAGAACGAAGAATGGTTGTCCATGAGCCTGGTACCACAGAGGCTCATGAGGCTGAAGATATTCCAGCAGCTGAACCCAACGCTGCTGAAGACATTGGTCAAGATGACAATGTAAATGATGATGAAGTTCTTCCTCAGATCGAAAATGAAGAGGTATCATCGCCTGTTCATACAAACAGCGAACTCATCAGCATTGGTCGTCCATTGACGCCAATTGCTCAGGATGCTTCGTGGGCTGATCACCCACAACAACAACAAGACTCTCCCAGTACTCCCCAACAACAACAACAACAAGCTACTCCCCCAGTGCAAGAAGAGGATGAAGACTTTCAGGCTCAGCCAACTCCATCTCCTAACTTGAAGCCAGCTCTTCGCAGGCTTCGCAGAGGACAAAGGCCCGAAGTCCCTCTGTCGAGCGTTCCTGAAGGAGAAGTGCAACGTTCACCTGTTGCACGGCAAGTATTTTCTGAACCAGCTCCAACAGTGAATGTCTCCATGTCTTAAGCACATGCTGCTGAAGACATTCCGGCTGCATCAGCCGAAGAAAATGAAGAATAAGTACGTACACCTACTTCCCCAGTCATTGAAGAAGAAGAAGTTCGTGTACCAACTCCCCCAGCGATTGAAGATGAAGCAGTTCCAGATGTGAACGTGCCTGTGCCCGACCCTCCTGCTCATCAAGAGGAGGCTGACAATGTTGAGGCTGCCACCACCAACGCCAATGAAGCCAGTGATGTAGTCATGGCTGATGCTAATGTGGAGCCTGCACCAACCAGTGTGCCTGAAACCAATGAGGCCACTATGCCTGAAGCAAATATGGCCACTGAATCTGAAGTCAATGAGGATGTTGCCCCTAAAGTCAATGAGGATGCTACACCTGAAGCCCATGAGGATGATGCACCAAAAGCCAACATGACAACTGCACCTGAAACACCTGTTGTGCAGCCTGACTCCTCTGATGTTGCCCCTGCTCCTGTTCCGCCACCAAGGCCTCACACTATTGAGCAAGCATACGATGACGGTCAGCTTGTCACTGTCCGATGGCCCATTCTGGTGCCTCCGCCTTCTGCCTCAGGACCCCAATTTGACTATCATGTTGAGCATAGACCTCAGGTCCAGAAGCCAAAGCCAAGATTGCCAAGGTTTCCAGGTACTGCCAACTCCCCCGGGTCCTTCAATGCTAATGGCTTCAAAAGCCACAATACCTTCTTTGATAGCACCAAGAACCCCTACTCCAAGCCAAGGATTTCATCAGATCGGTTCTGGAGCTATCAGCAGAGAAGCTATTACTCATGCGTGTTATATGATCAAGCGCGCATTTTCCCTCATATGCGTCTTGACACTGAAGCTATTGCTGGATTGCCGTGCTTAGAAGAAGCACTTGATTGCTTTTGCGATGCTGGTCTGCTCCATTTTGTGACAAACAAAGAACATTGGAATGAAGAGCTATTGCTTCAATTCTATGCCACTCTGCACATTCGCGGCTACTACAGAGACATCAAGACTTGGGTTCTCGAGTGGATGACTGGAAATGTTCATCATGAAGCCAAAGCTATGGATATCATCGAGCTTACTGGGCTAGCCACTCCTGGAGAACTGTACGAGCCTAACTGTCAGCTACACCGCAATGCTGTGGAGAGCATCTTCCACAAGCCAGAACCAAATATGAGCCAGATGTTGAGCATGATGAAGCCTTTGCCATCTGACGCTGAGTATCCCACACATTTCTTTGTTGAAGACCTTGAGTATCTGCCTCGCACCATATATCATATCATCAGGCGAACTCTATGGCCAGTCAAGGGACACTCATCAGCGGCCAAGCTTGAAGGAGCTATGAAGACTTTGGTCTTCTATATTCTCAATGGCATCAGCTTCAACACTCAGGAATTCTTCATCAGGCAACTTGCTGCTTCCGGCTCTGACCTATTTGGTCTGAAGTTTTATGCTCCATGGGTCATGTGCCTCATCAAGCGACACTCATCTGTCAATTATCAGCCCTCTGCTCGCAATCATATAATATTTCTGCCAGAGGTTGATATGTCAGTTGATGCTGTATACTCTGACCCTGTCAAGACGCCGCTCTGTCTTCAGAACATTGAACACCAAAGCTTCACTCAGCCGATTGAAGGTGTTCAAGCAGCAACAACAGTCTATCCACTGGCTGGTAACACTCGTCTGCCTCACAGAGCGCCAACTGAAGCCACTGAAAGCACCATTGCGCAAAGGCCTCGGAAGCGTTCTCGCGTTCTTAATGACCGAGAACTTCTTGTGGCTCTTCATCAGAAACAGGATAAGCATCATTTCTGGCTTAAGAGACAGATGCAAAGCCTCTTGGTGGATGTCAATCGCATTCGCAACCTTGCCACCAAGAATGCCTTTGTTGCTCATGAAACTTGCCGAAGATCATGGAAGCGTTTGACCCTGCTCAGTGCTGAAGCGGATCTTCAAGATGATGGCTTCAATGAAAGATTCCAGTTCGACTCCACTCCTCCACGGACTGCTACCCTGCGTCGAACTCCATCTCTTGAAGACTCTGAATATTCCTCTTCCGCGGCAACAGTTAATGCCAGAGTGATCGATGATGAAGATGATGCTACTTCACCAACTCCTGCTCCTGCGCGCATCGACACTGCACCAAGTTCGTCTGCACCGCCAAACAACGACGACAACCCTGCTGCTTCACCTACTCATGACGAGTAGATGCTCTATGTCTTCAAACCTTTTTGGTCCTTACTGACAAAAGGGGGAGAAGCGTATGAGTTGATAGTCTTCAAGCGGGTTAATATGGGCGGTTGTGTTATATTTTGCTGCGTGCTTACAACTCTTGCGTTTTGAAACACTTGGTTCTTTTGAGTTGTAACACCTAAACTTGATGGTAGTCTGCTACTTCTGCTACTTATTTGCTTTACTGTGATGCGATGATAAATTCCGCATGTGCGATGATAACTTCCGCACTTGGATCATTCTGCAGACGTCCATTTTTCATTATGCATGTCATTCTACCTGATATATCATTTCATGCATGATGAATTATCTTCATAAGTTAAAGTGGATCTCCACAAGTACAATCTGCCATGTGCATTTGCATTCCAAAAGCAAATTACCTATATGCACATCTTCAGGGGGATCCCTTACAACTTATGAAGACAATTTCCTATCCCTACAATTTCACATACTTTATCCCCGTTGAAAACTTCAACCAGTTTGTCATCAATCACCAAAAAGGGGGAGATTGTAAGTGCATCTAGTGCCACCCCTAGTTGGTTTTGGAGTATTGACGACAAAGTTGGTTGAGGGACTAATGCGTTTGTGAGAATTGCAGGATAACGCGGGTAGTGTCCCTCATTGATTCGGTTTACCTACCGGAGATGACCCCTAAAAATGTATGAAGACATTGAAGACAATGGTGGTATGAGAAGCTATTCATATTGAAGACTATGACATGAGAAGACATTGAGTGAAGACTTTGGAGCGCGAAGACCGTGTGGTTTCGTTGTTTCCTTTTCTTCTTTGTTGAGTCATAGGAACCACCGTACTGTTAAGTGGGGTCCAAGTGAACTAAGTCAGAGTGACTGAAGTGATACTCAAGCCAAATCCTATGTCTTCGAGCGAAGACAATGAGAGCAAATCTTATCCAGAGCTGGATGAGTCAGCTTTGCTTGTAGCCCAAGCAAAGTTGCCGCGTGTGTTTGAAATCTGACCGTTGGAACACGTGTCAGTTCCTTAGTGACCCAGGGTCATTTTGGACAAATCAGGTCGAGTTGCCTAGTGGCTATAAATAGCCCACCCCCTACACCATAAATTGGTGGCTGCTCAGAGTTTGTGCATGGCTTTTGTAGTTTGAGAGCAACCCACCTCGAAGCATTTGAGAGAGAGAAATCCTTGCGAGGATAAAGCCCAAACACCCAGAGCCAAAGAGTGTTAGGCATCACTGAAGTCTTTCTATCTGTGTGACCTGAAGACTTATTACACTTGAGGACTGTGAATCCTCGCGTTCTGAGCATCCAAGAGTCATTGTGGATTGCCGGTGAACGAAGTCTGTGAAGGTTTGGAAGTCTCCCTTGAAGACTTACCAGAGTGATTGGGCGAGGACTGGGTGTCCTTAGCTCAAGGGGAATAAGGTGAAGACACGGTCTTCTGAGTTAAATCTCAGCCTCCCTAACCAGACGTACAGTTGTCACAGCAACTGGAACTGCTCCAACAAATCCTGTGTCTTCAACAAGCAACTGGTTCTATCCCTTCCAACCTTACTTAAGTTTGTCTTCATGAAGTCATTGCTTATCTGTTTATCTGTTTGACTTCATTGCTTGACTACTATTGTTGATTGGCTTCATACTATCTTCCATCTTGATCCTAACTACCTAACTGCTATTGGTCTTGTACTTTCACATCATGACATGCTTGACTATGGCTTTTTTAGGGTAGTTTATCTTCCGCTGCATATCAATTAGGTTGTTTCTGTTGTCTGTCTTTGAAACTTCCAAGTTTTGAAGACTTCCATAAAAATCTCCTATTCACCCCCCCCCCTCTAGTCGATACTAGCACTTTCATGGTGAGTATGAAATGTCCATCGAGCATGACATGTATGAGCACAATCAACAAATATGGAGGTGTTGGTGTACCAATGCTCGATGTCGTGGCATGAGTGGAATTCCGAAGATGCATCCAATAAGTGCGAGCTCTCCTCAATGTGAAGGTCCATGTAGCCAATCTCCAATGTCGCTCCTACGTTCATGAGATGTATCATGTAGACAACAAGAAGGAAACAACAATGAAAGAGTGACCCATCCAATATGCATACTTGAGGATGGCTCAAAGGGAAGGAGTTCACCTTTATGAGGATGTCGAAAATATTGGTGTTGCGCATCATGTATGCCTTCAAATAGCCAATATGTCTCATGATGGTAATGCCTTGTGAATCCTTCAAAACGAAACAACATGACAAACACTCGGAAAAACAAATGAGGTTAGCGGAAGTGCAAAACCTATCATTCGTGTGATAAGATACCCAACAAGTGTATGCATCATGCTCATCATAAGAAAGTACACGGGAGTATTTCATAGTATGTAGGCATATGATGCAAGAATAACCAAATACAAGAGGCTCAATCAAACAAGTATGCATCACAAGTAAAGTGTCCATGTCTCCAAGATCAATAAGCATAGCAAGTTGGCACTCAATACAAGGTGATATGGGAGATGCAACTAATGGAGACAAGAGACAATGCTCAAGACAAATCAAGTGAGAGGCATGAACATATATGTCATCAACCCAAGAAAGCAAGTAATAGTGGAACATGGGTGATGTAACATAGCAAGCAATCATAGCTATCAAGTCAAGCAAGCTAGTAGTGCGAAGATGCAACATACTAGGAGGAATCATGGCAAGCATGTCATTGGTGCAAATAGTGTGCATGAATAATTTACGTGACATAGCACAAGCATGAAAGCAAGATATGAGAAAAATATCATCAATGAGAAGCCATATGTAAATAGCAATGGGGCATCATGACTCTCCCAACACAACACTAAACAATAGCATGAAGCACATGGTAAACATGGCAATAGCAACAAGGATCTCCACCAAGCATGCAAATACACATAGGAGTAGCATAATGGTGAATCATGGGTAGATGCAAGCAAGGGTCACAATTGCATGGCAAAGGCATAGGAGCAAGCATAACATGCAAAGTGAACACAATAGTATGGGCATAAGGTGACAAGTGGTAAATAGCCCATAGCCGTGTGAGAGCCAAGTAGAAGAGATGCCCGTAGTCCTTGCATGAAGGGAATGGTGGTAAGGATAGTCCACGGGATCCCAAAGCGTCGTTGCTCTCAAGAGCTCATTTCGTCAACTCTTGGGATTGAGAGGTTGACAAGTATATATGAGTACCTACACAAAACAAAGGCAAAGGAAAAATTGTGTGTGCATGGTATATGTACACATCATCCATCATGATGCGCACGTGCATGTGTCGGTTAGCACAAAATATCCAATGCTCAAATAAATGAGATGCGCGATATAGAAACATGTCATCCATCATGAGAGGTTTGTTGTTATGCATGGCATAATGGAGACTCAAAGGATGTAATGCATCATGAGAAATATCTAGAGCATTGTTATTCATGGAATGCATATGGTGCATGCAATTATGGGAATCATGCAAAGTATGGAATGCATCAAAATCTCCTAATATGTATGAGGAAACTATGGGGGTCTCCTTATGAGCATTAATGGAAACATCACATGGAGAATATTGACAACATCCAAAACAATGCATATTTGGAACAATGTGATCATGGCATGACATAGTAGATGTATTGTGCAAATCATGTAAAGGAAGCATGGCAATAGGTGTGTCAACATCATGGGAGCAATCGATGTCAAGAGAGTCCACTAGTGGGACAAGAGAAGCACCATCACCTATGTTACCTTTGGAGCATCGCTCATGTGTTGTAGGTGAGGTGTCGAAGATCCACTCGTTGTCATCTTCATCTTGATGGAACCATGTGGGGAGTGCATCATTGTCCACCATGGCCATCGTCGTTTCCATTGGAGGGATGGACTCGTCGAGGATAGGTATGTCGTCATGTAGGAGACCTAGCACCAAAGAAGAAAACACACTAGTAGTAGAGGTTAAGTCGTTAGAAATCATAGTGGCCTCACATGTTGTGTCAACTATCTCACTCTCTAAGTGTGGTGGCTCACTCACTCCCTCAAGGATGCTCTCACTCATATGGTTGGTGGAGTCACTCAAATGGCGCTCAACCTCACATAGGATGTGTGACATGCTCTCATGTGTGGGGCTAGTGGTGGTCACACTCATCCTCTCATAGAAAATGCTCTTAATGTCACGTATGGTGGAGTCACTCATGTCACTCATGTGGTGGTGGCTCTCCTCACATGGCAAATGGGGCATCTCGACATATATGGGTGTCGGAGAGATGTAGGTGCAAATGTCTCCATGCTGAACTCCTATCATCGTGGTCGAAGGGGATGGCCCTTGCTCGACCTTCTTGTCACCGTCTTGGTGTTGCAGGCCCATATGATGTGGCACCACGTAGCCCGTCTCGATGACCGAAGGGAGTTTCCCATGCTCGGCCATCTTCCTTGAGGGGCACTCCGGGAGAACGAAAAGAGAAGAGGTTGAGGCAACAATGAAAATGATTTGAAATCAATCTTGGAAAGGCATCTGACTGATGGAATCCATTCTTACGTCACATTTGAAAAGAATTTGAGAATAACTCTGGGAGAATTAGAAGAGTCGGGTAAGATCCTAGGAAAACACCTGTGGGTTAGGGCCCACTAAAAAGAAAAACACCATTGGAAAGGGGTGTTGAACAGATAGATGATGCACCAGAACAATTGAAATATTTGAATGAGGTGACAACCTCGAGTTAATTGGAACACTCACGAATCTCCTGAGATGTCTTGAGCACTCCGAAAGGATAAACTCGCAAGAGGCGAACGAGCAAGGAAAACACTTGATCTAAGGAAAAGAATATGATCAACCGAAAAACTTGAATTGGGTCCATCGGAAAAGAGATGAAGAATGTCGAATAAAAGAGAATTCACCGGTTGAAGTGATTGAGGGAAGATTGAAGAGGCTCCGCATGAATGAAATTGATGGTCGAAACAGACTCAGACTCCGGGAAGAAGAGGGTGGGAGGGCGGGAAAACAAAGGCAACTGGAAGGGGAGAAACCGATGAATAACTTGAAGAGAAAAACACCGGTTAAAATTATTGAGGAGAGAAAGCAAAGGCTTCGCACGAGTAGAATGGATACTCGATTACAAATTCCAGTTCTGAGAAGAAAAAGGGGTGGGCGGGTGGGAAAAGAGAACAACTGAGGATTGAACTTGGCAAAGATGAAGAGGCTCGAGTCAACTTGACGAGAAATGCACCGGATGAAAAGAGCTGAGGAACAACGATCGAAAAACCAACTGCGTGAACCTAAAGAAAAATTTGAATGGGAAGAGGAGTAATACAAAACACCTACGTCAAGATTCCTCACTAGAGCGACGAAGGGGTTGAGGAGTAAAATAATTCCTACTCTCCGATATAACTAGACTCAGAAATCAGTTTTCTTCTAGACTCAACAATGGCCAAACTACACGATCAATCAAGGGGGCTCCTAAGGTCGGTCGAGGCTCTGATACCAACTTATCACGCCCGAGATGCGACCCTATCCTAAAGGAACTCGAAGGTCCAACCAAGGGTAAAAGCACATCTTGAAGACGCTTTTGCAAGGTGGATATCATTACATCAACATTACATAATAGATAGGGATACATACATAAGGCATACAATGCCACACGAATACAACATCATCTTACATAAGAGAAGCATCCGTCTACGGATGAAAACACAAACAAAAACTCAAACGACATCCACCCTGCTAGCCCAGGCTGCCGACCTGGAACCTATCCCCTGATCGAAGAAGAAGCAAAAGAAGAAACTCCAAAACAAGCAAACATCGCTCTCTCGTCATGATCATCGCATAACCTGTACCTGCAACTGTGTTGTAGTAATCTGTGAGCCATGAGGACTCAGCAATCCCATTACCATGGTTATCAAGACTAGCAAAGCTTAATGGGTAAGGAAGGGGTAAAGTGGTGAGGTTGCAGCAGCGACTAAGCAAGTATGGTGGCTAACATACGCAAATAAGTGCGAGAAGAGAGGCAAAGGAACGGTCGTGAAGCTAACAATGATCAAGAAGTGATCCTGAACTCCTACTTACGTCAAACATAACCCAAAACCGTGTTCACTTCCCGGACTCCGCCGAAAAGAGACCATCATGGCTACACACGCGGTTGATGTATTTTAATTCGGATCTGGTGTCAAGTTATCTACAACCGGATATTAACAAACTACCATCTGCCACATAACCACGGGCACGGCTCTTGAAAGTTTATACCCTACAGGGGTGTCCCAATTTAGCCCATGATAAGCTCTCGCGATCAACGAAGGACATACCTTCTCCCAGGAAGACCCGATCAGTCTCAGAATCCCGGTATACAAGACATTTCGACAATGGTAAAACAAGACCAGCAAAGCCGCCCGATGTGCCGACAAATCCCGATAGGAGCTGCACATATCTCGTTCTCAGGGCACACCAGATGAGCAAGACGTCGGGTTGGCATAGACCCTGGTTGCCCAGGGGGCGCCGGACATCGCTCGGTTTGCACCAGCACTCGGAGGAGAACTGGCCCGGGGGGTAAAATAAGATGACCCTCGGGCTCTGGAAACCCAAGGGAAAAAAGGCTAGGTGAGGCAAATGGTAAAACCAAGGTTGGGCCTTGCTGGAGGAGTTTTGTTCAAAGCGAATTGTCAAGGGGGTCCCATAAATCACCCAACCGCGTAAGGAATGCAAAATCCGGGAACATAACACCGGTATGACGGAAACTAGGGCAGCAAGAGTGGAACAAAACACCAGGCATAAGGCCGAGCCTTCCACCCTTTACCAAGTATATATATGCATTAATAATATAAGAGATATTGTGATATCCCAACATAATTCTGTCCACCATGGAGCAATCTTCAACTTCACCTGCAACTAACAACGCTATAAGAGGGGCTGAGCAAAGCGGTAGCATAGCCAAGCAATGGTTTGCTAGGAAGGGTGAAAAGGTTAGAGGCTGAGATGGCAATTTGGGGAGGCTTTAAGAACAAGTGATAGGTAGCGCAGCATAGCGATAGAACGAAGCAATTACAATAGCAATGATAGTAGTGAGATCCAAGGTGACGGTCATCTTGCCTGAAATCCCGCAAGGAAGAAGAATGAGTCCATGAAGAAGATGAAGCCACGAAGACGAACAAAGCATAGACGAACGAATCCTCACGATCGCAATGAAACGGGAACTATCGAGAAGAAGCACACAACAAGGTAAACACACCACACATATACATGACATGATGCTCAAGCAAGTATGATGCAAGACAAGGCTACATGAAGCTACTCATGGCAAGAGATGATGCAAACAAGAACAACACATCAAAGCAAGTTTAAATGAGGCCGGAAACAACATATAACAAATCCGGTAAGTCCTCATATGCAAATTTAGAAGTTGGTCCAGAAATTAATAAACCTTATGTTCAAGTTGTTAAACAGCAAGTTAGGATGCACCAATATGATCTACACGAGATTCTAGTCAAGTTACATATAGAGTTCATTTAATTCGGAGCTACGGCCTAGAAGATATGAGCAAAACAAGTCAAACATGGCATTGATGCAAAATGCATACAAACATCAAGCAAACACCTCAAAACAAGGATGCAACATGATAATGTGAAGCTACATGCAAAATCAAGCAAGTTTCATATAGAGCACACTCAAAATGGAGCAACGGTTCAACACATACACTATACAAGTTTAAAGGACAAGCTGTCCAAAACAGCAACTAGGCATCTATCAAGCATCAAAACAATATGCTACAGCACCCCAACATAAGAACAAAAGGCATGAGCATGAAGTAAATGTAAACCATGACAAAACATGAACACTGAGCTATCTCCAGAAATCAGTAGAACATGCTCAAAAGGACATGGCAAGATTGCAAATAATAACAGTTTCACGCTTAGCAGAAATAACATCAGGTTGCAATGTTTAGAGCTATCAAACAACAAGCTACAGGAACTTATCATGGCAAACAAAGGAGTGGCATGATACTACTAAATGCATGGAACAAAAGTCCCTTACTGACCATGAGCCAAAAGGGCACAGAAAATATGATGGCACCCATGTAAACATAGCAAGTGATATGACAGATTCATACATGGCAGGAACAACAATAAGTAGGCATGTTGGTGAGCTTGTACCACTCACCACAAAGCAATACATGGCATGGAAAGGTGACTGTCGGTGTCAAAACCGGCGGATCTCGGGTAGGGGGTCCCGAACTGTGCGTCTAGGCGGATGGTAACAGGAGACGAGGGACACGATGTTTTACCCAGGTTTGGGCCCTCTTGATGGAGGTAAAACCCTACGTCCTGCTTGATTAATATTGATGATATGGGTAGTACAAGAGTGGATCTACCGCGAGATCAAGGAGGCTAAACCCTAGAAGCTAGCCTATGGTATGATTGTTGTAATGTATGTTGTGTCCTACGGACTAAAGCCCTCCGGTTTATATAGACAGGGGAGAGGGCTAGGGTTACACAGAGTCGGTTACAATGGTAGGAGATCTACATATCCGTATCGCCAAGCTTGCCTTCCACGCCAAGGAAAGTCCAATCCGGACACGGGACGGAGTCTTCAATATTGTATCTTCGTAGTCTTGGAGTCCGGCGGACGATGATAGTCCGGCTGTCCGGACACCCCCTAGTCCAGGACTCCCTCAGTAGCCCCTGAACCTGGCTTCAATGACGATAAGTCCGGCGCGCATAATGTTCGGCATTGCAAGGCGGGTTCCTCCTTTGAATAATCCAGAGAAGATTGTGAACACCCGAATAGTGTCCGGCTCTGCAAAATAAATTCCACATTCCACCGTAGAGAGAATAAAATGTACACAAGTTCAATCTGCTGACATTTTTTGTGGCATGACGTCATACCACTACCAAGACTTTACTTGAATCGTTTTTTATTATACCACCTCAGCGCGTTTAGCGAAGCGGTTTCCTTGGCACGTCTTGTCGAAGCAGAGATTGTGTTCCCCTTATTCCGGGATTCTCATCAATACGGACGTGGGTAACCCAACCGCGCCCATCGCCACGCCTCCTCTATCGAAGGTAAATCCCGAACGGTCACGGCGACAGCTCTTGGTATTCCCCCTCTTTATAATAGGACTAAGGCTTGTTTCTTCTCTTCAATCTTCCATCGAATCTTCTCCTTGCTCTAAGTTCCAAACACTCAGAGCCCTAGATACGAGCGCTTCAGACCTTCAACAATGTCCGGCTCCGACCTTCAGGGCCGATGGATGCCCTCCTCCGTCACGGAGGAGGACGTGCTGAAGCTGCGTGAGGCCAAGTACCTGTCTTACGTGGTTGCGCACACGCTGCCTACCGAAGGGCAGGCCATCCCCACCCCCGAGCCCGGCGAGTATGTCGTCTTTATATCCCACCTCCGTCGGGGTTTAGGCTTCCCGACCGATCCTTTTGTGAGAGGGCCATGTTCTACTACGGGTTGGAGTTCCACGACTTGGCTCCGGAGTCTATCCCCCATATCTCCACATTCATCGTTGTCTGTGAAGCCTTCCTCCGTGTCACCCCCCACTTCGGCCTGTGGCTGAAGACCTTCAATGTGGAGCCGAAGATGGTCGGGGGGCGTCAAGCTGAATGCGGCGGGGCAGCCATAAGCAGGAGGGCCGATGCCCCGTGGCCTGAGGGCTCCTTCCAAGAGGAGCTCGACTTATGGCAGCAGGAGTGGTTCTACATCACCGCTCCGAGGGGCAGCAAGCAGAAGCCGCCGCCTCCGTTCCGCTCGGGACCTCCACGATGGTTGATGTCGTGGGTCAACCAAGGGCTCAATTGGGGGCCGTCAAAAGACGGGCCCCTATTGCAGGGCCGGATCCGAGACCTCCAGGCGAGGGAGATCGATCTGATCGTGGTGGTGCAGTTCATGCTAATTAGGCGTCTCCTGCCCTGCAAGCGCCATCCTCTCCGGCTATGGGAGTTCAATCCGGAGGGACCAAGGATTCTTCAACACTTCATGGGTATGACACCCATGGAGATGTACAAGTTGTTCTTCAGATCACAGGTGGTGTGTCCAGAATTGACCGAGGATGCCGGCCTAAGCTGCAATCGCCCGGATACTCGAGTAAGTAGCTCCGTGCTTGGATGTACCGTTTGTTTGCTTTTCATAATTCGCTTTTTAACCCGTTATCCTCTAACAGGAGTGGATTGCGCAAGCAAAGCTGATAAGGTGTCCGGCCCCCCTCCCAGAGACCGCACCGGAGCCCGTGCTGGTCAGAATGTTGGAGGTTGCGCCTTTAGAAGGAGGCGAGGGGGAGAACAGAGGAGCTACCGCCCCGCCCAAGGGGGCGCTCGAAGAAGGGGGGATCAAGAATCCCTCCCTCCAGGGGGAGAAGAGGACCGCCTCCGAGGACCCGGAGGCCAAAACGCCTAAGCGGGGGAAGAAATCTTCGACGGAGGGTCCTGCGCCCGGGGAGACCCCGGCCGCACAGTCTTCTCCAAAGAATCAGCCCTCTAGCGAGCCGTGAGTAGGAAAAGGGGAATTCATTAATGAAAAACATCCCTATTTGTGCTTCTGAGTATAACCGAAATTTTTACCTTGTAGTTCGGATCTGCAACCTTCTCAGATGAGCTCGTCTTTGGGGGATCTTCGTCCGGAGATGATGGAGAGCGAAACGCCTCCGTCTACTAAGCCGTCGGATAGGGCGGATGAGCCTGAGGTGTCGTCCCGGAGGGCATCCCCGAGCCCGGCAGGGCCGAAGAGTTCGGCGCCGACTAGTGTTCGGCCGGGGGAGCTAAAGGATCTGCTTGAGAGGGCGTCCGTCTCAGAAGATCACCGTGCGTTGATGAGCATGGTGATCGGAAGGATTTCGTCCGCCGAAAGCGGATTGCACAATGCCGTCAGGAGTTTGCTGGCGGGGTTTGAGGTACGTAAAAACGACGCGCCTTTTTGACAGTTTTGCACATGAAAGTGCACCCTGTATAGATAGTAGCCCCTGAGACTCGGTAGGTTGTCGAAAGCGACAGCGTGCCGAGGATCAAAATCGCAGGTATTGAGTGTCGCCTTTATGCAGGTGGCGGATAGTCCGGGGGCTAGCCGGACTGATGGAGTTGCCGAATTAATGTGGCAACTTGATGTAGTAGATGCGGACATCGCGCTAGTCAACAAGCGGCTTGACGAGTCGCAAGGTAAATTGATTCTCCGTAGTCACCTATTAAGGGAGCTAAAGCTCACCTCTTACAATATTTATGCTTGACGCAGATGGTGCTGCTGCTGTGGAGAGCCTTCGGGCGAAACTTGCTCAAGCCAAGGAGCAGGCCAGAAGAGGAGACGCGGCTGCCTCGAGGGCGGCCGAGGAGTTAGAAGTCGAAAGGGCTGCACACTGCCGAAGCAGGGAAGAGGTGGCTGAATTGGCCGCTAAATTGAGGGATGCTGCCGACCGCAATGAAGCTCTTGAAAAGGAGCGCCTATCGGAGGGAGAAGACCTGGTGAAGGCCACCGCCGAAGCCAAGGATGCCCGTTCTGCAATGCGGGCTATGAAGGAGGAGCTGTGCCAGGCCGGAGACATTGTGGCTGGCAAGCCCTTTTTGCTGCGTCACAGGTTTACGGATTCAAAGTATGCTCAGCTTGGCCAGTTGTGGGGTCCGGAGGATCCATATATGGACTTAGCGGCAAGTGCGGCGGATGCCGTTGTGCACTTCCGGAGCCAGAAGGATCACAAGACGGAAGAGCTGTTTTGGTCTCAATTCCATAGTCCGGATCATTCACTTCCGCTGACCGATCGGTTGGCCGAATGGGCTGAGCTGAACAGGCTGTCCGGACTTGCCATGACGGATATCGTGGCTCATGTCTGGCCAGAGAGGCCCAAGGCGACGAGCTATTTTGGCTTATTGCAGCAATTTCTTGGGGCGGTGCCGCATATCAAGGAGATGAACAGTCGGCCTGCATAGAGGGTGTGCGGATGGCCCTTGCCCGTGTGAAGACATATTGGACAGAAATGGATGCCGCCGCTGTAGCAACCCAGGGTTCGGACGAAAGCCGGTTACCCGCCGAGCACTATTTTGGTGAAGTTATGCGTGGTGCTCGTGTAATAGAGTCGCAGTGCTCGAAAAATGTCACGTTCAAATGAACGTTTGTAAAACAATGGTTATGATGTAATCACTTTTTATACTTGTGCGTTCCAAGTATTGAAATATCTCCTATGCGGCTGTTGATGTATACATGTGTATAACCTGAAAGATGGCAGTCTTCGGCTTCAGCCCCCACGCACAAGGTGCGGGGGTGTTTGCAAAAATAGTGCATTTTCACACTTAATCCGACATCTCGGTCCTGTTGAGGAGGTGGTAGCGTAGCAAACGAGGCAATCTGGACTATGATGCTTTATCACTTTCACTTAGCCATTGGAGTTCGAGGGTGGGGCTACGATATAGCCCCTGGGGGCACCGTGCTCTCCGAATTCGGGGCGTGTATGTGCCTGACCGGGAAACAGCCCTTCGTCAAAGCGGAGGAATTCTAAACATTCCGGTGGTCGATCGAGTGGTTGACCAGTCTCTCGCTGTATCATGACAGTCAGTTTTCGGCTTTCTCTATTGAGGTGCTTCGCCCAGCCGAACTGGGGCACAATCGCAGTAGTTCTCCTGGTGCTGCGTTAGCCGATGATACGGAACGTAAGGCAGCAAAACACAGGAGCCGGGCAAACCCAACATTTGACCAAAGACATGATTCGGAGCTGATGCATATAAGGCCTAACTCGAGACGCCGAACACTCCCTAAGGTGTTCGGTCTTTATAGTAATGGGCAGAACAATGCCCTAAGCCCCTAGTGTCCAGGTACGGGCAGGGTCATCTAACGCGGCCGATGCCAAAACGTCAGGCTCCACTCTGGTTATAATGAGAAACCAGGGGATTATAGCAACAAGAGACAGTAAAAAAGGTTTACACAGGGTCTTAATCTGAAAAGAATCCTTGCAACGGGTCCCTACTGCACATCTGCGCCTATGTCTCTGTTGTGCCGTTATCCTGGATGGGTGTGCACGTTGTTCATCTGTAAAAAGAGAGGAACTTAGTTTGAAAGGAAATCGTGCGAAAAAAGGTATATATGAAAAATATTAATAAGTAAAGCAGAGTCTATATTAGCTCGTTGTTGCTTATACGCTCAGCCCCTTGTAAAGGGGCGTGCGGCTAGGGAGCCCCTAGCTTATTTGAGCCGGACTCGTCTAGCCGTGTCCGGGGTCTTTACATGACCCTCGCAATGAAATGATGCCACGTGGACCGGGCATTTTAAGTGTAAGAGACACGTAATGTGGTATGGCGTTGAAGCGGACGAAAGCTTCACGTCCCAATAGTGCTTGATAGCCACTTTTGAATGGGGCGACATGAAAGATTAGTTTTTCGCGTCGGAAGTTGTTCGGTGACCCGAGCACAATTTCTAGTAATAAGGAGCCCGTGCACTTGGCGTAAGGGCCTGGCGTTACTCCTTTGAAGGAGGTGTGGCTATGCCGAATTTTAGTAAGGTCTATCCCCATCTTGCGGATTGTGTTTGGATATAGCAGGTTTAAATCACTGCCTCCGTCCATCAGGACTTGTGTAAATTGTAGTCCGTTGATTATGGGATCCAATATCAGAGCAGTCCAGCCTGCATTCCGAATACTTCTAGAGTAATACAGGTTGTCAAAAGTGATTGGTTTTGACATCCAATCTCGAGGTTCCGCTGGGGTGGACCGTGCGGGACCCCTCTTAGAGGGTGCCGCATTGTTTTTCCGTATCATCACATGAAGTGAGTTTACTGCTTTGACTTCCTGTGGGAAAGTCTTTTGTTTTCCGGTGCTCTGCTTGTGGGGTTTGTCATCATCCTCGCTTGATACGTCGAGCCCCTTGTGTTCAGCATTTAGTCGGCCGGACTGTTTGAAAACCCAACAATCTCGGTGGGTGTGGTTTGCAGGCCTTCCGGGGGTACTGTGGATTTGACATATCCGACCCAAAATTTTGCTTAAGTTGGATAGCTCATCACTGTTATCCTTAAGAGGTAGTGTTTTGTTGTTTGGCCGCGAGCTTTTGAATCCGGCGTTGACCGCCGTATTCTTTGGGCTTTTTTCCTTATTCCGGCGCTGATCCTTTCTGCGCCGTAATTTTCCGTTTCCATCTCTAATCTCGGACGTACTCGGGTCGCTGGTGCTGCACCTTGCTAGCCAGCTGTCTTCTCCCGCGCAAAAGCGGGTCATGAGGCTTGTTAGCGCGGACATTGTCCTCGGCTTCTCTTGGCCGAGGTGTCTGGCAAGCCATTCATCTCGGACGTTGTGTTTAAAAGCTGCTAAGGCTTCGGCGTTCGGACAGTCGACTATTTGGTTCTTTTTAGTAAGGAACCTGTTCCAAAATTTGCGCGCTGACTCTCCGGGCTGTTGAGTTATATGACTTAGATCATCTGCATCCGGAGGGCGGACATAAGTCCCTTGAAAATTTGCTCTAAACGCGTCCTCAAGCTCTTCCCAACTTCCAACAGTGTTTTCTGGGAGGCTTTTGAGCCAATGACGGGCTGGCCCTTTGAGCTTGAGGGGTAAATATTTTATGGCGTGGAGATCATCTCCTCTAGCCATGTGTATGTGTAGTATATAATCCTCTATCCAGACTCCAGGGTCTGTTGTTCCGTCGTAAGCCTCTATGTTTATGGGTTTAAACCCTGCTGGGAATTCATGATCCAGCACCTCATTGGTGAAACATAGTGGGTGTGCGGCACCCCTGTATTTGGGTGTGCCGTTGTCTTCGAACATTTGACGTGTTGTGCTCTTTCCTGGGGCCCTCTTTTTTGGCCCGTAAATGGACCTGGCTGGGCCATCCGTTTTCCCGGTGTCATGAATCGGCTTATGTGCGGCGCCGCTTGTAGATTTGGGCCTATCATCTGGCCGTCTATCCGGCCAGGCGGCCTCTTTGTTTTTTGACTGTGGGGGCTCTAAGGCTTCCTCGTCAAATTCTGGTAGCAGCTTGTGCTTCGGATAGCTCTTTGATTGATGGCCATTGCCGTATTTGTCTGCGGTTTTGAGCACTTTGCTCCACCTCTTTCTAAGTATGTCTTCCGCTGTTTTGAGCTTCCGTTTTTCCTTCTTCAGGCTTCTTGCGGTGGCGACGAGTCTTCCGTGAAGGTTTTTGTGTTCCGGTAGTATGTCCGGTGTGAGGTCGTCCGGATTGTTGGTTTCGCCGGGATTGGATTGATGATCTGGTTCGCCCTGTTCGGACGGCTGCTTGGTTGCATGTTCGTCATCCACTGGTTTGCCCTGCTCTAACGTTGGGTCATTAGGAGTGTTGTCTTTGTCGAGGCGGGGCTTAGGACGGCGCTTGCGTCGCCGCTTTGGTTGTTTATCGGCGGGATTATCCTTGGCCGCACCCCGTTGTTCCTCGTCGTCACTTCCTTTTGGGGTATCCACCATATATACGTCATGTGTCGAGGTGGTCTTCCAGTGCCTTGTAGGCGCTGGTTCTTGATCGTCTCCGGCATCGGCGTCCATACCGTCGATGTCTTCGGAGTCGTAGTCTAGCATGTCTGTTAGATCGTCGACAGTGGCTACAAAGTGGGTGGTGGGAGGGCTTTGAATTTCTTCGTCGTCCGCATCCCAACCATCCTGGCCATAATCCGGCCAGGGTTCTCCGGATAGCGAGAGATGCTTTAAAGAATTTAGGATGTCGCCAAAGGGTGAGTATTGGAAGATGTCCGCGGCCGTGAACTCCATGATCGGTGCCCAATCAGATTCGATTGGCAGGGGCGCAGGAGGTTCGGAGTCCGGCAAGGAGTCCGGCACCTTGGAGTCACGAGCTTTATGGGGGACAAGGTCAGAGTTCGGCTCCATCGCCGCGGAAGGTGCAGCCCCCGAGGCGGTGTCCAGCCACCGGTCCCCAATCTGGGCGATCGGCTCCGGACTGAAGGTCGGAGCGAATTCGTGTGCGGCCACCAAGGCACTGTCCGGCAGCAGAGCTAAATCATGCCCATCGTGACAGCGCGGCACGCTCGGCTGTGGCTCGAGTCCGTCGAAGATCAAGTCTCCACGGATGTCATCCGTGAAGTTTAGGCTTCCGAACCTGACCTGATGGCCAGGGGCGTAGCTTTCGATCTGCTCCAGATGGCCAAGTGAGTTGGCCCGCAGTGCGAAGCCGCCGAATACGAAGATCTGTCCGGGGAGAAAGGTCTCACCCTTGACGGCGTTGTTGGTTGAAGAAGCCATCGAGCCTATCGGTGACGACAAAGAGGAACTCTCAATGAAAGCACCAATGTCGGTGTCAAAACCGGCGGATCTCGGGTAGGGGGTCCCGAACTGTGCGTCTAGGCGGATGGTAACAGGAGACGAGGGACACGATGTTTTACCCAGGTTCGGGCCCTCTTGATGGAGGTAAAACCCTACGTCCTGCTTGATTAATGTTGATGATATGGGTAGTACAAGAGTGGATCTACCGCGAGATCAAGGAGGCTAAGCCCTAGAAGCTAGCCTATGGTATGATTGTTGTAATGTATGTTGTGTCCTACGGACTAAAGCCCTCCGGTTTATATAGACACCGGAGAGGGCTAGGGTTACACAGAGTCGGTTACAATGGTAGGAGATCTACATATCCGTATCGCCAAGCTTGCCTTCCACGCCAAGGAAAGTCCTATCCGGACACGAGACGGAGTCTTCAATCTTGTATCTTCGTAGTCTTGGAGTCCGATGGACGATGATAGTCCGGCTGTCCGGACACCCCCTAGTCCAGGACTCCCTCAGTGACCAATAGTAATATGGCATATTTATGAAGCTAAACATGGCAAGAGCAAGTTCATAGCATGCTTGTATCACTAACAACAATCATGGCAACATTGAACTTAATGTTAGCAGGCTGACAGCAACATTATTTAGCAAGTTTGGAGCAAGGTATTAATAAGTTACAGAAGGCTATAAATGCAACCAGGGTTATGAATGGATATAGCATGACATGTATAACAAATCAACCTTAGTGAACATCTCCAGATTATGCACATAATGACTTGTAGCAGCAGGTTTACATAGCATCATAATATAACAGATTCAGCCTAGATGCACTCACTACAAGACTCACAAAAATACATGAATTGCACCACTGTAAAGATGGAATGATGTAACTCAAAACTCATGTAGACATCAAGCTCATAGGATGCACACACAAAATGCAACGAAAAATACAAAACAGCAAGTTATGTTAACAGACAGTAGATAACATCATATAGCACTCTTGCAACAATGATTCGGGCATCAAGATGATCCCAAACAAGCATGGCACAATGGAACAAAATGAAGAGCATCTCACAACAAACATTTTGATATATCATATGCATGAAACGGAGCTACGGATGATGAGATATGATGCGATGAACAGGGGACTAGAATGCAAAAATCTCAGGGACTTGGTGAAATTTATACCCTGCAGAAGTCAACGGGGCGAGGATATCCGGGACAGAGGGATCCGGGGCGCGGGTGCTGTTTCGTTCGCGGGACGGGTGGATCTCGTCCACCCGCCCGGATCTGGCGACGAGGCGACCGGCGACGGTGGTCGGAGGGCGGGGCGGCGATAGGGCCGGCGAGGTCGACGGGCGGCGGAGCGGCGCGCCAGCGCTCCGGCCAGGCGCGGCGCTCCGGCAAGGGGCTCGGGCGGCGGCGATGGTTGGTGGGGACCGGCGGGGCGCGTGGTGGCCGCGGCTGGCCGGCAGAGGGCGGCGGAGGGCGCGCCGGCGAGGAGGCGAGCGGGCAGCGGAGCCCCGCGGTGGCCGAGCGGCGCTGCGGGCGCAGGCAGCTCGGCCCGAACCGACCCAGGGCGGGCTCCCCATGGGCCAGGCGGGCCGGCGGTGGTGGGAGGTGGCGGAGCACCACATGGCGGCCTCTGATTCGCTCGGGGCGGCGGCGCGGTGTGTTCGGCGGCGGACGGACATGTCCAGCAGCGTGCGGGGGGAATTTTTAGGGTTTAGGGATGGAATTGATCCGCGAATTTCGGGGGAGGGGTGTTTATATAGGTAGAGGGAGCTAGGAGAGTCCAAATGAGGAGCGATTTTCGGCCACGCGATCGTGATCAAACGACCGAGAGCATGGAGGGGGTTTAGATGGGTTATTGGGCCACTTTGGAGGGGTGTTGGGCTGCAAACAAAAGAGGCTTTACGGTTCCCCGGTTAACCGTTGGAGCATCAAACGACCTCCAAATGGAACGAAACTTGACAGGCGCTCTACCGGTGGTGTACCAAGGCCGCTAGGCAAACCTAGGTCCATTCCGAGAACGTTTAACACCCGCTCACGAAAAGAGACAAGAAGGGGACGCCGGATGACATAGGAGTGCCGGATTGCAAAACGGACAACGGGGAAATGCTCGGATGCATGAGACGAACACGTATGCAAAATGAGATGCACATGATGACATGATAAAATGCAACACGCACGCAAATGACATGGCAAAGACGGCGAATAACTGGCAGACACCTGGCGCATCGAATCCGGGGCGTTACAACCTCGTAGCCCGTCTCGATGACCGAAGGGAGTTTCCCATGCTCGGCCATCTTCCTTGAGGGGCTTCCGAAGATGGAAGTGTCGTCCTCGCTCGTAGGTGGTCGCCTTGGACTTGATGAAGTCATTGTAGGCGTACTTGTGGGAAGTAGGCGAAGATGCCGTACGTCCAAAGGTGAAGATGCCTTGATAGCACTTGGCAAAGATGCCGAAGTGGTTGTTGTAGCCGTAGCACCATCTTGGTGGTGGTCGTCTTGTGGTCTTCTCTTTTCCTCATGAAGCTTCGACTTGGCGTGAAGTAGGTATTTTTGGGACTTATGCTTTTGCGCTTGTGGAGCATCTTCATGATGATGATGTCATTGTCGTGCTTGAGCTCCTTGGCGTTCGTCGTCATCGTGCACATGATGCTTGGAGGTGACTTGCCCTTCATGACGATGTGGATCACGAACGTGATGGTGATCGCTATGTAGATGTTGACTTGGACGACTTGCGCTTGCATCTTGTTTGCGCTCCGAAGATGATCGACTTGGTCGCCACTGCCTTGAAGATGACGAAGGTGAAGTAGACTTGATCAAGGCCCGAATCTCCTCCATCCATGCGTCATGCTCCTCTTTTTGTGTGGAAAGCTTCTTGTCGATGTAGTCCCTTTTCCTTGCTTCGGAGTGAAAAATGTCGATGAAGATGTTCTCTATGCACTCTCGCAATCTTGATTGTGCGCCTTGCATTTGTCGTTAGATCGAAGATGGATGCTTTGGAGATGTAGTTGTTCACGTCGTCATTGTTGTCGTAGACCGGAGAGGAAATGCCTTTCCTATCCATCACAAGACTCGATCAAATATGAGTGGGAGAAAGAGAAGAACTATACCAAATGTACCTTGACCAATGTTGAAGATGGATCAATGATCACTCAAATGTGTAACCAGGAAATAGCACAATTGGTACCAATTCTTGTCGGTTCTCAAACCTACACAAGTAAAGTTTATGGTGGAGCTCGGTGAGGATAGTTGAAAGAGATTCACAAATTCGCAAGCAAAACAAGTAGACCAATAGCAATGTGGCACACGGAAACACACACATGGATAGATAAATGGGGTCATGCAACCAAGGAATGAGCACAAAATGTGGAATCCATGGAAAACGCTCGTGTTGCACAACTCAAGAGAGACGCTAGCACAATTGCTCAATAGGTGGATACGACACTTGTGCACAACCTATAAGATGCAAAATGGATAAACTCTCTATCCCAAGTATGCTATCTATGTATGGTTCCCGGTGTTCTCTCAAGTTGATCCAAGATGATCGGATATGACAACCTTATGTGCAATGTGGTATGATGCTATGGCACTTGCTTACAAGCTCTTTGCTCTTTCTCTTTCGCTTGAAAGCTTATTCTCTTTTTCTTTTTTGTATGGCCAATTTTGCACAATGCACAAACCAAGATAGCAATTGTGTATATGCGGGAACAAACTTGTGACACAAGATATGATACTAATATATGCACCACAATGATATGGTATGTATGCTATGGGAAGTATGATCACTAGTGTGCACAAGTGACATTCCCGGCAATACTCAAATGGCTAGTCTCGATAGGCAAGTAACGCAAAATGGCCTAGGGGTTATCAATGAAATTTGCAAGGGGAATATACAATGGTGTCGTCGAGGTTACCGTCCTTGGCGATGATGAGAGGCGGTGTTGACGATGTTGACCCGTTCCTAGTTAGCCGAAACACCCTAGGAAACGGAAAAACCACAACTCAAAATCTCGAGGACAAATGTCAAATGGTGGTAGCGGAAAGCGGTGGTGGTTTGCACTCAGCAATGCGGAAGTGGAATGATAGGCTATGCGAGTCGGGGTTGAATTCACCATCCCTAAGTAGCCGAAACACCTTAGGAGACACAAGCCACAACTCAAACAAGCTCAAACAACAATTGGGTTAAGTTGGGTTGGTGGAAATGTATGGTGGGCAAAGTTATGCGGAAGTGGTGGTGGTGCTTGATGAAGAAACAACCATCCCTAAGTAGCCGAAACACCTTAGGAGACTCGAATTACTACTCAAGCAACCACTAATGCAATGGGGATCAAAATGGGTTATGTTGCGGAAGTCGGTGGTGGTAATGCGGATGATATTATAGAGGCCCTAGGCAAAGACGCCAAAGTTCCAAAACTTTGATGTAGTCAAATGATTATGGTGGTATTTTTGTGGGATGGGGGATGTCAATAGCTTCAAAACGAGCTAAAGAACGTCAAAATCGGACTCCGGATGAATTAGTTATGGCCGAAACAAGATTTCAGCCAAGTCAGTTTCAGGGTTAGCCGGACATCCGGGAGGAGGTCCAGATGATCCGAGCTTGGTCCGGATGATCCGGGTGTACTTCTGGATGATCCGGGTTCGTCGAAGCCGGTTCTGTTGTCTGGGTGCGTGGGTTATCGGGACGTCCGGGAGAGGGCCCAGCTGATCCGGGAGGTGTCCGGATGATCCGGGAGAAGGTCCGGATGATCCGGGTAGGTCAAATTGCTCGAAATTTCCTCTCGGAGACGAATTTTTGGGCGGAAATGGATGATTTTCGGGGGCAAAATTGTGAAGATTTCGTGGATGGAAGGTGGGGAAACTTGGGGAAATGCTAGATCCACTCGAAACCAAGCAAATCCACGGATCAAAATCAACAAAACATCATCAAACCAACAAATCACAAAACAAATTGGGGGCCATTTTTGGTGGGAATTTTAGGATTTAGGATGAAATCAACAAAATCAAGCTAGAAAACAAGGGGTAGGGGCTCCAAAAATGTAATCAATGTGGCTCATGATACCAAGATGATGTAGGGCGGAACACTAGAGGCCGATCTTTCACATTTGGAGCGGATCCCTATGAGGAACACGAAGAACACGAGGAGGGGAACGAGAGAAAAACACGAAAAATCACTCAACCAATAAGAACAACGTCACACATGTGCTAGATCCAAGAAACACAAAGAGATACACGGTCCAAATCCAACAAAGGACGATACAAGTGGCGGTAGTTCATCTCCGAGAGGAGGTCTTGAATCCACGAGGGCTCTTCCCGTAAAGGGGTCTTGAATCCAGGTGGATCTTCTCCGAAGAGGCCGCGGTCTCTCACGAGGAGGAGATCCGTATGGATGAGCAAAGCTCTATCTCAAATGAGCTAATCCTTTCCTAACCCTATGTAGGAGGAGGAGGGGGTCTATTTATAGTGTAAGCCACGAAGGGGTAAGTGAGGGGCGAAGGGATACACGGGCCTCGGCCCAAGTCACGCACGCAGGCGGGGTCCGGATGATCCGGATGGTGGCCCGGATGATCTGGGTATCGGGGGCCCGGATGATCCGGGCGACCGTCCGGATGATCCGGCTTCGTCGAGCAGGCTTCGGGCACATTACCCGGATCTTTCGGGTGGGGGTCCAGATCATCCAGGCTTGGTCCGGATCATCCGGCTGGGGGTCTGGATGATCCGGGCAAGTCCTGCCTTGTCCATTCTTCTTCTTCCTTCTCCTCTTCCATGCTTGGCCTTGGTCCTTGGATTCTCCATGGTCATCTCGGTTGTACCTGAGTATATGAACGGTCCATGCATGAGGTAGTAGCCATGTCTCACATGTGGAAAGTGACGGTTCGAAGTGGAGTGAATTCACCTTGTGTCCAATGGCGTATGTTCGAGGTCTCGTCATATGTCCTCTTGGGGCTTGGAGAGTAGTCGGAGTGTACATGGGGATGAACGTGGGATGCTCCACATCAGCGTCTAAGGCTAATGGTAACAGGAGGCGGGGGACCCAATGTTTACCCAGGTTCGGGCCCTCTCGATGGAGGTAATACCCTACTTCCTGCTTGATTGATCTTGATGATATGAGTATTACAAGAGTTGATCTACCACGAGATCGTAGAGGCTAAACCCTAGAAGCTAGCCTATGGTTATGATTGTTCTTGTCCTGCAGACTAAACCCTCCGGTTTATATAGACACCGGAGGGGGCTAGGGTTACACAGAGTCGGTTACAGAGAAGGGAATCTTCACATCTGAATCGCCAAACTTGCCTTCCATGCAAAGGAGAGTCCCTTCCGGACACGGGACGAAGTCTTCTATCTTGTATCTTCATAGCCCAACAGTCCGGCATACGCACATAGTCCGGCTTTCCGAGGACCCCTAAATCCAAGACTCCCTCAGGTGCCTCACAAGCACACAACATCAATTGTTAGCCATGTGCGGCGCCCCCCTCCAAAGTTTACACCCCCGGTCATATTCTTGCGACGCTTAGGCGAAGCCCTACGCGGATCACTTCACCATCACCATCACCACATCGTGGTGTTGATGGAACTCATCTACTTCTTCGACACCTTGCTCGATCAAGAAGGCAAGGGACGTCATCGCACTAAACGTGTGCAGAACTCGGAGGTGCCGTACGTTCGGTGCTTGATCGGTCAGAGCTAGAAGAAGTTTGACTACATCAATCGCGTTGTCAAACACTTCTGCTTTTGGCCTATGAGGGTATGTAGACACACTCTCCCCCTCTCGTTGCTATGCATCTCCTAGATAGATCTTGCATGAGCGTAGGATTTTTTTTTTGAAATTGCATGCTACGTTTCCCAACAATGGCATCCGAGCCAGGTCTATGCGTAGATGATATGCACGAGTAGAACACAAAGAGTTGTGGGCGATGATTATCATACTGCTTACCACCAATGTCTTATTTTGATTCGGCTGTATTGTTGGATGAAGCAGCCTGGACCAACCTTACATGACCATGTTCGTGAGACCGGTTCCACCGACAGACATGCAACTAGTTTTGCATAAAGGTGGCTAGCGGGTGTCTGTTTCTCCAACTTTAGTTGAATAGAATTTGAGGTCCTTGTTGAAGGTTAAAACAGCAAACTTGATAAATCACCGTTGTGGTTTTGATGCGTAGGTAAGAACGGTTCTTACTAGAAGCCCGTAGCAAAGTAGAGGACGTCTAACTTGTTTTTGCAGGTCATGTTGTGATGTGATACGGTCAAGACATGATGTGATATATGTTGTTCTATGAGATGATCATGTGTTGTAAAAGTTATCGGCAAGTAGGAGCCTTATGGTTGTCTCTTTATTGTATGAAATGCAAACGCCATGTAATTGCTTTTATTTATCACTATGCATTAGCGATAGTTGTAGAAGCAATAGTTGGCGAGACGACCACGACGCAACGATGGAGATCAAGGTGTCGAGCCGGTGACGATGGAGATCATGATGATGCTTTGGAGATGGAGATCAGAAGCACAAGATGATGATGGCCATATCATGTCACATATTTTGATTGAATGTGATTTTATCTTTTATGCATCTTATTTTGCTTAGTACGGCGGTAGCATTATAAGATGGTCCCTTCACTAAATTTGAAGGTATGAGTGTTCTCCCTAAGTATACACCGTTGCGACAGTTCATCGTGTTGAGACACCACGTGATGATCGGGTGTGATAGACTCTATGTTCAAATACAACGTGTGCAAGATAGTTTTGCACATCCGGAATACTCGGGTTAAACTTGATGAGCCTAGCATGTACGGACATGGCCTCGAAACACTGGAGACCGAACGGTCGAAGGTGAATCATATAGTAGATATGATCAACATAGAGATGTTCACCATTGATGACTACTCCATCTCACATGATGATCGAACATGGTTTAGTTGATTTGGATCTCGAATCACTTAGATGGCTTGAGGGATGTCTATCTAAGTGGGAGTTCTTAAGTAATTTGATTAATTAAACTTAAATTATCATGAACTTAGTCCTAATAGTATTTGCATATCTATGTTGTATATAAATAGCTCGCATTGTTGCTCCCCTATGTTTTTGATATGTTCCTAGAGAAAACTAAGTTGAAAGATTATAGTAGCAATGATGCGGACTGGGTCCATGATTTGAGGATTATCCTCATTGCTGCACAGAAGAATTATGGCCTTAGCGCACACCGCTAGGTGACAAACCTATTGCAGGAGCAGATTTAGATGTTATGAATGTTTGACAAGCTCGGCATGATGACTACTTGATAGTTCAGTGCACCATGCTTTACGGCTGAGAACCGGGACTTCCAAAATGTTTTGATGCCATGGAGCATATGAGATGTTCCAAGAGCTAAAAATGATATTTCAGACTCATGCCCGTGTTAAGAGGTATGAGACCTCTGACAAGTACTTTCCCTACAAGATGGAGGAGAACAACCCAGCTAGTGAGCATGTGCTTAGAATGTCTGGGTACTACATTCGCTTGAATCAAGTGGGAGTTAATGTTGCAAATAAGATAGTGATTGACAGAGTTCTCTAGTCACTATCACCAAGCTACTAGAACTTCATGATCAACTATAATATGCAAGGGATGACGAAAACGATTCCCGAGCTCTTCGTGATGCTGAAATCGACGAAGGTAGAAGTCAAGAAATAGCATCAAGTGTTGATGGTTAACAAGACCACTAGTTTCAAGAAAAAGGGCAAAGGAAAAGAAAGGGAACTTAAATAAGAATGACAAGCAAGTTTCCACTCCCGGGAAGAAGCCTAAAGCTAGACCTAAGCCTGAAACTGAGTGCTTCTACTGCAAAGGGAATGGTGACTAGAAGCGGAACTACCCCAAATACTTGGTGGATAAGAAGGATGGCAAAGTGAACAAAGGTATATTTGATATGCATGTTATTGGTGTGTACTTTACTAGTGTTCATAGCAACCCCTAGGTATTTGATATTGGTTCAGTTCATGAGATCAGTAACTCGAAACATGAGTTGTAGAATGAACAGAGACTAGTTAAGGACAAGGTGACGATGTGTGTTGAAAGTGATTCAAAGGTTGATAAGATCACCATCGCACACTCCCTCTACATTAGAGATTAGTGTTGAACCTAAAATAAATGTTATTTGGTGTTTCATTGAGCATAAATTGCAATACGGTTATTCATTTAAGTCAAAGAATAATTGTTGTTCTGTTTACATGAATAAAACCTTCTATGGTCATACACTCAATATAAATGGTTTATTGAATCTCGATCGTAGTAATACACATATTCATAATATTCATGCCAAAAGATGCAAACTTGATAATGATAGTGCAACATACTTGTGGCACTTCCGTTTAGGTCATATTGGTGTAAAGCGCATGAAGAAACTCCATGCAGATGGGCTTTTGGAATCACTTGCTTATGAATCATTTGATACTTGTGAACCATGCCTCATGGGCAAGATGACTAAAACTCCGTTCTCTAGGACAATGGAGCGAGCTAATGACTTATTGGAAAGAATGCATACCGATGTATGCGGTCCGATGAGTGTTGAGGCTCGCAATGGGTATCGTTATTTTCTGACCATCCCAGATGATTTGAGAAGATATGGGTATATCTACTTAATAAAACACAAGTCTGAAACATTTGAAAATTTCAAAGAATTTCAAAGTGAAGTGGAGAATCATCGTAACAAGAAAATAAAGTTTCTATGATCTGATCGCAGAGGCGAATATTTGAGTGACGAGTTTGGTCTTCATTTAAAACAATGAGGAATAGTTTCACAAACTCACGCCACCTGGAACACCACAGCATAATTGTGTGTCCGAACATCATAAAAGTACTTTATTAGATATTGTGCGATCTATGATGTCTATTACCTATTTACCACTATCGTTTTGGGGTTATGCATTAGAGACAGCTGCATTCACGTTAAATAGGGCACCATCTAAATCCATTGGGATGACACTGTATGAATTGTGGTTTGCCAAGAAACCTAAGTTGTCGTTTCTTAAAGTTTGGGGTTGCGATGCTTATGCGAAAAAGCTCCAGCCTGATAAGCTCAAACCCAAATCAGAGAAGTGCATCTGTCGGATTTCGGGTTCCGGCAGACCCTCAAGGTTCGAATACTGGGGTGTGCGCGGAGATCACACCTCTAGCCTACCCATGTCTCACCGCCTCGCCAGGATCTAAAACTACACGAAGAGCAACACAAGGGACACGAGATTTATACTAGTTCAGGCCACCATTGTGGTGTGATACCCTACTCTAGTTTGTGGTGTGGTGGATTGCCTCTGGGGCTGACGAAGAACAGTACAAGGGAAGAACAGCCTCGCGAGGGTCTGTTCTTGGCTGGGGCGATGAACTGCTAGGGGAGTTCAGTCGCCTCTCTTTCTCTCTCTCTATGTCTCAGATTTGGATCCGATTCTCCCTTACCCTGTGGGTGGCTAGTCCTATTTATAGGCGAAGGCCCCGGGCCTCTTCCCAAATATTGAGCGGGAAGGGCGCCAACAATTGGCCATTTTGAAGGGGAAAATCTAGTACACTTATCCTGACTAAAGTTGGTCCTCGCCTGCCAAAGACCCTGACGATGACGCCGGCTTGGGCTCCACGATGACCTTCGTCCTGCTGGTCTTGGTCTTGTTGCACCGAAATGGTTGCCTTTGCTTGATACCCTCTCCTGCGCTTGCCCCCTTTGCACCAAAGAGGAAACAAGGACTCTGCGCAGGCCGGCGCCTGCCTGGCCTTGGTCATCATGGCTTGCATCATGGGCACCTAGTGAGGTGCCCCGCCTTGATCTCTCCGCCTCCTCACGAGCCAGCCTGACGAGGCCGTGCCTGAGGAAGCCTCCTGTCATCTGCCCCGTGAGGCTTGGCCCCTAGCGAGGGTCTTGAGCATGTGTTGACGAAGATGGGCCATACTGGGCCACTCCTTGAGCCACGCCACAGGCCGCAGGTAGGCAAGTCTGGGTACCCCCGTTCCCAGAACGCCGACAACATCCTCATAGGATACCCAAAAAAACTGTTGGGTACACCTTCTATCATAGACCCGAAGGCAAGATTTTTGTTGCTAAGAATGGATCCTTTCTAGAGAAGGAGTTTCTCTCGACAGAAGTGAACGGGAGGAAAGTAGAACTTGATGAGGTAATTGTACCTTCTCTTGAATTGGAAAGTAGCTCATCACAGAAAATTGTTCCCGTGATGCCTACACCAACTAGAGAGGAAGCTAATTATAATGATAATGAAACTTCAGATAAAGTTACTACCAAACCTCGTAGGTCAACCAGAGCATGTTCCGCACCAGAGTGGTATGGTAATCCCCCTCTGGAAGTCATGTTACCAGACCATGACGAACCTACGAACTATGAGGAAGTGACGATGAGCCCAGATTTTGCAAAATGGCTTGAGGCCATGAAATCTGAGATGGGATCCCTGTATGAGAACAAAGTATGGACTTTGGTTTACTTGCCCGATGATCGGCAAGCCATAGAGAATAAATGGATCTTCAAGAAGAAGACTGGCGTTGATGGTAATTTTACTGTCTACAAAGCTCGACTTGTTGCGAAAGGTTTTCAACAAGTTCAAGGAGTTGACTACGATGAGACTTTCTCACTCGTAGCGATGCTTAAGTCTGTCCGAATCATGTTAGCAATTGCCGCATTTTATGATTATGTAATCTGGAAAATGGACGTCAAAACTGCATTCCTGAATGGATTTCTTAAATAAGAGTTGTATATGATGCAACCAGAAGGTTTTTTCCATCCTAAAGGTGCTAACAAAGTTGCAAACTCTAGCGATCCATATATGGACTGGTGCAAGCGTCTCAAAGTTGGAATATACGCTTTGATAAGGTGATCAAAGCATACGGTTTTATACAGAATTATGGTGAAGCATGTATTTACAAGAAAGTGAGTGGGAGCTCTGTAGAATTATTATATGTGGATGACATATTGTTGATTGGAAATGATGCAGAATTTCTGGATAGCATAAAAGGGTATTTGAATAAGAATTTTTTCAATGAAAGACCTAAGCTGCTTACATATTGAGCATCAAGATCTATAGAGATAGATCAAGATGCTTGATAAGACTTTCAATGAGTACATACCTTGACAAGATTTTGAAGGAGTTCAAAATGGATCGGTCAAAGAAGGAGTTCTTGCCTGTATTGTAAGCTGTGTATTTGAGTAAAGACTCAAAACCCGACCACGGCAGAAAATAGAAAGATAAAGATAGTCATTCCCTATGCCTTAGCCATAGGTTCTATAAAGTATGATATGTTGTGTACCATACCTATTGTGTACCTTGCCATGAGTTCGGCAAGGGGGTACGATAGTGATCCAGGAGTGGATCACTGGATAGCATCAAAGTTATCCTTAGTTACCTAAGAGGACTAGGGAAATATTTCTCGGTTATGGAGGTGATAAAAAGAGTTCGTCGTAAAGATTTATGTCGATGCAAGCTTTGATACTGACCTAAATGACTCTAAAGTTTCAATCTAGATACGTATTGAATGTATGCGCAAGTAGCTAGAGTAGCTCCATGCAGAGCACTGTAGATATAGAAATTCACAAAATACATACAGATCTGAATGTGTCAGACCCGTTGACTAAACTTATCTCACAAGCAAAACATGATCACACCCTAGTACTCTTTGGGTGTTAATCACATAGCGATGTGAACTATATTATTGACTCTAGTAAACCCTTTGGGTGTTGGTAACATAGCGATGTGAACTATGGGCGTTAATCACATAAAGATGTGAACTATTGGTGTTAAATCACATGGCGATGTGAACTAGATTATTGACTCTAGTGCAAGTGGGAGACTGAAGGAAATATGCCCTAGAGGCAATAATAAAGTTGTTATTTTATATTTCCTTATATCATGATAAATGTTTATTATTCATGCTAGAATTGTATTAACTGGAAACTTGATACATGTGTGGATACATAGACAAAACACCGTGTCCCTAGTAAGCCTCTACTAGACTAGCTCATTAATCAAAGATGGCTAAGTTTCCTAACCATAGACATGTGTTGTCATTTGATGAATAGGATCACATCATTAGGAGAATGATGTGATGGACAAGACCCATCCATTAGCTTAGCATATTGATCGTTCAGTTTTATTGTTATTGCTTTCTTCATGTCAAATACATATTCCTTCGACTATGAGATTATGCAACTCCCGGATACCGGAGGAATGCCTTGTGTGCTATCAAACGTCACAATGTAACTGGGTAATTATAAAGATGCTCTACAGGTATCTCCGAAGGTGTTTGTTGGGTTGGCATAGATCGAGATTAGGATTTGTCACTCCGAGTGTCAGAGAGGTATCTCTGGGCCCTCTCGGTAATGCACATCATAAGAAAGCTTGCAAGTAAAGTGACTAATGAGTTAGTTACAAGATGATGCATTATGGAACAAGTAAAGAGACTTGCCGGTAACGAGATTGAACTAGGTACGTAGATACCGACGATCGAATCTCGGGCAAGTAACATATCGATGGACAAAGGGAATAACGTATGTTGTCATAACGGTTCGACCGATAAAGATCTTCGTAGAATATGTAGGAGCCAATATGAGCATCCAGGTTCCACTATTGGTTATTGATCGGAGAGGTGTGTCGTTCATGTCTACATAGTTCTCGAACCCGTAGGGTCCGTACGCTTAACGTTCGATGATGAGTTATGTGATTTGGTGACCGAATGTTGTTCGGAGTCCCGGATGAGAGACATGACGAGGAGTCTCGAAATGGTCAAGAGGTAAAGATTGATATATAGGACGATGGTATTCGGACACCGGAAGTGTTCCGCAGTGTATCGGGTACTTATCGGGTCACCGGAAGGTGTTTCGCATACCTCGGGCAATCCTATGGGCCATATGGGCCTTGTGAAGGAACACACCAGCCCACAAGGGGTTGGTGTGCCTTATAAGGCTATAGGAGGAGGAGAAGGAAATGGAGGATGGGAAAGGAAAGTGTGTATTAGGATTCCCACTTCCTTCCCTCGCCCCCTCTTTCCTTCCCCTTCATGCATACATGGAAAGGGAGGGCGTAGGGCAAGGCAGGGCCCCTAGGGGGCGGCGGCCAACCCTAGGACGCCCCTGGCTACCTCTCCTCCCCTCCCACCTATATATATATATATATATATATATATATATATATATATATATATATATATATATATATATGTATATATATATGGGGAGGGGACGCGTCACATGCACACAACATCAATTGTTAGCCGTGTGCGGCACCCCCCTCCAAAGTTTACACCCCCGGTCATATTCTTGCGGTGCTTAGGCGAAGCCCTGCGCGGATCACTTCACCATCACCATCATCATGCCATCGTGTTGACAGAACTTATCTACTTCCTCGACACCTTGCTGGATCAAGAAGGCGGGGGAAGTCATCGCGCTGAACGTGTGCAGAACTCGGAGGTGCCGTACGTTCGGTGTTTCATCGGTCGGACCTAGAAGAAGTTCGACTACATCAACCGCATTGTCAAACACTTCCGCTTTCGGTCTACGAGTGTACATAGACACACTCTCCCCTATCGTTGATATGCATCTCCTAGATAGATCTTGCATGAGCGTAGGAAATTTTTTGAAATTGCATGCTATGTTTCCCAACAATGGCATCCAAGCCAAGTCTATGCGTAGATGATATGCACGAGTTGAACACAAAGAGTCATGGCGGTGATCATCATACTTCTTACCACCAATGTCTTATTTTGATTCGGCGGTATAGTTGGATGAAGCGACCCGGACCAACCTTACATGACCACGTTCATGAGACCGGTTCCACCGATGGACATGCAACTGGTTTTGCATAAAGGTGGCTGGCGGGTGTCTATTTCTCCAACTTTAGTTGAATCGAATTTGACTGCGATTGGTCCTTGTTGAAGGTTAAAATAGCAAATTTGATAAATCACCATTGTGGTTTTGATGCGTAGATAAGAATGGTTCTTACTAGAAGCCCGTAGTAGCCACGTAAAACTTGCAACAACAAAGTAGAGGAGGTCTAACTTGTTTTTGCAGGGCATGTTGTGATGTGATATGGTCAAGACATGATGTGATATACGTTGCTGTATGAGATGATCATGTTTTGTAAAAGTTATCGGCAACCGGCAGGAGCCTTATGGTTGTCTCTTTATTGTATGAAATGCAAATGCCATGTAATTGCTTTTATTTATCACTATGCTTTAACGATAGTTGTAGAAGCAATAGTTGGCGAGACGACCATGACGCAATGATGGAGATCAAGGTGTCGAGCCGATGGCAATGGAGATCATGATGATGCTTTGGAGATGGGGATCAAAAGCACAAGATGATGATGACTGTCGGTGTCAAGACCGGCGGATCTCGGGTAGGGGGTCCCGAACTGTGCGTCTAGGCGGATGGTAACAGGAGACAAGGGACACGATGTTTTTACCCAGGTTCGGGCCCTCTTGATGGAGGTAAAACCCTACTCCTGCTTGATTGATATTGATGATATGGGTAGTACAAGAGTGGATCTACCACAAGATCAAGGAGGCTAAACCCTAGAGGCTAGCCTATGGTATGATTGTTGTAATGGTTGTGTTCGTCCTACGGACTAAAACCCTTTGGTTTATATAGACACCGGAGAGGGCTAGGGTTACACAGAGTCGGTTACAATGGTAGGAGATCTACATATCCGTATCGCCAAGCTTGCCTTCCACGCCAAGGAAAGTCCCATCCGGACATGGGATGAAGTCTTCAATCTTGTATCTTCATGGTCTTGGAGTCCGGCCGATGATGATAGTCCGGCTATCCGGACACCCCCTAGTCCAGGACTCCCTCAGTAGCCCCTGAACTAGGCTTCAATGACGATGAGTCCAGCGCGCATATTGTTCGGCATTGCAAGACGGGTTCCTCCTCCGAATAATTCATAGAAGATTGTGAACACCAGGATAGTGTCCGGCTCTGCAAAATAAATTCCACACTCCACCGTAGAGAGAATAATATGTACACAAGTTCAATCTGCTGATGTATTTTGTGGCACGACGTCATGCCACCACCAAGCCTTTACTTGAATCATTTTTTATTATACCACCTCAGCGCGTTTAGCGAAGCGGTTTCCTTGGCACGTCTTGTCGAAGCAGAGATCGTGTTCCCCTTATTCCGGGATTCTCATCAATATGGACGTGGGTAACCCAACCACGCCATTGATGGTGGCGCTTGGGAGATAAGCGAGTTTTATCAGGCCGGTGGGGACGCATAGTCTTCGTCCGCCCATATATAGGGGATAAGGATCCACCCTTTTTTACCTATGCCTTCTTCCTCCTTTGCTTATCCATCTCCGCGCTCTCGAGCTCCAGCACCCAAGTTTGCACATCTCGCCTCAACCTTCTCCAGCCATGTCCGGAGCGGGAGGCAAGTGGATGGCCTCCAGCGTTACGGAGGGCACATCGAAAAACTGCGCGCCGCCGGATACCTGTCCAGCGACATCGTGCACCGGCTGCCCGACAAGGGGCAGCTCATCCCCACCCCCAGGACCCATGAGAGGGTCGTATTCCTTCCCCACTTCCTCCGCGGACTGGGCTTCCCACTTCATCCCATCGTCCGGGGGCTCATGTACTACTACGTCCTGGACTTCCACGATCTGGCGCCAAACTTCATCCTCAACATCTCGGCGTTTATCGTCGTTTGTGAGGCCTTCCTCTGCATCCAGCCCCACTTCGGCTTGTGGCTAAAAACCTTCAATGTCAAGCCGAAGGTAGTGAAGGGCGTCCAAGCGGAGTGCGGAGGCGCCATGGTGGGCAAAATGCCCAACGTCCTCTGGCTCAAGGGCGCCTTTGTGGAAACCATCAAAGGGTGGCAATCGGGGTGGTTTTATATCACCGAGCCGCGTGACCCTAAATGGGCAGCGGCCCCGAGTTCAGATCAGGTACCCCCATGCAGCTCACCTCCTGGAAAGAGAAGGGCTTGCTATGGGGCAGTTCGGAGGAGCTGACCGGACTCCAGTCCTGTCTCCAGACCCTGGTGAACAAGAAGCTCAAGCTTGTCAACATGGTCCAGGTCATGCTCGTCCGCCGGATTCTCCCCTGCCAACAACGGGCCTTCAATCTGTGGGTGTTTGATCCGGCACAGCACCGGACCCTTAGTGGGCTCTTCGACACAACGTACGAAGCTGCCTGGAGGGTGTTGTTCAAGGGCGGAGAAGCCCCCGTATCTGCAACTGAAGATCGCGGATTCAGCACAAAACGCCCGGTCGGTGCGGTAAGATATGTCATCCTTCATGGGACACTTATTTCTTTCATAGTTTGACTCTAGTGTGGGATCTAAAACTCCCAATGCCTTTAACAGGACTGGTAGAGGACGTCCAGACTGGTTAACTATCCGGCTCCCCTCCCCGAAGACCCAGCGGATACCCATCTAACGGGGCTGCTAGTCCCGGCACTTTATGTGGTGCCGGAGAAGAAGGCCAAGAAGAAGGCCACGGGAACCCGAAGGAGTTCCCGGCGCCAGGTGGTATCGGACTCATCGTCCGATGGCTCCGAGGCGGACTCCTCCCCCGAAGACGAGGAGGAGAAAGAGGACTCTCCCCAGGAGGGGGGAGAGAGGAAGAGGAAAGCTTCCCCAACGGGGGAGGCCGAAGGGTCCAAGAGGGGAAGGACCCTTCCTCCGGACAGTTCTGCCAACGCCAACGACGGCGATGAAGGGTGGCCCTCAAGGGCCAAGCCCCCAGCAAGATCGTAAGTATCCGGATTCCTGAATAATTTATAATTTCTCTTTTGTGCCACATGGTGTCCTTCTAATGCCGCACACTACCTGTAGTTCGGCTGAGGAGGATCTTCCCGCTTCATCAAGCGGGTCCCTGGCTCCGTCGGGTGTAGATTCCATTCCGACCGCCTCCACCCGTCGCGACGCTGAGGACGCCGAGGTGGGATCCCAGGAGGGGACCCGCAAAGAGGGGGAGGCTCCGAAGGTGCCACCGGGCAACCTCCCGGACTTCGTGCCGGACTCCGCGCCGGAACCCGCAGTGGTTCCGAAGCCCGGCAGGCGGCCCCTTCGTAAGAAGGGCAAGACCGTGACACCGGCAGCCTCCGTCCAACCGGAGGCGCCGGACAACTTGTTGGAGGCGCTCAACGGCGCTTCCATTGAGGAAGAACACCGCACTATCATGAGTGCGGTGATTCAGAAGGTTCAGCTCGCCAAGAGCGGGCTGACCGAAGCCTGCAGCAGCCTTCTAACAGGCTTTGAGGTAAGAAGTTTTAAAATATGTAATGTAATACCGCATAGACAGTAGCCCCTAATGCTCGGTTCGGTGTTCGGAAAGAAAAACCGGACTGAGGATCTAAAAAAGATATACGCAGGAGTTCTAAAAATTATGTCAATATGGGTTTGCAGGGTGCGCTGCTGACCTCTGCCACACTGACTGCGGAGGTCGGTGCTTTGAAGTAGAACCTCGAGCGGTCCGAGAACAAGCTCGGCCTTGCCAAGAAGCAGCTCGAGGACAAAGAAGGTGAGTAACACCATATTAAATTTGTACCTTACAGAAAAGGATTTTGGTTGCAATAGAAATGACCAGGATAACGTGGGCATTGCAGGGGCCATGAACGAGGTGGCGACCCTGAAGGAGGCCGTGTCCGCGGCCAAACGTAATACGGCCGCGGAACGAGCGGAGCGAGAGAAGCAGGAGGAGCGGGTGGCGGAGGTGCGGCAAGAGCTCCAGGCTCTCATGGAAAAGCATGAGAGTTTGGAGCGTGACTCGAAGACTCGAGAGTCCGAGCTTGCCTCGGCTCTTGAAAGTGCCAAAGAC
Organism: Triticum timopheevii; assembly: GCA_963921465.1. Lineage (NCBI taxonomy): Eukaryota > Viridiplantae > Streptophyta > Magnoliopsida > Poales > Poaceae > Triticum > Triticum timopheevii. The sequence goes on from OY997262.1 coordinate 187,560,319, forward strand.
GCTAAGGCCGAGGCCCATAAGGCACTTCAGGAGATTGAGGCGGTGAAGAAAATAGCGGCGGGTAAGGCATTTTTCATTCAAAGCAAGCATGTGAATGTGAATTACCTGTTACTTACCCGAATTCGGAGCTCTCCAGGAGCGTTTGCAGATCTGCCTCACAGCGTGTCCGATGCCGCCGCATTCTACCGGGCCGAGGAGGGGAGCTCAACGGAGAAGGTCTTCTGGTCTCAGTATGCTGAGGCCGGACATCCGGTGCCCCTTAGCGACCAGCTGAAGCAGCTAGTCGAGCTCCACAAGGTAGCCGAGCAGGCCATGAAGGGCCTCATAGTCCGGCTGTGGCCTGAAGAGGCCATGCCTGGGAGCTACTTCGGCCTCGTGCGGCGGCTGGTGGATGCGTGCCCCTGGGTGGAAGTCATCAAGCGCTCCGCCTGCATTGAAGGTGCCCGTCGGGCCCTTGCCCGCACAAAGGTGCACTGGGGCAGGCTGGATGCTGAGAGGCTTATAACGGACGCACCGCCGGCGGGCAAGGAGTATCGTACGCCCAAAATGTACTATAAGAGTGTCCTGAAGGGTGCCCGCAAGATTGCGGATGAGTGCCCCAAAGATGTAATTTTTGAGTAGACTCGCAATGTGTTATCCTGTGCGCTGAAAACGTTGTTCATATGCGCTAAGCAACGATTTTTAATTTAAAATATTACCTTCTGTGTGGCCGTTTATCAAATCTGAGAGATGGCAAGTCCTCGGCTTCAGCCCCCATGCCACGAGTGCTGGGGTGTTCGGGATAAACTTGAGCGCTCTTGTTCCCATTTTTGGGTCCATCTAGGGAGGCGCTCAACACAACGAACCAGGCAACCGGACTTATAATGCTTGAACACTCTCACTTAGCCATAGAATTCTATAATTTTAAATTTCGGCGAAGCCTCTAGTGTTCGGAAGACCGAATTCGGGGCGTTATCCACGCCTGGGCCGGACACAGCCGGTTCCTTGCTCTAAGCGGCATAAGTCTTTAGGGACTCGAAAAGACCTCTCGAACCGACCAGCTCTCGCCTTATCATGACGGTCAGTTTTAGCTTTCTCCACTGAGGCACTCGCCCAGCTCAACCGGGGTGCAATCGCAGTGGTTCTCCCAGTGCTACCTTAGCCGATAGAACGGAACGTAAGGTACCAAAACATGGGATCCGGGCAAACCCAACTATTGACCCAAGACATGATTCGGAGCCGATGCATATAATGCTATAAGTTCGGGGTGCCGCACTTGTGAAAGTGTTCGGACTTATCACACCATAATGCGGGGAACATAAGCCCCTGGTGTATTCGGCCGTACCAAAGTGTACAGATGCAAGATGTCATAAATGAACATATATGTAAAAAAGAAATGCAATTATAAGCGAGAGGTAATGCATTGTTTATTCAAGGAATTCTGCTATGAGTGCAGAACGATACAAATAGTGTGGTAAGCAAGGGTTTGGACTATTAGACATGTCCCCCTCCAGGGGTAGGCTGCGGAATGGTGTATTTAAACAGGTTTAATGCTCATAATGGAGACCACCTGAGTGTTCGTCGTAGCCATTGTCCCTCCCTGGCTGTTGCATTGTGAGTTCGGCAGATCTACTGCCGGACAGGGCCTCTGGTAAACAGAGTCCTGTGGAAAAAAAAATAAGAAAGAAAAAAGAAAGTGACACACGTGGGAGCCCCTGGTGTGGTTGAGCCGCACTCTGGGCCTATCGTGGCCATGCCCCTCCCCCTATGCCCATGGTATCTTCAGAGCGTAATGATGTACGCGAAGAGCTCGTCTTGTAATCATGCAAGGGCTGGGGTTGGGGCCGCATTGCTACGCGTGCTCGGAACGTGCCAGGTGGTCTTGATGTATGTTACTCCGGGCGTGTTTAGTCATGTCCGGTCGTTTAACGGCCGGACTCGAGAATTGCCTTAAGAGGCTGCTCTGTACTTCTGCCGCGAGAGCCGCTGTGTGTTCCTCCATTCGGAGGGAGCGTTCAGTGTTTCCGTTGACCGTGATGACTCCACGAGGGCCTAGCATCTTGAGCTTGAGGTATGCATAATGCGGCACCGCGTTGAACTTTGCAAACGCGGTTCGTCCGAGCAGAGTGTGATAGCCACTGCGGAACGGGACTATGTCGAAGATTAACTCCTCGCTTCGGAAATTATCCGGGGATTCGAAGACCACTTCTAGTGTGACTGAGCCTGTACAATTGGCCTCAACACCTGGTATGACGCCTTTGAAGGTCATCTTTGTAGGTTTAATCCTTGAGGGGTCTATGCCCATCTTGCGCACTGTATCCTGATAAAGCAGGTTCAGGCTGCTGCCGCCGTCCATCAGGATTCTAGTGAGGTGAAATCCATCGACGATTGGGTCTAAAACCAATGCGGCGAATCCGCCATGGCGGATACTGGTGGGGTGGTCCCTTCGATCGAAAGTGATCGGGTAGGAGGACCATGGGTTGAACTTCGGGGCGACTGGCTCCATCGCATATACGTCCCTAAGTGCACGCTTCCGCTCCCTCTTGGGTATGTGGATTGCGTATATCATGTTTACTGTCCGCACTTGTGGGGGGAAACCCTTCTGTCCTCTACTGTTCGGCGGCCGGGTCTCCTCCTCGTCATCTCTATGCAGCCCCTTGTCATTGTTTTCGGCAATTAACTTGCCTGCCTGCTTGAATACCCAACAATCCCTGTTGGTGTGGTTAGCTGGCTTTTCGGGGGTGCCATGTATCTGGCAAGAGCGATCGAGTATTCGGTCCAAATTGGACGGACCCGAAGTAGTTCTTTTGAATGGCTTTTTTGCTGACCGGGTTTAGAGCCTCTGAATCCGGCATTGGCTGCCGTATCCTCAGTGTTATCGCAGTTAACGCGGCGTTTGTTTTTGTTGCGACGTGACCTGCCATTGCGGTCCTTGCTGTCTGGACTGCCAGAATTTTTGCTGAGGTTGTTACTGCGAGCTAGCCAGCTGTCCTCTCCCGCACAGAGGCTGGTCATGAGTGATGTGAGGGCTGCCATGGACTTCGGCTTTTCCTGTCCTAGGTGCCGGGCCAGCCACTCGTCGCGGATGTTATGTTTGAAGGCTGCAAGGGCCTCTGCATCCGGACAATCGACGATTTGATTTTTCTTTGTGAGGAACCGTGTCCAGAATTGTCTGGCCGATTCGTCTGGCTGCTGAATTATGTGGCTTAGGTCATCGGCGTCTGGTGGTCGCACATATGTGCCCTGGAAGTTGTCAAGGAATGCGGCTTCCAGGTCCTCCCAACACCTAATTGATTCTGGTGGCAAGCTGTTAAGCCAATGCCAAGCTGGCCCCTTAAGCTTGAGTGGGAGATACTTGATGGCGTGGAGATGATCACCGCGGGCCATATGGATATGAAGGAGATAATCTTCGATCCAAACTGCGGGGTCTGTTGTGCCATCGTAGGATTCAATGTTCACGGGTTTAAACCCTTCAGGGATTTGATGATCCATTACTTCGTCTGTGAAGCATAGTGGGTGTGCGGCGCCTCTATATTGAGCAATATCACGGCGTAGCTCAAGAGAGCTTTGCCTGCTGTGTTCGGCCCGGCCGGAGTTGATGTATCCGGCGCGACGGTAGTCGTCGTGGGTCCTGGGGCGCCCACGTGATCCGTAGATAGATCTGGATTGTCTTGCCTTGTCCTCCAATATATCCCGCAAGTCCGGTGCATTCCCTCGTGGCTTCGCGTTTTTTGAGCGGTGCCGGGGTACGGTTCTGGCGGAGGGCCTAGATGCCTCTCTGTCGCGGCCACGAGGTGGTCGGTCTGCCGTATTGTGCGCTGGTGATGAAGGTTTGTATGCTTCCTCCTCTAGTCGGGGGAGCAACTTGCGTTTTGGGTAGCTTTTGGAGGGGCGTTCGAGTTCATACTCTTCGGCCGCGAGGACCTCGGTCCATCTGTCGGCCAGCAGGTCTTGATCAGCTCGAAGTTGTTGCTGCTTTTTCTTTAGGCTGTTCGCCGTGGCCATTAGCCTGCGTTTAAAACGCTCTTGTTCGACGGGATCCTCGGGCACGACGAATTCGTCGTCGTGGAGGCTTGCCTCGTCTCCGGAGGGAGGCATGTAATCTTCATCCTCCTCGTCTGCCGCTCTCTCTTGAGGGATGGCTTCCCCGTCCTCTTGTGCTGAATCTTGCTAGAGGGGGTTGTCTTCGGCACTCTCTGGGGTGTTATTATCTCCGGTGCCGGAATCTCCATTCTTGCTGTGGCGGGATTTAGAGCGGCGCCGCTGACGTTGGAGCTTGGGTTGTTTCTTTGAGGAATCTGCCTTCGCTGCTTCTTCGCCGTCCCCATCCTTTGGGGTGTCCACCATGTATATGTCGTATGACGAGGTGGTCTTCCAGTGCCCTGTAGGCGCTGGTTCTTGATCGTCTCCGGCATCGTCGTCCATACCGTCGATGTCTTCGGAGTCGTAGTCTAGCATGTCGGTTAGATCGTCGATAGTGGCTACAAAGTGGGTGGTGGGTGGGTTTTGAATTTCTTCGTCGTCCGCATCCCAGCCATCCTGACCGCAGTCCGGCCAGGGTTCTCTTGATAATGAGAGATACTTTAGCGAGTTCAGGATGTCGCCAAAGGGCGAGTGCTGAAAGATCTCCGCAGCGGTGAACTTCTTGATCGGCGCCCAATCGGATTTGGTTGGCAGGGGCACAGGAGGTTCGGAGTCCGGCAAGGAGTCCGGCACCTCGGAGTTACGAGCTTTGCAAAGGACAAGGTCGGTATTCGGCTCCATCGTCGTAGCAGTTGTAGCTCCTGAGGCGGTGTCTAGCCACCGGTCCTCGATCTGCGCGGTCGGATCCGAACTATGGGTCGGAGCGGATTCGTGTGCGGCCTCCAAGGTACTGTCCGGCGGTAGAGCTAGATCATGCCCATCGTGACAGTGCGGCACGCTCGGCTGTGGCTCGAATCCATCGAAGATCAAGTCTCCGCGGACGTCAGCCGTGAAGTTTAGGCTTCCAAATCTGACCTGATGGCCAGGGGCGTAGCTTTCGATCTGCTCCAGATGGCCAAGTGAATTGGCCCGCAGTGCAAAGCCGCCGAACATGAAGATCTGTCCGGGGAGAAAAATTTCACCCTGGACTGTGTTGTTGTTGATTGAAGAAGCCATCAAGCCTATTGGTGATGGCACAGAGGAACTCTCAATGAAAGCACCAATGTCGGTGTCAAAACCGGCGGATCTCGGGTAGGGGGTCCCGAACTGTGCGTCTAGGCGGATGGTAACAGGAGACAAGGGACACGATGTTTTTACCCAGGTTCGGGCCCTCTCGATGGAGGTAAAACCCTACTCCTGCTTGATTGATATTGATGATAGGGGTAGTACAAGAGTGGATCTACCACGAGATCAAGGAGGCTAAACCCTAGAGGCTAGCCTATGGTATGATTGTTGTAATGGTTGTTCGTCCTACGGACTAAACCCCTTCGGTTTATATAGACACCGGAGAGGGCTAGGGTTACACAGAGTCGGTTACAATGGTAGGAGATCTACATATCCGTATCGCCAAGCTTGCCATCCACGCCAAGGAAAGTCCCATCTGGACACGGGACGAAGTCTTCAATCTTGTATCTTCATGGTCTTGGAGTCCGGCCGATGATGATAGTCCGGCTATCCGGACACCCCCTAGTCCAGGACTCCCTCAATGACCATATCATGTCGTATATTTTGATTGCATGTGATGTTTATCTTTTATGCATCTTATTTTTCTTAGTATGGCGGTAGCATTATAATATGGTCCCTTCACTAAATTTCAAGGTATAAGTGTTCTCCCTGAGTATACATCGTTGTGACAGTTCGTCATGTTGAGACACCATGTGATGATCGGGTGTGATAGACTCTATGTTCAAACACAATGGGTGCAAGATAGTTTTGCACATGCAGAATACTTGGGTTAAACTTGATGAGACTGGCATGTACAGACATGGCCTTGGAACACTGGAGACTGAAAGGTCGAACGTGAATCATATAGTAGATATGATCAACATAGAGATGTTCACCATTGATGACTGCTCCATCTCACATGATGATCGGACATGGTTTAGTTGATTTGGATCTCGTATCACTTAGATGGCTTGAGGGATGTCTATCTAAGTGGGAGTTCTTAAGTAATTTGATTAATTGAACTTGATTTATCATGAACTTAGTCCTGATAGTATTTGCATATCTATGTTGTAGATCAATACCTCGCATTGTTGCTCCCCTATGTTTTTGATATTTTCCTAGAGAAAACTAAGTTGAAAGATGATTGTAGCAATGATGCGGACTGGGTCCGTAATCTGAGGATTATCCGCATTGCTGCACAGAAGATTTATGGCCTTGACGCACACCGCTAGGTGATAGACCTATTGTAGGAGCAGATGTAGACGTTATGAACGTTTGACAAGTTCGGCATAATGACTACTTGATAATTTAGTGTGCCATGCTTTACGGCTTAGAACTGGGACTTCAAAAATGTTTTGAACGCCATGGAGCATATGAGATGTTCCAAGAGCTAAGAATGATATTTCAGACTCATGGCCGTGTTAAGAGGTATGAGACCTCTGACAAGTACTTTGCCTACAAGATGGAGGAGAATAGCTCAGCTAGTGAGCATGTGCTTAGAATGTCTGGGTACTACAATCGCTTGAATCAAGTGGGAGTTAATCTTCCAGATAAGATAGTGATTGACAGAGTTCTCTAGTCACTATCACCAAGCTACTAGAACTTCGTGATGAACTATAATATGCAAGGGATGACGAAAACTATTCCCGAGCTCTTCGTGATGCTGAAATCGACGAAGGTAGAAGTCAAGAAATAGCATCAAGTGTTGATGGTTAACAAGACCACTAGTTTCAAGAAAAAGGGCAAAGGAAAAGAAAGAGAACTTCAAGAAGAATGACAAGCAAGTTGCCACTCCCATGAAGAAGCCAAAAGCTAGACCTAATCCTGAAACTGAGTTCTTCTTCTGGAAAGGGAATGGTGACTGGAACGGAACTACCCCAAATACTTGGCAGATAAGAAGGATGGCAAATTGAACAAAGGTATATTTGATATACATATTATTGATGTGTACTTTACTAGTGTTCATAGCAACCCCTAGGTATTTGATATCGGTTCAGTTGCTGAGATCAGTAACTCAAAATAGGAGTTGCAGAATTAGTTAAGGGCAAGGTGATGATGTGTGTTGGAAGTGATTCCAAGGTTGATAAGATCACCATCGCACACTCCCTATACCTTCGGGATTAGTGTTGAACCTAAAATAAATGTTATTTGGTGTTTGCGTTGAGCATGAATATGATTGGATCATGTTTATTGCAATAGGTTATTCATTTAAGTGAAAGAATAATTGTTGTTCTGTTTACACGAATAAGACCTTTACGGTCATACACTCAATATAAATGGTTTATTGAATCTCGATCGTAGTGATACACATATTCATAATATTCATGCGAAAAGATGCAAAGTTGATAATGATATTGCAACATACTTGTGGCACTGCCGTTTAGGTCATATTGGTGTAAAGCGCATGAAGAAACTCCATGCAGATGGGCTTTTTGAATCACTTGCTTATGAATCATTTGATACTTGCAAACCATGCCTCATGGGCAAGATGACTAAAACTCCATTCTCTGGAACAATGGAGCGAGCTAATGACTTACTGGAAATAATGCATACCGATGTATGCGGTCGGATGAGTGTTGAGGCTCGCGGCGGGTATCGTTATTTTCTGACCATCATAGATGATTTGAGCAGATATGGGTATATGTACTTAATAAAACACAAGTTTGAAACATTTGAAAAGTTCAATGAATTTCAAAGTGAAGTGGAGAATCATCGTAACAAGAAAATAAAGTTTCTATAATCTGATCGTAGAGGCGAATATTTGAGTTACGAGTTTGGTCTTAATTTAGAACAATGTGGAATAGTTCCACAAACTCATGCCACCTGTAACACCACAGCATAATGGTGTGTCCGAACATCGTAACCGTACTTTATTAGATATGGTGTGATCTATGATGTCTCTTTCGGATTTACCACTATCGTTTTGGGGTTATGCATTAGAGATAGCTACATTCACGTTAAATAGGGCACCATCTAAATCCGTTGAGATGACACTGTATGAATTGTGGTTTGCCAAGAAACCTAAGCTGTCATTTCTTAAAGTTTGGGGTTACGATGCTTATGTGAAAAAGCTTTAGACTGATAAGCTCAAACCCAAATCAGAGAAGTGCATCCTCATAGGATACCCAAAAGAAATTGTTGGGTACGCCTTCTATCATAGATCCGAAGGCAAGATTTTTGTTGCTAAGAATGGATCCTTTCTAGAGAAGGAGTTTCTCTTGAAAGAAGTGAGTGGGAGGAAAGTAGAACTTGATGAGGTAATTGTACCTTCTCTTGAATTGGAAAGTAGCTCATCACAGAAAACCGTTCCCGTGATGCCTACACCAACTAGAGAGGAAGCTAATGATAATGATCATGAAACTTCAGATCAAGTTACTACCAAACCTCGTAGGTCAACCAGAGCACATTCCGTAGCAGAGTGGTACGGTAATCCTGTTCTGGAAGTCATGTTACCAGACCATGATGGACCTACGAACTATGAGGAAGTGATGATGAGCCCAGATTTCGCAAAATGGCTTGAGGCCATGAAATCTGAGATGGGATCCATGTATAAGAACAAAGTATGGACTTTGGTTGACTTTCCCGATGATCGGCAAGCCATAGAGAATAAATGGATCTTCAAGAAGAAGATTGACGCTGATGGTAATGTTACTATCTACAAAGCTCGACTTGTTGCGAAAGATTTTCGACAAGTTCAAGGAGTTACTATGATGAGACTTTCTCACCTGTAGCGATGCTTAAGTCTGTCTGAATCATGTTAGCAATTGCTGCATTTTATGATTATGAAATCTGGCAAATGGACGTGAAAACTGCATTCCTTAATGGATTTCTTAAAGAAGAGTTGTATATGATGCAACCAGAAGGTTTTGTCGATCCAAAGGGTGCTAACAAAGTTTCAAACTCCAGCGATCCATCTACGGACTGGTGCAAGCATCTCGAAGTTGGAATATACGCTTTGAAAGGTGATCAAAGCATATGGTTTCATACAGACTTACGGTGAAGCCTGTATTTATAAGAAAGTGAGTGGGAGCTCTGTAGCATTTCTGATGTTATATGTGGATGACATATTGTTGATTGGAAATCATGTAGAATTTCTGGATAGCATAAAAGGGTATTTGAATAAGATTTTTTGCAATGAATGACCTCGGTGAAGCTGCTTACATATTGAGCATGAAGATTTATATAGATAGATCAAGACGCTTGATAAGACTTTCAATGAGTACATACCTTGACAAGATTTTGAAGGAGTTCAAAATGGATCGGTCAAATAAGGAGTTCTTGCCTGTATTGTAAGGTGTGAAGTTGAGTAAAGACTCAAAACCCGACCACAGCAGAAAATAGAAAGATAATGAAAGTCATTCCCTATGCCTCAGCCATAGGTTCTATAAAGTATGATATGCTGTGAATCAGACCTATTGTGTACCTTGCCATGAGTTCGGCAAGGGGGTACGATAGTGATCCAGGAGTGGATCACTTGACAGCAGTCAAAGTTATCCTTAGTTACCTAAGAGGACAAGGGAAATATTTCTCGGTTATGGAGGTGATAAAGAGTTCGTCGTAAAGATTTATGTCGATGCAAGATTTGATACTGATCTAGATGACTCTAAAGTCTCAATCTAGATACTTATTGAATGTAGGAGCAAGTAGTTAGAGTAGCTCCATGCAGAGCATTGTAGATATAGAAATTCACAAAATACATACAGATCTGAATGTGTCAGACCCGTTGACTAAACTTCTCTCATAAGCAAAACATGATCACACTTTAGTACTCTTTGGGTGTTAATCACATAGCAATGTGAACTAGATTATTGACTCTAGTAAACCCTTTAGGTGTTGGTCACATAGCGATGTGAACTATGGGTGTTAATCGCATACAGATGTGAACTATTGGTGTTAAATCACATGGCGATGTGAACTAGATTATTGACTCTAGTGCAAGTGGGAGATTGAAGGAAATATGCCCTAGAGGCAATAATGAAGTTGTTATTTTATACTTCCTTATATCTTGATAAATGTTTATTATTCATGCTAGAATTGTATTAACTGGAAACTTGATACATGTGTAGATACATAGACAAAACACTGCATCCCTAGTAAGCCTCTACTAGACTAGCTCGTTAATCAAAGATGGTTAAGTTTCCTAACCATAGGCATGTGTTGTCATTTGATGAACGGGATCACATCATTAGGAGAATGATGTGATGGACAAGACCCATCCGTTAGCTTAGCATATTGATCGTTCAGTTTTATTGATATTGCTTTCTTCATGTCAAATACATATTCCTTCGACTATGAGATTATGCAACTCCCGGATACCGGAGGAATGCCTTGTGTGCTATCAAATGTCACAACGTAACTGGGTGATTATAAAGAATCTCTACAGGTATCTCCGAAGGTGTTTGTTGGGTTGGCATAGATCGATATTAGGACTTGTCACTCTGAGTATCGGAGAGGTATCTTTGGGCCCTCTCGGTAATGCACATCATAAGAAGCCTTGCAAGCAAAGTGACTAATGAGTTAGTTACAAGATGATGCATTATGGAATGAGTAAAGAAAATTGCCGGTAACGAGATTGAACTAGGTATGTAGATATCGACGATCGAATCTCGGGCAAGTAACATATCGATGGATAAAGGGAATAACGTATGTGGTCATATCGGTTCGACTGATAATGATCTTCATAGAATATGTAGGAGCCAATATGAGCATCCAGGTTCCGCTATTGGTTATTGACCAGAGAGGTGTCTCGTTCATGTCTACATAGTTCTCGAACCCGTAGGGTCCGCACGCTTAACGTTCGATGACGATTTAGTATTGTTGACTTATGTGATTTGGTGACCGAATGTTGCTCGGAGTACCGGATGAGATCACGGACATGAGTCTTGAAATGGTCGAGAGGTAAAGATTGATATATAGGACGATGGTATTCGGACACCGGAAGTGTTCCGTAGGGTATCGTGTACTTATGAGGTCACCGGAAGGTGTTTCGGGTACCCCCGGCAATCCTATGGGCCATATGGGCCTTGTGAAGGAACACACCAGCCCACAAGGAGCTGGTGCGCCCTATAAGGCTATAGGAGGAGGAGAAGAATAAGGAGGAAGGGAAAGGAAAGTGTGGATTTGGATTCCCACTTCCTTCCCTCACCCTCCCTCTTTACTCCCCTTCATGCATACATGGAAAGGGAGGGCGCAGGGCATGGCAGGGCCCCTAGGGGGCGGCGGCCAACCCTAGGACGCCCCTGGCTGCCTCTCCTCCCCTCCCACCTATATATATGTGGAGAGGGGACGTCTCACAAGCACACAACATCAATTGTTAGCCGTGTGCGGCGCCCCACTCCACAGTTTACACCCCCGGTCATATTCTCGCGGTGCTTTGGCGAAGCGCTGCATGGATCACTTCACCATCACCATCACCATGCCGTCGTGTTGATGGAACTCATCTACTTCCTCGACACCTTGCTGGATCAAGAAGGCGAGGGATGTCATCACACTAAATGTGTGCAGAACTCGGAGGTGTCGTACGTTCGGTGCTTGATCGGTCGGAGCTAGAAGAAGTTCGACTACATCAACCACGTTGTCAAACGCTTCCACTTTCGGTCTACAAGGGTACGTAGACACACTCTCCCCCGCTCGTTTCTATGCATCTCATAGATAGATCTCGCGTGAGCGTAGGAATTTTTCCCCAACAATTATCTTTGGTTGCACTAACAAGCGATACAGTGACGAATTTGCATATATGATGCATGAATAATATCAGGTGTTTATGATGGGGTGGGGGGGTTGAAATTCTTCCTAGGTCTTCAAATTTGCCAACAACCCAATGGCATCTTCATTTCTCAAGATAAATACATCAAAGATTGCCTGAATAAATTCGGCATTCAAGATTGCAATGGCCTCAAAATCCTGATGCCGACAAATGGCCAACTCAACACTGATGAAAACGGTAAGGATTTCGATCAGATGGTATATTGCTCCATCATTGATTTGCTGCTTTACCTATGTGCATCTAGGCCAGATATTATTCTTAGTGTTTGCATGTGTGCCCGGTTTCAAGAGGCGCCGAAAGAATCACACCATCAGGCTGTGAAGCGAATTCTTTGATATTTAGCTCACACACCAACGCTTGGGCTGTGGTATCCCAAGGGCTCGTCTTTTGATCTAGCTGGATTTTCTGATTCTGATTATGCTGGAGAACATGTGGATCACAAGTCTACATCAGGCACCTACAATTTTCTCGGATGATCTCTTGTCCGTTGGTCCTTGAAGAAGTAGAACTGCATGTGAATTTCCATAGTAGAGGCTGAGTATATTGCTGCTGGTGCTTGCTGCTCTCAGTTGCTATAGATGAAGTAGACCCTCAAGGACTATGGCGTCAACGCATAGAAAGTCCCTCTCTACTGCGACAATGAGAGTGCTATCCACATCGCCCACAACCCAGTGCAACACCCAAGGATGAAGCACATTCAGATTCGTCACCGTTTCCTTCGTGATCATGAGATAAAGGAAGACATCATCATCAACCACGTGAAGACTGAAGACTAGCTGTAGATATCTTCACTAAGCCCTTGGATGAGAGAAGGTTTTTCATGTTTTGGTGTGAGCTAAACATCCTAGAATCTTTGAATGTCCTTTGAAAAGGACACACATCCTGGCGCTTATGCATTATTGATGACTTTGATGCGCAACACAGAAAGTAACGTATTTCTTCAATCAATGAAGATTTACCCTCTAAGTGTGAAGAAATTAATGAAGAATTTGATTCTTAGAACCCTATGATAATTGTACGCGGTGTCTATAATCAACAAAATTCTTATATGGTGGGTAACGCCACCACTCTCCTCATGGCATTCTTCAATTTGAGTTTTTCGTCATTTGCAATTTCGTCAAACTTCTCATTTTCGTCATTTGAGGGTGTTCTTCATTGCTTGAGTAGTTATTCCTATTATATATATATTTGAGTTTTTCATATCCTCAATAACATCCACATATTGTTGTTTCTTCAAGTGGATTTGTTTGCCTATATGGATGTGATCGGACCTGCTCCCCTCTATGCTAAACTCAACCCACTCTATTCACAAATTCTTCATATGTCATCTAATGTACACCGCTCAAAGTCTTCATTGTGTCCTTGATAGTTGAAAAAATTGTTAAAACACTTTAAAAAAATCAAATCAATTTTTTGGCGGTTGCCACAGTAACTTCATCCCATGAATCCAATGCGTGGATAAGATCATCCAAATCGCATGTGTGATGCGTGTCAAGCAGATGTGAATCGCTACGTGCTTACCTGTCCAAAATCTTCGGACCGTTCGGTTTTTGCCGCATCTATATAAGGGCTTGACCCCATCAAAACTAATTCACTTCACTCTCTTGCCCTCGTCGCTCCCACTCCCAAACCTTAGCGCTGCTGTTGGAATTCATCGCCGCCGGAGAAGAAAAGCTTCACTGCCTTGCATTCTTCATCGACGTACTCACCTTGGGCGCAGATTTATTCACCTCTCCCGCGGTCATAGCTGTTTTTTGTTGCCGAATTAGGGCACGAAAGATCTCAGATGATGATTTCCTTTGCCTAGTCGTCCAATTCATCGAGTTTATCCTTGGGGTAATTAAAATTTCATTTTTACTGCCCAGTTTGATCTCTTCACTACCTAAAAACCTTCAAGTGTTGTTTTTACTTGAACTTTCCAATTTTTCAGCACTTCCTTTTGTCAGTCTTGGTTATTTCATCTAAGTTATGATTAACGCTTAGATTCCACAATTGTGCAATTGCTTCAATATGTACAATTTTGGACCTAAGTCAATAACACTTAGTGAATTTCTTTAAGATGATAAGGGTCAATTTCCTCACCTGGATTTATTTTTGAAAAACTTCTGAGAATGCATGTGACTCTCCACATTTTCCTTGCAACTATACTCTGTTCACAAGTACAAATACTTGCCAACGAATCTCTTGGTTCTCATCAAATTAATTCATTTGTAGCATTGCTTGAGCAAAATCTTCAAGCATCTCCAATGTCCTCAAAAGTTCAAAAACCTCAGCTGCAGAGAATGGCTGATGAAAAAAGCCTCAAAAGGGTGGAAAGAGGAAGGAGGAACACACTGCTTTCGAGATCCCTGATGGCATCTATGCAGGCTATTGCACCTCTGATGAAAAGATCCATGGTAAATAAACTGAGTAACAGCGCAAGACGCGCATGCAAAGGATCAAACGTAGGTGGGCTTGCGAATGGAGGGATTACAAATATGTAACTCCAAAATACATGAAGGAATTCTTTGTCAAGCCCCTATGCAAAAGGCCTCCTCCAGATCCTGGACAACAAGCTGACCCCACCAGCATTAGGAGGGGTGAAGAATTTCCAGCTGAATGGGCAAAGCATCAAGCCAAATTGCAAAAGCAAGCTCAAAAAGCCGTTGAAGAATTCAACAGAGCTTTAAAAGCATCAGCTGAAGCTAGTGCCAGTGTGCCAAAGAAGGCCTTGCAAAAGAAGCCAGCTCCAAATCCCTTGTATCGAAAGCCTTCAGCTTCAAAAGCCTCAATGGCCAAGGCAACCACTGCTACAAAGTCATCAGCACCTCCGCCAGTCGCAAGTTCCTCAGTGGCCACAGCAAAGGCTACAATGCCAGTCGTGCTCGCATCTTGCCAGAGAAGGTTTTTCAACAGCCACAATAGCTGCTTCAAGTGCCTCAGCTGGTGGGCATACATCTTCAAATGCGCCCAAGCTTAAGATAAAGGCCACTACTGGCCATGGAACCAAACCCAGACCCAGCCGCAAAAGCAAGGCCATTGTGCCTCAGGATGATGAAAATGACATGGCTAATGAAGATGAGTGATGCCCCAAAAGTATTGGGGATCAATCGTAGCCCTTTCAATAAGTAAGAGTGTCGAACCCAACGAGAAGCAGAAGGAATCATTGATGGCATGATGTCACTTTACAAGGTTCTGACAATCGACCGTCTCTGGCTTTCGACAATATGCTAACAGTTCCTTGGGCTTCATCCTAGTCAAGAATAGTGAACCATCGCATACACAAGAACGTGATGAAGGTGAACGATCACCTAAGGCGTCATGCGTATTAGACAAAGTTTAGTGTGGGGCTAGATATTTTTAATTAAGTCTCTTCCCTCACACCCCGAAAGTTAATCTAGAAATAAGAATTATCGCCTTGATTGTGCATGTTGCTAGTTAGCGTTATACAGAAACCCTAGCAACCACATAACTAAAATTTTCCAAACCGATTAGAGGACGTCTAACTTGATTTTACAGGTTTGCATATAATGTGGTATAGCCATCGTCATGATAATGAGTTTATGTATGAGATGGTTATATGATATAATGTTAAGTGGCATGCACATCAGCCATGATGGCTGGAGTCACGGGATTGCCACATTCAGTGGCAGAGCGAAGAATATTTTCTAGGTGTGCCGTAGTTCACGAAAGAAAAATGTGTCGTTCCTTTCGTTGCCTCATTGGCTGGTCTCTAGCTGTGCTCGAAGGAAACAAATCGATCGTGTGTCTCATATCAACTTTTCCTTTTAGCAAAATCTCTCCAATCAACTACGTGTGAATAGACTCGCAATTGACTGCCAATGGTGCGCTCGCTTAGAACATGAGCTTATGTGATGCAAGTCAGTTGTTGCTAAAATTCTCTCCTTGGCGGTAGTTAGGCCACTAATGAGTCAAAAATACATATGTAACGCGACAACTACCTGGCGAATACATTTCTGTAGTGACCCGACCCAAATGGATCAAGCCTCTGTGCTTAAGTGTCATCCATGTATCGGTATGCTAACACACAGTACTCAAGGTTTTATAACAGAGTGCAATCACATGTAAAAAGTAACGTAAATACTATTACCTCAATCTATATAGCGGAAGTAACATCAAAGTTGTGGAGTCCCAACAACACCAACGGCAAAGTTGAGTGTAGACATCATAACCCTAACATATCAGTTACTCGTCGTAAGATTCCTGCAACATGAGATGTTGCAGCCATGTAGGTCAGTACATTGAATGTACCGGCAAATTCACACCACAGAATAATGATGAACAATAGCTATCACTACATGCATATTTGGCTAGTGGAGGCTCTAAGTTTAATTTTGCATAAAGCTAATTTTCCCTACAACAAAGGAATAAATTTTATTTACTACAAAGTTTATACCAATATTGAGAAGGTTTCCCCAACTCAATCGCATAATTAATCATTAAACCCAATACATTAAAAAGAGTGATGAGATCAACAAAATATTCACTTCCAGATACTCAAAATTGTCCGTAACCGGGGACACGGCTAATCATGATTAGTTTGTATACTCTGCAAAGGTTGCGCATTTTCCCCACAAGACTCGATCGCCTCCCTTGAAGTCCTCACACTGCATGGTGTTTGAGAACGGGATGACCGAGACACAGTCCTTCTGAAGCATTTACTCTCCACTCCGGGTAGATCGGTACACCTACAATCCCCCTACATCTGCTAGTCCACCTCTTCAAGAGCTCATACAACTTACTCAACTATGCCAGAGCCCATAATGGCTTATGGCTGCACACGAAAGTTTCCAGGCATGAAATATAATATGATCCCTTTGAGCCTAGGTGGCGAACCAAGGAAAAATCACACGGATACCCCGGGATTTCCCTTAATGGACAACACTGGGTTCCCAGGTGCCCCAACCAATCCACCCAGATGTGTATTAAAGTTGCCACCTTAATGTTATCCAAGATTAATAACTCTCATAACTTCCATGTGTATCTCGATCCAATCCCCGTCTACGAGCATGGCTAAGCAATATATGACATAACGAATAAACCCGGGGTGAAACAAAAAAGGTAATAGGTTCCTACCTCATCAACTACATAGCAATACCCACATATTCCCAATTCTACTCATGCAATCTTTGAGGGGTGAGACTAATGCAAGTAAAAACTGGGTATAGGAAGAATATGATCAAAGTGTGAACTTACCTTGTACTATTGATAAAGATCCTTCGCACTCATAATTCCTGATAGTTCTACTCGTCATACTCCGTTCAATCTATCATGAGCAAGCAATTACATACATAAGCACTCAAGCAAAAGATGCAAAGGGAAATCGAGGAAAGATCTAAATAAAACTTAAAACAATCGAATAACGAATCTAAACAAAAAACAAATTTTAACAGCATTATATTTATGTGGATTAGATCTTAACAGTAGGTACATGTGATTAGCTATGATGTGCAAAAAAGAATCAACTCATACGGAGTTATAGAACTCAAAGAAACAGACGAAACAAGATTGGATACTAATCTGAACTAAACTCAAATTTTAAATTGTCAAAAACATGTTCAAGCTGGTTTACTGGACAGAGGGGATCGTCTCGAAGATTTAGGCGTTGGTTTCATCGAAAACGGAGGTACGGATAAAAAGATATGATCAAAAGAATTTGAGTATGAATCTGAACAAATTTCTAAATTTGAAAGTTGCAAAAAGTTTATTTGATAGATTCACTAGATAGGTGGAATCAAGACGAAAATATTGGTGTTGGTTTTGTCTAATTTGGATGAATGAGTAAAAAGTTATGGTTATTTGAAAAATCAGGGCCAAGCCGTTTTACAGAAGAAAAAGGACTATGGCTAAAAGAATTCTAGTCTTAAAATGTAAATACATAGACTAATTTATAAATCTAATTATTCTAATATACACTAATTTAAAAATAATAAGCTATGGATGTATATAAAAAATACAAAGAAAGATACCTTTATAAGATAGAGAAAAGACGACTTCAGAAAGAGGAGACAACTTTTAAAAGTCCCGCCAGAGGGAAGAAATATATTTTTCAGCTAGTCAAACCAAAATATTGATTTGACCCGAAGTGAATGAGTTTTGGAGGCTTTACAGATCTATATTTATAGGTGGAAAAGAGGTTTATAGGTCAAAAGATAGGTAATGTAAGACTAAACGTAGACGAAAAGATAGAAAAGAAAAAAACACAAGGGTTCGGCTGACCGGCGCACGGGCGCTGCATTTTTTCAAGAAAATGAAGTATTTCTGAAAATAATTTTTTTCTCCAAGCATAACTGAAAAATAAATAAAAAGGTTACGGGCCTGTGTGTTGACTATGTTGCGCACGTGGGCGTCGGATAGTTATGGCCGCACATAGAGTTTCTTTAAATAAAAACAGAAAAGGAGAAAAACTGAATAACAAAAATAAACATAAAATTGTACATATGCATATATATATATATATATATATATATATATATATATCAAAGTTTTAAGAAAAATATTTTCTACAACATGAGCTATTTTTCAGTTTCAAATAAAATCCACAAAAATTCAAATAAACCAAATAGTGCTTAGAGCAATAAAACCCCATAAAAATCATTTCAAAATACCAAAATGATTTCAAATTTATTTCTGTCCAATTTTCTATTGTAGGGAATCATTTTACCCTTTTTCCATATATTTTATTTTCGGGGAAAAATAATTTGAATAAAACCCAAATAACTCCAAATTTAAAATAATTTCAAAGGGACTTTAATTTGATTCTTTTAAACTTTCAACTCATATTTCATACAATTTGAAGAAGTCATTTTATCTTCTCTCATGAAAATCATTGAGTTGCATAAAGTTTCTAAATTGGAAATATTTCCAAATGAAATTCAAATCTTTTCAAAACCCTTTTCATTTATAATGGAAGAAGTCATGTCATCTTCTCTCTAGGGTTTTGTATTTTAAAAGAATTTGAATTCATGGAGATCATAAATGCAAGGTGAAAGTTTGGAAAAGTCATTTCATTCCCTCTCATTTAACTTCCAAAAAGTTTCAAATTTCAGCCAATTTCACACAAACAACCACATCACAATCAAACAAAAAATCAAAACTATGTATTTAATACAACATTCCAAAATTTAGAATTTTTGGGATGTTACAATTTCAGGCCCTAAGTCGCCTGCCCCTGCGAGTCACCTCCTCCTCCAAATTGATGAAACTGACGAGAAACCCATTGACTGAGCTCATATCTTCATACATACAGTATAGTATATGTAATATTTTGCAAAATTTTAGGTATGGCAGCTGCCAAACCTTGTCATATAGTTGGATCTGCCCCTGGCCACATTAATGTAATAGATCTCCTGTAGGTTACAGGTGATGGTGGCAAGTGTTCAGAGAGAACCCCGGAGCTTCACCAGGCGTGGGAGGAGGTGCTGAAATTTTCGTGCCATGAGATCATTTTCTTAAATTGGTGCCACGGCAATGTTTGTGAAACGGTCGCCATGACAACATTTTCTGAAATTGCCGCCACAGCAGCGTATTCTTAAATGGCTGCCACGGCAACAATTTTTCTACCAGCACAGCGACGTTTCAACTAAAGATTCAAGAAGACCGTGAAAACTCCCTGGCGCCCAGGGCTATACCATATCATGCTATTATGAATTGCCTGAGATGTTTATCCCCTTGTTATTTTCACCCCTTTGATTGTGTGGTAGTCAATTGTTAGGGTGATCTCTCAAAGTAAATATCAAGCTAAAAGGTGCTCTTCTAGTGCTGCAACCATCTATAACATCTAGCAGTTCAGAGCGCGTCATGTCCACATGAGTACAAATGGGATGAGAGGTTTAAGACAGAGATGGTTAGACCATGTATGCAGATAGCACTCAGTTTTCTTGAAGTTCTGGCAAAACTATTCTGAGCTCGGAGCATGAAGCATCGGAAGATGAACAAGAGTCATATGGAGATATGATCGGCAAATGTTTGCCTACCGGTCAAAATTCTCGTCATCAGTGATGTTCACATCAATGGCTGAGAATAAGATCAGGGTCTTGAATCACTCACTACCAATTATGAGAGATATCAATTTGAATGGGAGCACAATTATGAATTAATTAAGTTTAATCACTAGTGCAAATTAATTATGAACAATGTCTATGTGTAGTTTGCATTATAAGTTGTAGAATTATGGCTCACGGTTCCACCTTTTCCGTTGAAGTTGATTAGCTATTTTTTATCTAGTTGAATTTTACGATCGGAGAGGATCATCCTCTAGAGTGCCGAGAAAGATTGTTTCTATTTGCATGGTTAACAATACTTTCCCGCCGATACTATGGATGACGAGACTAACATCCTTCGATCAAAAAGGCTAGAATTACATTACAGTCTGCTTGCTTCCATGAAACCCGAACTTAGAATGTTTGGTATAGTTATGTGATATTGTTGGCACTGAAAATTGTTTTTAGAAATAAACAAAGGCTATAAGATATGTGATATCTAAAGAAGTGTTTTGTTTGCATGCTCTAGTGAAGCGTTCAACTATGTTTAAGACAAAAACGCATATGATCTGAAAGAACACCCATCATGAGTTGATGGTTAAACTTGAAGAGAAAGAACAAAACATAGGACGTAGTGAGACTTCAAGGCTCACGCCACTCTGAAAGTTGGATGTTTCTTCTGTGAGTGGGAGAAATATTGAAGTAACACTATGAGAAGTAAAAGGCAGATAGAAAGAAGACTGGAATGTCTAGCTCAGGTATGAATGTTATCCAAGTTATAAGATGTAGAGAAGTTTGGTCAAGTAAGTGTATTTCTTGGGAATTATGATTTAATTGTTGATCACTAGTTCTTCAAGATTGTTGTTAAAAATTGATCACAAGGATACTGACTCGATCTCATGATGATGTGAATCGTTGCAAGAAATTACAAACTGCCTAATTTACTAATGAGGTAAAAATATGTATTGTAAACTTTATAAAAG
The DNA here is from genome assembly GCA_963921465.1 of Triticum timopheevii. Taxonomy (NCBI): domain Eukaryota; kingdom Viridiplantae; phylum Streptophyta; class Magnoliopsida; order Poales; family Poaceae; genus Triticum; species Triticum timopheevii. The sequence goes on from OY997262.1 coordinate 187,581,156, forward strand.
TTATGATACTTTTCATCGGCATATTACCTCTATATTTATTGTCATAATTCACTTTAGAGTTTTGTACACTCTAAGCCCATTGCATAGAAGTTGCAAGGAGATTGTTCATAAGAGAACAATAGCTGTCCATATTACGAACAAAATGTCATACTCCTATTATGATAGGATGTTTATTATAAATATTGATGGTAAAATTGAACATCAATAACACTGACGCTAAATGTTGCAAGATTAAAAATAAACCACATATGTGTGGCATTGCATTTAGTCATATTAGAGAAACCAGCATGGAGAAATTCGATGGTGATGGATTTTGAAGTCATCTGATTATGAATCATCTGACACTTGCAACTTTTGTCCAAATAGTGAAGTAAACTAAAATATTGTTCACAGGCCATAAAAGAATGAGCAACAAAATAATTGGAAATCTACATATTGATGTGTGTAGTCCAATAAGTGTTGTTGCAAGCAGTGGATTTATCTATCTTCAAGGATGACTCAAGTAGATATTTATATTTACTTATTGAGACATAAACCTGGCTCCTTTGAAAAGTTTCGAAAGGTTTTCAGAATGAAGTATAACTTATTGTAGTAAAAGTTGTGTTTCTACAATTGGATTGCAGAAAGGAATATTTGAGTTACAAGTTTAGCAAATGTCTAATGAGTTGTGAAAATAGTTTTCTAGCTTGCAGTTCCCAGAACATTACTTAGAGTAGAATGTTTTGAGTAGATGTAAACAAACTATGTATAACATGGTGATATCAAAGATGACATTAATCAATTTGCCAATATACTTTTTAATGTGGTGCTTTAGAGATTATGGCTTTACACTGAAAAGGGACTGCCATCAAATCTCTAACATAAGTGCTACTTTGTAAGTTATCCCAAACGGTTGGGTATTCCTCTATCACTACGTTGAGGCAAAGGGTTTTGCCATAGAGTGCGGAAATTTTGAAGAAAATGTTTTCTGTAAAAGAGTAAGTGGGAGGACAGTGCAAATCAACGAGATTGTGGAATCTTCGTGATTAGGTCAAAGAAAAGAAACGATAGAAGTGGTTCTACATTTTCTTAGCGCAAATTATACAAAAGCCTCTACATAATATATGGAGACTTCGGTCGAATGTGCAGCTGAACTATATAGGTTTAAAAATTCGTACAGACCATCAGGGTGTGCAGATGAAACATTGTTGAACAAACAATGAACCTATTATTCACACAGAAGCGTTGATGAGCCCTGACTCGGGAAATTGACGATATGTCAAAATAATCCAAGATAATATCCATACACATAATTCAAGTTTAGAACTTGAGAACCCTCTGAAAGACTTAGAGTCTAAAGGATAGTAATAGATCTATAAAACTGACAAAGATAAAAATGTTTTATAATACTTGACTTGTTACAAATAGTTATGACAAGATCAAGGAATTCACTATGACAATATTGTCTTATCATAGCAATACTTAAAGCAGGTTCAGGTTAAACAAGTAATTACTAAATATTTCAAATTATGAGATATAATAGATGGATGTCAAAATGATTCCCTTGAGATGGAAATAGAACCAAGGTTGTATATTTGATACGGTCCAAGGTATTTTTGTCAATCCAGAGGATGCTAGTAAGTGTGCAAACTTCAAGAGATCCTATAATCTGAAGCACGCATGGTGGAGTTGGAATCTTCACACTGATGAATGGTCATATAATTTGATTTCATCAAATAAAGTGAAGATGTTCGTATTTATAAGGAAGTAAGTGGGAGCATGGTAATATTTCTAAACACTATGTGGGCATGACACATTGTTGATTGGAAATTACATAAATTTCTTGACACAGATTAAGTCTTTATTGAAACTAATTTTTCAATATAGTAATTAGGCAATATATAATCCTGGTATTAGGCATGATGATCTATGGAGATAGTAGTGTTTAATAGCGCTTAGCCAAAATACATATTGGCATAATACTAAAGCAGTTTAGAATGAAATATGCAAAAAGAGTTTATTGCAAACTCACATGGAAGGAGTTTTAAGCAACAATCGGTATCCTGAAATACTGAAGAGTGAAATACATGAATTCGATCACTCTTGTGTTAAATATGTTCCATGGTATGTAAACAACCGGATATGTCTAGTGCTCATAGTAAGTTGTGAGTAAAGTTACCAGAATTACCAAATTGTTGATCATAGGACAAGGGTGAAAAATGTCGTTAAGTACTAACGATGTGTTTCTCACATACGGAGGAGATGAAGAGGTTGTTGTAAGGAGTTACATCAATACAGGCTTGTTGTAAGTAGTACATTATCTTCATCAAAGCTCCAGGCGATTCTCAGTTTAAATTAAATGATTTATGGTGGCACAGTAAGTTGGAATTGGTCAAGAAAGTTACTGTGGTGAATTACATAACAAAAGGTTGAGTATATTGTTGCTTTAGAAGCAATAATAGAGAGTGATGAATCACAGATTCTTTTGTGAACTTGGTATGGGTTCCAGATGATTGTGCCAATGGAACACTACTCTCAATAGTGGTTCCATAAGCTCAGTCGAAAGAAACAAAGGTCTTGCCAGTGATTCAATATATACAAATCTTGTTTCACATAAATTATGAATTCTTGTGAAAGCATGATAGATGCATAGATATGCAAAGGATACACACAGATCCGAAGTTGTCAAGATCTGATAGGACGAAGGCTATACCACAAGCAAAGCATGAAAAAACACCAGATTGGCATTTGGTGTAAAAGAAAATGTGCTAACTAGATTATTGACCCTAGTCCAAGTGGGAGATAGTTGGAAATATGCCCTAGAGGCAATAATATTGTATTGTTATGTTCATAGTTAAGAGTTTATACTTCATGTTATAACTGTTATGATCCTGGAGTACGTGATTTGGTGGAAAACTCATATGCACATGTGGAATGATAAACAATAAAGAATAGGTTCCTAGTCTTGCCTCTGAGACTGGCTCAAGTGTTGTTGCTAATCATGTTTCCGGATCTTAGGATATCGTTAAGTGTAACAATATTCCTAAAACAACATCGATAGTATGACGTTAGAAAAATGATTGTATTGAATCGACCCAATCTTGTTAGTTATACTTTGAGATAATATCTTCTTAAATCAATTTTTATAATACGGGGTGTTAGGATGTGTTTTTAGATCCTCAGACCATGAGAGTATCATAGTCACTTCCTATCGTATGGTAGACTTTGGGGTTGCTCAAACATCATCAGTAACATGGTGATCATAACGACAACTTACAGGTTCATTGGGAAAAGTTTGATAAGAGATTAGATAGCTCGAGAGTGGGATTTGCTCCTCCGGCGATGGAGAGATATTCTTAGGGTACTCTTGGTGTGATCACATCCATCATCGTCTAGCCAGACACAGGTGACTACGTCACGGGGATGCTGGAACACTTCAACAAGAAAGAAGAACAAAACCGGTAACAAGGTTGACGGTATAGTGAGCATGTGCATGACTCTGGAGAATACTTGCACACCCCTGGTTTTGTAATGTATCGTGAAGCGAAGGTAACATCACATGATAGCCAAAGGTTCACTCGAATGGCATTCATGTAATCACAGGGATCGATATGGACATCCACGGTTCCGCCATCGGTCATTGAATGAAGGGGGTCACAAGCTTAAGGTAATCACGATCTGCTGAGTGTTAGTGGGATGAGAGTATTGAGGATTTATTTGTGGAATTGTTTCATTAATATTCGGAATAGTTTCGAGAGGAATTGGAAGCGTTTCGGGGTTTATCGGGCAATACCGAGTATTACAGATAAATAATATATAGGTGAATTTTTTTCCAGAGTTTCTAAATTAATAATAAAAGGCTCTAATAATAGTTAGAAGGCTTTTATATTTAATTTAATATCAACGGGCCTTAAAAGGCCAAGTGGTGGAAACCACTTGGGCCACTTGGGTCAAGAAGCGTGGCGCCCCTTCTCCCCGTGGAAAAGGGGAGAGCGAGGCCGAATTGGGGGGGGGGGGGGGGTCCCCCACCTCCTCCTTGGTTGTCTGAGGGAGGGGACTTTCCCTCCCCTTTGTGGCGCCCCCTCCTCTGCTCCAAACCAATATATACCTGAGGCATTGGTCCTTTTCTACACACAAGTTTTGGAGCCTCCTCTAGTTCTAGTTCTAGTTATAGTTGATCCTAGTTGATCAATTAAAGCTTGACCTAGATCCTGTAATACACATATTAGAAGCCCAATGTGGTTCTAATATCCTCCCTCTAATTCTCCGGCGATGATTACCTCTGACGGCAAAGCGCTGCCGGGTCATGAAGACAGTATGCTTGCAACCAAGTAGAGAGGTCGTGCTTTCAATCTTCCATTTGAGGGGTCATTCGAGGGCGGTTCGCGGGATCATCATGAACGGTTCGAGGGACTCCAAGTACGATCTACACCAACTTGTCTACTTTCGCTGCACTCCGGAGTCGGTAACGATCGTTGATCCAAACCCTATATGCATCTTCATATTGTTCCTGGGTGTTCATAGGGCGATTTTTTTGTTTTCTACTACGTTTCCCAATAGAAATCAGCTGCTGGAGTAGCATTATCCGGCGGGAGAACTTGTAGTGGGTTGCAACCCACCCCCATTCGAAGCGACCATCTCCAAATTGAAGGTATTGCACTACTTATATCACCCTTGATTTGATGATTTCAAATTTTTCCAATGCAATTTACTTTGTAATTCATCCATAATTTATGTTCATCCTCTGCCTACTATTCATGAAGATCATGTGTTAGGTCCTTCATGCGTTGATGAAGTTTTTACATAATTCGATCACCCATAGCTATGTACGCATAAATCATGCCTATTCTGCAGTTTCAATAGTCAGTGCTTCCAATGAATATGACAAATCTTGAGAAAGTTTTCTTTCATTGCTTCCGTATATAGAGATTCCCAGAGTATGCATCCTCAGTTGGCGAAGAACATTTTTTGTTTTATGTTTAAAAATTTGATTCTTCCACCTTACATTAATAATGCACCCTTTGCATTATTTCCTAGCTTCATACGTGTGTGCTTCTACATTGTACTCATTTTGCTACGATCAAAATATGCTTTCATGCCTTCATCTCATAATGGTATTTCCATTCTTTTTCATATATAACCGTGATAACTGAAATTGGGGCCGCCCAATACCATTTTTCTTCATTACTTGTGGTTAATATTTGCATCAGGCAATACTAGTTTACACTTCTTATATTTCCCATAGTAAATTCAGATAGGCAATGTTATCATTTTTCCAAATTCTTGCTACCAATGCTTCAAAGTTTATCAATTTTTATTTTCATGGTTTCGAATAGGCATATCATCTCCTGCATGCTTCCATTACTAACCATTTTGTATTTAGTTTCATGCTTCCAAACATACTAGGATATGTTTTATGTATTAGCTGATGGGTTTGTTTTTAACTTATATTACTACATATGTTTCTTGACTGTCCATAATTTGACTTCCATACGTCATGCTTCTTTTACAAAATTTGTTTTCATTATTATCACTGTTGTAATATGACACACTCCCATATGAAATGACAATTGTTTTTATTTGTGTACGTATTTTTATTCCATCAATTACTTACATATTTTAATAATTGCCAGTGTACTACACTTTATACATTTTTAGTTCATTAGAAAGAATGAAGCAAGCCGAAGCAGATTTATGCTTAAGCGAACAACAATGCACTAAGAAGCATGAAGACACTTGCATCAAACCCCACAACGAAGGCGCCCTCCTGCTAGATGATGGGAAGCAAGTCTAGGAAACATACATATGAACCTGAAAACCATTGTATCATTGTTGTCTTGGAAGGAAGCGAATTTGTAGCACATGAAGATGGTGTATGGATGAACAAATCATGGAAACAAACTTATGTTTGGTTAGAAGCAAATTAGTTTTGTGATGGAAACACTTTTGTAGTGGATAGAAGCAAAGTTCTATTACGATACCAACATAATAAAAAAAGATACATGGGACTCAAAAATTTCCATGTGGAATTCTTGGATTCAAAATTCTGTTACATGGAAGCAAAGTTCTTGGACCAAATGTGGTTAGCTGAGCGCACCTGGCCGCTATAGGTCATTGGTTGGAACCCCAGTCACGACTGGATTTTTTTTCAAATATTTGTGGATCACGGTCACTGACAAGTGGACCCTTGCGGCCAACCGTGGCATGGTTTTTCTTGAGAAAAACTTCTGAGGTTTTTTTGTTTCACAAAATATCAGGCTACACGCCCTGCCTCCCTTGTTTGGTGGCTGACAACAGCCCCACGCCACATTGGCGCATCTAGTCAGCACTGTGTTGGTATACAAATGTAATTTGACCATATATGCACCAAAGCCATGTCTGATGAAGTAGTTCCAAGTGTGCAAGCAAACAATGGTCTTTAAAGTTTAAATTAGGCATATGCGATCAATCGTGGCCGGATAGATTGATTAGTTTTCTAATTAAAGAGTACTACTTTGAATGGAATAGAGGTTCACGTAGAAGGTATGTTAGCTACCTTAGTTTTACAGACTTTTACTCTCATGTAAAAGGAGAGGATCACGGCATGTTAGTTAGGGTTATCGAGTCGGCTAGTCTTTTTTTTGGCCCTTACGATTGGTATGAATCTGAGATAAAAAAAACTCAAATGATAAGTGCCACACGTCTGGCACGAAGTAACACCGCTATGACGTTTTTACAACTAAAATTGTCATCCAAAAAAAACTAAAACTTGCCATCAAGCAGTAAGTTGTTATGCTTCACAATTAAAGTTGTCATCCTCGGGAACTAAAATTGCCATAAAAAACATTAGGGAGAAATTGCTTCGTCCTACACATGTGGCACTTATCAGGTTCCTAAAAAATGGGTAGTTGGTCTCGTACCAGGGAATGAGTTGGAGTTTTGAGTTGAGTGGCACTAAGATCAAGAAAAGCGACAAGGATGCATCACGTTACTTTCTTGGTCTCAAATCTACAAAAAAAATCTACAAAAGATTTTTCTATTTTTTTGCAGGAAAAATCTACACAACATTGCAAGTGGTAGCTAATACTTTTGCAATGATGATGGATCAGTTTTTTAATTATTATTTTTAGAGAGTCAACCATGGCAGATGGGCTGAAGCTGATGATGACTATGCATCCAGAGCCCTATAAATTATCATGGCGGGGCAAAAAAAATTTAATCAAAAACTAAGTCATGGTACGTTTCAATTTATGCGGCCATATTGATTTTGTTGTGTGTGATGTTCTCCCTGAAAACATGTATGTATGCTCCTTAGTATTAAGCCAGCCATGGATACTAAAGAAACAGTTGAAGATTGACACGTCTTGTGTCTTTTCTTGGAGAAAGTTTAAGTTTGTACATGAGGGCAGTGGGTTCCTTTCGAAGCAAACACTTCTGACCAATATTTGATGGACCGTCGAAAACGAGTTATTGCTCAAGCTGCAGTTGAATTCAAAAGAAGAAATAACTTATACTTGTTGAAGAGAAGACATAATGCTTTATTTCATATTTTTTTGGGAAGAGTGTGGTTGAAAAGGAGGCCATGATGAGTTTTGAAGCTGCAGAATCATACCCATCATTGATGGTGTAGCGAGTGCAACAAGATCATATTGAGGGTAAGACACAATGTTGGAATATTTTTCAAATCCAATGCAAAATCAACAATACCAATTTTAAGCTGATTATTGATGGCGGAAGCTACACCAACATGGTTAGCAAGAGATTGGTGGATGCTTTAGGATTACGTGTGTGGAAACACACACAACCCCACCGTATCAAGTGGATACATTACATTGAAAAGTTGAAGGTTACACATAAGGTGCGAGTCAATTTTTCGACTCGCGAGTATACTAATATGGTGATATGTGATGTTTTGCCAATAAATGTGCGTCATCTATTGCGGGAAAGACCGTGGAATATGATCGTGGAGCCACATGTGACGGGAGGTCCAACACTTATTCATTTTGGAATGATGGAAAATGAAATGTGTTGAGAGTGATGGTTTGAGGTACTACTTTTTATGTCTGATGGAGTAGTTTCGAATGTGCAAGCAAGCAAATAGTCTCGAGTCTATTACACCATTGATGCTAAATTTGGTGCGAAAAGTCAGTTTAGTACTAAAACTTGGGTCATACATTAAACTGGTGCCATAACTTGGTTTTGATGTGCATATATGATCAAATCATGTTTGTATACACGGTGCTAACTAGATGCGTCAACATGGTGTGGGGCCCGTCGTCAGCCACCAAACGAGGGAGGCAGGGCATGTGGCCTGTTATTTTGTGGGGGGTGGGGGGGGGGGGGGGGGCTCGCCTTTTTTTTCTCACGAGAAAATGTTGCCACGGTTGGTTGCAAGGGTCCACTTGTTAGTGACCGCGACCCACGAATAATTGAAAAAATCCAGTCTCGGCTGGGATTCAACCGCTGACCTGTAGCCATCATGTGTGTGCAGTTAACCACAAGATCCAGGAACGTTTCATGACCCAGATATGTTTTTTAGAGCAAACCATGTAGATACGTATGTCATATATTCTTTGAATCTTAAGTGGGATACAGTTCGTACAACTCATTTGCACTGTTTTTGTAGAAATGTATATATATTTATGTAAATTACAATCGTGTATTGTAAATAGTATACACATAATATAGTCGTTAGGTGTGCATAAAAATCCAATTTTAATAAAATGTTTACTTTTGTGAAAAAATATTCAATTTAAAAAATAAAGAAATATTCAAAATTTTCCGGGAAGCAATTTCTTTTATTGACTGACTATTCCATGCACCACTAATTTTCCATCAGGTGAATAGTGTTAGGGTGGTTTCTTCAGGTCCACACTTCATGCTCTAAAAAGCGATAATCAAAGTAATGTCATATGTTGCATGTCTACCAGTCTTGTGGTAGATATATTTTATTTACCATAACTAGGTCACAGCAAACCAGGTTTTTAAGTACATCAAGTTACTTTTCTTAAAATCACCCATGTATGCATTACTATAACTACCCAACATGACTTCCTTATTTTACAATGCATAACAATAACTACATATAAATATCTAGCATGCCCATGACAAGTTGTCTAACTAAAATCGACGGGGTGATATGTCATTGGTAGCTGTGCGTTTGAAGTTGCATGATTATCAGTGAGAATTTGTTTCTCAGTTGCAAAAAATGGCTGATGGGTTGAAGCTGACGACTCTGCATCAAGAGCCCTATAAATTATCGTGGCGGGGCAATTTTTTTGTAATCAAACACCAAGTCCTGGTACGTCTCAGTTTATGCAGCCATATTGATTCTGTTGTGTGTGATCTTCTCCATGAAAACATGTATGTATGCTCCTTAGCATTAGGCTAGCCATGGATACTAAAGAAACAATTGAAGATTGACACGTCTTGTGCTTTTTCTTGGAGAAAGTTTAAGTTGTACATGAGGGCAGTGGGTTCCTTTCGAAGCATACACTTTTGACCAATATTTGGTGGACCGTCGAAAGTGAGATATTGCTCAAGTTGCAGCTGAATTCAAAAGAAGAAAGAACACATACTTGTTGAAGAGAAAACATAATGCTTTATTTCAGATTTTGTAGGGAAGAGTATGGTTGAAAAGGAGGCCATGATGAGTTTTGAAGCTGCAAAATCATACCATTCATTAATGGTGCAACGAGTGCAAGAAGATCGTATTGAGGGTAAGGGATAATGTTGGAATATTTTTCAAACCCAATGCAAAATCAACAATACCAGTTTTAAGCTGATTATTGATGGCGGAATCTACACCAACACAGTCAGCAAGAACTTGGTGGATGCTTTAGGATTACGTGTGTGGAAACACGCGCAACCCCACCATATCGAGTGGATACATTACATTGGAAAGTTGAAGGTTACACATAAGGTGTAGTTAATTTTTTGACAGGCGACTATACTAATATGGTGATATGTGATGTTTTGCTAATATTGCGGCAAAGACCATGGAACTATGATCATGGAACCACACGTGACGGGAGGTCCAATACTTATTCATTTTGGAATAATGGAAAACGAAATGTGTTGAGAGCGATGGTTTGAAGTACTACTTTTTATGTCCGATGGAGTAGTTCCGAACGTGCAAGCAAACAAATAGTCTTGAGTCAATTATAACACTGGTGCTAAACTTTGGTGCAAAAGTCAGTTTAGTGCTAAAACTTGCGTCATATATTAAAGCGGTGCCATAACTTAATTCCTCATAATTTCTTTCTTAACCCTCTAGAAAAAGATGCATCTCTCTTCTGATTTTATGTATCTCTCCTTATAGGAAAAGAAGAAAAATATCTTTTTCCTGATTGCCTGTATCTCTTTCTTTCCTTGCCAAACTGATTTACTTGCCGCTAACCAACAAATTAATCAAGGGTAATTTGGTCCTAAATTCTTTAAAACTCCGTGCCTTCGTCACTGTAGAAGAAGAAAAAAAATACACATTACATAAAGGAACGGAGGGAGTACTACCAATATTAATTCACCATGGCCGCGCTTGAAGTTTGGCTTCACGGTGTCCTTTGGTTTGATCGGTGAAGCCTCAAACCAAAAGGAGCCAAGCCGTAACACGTCGAAAGATTAGGTATACTTGTGTCAAAACAGATGGCCGCGCTTGTCTTCTGTTCCACACTTGGAGCCGCTTGTGGCTTCACTCCTCGTCCCAAGCACCACTCAATATGAGGGTTCGTCACCGCTCTGCTTGATTAGTATTTCCTCCGTTCGAAAATACTTGTCATCAAAATGAATAAAAGGGAATGTATCTAGATGTATTTTAGTTTTATAAATACATCCTTTTTTATCCATTTTGATGACAAGTATTTTCGGATAGAGGGAGTACGCACTGATTTAAATTTTGTAGAAAAAATTGGCATGGTATGATGCTAAATTGGAAATAGCCACTTATACTCACACGGAAAGTGCTTTTCGTGTTTCTCTTATCTACCCGTGTAAAAAGTACTACTGGCAAGTGAGGGCGGCAAGGTGTTCCGTGTAGACGTGTAGTGCTACCGTTTATGTAAATGGTGCCCGACGTTAAACCCTCTATGAAGGGAGGAGACGAGCTGTGGCACACGCACAGATGTTAAATCCTCTATAAAGGGAGGAGACGAGCTTTGGCACACGCACAGACTGTTCCTGCACTGCACGTCTGCACCCATCTTCCTGATCAAATCGCTGCGTTCGTGCTCTTGACTTGGAGAGTTCTGGCGTTCCTAATGGCGTGGAAGGCTGCTGTCTTCATCATAGGTACATTCAGCTGTCCTTCATACATGCATGAAAAATCTGAATTCAGCTGGACAGAGTGCACGGTTGCATAATGTGTTTAGTTGGGGAACTTACTTGCAGGGATTATGTAATTAATTGAGCGAAAAATAACTATACGTCGTAAGCTGAGCTGCTTGATCGTAATCTTTAGCAGCTTTTTTAACTTGGTACAGGATTGGTTTTATATTAACTTTATATCGCAAAAGTAGAGGTTCCTGCTGCTTGTTAAAATCAGTCTTGAATTATTACTGTGTTGGTTGTACTGATGCACTGATTATCTTGGCTAACAGTTGTTCAATTCCTAGAATACAGTGTTTTTAAACATTGTTATTTAATATTAGGAGAGCCGGCCTTAAGCTGAAAAATCCCTTCTCTTCCCGCTAGCTTGATGACACCCTGCCGTATGGCATCATCAGTGATTAAAAATCCCAACTCCAGATCTGTTGTAGCACAGTATGTGGTTACTAGGGATCAGAGATGAGTTTGCGACATACAGTACAAACTTAGAAAGTTTAGGATCTTGCAGTAGCTCTATGCTTGCATACAAGTCTGACAGGGCCTGCATCACTAATTCTTGCCTTTAAACTGCACGTGCAGGGAGCCAGATGTTGGAGAAAATTGCGGGACTGTGGGTACATGCAATACTGCTGAAATTTCTGATAGATGGGTACCACTACAACAAGGCAACAGCAATGACTGTCCTGCTCATCTGGGATACAGCATCGAATATTACTCCGATTATTGGCGCTGTGGCCGCCGATATGTACCTGGGGCAGTACAAGGTTCTCTTAGTTGGCAGAGCTGCAAACTTGATCGTAAGTGTACAAATACTGTTCAGTCAATCATTTCATAGATTTTTTGTTTCATAGATCAATCATCCTGTTCATTATGAAAATGGGGTAAAATATCATCCAGCAAAAGCCTTTACACATTCTTTATGATGCCACAACCTGAAGCATCAAAAGGAAAAGGAAAAAAGGACATTCATCCTCAGATATCTAACTATACCTACAGGATGCTACAGTATCTTTTTGGAAACCTGAATAGGACAACGCACCAGTTAGATAAACTCTACCTAGCAACATGAAACTCCCAGCACCACTTGGGCCAGCCTCTCAGCCACTTCCCTAAGAATGTTCAGCACTCTTTTTTCTGCAGAACAGCCCAAGAATCCAGTAGAGGGCAAAGATTAAAAATAATATCAGTAGGGTCTTTAGGTCAAATACTTTGAAAACATGATTTATTTCTTGTTTTCCATATAGACCAAAGTAAGGGAGCAGCACTAACAGAAACAACGGTACGATCTTTACCAACAACTGAGGTTTGGTATCTCTGATTACAGGGGGTCGTTATCTTATGCCTTTGTGCTGCGGTACCGGGAGCCTGGCCGCCGTATCGAAATGTGGGCCTTGCTGTCGGTTTAATATTCATGTCCACTGGCTTTGGCTGCGTCAGGCCCTGCTCAGTTACATTTGGAGCAAATCAGTTCGTGAGAACATACCGGTCGAAGGAGGCGCGAAAGAAAGCATGGGAAGCTTATTTTAATGCCTATCACACTTGCATAGGCGCAGCGTTCATAGTTGGTACTGTGGCCATCGACGTGGCGAACAGGTTCAGACCGATCACCTGGTTCACCGCGTCGACCGTGCTCATGGCACTCTCCACAGCAAAGTTCCTATTGGGATCAGACTTGTATGTCAAGAACAAGGGGTCACCGACAGTATTCTCTGGGATGAGTGTTGCCATCCTAGCGGCAATCAAGAAGTGGAGGTTTCGGTTGCCGGAAAGGACTGACGACGGCGTCTACCACCACCTGAGTGGAAACAAGCTCAGTGTTCCAACCAACAACCTGAGGTATGTAAGCCTATGTATCAACAATCCAAAAAAAAAAAAAATTCAACTTAAGGGGTTCCCCCCGATTTCATTGCTGAATCTTGATCCAACTTCCTAACAAGCTATCCATTAAAGTTCTTCTAGTCTTAACACTACCCCATCCTTCTCTAAAAGCAGTGGCAACTGAAATTTTACAGCTACTATTAATGTTATATAATCTAGGAAAGTTTTCACAGCACGGTTTATCCCCAAGACAATGATCCTCCCAAAACCTGGTGTTCTTCCCATTCCAACCATCTTAAAATAGAATTTGTAAACCAAAATCCCTACTACTAAGCAGACCATGCATAAACTGAGATTGCCCTGGTCTATCCTTAACATGTACAAAAAGCTCTTTGCTACAGTGCTTCTTCCTCACTGCCTCCTGCCACAGGCCATTACTTGTCTCTAATTTCCAGAGCCATTTACTCAATAGACAGATATTCCAAGTAAAGCCAGAATACCATAGTATCAACAATTCATATTCTATATATCTGATGTGCACCATCTTTACGGTTTACATATGCATGCATGGCTACCTTTGGAACAGGTTCCTGAACAGAGCTTGCCTAATTGGTGACCGCATGGACACTACAGCCTCAGGGCCACATGACAGCAACAGGGGGAGACTGTGTACGGTGGACCGCGTGGAGCAACTAAAATCGGTGATTCGCATCATACCGATATGCCTATCCACATTTTTTCTTCAGTTGGTCGACAATCAGGACATGCTCCTTGCAGATGTCATGGACCACAACATCCACCTGGGTACTTTTCATTTGACTGTTCCTCAAAACTTGCCTGTCATATTGAGCATGGTTGTGGCATTATTGTGTACAAGCACGTACGATCGCTGGCTAGCTCAAATCTTCCACCGTATTGCTGGCAACCGGAGGGGGCACACAATAAAGCATAGGATTGGCGCAAGCCTTCTGTTTGGCACCATGGCGATGGCTGTTTCAGCAGTCATGGAGCGATCTACTCGTGAACGTCACATATCTGTCCTCTGGAGTCTGCCGCAATGTGTGATGGGGGGGGGCTGGCCGACGCAGTCGGTGTGGTGGCGATGATGCAGTTCGTATACACCGAGCTGCCGAAGAGCCTCTCCAGCCTCGGTATGTCCCTGACATACATAGTGGCGGAGGTGGCTTATCTGATGGACTTCTTTCTAAGGGAAGGTCGTGGAGGGAAGTGGCTCAACAACTACTACTGGTGGCTGCTCGCTGCTTCTGGCGGCATCAACTTTGCATACTTCCTGTGGGTCAGCAGGGCATACGGCGAGGAGGGGCAAAGTGTGGACTGGGAAGCGGAGGTTGAGGAAGAACTGTCGTCTGCCACCTGAGTCTGTATTGTACTGGTGCTATCCTCTACTGGGCTGCGTGCCTTTTAGTTTGTGCTGGCCTGTGTGCCACTTACTATTATTTCTGTGCTACTGAACCTTTGAACCATCACACTGTTATCTCCTGATGTATGCCCCCTTGCCATGTTTGGCTCTATTTATAAACTCAGGCTCAATGCCTTTTTATATCTTAAAAAAATGGTTAGTACCCACTACCCAGTGTCAGCCAGCAGAGTTAATGAGGTTAGAATAATCAAGCTTCAACTCCCACCTTCCTAAACATATGGCTTGGATTGTTTTAGCGATGATCGGATTGATACAAATGTTTTGAGCGGAGAGGCGACTGAGATTGGTAGAAGAGGAAATAAAAACTGGTTGAGGGGAAGAAAACGAGAAGAGAAACATAGTCCCCCACCTCACCTTTCCCTGAAAGAACCAAACAAGGTAGATATCTCATAAATCCTTATGTTAAAACCATACCGATTCAGTAAAAGTCACCATGTCATATACTTCCTCCCTTTCTAAATATAAGTCTTTTTAGAGATTTCAATACGAACTTCATACGGATGTATATAGACATATTTTAGAGTGTAGACTCACTCATTTTGCTCCGTATGTAGTCTATATTGAAATCTCTAAAAGGACTTATATTTAGGAACGGACGGAGTATTACTCATACCAGACTGCCAAAGTTACCATGAGGTGGTTTAATCCTTCATGTGCATGGGTGCCTTTTGCTGTTCTATTCAAAGGATCATATGTGAAAAAGAAACAGGTGATATACAAACAAAAGTGGTCTATGTAGAACCTAGAAGGCAGGAGAACAAAAGAAAACTGGATTGCCAAACACAGTACGAATGATTCTGGCAGAAATTTAGGACTTGATACAAACTATCAATGAGCTTCCCAAAAGTGCAAAAGGCTGAAAATACAGTATTAAAGACACCGCTGCTAGTTAAAACTAAGCATATTAACAACTTTCTGACCTATCTTGGGAGGTGGTGATCTTGAAATTGCTGCACTCCCATGTACACATACATGATCATGGTATTTTACCTGCGAAACCAATCGCACATCAAATTCATGAAAAAAATGACCCCATGGTTATGCAGAGCAACCAACTAAAACATTCAAATTCTAACCAGTAAGCACCGAGAGCAAGCACATATGGGAGAAATATACATTTTTCATGAAGTTGCCATGACATGCAATGTGACATACTCCCTCCGTTCCTAAATACTTGTCTTTTTAGAGATTCCAAATAGACTACTACATACGGATGTATATAGACATATTTTAGAGTGTAGATTCGCTCATTTTGCTCCGTATGTAGTCACTTGTTGAAATCTTTAGAAAGACAACTATTTAGGAACGGAGGGAGTAGATAGAACACCCAAAGAAGTTGTTGTTGTGGTGGAGTAAAAATTACAAACAAACACTATTATTTAGTCATTGCCACCATTGTTATTGGTGCATAAGTTGCCACATTATTACACAAAAAAAGTGACCATGCTATTTGTGTCCAAGTTGCCACTAATAATCATGCAAGGTTACCAACTAGCTAATGAACTACTCCCTCCGTTCCTAAATACTTGTCTTTCTAGAGATTTCAACAAGTGACTACATACGGCGCAAAATGAGTGAATCTACACTTTAAAACATGTCTACATACATCCGTATGTTGAGTCCATTTAAAATGCCTAGAAAGACAAGTATTTGGGAACGGAGGGAGTAATTTACAGGCTGCTCCAAAAATGTGATTAAGCACCTTGATTGTAAGGGGTCTGGTGGATGTGGAAGGGAAGATGCCAGTCATGTACATGGCCATCTCCCTGACGCTCCTCTCCTTCCACTCCATGAACAATTGCCCGTTTGCCGGTTTTGGGGAAGGCTAACATCAGGATTGCTCGCTGGTTTGCTGCCCCCTCCTCTTGACGCTGCCTTCTGATGTTGTTCCTCACGCGCCGACGCCACCTTCCATTGCTGCTCCTCGTGCGCGTCGCATGGACTCTGCTGTTGCTCCTCGCGCAGATGCGGCCCATGCTGCTGCTCGGCTGCCCCTTGTGCGCCACCGCGGGGCTTCTGCTGCTGCTCCTCGCGTGCTGTAGTGGCCCTCTGCTGCTACACCTCCCGCCGCGGCGCTCTGCTGCTGCTCCTCCCTAAGGAACAAGGTCGAGGTGCAGCCCCAATAGTCATTAGCAAGCCCTCTGGTCAGAGCATCTCGGTCTTCCAATCTACCACCAGCCACGAGATCAAGCATCCCCTGTGATGCTTCGAACTTCTTTCTGCCGCAAATCAACACTCCCTCGAGGCCCCCGATCCGATCTGAGCTTCTCTCAGCGCGAATCTCCTCCGTGATTTCGCCGAGATGCGGCAAGGATGTGTTTGCCTAGCCACGAGCGCAGTGCGAGGTGCTGTACAATCTCGTCGCCCCCGCCGTCCCACTGGCAACAGAAGCGTGCTCCCCCGGTGCTCAAGATATCGACATCCATGTTCAGAACTTGGACAAACGCTTCGTTTGGATGTCTCCATTGAAGAGCTCCGTATTGAATTGGTCTGAATTCCAAATCAGTGACACTGCGTTTGGATGTTCCAATTAAGATGCCTGAAATGGAATTGGTATTCTCCAAATTGCAATTCAGCTGTTTGGCTGCCGTCTAAATTGTCGCTTGGAAACGAGACCCAAATTCAGCGCTATATTCCCTCCCACCAAACCGTCGTTCCACGATACGGAGCCTTGGCGCTCCGATTTGGTCCGAATTGGCCTTTCCCGCAAAACATACCCCCTCGCTGGGACACTGCGTTTGGATGTCCCAATTGAGATGCCTGAAATGGAATTGGTATTCTCCAAATTGCAATTCAGCTGTTTGGCTGCTGTCTGAATAGTCGCTTGGAAACGAGACCCAAATTCAGCGTTGTATTCCCTCCCACCAAACCGTCGTTCCACGATACGGAGCCTTGGCGCTTCGATTTGGTCTGAATTGGCCTTTCCTGCAAAACATACCCCCTCGCTGCCTTATCCCCTCCCTCCTCAGGCAAAAAGAAAAGAAGGGGAGGAACAGCGGCGACCGCCAGGGAGCTCGGACGCCACCACCAGGGAGCTCGGCGACGAGTCCCACGGATCTCCGCGGCCGCACCGAGGTCCGATTCGGCCCCACTCCCTCCTCCTCTTCCCATCTCCTTCCCTGCTCCTTCGTCTCGTTCCCATCCCCGTCCGTATCTCGGGGGCCACCACGAGGACCTCGGCGGCGGCCACAGCAGGACCGCGGTGGCAGAGGCGCCGGTCCTCCAGTCCACCTCTTTCTGGTTCCCTCCTCCCGTTATCCACGTCCCCAACCACCAGCACCACAGCGGGCACAACAGAACCACGACAGCCAGCACTAGGGCTTCGGTCACGGAGGCACAGGTCTCCTCTGGCCAATCCGCCTGGTGCTCTTCCTTCTCCCTCTCTCCAGTCAGCCTCGTGCTCTACCTTCTCCCTCTGGACACAGTCACTCAGGCAGCAGCATGATTTACTTTGTCCAGTCTTGTACATGTAACTTGGTTCATTCCCTTTCTCTTCTCTGTTTTAACTAATTTTTTTGTTTATATATTGTGCATATCTGTGAACTGTGCGTCAATCTGCAGGCCAAGTGAAGGTATATGGCAGAAATCCCCTATGTTTTCTATGCATTTGTGCATGTGATGTCTTGCTGCAATGTTTTACAACCTAGATAATCAAATTGTACAGCTCAATGTCGGATCAATTGGAATTGGTTGAGTGGATAAATGAAGAAAATAAAATACGGAAGAGGAAAAGAATTGTTTTGACTAAATTGTTTGTTGAAACATGTGCTCTTGCTTTAGCCTTTGTTACTACACAACGGAATAGGGGACCAAGGGACCTAGGAACTTTTAATGATGATGAGGACAAGATTAGGAATAGTAAATATTTGCTTAAATGCATGTATGATGGATCTGCAGTGGCATGCTATGATCAATTGCGCCTAACTAAACGAAACTTTTATGACCTTTGCAGTTACAGGAGAGATGTGGCCTTCGTGATAGTGTTGCCTTGAAAATCGATGCTTTTATGTGCTGTTGTACTACAAACCATCTATTTTATGTCATGTTGAACTTGGAACTATGTATGTACTGCCTTGTTGAACTTGGAACTATGTATGTACTGTCACACACTGTTTATGTCAAGCATTTGGACCTATCTTCTACATTGTTGTGATTTATGTCATGTACAAGACCATATTTGAGAGTACGTGCTATTAGTTATTGTTTCAAATTTTGCGTTATGTTATCGTTAAAAAATATTATTGTCGTTGTATCACCATTTGTGTTTCCTGAAGAGAGATTTGGATGAGATAGTATCGGCCCTGTCGGTGAACTGACGGTGAGCGAAGGAGACTGTTAACCTAATCCTGCCGCACTTAGATAGTTTTTCAGTTACTTTCATGTTCAGAGAATAACGTTGCACTGCCAGCCGTAGCATATGTTTAGTTAGCGTCCTTTTAGTTGTTTCAGTTAGTCAGCACCGCAAGACGCGTTTTATGCGATCTGTGGAGAGGAAGTAGGAGTGCCAGGAGCACGCTCAAGGTCGTGGGATTGCATGATCTAGTAGCCCGAGCGAGTCTCGCTTCACGTTAGCTCGATCACTGAATAAAAGGATCAGAAATAGAAAAGCTGCTCGGCAGTTCGTAGCACAAACAATTGTCTCTCGCGTCATCGCTCTCGGCTCCGGCCAGCTTGAACAACAACAATTGGTATTAGAGCCATTAAGGATCCATGGCGGGAACACGAGGATCGCGGCAGCGTGACGGTGATGGTGGCGACGTGCAGCAGCGTGGCGGTGACGACGTGCAGCAAGGAGGCGGTGGCGGTGTGCAGCAGGGCGGCAGTGACGGGAGCGGCGGTGTCCAACGCGTCGGCTCCAGGTCTCCAGTGCGTCAGCGCAGGGCATCACTCTCGCCTGCGCCACGCCGTAGACGGCGTGGCGATCTAGTGGTGCACAAGCGAGTGGTGAGGGAGAGCGAAGGCTGTGCCCAATATCCGACACTCACTCATACCAACTACACCGACTAGGCCATGGTGATGCACGTGCAAGTGCAGGCTCACGGCCTGTGGGAGGCCGTGGAGTATGGCGACGTCGACCGCGACTATCGCGCCGCCTTGGCCGCGCTGCTTCGCGTTGTGCCTCCCGAGATGACCCGAGCCCTCGCCGGCAAGGACTCAACCAAGGAGGCGTGGGAGACCCTGAGGACGATACGCATGGGCAGCGAGCACATGCAGGAGGCGAAGGCACAAACTCGTCGCCGTGAGCTCGAGGAGGTACGCTTTCGCGATGGTGAGTCCATTGAGGATTTTTCTCTTCGTCTTACAGTGATCGTCAACGAGCTGGAACTCCTTAATGACACTGTGACGGAGTACCGCGTCGTGCTGAAGTTCCTCCGCGCGGTGCCTCGCAAGTTCCGGCAGATGGCAATGGCCATCGGTCTTTCGCCGACCTGCAGACGCTCTCGATCGAAGAGCTATGTGGACGTCTGTAGTCTGTGCAGGAGAGCTATGCCCTGGACGATGTCGACGGCGGCATCGGCGAGCTCCTCCTCACAGAGAGGGAGTGGAAATCCCGAGATAACCATTAGGGACAAGGCTCATTCTCTGGCACCAAGGACGGCAAGGGACAACACGACCCGCGATCGCAAGGCGATGAGCGGGCTGGTGGACGCGGTGCGGCCAGCAAGAAGCCCGTCGGCGTGAAGCGAAAGGGCAAATGCCGCTACTGCGGCATTCTTGGCCACTGGGCCAAGAAGTGCTGCACGGCGGAACGTAACCGCCAGAACTAGGGCGAGGCGGCGAACCTCGCGCGAGGCGGAAGTGGTGGTGACTGTCGACGACGTCGAGCACCCTGCCGCGGGCATGGCGAGCGAGTGTTAGATGAACCCGGGGTGCGCCCAAGCGGTGTTCCTCAGCGTGGAATGTGTTGCCCCTGTCACCACTGGAGCGTAGGGCGCTTGGTACCTGGATACATGGGCCAACAGCCACATGACCGGCGCGCACAACGCATTCGTCAACCTCGACGAATCGGTGCACGACTCCATTGGTTTTGGCGACGACCCCCTCGTCACGATCTGTGGCAAGGGGAGCGTCATGTTCTGGTGCGCCAATGGCAACCAGCGGGTGCTCACGGATGTGTACTTCGTCCCCAAGCTACGGGCCAACATCATCTCCATCGGGGAGCTCAATGGGAAGGGTTGCAAGTCTATGATCGAGGACGAGCACCTCTGCGTGTACGATTAGCAGCGGCAGCTCCTCATGTGCGTCAGGCACGCCGCGAACGGCATGTACATGTTGCGGCTGGACCTGGCCGCGCCTGCGTGCCTCGTGGCAAAGCTGGACGATCCTGCATGACTGTGGCACGCCCGCCTCGGCCATCTTCACTTCCGGACGGTGAACGCCATGTCCAAGAGGGGCATGGTTCGAGGGATGCCCCGAGTGGACCACGTCGACGAGACCTGCGATGGCTGCAGGATCAGGAAGCAGCACCACCCGGCGTTCTTGCGAGCGAGCCCACACCGCTCGGAGCGCGTTCTGGACCTGGTGCATAACGATCTCTATGGCTCGATCAAGCCAGCGACGGCAGGCAGTAATCAGTACTTCCTCTTAGTAGTGGATGATTATAGCAGATATATGTAGCTATAAGTTCACAGGTCCGAAGATGAGGCGTTCTCGCGGTTCAAGAAGATAGAGGTGCTCGCTGAGGCGAAACAGAGTTGTCGCTTGCGCGCGTTCCGCTCGGGCCGGGAGGAGGGCGAGTTCAACTCTGGTGAGTTCAAGGCTCACTGCAAGAAGGACGGAATCGTGCATCACAATACCGTCCCATACTCACCGCAGCAAAATGGCGTCGCAGAGCAACGCAATCAGAAGATGGTGGAGATGGCTTGGTGTATGCTCAAGAGCATGGGCATGCCAACCATGTTCTGTGGGGAAGCCATCAAGTGCGTCGTGTACATCCTCAATAGAGCACCGACGAGGAGCCTCAGCGGCGTGATGGCGTACGAGGCCTTGAACGGGAGAAAGCCTTCTGTCGAGCACCCGCGCACGTTCGACTGCATCGCCCACATGAAGAAGACAGGACCTGGCGTGATGAATCTTGCTAATCGCTCCGTGCTCACCATGTTCGTCGGTTTTGAGGAGGGCTCGAAGGCCTATAGGGTGTCCTGTTGGAAATATGCCCTAGAGGCAATAATAAAAGTATTATTATATTTCATTGTTCATGATAATTGTCTTTTATTCATGCTATAACTGTATTATCCGGAAATCGTAATACACGTGTGAATACATAGACCACAATATGTCCCTAGTGAGCCTCTAGTTGACTAGCTCGTTGTAATCAACAGATAGCCATAGTTTCCTGGCTATGGACATTAGATGTCATTGATAACGGGATCACATCATTAGGAGAATGATGTGATGGACAAGACCCAATCCTAAGCATAGCACAAAGATCGTGTAGTTCGTTTGCTAGAGCTTTGCCAATGTCAAGTATCTCTTCCTTCGACCATGAGATCGTGTAACTCTCGGATACCGTAGGAGTGCCTTGGGTGTATCAAACGTCACAACGTAACTGGGTGACTATAAAGGTGCATTACAGGTATCTCCGAAAGTATCTGTTGGGTTGACACGGATCGAGACTGGGATTTGTCACTCCGTATGACGGAGAGGTATCTCTGTGCCCACTCGGTAATGCATCATCATAATGAGCTCAAGGTGACCAAGGTGTTGGCCACGGGATCATGCATTACGGTACGAGTAAAGTGACTTGCCGGTAACGAGACTGAACAAGGTATTGGGATACCGACGATCGAGTCTCGGGCAAGTAACGTACTGATTGACAAAGGGAATTGTATACAGGGTTTGATCGAATCCTTGACATCGTGGTTCAACCGATGAAATCATCGAGGAGCATGTGGGAGCCAACATGGGTATCCAGATCCCGCTGTTGGTTATTGCCCGAGAGTCGTCTCGGTCATGTCTGCATGTCTCCCGAGCCCATAGGGTCTACACACTTAAGGTTCGGTGACGCTAGGGTTATCAGGAAGACTAGTATGTGACTATCGAATGTTGTTCGGAGTCCCGGATGAGATCCCGGACGTCATGAGGAGTTCCAGAATGGTCCGGAGGTGAAGTTTTATATATGGGAAGTTGTCATACGGACACCGAAAAGTTTCGGGGGTCTATCGGTAATGTACCGGGACCACCGGAGGGGTTCCGGGGGTCCACCGGGAGGGGCCACCCCTCCCGGAGGGCCACATGGGCCGCAAAGGGAAGGGAGCCAGCCCCTGGAGGGCTGGGCGCACCCCCCACCTTGGGCCCATGCGCCTAGGGTTGGGGGGGAAACCCTAAGGGGGGCGCCCCCCTTGCTTGGGGGGCAAGCCTCCCCTCCCTGGCCGCCGCCTCCCCTCTAGATCCCATCTAGAGGGGTCGTCCCCCCTTGCCCCTTCCTCTATAAATAGAGGGGTGGGGGGAGGGCTGCTGACACACAACTCCAAGGCGCAACCCCTCCCCTCCCCAACACCTCTCCTCCTCCGTTAAGCGCTTGGCGAAGCCCTGTCGGAGTACTGCTGCACCAACATCACCACGCCGTCGTGCTGCCGTTGGAGCAAGCTTCCTCAACCTCTCCTTCCCCCTTGCTGGATCAAGAAGGAGGAGACGTCTCCCGTCCCGTACGTGTGCTGAATGCGGAGGTGCTGTCCGTTCAGCACTTGGACATCGGTGATCTGAATCACGCCGAGTACGACTCCATCATCACCTTGCAAGCTTCCACACGTGATCTACAAGTGGTATGTAGATGCAAACTCTCTCCCATGACTCGTTGCTTAGATGAACTCATAGATGGATCTTGGTGAAACCGTAGGAAAATTTTTAATTTTCTGCAACGTTCCCCAACAGTGGTATCAGAGCTAGGTCTATGCGTAGTTCTCTAATGCACGAGTAGAACACAATTTTGTTGTGGGCGTGGATCTTGTCAACTTGCTTGCCTCTACTAGTCTTTTCTTGCTTCAGCGGTATTATGGGATGAATCGGCCCGGACCAACCTTACACGTACGCTTACGTGAGACCGGTTCCACCGATTGACATGCACTAGTTGCATAAGGTGGCTGGCGGGTGTCTGTCTCTCCCACTTTAGTTGGAGCGGATTCGATGAAAAGGGCCCTTATGAAGGGTAAATAGAAGTTGACAAAATCACGTTGTGGTTATTCGTAGGTAAGAAAACGTTCTTGCTAGAACCCAATTGCAGCCACGTAAAAGATGCAACAACAATTAGAGGACGTCTAACTTGTTTTTGCAGCGATTGATCATGTGAGGTGATATGGCCAGAAGTTGTGATGAATGATGAATTGTGATGTATGAGATCATGTTCTTGTAATAGGATTCACGACTTGCATGTCGATGAGTATGACAACCGGCAGGAGCCATAGGAGTTGTCTTTATTTTTTATATGACCTACGTGTCATTGAAGAACGCCATGTAAACTACTTTACTTTATAGCTAAACGCGTTAGCCATAGAAGTAGAAGTAGTTGTTGGCGTGACAACTTCATGAAGACACGATGATGGAGATCATGATGATGGAGATCATGGTGTCAAGCCGGTGACAAGATGATCATGGAGCCCCGAAGATGGAGATCAATGGAGCTATATGATATTGGCCATATCATGTCACAACTATATAATTGCATGTGATGTTTATTATGTTTATGCATCTTGTTTATTTAGGACGACGGTAGTAAATAAGATGATCCCTTACAAAAATTTCAAGAAGTGTTCTCCCCTAACTGTGCACCGTTGCTACAGTTCGTCGCTTCTAAGCACCACGTGATGATCGGGTGTGATGGATTCTTACGTTCACATACAACGGGTGTAAGACAGTTTTACACAGCGAAAACACTTAGGGTTAACTTGACGAGCCTAGCATGTACAGACATGGCCTCGGAACACGGAGACCGAAAGGTCGAACACGAGTCGTATGGAAGATACGATCAACATGAAGATGTTCACCGACGATGACTAGTCCGTCTCACGTGATGATCGGACACGGCCTAGTCGACTCGGATCGTGTGACACTTAGATGACTAGAGGGATGTCTAATCTAAGTGGGAGTTCATAATTTGATTAGAACTTTATTATCATGAACTTAGTCTAAAACCTTTGCAAATATGTCTTGTAGATCAAATGGCCAACGCTAATGTCAACATGAACTTCAACGCGTTCCTAGAGAAAACCAAGCTGAAAGATGACGGCAGCAACTATACGGACTGGGTCCGGAACCTGAGGATCATCCTCATAGCTGCCAGGAAGCAATATGTCCTAGATGGACCGCTAGGTGACGCTCCCGTCCCAGAGAACCAAGACATTATGAATGCTTGGCAAACTCGTGCTGATGATTACTCCCTCGTTCAGTGCGGCATGCTTTACAGCTTAGAACCGGGGCTCCAAAAGCGTTTTGAGCATCACGGAGCATATGAGATGTTCGAAGAGCTGAAACTAGTTTTTCAAGCTCATGCCCGGGTCGAGAGATATGATGTCTCCGACAAGTTCTACAGTTGTAAGATGGAGGAAAACAGTTCTGTCAGTGAGCACATCCTAAAGAAGTCTGGGTTGCACAACCGTATGACCCAGCTGAACATTAACCTCCCAGATGAGGCGGTCATTGACAGAATCCTCCAGTCGCTCCCACCAAGCTACAAGAGCTTTGTGATGAACTACAACATGCAGGGGATGGTGAAGACCATTCCTGAAGTGTTCTCGATGCTGAAGTCAGCAGAGGCTGAAATCAAGAAAGAACATCAAGTGTTGATGGTCAATAAGACCACTAAGTTCAAGAAGGGCAAGGGCAAGAAGAACTTCAAGAAGGACGGCAAGGATGTTGCCACGCCCGGTAAGCCAGTTGCCGGGAAGAAGTCAAAGAATGGACCCAAGCCTGAGACTGAGTGCTTTTATTGCAAGGGGAAGGGTCACTGGAAGCGGAACTGCCCCAAATACTTAGTGGATAAGAAGGCCGGCAACACCAAAGGTATATTTGATATACATGTAATTGATGTGTACCTTACCAGTACTCGTAGTAACTCCTGGGTATTTGATACCGGTGCCGTTGCTCATATTTGTAACTCACAGTAGGAGCTGCGGAATAAACGGAGACTGGCGAAGGACGAGGTGACGATGTGCGTCGGGAATGGTTCCAGAGTCGATGTGATCGCCGTCGGCACGCTGCCTCTACATTTACCTACGGGATTAGTTTTGAACCTTAATAATTGTTATTTAGTGCCAAGTTTGAGCATGAACATTGTATCTGGATCTCGTTTAATACGAGATGGCTACTCATTTAAGTCTGAGAATAATGGTTGTTCGATTTATATGAGAGATATGTTTTATGGTCATGCTCCGATGGTCAATGGTTTATTCTTAATGAATCTCGAGCGTAATATTACACATGTTCATAGTGTGGATGCGAAAAGATGTAAAGTTGATAACGATAGTCCCACATACTTGTGGCACTGCCGCCTTGGTCACATTGGTGTCAAGCGCATGAAGAAGCTCCATGCTGATGGACTTTTAGAGTCTCTTGATTATGAATCGTTTGACACATGCGAACCATGCCTCATGGGCAAAATGACCAAGACTCCGTTCTCCGGAACAATGGAGCGAGCAACCAACTTCTTGGAAATCATACATACCGATGTATGCGGTCCAATGAGCGTTGAGGCTCGCGGAGGATATCGTTATGTTCTCACTCTCACTGATGACTTGAGTAGATATGGATATGTTTACTTAATGAAACACAAGTCTGAAACCTTTGAAAAGTTCAAGGAATTTCAGAATGAGGTGGAGAATCAACGTGACCGAAAGATAAAGTTCCTACGATCAGATCGTGGAGGAGAATACTTAAGTCACGAATTTGGTACACACTTAAGGAAATGTGGAATCGTTTCACAACTCACGCCGCCTGGAACACCTCAGCGTAACGGTATGTCCGAACATCGTAATCGCACTCTATTAGATATGGTGCGGTCTATGATGTCTCTTACCGATTTACCGCTATCATTTTGGGGATACGCTCTAGAGACAACTACATTCACTTTAAATAGGGCACCGTCTAAATCCGTTGAGACGAAACCATATGAATTATGGTTTGGGAAGAAACCTAAGCTGTCGTTTCTAAAAGTTTGGGGATGTGATGCTTATGTCAAGAAACTTCAACCTGAAAAGCTCGAACCCAAGTCGGAAAAATGCGTCTTCATAGGATACCCTGAGGAAACTGTCGGGTATACCTTCTACTTAAGATCCGAGGGCAAGATCTTTGTTGCCAAGAACGGATGCTTTCTGGAAAAAGAGTTTCTCTCGAAAGAAGTAAGTGGGAGGAAAGTAGAACTCGATGAAGTACTACCTCTCGAATGGGAAAGTGGTGCAGCACAGGAAAATGTTCTTGTGATGCCCACACCAACTGAAGAGGAAAACAATGATGATGATCAAGGTACTTCGGATCAAGTTGCTACTGAACTTCGTAGGTCCACAAGGACACGTTCCGCACCAGAGTGGTATGGCAACCCTATCCTGGAAATCATGTTGTTAGACAACGGTGAACCTTCGAACTATGAAGAAGCGATGGCGGGCCCAGATTCCAACAAATGGCTTGAAGCCATGAAATCCGAGATAGAATCCATGTATGAAAACAAAGTATGGACTTTGAAAGACTTGCCCGATGATCGGCGAGCGATAGAAAACAAATGGATTTTCAAGAAGAAGACGGATGCGGATGGTAATGTTACCATCTATAAAGCTCGGTTTGTCGCTAAGGGTTATCGACAAGTTCAAGGGATTGACTACGACGAGACATTCTCTCCCGTAGCGAAGCTGAAGTCCGTCCGAATCATGTTAGCAATTGCCGCATACTATGATTATGAGATATGGCAGATGGACGTCAAAACGGCATTCCTTAACGGACATCTTAAGGAAGAGCTATATATGATGCAGCCGGAAGGTTTTGTCGATCCTAAGAACGCTAACAAAGTATGCAAGCTCCAGCGATCCATTTATGGGCTGGTGCAAGCATCTCGGAGTTGGAACATTCGCTTTGATGAGATGATCAAAGCGTTTGGGTTTATGCAGTCTTATGGAGAAGCCTGCGTTTACAAGAAAGTGAGTGGGAGCTCTATAGGATTTCTCATATTATATGTAGATGACATACTCTTGATGGGAAATGATACAAAACTTCTGGACAGCATTAAGGCCTACTTGAATAAGTGTTTTTCAATGAAGGACCTTGGAGAAGCTGCTTATATATTAGGCATCAAGATCTATAGAGATAGATCGAGACGACTCATGGGTCTTTCACAAAGCACATACCTTGATAAGATTTTGAAGAGGTTCAAAATGGATCAGTCCAAGAAAGGGTTCTTGCGTATGTTACAAGGTGTGAGATTGAGCTCAGCTCAGTCACCGACCACGGCAAAAGATAAAGAAGAGATGAGTGTCATCCCCTATGCTTCAGCCATAGGATCTATTATGTATGCCATGCTGTGTACCAGACCCGATGTAAACCTTGCCGTAAGTTTGGTAGCAAGATACCAAAGTAATCCCGGCAAGGAACACTGGACAGCGGTCAAGAATATCCTGAAGTACCTGAAAAGGACAAAGGACATGTTTCTCGTTTATGGAGGAGACGAAGAGCTCGTCGTAAAGGGTTACGTCGACGCTAGCTTCGACTCAGATCTGGATGACTCTAAGTCACAAACCGGATACGTGTATATGTTAAATTGTGGAGCAGTAAGCTGGTGCAGCTGCAAGCAGAGCGTCATGGCGGGATCTACATGTGAAGCGGAGTACATGGCAGCCTCGGAGGCAGCGCATGAAGCGATTTGGGTGAAGAAGTTCATCACCAACCTAGGAGTCATACCCAATGCGTCGGGGCCGATCAAACTCTTCTGTGATAACACTGGAGCTATTGCCCTTGCTAAGGAGCCCAGGTTTCACAAGAAGACCAGGCACATCAAGCGCCGTTTCAACTCCATCCGTAAAAATGTTCAAGATGGAGACATAGAGATTTGCAAAGTGCACACGGATCTGAATGTCGCAGATCCGTTGACTAAACCTCTCTCGCGGGCAAAACATGATCAACACCAGAACTCTATGGGTGTTCGATTCATCACAATGTAACTAGATTGGTGACTCTAGTTCAAGTGGGAGACTGTTGGAAATATGCCCTAGAGGCAATAATAAAAGTATTATTATATTTCATTGGTCATGATAATTGTCTTTGTTCATGCTATAACTGTATTATTCGGAAATCGTAATACACGTGTGAATACATAGACCACAATATGTCCCTAGTGAGCCTCTAGTTGACTAGCTCGTTGTGATCAACAGATAGCCATAGTTTCCTGGCTATGGACATTAGATGTCAATGATGACGGGATCACATCATTAGGAGAATGATGTGATGGACAAGACCCAATCCTAAGCATAGCACAAAGATCGTGTAGTTCGTTTGCTAGAGCTTTGCCAATGTCAAGTATCTCTTTCTTCGACCATGAGATCGTGTAACTCCCGGATACCGTAGGAGTGCCTTGGGTGTATCAAACATCACAATGTAACTGGGTGACTATAAAGGTGCATTACAGGTATCTCCGAAAGTATCTGTTGGGTTGACACGGATCTAGACTGGGATTTGTCACTCCGTATGACGGAGAGGTATCTCTGGGCCCACTCGGTAATGCATCATCATAATGAGCTCAAGGTGACCAAGGTGTTGGCCACGGGATCATGCAATACGGTACGAGTAAAGTGACTTGCCGGTAACGAGACTGAACAAGGTATTGGGATACCGACGATCGAGTCTCGGGCAAGTAACGTACCGATTGACAAAGGGAATTGTATACAGGGTTTGATCGAATCCTCGACATCGTGGTTCAACCGATGAAATCATCGAGGAGCATGTGGGAGCCAAGATGGGTATCCAGATCCCGCTATTGGTTATTGCCCGAGAGTCGTCTCGGTCATGTCTGCATGTCTCCCGAGCCCATAGGGTCTACACACTTAAGGTTCGGTGACGCTAGGGTTATCAGGAAGACTAGTATGTGACTACCGAATGTTGTTCGGAGTCCCGGATGAGATCCCGGACGTCACGAGGAGTTCCGGAATGGTCCGGAGGTGAAGTTTTATATATGGGAAGTTGTCATACGGACACCGGAAAGTTTTGGGGGTCTATCGGTAATGTACCGGGACCACCGGAGGGGTTCCGGGGGTCCACCGGGAGGGGCCACCCCTCCCGGAGGGCCACATGGGCCGCAAAGGGAAGGGAGCCAGCCCCTGGAGGGCTGGGCGCGCCCCCACCTTGGGCCCATGCGCCTAGGGTTGGGGGGGAAACCCTAAGGGGGGAGCCCCCCTTGCTTGGGGGGCAAGCCTCCCCTCCCTGGCCGCCGCCCCCCCTCTAGATCCCATCTAGAGGGGTCGGCCCCCCTTGCCCCTTCCCCTATAAATAGAGGGGTGGGGGAAGGGCTGCTGACACACAACTCCAAGGCGCAGCCCCTCCCCTCCCCAACACCTCTCCTCCTCCGTTAAGCGCTTGGCGAAGCCCTGTCGGAGTACTGCTGCACCAACATCACCACGCCGTCGTGCTGCCGTTGGAGCGAGCTTCCTCAACCTCTCCTTCCCCCTTGCTGGATCAAGAAGGAGGAGACGTCTCCCGTCCCGTACGTGTGTTGAACGCGGAGGTGCTGTCCGTTCAGCACTTGGACATCAGTGATCTGAATCACGCCGAGTACGACTCCATCATCACCTTGCAAGCTTCCGCACGTGATCTACAAGTGGTATGTAGATGCAAACTCTCTCCCATGACTCGTTGCTTAGATGAACTCATAGATGGATCTTGGTGAAACCGTAGGAAAAATTTTAATTTTCTGCAACGTTCCCCAACATGTCCGACCTGGTGGAAAATCAGGTGCACGTCACACGCGACCTGGTGTTTAAGGAACGCTGCGCATGGCCATGGATGGCGGACACCGCATTGGTGCGTGATGGGGTGGCGATGTCGCCATCCTTCACCATGACGTACAACACCAAGTCGGGGGAGCCCATCATCGACAGCGGAGACCAGTCCGTCCAGCCAGACTCGTCACACATGCTCGAGCCCTCGACACCGATGGCCGCCATGCCCGAACCGGCTGTGGGGCGGTGCTCTCCTCCCACGCATGATAGCACGCTTAACGCTACAGTTGATGCGGATGCACCACTGTGTTACAGGCTCCTGGCAAACATGTACGACACCACCAAGCATGTGCCGGCGCCACCAAAGATACCCGAGCAAGGTTTGACGACGACGAGCTCGAGACGATGTGCCTTGCCACGGCGGACGAGTCAGTGGGCGTCGAGGAGGTGCTCGCTCCCCTGAGTGGAGGGCAGCGATGTAGGAGGAAATGAAGGCTATCACCGACAAGAACACGTGGACGGTCGCCGCGCTCCCCATCCCAAGCGGTTGGCCTGAAGTGGGTCTTCAAGTTGAAGAAGGACACCGACGGTAACATGGTGAAGCACAAGTCCAGGCTCGTTGTCAAGGGGTACACCCAGCGCCAAGGGGTGGACTTCAATGAGGTGTTCACTCTGGTGGCTCGAATGGAGACGGTGCACCTGCTGATTGCGCTCGCCGCGCACGCAGGTTGGCAAGTCCATCATATGGATGTCAAGCATGCCTTCCTGAATGGCGACCTTGCTGAGGAGGTCTACCTCCACCAGCCGAAGGGGTTCGCCGACGATGACAACCCACGCGCTGGCCTCAAGCTCAGCAAAGCTCTGTACGGGCTACATTAGGTGCCACGTGCTTGGTATGCAAAACTTGATGCTTCCCTCTATGAACTTGGGTTTGTGCGCAGTCCCCTGGAGCATGCCGTGTACAGGCATGGCGACGACACCTCATTCCTGCTCGTGGGGGTCTACGTTGATGATCTTATCATCACCGTGACTGACGGCGACGACATCGTGGCATTCAAGGCCGAGATGCAGGATCTGTACAAGATGAGCAACCTCGGATTGTTGTCATATTACCTCGGGATCAAGGTGAAGTAGGAGTGCGACAAGATCACTCTCTGTCAGAGAGGTTATGCAGAGAAGGTGCTCGACCGCGCTGGGATGGGTGGTTGTGACCCATGCCAAACTCCGATGGAGGTGGGGCTCAAGTTGAGCTAGGAGGACAGCTCGCCGCCGGTGGACGCCACCCAGTACCGCGGTGTTGTCGGATGTCCATGCTACCTCGTCAACACACGCCCAGATATCGCTGTGGCCGTCGACGTGACCATCCAATACATGGAGGCGCCAAGCTCGCGTCACTGGGCCACGGTGAAGCAAATTTTCGGGTACATCCACAACACTGTGCACTACGGGTGCAGCTACAAGAGGGGGTCCACGCTCCCTCACTCGCTAGCTACAACGATAGTAACCTCGTCGGCAACGTGAATGACCGCAAGAGCACGTGCGGCATGGTATTCTTCCTTGCCTTGGTGGCAGCACTGTCACCTAGACCTCGCAGAAATAGAAGCTAGTGGCGACTTCATCATGCGAGGCAGAGTACGTGGCCGTGTCGGCGGCGACATGCCAGGGGGTGTGGCTCAGCCGCTTCTTGGCCGACCTGACGGGGCGATCGGCAGAGAAATTTGAGCTCTTCATCGATAATAAATCCGCGATCGCTCTGAGCAAGAATCCAGTCCACCACGACCGAAGCAAGCACATTGAAATCAAGTACCACTACATTCGTCAGTGAATCGAAGAGGGCAAGCTCGAGCTAGATCACATTGGCACTGACGGCCAGCTCGTAGACATCCTCACCAAGGCTTGGGGGAAGATCGGGTTCGTGGAGATGCGGGAGAAGCTTGGTGTCATCTCGGTGCAGTAGGTTTAAGGGGGTGAATTGTTAGCTTAATCCTGCCGCACTTACATAGTTATTCAGTTACTTTCAGGTTCAGAGAATAATGCTACACTGGCAGTTGTAGCATAGGTTCAGTTAGCGTCCTTTTAGTTGTTTCAGTTAGTCAGCACCGCAAGACATGTTTTGTGCGATCTATTGTGACAAAGTAGGAGTGCCAGCAGCACGCTCGAGGTCGTGCATGGCACGATCTAGTAGCCTGAGTGAGTCTCATTACACGTTTGCTCGATCACTGAATAAAAGGATCAGAAATAGAAAAGTTGCTCAGTAGTTCGCAGCACAAACACTTGTCTCTCGTGTCCTCGCTCTCGTCTCCGGCTAGCTCGAACAACAACAGAGACGAGTGGTGTTGCCGTGTGGGCTCTAGCCGTTATCTTTCTTAGGAGTTGGTGGTGAGCCCGGGAGCATATACAGATAAACAAAGGCACTTCTACCCACATGTGAGACTAGCAACCGTGTAAAAGATATAATAAACAAATGTTACTATTGTGAGAACTATCCCATCTCAAATAAACAAATACACTGCTACTCCAATATCAGCATAACACTTTTATAAAAACGCAGATTATAAATGCATATGATTTCAACAAAATCATAGTCTTTGTTTTAATTTCTATACCCAATCAATTCTTCAAGTTCTATAGCATGGTAGAAGAGAGCGAACACATTGCAATTTCAACGTAAATGTTGTCCTCCTACGAAATCAACTATCTTGTGCATTCAAATTACTCATGTCCATTCACCTATGTTTTCAAATTTAAAATGTTATCTCACTGTAAATCTTGCAAATGAGCTACAATAGTTGCTTCAAAATCACCAGTGACTAAAACATGATCGTTATAGTTACGCTCCCATTTTAATCATAAACCATGCAATAGATGTAAGACATCATCTTTTGATGATTTTCTAAGACAGTATTATCTCCTCGTCATTTTTATGGCTCTGTAGCAACGCACGGGCATTGTGCTAGTACAGAGTAAAAATTTGAGTTTACTCTTCCAACCGGACCGTTGAAGTACTAAATTTCCTTGACCAAAAATTTAACATGTGGCGCCTAAGAACATTCAACCCCTGTGTGGTCGAGTAAACTACCACTCTTCTCCCGCCCACGCGGCGCTATCGTTCCCACCGCCGTCTCCCCCACACGTCGTCATCGCCATTGATGATTGTTGCTCCTGGATGGAATGGGTAGCCAAAACCCCTCTGCCACCCTGCCGGCCACCGCCGCCAGCATGTTGCCACCGCAAACAACCCTGGGGCGCCGCCACCCGCACTGAAGAAAAGATGGGCACGAAAAGTGTTGTCCAGCCCACCACAATGGCTAATGCCGCCGGTCACAAGGTTAACGAGGTGGCCCTTTCCTCTTCGACGGCTGTATGCCTCCCGTCCGCTGCTCTCTCCGGCGGCAAGCGTGCTAGGAAGCCGACCGCTGCCCCGTTGGACATGGCCGAGGAGGCAGCGAAGAAGAAGAAAAAACCACTCCCACCCCTCATCACCGTCTGGTGGCTTGTGTGGCGGCTCCGGCCACCCCCTATGGCTAGCGCTTCGGCGCGTGTGACCGCCGTAGCTGGGAACAAGGTCCCCCGCCACCAAGTGCTTGATGAAATGCCTACATGGTGATTTTTTTTTGCTTTTTTCATTTCGGCCTATGCATTGTGTGGTGACTTTTTTACGACGGATGGATAATCTAGTTTGTTGTAGTAGTAGTGTGGAGATGAACACGACCGAATTCTTGGCGTCTTTGGAAGTGTCACATACGCTTGGGCTTGATGAACTCAATAATGATTCGGTAGTTTAACATAAAATGTCTGAAGATGAAGAAGTTGAGGAAATGACCGAAGAGCAAGAGGTGGATGACCCCATGGAGACCAAGACTCAATCAGCCTAAAGCAACCAAGGATAAGGACTCACAGTTACAACCAAACCAAAGATGTTGTTTTGTGCTATGTTTGGAGGAACATATCCATGGATGCAAGGTTGGAATGGACCAATCAAAGGACTGTATTTGGCGGGGAGAATTACGGAGCATTGCAACAGCTCCGTGGATGTCACATCAAGTCGTACCCCAGGTTCTCATGGGCATCGTTGGGGCATCACCAAGCCTAATGCAACCGATGGTCCAGTTGTTGGGGAATGTAGTAATTTCAAAAAATTTCTACGCACATGCAAGATCATGGTGATGCATAGCAACGAGAGGGAAGAGTGTCGTCTACGTACCCTCATAGACCGAAGGCAGAAGCGTTATGACAACGCGGCTGATGTAGTCGTACATCTTCACGATCCAACCGATCCAAGTACCGAACGCGCGGCACCTCCGAGTTCTGCACACGTTCAGCTCGATGACGTCCCACGAACACCGATCCAGCAGAGCTTTGCGGGAGAGTTCCGTCAGCACGACGGCGTGATGACGGTGTTGATGATGCTACCGACGCAGGGCTTCGCCTAAGCACTGCTACGATATTACCGAGGTGGAATATGGTGGAGGGGGGCACCGCACACGACTAAGAGATCAATGATCAATTGTTGTGTCTAGAGGTGCCCCCCTGCCCCAGTATATAAAGGAACAACGGGGGGAGGCGGCCGGCCTAGGAGGAGGGTCCGCCAAGGGGGGAGTCCTACTCCCACCGGGAGTAGGACTCCTCCTTCCCTGGTTGGAGTAGGAGAGAAGGAAAGAGGGGAGAGGAAGAAGGAAAAAGGGGGCTGCACTCCTTGTCCAATTCGGACCAGAGGGGGGGGGGGCGCCTCCTTCCTTTTGGCCTCTCTCCTCTATTCCCGTATGGCCCAATAAGGCCCATATACTCCCCGGCGAATTCCCGTAACTCTCCGGTACTCCGATAAATACCCGAATCACTCGGAACCTTTTAGGTGTCCGAATATAGTTGTCCAATATATCGATCTTTACGTCTCGACCATTTCGAGACTCCTCGTCAAGTCCCCGATCTTATTCGAGACTCCGAACTCCTTCGGTACATCAAAACACATAAACTCGTAATACCGATCGTCACCAAACGTTAAGCGTGCGGACCCTACGAGTTCGAGAACTATGTAGACATGACCGAGACTCGTCACCGGTCAATAACCAATAGCGGAACCTGAATCCTCATATTGGCTCCCACATATTCTACGAAGATCTTTATCGGTCAAACCGCATAACAACATACATTGTTCCCTTTGTCATCGGCATGTTACTTGCTCGAGATTCGATTGTCGGTATGTCTATCCGATTTCGGGTTCCGGCAGACCCTCGAGGTTCGAACACTGGGGTGCGCGCGGAGATCCAACCCTCTACCGTCTCGCACCTCGCCGATTCGCTGGGACCTAAACTACCAAACTGAACAACACAAGAGACACAAGGTTTATACTGGTTTATACCGATTCGCGAGGTACCCCACCTTGAACTCTCCGCCTCCTCCTGAGCCAGCCTGACGAGGCAGTGTCTGAGGAAGCTCCTTGTCGTCCGCCCCGCGAGGCTTGGCCCCTCGCGAGGGTCTTGAGCTTGCGTTGATGAAGATGGGCTGTGCTAGGCCTCCTTTGAGCCATGCCGCAGGCCGCACGTAGGCAAGTCTGGGGACCCCCCTTCCCAGAACGCCGACAGTAGCCCCCGGGCCCACGGCGCGCCCGAACTTGGCTGAGCAGAGAGGCGAAAGGGCAAGTGCGAAGCGTCGCGGGCCCTAACAGCCTGCGGCCTTGGGCGCCGCGTGGCGGTTGATTGGACGTGGGCGGCACTGTTCCCCCACGCCTCCTTATTTCGTGCCTTGCTAGGCGGACTCGCTGCCACACACAGCCGTTCCCCTTTCTGCTGCTTGAGCGCTCCCTGTCTTTTCTTCTCTCGAACTCCAGCTCCTGCATCCAATCCAATCTCGAACCTTCCCCCATCCCCTTCGTGTCGTCATGGCCCCGCCGAGGAAGGGAAAAGGGAAGAAGCCCGTGCCGCCGCCTCGCTCGTCGTCGGCGGCGGCCCCCGCCGTCGATTGGCCGGTCATAATCAATCAAGAAGGCCTGGGCAAGGTCCGCTCGGCCCTGGCCACCGTCTTCAATGAGTGCGGGAGGACGACGGCCTGGCCCGCTTCTCGCTTCTCCGTTGACAGGATTCCCACCAAGGTCCATATTTTGCCGACGCCCTGTGGGCAGGACTGGTTCCCCCCTTCTCTGATTTCTTCAACACCGTGCTTTCCCATTATCAGATCCATATGATGCATCTGGGTCCTGAATCCATCATCCTTCTCGCGGTATTTGCCTTCGTTTGCGAGGCAATGACGGGTATCCTCCCTTCGGTCGCCTTGCTGCGCCATTTCTTCTCTCTATGCCTTGTCGACCCCACCTAATGCTCGGGGTGCGTGAGCTTCATTGCTGCGCCTGAGACAGCGGCTTCTGGGATTGACTTTAGTCTTCCTCCGCCCGCGCCTGGATTTCGCGAGCGGTGGCTGTATGTGGACGTTGGGGTGCCCAGCCCCCTACTGACGGAGCCATCTTCGCCTGCTATCCCCAACTCAGGCTGGGGCCAAGTGACGCTCGCGAGCCCCCGGCTCGCCTTTGTCTGGCACCGCTTCGAGTTCCCGAGAAAGCTTGGCGTGACGGCGCCCAAGGTGGTGAAGGAGTTCTTGCTACGCCGTGTCGCCCCTCTCTAGCGCCAGTCTCACCGAATGTGGGCCTACAGCGGTCATAGGGACCCTATGCGGCTCCAGGAAGGGGACCTGACGCCTGAAGCTCTGAGGAAGGTGCTCTTGGTCTTGACTGGGGATCCTTCCCCCGGCGACATTCGTCAAGGGGGGCCCTGCTGTACCTCTGGTCGAACAGAGGCGACTTTGTGAGCCAGATGCCCGTCTTCGACGAATGGGGGCCGCGCCCTGCTGGCCTCCAGGGGCCTCGCGAGAACCCAGTGGTGGTGGTTGCCCTCGCAGCCGCCCGGGGCGACTCTTCCTCAAGTGGTGGTGCAGGGAGGCATGAGCCTCCGGAGGCCGAGGGTGCCCTCACCGAGGCGACAGCGCTGGGCAGCGCTCATGAGGGAGTGGCTCCCAAGGCCCGTGCTGCCGCAGTTGAAGGTGGCGAGAGGCCGCTCGCAGTGCCCGAGGCTGAGGCTCCCGAGGCCCCAGCCGCTCTTCTTGGTGAGGCGACCAGCAGCGCGCATCAGGCGGACGCCCCTGACGCGAGTCGCCTCGATGCTTCCTCCTCGTCGCAAGCTGACCCCTGCGCTCAACTCTTGGGCCGCTTCCGCGTGGACTTTGAGGCCCTACGGAAGAGGAGGGAGGCCCTGGGCGACGACTACCCTTGTCGCCTGCTGAAGCGTAGGAAGTACTATGCCATCGACGAGTAAGCCTTCCCCCTTTCCTGCTCCTGACTCTTTCGTTGCGTGTTCTGATCCTTGCCCTGCAGGGCCCTTCCTTCCAAGCTCACGGGGGTGGATGAGGAGCCATCCCATTCGCCTCCACCTCTTCCGTCGTCTTCGATCATCCCGAGCAGCCGGGCCCTCGTGGTGAGGCCGGTTGGCAAGACGAGTCATCCCGAAATGCAACTTGGCCCTGCCCTCCCCGCGGTCTTCCTTCGCAGGCCTTCCCGTGGCATAGCCAGCCTGCCGTGGGCTTCTCTCCTGGCTATGGACCGTGATTGGCTGGGGTACTCCCGGCGCTCTTTACTTGGAGATGGGTTGGTTTCAGGTCGGGCCTTCGGCAGGGCGCGCCCGGTCATCTCGAGGGCGCCAACCCCCAGCCCCCTGCCCGAGAGGGGAGTGCTGATCCACGCCCCACGGCGCTTGCTTGGGGCGGATGATGGTGTGGAGGACGTGCTCGAGCGCGCCCGGGAGCGTCGCGCTCTTCGCCAAGGGTTCCTCCGGAGGGCGGCTGACGCGGTGAGCCTGCTTGGTGAGGAACTTGCTAATGAGGATGCGCGCCTTGAGGATGAGGTCCTTCGGCTGGTTGCGGAGAGGCGCGAGCTGGAGGCGGCTGCCGTCCTTGCGCACCGTCGGCGCGATCTTGACGATGAGGAGGACAAGGCGTCGCTGGTGGCCTCTCGGGAGGCCCGTTCCCAGGCCATCGAAGAAGCCCGGGAAGCTAACCGGCGGCAAGAGGCCACGGAGGAGCGGGCACAGGAACTCTTGGCCCGGTGCCGCTCACTGGAGGAGCGGGCGGAGCTGCGCGAGGCGGCCCTTGCGTCGATGAAGGTGGCCTCCGGCGACCCAACGGAGCTCCAGAAGCGTGAGGAGGCGTTGACACTGGAAGCCGCCGAACGCGCGCGCGAGCACGAGCGCCTGGAGACGAGGGAGCGTTGGGTGACACGGGTGGAGGACGACGTCGCTGCGCGGGAAGCCCGTGTCGTAGAGGAGGTCAGACGTCGGGTGGCGACAGCGCGCCTGAATCTCGAGCGTGAGCTCAAGGAGAGGCTGGAGTTGGTCCGGACCGAGGCTGAAGGTAGGACCAACGC
Organism: Triticum timopheevii; assembly: GCA_963921465.1. NCBI lineage: Eukaryota > Viridiplantae > Streptophyta > Magnoliopsida > Poales > Poaceae > Triticum > Triticum timopheevii. The sequence goes on from OY997262.1 coordinate 187,620,007, forward strand.
CCTCAGGGCCAAACTAGAGGAAGCGATGAGGCAGGCCGATGCCTTGCGGGTCGCACTTGAGGCAGCACAGGGGGAGTCAGCTACTTCCCATGCCGAGGTGCTTCTTCTTCGCCGACAGGTGGTTGAGGCTGAGGCTGTCGCTCGCCAAAACACAGACGAGATGCGTCAGCGGCGGCTCTTGGAGCATGAGCACGCCCCCATGCTCTCCACGCTCCGAGAGAGAGCCAACACGGCCTTGGGTAAAATCTGTGAGGCGGCCGTCGGCGAGCCGCGTGCTATCAACTACGCCGGCAACATTCAGTTCTTCACCAACATCGTGACGCAGCTGGAGGCACGGTCGGTTCGTGCCAACAGGTTGGTGGAGGAGAGGAGCCGAGCCCTGCTCGGGCGCGCCTTCTCCCGCATCTTCAGCCATCTCCGGAATATGGATCCCCATTTTGACTTCGACACTGCCATCGCCCCAGTCCCCCAGGCCGTCCGAGATGACCTGGCGTACTGGGTGGAAGGCAACGTGGACGCCCTTGTCAGGGCCTTCGCTTCAGACAATGACGGTGTGATTGTGGCCGCCGACGAGGGCGGCGTGGTGAACGGCCCTGACGCTGCTGGTAGCAACGCGGAGGGCGATGGCGAGGCCAGCGACGCCAGCGACAGCTCGTGCGGCGCTCCTGAGAACGCATTGGGGGATTTATCTGACTGATAGCACGCCGTTCCTATTTCCTTGTCCTGCACGAATAGAACTCAGGCTTTTGTCCCGATGGTTGTGAGAGCATTTTGGGAGGGGGTGCCCCTCATGTAAAGCCAATGTTTAAGCGCACTAGTCAATGCTATATTGCTCATAGGCCCGTGCCAAGTGGTTGGCTAGGTAACGAGCCGGCTGGTTAGTTTACCTCCGCCCCGCGCGGGTCCTGAGATAATTTGTGGGGGGCTGTGGTGCCTCGAACGTCTCCTGATTGAATCCGTAGGATCTGCAGTGAAAAAACCTCCCGAGAGGGTATGACGGCGGCAGTCTGGGCTGCACGCGAGCTAGGCTAGACCCGGCTCGCGAGGGGCTCGCGAGGGGAGGCAGCTGAGGCGAGGTCATAACCGAAAGCGAGAGATTGCTCGAACGAGACTAAGCACCCCATCCCCAACACACACAAATTTCAAATTCGAGTTCAACTTAAATCCAGCGGGGGAAAGCAGCAACCAAGGGAAAAGCAATGAAAGCAAACAAAAAGCCGCGTCCGGCACCTAGTCTAGTCTTGGACGTCTTCTCACCAGCGCGGAGCTAAGTGCTACCACTGGGCGTGGGAGGGAGCCCCAGGGCCTGAGGCCGGCACCCCTGAGACTCCGGGGCGTGTACAGCCCCACTCATTATTACGTGAGAGTGTCACGAGGCGGCGAGCTTCACAGGCACTGGGCCTTCTTCACAGGTACCGGCCTTGCTTCATATCGCCAAACGAGGGCCCCGCCTTGCGCCACACTCTAGTGCCATCAACGACAACCGGAAACCAGGATGCCACCGATGGGGTAGAGCAGTCGCCAGCGGTTCCCCCGACGACCACGGGTCCTCCGCCAGGGGCAGGCCGTGAGGCACCTCCCCAGCGGAGGGCCTACCTCCTGGGAACGCCTTGCTCCGAACACCACGGTGGTGATGTCGGATCTCGGCCCCTCTCCTGCAGCCCCCGACGCCCTCCTCCTGAGGGGTAAGAGACTGCTGGAGCGGGGCAGCTGCTCACTGTGGCGACCTGCACCTCCTGCGACCCATGATTAGTGTATGCTTGCTCCTGAGGAATAGTGGTACCTGATAATCGTCGCTCCCAGCGTGGCCGGCGGGGCCGTCCCGGGGTTCCTAGAAGAGCTCAGCTTCCGGCGCCTCGTCCCTCCAGCTTGGGCTGAGGAGCGAGCCTTGTTCGCCCTCGCGCGGGTGCCCTTGATCCATCATATGGGGCACGTACTCTTCCGCGGCCGTCACCCCGAAGGCTGGGCCGTAGGGCTCCGCGTGCCATGCAGCTCTGCTTGACGTGCCGGCCTGGTGATGGTAGCGTGGCGGCCCACGGGGGCCGTGGGTCGCGACGAGTCCTTCTTCACTGACGGGGAGCGGAGCCGGTGTCGCCGCCGGCCCTGTGCTGACGGCTTCGCTGGTGTTGGAGTAGCTTTGGAGCCCGCGGTTGCACGTGGGGCCCCCGCGCGGGCCGCCCTAGGCCTGAGGCGGGAGCGGGGTGCAGAAGGGGTGAGCCCCTGAGGCGGCGAAGCCCAGGAGCTCCGCCACCCGCTCTAGCAGCACGTCGCGGCCGCCTTCCATCAGTCTGCACTGCTGTAGCTCTCGGGCCACCATGAGCGCGGCCCTTGAGTTCGCCTGCTCCCGGCGGGTGTACGGCGTCGTTGCCGCAGCGTGGTTGGAGGCCCTCGCTGCCGACCACGTCTGCCACGGTGTTAGAGCCATCGAGGTCTGTCCGCGTCGCCCACGGCCCGCAGCGCCCTGCGGACCGCGAGCTGCCTGGGGCATGGGGTCGCCCGGGGCGAGCGGCTATGCGCGGGCGGGCCAAGCCGCCCAAGGATCTGGGTTGCCCGCCTGGTCGCCGGACATGGTGATGACGATGCGACAGGGCACGAGGCGGCAAAAGGCAGATCCCGGCACACCCCTACCTGGCGCGCCAAATGTCGGATTTCGGGTTCCGGCAGACCCTCGAGGTTCGAACACTGTGGTGCGCGCGGAGATCCAACCCTCTACCGTCTCGCACCTCGCCGAATCGCTGGGACCTAAACTACCAAACTGAACAACACAAGAGACACAAGATTTATACTGGTTCAGGCCACCATTTGTGGTGTAATACCCTACACTAGTGTGTGGTGTGGTGGATTGCCTCTTGGGCTGATGAGGAACAATACAAAGCAGAACAGCCTCGCGAGGGTCTGTTCTTGGCTGGCGCGATGAACTGCTAGGGGGAGTTCAGTCGCCTTTCTCTCTCCCTCTGTGTCTTCCTATCCTTGCTCTTTCCATGCCTCTACCTTGCGGGTGGCTAGTCCTATTTATAGGCAAAGGCCCTGGGCCTCTTCCCAAATATTGAGCGGGAAGGGCGCCAACAATTGGCCATTTTGAAGGGGAACAACGGGTACAGTTATCCTGACTAAAGTTGGTCCTCGCCTGTCAAAGGCTCTGGTGGTGACACCGGCTTGGGCTCCACAATGACTTCCTTCCGGCCGTTGGGCTGGTCTTGGTCTTGTTGCACCGAAATGGATGCCTTTGCTTGATGCTCTTGCCTGCGCTTGCTCCCTTTGCACCAAAGAGGAAAGGAGGACACTGCGCGGGCTGGTGCCCGACTGGCGCCCTTGGTCGTCATGGCTTGCGTCATGGGCACCTCGCGAGGTACCCCGCCTTGAACTCTCCGCCTCCTCCTGAGCCAGCCTGACGAGGCCGTGCCTGTGGAAGCTCCTTGTCGTCCGTCCCGTGAGGCTTGGCCCCTCGCGAGGGTCTTGAGCTTGCGTTGATGAAGATGGGCTGTGCTAGGCCTCCTTTGAGCCACGCCGCAGGCCGCAGGCAGGCAAGTCTGGGGACCCCCATTCCCAGAACGCCGACAATGTCAATACCTAGTTCAATCTCGTTACCGGCAAGTCTCTTTACTCGTTCTGTAATACATCATCCCGCAACTAACTCATTAGTTGCAATGCTTGCAAGTCTTAAGTGATGTGCATTACCGATTGGGCCCAGAGATACCTCTCCGACAATCGGAGTGACAAATCCTAATCTTGAAATACGCCAACCCAACAAGTACCTTCGGAGACACCTGTAGAGCACCTTTATAATCACCCAGTTACATTGTGATGTTGGGTAGCACACAAAGTGTTCCTCCGGTAAACAGGAGTTGCATAATCTCATAGTCATAGGAACATGTATAAGTCATGAAGAAAGCAATAGCAACATACTAAACGATCAAGTGCTAAGCTAACGGAATAGGTCAAGTCAATCACATCATTCTCCTAATGATGTGATCCTGTTAATCAAATGACAACTCATGTCTATGGTTAGGAAACTTAACCATCTTTGATTAACGAGCTAGTCAAGTAGAGGCATACTAGTGACACTCTGTTTGTCTATGTATTCACACATGTATCAAGTTTCTGGTTAATACAATTCTAGCATGAATAATAAACATTTATCATGAAATAAGGAAATAAATAATAACTTTATTATTGCCTCTAGGGCATATTTCCTTCAGTCTCCCACTTGCACTAGAGTAAATAATCTAGTTCACATCATCATGTGATTTAACACCAATAGTTCACATCTATATGTGATTAACACCCATAGTTCACATCGTCATGTGACCAAGACCCAAAGGGTTTACTAGAGTCAATAATCTAGTTCACATCGCTATGTGATTAACACCCAAAGATTACTAAGGTGTGATCATGTTTTTTTGCTTGTGAGAGATGTTTAGTCAACGGGTCTGTCACATTCAGAGCCGTATGTATTTTGCAAATATTTATGTCTTCAATGCTCTGCACGAAGCTACTTTAGCTAATTGCTCCCACTTTCAATATGTATCCAGATTGATACTTAGAGTCATCTGGATCAGTATCAAAACTTGCATCGACGTAACCCTTTACGACGAACCTCTTGTCACCTCCATAGTCGAGAAACATATCCTTATTCCACTAAGGATAATTTTGACCAATGTTCAGTGATCTACTCCTAGATCACTATTGTACTCCCTTGCCAAACCAGGGCAGGGTATACAATAGGTCTAGTCCATAGCATAGCATACTTTTATAGAACCTATGACTGAGGCATAGGGAATGACTTTCATTCTCTTTCTATTTTCTGCCATGGTCGGGATTTGAGTCTTACTCAATTTCACACCTTTGCAACACAGGCAAGAACCCTTACTTTGACTGTTCCATTTTGAACTACTTCAAAATCTTGTCAAGGTATGTACTAATTGAAAATCTTATCAAGCGTCTTGATCTATCTCAATAGATCTTGATGCTCAATATGTAAGTAGCTTTACTGAGGTCTTTCTTTGAAAAACTCCTTTCAAATACTCCTTTATGCTTTCCAGAAAATTCTACATTAGTTCTGATCAACAATATGTCATTCACATAAATTTGTCAGAAATGTTGTAGTGCTCCCACTCACTTTCTTGTAAATACAGGCTTCACCGCAAGTCTGTATAAAACTATATGCTTTGATCAACTTATCAAAGCGTATATTCCAACTCCGAGATGCTTTGCACTAGTCCATAGATGGATCGCTGGAGCTTGCACATTTTGTTAGCACCTTTAGGATTGACAAAACCTTCTAGTTGCATCATATACAACTTTTCTTTAAGAAATCCATTAAGGAATGTATTTTTGATATCCATTTGCCAGATTTCATAAAATGTGGCAATTTGCTAACATGATTCGGACAGACTTTAAGCATCGATACGAGTGAGAAAAAACTCATCGTAGTCAACATCTTGAACTTTGTCAAAAACCTTTTTCGACAAGTCTAGCTTTGTAGATAGTAACACTACTATCAGTGTCCATCTTCCTCTTGAAGATCCATTTATTTTCTATGGCTTGCCAATCATCGGGAAAGTCAATCAAATTCCACACTTTGTTCTCATACATGGATCTCACCTCAGATTTCATGGCCTCAAGCCATTACGCGGAATCTGGGCTCATCATCGCTTCCTCATAGTTCGTAGGTTCCTCATGGTCTAGTAACATGACTTCCAGAACTGGATTATCGTACCACTCTGGTGCGGTATGTGCTCTGGAATACCTACGAGGTTCTGTAGTAACTTGATCTGAAGTTTCATGATCATCATCATTAGCTTCCTCACTAATTGATGAACTACTTTCCAATTCGGGAGAAGGTATAGTTACCTCATCAAGTTCTACTTTCCTCCCACTCACTTCTTTCAAGAGAAACTCCTTCTCTAGAAAGGATCCATCTTAGCAACGAATATCTTGCCTTCGGATCTGTGATAGAAGGTGTACCCAACAGTTTCCTTTGGGTATTCTATGAAGACGCACTTCTCTGATTTGGGTTCGAGCTTATCAGGTTGAAACTTTTTCACATAAGCATCGCAGCCCCAAACTTTAAGAAACGACAACTTTGGTTTCTTGCCAAACCACAGTTCATATGGTGTCGTCTCAATGGATTTAGATGATGCCCTATTTAACATGAATGCAGCTGTCTCTAATGCATAACCCCAAAACGATAGTGGTAAATCGGTAAGAGACATCATAGATTGCACTATATCCAATAAAGTACGGTTATGACGTTCGGACACACCATTAAGCTGTGGTGTTCCAGGTGGCATGAGTTTGTGAAACTATTCCACATTGTTTTAATTGAAGACCAAACTCGTAACTCAAATATTCTCCTCCACGATCAGATCGTAGAAACTTTATTTTCTTGTTACGATGATTTTCCGCTTCACTCTGAAATTCTTTGAACTTTTCAAGTGTTTCAGACTTGTGTTTCATTAAGTAGATATACTCATATCTGCTTAAGTCATCTGTGAAGGTCAGAAAATAACGATACCCGCCACGAGCCTTAACACTCATCGGATCACATACATCAGTATGTATTATTTCCAATAAGTCAGTTGCTCGCTCCATTGTCCCGGAGAACGGAGTCTTAGTCATCTTTCCCATAAGGCATGGTTCGCAAGCATCAAGTGATTCATAATCAAGTGATTCCAAAATCCCATCAGCATGGAGTTTTTTCATGCGCTTTACACCAATATGACCTAAACGGTAGTGCCACAAATAAGTTGCACTATCATTATTAACTTTGCATCTTTTGGCTTCAATATTATGAATATGTGTATCACTACTATCGATATCCAACAAACCATTTTTATTGGGTGTATGACCATAGAAGGTTTTATTCATGTAAACAGAACAACAATTATTCTCTAATTTAAATGAATAACTGTATTGCAATCAACATGATCAAATCATATTCATGCTCAACACAAACACTAAATAACATTTATTTAGGTTCAACACTAATCCCGAAAGTATAGGGAGTGTGCTATGCTGATTATATCAATCTTGGAACCACTTCCAACGCACATCGTCACTTCACCCTCAACTAGTCTATGTTCATCCTACAACTCCCGTCTCGAGATACTACTCTTAGCAACTGAACTAGTATCAAATACCGAGGTGTTACTATGAACACTAGTAATGTACACATTAATAATCTGTATATCAAATATACCCTTGTTCACTTTGCCATCCTTCTTATCTACCAAATATTCAGGGCATTTCCACTTCCAGTGACCATTTCCTTTGCAGTAGAAGCACTCAGTTTCAGGCTTTAGTCTAGCTTTGGGCTTCTTCACGGAAGTGACAACTTGATTGCCATTCTACATGAAGTTCCCTTTCTTTCCCCTTGCCCTTTTCTTGAAACTAGTGGTCTTGTTAATCATCAACACTTGATGCTCTTTCTTGATTTCTACCTTCATCGATTTCATCATCATGAAAAGCTCGGAAATCGTTTTCGTCATCCCTTGCATACTATAGTTCATCACGAAGTTCTAGCAACTTGGTGATGGTGACAAGAGAACTCTGTCAATCACTATCTTATTTGGAAGATTAACTCCCACTTGATTCAAGCGATTGTAGTACTCAGACAATATGAGCACATGCTCACTGCTTGAGCTATTCTCCTCCATCTTTTAGCTATAGAACTTGTTGGAGACTTCATATCACTCAACTCGGGTATTTGCTTGAATATTAACTTCAACTTCTGGAACATCTCATATGGTCCATGACGTTCAAAACGTCTTTGAAGTCCCAATTCTAAGCCGTTAAGCATGGTGCACTAAACTATCAAGTAGTCATCATATTGAGCTAGCCGAACATTCATAACGTCTACATCTGCTCCTGCAATAGGTCTGTCACCTAGCGGTGCATCAAGGACATAATTCTTCTGTGCAGCAATGAGGATAATCCTCAGATCACGGATCCAATCCGCATCATTGCTACTAACATATTTCAACATAGTTTTTCTCTAGGAACATATCAAAAATAAACATAGGGAAGCAACAACGCGAGCTATTGATCTACAACATAATTTGCAAAATTCTATCAGGACTAAGTTCATGATAAATTAAAGTTTAGTTAATCATATTACTTAAGAACTCCCACTTAGATAGACATCCCTCTAATCATCTAAGTGATCACGTGATCCAAATCAACTAAACCATAACCGATCATCACGTGAAATGGAGTAGTTTTCAATGGTGAACATCACTATGTTGATCATATCTACTATATGATTCACGCTCAACCTTTCGGTCTCAGTGTTCCGAGGCCATATATGCATATGCTAGGCTCGTCAAGTTTAACCTGAGTATTCTGCGTGTGCAAAACTAGCTTGCACCCGTTGTAGATGGACGTAGAGCTTATCACACCCGATCATCACGTGGTGTATGGGCACGACGAACTTTGGCAACGGTGCATACTCAAGGAGAACACTTTTATCTTGAAATTTAGTGAGAGATCATCTTATAATGCTACCGTCAATCAAAGCAAAATAAGATGCATAAAAGATACACATCACATGCAATCAATATATGTGACATGATATGGCCATCATCATCTTGTGCCTTTGATCTCCATCTTCAAAGCATCGTCATGATCTCCATCGTCACCGGCATGACACCATGATCTCCATAATCTTGATCTATATCAATGTGTCTTCACATGGTTGTCTCGCCAACTATTGCTCTTGCAACTATTGCTATTGCATAGCGATAAAGTAAAGCAATTATTTTGCGCTTGCATCTTATGCAATAAAGAGACAATCATAAGGCTTCTGCTAGTTGCCGATAACTTCAACAAAACATGATATCTCATACAACAACTTATATCTCATCACGTCTTGACCATATCACATCACAACATGCCCTGCAAAACCAAGTTAGACGTCCTCTACTTTGTTGTTGCAAGTTTTACGTGGCTGCTACGGGCTGAGCAAGAACCGTTCTTACCTACGCATCAAAACCACAACGATATTTCATCAAGTTAGTGCTGTTTTAACCTTCGCAAGGACCGGGCGTAGCCACACTCGGTTCAAGTAAAATTGGAGAAACTGACACCCGCCAGCCATTTGTGTGCAAAGCACATTGGTAGAACTAGTCTCGCGTAAGCGTACGCGTAATGTCGGTCCGGGCCGCTTCATCCAACAATACCGCCGAACCAAAGTATGACATGCTGGTAAGCAGTATGACTTGTATCGCCCATAACTCACTTGTGTTCTACTCGTGCATATAACATCTACGCATAAACCTGGCTCTGATACAACTGTTGGGAAACGTAGTAATTCCAAAAATTTCCTATGCACACGCAAGATCATGGTGATGCATAGCAACGAGAGGGGAGAGTGTTGTCTACGTACCCTCGTAGACCGAAAGCGGAAGCGTTATGACAACACGGTTGATGTAGTCGTACGTCTTCAGGATCCGGCCGATCCAAGTACCAAACGCACGGCACCTCCGAGTTCTGCACACATTCAGCTCGATGACGTCCCACGAACTCCGATCCAGCAGAGCTTTGCGGGAGAGTTCTGTCAGCACGATGGCGTGATGACGATGTTGATGATGCTACCAACGCAGGGCTTCTCCTAAGCACTGCTATGATATTACTGAGGTGGAATATGGTGGAGGGGGGCACCGCACATGGCTAAGAGATCAATGATCAATTGTTGTGTCTAGAGGTGCCCCCTTGCCCCCGTATATAAAGGAGCAAGGGGGCAGGGAGGCGACCAGCCTAGGAGGAGGGTGCGCCAAGGGGGGAGTCCTACTCCCACCGGGATATCCCGCAGCCAGGGATACCCCGCAGACTTGCCGAACATAGCTTGAACATCTTGAAGGTCTACAAGCCTATCAAACAAGCATTTCAGCGTTTCTCTGAACCCAAGTGTCAGGCAATGGGCGAAGAACTGGCCAAACTTCTTGAAGCCGGATTTATAAGAGACATAAAACACCCCGATTGGCTCGCCAATCTGGTCATGGCACCCAAAAAGGATAGGTCCTGGCGCCTGTGCGTAGAATTTAAAGACCTTAACAAGGCTTGCCCCAAGGATCCCTCCCTGCTAGCACGCATTGGTCAGATCGTGGATGTTGGGGAACATAGTAATTTCAAAAACATTCCTACGCACACGCAAGATCATGGTGATGCATAGCAACGAGTGGGGAGAGTGAGTCCACGTACCCATGTAGACCGAAAGCGGAAGCGTTAGCACAACACGGTTGATGTAGTCGTACGTCTTCACGATCTGACCGATCCAAGTACCGAACGTACGTCCTCCGAGTTCAGCACATGTTGACGTCCCGCAAACTCCGATCCAGCAGAGCTTCACGGGAGAGTTCCGTCAGCAGAATGGTGTGATGACGGTGATGATGTTGCTACCGACGCAGGGCTTCGCCTAAGCACCACTACGATATGACCGAGGTGGAATAAGGTGGAGGGGGCACCGCACACGGCTGGGAGAGATCAACAGATCAACTTGCGTGTCTAGAGGTGCCCCCTGCCCCCGTCTATAAAGGAGTGGAGGAGGGGGAGAGCCGGCCCTCCTATGGCGTCCCCTGGAGGAGTCCTACTCCCACCAGGAGTAGGATTCCCCCCCTTCCAAGTAGTAGGAGTAGGAGTCAAGGAAAGGGAAAAGAGAAGAGAAGGAAGGAGGGGGCGCAGCCCCTCCGCCTAGTCAAATTAGGACTAGGCCTTGGGGGGGGGGGGCGTGCATCCTCCCCTCTCTCTTTCCCCTAGAGCCCAATAAGGCCCATATACTCCCCGGCGAATTCCCGTAACTCTCCGGTACTCCGATAAATACCCGAATCACTCGGAACCTTTCTGATGTCCGAATATAGTCGTCCAATATATCGATCTCTATGTCTCGACCATTTCGAGACTCCTCGTCATGTCCGCGATCTCATCCGGGAATCCGAACTACCTTCGGTACATCAAAACACATAACTCATAATATAAATCGTCACCGAACATTAAGCGTGCGGACCCTACAGGTTCAAGAAATATGTAGACATGACCGAGACACATCTCCGGTCAATAATCAATAGCGGAACCTGGATGCTCATATTGGCTCCCACATATTCTATGAAGATCTTTATCGGTCAAACCGCATAACAACATACATTGTTCCCTTTGTCATCGGTATGTTACTTGCCCGAGATACGATCGTCGGTATCTCAATACCTAGTTCAATCTCGTTACCGACAAGTCTCTTTACTCGTTATGTAATGCATCATCCCGCAACTAACTCATTAGTCACATTGCATGCAAGGCTTATAGTGATGTGCATTACTGAGAGGGCCTAGAGATACCTCTCCGACAATCGGAGTGGCAAATCCTAATCTCGAATACGCCAACTCAACAAGTACCTTCGGAGACACCTGTAGAGCACCTTTATAATCACCCAGTTATGTTGTGATGTTTGGTAGCACACCAAGTGTTCCTTCGTTAAATGGGAGTTGCATAATCTCATAGTCATAGGAACATGTATAAGTCATGAAGAAAGCAATAGCAACATACTAAACAATTAAGTGCTAAGCTAGTGGAATGGGTCAAGTCAATCACATCATTCTCCTGATGATGTGATCCCGTTAATAAAATGACAACTCATGTCTATGGCTAGGAAACTTAACCATCTTTGATTCAACGAGCTAGTCAAGTAGAGGCATACTAGTGACACTTTGTTTGTCTATGTATTCACACATGTACTAAGTTTGCGATTAATACAATTCTAGCATGAATAAAAAACATTTATCATGAAATAAGGAAATAAATAATAACTTTATTATTGTCTGTAGGGCATATTTCCTTCAGTGTCCCACTTGCACTAGAGTCAGTAATCTAGTTCACATCATCATGTGATTTAACACCAATATTCACATCTGTATGTGATTAACATCCATAGTTCACATTGTCATGTGACCAATGCCCAAAGGGTTTACTAGAATCGATAATCTAGTTCACATCGCTATGTGATTAACACCCAAAGAGTACTAAGGTATGATCATGTTTTGCTCGTGAGAGAAGTTTAGTCAACGGGTCTGTCACATTCAGAGTCGTGTGTATTTTGCAAATATTCTATGTCTACAATGCTTTCCACGGAGCTACTCTAGCTAATTGCTCCCACTTTCAACATGTATCCAGATTGAGACTTAGAGTCATCTGGATTGGTGAAAAAGCTTGCGCCGATGTAACTCTTTACGACGAACTCTTTTATCACCTCCATAATCGAGAAACATTTCCTTAGTCCTCACTAAGGATATTCTTGACCGCTGTCTAGTGATCTACTCTTAGATCAAAATTGTACTCCCTTGCAAAACTCAGAGCAAGGTATACAATAGGTCTGGTACACAACATAGCATACTTTATAGAACCTATGACTGAGGCATAGGGAATGACTTTTTATTCTCTTTCTATTTTCTTCCATGGTCGGGTTTTGAGTCTTACTCAACTTCACACCTTGCAACACAGGCAAGAACTCCTTCTTTGACTGTTCCATTTTGAACTACTTCAAAATCTTATCAAGGTATGTACTCATTGAAAAATCTTATCAAGTGTCTTGGTCTATCTCTATAGATCTTGATGCTCAATATGTAAGTAGCTTCACCGAGGTGTTTCTTTGAAAAACTCCTTTCAAAATACTCCTTTATGCTTTCGAGAAAATTCTACATTATTTTCGATCAATAATATGTCATTCACATATACTTTATCAGAAATGTTGTAGTGCTCCCACTCACTTTCTTGTAAATACAGGCTTTACCGCAAGTCTGTATAAAACTATATGCTTTGATCAACTCATCAAAGCATATATTCCAACTCTGAGATGCTTGCACCAGTCCATAGATTGGTCGCTGGAGCTTGCACATTTTGTTAGCACCTTTAGGATCGACAAAACCTTCTATTTGCATCATATACAACACTTCTTTAAGAAATCCATTAAGGAATGTAGTTTTGTCATCCATTTGCCAGATTTCATAAAATGTGGCAACTTGCTAACATGATTCAGACAGATTTAAGCATCGCTATGAGTGAGAAAATCTCATCGTAGTCAACACCTTGAACTTTGTCAAAAACCTTTTTCGACAAGTCTAGCTTTGTAGATAGTAAAACTACTATCAGTGTCCGTCTTCCTCTTTGAAAATCCATTAATTTCTATGGCTTGCCGATCATCGGGCAAGTCCACCAAAGTCCACACTTTGTTCTCGTACATGGATCCCATCTCAGATTTCATGGCCTCAAGCCATTTTGCTGAATCTGGGCTCATCATCGCTTCCTCATAGTTTGTAGGTTTGTCATGGTCAAGTAACATGACCTCAAGAATAGGATTACCGTACTACTCTGGTGCGGATCTTACTCTAGTTGACCTACGAAGTTCGGTAGTAACTTGATCTGAAGTTTCATGATCAATATCATTAGCTTCCTCACTAATTGGTGTAGGAATCACTAGAACTGATTTCTGTGATGAACTACTTTCCTATTCGGGAGAAGGTACAATTACCTTATCAAGCTCTACTTTCCTCCCACTCACTTCTTTCGAGAGAAACTCCTTCTCTAGAAAGGATCCATCTTAGCAACGAATATCTTGCCTTCGGATCTGTGATAGAAGGTTTACCCAACAGTTTCCTTTGGGTTTTCTATGAAGACGCACTTCTCCGATTTGGGTTCGAGCTTATGAGGTTGAAACTTTTTCACATAAGCATCGCAGCCCCAAACTTTAAGAAACGACAACTTTGGTTTCTTGCCAAACCACAGTTCATAAGGCATCGTCTCAACGGATTTTGATGGTGCCCTATATAAAGTGAATGCAGTTGTCTCTAATGCATAACCCCAAAACAATAGTGGTAAATCAGTAAGATACATCATAGATCGCACCATATATAATAAAGTACGGTTACGATGTTTGGACACACCATTACACTGTGGTGTTCCATGTGGCCTGAGCTGTGAAACTATTCCACATTGCTTTAAATGAAGGCCAAACTCGTAACTCAAATATTCTCCTCTACGATTAGATTGTAGAAACTTTATTTTCTTGTTACGATGATTCTCCACTTCACTCTGAAATTCTTTGAACTTTTCAAATGTTTCAGATTTGTGCTTCATTAAGTAGATATACTCATAAATGCTCAAATCATCTGTGAAGGTCAGAAAATAACGTTACCCGCCACGAGCATCAACACTCATTGGACCGCATACATCGATATGTATTATTTCCAACAAGTCAGTAGCTCGTTCCATTGTTCCGGAGAACGGAGTTTTAGTCATCTTGCCCAAAAGGCATGGTTCGCAAGCATCAACTGATTCATAACCATGTGATTCCGAAAGTCCATCTTTATGGAGTTTCTTCACGCGCTTTACACCGATATGACCCAAACGGCAGTGCCACAAATAAGTTGCACTATCATTATCAACTTTGCATCTTTTGGCATCAATATTATGAATATGTGTATCACTACGATCGAGATCCAACAAACTATTTTCATTGGGTGTATGACCATCGAAGGTTTTATTCGTGTAAACAGAACAACAATTATTCTCTGACTTTAAATGAATAACCATATAGCAATAAACATGATCAAACCATATTAATGCTCAACGCAAACGCCAAATAACATTTATTTAGGTTTTAACACTAATCTCGAAAATATAGGGTGTCGTGGAATTGTCACGTCAGATGTCCTTGTGAAAGGACTTAGTTGTGGAGCCATCGCAATTAGGAAGCTTGAAGGGGTTAATTGGGACAAAGGACAGGAGAGGTTTATACTAGTTCGGCCCATTAAGGTGAAGGTAAGGCCTACGTCTAGTTGGGTTGGTGTTGATGTTTCGATGACCAGGGAGCGAGATACGCTATGCCCGGCTCTCGATGAGTTGTTTCTTGCCCTAAGCCGCCAGCGGGTCGCCCCCTTATATACACGGGTGGACGCCCTGCGGCTTACAGAGTCCTAGCCGGCTTATAAACAGTGTCCGGCTCGGTGACTAGTTAAATCTACCTTATGATACAAGTCATGCCATTACATCGGTTTACTACGACGGGTCTTAAGTCGCCTGTGGGCCTTAGGCCCTTTACTGAACCGCCATCTTCATGCTTGGTCTTGGGCTTCTTTCTGGTGAGTCTTCTTTGCGTAACCCGGCCCCTCATGGGTGGCTTACTCAAATAGTTATATCCCCAACATTAGGCCCCAGATTGATTTGAACCGGTTCATGTCAATCTTAAAATACCTTAAGAAATAAATCTTCAATCTTCTGACTATGCAAAGGTTTTCTTTAACCCGCCATGACGTCATCTTTTGGATCCGTGTTAACCCGCCATGACGTCATCTTTCCTTAAATTCATTCTTTATTCCACCGTATCCTCCAACGGATCTTTGCCTTTACTGACCGTTCCGAAAACCGAGGTGTCGGGGCCGCTGGATAATAATGCTTATCTCCTTGTTTCTCGTGCCGTCTCAGTTATCCTTTCCTTATAAATAGGCACGACCTAGGTCTTCCCATTCTCCTCCTTCAGTCGTCTTCTTCCTCTCGCTGCTTCTCTGCCGCTCGAGCTCCGCCGCCGCCGCCGTCGTAGATCTTCTCGTCTTCACCAACTCAGGCCGCTGCATCAACCTGGTTTGACTAGAAAAAACACGACGACCCTCCGCAGCAATCCTGCATCTGTAAGTCTCTTCTTTCTTGCTCCTCAGATCCGCATTAGGACCTTCGAGTTCTTTGGTGTTCTTCGCTGTTCATTAGGAACCCTTCATAGATTTCATCACTACCGCTGTTTCTTGATCTTGAAGATGGTATAAAACCGATGCGGCAAATATTACGCACCCATTTCGAACGCAAGTAGATCCCTTTCTGTCGCACAGAGGCCCCGTTCGAGCCCTTGAACTCCATCTGTGCTAGTCCTGGGTCTAGAAAATTTTCTTTTCAGAACAGCTATTTGATCCAAAATAACATAGGCAACTTGTGAAACCTGTTTGTTTCACCCGGAAATAAAAAAACTGCCTCTGTCGAATATGTCTAAACACGACTGTCCATGTGGCCGGTTTAAATAAATGACACTGATCTGTGAACCTTGCTTGCTTCTCATGACATAAGAATTTTTAACTGCTCTCGATACATGTAGCGGCTTAAATACTGTTGCATAGTTACCCATATGTCATTAGGCCCCTTCTTAAGCCGCCACCTTGAATAGTTTAAAATATTTTCCTCTGGGTTAAATTTGAACCGGAACCTCTCATTTTGTCGTAGGCCAACTGTCGTCATGGCACCTAAGGCAACTAAGGCCCCTGTGACCTGCAATTGGGTCCCATCCACAGTCACAAGGAGCAAACTGTCTGAGTTTGGGAAGTCTGGTCATCTGCCTAAGAAGGAGGTCATGTCTTATCGTGCCCCTGACCCGTCTGAAGAGAAGCCTCAACCCAAAGAAGGGGAGGTGATAGTTTTTACGGATCACATGAGCCGGGGATTTGCTCCTCCCGGTTCAAAATTCTTCACGGATGTTTTGAATTTCTCTGACCTTAGACCTCAAGACATCGGACCCAATTCCGTGTCAAATATTTGCAACTTCCAAGTCTTCTACGAGGTGTACCTGGGAGAGGAGCCCAATCTGCTATTGTTCAAAGAGCTTTTCTACTTAAACCGACAGAATGAACGTGCCAATGGGCCCAGTCTTGAACTTGGCGGCATCTCAATTCAGCGGCGGAGAGACTGCCTTTTTCCTTATGCTGAACTGCTGAGTCATCCGAAAGATTGGAATCAGACATGGTTCTATTGTTAGGACACTTCTCCGGCTGACAAGAGCCCTCTGCCCGGCTTCCGCGCTCTACGCCTTGAGTCCAACCATCCGCTGGCGGATAAACTGACTGCTATTGAGCGTCTGCCTCTCGCTCCCACCATTAAGAAAATCAAAGCTCTTTTGGGAAAACGGCTTGAACGGCATCGACCTGGTCCGAGTCTGGGTCACTTGGCGAGTACTTCCATTAAGCCGCCGCCCTAGTTTAATGTGCACTTACTCAGGAGAAAAAGATGATCCACTGCGTCATAGCCCTGACGACTTACCAGATGATGTGGTGGAGGCTACAACCCAATCGCTGCTGAAAGAGGGCACAGTGACCAGTAATGCCTTCGGCTTACTTCCCTTCTGCAAAAAGAACCCGGCCCCCGCAGTGAGTCATCAACCTCAATAAATACTCTTTGCTATGTTACACCTTATTTTTACTCATAATCTCTTATCTTTTTCCACAGGCTGATGACAACTTCTAGAAGGTCAAGTATGACCATGAGGCTGCCAAGCAAGCCAGGACAGCCAAGAAAACCGAAAGGAAAGCCGCCAAAATGGGAACTTCAAAGAAGAAGAAGCCGAGCGCTGCAGATTTAATCAAATTGGATGACACTTCTGAGGATGACGAAGAGGTAATCCTTAATTCTCTTAACTCTTTTGCCTTTATTTTATTGACATTCTGTCTTTTCAGGAGGATACGGGGAATAGCCAAGCGGTTGATGAAGAGGTAACTATAATCTCCTCCGACTCAGAGCCTTTGCCAAGGCAAAAAATCTGAAGGGTGACCCGAAAAGTAAGATTTTCACATCCTCTAGCTTATCAAGATCCTCAATTTCTTTTGAAGCAACAACAGCTTGAAAGCCGGAGGCAGACCCGGACCAGCAAGGATGCAGAACTCTCCTCTGGCTTACCTGACGTAACTAGGAAGCGTCGGACTAAGGTTATCTCCGATTTACGTTCTGTTTTACCTTTGGCGGGTTTAGTTCGCCAACCTCTCAATTCATCCGACTCCAATTATCAGGATACCTCTCCTTCCTCTGGCGAGTCTATGCAATCAAACATGCCGGCTTTCAAAACTGCCCCCGAGTAATGTAACTTTATTTACCTTAGGCTTTACCCTGCTCATGCTTTTGTATTTATCCTTCTACCTTTGTTGACAGCATGCAAGTGAAGCCCAGTAAGAGGGCAAAGAAGAATAAGCCGTCCCAAGCCCCGGTCGTGACTGAACCGGCGCTTGACATGTCTGTTCCTGACAGTTCCACCCATCAGCCGCCGCCTGAACCGGCCTCTGACATTCCGGTGCCAACCTCTGACCCGCCTGCCGAAGATACTCTCAACAACTCTGATAACCCGGAAGCTCCTAGCCCAGTCAAGACAAATGACCCGGAAGTTGAGATTCTGAAAAGTCAGTTTGTTGAGCCAGGGCGGCCCACTGTCCTTGCCAAATGTACTGCTAAGGAAGAACTCATCGAACGCCGAAAGGCCAAGCTGGACATTACTGATTATACTCACTTGAGCATTGGCGACATAGTCTCAGGCTATCTGAATCAAGTGCATAACAGTCGTGACCTGGAAATTGACACGGTGAAACAAATACAGCACAATCTGAGGTATACCTTATGACCCTTTTCTGAATCATACTTACTGTATCAGCCCCCAAGTCTATTGCTTATGCATAAATATGCTATAGGCTTAAAAAACTGCTTACCACTATTTTGTCCGGTTTAGAGAGAAGAAATTTAACCCGGTTGTAACATAATACCTTGAACTTGCGATACACATTAGCCCCCAAGTGTCAAGTATCTTTACTTGTAAAGTGCTTGGGACTTAATATGCATGAACCGGTGAGGGAGTCCTAGACTAGGGGGTGTCCGGATAGCCGCACTATCATCATCGGCCGGACTCCAAGACCATGAAGATACAAGATTGAAGACTTCGCCCCGTGTCCGGATGGGACTTTCCTTGGCGTGGAAGGCAAGCTTGGCGATACGGATATGTAGATCTCCTACCATTGTAACCGACTCTGTGTAACCCTAGCCCTCTCTGGTGTCTATATAAACCGGAGGGTTTTAGTCCGTAGGACGAACAACCATTACAACAATCATACCATAGGCTAGCCTCTAGGGTTTAGCCTCCTTGATCTCGTGGTAGATCCACTCTTGTACTACCCATATCATCAATATCAATCAAGCAGGAGTAGGGTTTTACCTCCATCGAGAGGGCCCGAACCTGGGTAAAAACATAGTGTCCCTTGTCTCATGTTACCATCTGCCTAGACGCACAGTTCGGGACCCCCTACCCGATGTCGTGGGAAACGAACACCTATGGGGTAGGGCCCCTTTCGGTCCGGCAGGGAGCAGAGGCCGCACAAAGAGCGGATCGAGGCGAAACACACGAGCGATTTTACCCAGCTTCGGAGCTCTCCGGAGAGATAATACTCCTACTGCTGCTTTGTGGTTGTATTATGTTCTTGCTTGAGAGCGTGGGAGTGTTCTGGTTTCGAATCAGTCGAACCTCCTCTACGTTGGGCATAGGCCTCCTTTTATAGGCTCAAGGGGTCACCGACAGGTGGCAACACATGCAGGGGTAAAAGTGCAAAAGGTGTGGTTGGTACAACTGCTTCTATAGTGGATCCTACCTAACTCTGACGGCAGGGGACAAAGGCATTAAATGCCCATCCGCGTCGCCCAAACAGTGCAGAAAAGCGACCATTAGGGGCGCCACCGTTCGCCACGATGGCCATCTCGTCATCTCCACTCGCCACCTCGCACCGCTTGGCTGCACAGCTTCTCGCCACGTGTGCCTGGAACGGTCCTGTGGCGACACGTCGATGGATGCGCTGGAGCGTGGGCACAGAGTGGTGGCTTCGCCGCGGCAAGCGCCTTGCCACGGTCGTTGTCTTGTCGCGCCCGAAAGCTTGTCGCTCGCCGGGTCTTGCCGGGACGCGCGGCGCATCGCGGCAAGTTCCTTGAAATGCCTTGGTTGGGCTTCCCGGCAAGCTCCTCTTGCCGGGGCCTTATCCTTCTCGGCAAGCTCCTCTTGCCAGGGCTTGTCTTCTTAGTTAAAACACTTTGTTCTTGAATGGCTCCAATAGGAACTACGGAGGATCTTGGCAGCCACCCGACAAGCCTTGCCGCGGGGCGCTGCGACTGCTCGTGCACAAGTTTGGGATACTAAGGTACCCCTACTTTAGTACACCGATAGGAGCCCCCGGGCCTGGGCCACACACAGTGCCGAGCGCTGTTGGGCCAGGCCCAAAACAGGGCACGGGCACGCGCGGCCTGGGTCCACACCGTATGTAACTCCGTATCGACCGCGCCCTCCCTTAACGGCATGCGTCGAACGCGGCGTCGTGGGAGAGATCGTGGGTGATTCTTTATTCAGAAAAAGCGTAACGTTTGCCTCCTCCTCTCTTTATAAGTAGGAGAAACAGGGGCAGTTCCCCCACCTTCGCCACTTGCGGTTCCAATCTCAGAAATCTCCGCCGCTCCCCTCCGCTTCCACAGCCGAAAGAGAGCAGCGCTCTGCCCCCCATCGCCGCCGTCGCCGCCAACGCCCTCGATCTCCCCCACCGCCTCCGCCATGGCTCCGAAGACCGGGAAGGGCGCGAAGTCGGCCGAGACGCTGCGGCTTGAGGCGCTGCGGAAGGAGCGGGCAACTTTCCCCCCTGAGCTCTCCGCGAAGGAGCTGAGGGAGTGGTTCTATCTCTTCTGGTCGACGGAGACGCGAGCGCATCCGCGCACGCAGGTACTTTCCGCCACCGCTTCCACTTCGAAACGAGCTCCAAACGGATACCCCTTCTTCGCACTGTTCTTCTATTGCGGGCTCTGCCCGCCCTTCTCTGAATTCTTTTGTGATATCATGAACACCTACGAGTTCCACCTCCTTGATTTCACCCCCAACGCCGTTCTGACCATGGCGGTTTTCGCACATCTCTGCGAGAACTTTGTTGGAATCCACCCAAACGTAGCCCTTTTCCGCCACTACTTCATGCCCCGGGTCGAGAGAGGAGAGCCCTTAGCTGGCGGGATCGCCTGGATCTCGAGAGCCGGCATGAAGGAGGTGTATCTGGAGGGGGAGCTTCGCAGCAAATGGGAGGAGTGGAGAGCGGAATGGTGTTGGATCGTTGATGAGAACCCACAGCCGTTCACTGCCCTGCGCCAAACTCCAGCAGTGCGCGACAATGATTGGAGTGCCCTGGCGGCGGACGATTCTAGACTGAAGATCGCCACCACCCGGATCTTGCGACTCAGGCTTGGCGGGCTCACTGTAGGCGCTATTGGCGCGGACTTTCTTCGCCGCCGCATCGCCCCTCTGCAGGAGAGGGGGAGACCCGCCTAGCTGTTCGGGGGTCCGGCGGACATCATGAGGCTGCGCCTGGGCCTCAACTTCAATTTTACTGTCTTGGAGTTGGATGGGACGCTCAAGGAGCTGTTCAAGCACGACCCCAATCAACCCGAGTGGTTCAGGCTGCCGCAGGGCGTCGTCCCATTATGCAACAACTCCTCGCTCGATCGCATCCGCGCAATGATGCCGGAGTGCGACTCGCATGGAATTATTCCAACTTGGCAGGAGCCCGCCGACGACGTAGTGCAGCAGTTCTTCGATAGCTTGGTGGAGGTGGCGGTCCGCGCCGATGAGCAGAGGATCCTCACTCGCGACACCACCGATGATGAGATGCGGCGCATTGCCACCAGGGCGGAAGAGGCGGCGGCGGCCGCCGCCGCGGGAGAATTTGGGTTTACTGTGGAAGAGGCAGAGGCAGCCGAGGCGGCAAGCCTTGCCGATCGAGATGAGCTTGTCGGGGAGGTCGTCGGCGAGGGAGGGCCCGAAGCCGAATCGAGCGAGCCCGCCGAGCGCGCGAGCGGCCAGCCATCTTCAAGCAACTTGCCGCAAGCGGAGCTCCCAGTGCAGCCCCCAGCTCCACCAAGAAGGCGCCTCCGCAGGACCGAAGACATAGCGGGGCGGCAGACGGGTCAACAGCCACCGCGCCGCGGGACACGCTCCACCGCGACAAGCACCGTTGCTGCGGGAGCATCTCATGCCGCGCCGGCGACTGGAGCGGGGTCTTCTCGGGCCGCCGCTTCTGATCCTGCCGCAGCTCCCGCCAAGCGGCTAAGGGAGCCTACTCCTCCGCCTCGTCGCGCCAAAGGAGGACCGGACTTCGACCTCTCCGCGCTCAGCTCCGACGAGGAGGAAGAGGAGGAAGAAGAGTAAGACTTTTTTTTGTTGTACTTATATTTCTTCGATTCTTGCTGTTTCTCGTCTTGTATCTGATCTGCTTTCTTCTGAACCTTGTT
Source organism: Triticum timopheevii (assembly GCA_963921465.1). Classification (NCBI taxonomy): domain Eukaryota; kingdom Viridiplantae; phylum Streptophyta; class Magnoliopsida; order Poales; family Poaceae; genus Triticum; species Triticum timopheevii. Next base: position 187,642,087 of record OY997262.1, read on the forward strand.
CCTTTTCAGGACTCTGGCCCAGAGAGGGGCGAAGAGGGCCAAGGTCCCCGTGGTTGTCATCGAGGACGATCCTGCTGTGACAACAGAGGGCGCGTCCGAGACCACCTTGTCGGACCCGGCAACTACTCCCCGAAGCAGCCCCCAGCGTAAGTATATAATTTTACTTCCCGCTGTCAGGCGCGCATGGGTGTTCTTTCCTTGCTGATATCTTGATTGTTGGTTTGCTTGTGTAGGAGCAGAACAGGCTCACCAGGAACAATCAAAAACCGCCCCTGAGGTGCTATCTGCTTCGACTACGCCGCCAAGGGAGGATTCCCCGGCATGGGAGCGCTCTCCGGCAAGGGAGAGGTCCCCGGCAAGGGGCAGTTCTCCGGCAAGGGACGGGACCAGTGATCCCCCGGTGGTGGAGCCCATGACTACAGAGCCCAGCACAGGTAATCCTTCTTGTCAGAAAACTTCCCTTGGGTTCTTCTTCTTCTGATCTTCTTTTTGGATATTTGCTTGACTTTTTCTCCCTCTTCCTGTCTTCAGACCCACCTTCCTCAGAGCCAATGGAGACTGAAGCCACCGGCGAGGAGAACGCGCGCGGCAACACTGATGACGCCGCCGCTACCGAGGAGGAGGCCGGCGCTGATGATCCTGCCGGCGAAGAGGCCGCCAAGGCTCCTGGCGCAGGAGCTGGCGAGGGGTCCGGCGATTGCACTGACGACCCTGGGGTCGCAGGAGCGCAAGGCGCTATGCCGACCGCCGATCCCTCCGCCGCTGACGCAACGCCAGGCTCCGAGGAGCCCCAGCCCGACACCTATTTAAAGGCCGGTGACGGTGTCTTCATCAAGCTCCCCTGGGCGTCAAGCTCCAGGGCGCCGGTCGAGGGAGAAGCTTTCGACAGAGAAGTGCTTGCCTCCGCTGGGCTGACAGTGGTTGACGCGCCAAGCAGCAGCAGCGGCGAGTCTAAGGAGGAGCAGCTGCTCCTGAAGCTGGTGTCGCTCTACCGCGCCCGACAAGCCAAAGTGGAATCCCGGGAAGCGCTTGTCGCGCAGGCGGGAGCAGATATTGAGAAGCGTGCAGAGGAGCTCTGGGAACGCAATCAGGAAGCTCTCCGGTCAATTGCAGAGGAGAGGGCGCAGCTTGCCGAGGCGCGGAAGGCCTTCCTCCTCGAGAAGGCTGAAGCCGAAGAGCAGCAGCGACTTGCCGCCGAGGAGATGTCCGTGCGAGAAGGTGAGCTGACGCAGCGGAAGGTCAATCTGGACAGCTATGAGGAGGAGCTTGCCGCGCGCGAGGAGACACTTGGCGGGGCCCTCAAGGAAGTGAAGGATGCTGCTGCAGCTGCCGAGGCCGCCAAGAAGGAGCTGGAGGTGAAGGTGACGCAGCTAGAAGCCACTCTCAAGGCGAAGAATGAAGAGCTTGCCGCGCTCCAGCACGAGCGTGAGAAGGACGCCCTTGCCCATGGTGAGCTGCAGGGTCGTCTCCTCGAGAGGGGCAAAGAGCTGAGCGCCGCCAAAGATTCAAATGCTGATCTGGAGCTGAAGCTGGCCACGCTGACTGAGACGCTGGACGGCGCCAAGAAGCGGGAGAAGGACTTGAAAGAGGAGATCAAGGCCAACGAGGCGCTGCTGACGAGGGCCGCCGAAACCCAGAACACCTTCAGGGACACTGTGGAGCTCTAGACGGAAGGCCTCGTGAACATTGCTGCGGTCATCGACGAGGAGCTGGCGCAATTGGAAATGGAGGGCTTCGGGTACTCCTCCGACGAGAACCTCCAGCCTAGCGCCAAGCTCACTCTGTTCTTCAAGGGCGTGGCGACGGCCCTCCAGCAACTCCGGGAAAGGATCCCAAAGCAGCTGGCCGACGAGTCGCGCATGATCTATGCCAGTGTTCTGGAGAAGGTGTTGGTGAAGGTGGTCTTCCGCAACCCAGGCCTCAACCTCACCAACGTCCTCAAGAAGCTGCTGGCGGGTGCTGATCTTGAAGCTCAAGGCCCTTGTCGCACCCATTGTGGACAAGGTGAATGAAGTCAGGAGGGTTGATGGCGGCCGCGTAGATTAGATCGCCCGTTTCTCCCTTTCCTTGCCGCTGCTAGACATGTTACGAGAACAATCTATTAGAGCGCGGCAAGTTGTCTTCGTAATATAACTTTATTTTGGGCAGTATTTGCTATGTTATCCCCTTTACTTGATTCCTTCCTTTGTATGTTTTTACCCTACGCTTCCAGGGAACTTGCCGGCGCAGGCACCCTTGCCGCGAGCGCTGAATGCGGAACATCAGCAGCCTGCTGGCGGTGCTGCTTCCGGCAAGAAACCTTGTCGCAACTAGTCGCAGCACACTTAAGTTGTTGAGCGGACTCGAAACAAAGTAAGGGCGCAACTAGCTACGAGTTGGTTCCTCCGCGCACAGGTTTTCCATACAAAGCACGGTCGTTCAAGGAAGATAACTTAAAAATTTTTAAAACTGATTGTGCTCAAACTTTGGCAACTTAGCTTTTCTGTCGTTTTCGTCCCGGCAAGGCGATACTTTCTTGAACGACGCCTGGTCCACATCATTATCTTCTCCTTCCCCCCGGTGAACTTGTGGGCGAAGGAACCTTCTCTTTTCTTGAGAGAAAGAAAGAAGAGAAAATAAAGATATGGAGCCTTAAGGCTCGTTATTGCTTACCGGGGGCAAGTGCTGCACAAAGTGTCAGATAATACATGCAAAAAAAATGAAAAAGCATGAAATTTGACAAGATGTGGGGAGCACATGAGCTTTATTTATGCACGGGATCTGCGCCCGGCTTTATACAAAGGGTTACATGCAACAGCGGCAAGGCTTGTACAAAAGGTGGTTGCCGGAACGGGTTCCGGCAACCGCGCCTTATGGGTAAAACTTATGAAGATGCTCAATGTTCCAGGAGTTGCTCACCGGAGAGCCATCTTCGGTCTCAAGGCGGACAACGCCAGGCCTAGTGACTCGCTTCACCCGATAAGGGCCTTCCCACTTTGGCGTCAACTTGTTGGAATTCTTGGCGGATTGAACGCGCCGAAGAACAAGGTCGCCTTCCTCGAGACTTCTGGCATTAACTTTACGGCTATGGTAGCGGCGCAAAGCTTGCTGGTATTGAGCAGCCCGTACAACAGCCTGAAGATGATCTTCCTCAAGGAGCAGCGCGTCATCTTGTCGCAGCTGCTCTTGCTCAAGCTCATCATAAGCGAGCACTCGAGGCGATCCGTATACGAGTTCCGTGGGGAGAACTGCCTCCGCTCCATAGACTAGAGCGAAAGGTGTCTGGCCAGTGGCTCGATTTGGCGTCGTCCTGATCGACCAAAGAACCACCGGCAGCTCCTCGATCCAGTTCTTTCCGCACTTGTGCATCCTGTCGAAAGTCCTGGTCTTGAGCCCGCGTAGCACTTCAACATTTGCCCTCTCCGCTTGACCGTTGCTTCTCGGGTGAGCAACAGAAGCGAAGCAGACCTTGGCGCCAAGATCTTGGACGTATTGCATGAAGGTGCGACTCATGAATTGCGTGCCGTTGTCGGTGATGATCCTGTTAGGGACTCCGAAACGGCAAACAATCGACCTGAAGAACTTGACTGCTGACTGTGCTGTCACCTTCCTCACTGCTTCCACTTCCGGCCACTTTGTGAACTTGTCGATTGCAACGTACAAGTACTCAAAGCCCCCGATGGCTCGGGGAAAGGGGCCGAGGATGTCGAGCCCCCAGACCGAAAATGGCCAGGATAAAGGGATCGTCTAGAGAGCTTGAGCTGGCTAGTGTATCTGCTTGGAATGGAACTGGCACGCTTCACATCTGGTTACTTGTGCAGTTGCATCCTGGAGGGCTGTTGGCCAAAAGAAACCTTGCCGGAATGCTTTGCCGGCAAGTGCTCTTGCGCCAATGTGGTGACCACATATGCCTCCATGTATCTCCGCCAACAGCTCCTGTCCATCTTTCCGGGGAATGCACTTCAATTTCACTCCGTTGAATCTTCTTCTGTACAGTATGTCATCGACAAACTGGTACATACTTGATTGCCGGGCTACTCTCTCCGCTTCTTCTTGCTCTTCAGGAAGTTCTCCTGTCTGAAGGAAACGGACAATCTGCTGTGCCCATGCTAGAGCTTGCGGCTCAACAACAAGGACTAAAGGCACAAATGCTGCTGCGGGAACATCTGCTTCTACGGCAAGAACCTGTGGCTCAGACGGAGCTTGATGTTCCCCGGCAAGCTTGCCGGAGCAAAACTTGTTGGGAGCGTCTGCTTCAACGGAACAAACCCCAGGGATTGTCGGAGCAGACTGCTCCTCAGCACCCTTGGTGTTGATCCTGGGGACCTTCTTGGCGGCGGCTTCGGGAAGCTCTGCCGAAAAATAGTCACCAGAAACCAACTTCCTCTTTTTGTTCTGTCCAGATGATGGTGTTACAGATGGTTGAGTCAGCTTGAGCACAAAGATCCCTGGTTCCATAGGTAACTTTAATGCAGCGCATTTTGACAGGCCATCGGCACCATTGTTCTGGGCTCTCAGAACATGTTCCATCTGCAGGCCGTCAAAATGCTCTTCCAACTTTCTCACTTCATCAATGTAAGCTTCCATCAACGGACTCTGATAATCTTTGTTTACTTGGCGGACGACAAGCTGCGAGTCACCCCTAACAATAAGCTTCTTGATCCCAAGGTCTGCCGCGATCCTGAGTCCGGCAAGCAAACCTTCATACTCTGCAGTATTGTTTGTTGCTTGCTCCTTGGGAAAGTGCATCTGGACCACGTACTTGAGGTGCTCTCCGGTGGGTGCGACAAGTAACACGCCCGCTCCGGCGCCTTGCAGCGAGAAGGCACCATCAAAGTACATGATCCATTCTTTGCTTGCTTCCTTGACGGGGATGCTCGTCTCTGGAGTTTCTTCATCAGGTGTTGGCGTCCATTCTGCTATGAATTCTGTCAATGCTCGGCTCTGGATAGTTGAAGTACTCTCAAACTTGAGGCCAAAGCTTGACAGTTCCAGTGCCCACTCGACAATTCTGCCTGTTGCTTCTGGATTCTGCAATATCCTCTTCAACGGAAAGCGAGTGACAACTGTGATCTCATGCGCTTGGAAGTAATGGCGCAGCTTTCTCGAGGCCATGAGAAGGCCGAAAAGCAATTTCTGCACACCAGAGTACCTTGACCTAGCCCCCTGTAGAAGGGAACTGACAAAGTAAACTGGGCGCTGCACCATCTTCTTTTGCTTCTCCTCTTGTGGCTGGACAGATCCATCCTTGTCGGGACCAGAGCTTGTCGGGGAAGCCCCCTGCTTGCCACCGGACGCACTTGCCGTGGTTGCTGGCTCATCATCCGCCTCCCTTTCCGCTACTAACGCAGCACTAACCACTTGATTGGTTGCCGCTAGATATAGCAGCAACTTCTCTTGCGGCTTAGGTGCGACAAGTATTGGAGTGGAGGACAGGTATCTTTTCAAGTCCTGCAGCGTAGCCTCCGCTTCCGGAGTCCATTTCATTGGACCTTCCTTTTTCAATATTTTGAAAAATGGCAGGGCGCGCTCAGCATACTTAGAGATAAACCTGCTGAGAGCAGCTACGCAGCCGGCAAGCCTTCGCACATCCTTGACGTGCTTCGGTGCCTCAATCTTCTCAATGGCCTTGATCTTGTCGGGATTGGCTTCAATCCCCTGCTGAGATACGAAGAACCCGAGAAGCTTGCCGGAAGGGACTCCAAACACACACTTCTCGGGGTTGAGCTTGAGGTTGATCTTGCGCAGATTTGCAAAGGTCTCGTCCAAATCCTGGATCAGAGTTGCTCTGTCTTTGCTCTTGACCACTATGTCATCCATGTAAGCTTCTACATTTCTGTGCAGCTGTGGCTCAAAAGCTTCATGAACTACCCTTGCAAATGTTGAACCAGCATTCTTTAGTCCGAAAGGCATCCATACAAAACAGTATGTGCCACATGGAGTGATGAATGTGGTTTTCTCCTCATCCTCTTCTGCCATGAAGATCTGATGATATCCTGAATATGCATCAAGAAATGAAAGCAAATCACATCCTGCCGTGGAGTCGACAATCTGGTCAATGCGCGGCAAGGGAAATGGATCTTTGGGACAAGCTTTATTAACATTAGTGAAGTCAATAGAAAGCCTCCATTTTCCGTTCGCCTTGCGCACGACTACAGGATTGGCCAGCCACGTAGGATGGAGCACTCCTCTGACAAGGCCTGCTGCTTCCAACTTCTTGATCTCTTCTGTAATGAATTCTTGGCGCTCCACTGCTTGTTTTCTGACTTTCTGCTTGATGGGCTGCGTGTGAGGAAAGACGGCAAGGTGGTGCTCAATTACTTTCCTGGGAACACCGAGGATGTCAGACGGTTACCTTGCAAACACGTCGACATTCGCCCACAGGAAAGCAACGAGCGCGCTTTCCTATTTAGGGTCAAGCGTGGCACTGATGGTGAAGGTACCACCAGTGCCGTCCTCCTTGGCGGCCACTTTCTTGGTCTCTGGCGGAGCTGCCTTCGCCTTCTTACACTTGCCGGTGGAGCTCGATGGTGCGTCCTCGACGGTAGCGCAGCACTCCGAAGAGGTGCGCTTGCCGGAGTGGGCATCAGAGCTCTTGCCGGACTTGGTCTTCTTCTTCCCCCCGGGAGCTTCAGCGGCAAGTGTCTTGCGATCTGCTGCGGCTGCTGCTTCCCGGTAAATCTTGTCGGTACAGATAAGGGCATCTTTCTTGTTGCCAGGGACAGAGATGACACTTATCGGACCTGGCATCTTGAGCACGTTGTAGGCATAGTGAGAGGCTGCCATGAACTTGGCGAGCGCTGGACGGCCGAGTATCCCATTATAGGGTAATGGGAAATCAGCAACGTCAAAAGTGACTTTCTCCGTCCTGAAGTTTAGCTCGCTGCCAAATGTCACTGGCAACATGATCTTCCCCTTCGGCTTGCTCCTTCCCGGGTTGATTCCTTGGAAAGTGCCGGTCTCTTCGAGCTCGCTGTCGGGGATCTGGAGCTTCTGGAGTACCGCGGAGGAGATCAGATTTAAGCCGGCCCCGCCGTCAACTAGCATCTTTGTGACTTTGAGGTTGCGGATAGTTGGTGAAACCAACATCGGCAAGCACCCGACCGCAGTTATGCGATCAGGGTGGTCCTCAATGTCAAAGATGATAGGCGTGCTGGACCATCTTAGAGGCTTGCGTGACTCAACGGGTGGTTCTGCTGCATTAACTTCCTACACCCACTGTTTGAGCTGGCGGTGCGAAGTATGCAGAGAAGCACCGCCGTCAATGCACAGAACCTCTGTGGCTTTCTAAAACTCTTGCTCGTCGGCCTCATCATCATCCATGTCTTTGTCATCGTCTTCATCTTCATCCTTGTCGCGGCCGCGGGGAGGCCTGTCTCCTTGCCGCTGCTTGGCCTTGCCGCGACGTCCTCCCCGGCCGGGACGCTTCTTGCCGGATCCACCAGTACCTTCCTGGGCTTTCTCCTTGTCGCGTCGCTCGTATTCAGATTTCTGCTGTTCAACAAGCTGCTCAACTTTCTTGCAGCTCTGGAGATCGTGACCCTTGGTACGATGGATCTTGCAGTATTGCTTGTCGGAGCCGCCCTGCTTTTCGGCAGCCGCCACAGGTTCTGCTTCCTTGGCGCCACCTCCGTTGCCGGACTGCTCGACAGCTACCACATCTTTGCCTTTCCTTCTTCTGTTGTTCCGCCGCCGGTTTTTCTTTGCCGGGGCGGCATCCTCACTGTCAGATCCTCCTGCTCCTGCATTCTCCCCGGGGAGTTTCCTCCCTTCCTCAGCACATGCACACTTGTCGGCCAGGGCATATAGCTCACTAACGTCTCTGATCTTGCACATCGCCATTTTCTCCCGCATCCTGCGGTTACGCACGTTCTGATGGAACGCGCTGATGACCGCGGCAGGGTGGACATCTGGGATGTTGCGCTGCACTTGGCTGAATCTTTGAATATACTTGCGCAGAGGCTCTCCTTCTTTCTGGGCGAGCAGATGAAGATCGCTCTCCTGGCCATGGGGCTTGTGGCCTCCTGTGAAGGCGCCGACAAACTGATGGCACAGATCTGCCCATGAGGAGATGGAGTTGTCCGGCAAGTGCATGAGCCAGGATCTGACATTGGGCTTGAGCACCAGTGGGAAGTAGTTGGCAAGGATCTTCTCGTCGCGCCCCCCGGAAGCTTGCACCGCGATGGTGTAGATGCTGACGAACTCCGACGGATGCAACCTGCCATCATACTTCTCTGGTACATCTGGCTTGAAGTTCTTGGTACTGGGCCACTGGACTTGCCGCAGCTCACGAGTGAACGCAGGGCAACCTACCACGTACGGCAAGTCGCCTAGTTCCCCTGGCGCATGCATATCGACAGTGGGCCAACGCGCTGGTCTGATTGCCACCGCGCTTCTCTCCGGCGCTCGATGCGTGTATGAGCGTCCTCTTGCTGTCGTTCTTGAAGAACTTGGTGCTGATCACGACGAGCTCGTGGATCTGATGACGCTGTGGAGTAAGTGTCGAGGTTGACCCGGCGAGTCGGTGATCTTGGCCTTCGGGGCGGGGAGTGCACGGTGGTTGCACCCCCACCAGTCTTGTTGCCATCGGCTCGCGCCTGGGCGTCTTGCCGCGGCTTTGATGTGCTCGGTTGTTGGGGAGTGTCGCCATTGGCGATGCCGATGAGGCTCTGAATGGTGGCCCTCCAACCGTCGATCTTGTCCGCCGTTGGAGGGTAATCCAGGAGCAGTTGAGCTCGAGCCAACGCTTCTTCTGGAGTTTTGGTGGCGGTGGCGAACGGTGCGAGGAGCGGGATATGCTCGGACTTCTAACTATGTTAGAAGGAGCAGGATCCCGTCCAGGCGACCGTATCTTTCTCGTGCCAGCAGGCTGGCGTGCGTGCTGGTCTTGAGCATCCCGAGATCCACCAGCTCGACCTTGATCCAACGAGCGTATGGTACTGCGAGTACCATGACGCTGTCGGTCTCGCGCCTCCTGAGATGGGCGCGGTGCATGTACGGACGCCGAGGTTTGCGCGGCCTTGTCCTTGGACCTGGCGGCAGCTTGAGCTTCCTCGTCGGTGCCCGTTCGTCCGCCTGCGTCTACCTCACCACCCGTTTGCTCCGGTGGCGGTAGGATCGACGTGGACGGCGCAGCCACCTCCGAAGCCTTCTTCTTCGGTGGCACGTCGATGAAGATGATGAAGATCTGGCTCGCGTGAACGCCAGATCGGGTTCACACAACCTCGACGCCCCCTACCTGGCGCGCCAAAGATGTCGTGGGAAACGAACACCTATGGGGGGGGGGGGGGCAGGGCCCCTTTCGGTTCGGCAGGGAGCGGAGGCCGCACGAAGAGCGGATCGAGGCGAAACACACGAGCGATTTTACCCAACTTCGGAGCTCTCCTGAGAGATAATACTCCTACTGCTGCTTTGTGGTTGTATTATGTTCTTGCTTGAGAGCATGGGAGTGTTCTAGTTTCGAATGAGTCGAACCTCCTCTACGTTGCACATGGGCCTCCTTTTATAGGCTCAAGGGGTCACCGACAGGTGGCAACGCATGCAGGGGTAAAAGTGTAAAAGGTGTGGTTGGTACAACTGCTTCTATAGTGGATCCTACCTAACTCTGACGGCAGGGGACAAAGGCATTAAATGCCCATCCGCGTCGCCCAAACAGTGCAGAAAAGCGACCGTTAGGGGCGCCACCGTTCGCCACGATGGCCATCTCGTCATCTCCACTCGCCACCTCGCACCGCTTGGCTGCACAGCTTCTCGCCACGTGTGCCTGGAACGGTCCTGTGGCGACACGTCGACGGATGCGCTGGAGCGTGGGCACAGAGTGGTGGCTTCGCCGAGGCAACCGCCTTGCCGCGGTCGTTGTCTTGTCGCGCCCGGAAGCTTGTCGCTCGCCGGGTGTTGCCGGGATGCGCGGCGCGTCGCGGCAAGTTCCTTGAAATGCCTTGGTTGGGCTTCCCGGCAAGCTCCTCTTGCCAGGGCCTTATCCTTCCCGGCAAGCTCCTCTTGCCGGGGCCTTGTCTTCTTAGTCAAAACACTTTGTTCTTGAATGGCTCCAATAGGAACTACGGAGGATCTTGGCGGCGACCCGGCAAGCCTTGCCGCGGGGCGCTGCGACTGCCCGTGCACAAGTTCGGGATACTAAGGTACCCCTACTTTAGTACACCGACACCCGAGATCCGCCGGTTTTGACACCGACATTGATGCTTTCATTGAGAGTTCCTCTGTGCCATCACCGATAGGAAGGATGCCTCCTCCCGTCTTTAAAGACGGTATCTTCGCCAAAGGAGCCTTGGCCGCTGGCCAAACTATCCGGCTGGGTGGTTTTCTCATGACTGCCTGTTCGGCCACCGCTTCGACGATGACCTCTCGGGTCATCAAAAGCAATCTTCACGTCAACTCGGAATTCGCCGAGCAGCTAGATCCAATAGAGCTCTCGTCCGTAAACGAGCTCTTGGATCGCATCGCCGCCCTGGGAGTCACTACAAACTACAATCAGATTGGGCTTAAAACTGATATGAGAGAGATTAACTCTCCCCAGGTTACCCACCACGTTGCGGTAGTAGAGGAACAACGCGGCGACTCTTCTCCTATATTGAAAACTAATCATGTACGGACTCCCGAATCCTCCATGCCGAATTCCCGCGGAGGGACGGACTTCGATCAAGCACTGAACCTAAAGTCAGGCATCGGACCGGACTCGTTGGACAACGTCCAGCAATCCAAGCTTCCGAATTCGGAAACTTTTCGGCCTTTGAGCCCCGAGATGGGTAGGGTTCCGGACTCAATTCCACCCACCCACCCAGACATATGCGATCTATCTCAAATCCGGCAAGAGCCCACTGAAACAGTACATCATTACTGGGCCAGATTCCTCTGGGTTATGGACAGGATAAAGGACTGCCAAGAGGAAAACGCAATTTCAATTTTCTGCAATAATTGCATGGACGAGGGAATCTTGAACGCCGTCAGTCGCCGTGAAATTACACGCTTCGCCGATCTGGCGTCCATAGTACGAAAGTACTGTGCGATGGAGAGTTTCCGGAAAACCGAAACTAAGTTTTGGAACAATCCGGCCCCGAATACAACCCTAGTCCGTAACAAAAGGGTGCATCACGCTCAGGCACCAGGTACAAAAACCAAAAAGCAAAAACCCCATAAAGGGCACGGAACCGTACTGGAGGGATGGCTCAGCGGACCCTGTAAAATTCACAGTACAGAAGGCGCCACTCCAACACATAGCCTTCGAGCATGTTGGATACTGCGGCAGGTGGCCAAAAGTGGTGAAGAGCTTCTAGCCCCGGAGAGCCACTCCAACAGTACCAGTACGATGTCAACAGTCTTCGAGAATTTCGCATCAAATAATACGCGGAAACGAACAATCCACAGCCTCGCTGAAGTCTACCAAGTAGCAAAACAAATCCATGGAGCGACACGGCCATCACCTTCAACGCCAGCGATGAACCTAAATTTTGAACAGTCCGAGCACCAGCCGCATTGGTTCTCAGTCCAATAGTGGACGGCTTTCGCCTTACCAAGGTACTCATGGATGGCGGCAGCGGATTAAACCTCATCTACGAGGAAACTCTTCAAAAAATAGAAATAGACTGGAGCCGCGTTGAGCGAAGCAGCACAACCTTTCGAGGAATAATCCCTAGCCGGGAAGCACGCTGCACAGGAAAAATCACACTTGATGTGGTGTTCGGCTCGCCGGGCAATTAAAGGTCTGAATAGATCATGTTCCAAGTGGCCCCATTCAACAGTGGATATCACGCTATATTAGGACGGGAGGCATTCACAATTTTTCAAGCCATACCCCATTACGGGTACATGAAGCTTAAGATGCCCGGGCCCGGCGGAATAATCACTCTCGTTAGTGATCCGGACACAGCACTCCACACCGAAAACAAGATAGCCGCATTAGCCCTGGAGGCACTATCCGAAGCCCTAGCTGCAGAGGAACTCGCTGCGCTGCGCTCTATGGTGAATAGGGATGATGTGATACTCGATAAGAGATCCAAGTCCACCTCCTTTAAACCAGCTGACGAAATAGTCAAATTCCAGGTCCATCCAACGGACCCAACAAAGACGGCCTCCATCGGAGCACAGTTGAACCCTGATGTAGACGCCGCACTACGAGAATTCCTTTGGGAAAATTGGGACATCTTTGCCTGGCACCCTTCAGATATGCCAGGAATCCCACGCAGATTGGCAGAACACAGCCTAAACATCCTAAAAGGATTCAAGCCAGTCAAACAGGCTCTTCGGCAATTTTCCGAACCCAAAATACAGGCAATGGGAGAAGAGCTAGCCAAACTACTAGAAGCCGGATTCATCAGAGACATCAAACATTCGGACTGGCTAGCAAACCTGGTAATGGTACCAAAGAAGGATAAATCCTGGCGCCTATGTGTCGATTTTGAAGACCTCAACAAGGTCTGCCCAAAGGATCCCTTCCCCCTTCCCCGCATCGACCAAATAATCAACGCTACTGCAGGGCACAATTCATTGTGCTTCCTTGACGCATACTCCGGCTACCATCAAATTAAGATGGCGGAGGCGGACCAAGCCGCAACGGCATTCATTACTCCATATGGACCATTCTGCTTCAACACGATGCCCTTCGGACTAAAAAACGCCGGCGCAACATATCAGCGCATGATTCAGACATGTCTGGCTACCCAGATCGGCAAAACAGTAGAGGCATACGTAGACGACGTAGTCGTCAAAACCAAACACGTCGAAACTCTAGTAGACGATTTGCGGCTCACATTCGACAACCTCCGAGCATATGACATCAAGCTGAATCCGGAAAAATGCATTTTCGGCGTACCAGCCGGAAAGCTCCTGGGCTTCATCGTATCCAGCAGAGGAACTGAAGCAAACCCAGCCAAGATCCGAGCTCTGTCACAGCTGGATATTCTAAAAGACCTCAAACAAATACAAAAATTGACTGGATGCGTGGCGGCTCTAAGCCGCTTCATCTCCCGTTTGGGAGAAAAGGCATTGCCCCTCTATCGCCTCCTCAGGCGCACCGAACACTTCGAGTGGACGGATGCGGCCACCGCCGGACTCGAAGAAATAAAAACCATATTGGCAACAAATCCGGTCCTGGCTGCGCCCAACCTGGGCGAACCAATGTTGTTATATATCGCGGCAACACATCAAGTTGTAAGCGCGGTGCTCGTCGTCGAATGAGAAACAGAAGGGCATAAATTCCCTCTTCAAAAACCAGTGTACTACGTATCCACTGTCTTAACTCCCTGCAAGTCCCGTTACCCGCACTATCAAAAGATAGCGTACGCGGTGTTCATGGCATCCCAGAAGCTCCGACACTACTTTCAAGAGTGTTCGATAACAGTGGCCTCCGAAGTGCCCCTTAACGACATTATAAACAACCGCGACGCGACGGGCATGATTGCAAAATGGGCCATTGAGCTCTTACCATTCGATATAACTTACAAACCTTGGCGAGCTATAAAGTCGCAAGTCTTGGCTGACTTTGTCACTGAATGGACTGAAGCCGAACTCCCTAAAGAGTGCGGTGCATACTCCAATTGGATTATGCATTTTGACGGCTCCAAAATGTTGGCCGGCTTGGGGGCTGGCGTCGTATTGACGTCCCCAACCGGGGACACAGTCCAATACGTACTTCAGATAATGTACACGGACTCCAACAATGCAGCTGAATACGAGGCCCTCCTACATGGCCTCCGGATGGCAATCTCCATGGGCATTCAACGCCTAGAGGTGCACGGGGATTCAAACCTTGCAATATCCCAAGTAAATGGAGACTTTGACGCCAAGGATCCGAAAATGGCAGCCTATCGTAACGCTGTCCTAAAAATGTCAGCTCGGTTCGAAGGACTTGAATTCCCCCACGTAGCCCGGGATAATAACCAAGCAGCCGACATATTGGCACACATCGGCACGAAACGCGACACTGTCCCTCCAAACATCTTCCTGGAACGGCTCTTTAAGCCATCCGTACTATGGGAAGAGGAGTCCAGAAATAACAACCCGGAAGCAGCCGCACCACCCAACACAGAACAATCTGACATAATTGGCGGCTCAGCCAATGAAATAACACCTTCAGCCCACGAAATAATGGCAGTAATTGCCCCGTGGACAGAGCCATTCCTAGCCTACTTAATTAGGCAGGAACTTCCCGAAGACCAAAATGAGGCCCACTGCATAGTTTGGCGATCTAAAGCCTACAAGGTCCACGAGGGAGAACTTTATAAGAAAAGCACAACCGGAGTCCTTCAAAGGTGTATCTCCGAAGAGGAAGGGCGAATCCTTCTGGCTGAAATTCATGCCGGACTAGGCGGACACCACGCTGCAGCCCGGGCCCTTGTAGGCAAGGCATTCCGTACAGGATTTTATTGGCCGACGGCCCGGGCAGATGCTCAGGACTTAGTCCAAAGATGCGTTGATTGTCAGCTCTTTGCTAATCAGAGCCATATGCCACCCACCGCCCTCAAAACCATACCCATTACCTGGCCGTTCGCGGTCTGGGGGCTTGACATGGTTGGACCACTTAAAGGGGGAACCCACAAGCAAAAATACCTACTGGTCATGGTGGATAAATTCACCAAGTGGATAGAGGCTAAGCCAGTTAAAACGGCAGAGTCCGGACCAGTGATAGACTTCATATCTGGGGTAGTACACCGTTATGGCGTCCCCCACAACATCATTACCAATAACGGCACGAACTTCACGGCCGATGAGGTCAAACTATGGTGCAAAAATATGGGCATTAAGCTCGACTACGCTTCAGTTTACCACCCTCAAACCAACGGTCAAGTGGAATGAGCAAATGGTCTAATAATGAGCGGCATCAAACCTAGGCTAGTGCGGTCCCTTACGGAATCCAATACGCACTGGGTAGAGGAGCTCGACTCCATACTCTGGGGGCTGCGGACCACGCCAAACCGTACTACCGGATTCACACCATTCTTTATGGTATACGGCGCAGAGGCAGTTTTTCCCTGCGACATAATTCATGACTCACCTCGAGTGCGCATGTACGAAGAAAGAGAAGCCGAGCTGGATCGGCAGGACAGCTTGGACGCATTGGAGGAGGAACGCGACGTGGCAAAGGCCCGTTCCGCATTCTATCAGTAGCAAGCTCGAAGATATCAAAGCAAAGAAGTATGGGCTAAAACTTACAATGTTGGCGAACTAGTTCTGCGCCTGCCGGACAAGAAAAAGGACAAACTCAAGCCAAAACGGGAAGGTCCCTTCATCATCGACCAAGTCCTAACCGGCGGAGCATACCGTCTACGGAACGCATCCGATAATCGACTCAAGCCGAACCCATGGAACGCAGCCCGCCTCCGAAGATTCTACGCCTAGCGCCGGACTAAGAGTTCGTCTCCTTCCTCCACATTTTCCAATTTAGCTGTCTTTTGTTTCTCTCCCTTCTCCTACCTTTTTCATAAAAGCCCTTGAGGGCCCATTCGTGCATTGTTCGCACACACCTGATGTGCTACCCGCACTCATTATACCTGGGGGCTTCTCTAACAAGAAGCTTACTCATAAGGGCTTCATGCCCAGCACATGTGTCAAACTTCCACATGTACCTTTTATTCACCATTATATGCATCAATATGACTTAAGTTTTGGCCAAGCTGGGTTGCCTGGCTCCTGTGCTTACCCCTACGTTCCCGATTGTTCAGCTAGGAGGTAAAGGGAGCACCTCTGCGATTGTTACTGCCGGGTCAGCCGGATGTGTACCTCAGACTGGGTGAAGCCGAAAGCTAGCGTTCTTAAGAGAATATTCGGTCGGTGACTTGAAAGACGATTTTTTAAACATTTATCTATCTGCCCCCAGATGCTTTCCTGCTTTTTTTCGCAGTCCGGACATGCACTTTAGGGCATGCCTCCCAGGGAAAGGAACCCTTAACGGAACTATTCTCCCTGGAAGATGTTTCTTACTAACCATGTAATATAACATAACTAGTTGGGCACTTGTCTGATAAAGCACTAATGACCCCTACGCCGGGTCTCCATGCATGCCCCGGTTTTGTCATAACCGAGAAGGTATTCGGACACACTTCGGACTCTAGGGTCCCGAGGTCGAAGCGGAAAGGTCGGCAAAGACAAACGATCTACAATCCGGCTAGAAGGCATTTTACATGTCATTTTAAATACATCGTCAAATTGACCGACTGTACTCCTCCTCAATCCCGTCTAACAGGCTGTCTAATTTACAGTCCCGTTGGGAATACTTAGCAGCCAACTCTACTTGGCCGTACACTAAGCTCACAGGGATCTCCTTCCCATCGGGCCCCACAGGTCCAACCTCGGCCATGAGGTTTGGATCCGCCTTCTTGTACCGCGTCTTCACCATGGCCCAGGCCTCCCTGGCACCTTGACGGCAGGCTGATATCTTCCATAAGCGGAAGCGCTGCCGTGCTCCCTGAAGCTTCTCCGAAAGCTCCCCAAGGCCCTCGGGTAGGGAGACGGATGGCCATAGGGCCTGGACGACGCCACTCACCGCCTGCCGAACACGTTCGAGCAGTTGCACCAGCTCGGGAAGTTGGTCACCCGTCGAAACGGGCATTTCCTCTGCAGGGTGACCTATGAGCGCACCTACAAGACATATTTCTGTCAATAGGCTTCCTCGCCGAACTCTTCTTTTCAAAAGAATTCACTCAAGCACTTACCATAGATGCCGCGACGAAGCCGCTAATTCTCCTTCACGGAGCCAGACAGCTCGGCCTGAAGACCTTTCAGCTCTTCCCCAAGCTGGGTGTGGGCATCCTGGAGTTTGTTCCTCTCCTGCTGTACCTTCATAAGCACCCTCTCGCCGGCCTTCAGCTGGCGCAGTAGGTGTTGCTTGTCCGGATCCAGTCCGGCAACATCTGCAATATCATTGTCAGACTTACACGCACGCCGCACACCGCTTATCTTTTTGAAATAATGTGTTACCAGGAGGGGTCTCTGTGTCTCCTCCTGCGGCAGCAAGTGCGGCCTCAAGTTGGGCCTTGCACTCTTGTAGCTCCTGGGACAATTGGGTATTCTTCTCTGTAAGATCCTGCACATTAAAAAGATCCTTAAATCAGTTATTTTAACTACTTTAAGTCTCGGGGGCTACTGGCATATACCACTATTATAATCCCTCACCCGTATGTCTTTTACATACTGCTCCGTGGCTCTGGTCAAACCATCTTGAGCAGCACGGAGGTGCGCGTCTCCCGCATTAAAGGCATTCAACGCCTCAGGGGAGAGACACGCGTCACGAAAAACTATCCGGCGGCGCCTATGGTTCATGGCGCTCTCCACCTCAGACCTGGTGGCGGACAGCCTGTCGGCATCCTCCGTTGAAGGAGTATCCGGCTCGCGCCTTGTGCTCGCCTCCCCCTCCGGACGAGGTGGTGGAGCTTGGCTGGCGGAGGCTTGGGCGGCAACCTCGCCGGGCACAGTCCGGCGAGCGCTCTTTTTCCTGAAAAAGTCATGAGCATTAATACACCCCCTAGGAATCTTTTCCTAAATAACGGTCGCGAGCTATACCGTTGCGGTGACATTTCGATTCGCACCGCACCCCTCTTCCGTCTGCGGGGTCGGACTGACCCTTGTTGGTCAGCCGCCGCGGGTTCGGCTTCCCGTCCTGAAGGCACCTCCTGCAAGACACCGTTGTATACAGTGGTTAGGAATGCGCAAGGATGAAATAATGGTGTCAGGACTTCGGTCATAAGTACCTGGGAAGACGGTAACAGGCCGGGGTAGTCATTCGTAATGGCGACTAGAGCATTGTCCATGCTGAGTTGGTGGAACACCCCGTCGATTAGCTCCACCTTTATGTCCGGATCCTCTTCGGAGGTCGGATCAAGGGATCTTCCTGGATCCTCGGGTTGCGGAGCCGGACTATGTATGCCCTCCACATCCCGACGCAGCTCCTGCGTCGAAATCGTAAAGTAAGGTACTTAAACTTTGAAAGCATGGGTCGGATAAATAAAATGTCTGCTTACCCAGTGCCGAGGGTTATTCATGGAGAACCCATTCAATGGGCTCGTCTGGAGGAAGTCCTCCTTCTCCCCCTTGTACAGGCCGGACAGAATCTTCACCAGATCTTCGGCCGATTCTGGCCCTTTGCGGCCATGACGGGTGGCATCATTTTCCCCGTTGAAATCCCACATGGGTGGCCCCTGTATTGCAGTGGCTGCACCCCCCGCATTATGCACGTGGCCATGACTCCAATCATGGTCAATCCGGAATGGGCCAGCAACCTTATCCGGCCCATCAAATAATGAACGCCCTTGTCTTCCTCCAGTTGAGGGCTCCGCGGGCGCCAACTTAGGCGTTTCTTCAGAGGAGCCCTATTGAACTCTGGGAGGCCGATCCGAACTGGGTCCGGCAGTGGAGCCTCTTCTACATAGAACCATTCTGAAGGCCAGTCTTCGGACGCCTTCTTTGGGGTTCCAGATGGATATCCGGTCCCGGTGATGCGCCATATTTCGGCACCGCCCACTTGATATATTGACCCCTCGTGAGAACGGGGTACGAGGCAGAATAGCCTCTTCCACGGTGCAAAATGGGGCTCGATGCCCAGGAACAGCTCGCAAAGAGCTACGAAACCCGCGATGTGCAGAATAGAGGCGGGCGTGAGGTGATGGAGCTGGAGTCCATAGAACTCCAGAAGCTCGCGGAGGAACGGATGTACGGGAAATCCAAGCCCCCTTATTAAATAGGGGACGAAACACACCCGCTCTCCCTTAGAGGGGCTAGGGGTGGCCTCAGCTTGCTTCCCATCTTTGTAGGTGGCCAGCCCGGCTCGAACCGGGACCATAAAGGCTGGAGGAAGATATCCCTCCGCTTGAAGCTTCACCAGCTCGTTATGTGGAACTGAACATCTCCTCCAATCTCCTGGCGGAGGGCTGGGAGCACGAGAGGAGGAGCCGCGTCGACGGTCCATGATGGAATGGGTTTTAGGTCAGAAGCGCTCCAATGAGTACTCGCGGAAGGAGGATGGTGTGATTTGGATCTGGATTCTTATCTCTCTTATAGGCAGATTATTTGCACAGCTAGGGGGTAAAACATAAAAGATACCCTAGCTTTTCGCATTCGTGCAACGCGTGGAAGAGGGCCATTATTGGGCGTGGAAGCCAAGGAACGCAACATTTGTAAGGGAGCCGGACACTATTCGACAAGCACATGGAATTTGGAGGAGAACCCGCCTTGCAACGCCGAAGACTATATATGCGCTAGACTTGTCGTCATTGAAGCCTGGTTCGGGGGCTACTGAGGGAGTCCTGGACTAGGGGGTGTCCGGATAGCCGGACTATCATCATCGGCCGGACTCCAAGACCATGAAGATACAAGATTGAAGGCTTCATCCCGTGTCTGGATGGGACTTTCCTTGGCGTGGAAGGCAAGCTTGGCGATACCGATATGTAGATCTCCTACCATTGTAACCGACTCTGTCTAACCCTAGCCCTCTCCGGTGTCTATATAAACCGAAGGGTTTTAGTCTGTAGGACGAACAACCATTACAACAATCATACCATAGGCTAGCCTCTAGGGTTTAGCCTCCTTGATCTCGTGGTAGATCCACTCTTGTACTACCCATATCATCAATATCAATCAAGCAGGAGTAGGGTTTTCCCTCCATCGAGAGGGCCCGAACCTGGGTAAAAACATCGTGTCCCTTGTCTCCTGTTACCATCCGCCTAGACGCACAGTTCGGGACCCCCTACCCGAGATCCGCCGGTTTTGACACCGACAACCGGCATTATAGGTTAAAAATTCTTCAGCATACATTAGCCCCCAAGTGTCAAATATCTTTGCTTGCAAAGTGATTGAGACTTAATATTATCATACCATGATTTTAATTGTAACCCGGCGTCATTGCAGACCACCATAAGCCAATTTGAGTCAGAGATTGCTGACCTGAAGAGCCGTCTGACAGCTCAAGAACATGAAACCCAAAAGGCCAACTCCAAATTTGAATTCAGCATCTCTGAACAAGAGAAGTTGAAGAAGAATTTTGAGTCAGAGAAGAAAATCTAGGCTGATGAGAAGGCTTCACTGGTGACCCGGGCCGAGACAGCAGAGGCATCACTTGCAGAAGCAACAACCGAGCTGTCCGACTTAAAGCGCCAGATATCTCAAATGGTCTCAGCCATCTTTGGTAAGTTACTGTACATAACCTCAAACATTGTAATTCTTCCTTTGATGACTATTGTAATTGTTATCTCCGGCTCACTTTACGTTTGTGAACACAGGCCCCAGGAGCACCAACCTCAAGCAGAACATGCTGATCAAACTTAAGGCTGTTTACACTCTAGTGGAGCAACTGTACACCGGGTCACAATGTGCTTTGGCCGTTGTAGCTTTATCAAATAACACTCCCCACCTTCTGCAAGACGTGCTGAAGTGCCTCGCTGTGCTACCTCAGCGGATCCAAGATTTAAGGCGGGCGTCCTCAAGAGCCGGGGCCGTAGCCGCGTTGAGCCGGGCAAAGGCATGGATTCCAGAACTAGACCCGGCCGACCTCGCCCTTGGATACCCAAGTCTGAAGGAAGATGGTACCGTATTTGATGATCAGGATTTCACCGCCTGCGTCAAAGACATACGTCCCATGGCTACCCTCATTGGGAACGACACTGACCTTACCAAATATTCGCCGGGCTATGACAGTGAGAACCGGAGAATTCCAACACCTCCATATGATCAAGTCAGCCTGATCCCTCCAATTCGTAAGCATACCTTTGCCCCTGAAGTGGACCCAGCTGGTTTAATAGATGATGAAGCTGAGTTTGAAGCCTTGAGTGGCATTGACTGGACCTCGTCAACCTTCCAGGACAAAGCAACCGACGGAGAGGCGGAGAAGGATGACCCGGAATCTTCAAGCCCGCCGAAGGAGTGAACCGCCAGGCGTTTTATGACTTTGCAAAAAACAATGCTCCATTTATTCAGACTCGGGGAGTCTTGTAATAGGGTAGTAAAAACCTCTCAATGTTTGTCATGCCTTCGCGCATGTTTATGGCACTTTAACACTTTCGTAAGCCGCCGTCGCTATATATATTTCCAGCCTATGTGGATCCTTTATTTCCTTGATGTTAAAATTGCCTGCCTTATCCTGCAATCCCCTTGGTAATCTCGCCTGCGTATGTGATCTTCACCATGTGGTTAACTTCAACTCCTGAAAGTCGGAACATGTAATGTCCACCTGGCACTTAACAACCTGGGGTTATCAATATTAAGCCAGAAAAACAAAAAACCACCTCATAGTGCTTGCAAAAAAGGTTTCAAAATAATCAAATAATTATACTTATGAAATATAATGGATAATAAACAATATTGAAAGGCTTCTGATTTGAATACGATCAGTAAACCGCTCCAAAGGGGTTAAGCTAAGATTCGGATACGATCATATAGCCCCCAGTGGCTTTGGTGATGCCGATCAAATGGGTATCGACAGCTATGTTCTCTTTGGTTCGAATACGACCTATGTTTGAACAGGAAGCCCCCAAGTGACCATAAGAGTTGTTTAATGACGCTGATTCGAATACTATCCACATCAGACCCAAAGGGGTTAAGCTATGATTCAAATATGATCAAGAAGCCCCCCAAGTGGGTTTGGCAGTATGCAAATCAAAATGGGTATCGATAGCTATGTTCTCTTTGGTTCGAATACGACCTATGTTTGAACAGGAAGCCCCCAAGTGATCATGTCTAGATTCAGATATGATCATAAGCCAGACCAAAAGGAAAGCCGGATTCAGGTATGATCCGCTCCCTGTTGGTTGTTTTCACCACCTGATAAAGAAAACATATACACTGTTGAGGATAAAAAGGACAGAGGTCCTGCTTTATTGCTTTATATAATATATACACTGTCAAAATATATACATTTTGAGAGCCGGTGGCTTAATTATAGTAAGGCCGGAGATGGGCGATATTCCACGGCCGGCGGGTCTCCTCCTCCGACTTACGTGAGTCTTTGTGCTCTCGAACATCAATGAGGTAGTATGACCCGTTGTGCAGATTCTTGCTGACCACAAAGGGTCATTCCCAAGGTGGGGATAGCTTGTGCATGTCAGACTGATCCTGGATGAGCCAGAGTACCAAGTCGCCTTCCTGAAAGGTTCTGCTCCTAACCCGGCGGCTGTGATAGCGGCGCAGGTCTTGTTGATAAATCACCGAGCGGGCTATTGCCAAGTCTCACTCCTCATCCAACAAGTCAAGTGCATCCTGACGAGCTTTTTCATTGTCAGCCTCAACGTAAGCCGCCACGCGGGGAGAATCGTGCCGGATGTCACTTGGCAGAACTGCCTCTGCACCATACACCATAAACAAAGGTGTGTAGCCTGTAGATTTGTTAGGCGTAGTGTTGATGCTCCACAATATAGAGGGTAACTCCTCCACCCAATAACCCGGAGTCCGCTTTAAGGGGACAAAGAGCCGGGGCTTGATACCCTTCAGGATTTCTTGATTAGCTCTTTCTGCTTGACCATTGGATTGAGAATGAGCAACAACCGAGACATCAAGCCGGATATGCTCTCATTGACAGAACTCTTCCATGGCACCCTTGGAGAGATTAGTGCCATTATCAGTTATAATGCTGTGTGGAAAACCAAAACGAAAGATCACCTTTTTCATGAACTGAACCGACGTGGCTGCATCACACTAGCTGACTGGCTCTGCCTCAACCCACTTTGTAAACTTATCCACTGCCACCAGGAGGTGTGTCTTTTTATCTTTAGACCTCTTGAAAGGCCCAACCGTGTCAAGCCCCCAGACTACAAACGGCCAAGTGATTGGAATCATCCTCAACTCTTGAGCCGGCACATGAGCTCGTCGTGAGAACTTTTGACAACCGTCACATTTACTGACCAGATCTTCCACATCAGCATGAGCCATCAGCCAGTAAAAGCCATGACGGAAAGCCTTAGCCACAAGAGATTTTGACCCAGCATGATGGCCACAATCCCCTTCATGGATCTCACGAAGTATCTCTTGGCCCTCCGCAGGCGACACACAGTGTTGAAACGCCCCAGTGACGCTTCGGTGATGTAACTCGGCATGAACAACCGTCATAGATTTGGACCGCCTGATGATTTGTCTTGCCAAGGTCTCATCCTCAGGAAACTCTCCCCGGGTCATATAGGCCAAATATGGTACTGTCCAATCCGGGATGACGTGAAGAGCTGCCACCAGCTATGCCTCCGGGTCTGGCACTGCTAGTTCTTCCTCTGTAGGCAGCTTGACAGAAGGGTTATGCAAAATATCGAGAAAGATGTTAGGCGGCACCAGCTTACATTGAGATCCCAGCTGGCTTAAAGCATCTGCCGCCTCATTCTTCCTTCGATCAATGTGCTCCACTTGATAACCCTTGAAGTGCCCAGCCACAACATCTACTTCACGACGATAAGCCGCCATGAGAGGATCCTTGGAGTCCCACTTGCCTAATACCTGTTGGGCCACGAGATCTGAATCGCCCAAGCACCTTACCCGGATTAAGTTCATCTCCTTAGCCATCCAGAGACCATGGAGCAAAGCCTCGTACTCAGCTGCATTGTTAGTACAAGGAAACATAAGCTGGACCCGTCAAAGTGAATCGTCCAATACGTGTTATCTGGCTTCTCCTCAGGTGCCTGCAACTCTGTCCAATCATTGATAAAATCCACCAAGGCTTGAGACTTGATAGCAGTACGTGGCATATATTTCAAACCATGAGGCCCAAGCTCAATAGCCCACTTGGCGACTCGTCCTGTGGCTTCCCTATTCTGGATGATGTCTCCCAAGGGGGCAGAACTTACCACAGTTATAGGATGACTTTGGAAGTACTGCTTCAACTTCCGGTTTGCCGTAAACACTCCGTAAACAAGTTTCTGCCAATGTGGATACCTTTGTTTAGACTCAATGAGCACCTCACTGATGTAGTAAACCGGCTGTTGAACCGGATGCTCCTTGCCAGCTTCCTTATGCTCTACCACAATGGCAACACTGACGGCTCGTGAGTTAGCAGCCACATATAACAGCAACGGCTCCTTATCAATGGGAGCCGCAAGGACCGGCGGCTCTGACAACTGTCTCTTCAAATCATCAAAGGCAGCATCAGCAGCATCACTCCAGACAAAGGTGTCTGTTTTCTTCATCATCTGATACAGTGGTAGGGCCTTCTCACCCAACTGGCTTATGAACTGGCTTAAAGCAGCAACACGACCTGCCAGTCGCTGAACATCATTGATACACGCCGGTTTAGCCAGAGAGGTAATCGCCTTGATCTTCTCTGGATTAGCTTCAATGCCTCTGTTTGAGACCAGAAAACCCAATAGCTTGCTTGCAGGTACACCAAACACACACTTGGCCGGGTTAAGCATCATCTTATAAACCCGGAGATTATCAAAGGTTTCTTTTAAGTCAGATATCAAGGTTTCCTTCTCTCTAGATTTCACCACGATGTCATCCACATAAGCATTAACATTACGCCCGCTTTGATCGTGTAGATAGTTCTGCACACATCGCTGATAAGTCGCCTGAGCACTCTTGAGCCCAAATGGCATAGATACATAACAGAAGGCTCCAAACGGAGTGATGAAAGCCGTCTTCTCCTGGTCCTTAACTGCCATTTTGATCTGATGATAACCATAGTAAGCATCCAAGAAGCTCAATCGTTCACAACCTGCCGTAGCATCAATGATTTGATCAATACGGGGGAGAGCAAAGGGATCAGCCGAACAAGCCTTGTTTAAGTCCGTGTAATCCACACACATCCGCCAGGTGCCGTTCTTTTTAAGCACAAGCACCGGGTTAGCCAACCACTCCGGGTGAAAAACTTCAACAATGAACCCGGCCGCTAAGAGCCGGGCAACTTCCTCTCCAATAGCTTTCCGTCTCTCTTCGTTAAACCGTCGAAGAAACTGCCTGACCAGCTTATACTTCGGATCAATATTGAGAGTGTGCTCAGCGAGTTCCCTCGATACACCCGACATGTCAGAAGGTTTCCATGCAAAGATGTTCCAGTTCTCACGGATGAACTCGATGAGCGCGCTTTCCTATTTAGGATCCAAATTGGTACTGACGCTGAATTGCTTAGAAGAGTCGCCTGGGGTAAAGTCAACAAGCTTCGTCTCAGTGGCCGATTTAAACTTCAACGCTGGGTCATGCTCTGTAGTTGGCTTCTTCAGGGAGGTCATATCCGCCGGGTCAACATTGTCTTGATAAAATTTGAGCTCTTCTGCTGCACAGGCAGACTCAGCATAAGCCGCGTCGTCTTCCTCACACTCCAAGGCTACCTTTCGACTCCCATGCACAGTGATGGTGCCCTTGTGACCCGGCATCTTGAGCTGCAAATAAATGTAACACGGCCGTGCCATGAACTTAGCATAAGCCGGCCGCCCAAACAGAGCATGATATGGGCTCCTGATTTTGACCACTTCAAACGTCAATTTCTCAGCCCTGGAATCATATTCATCTCCAAAGGCCACTTCCAGCTCAATCTTGCCAACTGGGTAAGCCGACTTACCAGGAACCACTCCATGGAAAACAGTGTTGGATGTCCTCAAATTCTTATCAGTCAACCCCATGCGTCGAAAGGTCTCATAATAGATGATATTAATGCTGCTACCTCCGTCCATGAGTACCTTAGTGAATTTATATCCACCAACCTGAGGTGCTACCACCAAGGCTAACTGACCTGGATTATCCACCCGTGGAGGGTGATCTTCTCTGCTCCATACAATGGGCTGTTCTGACCACCTCAAATAACGAGGAACTGCCGGCTCAACAGAATTCACGGCCCTTTTATGAACCTTCTGGTCATGTTTGCATAAGCTAGTGGTAAACACGTGATACTGTCCACTATTCAACTGCTTCGGATGGCTTTGATAACCCGACTACTGCTGCTGTTGCTCTCCTTGACCAGACTGCTGTTGATTATAACCGCCTTGATGTCCCTGAAAGCCGGAGTTTGAACCGCCGCCCGGGCCATGAAAACCGCCAGCTCCTGAACCGTCGCCGGACCCAGAATTTCCACCAAACGCGTTGGAATTCTTAAAAGCTTTCATGATCGTGAATCTTTCCATAAGTGGGTGGCGGGTCGTTCCCGGGTGCCGTGTCTCGGGCAAGGCTCATTGAGCAACTGCTCAAGAGATGGGCCTGACCCGCCAGATCGAGGGGGCGGCTTGCCCTTATGTCTCCGATTGTTACCTTGTGCATTAGCGTTGGCCACAAACTCCGGGTTACCATCCGCCTTATGCTTATTGCCACCTTGATTCATCGGGTTATGCTGCTGACCCTTTCCGTTGCCGTTCTTCTTTCCCTTCCCTATCTTTTCCTCATCATACGCGGGATCCTTCGTACTATCAGAGTCGGCATATTTGACTAAAGCCGCCATCAGCGTACCCATATCGTTGCAATCACGCTTAAGGCGCCCCAGTTTCTGCCTCAGCAGCTCAAAGCGGCAATTCTTCTCCAACATGAGGACTGCAGAGCCGGCATCCATCTTGTCAGATGAATGTATTATCTCCTTGACCCGACATACCCAATGAGTCGTGGATTCACCCTCCTCCTGCTTACAATTTGTCAAGTCCACAATCGACATAGATTGCTTACAAGTATCTTTGAAGTTCTGGATGAAACGTGCCTTTAACTCGGCCCATGAACCAATGGAATTGGGTGGCAAACCCTTTAACCAAGATTGGGCCGTTCCATCTAACATCATGGTGAAGTACTTAGCCATTGCTGCGTCGCTGACCTCCAATAGCTCCATGGCCATCTCATAACTTTCGATCCATGCTCCGGGCTGTAAATCGGCCGTGTAATTCGGCACCTTTCGAGGTCCCTTGAAGTCCTTGGGTAGGCGCACATTACGCAGAGCCGGTACCAAACAAGGAACACCGCCGGTTCTAGTGGCTATTCCCGTCTCAATGGAAGTCATCGGATACTCTGGGAAATCTTGATGAGCCGTCTGTTGAGCCGCTAGCTGAGCCGCCCACTCGTTCTCCCGATGTACTCAGTCCTGCATCGGATTATAACCACCGGGCTGGTTACAGCGCTGGGCGTTGCTTAACAAAGCTTCAGACTCCATGTGCCTGCTGTAACTCGGACTCCGGTTTTGACGAGGCGGTGCTAACCAAGGCAGAGGAGTTGAATGAATCCTGTCCCGGCTGTAAGAATAAGTCTCTTTCTGAGCCAGGGCCATGTGGAGAAGTTCTCTGACCCTCCGGGTCTCCACCGCTGTCGGGTCATCACTGTCCGCGGGGAGAGCCGCCGAGCGCGCCGATGCTGCGATTAAGTTCTCCATGGGGTTGGAAAAATGACCCGGCGGTATCGGCACGTAACGGGGCGGAGCCATACTCCCATAAGGAGGTGCCATCTCCCGAGGCTGAGCCGGTCCTCCTATTCCGGCTGTCATAAACTGATTTGCATTTGGCGGGTTACCTGGACCGGCTCCGGGTGTAGCGAAAAGATTCCGAGGATCATAAACTGGAGGTAAACGGGACTGGGATTTCTGATGTCTCCTCCTCATCACCTCGTTGGACGTGTTTAGGCTCATCGTGAGCTGGTAGGCTTCTGACTGTAGCCGCTGCACCCGTGCATCTAGAGCCGCCCGCTCTGCGGCTAATCTAGTGTCTTCAGCTGCCAAGGCCTCCTTGGCCAGAGCTATCTCCTCACGCACCCGCGCCACTTCCGCGTCATGCTCATATTTATTTGCGGGAATAACCGTAGCTGTTGACAGGGCCGTAAGCTTGTCCATGAGATCTATCTGCACCTGAGCCGGCGGGCGCACAGGGCCTCCTACCCCGGCTGCCCCCGTCCCAGACGTTATTGCTGTAGCAGCTGTAGAATTTTGGCCGGGTTGAGTCCCAGCCATGAAGATTCCTGCCCATCTTGGCGGCTCATAGGGGTCCAGTATACTAGTGCCATCGGAACAGCCCCCAAGCACGCCGTCTTGCACTTGGTATAGTGAATCGGTTGAATCGGCGGACGAATCACCGTCCGAGAGGACGACCGTCTCACCACCATCTTTAGATCCTTCAGAAAGTTCCTCTCCGTGGATGCAGCCCACGAAGGCATGCTTCACGACGGGTTGAACTCGGGCCTTTCTCGCATGCTGAGACGTCTCGACGAGGTCGGTGCAGTTGTCCGGCTCAGGGCCCGGTTCACCGATCCGGCCGATGAAGACGTGGATTCCGCTGAAGGGGACCCGGTACCCGTACTCAATTGAGCCGGCGTCAGGGCCCCAGCCTTCGTCGTCGATGTAGATCTTGCCGCGGCGACTCTTGGTCGTCCGGCCCACTACGTATCCCTTGAGCCCTTCGAAGTTACCCTTCAAGAACTCAAATCCACCGTGCGCCAGCCCCACGGTGGGCACCAACTATCATGGAATTGTCATGTCAGATGTCCTCGTGAAAGGACTTAGTTGTGGAGCCATCGCAACTAGGAAGCTTGAAGGGGTTAATTGGGACAAAGGACACGAGAGGTTTATACTAGTTCGGCCCCTTACGGTGAAGGTAAGGCCTACGTCTAGTTGGGTTGGTATTGATGTTTCGATGACCAGGGAGCAAGATACGCTATGCCCGGCTCTCGATGAGTTGTTTCTTGCCCTAAGCCGCTAGCGGGTCGCCCCCTTATATACACGGGTGGACGCCCTGCGGCTTACAGAGTCCTGGCCGGCTTATAGACAGTGTCCGGCTCGGTGACTAGTTAAATCTACCTTATGATACAAGTCATGCCATTATAGCGGTTTACTACGACAGGCCTTAAGTCGCCTGTGGGCCTTAGGCCCTTTACTGAACCGCCATCTTCATGCTTGGTCTTGGGCTTCTTTCTGGTGAGTCTTCTTTGCGTAACCCGGCCCCTCCTGGGCGGCTTACTCAAATAGTTATATCCCCAACATAGGGAGTGTGCGATGATGATCATATCAATTTTGGAACCACTTCCAACATACATCGTCACTTCACCCTCAACTAGTCTCTGTTTATTCTGTAACTCCTGTTTCGAGTTACTGATTTTTAGCAACCGAACAAGTATCAAATACCTAGGGGCTACTATAAACACTAGTAAGGTACACATCAATAACCTGTATATCATATATACCCTTGTTCACTTTGCCATCCTTCTTATCCACCAAATATTCAGGGCATTTCCGCTTTTAGTGACCATTTCGTTTGCAGTAGAAGCACTCAGCTTCAGGCTTTGGTCCAGCTTTGGGCTTCCTCGTGGGAGTGACAACTTTCTTGTCATTCTACTTGAAGTTCCCTTTCTTTCCCTTTGCCCTTTTCTTGAAACTAGTGGTCTTGTCAATCATCAACACTTGATGCTCTTTCTGGATTTCTACCTTCGTCGATTTCAACATCACGAAGAGCTCGGGAATCGTTTTCGTCATCCCTTGCATACTATAGTTCACTATGAAGTTCTAGCAACTCGGTGATGGTGACTAGAGAACTCTGTCAATCACTATCTTATCTGGAAGATTAACTCCCACTTGATTCAAGCGATTGTAGTACCCAGACAATCTGAGCACATGCTCGCTGCTTGAGCTATTCTCCTCCATCTTTTAGCTATAGAACTTGTTGGAGACTTCATATCTATCAACTCGGGTATTTGCTTGAAATATTAACTTCAACTCCTGGAACATCTCATATGGTCCATGACATTCAAAACATCTTTGAAGTCCCGATTCTAAGTCGTTAAGCATGGTGCACTAAACTATCAAGTAGTCATCATATTGAGCTAGCCAAATGTTCATAATGTCTGCATCTGCTCCTGCAATAGGTCTGTCACCTAGTGGTGCATCAAGGACATAATTCTTCTGTGCAACAATGAGGATAAACCTCAGATCATGGACCCAGTCCGCATCATTGCTACTATCATCTTTCAACTTAGTTTTCTCTAGGAACACATATAAAACATAGGGAAGCAACAACACGAGGTATCGATCTACAACATTATTTGCAAAATACCGTCAGGACTAAGTTCATGATAAATTAAGGTTCAATTAATCATATTACTTAAGAACTCCCACTTAGATAGACATCCCTCTAATCATCTAAGTGATCACGTGATCCAAATCAACTAAACCATGCCCGATCATCACGTGAGATGAAGTAGTTTTCAATGGTGAACATCACTATGTTGATCGTATCTAGTATAAGATTCACGCTCGACCTTTCGGTCTCAGTGTTCTGAGGCCATATCTGCATATGCTAGGCTCGTCAAGTTTAACCTGAGTATTCTGCGTGTGCAAAACTGTCTTACACCCGTTGTATTTGAATGTAGAGCTTATCGCACCCGATCATCACGTGGTGTCTCGGCACGAAGAACTTTCGCAACGGTGCATACTCAGGGAGAACACTTATACCTTGAAATTTGGTGAGAGATCATCTTATAATGCTACCGTTGAACTAAGCAAAATAAGATGTATAAAAGATAAACACCATATGCAATCAAAATATGTGACATGATATGGCCATGATCATCTTGTGCCTTTGATCTCCATCTCCAAAGTAATGTCATGATCTCTATCATCACCGGCACGACACCATGATCTCCATCATCTTGATCTATATCAATGTGTCATCACATGGTCGTCTCGCCAACTATTGCTCTTGCAACTATTGCTATCGCATAGCGATAAAGTAAAGCAATTATTTGGCTCTTGCATCTTATGCAATAAAGAGACAACCATAAGGCTTCTGCCAGTTGCCGATAACTTCAACAAAACATGATCATTTCATACAACAACTTATATCTCATCACGTCCGCAAGCCAGGGATACCCCACAGACTTGCCGAACATAGCTTGAACATCTTGAAGGGCTATGAGCCTATCAAACATCATAATGTCGGTCCGGGCCGCTTCATCCAACAATACCGCCGAACCAAAGTATGACATGATGGTAAGCAGTATGACTTGTATCGCCCACAACTCACTTGTGTTCTACTCGTGCATATAACATCTACGCATAAACCTGGCTCGGATGCCACTGTTGGGGAACGTAGTAATTTCAAAAAAATTCCTACGCACACGCAAGATCATGGTGATGCATAGCAACGAGCAGGGATAGTGAGTCCACGTACCCTCGTAGACCGAAAGCGGAAGCATTAGCACAACGCGGTTGATGTAGTCGTACGTCTTCACGATCCGACCGATCCAATTACCGAACGTACGACACCTCCGAGTTCAGCACACGTTCAGCTCGATGACGTCCCGCGAACTCCGATCCAGTAGAGCTTCACGGGAGAGTTCCGTCAGCACAACGACATGATGACGGTGATGATGTTGCTATTGACGCAGGGCTTCGCCTAAGCACCGCTACGATATGACCGAGGTGGAATATGGTGGAGGGGGGCACCGCACACGGCTGGGAGAGATCAACAGATCAACTTGTGTGTCTAGAGGTGCCCCTGCCCCTGTATATAAAGGAGTGGAGGAGGGGGAGGGCCGGCCCTCCTATGGCGCGCCCTGGAGGAGTCCTACTCCCACCGGGAGTAGGATTCCCTCCCTTCCAAGTAGTAGGAGTAGGAGTCAAGGAAAGGGAAAAGAGAAGAGAAGAAAGGAGGGGGCGCAGCCCCTCCGCCTAGTCCAATTCGGACTAGGCCTTGGGGGTGCGCAGCCTCCGCTCTCTCTTTCCCCTAAAGCCCAATAAGGCCCATATACTCCCCGGCGAATTCCTGTAACTCTCCGGTACTCCGATAAATACCCAAATCACTCGGAACCTTTCTGATGTCCGAATATAGTCGTCCAATATATCGATCTTTATGTCTGAACCATTTTGAGACTCCTCGTCATGTCCCTGATCTCATCCGGGACTGTGAACTACCTTCGGTACATCAAAACACATAACTCATAATATAAATCGTCACCGAACGTTAAGCGTGTGGACCCTACGGGTTCGAGAACTATGTAGACATGACCGAGACACATCTCCGGTCAATAACCAATAGCGGAACCTGGATGCTCATATTGACTTCCACATATTCTACGAAGATCTTTATCGGTCAAACCGCATAACAACATACGTTGTTCCCTTTGTCATCTGTATGTTACTTTCCCGAGATACGATCGTCGGTATCTCAATACCTAGTTAAATCTCGTTACCGGCAAGTCTCTTTACTCGTTATGTAATGCATCATCCCGCAACTAACCAATTAGTCACATTGCTTGCAAGGCTTATAGTGATGTGCATTACCGAGAGGGCCCAGAGATACCTCTCCAACAATCGGAGTGACAAATCCTAATATCGAAATACGCCAACTCAACAAGTACCTTCGGAGACACTTGTAGAGCACCTTTATAATCACCCAGTTACGTTGTGACATTTGGTAGCACACAAAGTGTTCCTCCGATAAACGGGAGTTGCATAATCTCATAGTCATAGGAACATGTATAAGTCATGAAGAAAGCAATAACAACATACTAAACGATCAAGTGCTAAGCTAACGAAATGGGTCAAGTCAATCACATTATTCTCCTAATGATGTGATCCCGTTAATCAAATGACAACTCATGTCTATGGCTAGGAAACTTAACCATCTTTGATTCAACGAGCTAGTCAAGTAGATGCATACTAGTGACACTTTGTTTGTCTACGTATTCACACATGTACTAAGTTTCCGGTTAATACAATTTTAGCATGAATAATAAACATTTATCATGAAATAAGGAAATAAATAATAACTTTATTATTGCCTCTAGGGCATATTTCCTTCAGTGGATGCCACGGCTGGGCACGATTCGTTGTGCTTTCTAGACGCCTACTCAAGATATTGATATGTCTCTAATGTATCTATAATTTTTTATTGTTCCATGCTATTATATTATCAATCTTGGATGTTTTATATACACTTTCAAGAAATTATATATCATTTTGTGGGACTAACCTATTAACATAGTGCCAGTGCCAGTTGCTGTTTTTTGCTTGTTTTTGGTTTCATAGAATATTAGTACCAAACAAAGTCCAAATGCCACGAAACTTTTTGCTGATTTTTTTCTAGACATAAGAGACCCTGGAAGCTTAGGGAGTGGACGAGAAGATGGAGCAGTGGCCCATGAGGCACCAGGGTTCGCCCAGGGGGTAGGGCATGCCCTGATGGCTGTGGGGTTGACATGGCTCCGTTTGACCTAACTCCACATCTATAAATTCTCTAAAATCGTGAACCCAACAAGGGAGTCAATGAAATAATTTTTCCGCGCCGCAAGTTCCAGAACAATGAGATCCCATCTGGAGGCCTTTTCCAGCACTCTGTCGGAGGGGAATTCGATCATGGAGGGACTCTACATCATCCTTGCTGCCACTCTAATAATGCATGAGTAGTTTACCATGGACCTATGGCTCCATAGTTAGTACCTAGATGGCTTCATCTCTCTATTTGATCTTCAATACAATGTTCTCCCCAGTGTTCTTGGAGATATATTTGATGTAATGACTTTTTATGGTGTGTTATTCGGATCCGATGAATTTGTGAGTTTATGATCAGATCTATTCATGAATATTATTTGAGTTTTCTAACTCTTTTATGCATGATTACCATAGCTTCGTATTTCTTCTCCGGTTTATTGGTTTGGTTTGGCCAACTAGATTGATTTATCTTGCCATGGGAAGAGGTGCTTTGTAACGGGTTCGATCTTACGGTGCTCAATCCCAGTGACAGAAGGGGACATGACACGTATGTATCATTGCTATTAAGGGTAAAAATATGGGGTTTATTCATATGTGAGTTTATCTTGTCTACATCATGTCATCTTGCTTAAGGTGTTACTCCGTTTTTCCATGAATTGGATACACTAGATGCATGTTGAATAGCGGTTGATGTGTGGAGTAACAGTACTAGATGCAGGCCGGAGTCGGTCTACTTGTCTCGGAGGTGATGCCTATGTATGACCATTGCCTTGGATATCATCATAATTATTTGCTTTTCTATCAATTTCCCAATAGTAATTTGTTTACCTGGTGTATGCTATTTTCTTGAGAGAAGCCTCTAGTGAAAACTATGGCCCCCATGTCTATCTTTTATCATATATTAAAATCAAAAATACCTTGCCGCAATTTTATTTTATTTATTTTATTTTGTATTTTTGTCCGATCTATCTATCAAAAACTATACAATTTAATCTTGCTCATAACCCTTGAGGGATTGACAACCCCTCTGCATGTTGGGTTGCAAGTATTTGTTGTTTGTGTGCAGGTGCTATTAATGAGTCATTGCTTGGTTCTCCTACTGGATTGATAACCTTGGTTTCATAACTGAGGGAAATACTTATCTCTACTATACTGCATCATCCTCTCATCTTCGGGGAAATCCCAACGCAGCTCACAAGTAGCAGGAAGAATTTCTGGCGCCATTGCCGGGGAGACATCATCAACATCTATCAAGTACCTACGCATAACTTTCATCTCCTTGCATTTAGTTTATTTCCTTTGCCTCTTGTTTTCATCTCCCCCACTTCTAAAAAGTTTTCACAAGAACACAAAATATTTTTGTTTTGCCTTTTTGCTTGCTTGCTCGTTTGCTTGCTTTTTGCCTTCATGTCAACACTCAAAAATAGAAAAAGAAATAAGAAAAATTAAGATGGATCCTCATCCTCTTGCTAATATTTTTAAAAGATCCTGTTATGATGAACCAATTGCTAGTGAGTTAAATGCACTAGATTATTTTTATGAAGGTTTGCTTGAAATTTGTGAATCTGAAAATTGTGATGAAGTGTTCAAAGAAGAAATATATAAGGTGATTTACGTGAGCTCCTTGGATGAAAAGCTTGATTGCAATGATATTATTATAAATTCTATTAATGTCAATTGTGTTAATGATATGCAAAATTCCCAGCTTAGGGATGATGATTTTGTTATGTTCACTACTTATTGCAATGATCATGATTGGGGTGATAAGGATTCTTATGATCTTGAAAATTTATTTAAGCCTCATGATGAATATGTTTGCGATAATATTGAAACTAGGTTTGGAAGGGTGTCAACATTAGCCAAAAATAATCCCACATATTTGGAGATTGTTCAATCTCTTGAATTTTTTGATAAGAGTGAGTTTGGAGAGGTCATGACTTTAGTTGATATTAATCCCACTATCTTGGATGGTTATAAAACTTTTATGCATGAGGATCATGAAGATAAAATTTTATATGATAGCTATATTGTTGAATTTGATTATGATCTTACATGAAATTATTATGAGAGAGGAAAATATGGTTGTAGAAATTTTCATGTTACTGAATTACCTCTCGTTATGTTGAGATTGTCAATGTTTTATTCCTCTACTTTGCATATGCTAGATATTTCTTGTCTTGATAATTTGTTTGCTTATAAAATTCCTATGCATAGGAAGTATGTCTGACTTAAATGTGTTTGTCACATGTTTTATGATGCTCTATTTGTGTTTCAGTTATTATCATTCATGTGAGCATCAATAAAATCTCAAGCCTACCTTAAATGGCTATAAAGAAAGAGCTTGTTGGAAGACAACCCAATAGTTGTCTTTTTCTGTTTTCTTGTGTGTGCACAATTATGTTACTATTATGATTGTGTTTTTATGTTTTAATTAGTGTTTGTGCCAAGTAAAGCCTTTAGGATGGTTTGGGTAATAGTTGACTTGATGCTGTTAGAAAACAGAAACTGTTGCGCCCAGTTCTGGAATTTTATAAATTCTTAGAAATGTGACTTTGCTCTGAATTTTTACACATAATTTATATACAAATTCCCCGTGTTGTCCTAATTTTTTAGAATTTTTGGATTTACAAAAGTATGGTCAATGTTTAGATTACTACAGACTGTTCTGTTTTTTGACACATTCTGTTTTCGTTGCGTTGTGTGCTTATTTTGATGATCTATGGATTGTATAGGGGATATAAGCAATGGTAAAGTTATAATACATTAGGTATGATGCAATAATAAAATATGAATGGGTTGCAGCAGTACTTAAAGCGGTGATTTGCATTATTATACTAACGGATCACACGAAGGTTTCGTTTAGTTTTGTGTGATTGAAGTTTTCAAGTTTTGGATGAGATCATGATGGATGAAGGAAAAAGGAGTCGCAAAAGCCTAAGCTTGGGGTTGTTCGAGGCACCCCAAGGTAATATTGAAGGACTCCCAAGCAACTAAGCTTGGGGATGCCCCGGAAGGCATCCCCTCTTTCTTCTAACGACCATCGGTAATTTTATTTGGAGCTATATTTTTATTCATCACATATCATGAGTTTTTCTTGGCGCATCTTGTATTATATGAATCTTTGCTTATTTTTCTTGTTAGTTTGTCACAATCATCCTTGATGAACACACTTGTTTGAGAGAGCCACATGCTTATCATGATCTATTAGAATACTCGATGTGCTTCACTTAAATCTTTTGAGTTAGGCAGTTGCTCTAATGCTTCACTTAAATCTTTTTGAGCATGACAGCGGCTATATTTTAAATAAATGCACTCTCATGCTTCACTTATATTATTTTGAGATTTGATATGATTAAATTTTAAAGAAATACACTCTCATGCTTCACTTATATTATTTTGGGAGTTGATTTTTTAAGAAATAATTGCACTCTCATGCTTCACTTATATCTTTCTGAGAGTTGATAATAGCAAATGTAATTTGAACAATATATGAATGTGGTCCCAAAGTGATAGATATCCAAGCGGGATATAATAAAAATCATACAGATCATTGGATATAATAAGTTTGATTCCTTGCAATAGTTTTGCGATATGGAGATGATAATATGTGAGTCATGTTGGTGAGTGATACGTCTCCAAAGTATCTATAATTTTGGTTGTTCCATGTTGTTATATTATCAATCTTGCATGTTTTATATTCATTTTATAGTAACTTTATATCATTTTTTGGTACTAACCTATTGACATAGTGCCTAGTGCAGTTGTTGTTTTTTGCTTGTTTTTTACTTCGCAAAACATCAGTACCAAATGAAATCCAAATGCCATGAAACTTTTTGGTGATTTTTTCTGGATAGAAGACAACTTGGGAGCCAAGGAAGTGCCCGAGGGGAGGCCCATGGGGCCCACAAGGAACCAGGGCGCGCCAGAGGCCCCTGGCACACCCTAGTGGGTAGTGGGGCCCATAGGCCTCCTCTCCACCGCCTATCAGCTCTATAAATGCTCTAAAATCCCAAAATCCCTAGGGAGCAAAGAGATCAAAGTTTCCACCACCGCAAGTTCCAGAACCACGAGATCCAATCTAGAGGCCTTTTTTGGCACCTTGTCGGAGGGGTCAACGATCACGGAGGGGTTCTTCATCAACACCCTTGCCCCTCTGATGATGCATGATTAGGTTACCACAGACCTATGGGTCTGTAGGAAGTAGCTAGATGGCTTCTTCTCTCTTTTTGATCTTCAATACAATGTTCTCCTCGATGTTCTTGGAGATCTATTTGATGGAACTCTTTTTTGTGGTGTGTTTGTTGGGATCCGATGAATTGCGATTTTATGATCAGATCTATCCATGAATATTATTTGGGTCTTTATTGAACTCTCTTATGCATGACCGTTATAGCCTCGTATTTCTTCTCCGAAACTTTGTTTTGTTTTGGCCAACTAGATTTATTTTTCTTGTAATGGGAAGAGGTGCTTTGTGATGGGTTCGATCTTGCAGTGTCATCACCCAATGACAGAAGGGGTAGCAAGGCATGCATGTATCGTTGCCATTAAGGATAAAAAGATGGGGTCTATTCCTACATGAATAGATCTTGTCTCATCATGTCATCATTCTTATTGCATTATTCTGTTTTCCATGAACTTAATACACTAGATGCATGACTACTACAGGATGGTCCAAACACGACAGTCCAATCAGAGACCCTTCGATGAAACTGTGTGCGAATCATTAATCACCAACCGTGATGTAATAAAACTGTCAAAAAAGATACAAAACATTTGTGATGGTGGATACGTCAAAAACGATTCAGATTAAAGTTGCGTGTGCGATGGGTGGCATATGATTCACTCCAATGAACTATTTGCGATGATGCAAAACAATAGAAACGGCAGCCAGATGAAGGTGTGTGCAATATACGGCATACAGTTCACTCGAATGAACTGTTTGTGATTAGGAAACACAATACAAACGGTCAGCCAGATCAAAGGTGTGTGCGATATACGACATACAGTTCACTTGGATGAACTGTTTACGCTGAGCCAAGACAACAGAAACAGTTTCCCTAGTATGTTATGTGTGCGATGTGATTGCATACATAACAACTACATATACACTAATAAGGACATGATTGCACAACCAAATTAAACATCCAATTACATAGGTGGCTAGTACACACACCAAATTAAACTATTCCATGCATAATTAACTAGGATAAACGATCATCTGACCATCATCTACTTCTTCTTGTGACGCTTGCTGCCATTTCTCTACTAGGAAAAACAGAACAACATTCTTTACTGTGAATAGTGTGCTCTGTTGGGCACACAAGTATATGGATCACAGCCTTGGGCGAGCAATGTGCCCGCACGCATCGTGCTACCTCGATGTTTCTTCTATGCTAAGTTTCCATTAATTGATGGCATTTTATGAACATGCCACCGTTTCCCGCCATTTCCT
Organism: Triticum timopheevii; assembly: GCA_963921465.1. Lineage (NCBI taxonomy): Eukaryota > Viridiplantae > Streptophyta > Magnoliopsida > Poales > Poaceae > Triticum > Triticum timopheevii. Next base: position 187,680,588 of record OY997262.1, read on the forward strand.
CAAACGATCATCTGACCATCATCTACTTCTTCTTGTGACGTTTGCCGACACTGCTTACTAGGATAAATGGAACATTATTCTTTACCGTAAATAGTGTGCTCTATTGGGCACACAAGTATATGGCTCATAGCCTTGGGCGAGCAATGTGCCCGCACGCGTCGAGCTAGTTTGATGTTCCTTCCATGCTAAGTTTCCATTAATTGATGGCGTTTTATGAACACAGCATCATTTCCCGCCATTTCCTCACTGGTTTCCTGCCGCCACCCAGCGATATTGCGCATAAAACTAGGCGGTGTGAGACGCACCGAGGCGACAAGCGAAGCCTATAACACATCCACCTTTTCCCAGCATGCCAACCCACTGAAGTGCCGCCTTTGCTATGAACCTCCTTGACGAGGAAAACGAGAAGGTGCCACGGCCCGTCGACGCCGAGGCACTCCCCGACAACACGATGGACGATGCCGTTCTGCTCATCATCACCCGGGTTGAGCAGACCCTTGGCGCATGATGCTTCAGTGCTGCAAATAAAGATAGGCATGTCAGTGCCAAGAGGTTGCACCTCGCCGCACAACATGATCGATGGTGCACTGTAGAGCAAGCTAGGTGCGTCCGCTGATATGTCTCCAATGTATCTATAATTTTTTTATTATTCCATGCTATTATATTATCCGTTTTGGATGTTTTGTACGCATTAATATGCTATTTTATATTATTTTTGGGGCTAACCTATTAACCTAGAGCCTTGTGCCAGTTCCTGTTTTTTCCTTGTTTTTGAGTTTCATAGAAAAGGAATACCAAACGGAGTCCAAACGGAATAAAACCTTCGCGATGATTTTTCTTGGACCAGAAGACAACCAGGAGACTTGGAGATGAAGTCGGAGGAGCCACGAGGCGGCCACAAGGATGGAGGGCATGCCCAGGGGTGGGGCGTGCCCCCCACCCTTGTGGGGCCCCCGTGCACCTCCTGGCCTAATTCTTTCGTCTATATATTCTCATATATCCCCAAACCACTAGAGGCATACACGAAAACACTTTTCCACCGCCGCAACCTTATGTACCCACGAGATCCCATCTAGGGACCTTTTCCGGCACCCTGCCAGAGGGCGATTCAATCACAGAGGGCTTCTACATCAACACCATTTCCCTTCCTATGAAGCGTGAGTAGTTTACCACATACCTATGGGTCCATAGCTAGTAGCTAGATGGCTTCTTCTCTCTCTTTGATTCTCAATACCATGTTCTCCTCAATGTTCTTGGAGATCTATTCGATGTAAAAAAATTGCGGTGTGTTTGCCGAGATCCGATGAATTGTGGATCAACTTATCTATGAATATTATTTGGATCTTCTCTGAATTCTTATATGCATGATTTGATGTCTTTGTAATTCTCTTCGAACTATCGGTTTGGTTTGGCCAACTGGATTGGTTTTTCTTGCAATGAGAGAAGTGCTTAGCTTTGGGTTCAATCTTGTGGTGTCCTTTCCCAGTGACAGTAGGGGCAGCAAGGTACGTATTATATTGTTGTCATCGAGGATAAATAGATGGGTTTTTCATCATATTGCTTGAGTTAATTCCTCTACATCAAGTCATCTTACTTAATGCGTTACTCCATTCTTTATGAACTTAATACTCTAGATGCATGCTAGACAACGATCGATGTGTGGAGTAATAGTAGTAGATGCAGAATCGTTTCGGTCTACTTGACATGGACGTGATGCCTATATTCATGATCATTGCCTTAGATATCGTCTTAACTTTGCGCTTTTCTATCAATTGATCGGCAGTAATTTGTTCACCCACCATACTATTTTCTATCTTGAGAGAAGCCTCTAATGAAACCTATGGCCCCCGGGTCTATTTTCCATCATATAAGTTTCCTATCTACAATATTAGTTTCCTATCTACTCTTTTTGTAATCTTTTACTCTTCTATCTATAAACCAAAAATACCAAAAATATTTACTTTATCATTTATCTATCTCTATTACATCTCACTTTTGCAAGTAACCTGTCGGTGTACTAGAGTAGGGGTACCCTAGTATCCCGAACTTGTGCACGGGCAGTCGCAGCACCCCGCGGCAGGGCTTGCTAGGTGACCGCCAAGGTCCTCCGTGGTTCCTTTGGAGCCATTCAAGAACAAAGTATTCAAGCCAAGGAGACAAGACCCTGGCAAGAGGAGCTTGCCGGGAAGGCTAACCAAGGCATCTCAAGGAACTTGCCGCGACGCGCCACGCGTCCCGGCAAGGCCCGGTGAGCGACAAGCTTCCGGGCGCGACAAGGCAACGACCGCGGCAAGACGCTTGCCGCGGCAAGCTACCACTCTGTACTTGCGCTCCAGCACATCCACCACCGTGTCGCCCTGGGACCTTTCCAGGTGCGCGTGGCAAGAGGCTGGGCAGCCAGCGGTGCGAGGTGGCAAGCGACGCTGACAAGATTGCCATCGTGGCAAGCGGTGGCGTCCCTGACGGTCCCTTTTTACACTGTTTGGGCGACGCAGACGGGCATTTAATGCCTTTGTCCCCTGCCGTCAGGGTTAGGAATGATACACTGTACAAGTAGTTGTACCAACCGCAACACCTTTTCCATTTTTACCCTTGTCTACGTTGCCACCTGTCGGTGACCCCTTGAGCATATAAAAGGAGGCCCATGCGCAACGTAGAGGGGGGTTCGAAGGCAGAAAAACACTCACGCTCTGTCTCGTTAGCAGCTAGTGTGTACTGTAGCACTCAGCGCTCCCGAGCAAGAACACAATACACTCAGACATGCAGCAGTGTGAGTATTATCTCTCCGGAGAGCTCCGAAGCTGGGTAAACCGCTCGTGTGCTTCGCCTCGATCTGCTCTTCGTGCGATCTCCGCCCTCCGCCGAACCGAAAGGGGCTCGGTCCGCCGGTCCCATAGGTGCTCGTGGATCAGCTTCCCCGGCATCTTTGGCGCCAGGTAGGGGGCGTCGAGGTTGTGTGAACCTAATCTGATGATTCACATGAGCTAGATCTTCATCCTCTTCATCGACATGCCGCCGAAGAAGAAGGCTTTGGAGGTGGCTGCTCCGTCCACGTCGATCCCACCGCCACCAGAGAAAACGGGTGGTGGGGTAGACGCTGGCGGAGGAACGGGCGTCGACGAGGGAGCTCACGGTGCTGCCAGGTCCAAGGACAAGGCTGCATAGACCTCGGCGTCCGTACATGCACCGCGCCCATCCCAGGAGGCGCGGGACCGACAGCGTCATGGTACTCGCGGTACCATACGCTCATTGGACCAAGATCGAGCTGGTGGATCTCAGGGTGCTCAAGACCAGCATGCACGCCAACATGCTGGCACGAGCAAGACACGGTCGCCTGGACGGGATACTGCTCCTTCTAACATAGTTAGAAGTCCGAGCATATCCCGCTCCTCGCACCGTTCGCCACTGCCACCCACCACTCCAACAGAAGCTTTGGCACGAGCTCAACTGCTCCTGGATTACCCTCCAATGGCAGACAAGATCGACGAATGGAGGGCCACCATTCAGAGTCTCATCGGCTTCGCCAACGGCGACACCCCACGGCAGCCGAGTACGTCGCAGCCGCGGCAAGATTGCCAGGCACGAGCCGATGGCGACAAAACTGGTGGGGGTACAACCACCGTGCACTCTCCACCCTGAAGGCCAAGATCGCCGACTCGCCGGATCTACCTCGACAACGACTCCACCGCATCATCAGATCCATGAGCTCGTCGCGATCAGCGCCAAGTTCTCCATGAACGACAGCAAGAAGACGCTCATACTCGCATCGAGCGTCGAAGAGAAGCGCGGCGTCAATCGGACCAGCGCGCTGGGCCCTCTGTCGACATGCATGCGCCAGGGGAACCAGGCGACTTTCCATATGCGGTAGGTTGCCCTGCGTTCACTCGTGAGCTGCGGCAAGTCCAGTGGCCCAGCACGAAGAATTTCAAGCCAGACATACCAGAGAAGTACAACGGCAAGTCGCATCCGTCGGAGTTCCTCAGCATCTACACCATCGCGGTGCAAGCTGCCGGGGGGCAGGACGACAAGATCCTTGCCAACTACTTCCCGCTGGTGCTCAAGCCCAATGTCAGGTCCTGGCTCATGCACTTGCCGGACAACTCCATATCCTCCTGGGCAGACCTATGCCATCAGTTTGTCGGAACCTTTACAGGCGGCCACAAACCTCATGGCCAAGAGAGCGACCTTCATCTGCTCGCCCAGAAGGAAGGAGAGCCCCTGCGCAAGTACATTCAGAGATTCAGCCGTGTACAACACAACATCCCAGATGTCCACCCTGTCACGGTCATCAGCGCGTTCCATCATAACGTGCGAAACCGCAGGATGCGGGAGGAGATGGCGATGTGCAAGATCAGAGACGTTAGTGAGCTATATGCCCTGGCCGACAAGTGGGCACGTGCTGAGGAAGGGAGGAAACTTCCCAGAGAGAATACAGGAGCAGAAGGATCTGACAGCGAGGATGCTGCCCCGGCAAAGAGAAACCGGCGGCGGAACAACAGGAAGAAGAAAGGCAAAGATGTGCTAGTCGTTGAGCAGTCCGGCAACGGAGGTGGCGCCAAGGAAGCCGAAGCTACTGTGGCGGTAGCCGACAAGCAGGATGGCACCAACAAGCAGTACTGCAAGATCCACCGCACCAAGGGCCATGATCTCCAGAGTTGCAAGAAGGTCGAGCAGCTTGTCGAGCAGCAAAAGGCCGAATACGAGCGACGCGACAAGGAGAAGGCCCAAGAAGGTACTGGAGGATCCGGCAAGAAATGCCCCGGCCGAGGAGGACGCCGCGGCAAGGCCAAACAGTGGCAAGGAGACAGACCTCCCCGCGGCCGTGACAAGGATGAAGATGACGACGACGATGAAGATATGGATGATGACGAGACCGGTGAGCAGGAGTTCCAGAAAGCCACAGAGGTCCTGTGTGTTGACGACGGTGCTTCTCTGCATACTTCACACCGCCAGCTCAAGCAGTGGGTGCGGGAAGTCAATGCGGCAGAACCACCCGTTGAGTCACGCAAGCCTCTGAAATGGTCCAACACGCCTATCATCTTTGATATTGAGGACCACCCTGATCGCATAACTGCGGTCGGGTGCTTGCCGATGTTGGTTTCACTAACTATCCGCAACCTCAAGGTCACTAAGATGCTAGTTGACGGCGGGGCCAGCTTGAACATGATCTCCTCCGCGGTACTCCAGAAACTCCAGATCCCTGACAGCGAGCTCGAAGAGACTGGCACATTCCAAGGAATCAATCCGGGAAGGAGCAAGCCGAAGGGAAAGATCGCGTTGTCGCTGACATTTGGCAGCGAGCTGAACTTCAGGACTGAGAGGGTCACTTTTGACGTTGCTGACTTTCCATTGCCTTACAATGGGATACTCGGCCGTCCAGCACTCGCCAAATTCATGGCGGCCTCTCACTATGCATACAACATGCTGAAGATGCCAGGCCCGATAAGTGTCATCTCTGTCCCGGGCGACAAGAAGGATGCTCTTATCTGCGCCGACAAGATCTACCGGGAAGCAACAGCCGCAACAGATCGCAAGTCACTTGCCGTTGAAGCTCCCGGGGGGAAGAAGAAGACCAAGTCCGGCAAGAGTTCTGTTGCCCACTCCGGCAAGCGCACCTCTTCGGAGTGCTGCGCTACCGTCGAGGACGCACCATCGAGCTCCACCGGCAAGCATAGGAAGACAATGGCAGCTCCGCTAGAGACCAAAAAGGTGTCCGCCAAGGAGGATGGCACTGGTGGTACCTTCACCATCAGTGCCACTCTCGACCCTAAATAGGAAAGCGCGCTCGTTGCTTTCCTGCAGGCGAATGTCGACGTGTTTGCGTGGCAACTGTCTGACATCCCCGGTGTTCCCAGGAAAGTAATCGAGCACCATCTTGCCGTCTGTCCTCATGCGCGGCCCGTCAAGCAGAAGGTCAGGAAACAAGCAGTGGAGCGCCAAGAATTCATTGCAGAAGAGATCAAGAAGTTGGAAGCAGCAGGCCTTGTCAGAGGGGTGCTCCATCCTACGTGGTTGGCCAATCCTGTAGTCATGCGCAAGGCAAACGGGAAATGGAGGCTTTGTATTGAGTTTACCGATGTAAATAAAGCTTGTCCCAAAGACCCATTTCCCTTGCCGCGCATTGACCAGATTGTTGACTCCACGGCCGGATGTGACTTGCTTTCATTTCTTGACGCATACTCAGGATACCATCAGATCTTCATGGCAGAAGAGGATGAGGAGAAGACCGCATTCATCACTCCATGTGGCACATACTATTTCATACGGATGCCTTTTGGTTTAAAGAATGCTGGTTCAACATTTGCAAGGGTAGTCCATGACGCTTTTGAGCCACAAATGCACAGAAATGTGGAAGCCTACATGGATGACATAGTGGTCAAGAGCAAGGATAAGGCAACTCTGATTTAGGATTTAGACGAAACCTTTGCAAATCTGCGCAAGATCAACCTCAAGCTTAACCCCGAGAAGTGTGTGTTTGGAGTCCCCTCCGGCAAGCTTCTCGGGTTCTTCGTGTCTCAGCGGGGAATTGAAGCCAATCCCGACAAGATCAAGGCCATTGAGCAGATTGAAGCACCAAAGCGCGTCAAGGATGTACGAAGACTTGCCAGTTGCGTGGCTGCTCTCAGCAGGTTTATCTCTAGGTCTGCTGAGCGCGCCCTGCCATTTTTCAAAATATTGAAAAAGGCAGGTCCAATGAAATGGACTCCGGAAGCGGAGGCTACGCTGCAGGACTTAAAGAGATACCTGTCCTCCACTCCAACACTTGTCACACCTAAGCCACAAGAGAAGTTGCTGCTGTATATAGCGGCAACCAATCAAGTGGTTAGTGCTGCGTTAGTAGCGGAGAGGGAGGCGGATGATGAGCCAGCAACCACAGCAGATGCATCCAGTGACAAGCAGGGGGCCTCACCGACAAGCTCTGGTCCCGACAAAGATGGATCTGCGCAGACGCGTGAAGAGATACAGAAGAGAATGGTGCAGCGCCCAGTTTATTTTGTCAGTTCCCTTCTGCAGGGGGATAGGTCAAGGTACTCTGGTGTGCAGAAATTGCTTTTCGGCCTTCTCATGGCCTCGAGAAAGCTGCGCCATTACTTCCAAGCACATGAGATCACAGTTGTCACTCGTTTTCCACTGAAGAGGATACTGCAGAATCCAGAAGCAACAGGCAGGATTGTCGAGTGGGCACTGGAACTGTCAAGCTTTGGCCACAAGTTTGAGAGCACTTCAGCTATCCATAGCAGAGCATTGGCATAATTCATAGCAAAGTGGACGCCAACACCAGATGAAGAAATTCCAGAAACGAGCATCCCCGTCAAGGAAGCAAGCAAAGAGTGGCTGATGTACTTTGATGGTGCCTTCTCGCTGCAAGGAGCCGGTGCGGGCGTGCTACTTGTTGCGCCCACTGGAGAGCACCTCAAGTACGTAGTCCAAATGCACTTTCCCAAGGAGCAAGCAACAAACAATACCGCAGAGTATGAAGGTTTGCTTGCCGGTCTCAGGATCGCGGCAGACCTTGGGATCAAGAAGCTCATTGTCAGGGGTGACTCGCAGCTTGTCGTCCGCCAAGTGAACAAGAATTATCAGAGTCCATTGATGGAAGCTTACGTTGATGAAGTGAGAAAGTTAGAAGAGCACTTTGACGGCCTACAGATGGAACATGTTCCAAGAGCTCAGAACGACATTGCCGATGGCCTGTCGATGTGCGCCGCACTTAAGTTACCTGTGGAACCAGGGATCTTTGTGCTCAAACAGACTCAACCGTCTGTAACACCATCAACTGGACAGAGCAAGAAGAGGAAGTTGATTTCTGGTGACTATTTTCCGGCAAAGCTCCCCGAAGCCGCCGCCAAGAAGGTCCCCAAGATCAACACCAAGAGTGCTGAGGAGCAGTCTGCTCCGGCAAGCCCTAGGGTTTGTTCCGTTGAAGCAGACGCTCCCGACAAGTTATGCTCCGGCAAGCTTGCCGGGGAACGTCAAGCTCTGACTGAGCCGCAAGTTCTCGCCGTAGAAGCGGATGTTCTCGTAGCAGCAGATGTGCCTTTAGTCCTTGTTGTCGAGCCAAAAGCTCCAGCATGGGCACAACAGATTGTCCATTTCCTTCAGATAGGAGAATTCCCGAAGAGCAAGAAGAAGCGGAAAGAGTAGCCCGGCAGTCAAGTATGTACCAGTTTGTCGACAACACACTGTACAGAAGAAGACTCAACAGCATGAAATTGAAGTGTGTTCACTGGGAAGATGGACAAAAGCTGTTGGCAGAGATACATGGAAGCATATGTGGTCACCACATTGGCGCAAGAGCGCTTGCCGGCAAAGCATTCCGGCAAGGTTTCTTTTGGCCGACAGCCCTCCAGGATGCAACTGCACAAGTAACCAAGTGTGAAGCGTGCCAGTTCCATTCCAAGCAGATACACCAGCCAGCTCAAGCTCTCCAGACGATCCTTTTATCCTGGCCATTTTCGGTCTGGGGGCTCGACATCCTCGGCCCCTTTCCCCGAGCTGTCGGGGGCTTTGAGTACTTGTACATTGCAATCGACAAGTTCACAAAGTGGCCTGAAGTGGAAGCAGTGAGGAAGGTGACAACACAGTCAGCAGTCAAGTTCTTCAGGTCGATTGTTTGCCACTTCGGGATCCCTAACAGGATCATCACCGACAACGGCACGCAATTCACGAGCTGCACCTTCATGCAGTACGTCCAAGATCTTGGCTCCAAGGTCTGCTTCGTTTCTGTTGCTCACCCGAGAAGCAACGGTCAAGCGGAGAGGGCAAATGCTGAAGTGCTGCGCGGGCTCAAGACCAGGACTTTTGACAGGCCGCGCAAGTGCGGAAAGAACTAGATTGAGGAGCTGCCGGTGGTTCTTTGGTCGATCAGGACGACGCCAAATCGAGCCACTGGCCAGACACCTTTCGCTCTAGTCTATGGAGCAGAGGCAGTTCTCCCCACAGAAATCGTATACGGGTTGCCTCGAGTGCTCGCTTATGATGAGCTTGAGCAAGAGCAGCTGCGACAAGATGACGCGCTGCTCCTTGAGGAAGACCGTCTTAAGGCCGCTGTACGAGCTGCTTGATACCAGCAAGCTTTGCGCCGCTACCATAGCCGCAAAGTTAATGCCAGAAGTCTCGAGGAAGGCGACCTTGTTCTTCGGCGCGTTCAGTCCGCCAAGAATTCCAACAAGTTGACGCCGAAGTGGGAAGGCCCTTACCTGGTGAAATGAGTCACTAGGCCTGGCGCTGTCCGCCTTGAGACCGAAGATGGCGTTCTGGTGAGCAACTCCTGGAACATTGAGCATCTTCGTAAGTTTTACCCGTAAGGCGCGGTTGCCAGAACCTGTTTCGGCAACCACCTTTTGTACAAGTCTTGCCGCTGTTGCATGTAATCCTTTGTACAAAGCTGGGCACAGACCCCGTGCATAAGTAAAGCTCATGTGCTCCGCACATCTTGTCAATTTCATGCTTTATATTTTTTGCATATGTTATCTGACACTTTGTGCAGCGCTTACACCGGTAAGCAATAACGAGCCGTAAGGCTCCATATCTTTATTTTCTCTTCTTTCTCTTTCTCAAAGAAAGGAAGGTTCCCTCACCCACAAGTTTGCCGGGGGGAAAGGAGAAGATAATGGTGTGGACCAGTCCTCGTTCAAGAAAGTTTCGCCTTACCGGGAAGCAAACGACAGAAAAGCTAAGTTGCCAAAGTTTGAGCAATCAGTTTTGAAATTTTTAAGTTATCTTCCTCGAACGACCGTGCTTTGTATGGAAAACCTGTGCGCGGAGGAACCAACTCGTAGCTAGTTGCGCCCTTACTTTGTTTCGAGTCCGCTCAACAACTTAAGTGAGTTGCGACTAGTTGCGACAAGGTTTCTTGTTGGTAGCGGCACCGCCATCAGGCTACTGACGTCCCGCACTCAGCGCTCGCAGCTAAGGTGCCTGCGCCGACAAGTTCCCTAAAAGCGTAGGGCAGAAACATACAAAGGAAGGAATCAAGTAAAGGAAATAACATAGCGATCGATACCCAAAATAGAGTTATATTACAAGATAGCTTGTCGCAGCTCTAAAAGATTGTTTTCATAACATGACCAGCAGCGACAAGAAAAGGAGAAAACTGGCGGCCTAATCTACGCGATCGCCCTCAACCCTCTTGATCTCGCCCACCTTGTCCACAATGGGTACGACAAGGGTCTTGAGCGCTTCCAGATCAGCATCCGGCGGCAGGGTCTTGAGGACGTTGGTGAGGTTGAAGCCTGGGTTGCGGAAGGCCACCTTCACCTACACCTTTTGAAGAACTCCCGCGCAGATCTTGCGCAACTCGTCGGCCAGCTGCTTTGGGATCCTTTCCCGGAGTCGCTGGAGGGCCGTCGCCACGCCTTTGAAGAACAAGCTGAGCTTGGCGATGGGTTGGAGGTTCTCATCGGAGGGATACCCGAAATCCTCCATCCCCAGCTGCGCCAGCTCACTGTCGATGGCTGCGGCAACATCCACGAGACCCTCCGTCCAGTGCTCCACATTCTCCCTAAAAGTGTTCTAGGTGGCAGCAGCACTCGCCAGCAGCGCCTCATCGGCCTTGATCTGCTTCTTCAAGGCCACCTCCTGCTCCCTGGCGCCGTCCAGCGTCTTGGTCAAAATAGTCAGCTTCAACTCAAGATCTGCATTGGAGTCCTTGGCGGCACTAAGCTCCTTGCCCTTCTCGGCGAGACTACCCTGCAGCTCGCCAAGAGTGTAGGCGCCCTTCTCGCGCTCGCGCTTGAGCGCGGCAAGCTCTTCTCCCCTCGCCTTGAGATCAGCCTCTAGCTGCGCCACCTTCGTCTCCAGCTCCTTCTTAGCGGCCTCGGCAGCTGCGGCAGCATCCTCTGCTTCCTTGAGAGCCCCACCGAATGTTTGCTCGCGCGCGGCAAGCTCCTCCTAGTGGCTGTCAAGGTTGACCTTCCGCTGCGCCAACTCACCCTCCCGCGCAAACAGCTCCTCAGCGGAAAGCCGCTGTTGTTCTTCAGCTTCAGCCTTCTCGAGGAGGAAGGCTTTCCGCTCCTCGGCGAGTTCTCCCGCTTCTCTGCCAGGGACCGGAGAGCTTCCTGGTTGCGACCCCGGAGCTCCTCCGCGCACTTCTCGATGTCCACTCCAACCTGCGCGACAAGCGCTTCTCGGGATTCCACCTTGGCCTACCGAGCGCGGTAGAGCGACACCAGCTTCCGCAGCAGCTACTCCTCCTCAGACTCGACGCTGCTGCTACTCGGCGCATCAACCAGCGTTAGCCCAGCGGAGGTGAGCACCTCTCCATCCAAGGTTTCTCCTTCGACCGACGCCCTGGAGCTTGACGCCCAGAGGAGCTTGATGAAGATGCCATCGCCGGCCTTCAAATAGGCGTCGGGCTGGGGCTCTTTGGAGTCTGACGCTGCGGCAGCGGCGGAGGGATCGGCGGTCGGCGTAGCACCTGACGCTCCTCCGGCCTCAGGGCCGTCAGTGCGATCACCAGATCCCTCGCCAGCTTCTGCGGCGGCAGCTTTGGTGGCCTCTTCGCCAGCGGGATCATCAACGTCAGCTGCTTCTTCGGTGGCAGCGGCGTCGTCGGTATTGCCGCGCGCGTTCTCTTCGCCGGCGACCTCGGTCTCCATCGGCTCCGTGACAGGTGGATCTGAAGGCCGGAAGAGGGAGAAAAGTTAAGCAAATATCCAAAAAGAAAATCAGAAGAAGAAGAACCCAAGGGAAGTTTTCAAGCAAGATGATTACCTGTGCTGGGTTCTGCAGTCACGGTCTCCGCCACCGGGGGATCGCTGGTGTTGTCCCTTGCCGGAGAACTCTCCCTTGCCGGAGACTTCTCCCTTGCCGGAGAACGCTCCCTTGCCGGGGAACCATCCCTTGGCGGTGTAGTCGAAGCAAATGTCATGTCGGTGGCGGCTTCCGAGCGCTCCTGGTGAGGCTGCTCTGCTCCTACACAAACCAATAGTCAGATGTCAGCAAAGAAAGAGCACCCATGCGCACCTAACAGCGGGAAGTAAACCATATACTTACGCTGGGGACTGCGCTGGGGGCTTCTTGGGGGAACGATTGCCGGGTCTGGCAAGGTGGTCTCGGGCGCACCCCCTGCTGTCGCGGTGGGTTCGTCCTCGATGACAATCACCGGGACCTTGGCTCTCTTCGCCGCTCTCTGGGCCAGAGTCCTGAAAAGGAATGGGTTCGGAGTAAAGCAAATCAGATACAAGACAAAACAGCAAGAATTGAAGGACTACAAGTATAGCAAAGAATCTTACTCTTCTTCTTCCTCGTCGGAGCTGAGCGCGGAGAGGTCGAAGTCCGGCCCACCTTCGGCGCGACGAGGCGGAGGAGTGGGTTCCCTTAACCGCTTGGTGGGGGCAGCGGCAGGAGCAGAAGTGGTGGTCCGGGAGGACCCCGCTCCAGTTGCAGCAGCGGCATGAGGCGCTCCCGCGGCAACAGTGCTTGCCACGGTGGAGCGTGTCGCGCGGCGCGGCGGCTGTTGACTCCCCTGCCGCCTTGCTACGTCCCCGGCCTTGCGGAAACGCCTTCTTGGTGGAGCTGGGGGCTCTGCTTGCGGTGAGCTATCTGAAGATGAGGAGGAAGAGGAGTCGGTCTTCGACGAGCCACTCGCACCCTCGGTGGGCTCGCTCGACTCGACTTCAGGCCCGGCAAGCTCTCCTTCGCCGGCAAGCTCATCTCGCTCGGCAAGGCTTGCCGCCTCTGCTGCCTCTGCCTCCTCCATGGTGAATCCAAACTCGCCCGTGGCAGCGGCTGCCGCCGCCTCTTCCGCCCTAGTGGCGATGCGCTGCATCTCCGCATCAGTGGTGTCGTGGGTGAGGCTTTTCTGTTCATTGGCGCGCACCGCCACTTCTACCAATCCGTCAAAGAACTCCTGCACAATGTCGTCTGCAGGCTCTTGCTAAGTTGGGATAATTCCATGTGAATCGCACAGTGGCATCACTACACGGATGCGGTCGAGCGAGGAATTGTTGCACAGCGGAACGACACCCTTTGGCAACCTGAACCATTCAGGATGTTGAGGGTCGTGCTTGAACAATTCCTTGAGTATCGTGTCCAGTTCCAGGACAGTGAAGTTGAAGTTGAGGCCCGGGCGCAGCCTCATGATATCCGCCGCAGCCCCGAACTCCCAGGCAGGTCTCCTCCTCTCTTGCAGAGGGGCGATGCGGCGGCGAAGAAAATCTGCGCCAACGGCGCCTACAGTGAGCCCGGCAAGCCTGAGGCGTAGGATCCGGGTGACAGCAATCTTCAGCCTATCGTCTTCCGGGGCCACGCTGCTCCAATTGTTGTCGCGCGCTACTGGGGCTCGGCGCTGGGCGGTAAATGGCTGCGGGTTCTCCTCGACAATCCAGCACCAGTCTGCTCTCCATTCCTCCCACTTTCCGTGGAGCTCTCCCTCCAGATAAGCTTCCTTCTTGCCAGCTCTCGAGATCCAGGCGATTCCGCCGGATAAAGGCTCCCCTCTCTCAACTCGGGGCATAAAGAAGTGACGAAAAAGAGCTACATTTGGATGGACTCCGACAAAGTTTTCGCAGAGATGTGCAAAAACTGCCATGGTCAGAACGGCATTGGGGGTGAAGTCAAGGAGGTGTAACCCGTAGGAGTTCATAATGTCGCAGAAAAATTCAGAGAAAGGCGGGCAGAGCCCGCAGTAGAAGAACAACGCGAAGAAGGGATATCCATTCGGAGCCCGTTCCGAAGCGGCGGCGGAGAGTACCTTCGTGCGCGGATGCGCTCGCGTCTCCGTCGACCAGAAGAGGTAGTAGTACTCCCTCAGCTCCTTCGCGGCGAGCTTGGGGGGGAAGGTTGTCTGCTCCTTTCGCAGCGCCACGAGCCGCTGCGCCTCGGTCGACTTCACGGCCTTCCCCTTGCCGGCTTTCGGAGCCATGGCGGAGGTGGTGGGGGAGATCTACGGTGTTGGTGGTGCTGGTGGCGATGGGGGGCGGAGCGCTGCTCTCTTTCAGCTTTGGGAAGAAGGGGGGAGCGGCGGAAGTTTTGAGATTGGAATAGCAAACCGGCGAGATGGGCGAACTGCCCCTGTTTCCCCTGCTTATAAAGGGGGGGGGGGGCGGACGTTCCGTCTTTCCGAATAAAGAAACCAACCACGATCTCTCCCATGATGCCGCATTCAACGCGTGCCGTTCGGGGAGGGCGCGGTGGATACGGAGTAAGATACGGCGTACCCCAGGCCGCGCATGCCCGTGCCCTGTTTTGGGCCTGGCCCAACAGCGCTCGGCACCGTGTGTGGCCCAGGCCCGGGGGCTCCTGTCGGTGTACTAGAGTAGGGTTACCCTAGTATCCCGAACTTGTGCACGGGCAGTCATAGCACCCCGCGGCAGGGCTTGCCAGGTGACCGCCAAGGTCCTCCGTGGTTCCTTTGGAGCCATTCAAGAACAAAGTATTCAAGCCAAGGAGACAAGACCCCGGCAAGAGGAGCTTGCCGGGAAGGCCAACCAAGGCATCTCAAGGAACTTGCCGCGACGCGCCACGCGTCCCGGCAAGGCCCGGTGAGAGACAAGACAACGACCGCGGCAAGGCGCTTGCCGCGGAAAGCTACCACTCTGTACCCGCGCTCCAGCACATCCACCAACGTGTCACCCTGGGACCTTTCCAGGTGCGCATGGCAAGAGGCTGCGCAGCCAGCAGTGCGAGGTGGCAAGCGACGCTGACAAGATTGCCATCGTGGCAAGCGGTGGCGTCCCTGACGGTCCCTTTTTACACTATTTGGGCAACGCAGACGGGCATTTAATGCCTTTGTCCCCTGCCGTCAGGGTTAGGTATGATACACTGTACAAGTAGTTGTACCAACCGCAACACCTTTTCCATTTTTACCCTTGTCTACGTTGCCACCTGTCGGTGACCCCTTGAGCATATAAAAGGAGGCCCATGCGCAACGTAGAGGGGGGTTTGAAGGCAGAAAAACACTCACGCTCTGTCTCGTTAGCAGCTAGTGTGTACTGTAGCACTCAGCGCTCCCGAGCAAGAACACAATACACTCAGACATGCAGCAGTAGGAGTATTATCTCTCCGGAGAGCTCCGAAGCTGGGTAAACCGCTCGTGTGCTTTGCCTCGATCTGCTCTTCGCGCGATCTTCGCCCTCCGCCGAACCGAAAGGGGCTCAGTCTGCCGGTCCCATAGGTGCTCGTGGATCAGCTTCCCCGGCATAACCGTGAAGGGATTGACAACCCATTTATCATGTTGGGTGCAAGTTGTTCATTGTTTGTGCCGGTATTCGGTGACTTGTTCGTTGTCTCCTACTGGATTGATACCTTGGTTCTCAAACTGACGGACATACTTACTCTACTTTGCTACATCACCCTTTCCTCTTTAAGGGAAAAACCAACGCAAGCTCAAGAAGTAGCAGGAAGAATTTTTGGCGCTGTTATCAGGGAGATCTACGCCAAGTCAAGACATACCAAGTACTCATCATAAACTCGCATCTCTTGCATTACATTATTCGCCACTCACTTTTTGTTTTCCTCTCCCCTACTTCTAAAACGATTTTTCAAAAAGATTTGCCTTTTCTTCGCCCCTCTTCCGTTCGTCTTCTTCGTTTGACTTTTGTGCGCTCGTGTGCTGGACTGCTTGCTTTGTCACGATGTCTCAAGAGAATACCAAATTGTGTGACTTTTCCAACACCAATAATAATGATTTTATTAGTACTCCAATTGCTCCCGCTACTCATGCGGAATCTTGTGAAATTAATGCCGCTTTGCTGAATCTTGTTATGAAAGATCGATTTTTCGGCCTTCCTAGTGAAGATGCCACATCCCATCTAAACAATTTTGTTGATTTGTGTGATATGCAAAAGAAAAAAGATGTGGATAATTATATTGTTAAATTGAAGCTATTTCCGTTCTCACTTTGAGATCGTGCTAAAACTTGGTTTTCATCTTTGCCTAAAAATAGTATTGATTCTTGGAATAAGTGTAAAGATGCTTTCATTTCCAAGTATTTTCCTCCCGCTAAGATCATCTCCCTTAGGAACGATATTATGAATTTTAAGCAACTTGATCATGAACATGTTGCACAATCTTGGGAAAGGATGAAATTGATGATACAAAATTGCCCTACTCATGGTTTGAATTTGTGGATGATTATACAAAAAAATTATGCTGGATTGAATTTTGCTTCTAGAAATCTTTTAGATTCAGCCGCGGGAGGCACTTTTATGGAAATTACTTTAGGAGAAGCTACTAAACTCCTAGATAATATTATGGTTAATTATTCTCAATGGCATACGAAAAGATCTTCCACTAGTAAAAAAGTGCATGCGATTGAAGAGATTAATGTTTTGAGTGGAAGATGGATGAGCTTATGAAATTATTTGCTAGTAAAGGTGCTTCTATTGATCCTAATGATATGCCTTTGTCTACTTTGATTGAGAATAATAATGAATCTATGGATGTGAATTTTGTCGGTAGGAACAATTTTGGTAATAATGCGTATAGAGGTAATTTTAATCCTAGGCTGTTTCCTGGTAATTCCTCTAATAATTATGGTAATTCCTACAAAAATTCTTATGGAAATTTTAATATGATGCCCTCTGATTAGTGTTAAAGAATTTATGAGTTTGCAAAAGAATTTCGATGCTTTGATTGAAGAAAAATTTCTCAAGATTGATGATTTGGCTAGGAACATGGATAGAATTTCTCTTGATGTTGATTCTTTGAAAATTAGATATATTTCCACCCAAGCATGATATTAATGAGCCTCTCAAAGCCATGATTATTTCTAGTGATGAGTGCAAATAAAAAAGAACCGCTAAGATGCGTGCTAAACGAGATTGGTTTGTAAAAACATGCTCTTCTAGTTTCCATGAAAATAATGATGAAGATCTTAAAGTAATTGATGTGAATCCTATTGAATCTTTGTTTTCCAATATTAATCTTGATAAGATGGGACTGGAGATGAGTCAACTTTAGTTAAAAGGCGTCCGAATGATTCGGAGTTTTTAGATCTTGATGCAAAAATTGATAAAAGTGAGATTGGAGAGGTCAAAACTTTAAGTCGTAATTGAAGGAAATATGCCCTAGAGGCAATAATAAAGTTATTATTTATTTCCTTATTTCATGATAAATGTTTATTATTCATGCTAGAATTGTATTAACCAGAAACATAATACATGTGTGAATACATAGACAATATAGTGTCACTAGTATGCCTCTACTACACTAGCTCGTTGATCAAAGATGGTTAAGGTTTCCTAACCATAGACACGAGTTCTCATTTGATAAACGGGATCACATCATTGGGAGAATGATGTGATTGACTTGACCCATTCCGTTAGCTTAGCACTTGATCGTTTTAGTTTACTGCTATTGCTTTCTTCATGACTTATACATGTTCCTGTGACTATGAGATTATGCAACTCCCGATTACCGGAGGAACACTTTGT
Source organism: Triticum timopheevii (assembly GCA_963921465.1). Lineage (NCBI taxonomy): Eukaryota > Viridiplantae > Streptophyta > Magnoliopsida > Poales > Poaceae > Triticum > Triticum timopheevii. The sequence continues at coordinate 187,697,966 of OY997262.1, forward strand.
GTGCTACCAAATGTCACAACGTCACTGGGTGATTATAAAGGTGCTCTACAGGTGTCTCCGATGGTACTTGTTGAGTTGGCATAGATCAAGATTAGGAATTGTAACTCCGATTGTCGGAGAGGTATCTCTGGGCCCTCTCGGTAATGCACATCACTATAAGCCTTGCAAGCAATGTAACTAATTAGTTAGTTGTGGTATGATGCATTACGAAACGAGTAAAGAGACTTGCCGGTAACGAGATTGAGCTAGGTATTAACATACCGATGATCGAATCTTGGGCTAGTAACATACCGATGACAAAGGGAATAACGTATGTTGTTATGCGGTTTGACCGATAAAGATCTTCGTAGAATATGTAGGAGCCAATATGAGCATCCAGGTTCCGCTATTGGTTATTTACCAGAGACGTGTCTCGGTCATGTCTACATAGTTCTCGAACCCGTAGGGTCCGCAAGCTTAACGTTCGGTGACGATCGGTATTATGAGTTTATGTGTTTTTATGTACTGAAGGTAGTTCGGAGTCCTGGATATGATCACAGACATGACGAGGAGTCTCGAAATGGTCGAGACATAAAGATCAATATATTGAATGACTATGTTTGGACTTTGTAATTGTTCCAGGCAAGTTCGGGCATATACCGGAGTACCGGGGGAGTATAATGGGCCTTATGGGCCTTAGTGGAGAAGAGGAGGGGCGGCCAAGGTAGGGCCGCGCGCCACCTCCCCCTCTAGTCCAAATTGGACAAGGAGGGGGGCGCCCCCCTTTCCTTCCCCCCTCTCTCCTCCTTCCCCCTTCTCCTACTCCTACTAGGAAAGGAGGAGTCCTACTCTCGGTGGGAGTAGGACTCCCCCCTTGGCGCGCCCTCCTCCTGGCCGTCCGCCTCCCCCCTAGCTCCTTTATATACGGGGGGCGGGGGGCACCCCAAGACACACAAGTTGATCATTGATCTTTAGCCGTGTGTGGTGCCCCCTCCACCATAATCCACCTCGGCCATATCGTAGTGGTGCTTAGGCGAAGCCCTACATCGGTAGCTTCATCAACACCGTCATCACACCGTCATGCTGACGGAACTCTCCCTCGAAGCTCTACTGGATCGTGAGTTCGTGGGACGTCACCGAGCTGAACGTGTGCAGATCGCGGAGTTGTCGTACGTTCGGTACAAGGATCGGTCGATCGTGAAGACGTACGACTACATAAACCGCGTTGTCATAACACTTCCGCTTACAGTCTACGAGGGTACATGGATGACACTCTCCCCTCTCGTTGCTATGCATCACCATGATCTTGCGTGTGCGTAGGAAATTTTTCAAAATTACTACGTTCCCCAACAGTGGCATCCGAGCCAGGTTTATGCGTAGATGTTATATGCACGAGTAGAACACAAGTGAGTTGTGGGCGATACAAGTCATACTGCTTACCAGCATGCATACTTTGATTCGGTGGTATTGTTGGATGAAGCGGCCTGGACCGACATTACGCGTACGCTTATGTCGGATATCTTGTTCCGGCAAAACCCTTAAAGTTCAAACTCTGGGGTGCGCATGAAGATCTACTCCCTACCGATTCACGCCCCAAAGCTTCGCCATGAATCTAAGCTACACGATGAGCAACACAAGGGACACGAGGTTTATACTGGTTCGGGCCACCGTTGTGGTTTAATACCCTAATACAGTGTGTGGTGTGGTGGATTGCCTCTGGGGATGATGATGAACTGTACAGAGGAAGAACAGCCTCACAAGGGGTGTTCTTGTGGTGGTGTGCTTGGAGAGGAATTGCTCCGTCTCCGTTGGCTTTAGGTGAGATCCAAATGCCTTATACTATGGTGGCTATCTCTATATAGAGAGGCCCTGGTCCTCTTCCCAAATATTGAGCGGGAAGGGAGCCAACAACGGCCATTTTGAAGGGGGACAGCTAGTACAAGCTATCCTGACTAAAGGTGGTCTTCGACTGCCAAAGGCACTAGCGATGACGCCGTCCTGGGCTCCACGGTGATCTCCGTCCTGCCGTCCTGCAGGCCTTGGTCTCATTGCACTGATATGGAAAACTTTGCCTGATGCCTCGGTACTCCGCGCCTGCGCTTGCCCCCTTTGCACCAAAGAGGAAATGAGGACAATACGCAGGTTGGCGCCCGCCTAGTCTTGATTGTCATGGCTTGCGTCACGAGCACCTCGCGAGGTACTCCTTGCCTTGATCTCTCCGCCTCCTCGCGAGCCTACCTGATGAGGCCGCCCCTGAGGAAGCCTTGTGTCGTCTGCCCTACGAGGCTTGGCCCCTCGTGAGGGTCCTGAACTTGGGTTGATGAAGACGGGCCGTACTGGGCCACTACTTGAGCCACGCCGCAGGTTGTAGGCAGGCAAGTCTGGGGACCCCCGTTCCTAGAACACCGATAGTAGCCCCCGAGCCCAAGGCGCGCTCGGACTTGGCTTAGCAGCAAAGCCAAAGGGCAAGTGCGGAGCGCCACGGGCCCCAACAGCCTACGGCCTTGGTCGCCGCGTGGCGGTTGGTTGGACGTGGGCGTCTCCGCTTCCCCACGCTCCCCCAATATCCGCCTGGCTAGGCGGCCATGAAGCTTTACACAGTTATTCCCCTTCGCTGCCCGTGTGCTTCCTGTTCCCCTTTCTCCGTTGAACCTCTGTTTTCCGCTTCCAATCTGACCTGAGCTCTGTCCCGCTCCCTCGCCATGGCGCCAACTAGCAAAGAGAAAGGGAAGAAGCCCGTGTCCTCATCCAGCTCGCCTTCGGCAATCGAGACCGCCGTCGGCCGGTCGCTGGTGCTCAATCTGGAAGCCTTGGAAAAGGTCCGCCCCACACTCGCCACTAACTTCAAACGAGTGCGGAAAGACGACGGCTTGCCCCACGTCCCATGCCTCTGGCGACAGGATCGTCACGGAGGTTCGATTCTTCGTCGACTCCCTATGGGCTGGCCTGGTTCCTCCTTTCTCCACCTTTTTCAATGCGGTGCATTCCCACTACCAGATCCATATGATGCATCTTGATCCTAAATCTGTTACCCTTCTTGCTCTCTTCGCCTTCATATGCGAAGCCATGGTGGGCATTGCTCCTTCTGTTGCCCTCTTGCGTCACTTCTTCTCCTTGCGCCTGACCGACCCCTGCAGTGCTCAGGGTGCGTGAGCTTCCAGGCCGTGGCAGAGATGGCCGCCTCGGGGATTGATTTTAGCCTTTCACCTTCCATGAGTGGGTTCTAAACGTGATGGCTGTATGTGGATGTTGGAGTGCCCAACCCTCTGCTCTCGCATCCGACTTTGCCCGCTATCCCCAACCCGGGCTGGGGCCACGAGAGGCTTGTGAGCCCCCTGCTTTCCTTCATCTGGCACCGACTGGGGAGGTTGAGAGCGCTCGACGTGACGGCACCCAGGTGGTGAAGGAGTTTCTCCAGTGTCGCATTGCTCCTCGCCAGTGCCACCCCCGGCCGATGTGCGCCCTGGCCGGGTATCAGGACCGCATGAGGCTCCAGGATACGGAGCTGGTGCCTGAAATGCTGAAGAAGGTGCTGGAGGTCTTGACAGGCGACCCCTCGCTGGGCGATATCCAGCACGAGGGCAGCCTTCTGTATCTCTGCTCGGGCGGAGCCGAGTTCGCGAGGCAGATGCCTCACTTTGACGAATGGGGGTTGCGCCCGACCGGCCTCATGGGGCCTCGCGAGAATCCCATCGCCGTGGCTCCCTTCCCCGTCACCAACACCGATCTTACCTTAGGAGGGGGTGCAAGGAGGCAAGCATCGCTGGAGGCTGGAGACTCTGGTGTCGAGATGCCAATGTCGCGTGGGGCTCCCGGGGCGTCGTCCTCCGGAGCTTGCGAAGCCCGTCTTTAGGCGGTCGTTGATGAGGGGGCGCAACCGGCGGCTCCCGAGGCCTCGGCAGGCCACGAAGGAGCGGTGCCCAACTTCTCCTCTCAGCTTGGCGCCCCTGAGGCAGGCTGCCTAGGCGCTTCTTCGTCTAAGCCACGCGCCGGCCCTCACGTTGAGAGCTTGGGTTGGTTCTGCATAGACATCGACGCCCTCCGCAAGAGGAAGGAGTCTTCGAGTGGCAGCGAGCGCCCCTGCCGGCCGTTGAAGCACAGGAAGTACTTTGCCATGGATGAGTAAGTACCTCATTCTTGTAATTCCTCAATCGCTGGTCCCTTTCCTGATTGTGGCCCTTCAGGATCCCTCCTGCCAAGCTTGCGGAGTCTGCCAAGAAGCAACTTCCTCCGGCCTCGCCTCCATTGGTGACCTTGAGCGTCCCGAGCTTGCGTGCCGCCCCTGGCGCGAATTCGATCGGAGAAGCAAGCCGGCCCGCATGGTGCCTCGAGCCCGTGCCCTTGCCGCCTTTCCTTCGCGACCTCGCCCGGGGCGTGACCAGTCTGCCCCGGGCTCCTCCTCTGATCGTGGACGGAGAATGGTTGAAGTCGGTCCTTGGTTATTTTTCTGGGGATGGATCTGCACCGGCCTGGGCCCCTCACGGAGCCCGCCCGGCGATTGTGGGGGCGCCAGCCCCCAGCCCCCTCCGAGAGGGGGCGAACCACTTCAGGGCCATCCGCCAACGCCGGTGGCGGACGATGATATCGATGACGTGCTCAAGCGAGCGCGGGAGCGCAGCATCATCCGCCAAGAGTTCCTCCGGAAGGCGACGGACGCGATGGGCAGCTTGGTGGAGAGCTCGCGGATGTGGACGCATGTCTTGAAGCCGAGGGCCTGCGGCTGATTGAGGAGCGGCGCAAGCTGAAGGTGGCGGTCAACCTTGCGCGTCATCAGTGCGAGCTTGACAACACGAAGGCCGAAGCATCCCTCACGGCCTTGTGAAAGGCCTGCTCCCGAGCTATTGAGGAGGCTCAAGAAGCAGACCAACGATGCGAGATCGCGGAGAAGCGCGTGTGGGAGCTCCAAGCCTGGAGCAGCAGGTGGAGCTGCGCCAGGCCGCCCTTGTGTCGCTGAAAGCAACCCCCGTCGAAGAGGAGGAGCTCCAGAAGCGTGTGGAAGCATTGACGCTGGAGGCCGCCGAGCGCAACCTCGTCCTTGAGCGGTTGGAGACGAGGGAGCGCCAGGTTACCTAGGAGGAGGATGATCTTGGTGCATGGGAGGCTCGAATCCAAGAAGAGGTCAACCACCACGTGGTGGAAATTCACGGGGGTCTTGTGCGGGAGTATGACAAGAGGCTGGAGCTGGCTGAAGCCGAGGCTGCGGGAAGGACTGCCGCCCTCAGGTCCAAGCTGACCGAAGCAACGCAGCATGCGGAGGCCACCGCAGCCGCCCTGGTCTCGGTGCAGACTGATTTGGCCTCCTCCCGTGCCGAGCTGCTTCTTCTTCAACGGCGGGTTGACGATGCTGAGTCTGTTGCACGGCAGAACAGAGAGGAAATTCTCCAGCGACAGACACTGGAGCATATGCATGGCCCCATGCTCCAAGCGCTCAGGAACAGGGCCAACATGGCCCTAGGCAATATCTGCGATGCGAACGCTCCGCAACCCCATGTGATCAACTATGTCAGTCATCTCCAGTTCTTCACTGACGTGGTGACGCATCTGGAAAATCGCTCTGAGAGAGCTCGCCAGCTTGTCAAGGAGAGGAGCCGCAGCCTGCTCAGGCGTGCATTCTCCCGTGTCTTCAGCCATCTTCAGGATAGAGATCCCCACTTCGACTTCGACACCGTCATCACTTCGGTTCCCGTGGCCATTCGGGGCGACCTGGCGCGGTGGGTGGAGGACAACGTGGATGCACTTGTCAGGGCCTTCACTTCTGATGATGACGGGGTGGTAGTTGCTGCGGATGAAGGTGACGTGGTGAATGGCGGCAAACAAGGCGTTGATAACGGTGATGGCGATGGTAGTGATGCCTCTGGAGGCGACCAAGAGGATGTGGTGAGTGATATGTCTGACTGATCCTGTATCCCTCTGCTGTTTATCATGCACTCAAAAAGCTCAGGCATGGCCCTGAAGGTTGTAAGAGCATTTTTGGGAGGGGAAGCCCCTCATGTAAGAAAGATCATTGTCCATAAGTTTTTAGGAACGACGCTGAATGCGCGCCCGCACGACGTTACGGGCCCTGTGACGGGTTAGTTGCTGTGATTTACCTTTAGCCCGGGCGAGCCTTGAGTAGGCTTGTGAGGCGGTGATTCCACGAGGGTCCTCCGGGGGACCCGCTGACCATTTGGTGAGAGCCTCCCGAGAGCGAGTGCTGGCCGCGAGACGGCATGCCCACGCAGGCTGAGCCTAGCCCTGCCCACGAGAGGCTCGCAAGGGGGAGGCAACTGGTGCAAACTCCGGACTAGGGCAGAAACTAGAATGCAAGAGAACGCACGAACAAGACAAGACACCCCTCCCCGCACACATGCAAATGCAAATTCAATTTCAACTTAAATCAGAAGAAAGGAAGCTCGACCACAGAAAAGGAGGCAAAAAATAAAAGGCCGCGTCCGACACATAGTCTAGTCTTCAACGTCTTCTCACCGGCGTGGAGCTAATTGCTGCCACTGAGCATGGGAGGGAGCCCCCGAGGCCCGAGGGCGGCTCTCCGGAGACTCTGGGGCGTGTACATCCCCAACTCATTATTATGTGAGAGTGTCACGGGCGGCGAGCTTCACAGGCACTGGGCCTTCTTCATAGGTACCGGCCTTGCTTCATATCACCAGATGAGGGCCCCGCCTTGCGCCACCCTTGACCACCATCGACAGTGACCGGAAACAAAGGACGACGTCAATGGGGTAAAGGGGACGCCAGCGGTTCCCCCGACGACCACGGGTCCTCTGCCGGGGGCAGGCTTTGCAGCACCTCCCCAACAGAGGGCCTACCTCCGGGAAATGCCTTTCTCCGTGCATCGCGGGGAGGGGCCTGGCTCCCGGCCCCTCTCCTGCAGCCCCCAGTGCGCCCCTCCTCACGGAAGGGAGGCTGCTGAGCTGGGGCAGCCTTCTGCTGCAGTGACCTGAACTTCCTGTGACCCATGGTTAGCATAAGCTTGCTCCTGAGGAATTAGTGGTACCCGATAGCTGCTGCCGCCAGCGCGGTTGGTGAGGCTTCCTTGAGGCACCTGAAAAGGCTCGGCTTCTAGCGTATCTTCCTCCCAACCTGGCCCGAGGAACGAGCCATGGTCATCTTCCAGTGCGTATTCCCGATCCACCATGTGGGGTACGTAAGCCTCCGAGGTTGCCGCCCCGAAGGCTTCACCGTAGTGCCCCATGCTCCATGCGGCTTCGCCCGAAGCGCTGTCTTGGGGGTGATAGGGCGGCGGTCCGCCTGGGCCATAGGCGGCGATGCGCATGCTCTCGCTAACCAGGGGTGGTGCTAGTGCAACTTGACGTCCCGCACTGATGGTTGAGCTGGTGTTGATGAAGCCTTGGGGTACGCCTGAGGGCGCACGGGCGCAGATGGGCCCGCCGTATGATCCGCCCGGGGCCTGGGGTGGAAGCTGGACACATAAGGGAGGCACCCCTGAAGCTGAGGCATCCAGGAGCTCGGCGACGCGCTCCATCAGCACGTCATGGCCGCTCTCCTGCAGCCTGCACGGTAGCAGCTCCCGAGCCACCGTGAGAGCGACCCTCGTGTTCGCTTGTTCCCGTCGAGTATGCGGAGCTGTGGCGGCGACGTGGTTTGAGGCCCTTGGTGCTGATCGCACCTGCCGCGGAGTGAGGGCAGGCGGCGCTTGACCGGGTCGCCCGCGTCCTGCAGCGTTCTATGGAGCACGGGCTGCCTGAGCCGCGGGGCTGAGGTCTCCTTGGGCAGGCGGCACGGCATGGGCAGGCCATGCCGCCCAGCGGTCGGCGTTGGCCATCGGGTCGCCGGACATGGGTGCGACGATGCAGTGGAACGCAGACCGGCGGATAGGGGATTTTGGCTCACACCTACCTGGCGCGCCAAATGTCGGATATCGGGTTCTGGCAAAACCCTTAAGGTTCGAACTCTAGGGTGCGCACGAAGATCTACTCCCTACCGATTCACGCCCCAAAGCTTCACCATAAATCTAAGCCACTCGATGAGCAACACAAGGGACACGAGGTTTATACTGGTTTGGGCCACTGTTGTGGTGTAATAACCTAATCATGTGTGTGGTGTGGTGGATTGCCTCTGGGATGATGATGAACAGTACAGAGGAAGAACAACCTCGTGAGCGGTGTTCTTGTGGTGGTGTTCTTGGAGAGGAATTGCTCCATCTCCGTTGGCTCTAGGTGAGATCCAGATGCCTTCTATTGTGGTGGCTATCTCTATATAGAGAGGCCCTGGTCCTCTTCCCAAATATTGAGCGGGAAGGGAGCCAACAACGGCCATTTTGAAGGAGGACAGCTAGTACAAGCTATCCTGACTAAAGGTGGTGTTCGACTGCCAAAGGCACTGGCGATGACGCCGTCCTGGGCTCCACGATGATCTCCGTCCTGCCGTCCTGCAGGCCTTGGTCTCGTTGCATTGATATGGAAACCTTTGCCTGATGCCTCGGTACTCCGCGCCTGCGCTTGCCCCCTTTGCACCAAAGAGGAAACGATGACACTGCGCAGGCTGGCGCCCGCCTGGTCTTGATCGTCATGGCTTGCATCACGAGCACCTCGCGAGGTACTCCTTGCCTTGATCCCTCCGCCTCCTTGCGAACCTACCTGATGAGGCCACCCCTAAGGAAGCCTTGCATCGTCTGCCCCGCGAGGCTTCGCCCCTCGCGAGGGTCTTGAACTTGGGTTGATGAAGACGAGCCGTATTGGGCCACTGCTTGAGCCATGCCGCAGGCCGCAGGCAGGCAAGTCTGGGGACCCCCGTTCCCAGAATGCCGACAACTTACACGAGACTGGTTCTACCAACGTGCTTTCCACATAGGTGGCTGGTGGGTGTCAGTTTCTCCAACTTTAGTTGAATCGAGTGTGGCTACGCCCGGTCCTTGTTGAAGGCTAAAACAACACTAACTTGACGAAATATCGTTGTGGTTTTGATGCATAGGTAAGAACGGTTCTTGCTCAGCCCGTCGCAGCCACGTAAAACTTGCAACAACAAAGTAGAGGACGTCTAACTTGTTTTTCCAGGGCATGTTGTGATGTGATATGGTCAAGACATGATGCTAAATTTTATTGTATGAGATGATCATGTTTTGTAACAGAGTTATCGGCAACTGGGAGGAGCCATATTGTTGTCGCTTTATTGTATGCAATGCAATCGCCCTGTAATTGCTTTACTTTATCACTAAGCGGTAGCGATAGTCATAGAAGCAATAGTTGGCGAGACGACAACGATGCTACGACTGAGATCAAGTGTCGCGCTGGTGATGATGGTGATCATGACGGTGCTTTGGAGATGGAGATCAAAGGCACAAGATGATGATGGCCATATCATATCACTTATATTGATTACATGTGATGTTTATCTTTTATGCATCTTATTTTGCTTTGATTGACGGTAGCATTATAAGATGATCTCTCACTAAATTTCAAGGTATAAGTGTTCTCCCTGAGTAGTCACCGTTCCCAAAGTTTGGCGTGCCGAGACACCACGTGATGATCGGGTGTGATAAGCTCTACGTTCACATACAACGGGTGCAAGCCAGTTTTGCACACGCAGAAATACTTGGGTTAAACTTGACAAGCCTAGCAAATGTAGGTATGGCCTCAGAACAATGAGACCGAAAGGTCGAGCATGAATCATATAGTAGATATGATCAACATAGTGATGTTCACCATTGAAAACTACTCCATTTCACGTGATGATCGGAACTGGTTTAGTTGATTTGGATCACGTGATCACTTAGATGATTAGAGGGATGTCTGTCTAAGTGGGAGTTCTTAAGTAACTTGATTAATTGAACTTTAACTTATCATGAACTTAGTACATGATAGTATTTTGCTTGTCTATGTTGTTGTAGATAGATGGCCCGTGCAGTTGTTCCATTGAATTTTAATGCGTTCCTTGAGAAAGCTAAGTTGAAATATGATGGTAGCAATTACATAGATTGGGTCCGTAACTTGAGGATTATCCTCATTGATGCACAGAAGAATTACGTCCTGGAAGCACCGCTAGGTGCAAGACCCGCTGCAGGAGCAACGCCGGACGTTGTGAACGTCTAGCAGAACAAACCTGATGACTACTCGATAGTTCAATGTGCCATGCTTTACGGCTTAGAACCGGGACTTCAACGATGTTTTGAACGTCATGGAGCATATGAGATGTTTCAGGAGTTGAAGTTAATATTTCAAGCAAATGCCCGGATTGAGAGATATGAAGTCTTCAATAAGTTCTATAGCTGCAAGATGGAGGAGAATAGTTCTGTCAGTGAACATATACTCAAAATGTCTGGGTATAATAATCACTTGATTCAACTGGGAGTTAATCTTCCTGATGATAGTGCCATTGACAGAATTCTCCAATCACTGCCACCAAGCTACAAGGGCTTCGTGATGAACTATAATATGCAAGGGATGGAAAAGACAATTCCCGAGCTCTTCCCGATGCTAAAGGCCGCGGATAGAAATCAAGAAGGAGCATCAAGTGTTGATGGTCAATAAGACCACCAGTTTCAAGAAAAGGGGTAAAGGGAAGAAGAAGGGGAACTTCAAAAAGAACGGCAAACAAGTTGATGCTCAAGAGAAGAAACCCAAGTCTGGACCTAAGCCTGAGATTGAGTGCTTCTACTGCAAAGGGACTGGTCACTGGAAGCGGAACTGCCCCAAGTATTTGGCGGATAATAAGGATGGCAAGGTGAACAAAGGTATATGTGATATACATGTTATTGATGTGTACCTTACTAAAGCTCGCAGTAGCACCTGGGTATTTGATACTGGTTCTATTGCTAACATATGCAACTCAAAACAGGGACTACAGATTAAGCAAAGATTGGCTAAGGACGAGGTGACGATGCGCGTGGGAAATGGTTCCAAAGTCGATGTGATCGCAGTCGGCACGCTACCTCTACATCTACCTTCGAGATTAGTTTTAGACCTGAATAATTGTTATTTGGTGCCAGCGTTAAGCATGAACATTATATCCGGATCTTGTTTGATGCGAGACGATTATTCATTTAAATCTGAGAATAATGGTTGTTCTATTTATATGAGTAATATCTTTTATGGTCATGCACCCTTGAAGAGTGGTCTATTTTTGTTGAATCTCGATTGTAGTGATACACATATTCATAATGTTGAAGCCAAAAGATGCAGAGTTGATAATGATAGTGCAACTTATTTGTGGCACTGCCGTTTAGGTCATATTGGTGTAAAGCGCATGAAGAAACTCCATAGTGATGGACTTTTGGAATCACTTGATTATGAATCACTTGGTACTTGCGAACCATGCCTCATGGGCAAGATGACTAAAACGCCGTTCTCCGAAACAATGGAGCGAGCAACAGATTTGTTGGAAATCATACATACTGATGTATGTGGTCCGATGAATATTGAGGCTCACACCGGGTATCGTTATTTTCTCACCTTCACAGATGATTTGAGCAGATATGGGTATATCTACTTAATGAAACATAAGTCTGAAACATTTGAAAAGTTCAAAGAATTTCAGAGTGAAGTGGAAAATCATCATAACAAGAAAATAAAGTTTCTATGATCTGATCATGGAGGAGAATATTTGAGTTATGAGTTTGGTCTTCATTTGAAACAATGCGGAATAGTTTCGCAACTCACGCCACCCGGAACACCACAGCGTAATGGTGTGTCCGAACATCGTAACCGCACTTTATTAGATATGGTGCGATCTATGATGTCTCTTACTGATTTACCACTATCGTTTTGGGGTTATGCTTTAGAGACGGCTGCATTCATGTTAAATAGGGCACCATCTAAATCCGTTGAGACGACGCCTTATGAACTGTGGTTTGGCAAGAAACCATAGTTGTCATTTCTTAAAGTTTGGGGCTGCGATGCTTATGTGAAAAAGCTTCAACCTGATAAGCTCGAACCCAAATCGGAGAAATGTGTCTTCATAGGATACTCAAAGGAGACTGTTGGGTACACCTTCTATCACAGATCCAAAGGCAAGACATTCATTGCTAAGAATGGATCCTTTCTAGAGAAGGAGTTTCTCTCGAAAGAAGTGAGTGGGAGGAAAGTAGAACTTGATGAGGTAACTGTACCTGCTCCCTTATTGGAAAGTAGTTCATCACAGAAACCGGTTCCTGTGATACCTACACCAATTAGTGAGGAAGCTAATGATATTGATCAAGAAACTTCAGATCAAGTTACTACCGAACCTCGTAGGTCAAATAGAGTAAGATCCGCACCAGAGTGGTACAGTAATCCTATTCTGGAGGTCATGTTACTTGACCATGGCGAACCTACGAGCTATGAGGAAGCGACGATGAGCCCAGATTCCGCAAAATGGCTTGAGGCCACGAAATCTGAGATGGGATCCATGTATGAGAACAAAGTGTGGACATTGGTTGACTTGCCTAATGATCAGCAAGTCATCGAGAATAAATGGATCTTCAAGAAGAAGACTGACGCTGATGGTAATGTTACTGTCTAAAAAGCTCGACTTGTTGAGAAAGGTTTTCGACAAGTTCAAGGAGTTGACTACGATGAAACTTTCTCACCCATAGCGATGCTTAAGTCTGTCCGAATCATGTTAGCAATTGCCGCATTTTATGATTATGAAATTTGGCAAATGGATGTCAAAACTGCATTCTTGAATGGATTTCTGGAAGAAGAGTTGTACATGATGCAACCATAAGGTTTTGTCGATCCAAAAGGTGCTAACAAAGTGTGCAAGCTCCAGTGATCCATTTATGGACTGGTGCAAGCCTCTCGGAGTTGGAATAAATGTTTTGATAGTGTGATCAAAGCATATGGTTTTATACAGACTTTTGGAGAAGCCAGTATTTACAAGAAAGTGAGTGGGAGCTCTGTAGCATTTCTAATTACTATATGTAGATGACCTATTATTGATTGGAAATGATATAGAATTTCTGGATAGCATAAAAGGATACTTGAATAAGAGTTTTTCAATGAAAGACCTCGGTGAAGCTACTTATATATTGGGCATCAAGATCTATAGAGATAGATCAAGACGCTTAATTGGACTTTCACAAAGCACATACCTTGATAAAGTTTTGAAAAAAGTTCAAAATGGATCAAGCAAAGAAAGGGTTCTTGCCTGTGTTACAAGGTGTGAAGTTGAGTCAGACTCAATGCCCGACCGCTGCAGAAGATAGAGAGAAAATCAAAAATGTTCCCTATGCTTCAGCCATAGGCTCTATCATGTATGCAATGCTGTGTACCAGACCTGATGTGTGCCTTACTATTAGTTTAGCAGGGAGGTACCAAATTAATCCAGGAATGGATCACTGGACAACAGTCAAGAACATCCTGAAATGCCTGAAAAGGACTAAGGATATGTTTCTCGTTTATGGAGGTGACAAAGAGCTCATTGTAAATGGTTATGTCAATGCAAGCTTTAACACTAATCCGGACAATTCTAAATCGCAAGCGAATACGTGTTTATATTGAATGGTGGAGCTGTCAGTTGGTGCAGTTCTAAACAAAGCGTCGTGGCGGGATCTACGTGTGAAGCAAAGTACATAGCTTCTTCAGAAGCAACAAATGAAGGAGTCTGGATGAAGGAGTTCATATCCGATCTAGGTGTCATGCCTAGTGCATCGGGTCCAATGAAAATCTTTTGTGACAATACTGGTGCAATTGCCTTGGCAAAGGAACCCAGATTTCACAAGAGAACCAAGCACATCAAGAGACGCTTCAATTCCATCCATGAGCAAGTCCAGGTGGGAGACATAGAGATTTGCAAGAGACATACGGATCTGAATGTTACAGACCCATTGACAAAGCCTCTCTCACGAGCAAAACAAGATCAACACCAAGACTCCATGGGTGTTAGAATCATTACTGTGTAATCTAGATTACTGACTCTAGTGCAAGTGGGAGACTGAAGGAAATATACCCTAGAGGCAATAATAAAGTTATTATTTATTTCCTTATTTCATGATAAATGTTTATTATTCATTCTAGAATTGTATTAACCGGAAACATAATACATGTGTGAATACATAGACATTATAGTGTCACTAGTTTGCCTCTACTAGACTAGCTTGTTGATCAAAGATGGTTAAGGTTTCCTAACCATAGACATGAGTTGTCATTTGATAAACGGGATCACATCATTGGGAATGATGTGATTGACTTGACCCATTCCATTAGCTTAGCACTTGATCATTTTAGTTTACTGCTATTGCTTTCTTCATGACTTATACATGTTCCTATGACTATGAGATTATGCAACTCCCGATTACCTGAGGAACACTTTGTGTGCTACCAAACGTCACAATGTAACTGGGTGATTATAAAGGTGCTCTATAGGTCTCTCCGATGGTACTTGTTGAGTTGGCATAGATCGAGATTAGGATTTGTCACTCCGATTGTCGGAGAGGTATCTCTGGGCCTTCTCGGTAATGCACATCACTATTAGCCTTGCAAGCAATGTAACTAATGAGTTAGTTGCGGGATGATGCATTACAGAATGAGTAAAGAGACTTGCTGGTAACGAGATTGAGCTAGGTATTAAGATACCGACGATCGAATCTCGGGCTAGTAACATACCGATGACAAAGGGAACAACGTATGTTGTTATGCGGTTTGACCAATAAAGATCTTCGTAGAATATGTAGGAGCCAATATGAGCATCCATGTTCCGCTATTGGTTATTTACCGGAGACGTGTCTCGGTCATGTCTACACAGTACTCGAACCCGTAGGGTCCGCACGCTTAACGTTCGGTGACGATCGGTATTATGAGTTTATGTGTTTTGATGTACTGAAGTTAGTTCGGAGTCCCGGATATGATCACGGACATGACGAGGAGTCTCGAAATGGTCGAGACATAAAGATCGATATATTGGATGATTATGTTGAATTCTCCTCATGCTTATAATCAAAACAAAGCGTTTACTAAACATATCGTTGATGCTATGATGCAATCTTTTGAAGAAAAGCTTGAATTGGAAGTTTCTATCCCTAGGAAACTTTATGATGAGTGGGAACCTACTATTAAGATTAAGATGAAAGATTATGAGTGCCACGATTTGTGTGATTTGGGTGCTAGCGTTTCCAGGATTCCAAAAACTTTATGTGATGTGTTAGGTTTCCTTGAATTTGATGATTGTTCTTTAAATTTGCATCTTGCGGATTCCACTATTAAGAAACCTATGAGAAGGATTAATGATGTTCTTACTATTGCAAATAGGAAGTATGTGCCCATAGATTTCTTTATTCTTGATATAGCTTGCAATCCTACATGTCTTATTATTCTTGGTAGACCTTTCCTTAGAACGATTGGTGCAATTATTGATATGAAAGAAGGAAACAATAGATTTCAATTTCTGTTAAGGAAGGGCATGGAACACTTTCCAAGAAAGAAAATTAAATTGCCTTATGAATCTATTATGAGAGCTACATACGGATTGCATACCAAAGATGACAATACCTAGATCTATTCGTGTTTTATGCCTAGCTAAGGGCGTTAAATAATAGCGCTTGTTGAGTGGCAACCCAATTTTATTTTTGTTCTTTGCTTTTTCTTCCTGTTTTTACAATAAATAATTAATATAGCCTCTGGTTAGATGTGGTTTTGTGTTTTAATTAGTGTTTTTGCCAAGTAAGACCTTTGGGATAGCTTACGATGATAGTTGTTTTGATCTTGCTGAGAAACAGAAATTTTTGCGCCCAGGAAAATAATTTGTATAATTCACAGAAGCATGATTTTGATATGATTCTTTTTGAACTGGACTGGTACACAAATTGCCTAGGTTTTTCTATTTTTCAGAATTTTTGGAGTTACAGAAGTATTCTAGTTACAGATTGCTACAGACTGTTCTGTTTTTGTCAGATTCTGTTTTCTATGTGTTGTTTGCTTATTTTGATGAATCTATGGGTAGTATTGGGGGGTATGAACCATGGAAAAGCTGTAATACAGTATATATTACACCAATATAAATAATGAAGATTTATTTTCTTGTACTAACGGAGCTTAGAGATTTTCTATTGAGTTTTGTGTTGTGAAGTTTTCATGTTTTGGGGAAGGATTTGATGGACTATGGAATAAGGAGTGGCAAGAGCCTAAGCTTTGGGATGCCCAAGGCACCCCAAGGTAATATTCAAGGACAACCAAGAACTAATCCTGGGGATGCTCCAGAAGGCATCCCCTCTTTCGTCTTCGTCTATCGGTAACTTTACTTGAGGCTATATTTTTGTTCACCACATGATATGTGTTTTGCTTGGAGCGTCTTGTATGATTTGAGTTTTTGCTTTTTAGTTTGCCACAATCATCTTGTCTGTACACACCTTTTGAGAGGGACACACATGAATCGTGATTTATTAGAATACTCTATGTGCTTCACTTATATCTTTTGAGCTAGGCAATATTGCTCTAGTACTTCACTTATATCTTTTTAGAGCATGGTGGTGGTTTTATTTTATAGAAATTGATGAACTCTCATGCTTCACTTATATTATTTTAGGAGTCTTTAAACAGCATGGTAATTTGCTTTGGTTATAGATTTAGTCCTAATATGATAGGCATCCAAGAGGGATATAATAAAAACTTTCATATAAAGTTCATTGAATACTATGAGAAGTTTGATTCCTTATGATTGTTTTGAGATATGAAGATGGTGATATTAGAGTCATGCTAGTGAGTAATTGTGAATTTGATAAATACTTGTGTTAAGGTTTGTGAGTCGTAGCATGCATGTATGGTGAACTGCTATGTAACAAAGTTGGAGCATCAGATATTTTTTGATTGTCATCCTTTGGGTGGAGGCTGGGATCGCATGATGGTTAACTCCTATCAACCCTTCCCCTAGGAGCATGCGCATAGTACTTTGTTTCGATGACTAATAGATTTTTGCAATAAGTATGTGATTTCTTTATGACTAATATTGAGTCCATGGATTATACGGACTCTCACCCTTCCTCCATTGCTAGCCTCTCTAGTACCGCACAACTTTCGCCGGTACCATACACCCACCATATACCTTCCTCAAAACAGCCACCATACCTACCTATTGTGGCATTTCCATAGCCATTCCGAGATATATTGCCATGCAACATTCCACCATTCCGTTTTTATGACACACATCAACATTGTCATATTGCTTTGCATGATCTTGTAGTTGACATCGTATTTGTGGCAAAGCCACCATTCATAATTCTTTCATACATGTCTCTCTTGATTCATTGCACATCCCGGTACACCATCAGAGGCATTCATATACAGTCATATTTTGTTCTAGCATGGAGTTGTAATTTTTGAGTTGTAAGTAAATAAAAATGTGATGATCTTCATTATTAGAGCATTGTCCTATGTGAGGAAAAAAAGAGAAAGGTCAAAAAAGGCCCCAAAAAATGAGAGAAAAAGAGTGAAAGGGCAATGTTACTATCCTTTTTCCACACTTGTGCTTCAAAGTAGCACCATGATCTTCATGATAGAGAGTCTCCTATGTCGTCACTTTCATATACTAGTGGGAATTTTTCATTATAGAACTTGGCTTGTATATTCCAACGATGGACTTCCTCAAATTGCCCTAGGTCTTCATGAGCAAGCAAGTTGAATGCACACCTACTTAGTTTTCTTTCTGAGCTTTCATAGACTTATAGCTCTAGTGCATCTGTTGCATGGCAATCCCTACTCACTCACATTGATATCTATTGATGGACATCTCCATAGCCCGTTGATACGCCTATTTGATGTAAGACTATCTCCCTCCTTTTGTATTCTCCACAACCACCATTCTATTCCACCTATAGTGCTATGTCCATGGCTCACGCTCATGTATTGCATGAAAGTTGAAAAAGTTTGAGAATACTAAAGTATGAAACAATTGCTTGGCTGAAACCGGGGTTGTGCATGATTTGAATATTTTGTGTGATGAAGATGGAGCATAGCCAGACTATATGATTTTGTAGGGATAAGCTTTCTTTGGCCATGTTATTTTGAGAAGAAATAATTGACTTGTTAGTATGCTTGAAGTATTATTGTTTTTATGTCGATATTAAACTTTTGTTTTTAAATCTTACGGATCTGAACATTCATGCCACAATAAATAAGATTACATGGATAAGTATGTTAGGTAGCATTCCACATCAAAAATTCTATTTTTATCATTTACCTACTCGAGGACGAGCAGGAAATAAGCTTGGGGATGCTTGATACGTCTCCAACGTATCTATAATTTTTTATTGTTCCATGCTATTAAATTATCTGTTTTGGTGTTTTGTATGCATTAATATGCTATTTTATATTATTTTTGGGACTAACCTATTAACCTAGAGCCCAGTGATAGTTCATGTTTTCCCCTTGTTTTTGAGTTTCGTAGAAAAGGAATACCAAATGGAGTCCAAACAGAATGAAACCTTCACGATGATTTTTCTTGGACCAGAAGTCAACCAGGAGACTTGGAGATGAATTTGGAGGAGCCACAAGGCGGCCATAAGGACGGAGGGCGCGCCCAGGGGGATAGGGCGCGCCCCCACCCTTGTGGTCCCCCCGTGCACCTCCTGACCTAATTCTTTCACCTATATATTCCCATATATCCCCAAACCACCAGAGGCATCCACAAAAACACTTTTCCACCGCCGCAACATTCTGTACCCGTGAGATCCCATCTAGGGACCTTTTCCGACATCCTGCCAGAGGGGGATTCGATCACAGAGGGCTTCTACATCAACACCACAGACCTACGGGTCCATAGCTAGTAGCTATATGGCTTGTTCTCTCTCTTTGATTCTCAATACCATGTTTTCATTGATGTTCTTGGATATCTATTCGATGTAATACTTTTTGCGGTGTGTTTGCCGAGATCCGATGAATTGCGGATTTATGATCATCTTATCTATGAATATTATTTGAATCTTCTCTGAATTCTTCTATGCATGATTTGATGTCTTTGTAATTCTCTTCGAACTATCGGTTTGGTTTGGCCAACTAGATTGGTTTTTCTTGCAATGGGATAAGTGCTCAGCTTTGGGTTCAATCTTGTGGTGTCCTTTCTCAGTGATAGTATGGGCAGCAAGGCACGTATTGTATTGTTGCCATCGAGGATAAAAAAATGGGGTTTTCATCATATTGCTTGAGTTAATTCCTCTACATCATGTCATCTTACTTAATGCGTTACTCCGTTCTTTATGAACTTAATACTCTAGATGCATGCTGGATAGCGATCGATGTGTGGAGTAATAGTAGTAGATGCGGAATCGTGTCGGTCTACTTGACATAGACGTGATGCCTATATTCATGATCATTGCCTTAGATATCGTCATAACTTTGTGCTTTTCTATTAATTGCTCGGCAGTAATTTGTTCACCCACCATATTATTTTCTATCTTGAGAGAACCTCTAGTGAAACCTATGGCCCCGGGTCTATTTTCCATCATATAAGTTTCTGATCTACAATATTAGTTTCTGATCTACTCTTTTTGCAATCTTTTACTTTCCGATCTATAAACCAAAAATACCAAAAAAAATTACTTTATCGTTTATCTATCTCTCTATCAGATGTCACTTTTGCAAGTAACCGTAAAGGGATTGACAAACCCTTTATTGCGTTGGGTGCAAGTTTGTTTAATTGTTTGTGTAGGTATTCGGTGATTTGTGCGTTGTCTCCTACTGGATTGATACCTTGGTTCTCAAACTGAGGGAAATACTTATCTATACTATGCTGCATCACCCTTTCCTCTTCAAGTGAAAAACCAACGCAAGCTCAAGAAGTAGCATCCGCGCCCATAAGTTGCGGCTCGCCGCCCAGCAAGACCATTGAAGTGCCGCAGAGTGAGAGGCGCGACGCGCCGCACAGCAAGAGCGGATACATCGGCGCTTGCCTGCTGTCGACATGGTGTTGCAGCTGGGTACACATCCCGTCAGTCCCCTCATTCCTCGCTATGAGTGGCCAGAGGTCGTCTGTGCGGTACTTGCACCAGAGGCCAGCCACGCCATACTTGCACCGGACGCCTGCCGCTCAGTTCGCATGGGTCGCGCCTTTCGCCTTGTCCCCGGCCCGCTCAATGCCAACACACTGGTCGCTAGGCTCGACCGCCTCCTTGGCCCAGGTGTCCACCTAGGCAAAGTAGAGGAACATGGCCGCCGCATCCTCAAGGTGGTGATCTCCGATGAAATAGCCAACGTGGAGCTTGAGAACACGCTCCAAATGTACTGCGAGCGTGTCGACCGTTGGACGAATGCCTGCATGAGTTCATGCAGAGCCAAGAGCTACCGTAGGCAAGGGCTGCTGGTCATGGATGCGTTTTTATTTTGTTGAGCATTTTGACGTGGATCGCTATGTATTCACAACAATCATAATATTGCTCTATTTATTGCTCTGTTTCAATGTGTGTACTTTGTTTTCCGTTCTTATATGTTCTATTTCAATGTGTGTGTATATGCTTTGCATTCTGTATATGTGGATAATAACAGCTAGATACAAATTAGTATACGAAAATAAATAGAAAAATGGAATTCATAATATATATTAATTGTTCTTTAGTTCACCATAGAATATATATAATATCATCACTTATACGTGATGATACTTAATGATAACCCACAAGTGTAGGGGATCGCAACAGCTTTCGAGGGTAAAGTATTCAACCCAAATTTATTGATTCAACACAAAGGGAGCCAAAGAATATTCTTGAGTATTAGCAGTTGAGTTGTCAATTCAACCACACCTGGATAACTTAGTATCTGCAGCAAAGTATTTAGTAGCAAAAGTAGTATGATAATAAAGGTAACGGTGGCAAAAGTAAAGATAAATGTTTTTGGGTTTTTGTAGTAGTTGTAACAATAGCAATGGAAAAGTAAATAAGCGAAGAACAATATATGAAAATCTCGTAGGCAATGGATCAGTGATGGATAATTATGCCAGATGTGATTCCTCATGTAATAGCTATAAGATAGGGTGACATAGAACTAGCTCCAATTCATCAATGTAATGTAGGCATGTATTCCGTAAATAGTCACACATGCTTATGGAAAAGAACTTGCATGACATCTTTTGTCCTACCCTCCCGTGGCAGCGGGGTCCTTACAGAAACTAAGGAATATTAACGCCTCCTTTTAATAGAGAACTGGAACAAGGCATTAGCACGTAGTGAATACATGAACTCCTCAAACTATGGTCATCACTGAGAAGTATCCCGATTATTGTCACTTCGGGGTTGTCGGATCGTAACACATAATAGGTGACTATAGACTTGCTAGATAGGATCAAGAACACACATATATTCATGAAAACATAATAGGTTCAGATCTGAAATCAGGGCACTCGGGCCCTAGTGTCAAGCATTAAGCATAGCAAAGTCATAGCAACATCAATCTCAGAACATAGTGGATACTAGGGATCAAACCCTAACAAAACTAACTTGATTACATGGTAAATCTCATCCAACCCATCACCGTCTAGCAAGCCTATGATGGAATTATGCATGCACGGCAGTGAGCATCATGAAATTGGTGATGGAGGATGGTTGATGATGACGACGACGATGAATCCCCCTCTCCGGAGCCCCGAACGGACTCCAGATCAGCCCTCCCGAGAGAGATTAGGGCTTGGCGGCGGCTCCGTGTCGTAAAACGCGATGAAGCTTTCTCTCTGGGTTTTTTCTACCCGAACGTGAATATATGGAGTTGGAGTTGAGGTCGGTGGAGGTCTAGGGGGCCCACGAGATAGGGGGGCGCGCCCTACAGGGGGGCGCCCCCCTATCTCATGGACAGGCCCTGGGCCCCCTGGTGTATTTCTTTCGCCCGGAAATTCTTATTAATTCCAAAAAGTGCCTCCGTGGATTTTCAGGACATTCCGAGAACTTTTCTTTTCTACACATAAAACAACATCATGGCAGTTCTGCTAAAAACAGTGTTAGTCCGGGTTAGTTTCATTCAAATCATGCAAATTAGAGTCCAAAATAAGGGCAAAAGTGTTTGGAAAAGTAGATACGTTGGAGACGTATCACTTAACTACTATGTACAATGCATAAAATAGAAAACGAACAATACTAAAACTAATAATCCCTCCTGAGGGTAGTATTCTGGCAGCCCCTCGCCAGCAGCTCCCTGGTGCACGGCGTCTCCCTAGCGTGACGGCAGTACTCCGCCTCACAGCGCTTGACGTACCGATTTTCCTCTTGCTGGCGGACGAGCGCAAAATATCTTACCATTTCGATGGGCACCCACCGGAGTTCCTCATCAGTGGCACGCTGGAGCTTATCGGCCCACTTCCATGCAGCGATGAGGCGCCTAGTGCCTTTGACCTTCCTCGCGAAGTACCCGTCTTCGTACACCTCCTCCGCACGACGACGCGCGTGTCCCCAAAGCTCCACCTCCTCCTTTTTCCAGGCAACCTCACGGGCTTCATAGCCCCGCTGGTACCCGGCTTCCTCCTCCGCCATCTCCTTCTTGAACGCCACTTGCCTGGCTTTCTCAGCCGGTGGCAGCGACTTCCACAGACAAACATTATACTGGCCCCAAAACCACTCCAAAGTTGGGGGGTCCGGTGCAACTGTCGGTGTCAAAACCGGCGGATCTCGGGTAGGGGGTCCCGAACTGTGCGTCTAGGCGGATGGTAATAGGAGACAAGGGACACGATGTTTTTACCCAGGTTCGGACCCTCTGGATGGAGGTAAAACCCTACTCCTGCTTGATTGATATTGATGATATGGGTAGTACAAGAGTGGATCTACCACGAGATCAAGGAGGCTAAACCCTAGAGGCTATCCTATGGTATGATTGTTGTAATGGTTGTTCGTCCTACGGACTAAAACCCTCCAGTTTATATAGACACCGGAGAGGGCTAGGGTTACACAGAGTCAGTTACAATGGTAGGAGATCTACATATGCGTATCGCCAAGCTTGCCTTCCACGCCAAGGAAAGTCCCATCTGGACACGGAACGAAGTCTTCAATCTTGTATCTTCATGGTCTTGGAGTCCGGCCGATGATGATAGTCCGGCCATCCTGACACCCCCTAGTCCAGGACTCCCTCAGTAGCCCCTGAACCAGGCTTCAATGACGATGAGTCCGGCGCGCATATTGTTCGGCATTGCAAGACGGGTTCCTCCTCCGAATAATTCATAGAAGATTGTGAACACCAGGATAGTGTCCGGCTCTGCAAAATAAATTCCACACTGCGCCGTAGAGAGAATAATATGTACACAAGTTCAATCTGCTGACGTATTTTGTGGCACGACGTCATGCCACCACCAAGCCTTTACTTGAATCGTTTTTTATTATACCACCTCAGCGCGTTTAGCGAAGCAGTTTCCTTGGCACATCTTGTCGAAGCAGAGATCGTGTTCCCTTATTCCGGGATTCTCATCAATACAGACGTGGGTAACCCAACCGCGCCATTGATGGTGGCGCTTGGGAGATAAGCGAGTTTTATCAGGCCGGTGGGGACGCATAGTCTTCGTCTGCCCATATATAGGGGATAAGGATCCACCCTTTTTTACCTACGCCTTCTTCCTCCTTTGCTTATCCATCTCCGTGCACTCGAGCTCCAGCGCCCAAGTTCGCACATCTCGCCTCAACCTTCTCCAGCCATGTTCGGAGCGGGAGGCAAGTGGATGGCCTCCATCGTTACGGAAGGGCACATCGAAAAACTGCGCGGCGCCGGATACCTATCCAACGACATAGCGCACCGGCTGCCCGAGAAGAGGCAGCTCATCCCCACCCCCAGGCCCCATGAGAGGGTCGTATTCCTTCCCCACTTCCTCCTCGGACTGGGCTTCCCACTTCATCCCTTTGTCCGGGGGCTCATGTACTACTACGGCCTGGACTTCCACGATCTGGCGCCAAACTTCATCCTCAACATCTCGGCGTTTATCGTCGTGTGTGATGCCTTCCTCTGCATCCAGCCCCACTTCGGCTTGTGGCTAAAAACCTTCAATGTCAAGCCGAAGGTAGTGAAGGGCGTCCAAGCGGAGTGCGGAGGCGCCATGGTGGGCAAAATGCCCAACGTCCTCTGGCTCGAGGGAGCCTTTGTGGAAACCATCAAAGGGTGGCAATCGGGGTGGTTTTATATCACCGCGCCGCGTGACCCTAAATGGGCAGCGGCCCCCGAGTTCAGATCTGGTAACCCCATGCAGCTCACCTTCTGGAAAGAGAAGGGCTTGCTATGGGGCAGTTCGGAGGAGCTGACCGGACTCCAGTCCTGTCTCCAGACCCTGGTGAACAAGAAGCTCAGGCTTGTCAACGTGGTCCAGGTCATGCTCGTCCGCCGGATTCTCCCCTGCCAACAACGGGCCTTCAATCTGTGGGAGTTTGATCTGGCACAGCACCGGACCCTTAGTGGGCTCTTCGACACAACGTACGAAGCTGCCTGGAGGGTGCTGTTCAAGGGCAGAGAAGCCCCCGTATTCGCAACTAAAGATCGCGGATTCATCACAAAACGCCCGGCCGGTGCGGTAAGATATGTTATCCATTATGGGACACTTATTTCTTTCATAGTTTGACTCTAGTGTGGGATCTAAAACTCCCAATGCCTTTAACAGGACTGGCAGAGGACGTCCGGACAGGTTAATTGTCCGGCTCCCCTCCCCGAAGACCCAGCGGATACCCGTCTAATGGGGCTGCTAGTCCCGGCACTTTATGTGGTGCCGGAGAAGAAAGCCAAGAAGAAGGCCACGGGAACCCGAAGGAGTTCCCGGCGCCAGGTGGTATCGGACTCATCGTCCGATGGCTCCGAGGCAGACTCCTCCCCCAAAGACGAGGAGGAGAAAGAGGACTCTACCCAGGAGGGGGGAGAGAGGAAGAGGAAAGCTCCCCCAACAGGGGAGGCCGAAGGGTCCAAGAGGGGAAGGACCCTTCCTCCGGACAGTTCCGCCAACGCCAACGACGGCGATGAAGGGTGGCCCTCAAGGGCCAAGCCCCCAGCAAGATCGTAAGTATCCGGATTCCTGAATGATTTATAATTTCTCTTTTGTGCCACATGGTGTCCATCTAATGCCGCACACTACCTGTAGTCCGGCTGAGGAGGATCTTCCCGCTTCATCAAGCGGGTCCCTGGCTCCGTCGGATGTAGATTCCATTCCGACCGCCTCCACCCCTCGCGACGCTGAGGACGCCGAGGTGGGATCCCAGGAGGGGACCCGCCAAGAGGGGGAGGCTCCGGAGGTGCCACCGGGCAACCTCCCGGACTTCGTGCCAGACTCCGCGCCGGAACCCGCAGTGGTTCCGGAGCCCGACAGGCGGCCCCTTCGTAAGAAGGGCAAGACCGTGACACCGGCAGCCTCCGTCCAACCGGAGGCGCCGGACAACTTGTTGGAGGCGCTCAACGGCACTTCCATCGACGAAGAACACCGCACTATCATGAGTGCGGTGATTCAGAAGGTTCAGCTCGCCAAGAGCGGGCTGACCGAAGCCTGCAGCAGCCTTCTAACAGGCTTTGAGGTAAGAAGATTTAAAATATGTAATGTAATACCGCATAGACAGTAGCCCCTGATGCTCGGTTCAGTGTTCGGAAAGAAAAACCGGACTGAGGATCTAAGAAAGATATACGCAGGAGTTCTAAAAATTATGTCAATATGGGTTTGCAGGCTGCGCTGCTGACCTCTGCCGCACTGACTGCGGAGGTCGGTGCTTTGAAGCAGAACCTCGAGCGGTCCGAGAACGAGCTCGGCCTTGCCAAGAAGCAGCTCGAGGACAAAGAAGGTGAGTAACACCGTATTAAATTTGCACCTTACAGAAAAGGATTTTGGTTGCAATAGAAATGACCAGGATAACGTGGGCACTGCAAGGGCCACGAACGAGGTGGCGACCCTGAACAAGGCCGTGTCCGCAGCCGAACGTAATGCGGCCGCGGAACGAGCGGAGCGAGAGAAGCAGGAGGAGCGGGTGGCGGAGGTGTGGCAAGAGCTCCAGGCTCTCATGGAAAAGCATGAGAGTTTGGAGCATGACTCGAAGACTCGAGAGTCCGAGCTTGCCTCGGCTCTTGAAAGTGCCAAAGCCGCTAAGGCCGAGGCCCATAAGGACATTTAGGAGATTGAGGCGGTGAAGAAAATAGCAGCGGGTAAGGCATTTTTCATGCAAAGCAAGCATGTGAATGTGAATTACCTGTTACTTACCCGAGTTCAGAGCTCTCCAGGAGCGTTTGCAGATCTGCCTCGCAGCGTGTCCGATGCCGCTGCATTCTACCGGGCCGAGGAGGGGAGCTCAACGGAGAAGGTCTTCTAGTCTCAGTATGCTGAGGCCGGACATCGGGTGCCCCTTAGCGACCAGCTGAAGCAGCTGGTCGAGCTCCACAAGGTAGCCGAGCAGGCCATGAAGGGCCTCATAGTCTGGCTGTGGCCTGAAGAGGCCATGTCGGGGAGCTACTTCGGCCTTGTGCGGCGGCTGGTGGATGCGTGCCACTGGGTGGAAGTCATCAAGCGCTCCGCCTGCATTGAAGGTGCCCGTCGGGCCCTTGCCCGCGCGAAGGTGCACTGGGGCAGGCTGGATGCTGAGAGGCTTATAACGGACGCGCCGCCGGCGGGCAAGGAGTATCGTACGCCCGAAATGTACTATAAGAGTGTCCTGAAGGGTGCCCGCAAGATTGCGGATGAGTGCCCCAAAGATGTAATTTTTTAGTAGACTCGCAATGTGTTATCCTGTGCGCTGAAAACGTTGTTTATATGCGCTAAGCAACGCTTGTTAATTTAAAATATTACCTTCTGTGCGGCCATTTATCAAATCTGAGAGATGGCAAGTCGTCGGCTTCAGCCCCCATGCCACGAGTGCTGGGGTGTTCGGGATAAACTTGAGCGCTTTTGTTCCCATTTTTGGGTCCATCTAGGGAGGCGCTCAACACAACGAACCAGGCAACCGGACTTATAATGCTTGAACACTCTCACTTAGCCATAGAATTCTATAATTTTAAATTTCGGCGAAGCCCCTAGTGTTCGGAAGACCGAATTCGGGGCGCTATCCACGCCTGGGCCGGACACAGCCGGTTCCGCGCTCTAAGCGGCTTAAGTCTTTAGGGACTCGAAAAGACCTCTCGAACAGCGACCAGCTCTCGCCTTATCATGACGGTCAGTTTTAGCTTTCTCCACTGAGGCGCTCGCCCAGCTCAACCGGGGCGCAATCGCAGTGGTTCTCCCAGTGCTACCTTAGCCGATAGAACGGAATGTAAGGTACCAAAACATGGGAGCCGGGCAAACCCAACTATTGACCCAAGACATGATTCGGAGCCGATGCATATAATGCTATAAGTTCGGGGTGCCGCACTTGTGAAAGTGTTCGGACTTATCACACCATAATGCGGGGAACATAAGCCCCTGGTGTATTCGGCCGTACCAAAGTGTACAAATGCAAGATGTCATAAATGAACATATATGTAAAAAATAAATGCAATTATAAGCAAGAGGTAATGCATTGTTTATTCAAGGAATTCTGCTATGAGTGCAGAACGATACAAATAGTGCGGTAAGCAAGGGTTTGGACTATTAGACATGTCCCCCTCCAGGGGTAGGCTGCGGAATGGTGTATTTAAACAGATTTAATGCTCATAATGGAGACCACCTGAGTGTTCGTCGTAGCCATTGTCCCTCCCTGGCTGTTGCATCGTGAGTTCGGCAGATCTACTGCCGGACAGGGCCTCTGGTAAACGGAGTCCTGTGGAAAAAAAAGAAGAAAGAAAAAAGAAAGTGACACACGTGGGAGTCCCTGGTGTGGTTGAGCTGCACTCTGGGCCTATCGTGGCCATGCCCCTCCCCCTATGCCCATGGTATCTTCAAAGCGTAATAATGTACGCGAAGAGCTCATCTTGTAATCATGCAAGGGCTGGGGTGGGGCCGCATTGCTACGCGTGCTCGGAACATGCCAGGTGGTCTTGATGTATGTTACTCCGGGCGCGTTTAGTCATGTCCGGTTGTTTAACGGCCGGACTCGAGAATTGCCTTAAGAGGCTTCTCTGTACTTCTGCCGCGAGAGCCGCTGTGTGTTCCTCCGTTCGGAGGGAGCGTTCAGTGTTTCCGTTTACCGTGATGACTCCACGAGGGCCTAGCATCTTGAGCTTTAGGTATGCATAATGCGGCACCGCGTTGAACTTTGCAAACGTGGTTCGTCCGAGCAGAGCATGATAGCCACTGCGGAACGGGACTATGTCGAAGATTAACTCCTCGCTTCGGAAATTATCCGGGGATCCGAAGACCACTTCCAGTGTGACTGAGCCTGTACAATTGGCCTCAACACCTGGTATGACGCCTTTGAAGGTCGTCTTTGTAGGTTTAATCCTTGAGGGGTCTATGCCCATCTTGTGCACTGTATCCAGATAAAGCAGGTTCAGGCTGCTGCCGCCGTCCATCAGGACTCTAGTGAGGTGAAATCCATCGACGATTGGGTCTAAAACCAATGCGGCGAATCCGCCATGGCGGATACTGGTGGGGTGGTCCCTTCGATCGAAAGTGATCGGGCAGGAGGACCATGGGTTGAACTTCGAGGCGACTGGCTCCATCGCATATACGTCCCTAAGTGCACGCTTCCGCTCCCTCTTGGGTATGTGGGTTGCGTATATCATGTTTACTGTCCGCACTTGTGGGGGGAAACCCGTCTGTCCTCTACTGTTCGGCGGCCGGGTCTCCTCCTCGTCATCGCTATGCAGCTCCTTGTCATTGTTTTCGGCAATTAACTTGCCTGCCTGCTTGAATACCCAACAATCCCTGTTGGTGTGGTTAGCTGGCTTTTCGGGGGTGCCATGTATCTGGCAAGAGCGGTCGAGTATTCGGTCCAAATTGGACGGACCCGGAGTAGTTCTTTTGAATGGCTTTTTCCGCTGACCGGGTTTAGAGCCTCTGAATCCGGCATTGACTGCCGTATCCTCAGTGTTATCGCCGTTAACACGGTGTTTGTTTTTGTTGCGACGTGACCTGCCATTGCGGTCCTTGCTATCCGGAATGCCAGAATTTTTGTTGAGGTTGTTACTGCGAGCTAGCCAGCTGTCCTCTCCCGCACAGAAGCGGGTCATGAGTGATGTGAGGGCTGCCATGGACTTCGGCTTTTCCTGTCCTAGGTGCCGAGCCAGCCACTCGTCGCGGATGTTATGTTTGAAGGCTGCAAGGGCCTCTGCATCCGGACAATCGACGATTTGATTTTTCTTTGTGAGGAACCGTGTCCAAAATTGTCTGGCCGATTCGTCTGGCTGCTGAATTGTGTGGCTTAGGTCATTGGCGTCTGGTGGTCGCACATATGTGCCCTGGAAGTTGTCAAGGAATGCGGCTTCCAGGTCCTCCCAACACCCAATTGATTCTGCTGGCAAGCTGTTAAGCCAATGCCGAGCTGGCCCCTTAAGCTTGAGTGGGAGATACTTGATGGCGTGGAGATCGTCACCGCGGGCCATATGGATATGAAGGAGATAATCTTTGATCCAAACCGCGGGGTCTGTTGTGCCATCGTAGGATTCAATGTTCATGGGTTTAAACCCTTCAGGGATTTGATGATCCATTACTTCGTCTGTGAAGCATAGTGGGTGTGCGGCGCCTCTATATTGAGTAATATCACGACGTAGCTCAAGAGAGCTTTGCCTGCTGTGTTCGGCCTGACCGGAGTTGTTGTATTCGGCGCGACGGTAGTCATCGTGGGTCGTGGGGCGCCCACGTGATCCGTAGATAGATCTGGATTGTCTTGCTTGTCCTCCAATATATCCCGCAAGTCCGGCGCATACCCCCATGGCTTCACATTTTTCGAGCGGTGCCGGGGTACGGTTCTGGCGGAGGGCCTAGATGTCTCTCTGTCGCGGCCACGAGGTGGTCGGTCTGCCGTATTGTGCGCTGGTGATGAAGGTTTGTATGCTTCCTCCTCTAGTCGGGGGAGCAACTTGCGTTTTGGGTAGCTTTTGGAGGGGCGTTCGAGTTCATACTCTTCGGCCGCGAGGACCTCGGTCCATCTGTCGGCTAGCAGGTCTTGATCAGCTCGAAGCTGTTGCTGCTTTTTCTTTAGGCTATTCGCCGTGGCCATTAGCCTGCGTTTAAAATGCTCTTGTTCGACGGGATCCTCGTGTTGGGGCACGTAGTAATTTCAAAATTTTCCTACGCACACGCAAGATCATGGTGATGCATAGCAACGAGAGGGGAGAGTGTTGTCTACGTACCCTCGTAGACCGCAGCGGAAGTGTTGACACAATGTAGAGGAAGTAGTCGTACGTCCTCCCGGTCCAACCGATCCAAGCACCGTTACTCCAGCACCTCCGAGTTCTTGACACACGTACAGCTCGATGATGCACCCCGATCTCCGATCCAGCAGAGGCGCGTGGGGGGGGGGGGAGTTCCGTCAGCACGACGGCATGGTGACGATCTTGATGTTCTCCTGTCGCAGGGCTTCGCCTAAGCACCGCTACAATATGACTGATGTGTAATATCGTGGAGGGGGGCACCGCACACGGCTAAGGAATGATCTCAATGATCAACTTGTGTGTCTAGGGTGCCCCCCTACCCCCGTATATAAAGGAGGGAGGGAGGAGGAGGCCGGCCCAAGGGGTGGCGCGCCCTAGGGGGGGCAATCCTACTCCAAGTAGGTTTGCCCCCCCCCTTTCCTATTCGGAGTAGGAGAAGGAAGGAAGAGAGGGGAGGAGAGAAGGAAAGGGGGGGCCGGCCCCCACTCCCAATTCGGATTGGGCTTGGGGGGGCGCGCCCCCTCCCTTGCTCCTTCTCCCTCTCTTCCACTAAGGCCCAATAAGGCCCATATACTTACCGGGGGGTTCCGGTAACCTCCCGGAGCTCCGGTATATTCCCAAACTCTCCCGGAACCTTTCCGGTGTCCAAATATATCCGTCCAATATATCAATCTTTATGTCTCGACCATTTAGAGGCTCCTCATCATGTCCATGATCACATCCGGGACTCCGAACAACCTTCGGTACATCAAAATACATAAACTCATAATATAACTGTCATCGAAACCTTAAGCGTGCGGACCCTACGGTTCGAGAACAATGTAGACATGACTGAGACATGTCTCCGGTCAATAACCAATAGCGGGACCTGGATGCCCATATTGGTTCCTACATATTCTACGAAGATCTTTATCGGTCAAACCACATAACAACATACTTTGTTCCCTTTGTCATCGGTATGTTACTTGCCCGAGATTTGATCGTCGGTATCCAATACCTAGTTCAATCTCGTTACCGGCAAGTCTCTTTACTCGTTCTGTAATACGTCATCTCATAACTAACTCATTAGTTACATGCTTGCAAGGCTTAGGTGATGAGTATTACCGAGAGGGCCCAGACATACCTCTCCGACAATCGGAGTGACAAATCCTAATCTCGAATTATGCCAACTCAACATGTACCTTCGGAAACACCTGTAGAGCACCTTTATAATCACCCAGTTACGTTGTGACGTTTGGTAGCACACAAAGTATTCTTCCGGTAAACGGGAGTTGCACAATCTCATAGTTGCAGGAACTTTGTATAAGTCATGAAGAAAGCAATAGCAGTATACTAAACGATCAAGTGCTAGGCTAACAGAATGGGTCATGTCAATCACATCATTCTTCTAATGATGTGAACCCACTAATCAAATGACAACACATGTCTATGGTCAGGAAACATAACCATCTTTGATTAATGAGCTAGTCAAGTAGAGGCATACTAGTGACTATAGTTTTGTCTATGTATCCATACATGTATTATGTTTCCGGTTAATACAATTCTAGCATGAATAATAAACGTTTATCATGATATGAGGAAATAAATAATAACTTTATTATTGCCTCTAGGGCATATTTCCTTCAGTCTCCCACTTGCACTAGAGTCAATAATCTAGATTACATAGTAATGATTCTAACACCCATGGAGTCTTGGTGCTGATCATGTTTTGCTCGTGAGAGAGGCTTAGTCAACGGGTCTGCAACATTCAGATCTGTATGTATCTTGCAAATCTCTATGTCTCCCACTTGGACTTGGTCCCGAATGGAATTGAAGCGTCTCTTGATGTGCTTGGTCCTCTTGTGAAATCTGGATTCCTTTGCTAAAGCAATTGCACCAGTATTGTCACAGAAGATCTTCATTGGTCCCGATGCACTAGGTATTACACCTAGATCGGAAATGAACTCCTTCATCCAGACTCCTTCATTCGCTGCTTCAGAAGCAGCTATGTACTCCGCTTCACATGTAGATCCCGCCACGACGCTTTGTTTAGAACTGCACCAACTTACAGCTCCACCGTTTAATATAAACACGTATCCGGTTTGCGATTTAGAATCGTTCGGATCAGTGTCAAAGCTCGCATCGACGTAACCATTTACGACTAGCTCTTTGTCACCTCCATATACGAGAAACATATCCTTAGTCCTTTTCAGGTATTTCAGGATGTTCTTGACCACTGTCCAGTGATCCACTCCTGGATTACTTTGGTACCTTCCTGCTAAGCTTATTGCTAAGCATACGTTAGGTCTGGTACACAGCATTGCATACATGATAGAGCCTATGGCTGAAGCATAGGGAACATTTTTCATTTTCTCTCTATCTTCTGCTGTGGTCGGGCATTGAGTTCGACTCAACTTCACACCTTGTAGCACAAGCAAGAGTCCATTCTTTGCCTGATCCATATTGAACTTTTTCAATATTTTGTCAAGGTATGTGCTTTGTGAAAGTCCTATTAAGCGTCTTGATCTATCTCTATAGATCTTGATGCCTAATATGTAAGCAGCTTCACCGAGGTCTTTCATCGAAAAACTTTTATTCAAGTATCCCTTTATGCTATCCAGAAATTCTATATCATTTCCAATTAATAATATGTCATCAACATATAAAACTAGAAATGCTACAGAGCTCCCACTCACTTTCTTGTAAATACAGGCTTCTCCAAAAGTCTGTATAAAACCATATGCCTTGATCACACTATCAAAACGTTTATTCCAACTCCGAGATGCTTGCACCAGTCCATAAATGGAACGCTGGAGCTTGCACACTTTGTCAGCGCCTTTTGGATCAACAAAACCTTCAGGCTGCATCATATACAACTCTTCTTCTAGAAATCCATTCAAGAATGCAGTCTTGACATCCATTTGCCAAATTTCATAATCATGAAATGCAGCAATAGCTAACATGATTCGGATAGACTTAAGCATCGCTACGGGTGAGAAAGTCTCATCGTAGTCAACCCCTTGAACTTGTCGAAAACCTTTCGCAACAAGTCGAGCTTTATAGACAGTAATATTACCATCAGCGTTAGTCTTCTTCTTAAAGATCCATTTATTCTCAATGGCTTGCCGATCATCGGGCAAGTCAACCAAAGTCCATACTTTGTTTTCATACATGGATCCTATCTCAGATTTCATGGCCTCTAGCCACTTTGCGGAATCTGGGCTCATCGTCGCTTCCTCATAGTTCGTAGGTTCATCATGGTCAAGTAACATGACTTCCAGAATAGGATTTCCGTACCACTCTGGTGTGGATCTTACTCTGGTAGACCTACGAGGTTCAGTAGAAACTTGATCTGAAGTTTCATGATCAATATCATTAGCTTCCTCACTAATTGGTGTAGTTCTCACGGGAACTGGTTCTCGTGATGAACTACCTTCCAATAAGGGAGTAGATACAGTTATCTCATCAAGTTGTACTTTCCTCCCACTCACTTCTTTCAAGAGAAACTCCTTCTCTAGAAAGGATCCATTCTTAGCAACGAATGTCTTGCCTTCGGATCTGTGATAGAAGGTGTACCCAACAGTCTCTTTTGGGTATCCTATGAAGACACATTTCTCCGATTTGGGTTCGAGCTTATCTGGTTGAAGTTTCTTCACATAAGCATCGCAGCCCCAAACTTTAAGAAACGACAACTTTGGTTTCTTGCCAAACCACAGTTCATAAGGCGTCGTCTCAACGGATTTTAATGGTGCCCTATTTAACGTGAATGCGGCCGTCTCTAAAGCATAACCCCAAAATGATAGCGGTAAATCGGTAAGAGACATCATAGATCGCACCATATCAAGTAAAGTACGATTACAACGTTCGGACACACCATTTCGTTGTGGTGTTCCAGGTGGTGTGAGTTGCGAAACTATTCCGCATTGTTTCAAATGTAAACCAAACTCGTAACTCAAATATTCTCCTCCACGATCAGATCGCAGAAATTTTATTTTCTTGTTACGATGATTCTCCACTTCACTCTGAAATTCTTTGAACTTTTCAAATGTTTCAGACTTGTGCTTCATTAAGTAGATATACCCATATCTGCTTAAATCATCTGTGAAGGTGAGAAAATAACGATATCCGCCACGAGCCTCAACATTCATCGGACCACATACATCTGTATGTATGATTTCCAACAAATCTGTTGCTCTCTCCATAGTACCGGAGAACGGTGTTTTAGTCATCTTGCCCATGAGGCACGGTTCGCAAGTACCAAGTGATTCATAATCAAGTGATTCCAGAAGTCCATCAGTATGGAGTTTCTTCATGCATTTTACACCGATATGACCCAAACGGCAGTGCCACAAATAAGTTGCACTATCATTATCAACTCTGCATCTTTTGGCTTCAACATTATGAATATGTGTATCACAACTATCGAGATTCAATAAAAATAGACCACTCTTCAAGGGTGCATGACCATAAAAGATATTACTCATATAAATAGAACAACCATTATTCTCTGATTTAAATGAATAACTGTCTCGCATCAAACAAGATCCAGATATAATGTTCATGCTCAACGCAGGCACCAAATAACAATTATTCAGGTCTAAAACTAATCCCGATGGTAGATGTAGAGGTAGCGTGCCGACGGCGATCACATCGACTTTGGAACCGTTTCCCACGCGCATTGTCACCTCGTCCTTGGCCAGTGCTCGCTTATTCCGTAGTCCCTGTTTCAAGTTGCAAATATTAGCAACAGAACCAGTATCAAATACCCAGGTGCTACTACGAGCTCTAGTTAGGTACACATCAATAACATGTATATCACATATACCTTTGTTTACTTTGCCATCCTTCTTATCCGCCAAATACTTGGGGCAGTTCCGCTTCCAGTGTCCAATCTGCTTGCAGTAGAAGCACTCAGTTTCAGGCTTAGGTCCAGACTTGGGTTTCTTCTCTTGAGCAGCAACTTGCTTGCCGTTCTTTTTGAAGTTCCCCTTCTTCTTCCCTTTGCCCTTTTTCTTGAAACTAGTGGTCTTGTTGACCATCAACACTTGATGCTCCTTCTTGATTTCTACCTCCGCGGCTTTCAGCATCGCGAAGAGCTCGGGAATAGTCTTGTTCATCCCTTGCATATTATAGTTCATCACGAAGCTTTTGTAGCTTGGTGGCAGTGATTGAAGAATTCTGTCAATGACACTATCATCAGGAAGATTAACTCCCAGTTGAATCAAGTGATTGTTATACCAAGACATTCTGAGTATATGTTCACTGACAGAACTATTCTCCTCCATCTTGCAGCTATAGAACTTATTGGAGACTTCATATCTCTCAATCCGGGCATTTGCTTAAAATATTAACTTCAACTCTTGGAACATCTCATATGCTCCATGACGTTCAAAACGTCGTTGAAGACCTGGTTCTAAGCCCTAAAGCATGGCACACTGAACTATAGAGTAGTCATCAGCTTTGCTGTGCCAGACGTTCTTAACGTCGTCAGTTGCATCAGCAGCAGGCCTGGCACCTAGCGGTGCTTCCAGGACGTAACTCTTCTGTGCAGCAATGAGGATAATCCTCAGGTTACGGACCCAGTCCGTGTAATTGCTACCATCATCTTTCAACTTTGCTTTCTCAAGGAACGCATTAAAATTCAACGGAACAACAGCACGAGCCATCTATCTACAAACAAACATAGACAAGCAAGATACTATCAGGTACTAAGTTCATGATAAATTTAAGTTCAATTAATCATATTACTTAAGAACTCCCACTTAGACAGACATCTCTCTAGTCATCTAAGTGATCACGTGATCCAAATCAACTAAACCATAACCGATCATCATGTGAGATGGAGTAGTTTTCAATGGTGAACATCATTATGTTGATCATATCTACTATATGATTCACGCTCGACCTTTTGGTCTCTGTGTTCCGAGGCCATATCTGCATATGCTAGGCTCGTCAAGTTTAACCTGAGTATTCTGCATGTGCAAAACTGGCTTGCACCCGTTGTAGATGGACGTAGAGCTTATCACACCCGATCATCACGTGGTGTCTCGGCACGACGAACTTTGGCAACGGTGCATACTCAGGGAGAACACTTCTTGATAATTTAGTGAGAGATCATCTTAAAATGCTACCGACAATCAAAGCAAGATAAGATGCATAAAGGATAAACATCACATGCAATCAATATAAGTGATATGATATGGCCATCATCATCTTGTGCTTGTGATCTCCATCTTTGAAGCACCGTCGTGATCACCATCGTCACCGGCGCGACACCTTGATCTCCATCGTAGCATCGTTGTCGTTATGCCATCTATTGCTTCTACGACTATCGCTACCGCTTAGTGATAAAGTAAAGCAATTACAGGGCGTTTGCATTTCATACAATAAAGCGACAACCATATGGCTCCTGCCAGTTGCCGATAACTTCGGTTACAAAACATGATCATCTCATACAATAAAATATAGCATCACGTCTTGACCATATCACATCACAACATGCCCTACAAAAACAAGTTAGACGTCCTCTACTTTGTTGTTGCAAATTTTACGTGGCTGCTACGGGCTTTAGTAAGAACCGTTCTTACCTACGCATCAAAACCACAACGATAGTTTGTCAAATAGACTCCGTTTTAACCTACACAAGGACCGGGCGTAGCCACACTCGATTTAGCTAAAGTGAGAGAGACAGACACCCGCCAGTCACCTTTAAGCATGAGTGCTCGTAACGGTGAAACCAGTCTCGCGTAAGCGTACGCGTAATGTCGGTCCGGGCCGCTTCATCTCACAATACCGCTGAACCAAAGTATGACATGCTGGTAGGCAGTATGACTTATATCGTCCACAACTCACTTGTGTTCTACTCGTGCATATAACATCAACGCATAAAACCTAGGCTCGGATGCCACTGTTGGGGAACGTAGTAATTTCAAAATTTTCCTACGCACACGCAAGATCATGGTGATGCATAGCAACGAGAGGGGAGAGTGTTGTCTACGTACCCTCGTAGACCGCAGCGGAAGTGTTGACACAACATAGAGGAAGTAGTCGTACGTCCTCCCGGTCCAACCGATCCAAGCACCGTTACTCCGGCACCTCCGAGTTCTTGACACACGTACAGCTCGATGACGCACCCCGATCTCCGATCCAGCAGAGGCGCGGGGGGGGGGGGGGGGGGGAGTTCCGTCAGCACGACGGCGTGGTGACGATCTTGATGTTCTCCTGTCGCAGGGCTTCGCCTAAGCACCGCTACAATATGACTGAGGTGTAATATCGTGGAGGGGGGCACCGCACACGGCTAAGGAATGATCTCAATGATCAACTTGTGTGTCTAGGGTGCCCCCCTACCCCTGTATATAAAGGAGGGAGGAGGAGGAGGCCGGCCCAAGGGGTGGCGCGCCCTAGGGGGGCCAATCCTACTTCAAGTAGGTTTGGCCCCCCCCTTTCCTATTCGGAGTAGGAGAAGGAAGGAAGAGAGGGGAGGAGAGAAGGAAAGGGGGGCCGGCCCCCACTCCCAATTCGGATTGGGCTTGGGGGGGGTGCGCCCCCTCCCTTGCTCCTTCTCCCTCCCTTCCACTGAGGCCCAATAAGGCCCATATACTTACCGGGGGGTTCCGGTAACCTCCCGGAGCTCCGGTATATTCCCAAACTCTCCCGGAACCTTTCCGGTGTCCAAATATATCCATCCAATATATCAATCTTTATGTCTCGACCATTTCAAGACTCCTCGTCATGTCCATGATCACATCCGGGACTCCGAACAACCTTCGGTACATCAAAATACATAAACTCATAATATAACTGTCATCGAAACCTTAAGCGTGCGGACCCTACGGTTCGAGAACAATGTAGACATGACTGAGACATGTCTTCGGTCAATAAACAATAGCGGGACCTGGATGCCCATATTGGTTCCTACATATTCTATGAAGATCTTTATCGGTCAAACCGCATAACAACATACTTTGTTCCCTTTGTCATCGGTATGTTACTTGCCCGTGATTTGATCGTCGGTATCCAATACCTAGTTCAATCTCGTTACCGGCAAGTCTCTTTACTCGTTCTGTAATACGTCATCTCATAACTAACTCATTAGTTACATGCTTGCAAGGCTTAGGTGATGAGTATTACCGAGAGGGCCCAGAGATACCTCTCCGACAATCGGAGTGACAAATCCTAATCTCGAATTATGCCAACTCAACATGTACCTTCGGAAACACCTGTAGAGCACCTTTATAATCACCCAGTTACATTGTGATGTTTGGTAGCACACAAAGTATTCTTCCGGTAAACGGGAGTTGCACAATCTCATAGTTGCAGGAACTTTGTATAAGTCATGAAGAAAGCAATAGCAGTATACTAAACGATCAAGTGCTAGGCTAACAGAATGGGTCATGTCAATCACATCATTCTTCTAATGATGTGATCCCACTAATCAAATGACAACACATGTCTATGGTCAGGAAACATAACCATCTTTGATTAATGAGCTAGTCAAGTAGAGGCATACTAGTGACTATAGTTTTGTCTATGTATCCATACATGTATTATGTTTCCGGTTAATACAATTCTAGCATGAATAATAAACGTTTATCATGATATGAGGAAATAAATAATAACTTTATTATTGCCTCTAGGGCATATTTCCTTCACCTCGGGCACGACGAATTCGTCGTCGTGGAGGCTTGCCTCGTCTCCGGAGGGAGGCATGTAATCTTCATCCTCCTCGTCTGCCGCTCTCTCTTGAGGGATGGCTTCCCCGTCCTCCTGTGCTGAATCTTGCTGGAGGGGGTTGTCTTCGGCACTCTCTGGGGTGTTATTATCTCCGGTGCCGGAATCTCCATTCTTATGTGGCGGGATTTAGAGCGGCGCCGTTGACGTCGGCGCTTGGGCTGTTTCTTAGAGGAACCTACCTCCGCCGCTTCTTCGCCCTCCCCATCCTTTGGGGTGTCCACAATGTATATGTCGTATGACGAGGTGGTCTTCCAGTGCCATGTAGGCACTGGTTCTTGATCGTCTCCGGCATCGTCGTCCATACCGTCGATGTCTTCGGAGTCGTAGTCTAGCATGTCGGTTAGATCGTCGACAGTGGCTACAAAGTGGGTGGTGGGTGGGTTTTGAATTTCTTCGTCGTCCGCATCCCAGCCATCCTGACCGTAGTCCGGCCAGGGTTCTCTTGATAACGAGAGATACTTCAGCGAGTTCAGGATGTCGCCAAAGGGCGAGTGCTAAAAGATGTCCGCAGCGGTGAACTTCATGATCGGCGCCCAATCGAATTTGGTTGGCAGGGGCGCAGGAGGTTTGGAGTCTGGCAAGGAGTCCGGCACCTCGGAGTCACGAGCTTTGCAAAGGACAAGGTCGGTATTCGGCTCCATCACCGTAGCAGTTGCAGCTCCCGAGGCGGTGTCCAGCCACCGGTCCTCGATCTGCACGGTCGGCTCTGAACTATGGGTCAGAGCGGATTCGTGTGCGGCCTCCAAGGTACTGTCCGGCGGCAGAGCTAGATCATGCCCATCGTGACAGTGCGGCACGCTCGGCTGTGGCTCGAATCCATCGAAGATCAAGTCTCCGCAGACGTCAGCCGTGAACTTTAGGCTTCCAAATCTGACCTGATGGCCAGGGGCGTAGCTTTCGATCTGCTCCAGATGGCCAAGTGAATTGTCCCGCAGTGCAAAGCCACCGAACACGAAGATCTGTCCGGGGAGAAAATTCTCACCCTGGACTGTGTTGTTGTTGATTGAAGAAGCCATCAAGCCTATTGGTGACGGCACAGAGGAACTCTCAGTGAAAGCACCAATGTCGGTGTCAAAACCGGCGGATCTCGGGTAGGGGGTCCCGAACTGTGCGTCTAGGCGGATGGTAACAGGATACAAGGGACACGATGTTTTTATCCAGGTCCGGGCCCTCTCGATGGAGGTAAAACCCTACTCCTTCTTGATTGATATTGATGATATGGGTAGTACAAGAGTGGATCTACCACGAGATCAAGGAGGCTAAACCCTAGAGGCTAGCCTATGGTATGATTGTTGTAATGGTTGTTCGTCCTACAGACTAAAACCCTCCGGTTTATATAGACACTGGAGAGGGCTAGGGTTACACAGAGTCGGTTACAATGGTAGGAGATCTACATATCCGTATCGCCAAGCTTGCCTTCCACGCCAAGGAAAGTCCCATCCGGACACGGGACGAAGTCTTCAATCTTGTATCTTCATGGTCTTGGAGTCCGGCCGATGATGATAGTCCGGCTATCCGGACACCCCCTAGTCCAGGACTCCCTCAGCAACCTTGTCCGGTGGCCCGTAGGGGTCCTCCTCGTCGCTGCTCTTTGACTGAACGTCCTCGGGGGACGGCGCCTCCCTGTCAGCGCGTGGGCAGATCGGCGGCCCCACGGTAGATATTTCTGAGAGAGAGAGAGAGGGCGAGCGAGCAAAGGATGTAGATGAGAATGCAGGCGGGACGACATGAAGAAGGTACTATTTATTGGCGGCCGGAATCTAGATCGATGGGAATAGTACACACGCCGGTCGCCAGAATTTACGAGTACTGTAGTTTGAATTGCACATGATTCCTGCAGCAAAAGCCGTGTGTGAACTTAATAGCTGATAGTTTCCAATACAGAACGGCATCTGATTAATAACCCGCACCACTCACCTTCCAAACCTTGAGACGCGAAATAGAGTGCCAATCGTGTGGGGCCCGGTTGTCTTGCTAGATATTTACATTTTCTTTCTTTATATAAGGCATGAATGCTTATTTTGTGTTACCATGGCACTCCATGCATGTGTCCAAGCCGTGACACCAATATGTTTGAAAATTCCTTCCAATTTACTGCACATGGAAATAACTTGCACACAACAAGTACACATATATGATTTTTCAAACCGTTATGGTTAGATGTTGCATGTACATGTAGTTCAAATTTGAATTGCAATCATTAAATGGCTAGAAAATCACTAAAATGTCTTTAAAAGGTCAAATGACCCCTGAAAGTTTCCAAATTTTGACATGACGGTTGTATTAGTGCACATTAACTGTAGAAATTTTTTGAAGGCCATAAGAGGAAGCTATCGTCGGTTCGTCATCAAACATGCATTGTTCCCTATTAAAACCACGAGCCTTCTAGTGAGTTGCTCCACTTTGTGAGGGGTGTGTGTCCAAACTTTCGTCAAACAAGCCAATTTGTGAACCACGACATCTTGGTGTCATGCCATTATGTCAAGCAAGATTTCATGTATTTATGACCATTTTTTATTTTTTTGGAATTGAAATGCCACGGCACTCCATGCGTTGTGTCCAAGCCATGACACCAATATGTTTGAAAATTCCTCCCAATTTACCGCACATGAAATTAACTCGCACACAAGTACACAAATATGATTTTTTAAACCATTATGGTTAGCTGTTGCATGTACATGTAGTTCAAATTTGAATTACGGTTATTAAATGGCTAGAAAATCACTTATATTTCTTAAAATGGTCAAATGACACA
Organism: Triticum timopheevii; assembly: GCA_963921465.1. Lineage (NCBI taxonomy): Eukaryota > Viridiplantae > Streptophyta > Magnoliopsida > Poales > Poaceae > Triticum > Triticum timopheevii. The sequence continues at coordinate 187,739,480 of OY997262.1, forward strand.
TGGAATTTTCCAAATTTTTACATGATAGTTGTATTAGTGCACATTAACTGTAGAAATGTTTTGAAGGCTATAAGAAGAAGCTATCGCCGGTTCATCATCAAACATACATTGTGCCCTCTCCGAACCACGAGCCTTCTAGTGAGTTGCTCCGGTTTGTGAGGGATGTGTGTCCAAAATTTCGTCAAATAGATCAATTGTTTTACCACACCATCTTGGTGCCATGCCATTACATCAAGCAAGGTTTCATTTGTTCCTGATCATTTTTTATTTATTGGAATTTAAATGCCATGGCACTCGATGCTTAATTTGTGTCCAAGCCATGACACCAATATGTTTGAAAATCCTTCCAATTTACTACACATGGAATTAACCCGCACCCAAGTACACAAATATGATTTTTCAAACTGTTATGGTTAGCTGTTGCATGTACATGTAGTTCAAATTTAAATAATGATCCTTAAATGGCTAAAAAATCACTTAAATGTCTTAAAAGGTCAAATTACCCCTGAAATTTTCCAAATTTTTACATGACAGTTGTATTAGTGCATAGTAACTATAACAAAATTATATGCCATAAGAGGAAGCTATCGCCGGTTTGTCATCAAAGATGCATTGTGCCCACTTGGAAGCACGAGCCTTTTAGTGAGTAGCTCCGGTTTGTGAGGGGTGTCTGTCCGAAGTTTCGCCAAACAGGCCAATTTTTTACCACACCATCTTGGTGCCATGCCATTACATCAAGCAAGGTTTCATGTGTTTCTGATCATTTTTTATTTTTTTGGCATTTAAATGCCATGACACTCAATGCTTTGTGTCCAAGCCATGACACCAATATGTTTGAAAATTCCTTCCAATTTACTATACATGGAATTAACTCGCATGCAAGAACACAAATATGATTTTTTAAACCGTTATGGTTAGTTGCTGCATGTACATGTAGTTCAAATTTGAATTATGGTCATTAAATGGCTAGAAAATCACTTAAATATCTTTAAAAGGTCGAATGAGCCCTGAAATTTTCCAAATTTTGATATGACGGTTCTTTTAGTGCATGTTAAGTGTAGAAAAGTTTTGAAGGCCATAAGAGGAAGCTAACGTTGGTTCATCATCAAACATGCATTGTGCCCTCTCGGAACCACGAGCCTTTTAGTGAGTTGCTCTGGTTTGTGAGGGGTGTGTGTCCAAACTTTCGTCAAAGAGGCCAATTTTTTTTACCACACCATCTTGGTGCCATACCATTACATCAAGCAAAGTTTCATGTGTTTCTGGTCATTTTTGATTTTTTTTGGAATTTAAATGCCATGGCACTCCATGCTTTGTGTCCAAGCCGTGCCATCAATATGTTTGAAAATTCCATCCAATTTACTGCACATGGAATTAACTCGCACAAAAGTATACAAATATGACTTTTTAATCCGTTATGGTTAGCTATTGCTTGTACATGTCGTTCAAATTTGAATTATGATAATTAAATGGCTAGAAAATCAGTTAAATGTCTTAAAAAGTTAAATGGCAAATAAAATTTTCCAAATTTTGACATTACAGTTATATTAGTACTCCAAATTTTCTTGCACATTTAAAACACCATTTGTTGCCACTGTACTCCAAATTCTTCTTTCATAGCTAATACAAAATATGAACAACATCATACCCAGTTTGTTGTAGGAACCGTTTGCGATGAAAATTCGTGGGTCTATTTAAGTCTTCCTCCATAAGCTTCGTCGGCTTCGTTTGATCTAGTGTCGGTCACCCCCGAATCTAGGAATCCCCAATCCCCATTCCCACAACCCCTTCTTTCAAAGAATGACGTCGTGGACATGCTTTGTGAGGGCCCGTACGGTGGCCGTTGAGGGAGTTCTGGATTAATGGGTCCTCGGGCCGCCGGCCCATTCCTTATGGGTCGTACTGATGGGCTACTATGGAGCCGAGCTAGGGCGTGGACCCGGGACCAGATAGAAGACCTTCGGAGCCTTGGTGTGTCCTACAAGTCAGGATTTAGCATGATCTTCCCTTTATTGTAGCCAACCATGTGTAACCCTAACCCTACTGGTGTCTATATAAACCGGAGGGCTTTAGTATTTAGGGTTAGAGCAACACCCATTACCCCTTCGACCTAGGGTTTAGCTCACCTGGTCTTGAGGTAGATCGACTCTGTAATCATATCATACACATCAATACAATTAAGCAGGACGTAGGGTTTTACCTCCTCGAGAGGGCCTGGACCTGGGTAAACACCGTGTTCTTTGTCCCTTGTTCCCCATCGCTCCTAGATCCACAACTCAGGGCCCCCTACCCGAGATCCGCCAGTTCTGCACCGACATTGGTGATTTCATTGACAGTTCCACTGTTGGATCACCGAAGGATTGATGGCTCATCTGATCATCGGAGATGGCGTCAACACCGGGGACCTCTTTGTCCCCGAACAACTCTTCGCGTTCGGCAGCATTGTGCTGCACGCCAACTCGACAGGTCATCTAGACCACATCAACAATTTCGCCCCTAAGCACTGGATTAGATTCGGCAATCTAGAGTACATCACGGACACTCGAGGCGATCTAGTCTTAGTCGGGTTCGCAGCCTCACTAGGTACCCCCATGGGCCCCGTAGTACCTGCTCTGGAGCTTTCTCCCAATCTGATCTACGGATCGGCCTCAACCCCTTAGTCGGCCTTGAGCTCAGACATATCCACCCTGTCCGGGGACTAGGAATCCCCTTCAGCCGAACCAATGATGCTCACCGAAGACCCAGCTTTAGGCCTCAGAGCGGGAGCGGTGTTTGGAGGCCAAGAGTCACTCTCAGCCGAACCCTCTCCTCACATCGTAGATCTGACCTCGAGCCCCATTGTTGGGTTGAAGTTTGGAAATCGGGAATCATCCCCGACCGAAGTCCCTCTCACCAATGTGGCTTCAAGCCCCAATACGGAGGTAGCATCCGAAGATCAGGTGTTATCCTCGGTCTTTCCTGCCTATCCGGCCACGAATCCGACCCCGGGCCCTGAAGTTAACTCGGCCCTCAAAGACCAGGATTCAGAACAGGCCTGGATCACCCCTCACCCCGCCACACGGAGACCAGTCCCGAGCGGTCACCACAAACCAGCTCGGCAAGCCTCGCTTTGTTAAATGAAGCACTTGATCAAATCTAGACGATGGCTATTCGAGATGACCCACCCTCGGCCTGCGTTCAGCAGTGCCTCGAGGTAAATTACAAGGAATTTTACGACCCACCCACCACCCACCTAGTAGCCATAGTCGAAGACTTAACCGACATGTTGGACTACACCTTGGAAAACGCCATATCCATGGACGAAGATAGTGGAGCCACGGCTAATGCCGACGCCACTCCCCCTGTCACCGGCCGCTAGACGGCCACATCCACTTACGATGTCTACATGGTGGATGATACATCTCCAACGTATCTATAAATTATGAAGTATTCATACTATTATATTATCTGTTTGGGATGTTTATGGGCTTTATTATACACTTCTATATTATTTTTGGGACTAACCTATTAACCGGAGGCCCAGCCCAAATTGCTGTTTTCTTGCCTATTTTAGTGTTTCGAAGAAAAGGAATATCAAACGGAGTCCAAACGTAATAAAACCTTCGAGAGAGTTATTTTTGGAACGGAAGCAATCCAGGAGACTTGAAGTAGACGTCAGGGAAGCTTCGAGGTGGCCACGAGGGTCAGGGGCGCGCCCCCCACCCTCGTGGGCCCCTCGTGGCTCCCCTGACTGACTTCTTTCGCCTATATATATCCATATACCCTAAAAACATCGAGGAGCACCATAGATCGGGAGTTCCACCGCCGCAAGCCTCCGTAGCCACCAAAAACCTCTCGGGACCCCATTCCAGCACCCTGCCGGAGGGGGAATCAATCACCGGTGGCCATCTTCATCATCCCGGCGCTTTCCATGACGAGGAGAGAGTAGTTCACCCTCGGGGCTAAGGGTATGTACCAGTAGCTATGTGTTTGATCTCTCTCTCTCTCTCTCTCTCTCTCTCGTGTTCTCGAGGTGATACGATCTTGATGTATCGCGAGCTTTGCTATGATAGTTGGATCTTATGATGTTTCTCCCCCTCTACTCTCTTATAATGGATTGAGTTTTCCCTTTGAAGTTATCTTATCGGATTGAGTCTTTAAGGATTTGAGAATGCTTGATGTATGTCTTGTCGTCCTTATCTGTGGTGACAATGGGATATTCACGTGATCTACTTGATGTATGTTTTGGTGATCAACTTGCGGGTTCAATGGACTTACGCATAGAGGTTGGCACACATTTTCTTCTTGACTCTCTGATGTCTACTACACAACCTTCTTCTTGTAGACGTTGTTGGGCCAGCAAGTGCACAGGTTTGTAGGACAGTAGCAAATTTCCCTCAAGTGGATGACCTAAGGTTTATCAATCCGTAGGAGGCGTAGGATGAAGATGGTCTCTCTCAAACAACCCTGCAACCAAATAACAAAAAGTCTCTTGTGTCCCCAACACACCCAATACAATGATAAATTGTATAGGTGCACTATTTCAGCGAAGAGATGGTGATACAAGTGCAATATGGATGGTAGATAAAGGTATTTGTAATCTGAAATAATAAAAACAGCAAGGTAACAAGTGATAAACGTGAGCATAAAGGGTATTGCAATGATAGGAAACAAGGCCTAGGGTTCATACTTTCGCTAGTGCAAGTTCTCTCAACAATAATAACATAGATAGATAATATAACAAGCCCTCAACATGCAACAAAGAGTCACTCCGAAGCCACTAATAGCGGAGAACAAACGTAGAGATTATGGTAGGGTACGAAACCACCTCAAAGTTATTCTTTCGGATCAATCTGTAAAAGAGTTCGTACTAGAATAACACCTTAAGATACAAATCAACCAAAACCCTATTGTCACCTAGATACTCCATTGTCACCTCAAGTATCCGTGGGTACGATTATACGATATGCATCACTCAATCTCAGATTCATCCAACCAACATAAAAGTACTTCAAAGAGTGCCACAAAGTTTCTACCGGAGAGTCAAGAACGTGTGCCAACCCCTATGCATAGGTTCCCAGTGTCACGAAACCCGCAAGTTGATCACCAAAACATACATCAAGTGGCACATGATATCCCATTGTCACCACAGATAATCACGGCAAGACATACATCAAGTGTTCTCATAAAAGACTCAATCCGATAAGATAACTTCAAAGGGGAAACTCAATTCATCACAAGAGAGTAGAGCGGGAGAAACCTCATAAGATCCAACTACAATAGCAAAGCTCGGGATACATCAAGATCGTGCCATAGAGGGAACACGAGAGAGAACACGAGAGAGAGAGATCAAACACATAGCTATTGGTACATACCCTCAGCCCCGAGGGTGAACTACTCCCTCCTCGTCATGGATAGCGCCGAGATGGTGAAGATGGCCACCGGTGATGGATCCCCCTCCGGCAGGCACTGGAACAGGCTCCCGAGAGGTTTTTGGTGGCTACAGAGGCTTGCGGCGGCGGAACTCCCGATCTATCTTCTGTTCTGGAAGTTTTAGGGTACGAGAGTATATATGGGTGCAGGGGGTACGTCGGAGGAGCTACGGGGGCCCCACGAGGTAGGGGGCGCGCCCGGGGGGGGGGGAGGGGGGGGGCGCTCCTCAACCTCGTGGGCAGCCCGTATCACCCCTGACGTGCCCTCCAAGTTCCCTGGGTTGCTTTCCTTCCAAAAATAACTTCTCCAGTTGATTTCGTTCCGTTTTGACTCCGTCTGATATTCCTTTTCTTCGAAACACTGAAATAGGCATAAAACAACAAATCTGGGTTGGGCCTCCGGTTAATAGGTTAGTCCCAAAAATAATATAAAAGTGGATAATAAAGCCCAATATTGCCTAAAACAGTAGATAAAGTAGCATGGAGCAATCAAAAATTATAGATACATTGGAGACGTATCAAGCATCCCCAAGCTTAATTCATGCTCGTCCTCGAGTAGGTAAATGATAAAAAAGAATTTTTGATGCGGAGTGATACTTTGGCATAATTTCAATTTAAATCTTCTTAATTGTGATATGAATATTCAGATCCAAAAGATTCAAGACAAAAGTTTATATTAACACAAAAATAATAATACTTCAAGCATAGTAATCAAAGCAATCATGTCTTCTCAAAATAGCATGGCAAAAAAAGTTCATCCCTACAAAATCATATAGTTAGGTTATGCTTCATTTTCGTCACACAAAGATGTTCGCAACTTCTATACCCCCGATGACAAGCCAAGCAATTGTTTCATACTTAAGTAATCTCAAACTTTTTTCAACCTTCACGCAATACATGAGCGTGAGCCATGGATATAACACTATGGGTGGAATAGAATATGATGATGGGGATTGTGTGGAGAAGACAAAAAAGGAGAAAGTATCACATTGACGAGGATAATCAACGGGCTATGGAGATGCCCATCAATTGATGTCAACATGAGGAGTAGGGATTGCCATGCAACGGATGCACTAGAGCTATGAATGCTCAACAAAAGAAAACTAGTGGGTGTGCATCCAACTTGCTTGCTCATGAAGACCTAGGGCATTTGAGGAAGCCCATCGTAGGAATATACAAGCCAAGTTCTATAATGAAAAATTCCCACTAGTATAAAAAGATAACTTATGAGACTCACTATATGAAGAACAAGGTGCTACTTTGAAGCACAATATATGAGACTCACTACATGAAGAACAAGGTGCTACTTTGAAGCACAAGTGTGGAAAAAGAGATAGTAGCATTGCCCCCTTTTTTTCTTTCTTTTTTCTTTTTTTTCTTTGGCCTTTTTTCTTTGGCCTTTCTCCCCCCCCCCCTTTTTTGTTTGGGCAATGCTCTAATAAATCACACTTATATTGATTACAACATAAGGATTACAACTCGAAACTTAGAACAAGATATGACTCTATATGAATGCCTCCGGTGGTGTACCAGGATGGTGCAATGAATCAAGAGTGACATGTATGAAAAATAATGCATGGTGGCTTTGCCACAAATACGATGTCAACTACATGATCAGGCAATGGCAATATGACAAAAGTAATGTATGTCATGAATATGATGATGGAAGTTGCATGGTAATATATCTCGGAATGGCTATGGAAATGCCATGATAGGTAGGTATGGTGGCTGTTTTGAGGAAGATATAAGGAGGTTTATGTAACGCCCCGGATCCGATGCGCCAGGTGTCCGCCAATTATTCCCCGTCGTTGCCATGTCATTTGCTTGTGTGTTGCACTTTGCCATGTCATCATCTGCATTTTTATCATGTCATCATGTGCATCTCATTTTTGCATACGTGTTCGTCTCATGCATCCGAGCATTTTCCCCGTTGTCCGTTTTGTAATCCGGCACTCCTATGTCCTCCGGCGTCCCCCTTTTGTCTTCTGTTGTGAGAGGGTATTAAACTTTCTCGGAATGGCCCGAGGTTTGTCAAGCGGCCTTGGTATAGCACCGGTAGACCGCCTGTCAAGTTTCGTGCCATTTGGAGGTCGTTTGATACTCCAACGGTTAAACGGGTAACCGCAAAGGCCTCTTTTGTTGCAGCCCAACACCCCTTCCAAAGTAGCCAAAACCAACCAAACTCCCCTCCATGCTCTCGGTCGTTCGATCACGATCGCGTGGCTGAAAACCGCTCCTCATTTGGACTCTCCTAGCTCCCTCTACCTATAAAACTAGACCTCCCCCCGAATTTTCGCGCAGATCAAACCCTAGCCTTCTTCCCTCCGCGTCGCCGGACAAACCTCCCCACCGCTCTGGACATGTCCGCCGCCAGCCTCCACATCACTCGGGCCAATCACGAGGTGACACGTCACCTCCTCCGCCTCCCTCCTCCACTCACAGCGCGGCACATCAGCGTCCGCGCAGCCCCACTTCGTTGCCGGCCCGCGGACCTGGATCGGGCCCGCGCGAGCCCGTCTGCGCCGCCACTCGGCCTGCGTGCGCCCCGCCGTCCTCGCCGCGCTGCCGCCTCCGCTCCCTCGTCGCCGGCGTCCTGCCGCCGACCATGCCGCCCGCCGGCCTCGGTCCCGTCGACTGCGCCGCCCGCGACGTCGCGCCGCCTCCGCCGTCGCCCGGCCCCGCGGCCTCCTCCGTCGGCGCCGCCTGACTGCCCCGCCGGCGCCCGAGGTCTTCCTCGCCGGCGCGGCCCCGCCTCGCCCGCCGGCGCGCTCCGCCCTCCGCCACCTCTTCCGTCCGCCGGCCTCGGCCTCCCGCCGGCTTCGCCGCCCCGTGCCACATCGCCCTCTGGCCACCTCCTCGCCTCCTCCGGCGCCAACTCCGGCCGGTCTCCGGCGAGATCCGCTGCCGCCTCGTTTTCCGTGCGAACCCTAAGGTTGACTTTCCCCTTCCCCGAAACGGCTAAGTCCCTAAGTTTTCAACATAATGATGCCATATTCATTGCATCACATCTCTGCATCCGTAGCTCCGTTTCGTGCGTGTAATATGTCAAATTGTTCGACTCGACGAGTACTTCATTTCATTCCATTGCATCATTTTCATTTGAGCTCATCTTGATGCCCGAAATGCTGTTGGAAGAGTGCATGTTGATGTTAATCTGCTGAAACTGTTATAACTTGCTGTTTTATCATTTTTGCCATGATTGATGTGTGCATCCTATGCGGTTGATGTCTACATGAATGTAGATCTATGCTATGCCATCTTTCCAGGGGTGTTAACCATGTATTTTTGTGAGTTGTGTGCTGAGTGTATCAAGCTTGCTAAGTAGGGCACTTGCTGTTGCTGTTTTGCTAGGCAGATTCTGTTAAATTTTGTTGCTATGTTAACATGCTTCTACTAGTCTTTTCGTGCATAATCTGGAGATTCTCTATAAACATGTTTTGATCCACATGTCATGCTCTATCCATTAATGCCCTTGGTTGAAATTATAGCCTACTGGAACATGTTGTAATCTTGCTCCAAAGTTGCTTGAAAATGTTGCTGTCAGCCTGTTAACATTAAGTTCACTTGTTCCCATGTGTTTTCCTAGCTTCATAAACATGCCTTCTTACTGTTGGTTGCCTTTCCATGCCATGTATTGCTCTGTGGTGAGTGGTTCAAGCTCACCAACATGCCTACTTATTATTGTTTCTGCCATGTATGAATCTGTAATATAACTTGCCATGTTTACATGGGTGCCATCATATTTTCCATGCCCTTTTGGCTCATGGTCAGTAAGGGTCTTTTGATCTATGCAATTAGTAGATTCATGCCATGCCTTTGTTTGCCATGATATGTTCCTGTAACATGTTGTTTGATAGCTCTAAACATTGCAACCTGATGTTATTTCTGCTAAAGTCTGAAACTGTTATTATTTGCAATCTTACCATGTGTTTTGGAGCATGTTCTAGTTGTTTCTGGAGATAGCTCAGTGTTCATGTTTTGTTATGCTTTACGTGTACTTCATGCCCATGCCTTTTGTTATTATGTTGGGGTGCTGTAGCATATTGCTTTGATGCTTGTAAGATGCCTAGTTGCTGTTATGGACAGATTGTTGCTATGACTTGTATAGTGTGTGTGTGTTGCACCGTTGCTCCGTTTTGAGTGTGCTCTATATGAAACTTGCTTGATTTTCCATGTAGCTTCATATTATCATATTGCATCCTTGTTTTGGTGTGTTTGCTTGATGTTTGGGTGCATTTTGCATCAATGCCATGTTTAACTTGTTTTGCTCATATCTTCTAGGCCGTAGCTCCGAATCTAATGAACTTTATATGTAACTTGACTAGAATTTCGCGTAGATCATCTTGGTGCATCTTAACTTGCTGTTTAACAACTTGAACATAAGGTTTATTCAGTTCTGGAACAATTTCGAAAATTGCATATGAGGACTTACCGGAATTGTTATATGTTGTTCCCGGCCTCATTTAAACTTGCCTTGATGTGTTGTTCTTGTTTGCATCTTCTCTTGCCATGAGTAGCTTCATGTAGCTTGGTCATGCATCATGCTTGTTGTGCATCATGTCTTGTTCATGTGTGGTGTGTTTACCTATGTTGTGTGCTTCTTCTTGTTAGTTCCTGTTTCGTTGCGATTGTGAGGATTCGTTCGACTACGTCCGCTTGTCTTCTTCATGGACTCGTTCTTCTTCCTAGAGGGATTTCAGGCAAGATGACCGCTACCCTGGATCTCACTACTATCATTGCTATGCTAGTTGCTTCGTTCTTTCGCTATGCTGCGCTACCTATTACCTGTTTATCAAGCCATCCCATATTGCCATGAACCTCTAACCTTTGACACCATTCCTAGCAAACCATTGATTGGCTATGTTACCGCTTTGCTCAGCCCCTCTTATAGCGTTGCTAGCTGCAGGTGAAGTTGAAGATTTCTCCATGGTGGACAGGGTTTATGTTGGGATATCACAATATCTCTTATATTATTAATGCATCTATATATTTGGTAAAGGGTGGAAGGCTCGGCCTTATGCCTGGTGTTTTGTTCCACTCTTGCCACCCTAGTTTCCGTCATACCGGTGTTATGTTCCCGGATTTTGCTTTCCTAACGCGGTCGGGTGATTTATGGGACCCCCCTGACAGTTCGCTTTGAATAAAACTTGTCCAGCAAGGCCCAACCTTGGTTTTACCATTTGCCTAACCACCACCTACTTTTTCCCTTGGGAGTCGCTCTCTCGAGGGTCATCTTTATTTTAGCCCCCCCCCCCCCCCCCGGGCCAGTGCTTGTCTAAGTGCTGGTCCGAACCGAGTAGACTGCGGGGCCCCCTCGGGGAAACTCGAGGTCTGGTTTTACTCGTAGGATGTCTCATCCGGTGTTGCCCTGAGAACGAGATATGTGCAGCTCCTATCGGGATTGTCGGCGCATCAGGCGGCTTTGCTGGTCTTGCTTTACCATTGTCGAAATGTCTTGTAAACCGGGATTCCGAGACTGATCGGGTCTTCCTGGGAGAAGGTATATTCCTTCGTTGATCGCGAGAGCTTGTCATGGGCTAAGTTGGGACACCCCTGCAGGGTATAAACTTTCGAGAGTCGTGCCCGCGGTTATGTGGAAGATGGGAATTTGTTAATGTCCGGTTGTAGATAACTTGACACCAGATCCGAATTAAAATGCATCACCGCGTGTGTAGCCGTGATGGTCTCTTCTCGGTGGAGTCCAGGAAGTGAACACAGTTTCTATGTTATGTTTGACGTAAGTAGGAGTTTAGGATCACCTCTTGCTCATTGCTAGCTTCACGACTGTTCCGCTTGTTTCTCTTCTCGCTCTCATTTGCGTATGTTAGCCACCATACTTGCTTAGTCGCTGCTGCAACCTCACCACTTTACCCTTTCCTTTCCCATTAAGCTTTGCTAGTCTTGATACCCATGGTAATGGGATTGCTGAGTCCTCGTGGCTCACCAGATACTTCCAAAACCAGTTTGCAGGTGCCTACGTTACCGAGCAGGTGACGCAACCAAGCTCAAGGAGGAGCTCGATGACGATCTTGCCCTTTTGAGTTGTTTCGTTCTAGTTGATCAGTAGTGGAGTCCAGTTGGGGTCGATCGGGGACCTTTGTCGCATTTGGGGTTCTTCTTTTATTTTGGTTCCGTAGTCGGACCTTGATTGTATCTGGATGATGTAATGCTTTATTCATGTAATTGAGTGAAGTGGCGATTGTAAGCCAACTATGTATCTCTTTCCCTTATGTATTACACGGGTTGTGTGAAGATTGCCTCACTTGCGACATTGCTTTCAATGCGGTTATGCCTCTAAGTCGTGCTTCGACACGTGGGAGATATAGCCGCATCGAGGGCGTTACAAGTTGGTAATCAGAGCCATCCCCGACCTTAGGAGCCCCACTGCTTGATCGTTTTTAGCGGCCGAGTTGTGTCTAGAAAAATGTTTTGAGTCATTTAGGATTATATATATCGGAGAGTTAGGAATTCTTTTTACTCCTCAGTCCCTTCGTCGCTCTGGTGAGGTCTCCTGACGTAGAAGTTTTGACTTTCCTCTCCTCAAATTTCACTAAAAAAAATTTTAGGATCACGCGGGTATCTTGGAATCATTCCGATGGTTTTATGATGAGAACATTGTCTTGGTGCCTCCTATCAGGGGTTTAGTGGAAGTGTCCCGGGGAGTTGAGCTCTGAGGTGTTGTCGTCATAATTTTATCGTTGCAGTTCTGGAATACCTGAGTTTAGTACGCCGACATCGAAAATCTCTTTTATGCAGTTGTTGGTGAGATAACCCCGATAACCCAGTACTGAGGTGAGTACGGGAGTATTGCCATACCTTGTATAACGGATGCTTTTCAAAGGTTGAGGTACACGATTTCCGAAGGTTTCTTGGTTATGTGTTGACGGATGGATACAGCTTGGATGTAGGTATTGTTAGTTTGGGTGAGATATTTATTGCTTCCTCTGTATCCCCAACACCAGATTGCATAATCAGAAAGTTTCGGGAGTTTCATAGGTGGGAATTCAAGTAGCTCTTAGGATATCTTTCCGACGGATGTATGATATGAAATTGGGGTTCGACGTCTAGTGGTCCGCCTATTCACGGTTGGTTTTACAGTGGTCTCGTTGTGTCTTAAAGAGTCCTTGGCTATGCCGACTCGGGGACGCTTCGTATGTCATGTGCACTGCCTTGTACATGATGGTGCTGTACGATCGAGCCTGTGTAGGCCCCACCACGAAAACTTCGGACGAAATCTCTATCATATGTTTGTTCCGGCTTATTCTGCAAGCCAGTCCTTTGTTTTTGTTTTGAGTTGTTGTATCCGAGTTGCTTCAATGTCAAGTGTTGATTCCATACCTTTCCGAAATGGTGTTCTCATACTCCGATGTGAATACCAATCCTTCTCGACAATCGGGATTGTCATGTCAATCCTTTTCAACCGGCGTGTTTCTCTTCAAGTGGATCCGATCACTTCAACATCAGTAAGACCAATTATCATTTCTTCTCAACGGTGTTTGTTTCATCCGTCTCCAAGTTGCCTTTGTTTTTTTCCCGCCCACCCACCCCTTTTTCTTCAAGGACTCATTTATTTTAATCAAGTATCCATTTATTCATGTGAAGTCTCTTCATTCTTTTCTTTCGATGTTCTTATCCGGTGATTTCCCATGAAGATGCTCAACAGTTTCAAGTTCATCATCCTTCATTGTTATTTCTTCTCCGGTGGATTCAAGTCAAGTTTTGTTGATCATACCTTTTTCCTCATTTTAATGTCTTCTCATACCGGTGCACCTCATTATCATTCTACTTCTTGCTATTTGTTATTCCGGAGTGCTCAAGATATCTCGAAGATTCGTGTTTCCACTCTACATTCGTTCAAGCTCTTTCGAGATTGGTATCTCATTCAAGTCATTTAATTCAACCGGTGCAACATCTCTTTTAAATCTTTTCAACGGTGTTCTTTTGAGTGAGCCCTAACCCACAGGTCTTTTCCCAGGATCTTACTTGACTCTTCTATTATTCCGGAGCTATTCCCAAATTCTTTTCCAAGTTTGATGTAAGAATGAATTTTCATCAGTCACATTCCTTCTCCAAGATCTTTCAAATTATTTTTCATTGTTCGCTCAACAACCTTGTTTTTTTCATTCTCCCGGAGTAACTCAACAATTCATGGTGGTGTTTCTCCTTGTCATTCTCAGCTTTGAAGACCAAAGAAGAGTTCCTCTCAAATCCTTACCCGTTCTTCCAAAGATGCGTAGTTCAAGTTCGATGCCATCCTCTCATAATTGTTTTCGATTGTGGGAATTCTTTTCACCCATCCAAAGCATTTCATGAGTTGTTTCCATTTCTTTCCTCCGAAGGCCATCATGTCATAATTCTTCATTCTCAGCGTGTAGCTATCATTCTGCAAATCTTACTGGTGCATCATTCAAATATCCTCTAATCAGTTCATGATCTCTTCGTTCTCATGTATCTAAATCCCCTCAAGTATCTTCATTCGTTTTCTAATTCTTCCTAGTGAATTGTGCCTTTGCTACTTTCATTTTCAATTCTTACGGTGGTTCGTTCAACATTTCTCTTCCTTCGTCATCGTATCAATTCATTCATTCGTTCATTCGTTGTTTCCAAATCACACCGGTGGTTCCATCAATACCTTCTCAAGTTTTGAGCTATATCTCTCTTAATCCTTTCTACGAGAATAAGTAGTATGCCAAATCCATTGCTTGTCGTCAAGGATTCCTTTCAATCTCGAATTGTTCTTCAAGATTTCTCTTGAAGTTATGACCCGCCAAGCTATACTCAAAATTTAAACATGGTGCTTAACACATGTCTTGTTTTGAGGCGTTCAAGTATTCTTTGTCTTGCATTCCGAAGTGCAATTCCTTCTATCTTATCTTTTGAGATGGTGTTATGTCACTCTTGACAATTTCCTTCATGTTTCATGATTCATATTGTTGTCAACAATGAGGTATTTTAAATCCATCAGTCTCTTCATTGGAGTTATCTTGGGTTATATTTCACCTAAAGCTTTCCCTAAGGATTGTTGCTATTTATGGTGCTTATAAATGACCCAAGTTCTTCTTTATCCTCCCGGTGATAGAGCTTTCTCGTCTCCTTGTCCGTATCAATGAAATTCTTTTCCCGTGCTTGGCCGGTTGTCACCTCATAATTTGAGATGCATTCCTTAAGACCATATCAAGTTTATTCTTTTCGTTGTTGGTTTTTTTTCCAACAACTTCGTTCGATTCTTCTTTGCAAGGATGCTTTCCAAGTTCACTTGTGGCAAAAGTTGTCATTTTCTTCTCCGTCCCTTTATCCCAACGGTCTAACTTCTATTCTTTTGTTACGGAAGCATTGTGATGTTGTGCTCTTCTCCCATCACCTCGTTTTGTAAGGATCATGTTCTTTTCTTGCTTAGCCATTTAACCGGAGTGTTGTATCATCTCTTCAATATCTTTTCATCTTATCAAGTTTTCTTCTCTTTTCTACCGGAGTGCTGTCCAAATTCTGTCATTCTTGTTCCTTGGCTATCTCATTATACCGAGGTGGTCATATTCTTTTCATTCGTGAAACTTTTGATTCATGTCCTTGCAACCTTCAAGTCCTCGTAATGTTCCTTGTTCCTCTTTTCTAACGGATTGTTTGCAATCTAGTTCATCTCAGTTGTACTCTTTCTTTTAAATTGCTCAACCTCTCATGGTTGGTGGTTTCACTCATTGGCCAAAAAAGCAACTTAGTTTTACCTCTTCTCTTCCTCTTCCGTTTTCCCTCCGGTGCCATCCTAGATCTCGGGACGAGATCCTCTCGTAGTGGTGGAGTGTTGTAACGCCCCGGATCCGATGCGCCAGGTGTCCGCCAGTTATTCACCGTCGTTGCCATGTCATTTGCTTGCGTGTTGCACTTTGCCATGTCATCATCTGCATTTTTATCATGTCATCATGTGCATCTCATTTTTGCATACGTGTTCGTCTCATGCATCCGAGCATTTTCCCCGTTGTCCATTTTGCAATCCGGCACTCCTATGTCCTCTGGCGTCCCCCTTTTGTCTTCTGTTGTGAGCGGGTATTAAACTTTCTTGGAATGGCCCGAGGTTTGTCAAGCGGCCTTGGTATAGCACCGGTAGACCGCCTGTCAAGTTTCGTGCCATTTGGAGGTCGTTTGATACTCCAACAGTTAACCGGGTAACCGCAAAGGCCTCTTTTGTTGCAGCCCAACACCCCTTCCAAAGTGGCCAAAACCCACCAAACTCCCCTCCATGCTCTCGGTCGTTTGATCACGATCGCGTGGCCGAAAACCGCTCCTCATTTGGACTCTCCTAGCTCCCTCTACCTATAAAACTAGACCTCCCCCCGAATTTTCGCGCAGATCAAACCCTAGCCTTCTTCCCTCCGCGTCGCCGGACAAACCTCCCCACCGCTCTGGACATGTCCGCCGCCAGCCTCCACGTCACTCGGGCCAATCACGAGGTGACACGTCACCTCCTCCGCCTCCCTCCTCCACTCACAGCGTGCCACATCAGCGTCCGCGCAGCCCCACTTCGCCGCCCGCCCGCGGACCCGGATCGGGCCCGCGCGAGCCCGTCTGCGCCGCCGCTCGGCCCGCGTGCGCCCCGCCGTCCTCGCCGCGCTTCTGCCTCCGCTCCCTCGTCGCCGGCGTCCTGTCGCCGACCACGCCGCCCGCCGGCCTCGGTCCCGTCGACTGCGCCGCCCGCGACGTCGCGCCGCCTCCGCCGTCGCCCGGCCCCGCGGCCTCCTCCGCCGGCGCCGCCCGACTGCCCCGCCGGCGCCTGAGGTCTTCCTCGCCGGCGCGGCCCTGCCTCGCCCGCCGGCGCGCTCCGCCCTCCGCCGCCTCTTCCGTCCGCCGGCCTCGGCCTCCCGCCGGCTTCGCCGCCCCCTGCCACGTCGCCCTCTGCCGCACCCGGCCGGCCCCAAGCCCCTCCGGCCACCTCCTCGCCTCCTCCGGCGCCAACTCCGGCCGGTCTCCGGCGAGATCCGCTGCCGCCTCGTTTTTCATGCGAACCCTAAGGTTGACTTTCCCCTTCCCCGACACTGCTAAGTCCCTAAGTTTTCAACATAATCATGCCATATTCATTGCATCACATCTCTGCATCCGTAGTTTCGTTTCGTGCGTGTAATATGTCAAATTGTTTGTCTCGACGAGTACTTCATTTCATTCCATTGCATCATTTTCATTTGAGCTCATCTTGATGCCCGAAATGCTGTTGGAAGAGTGCATGTTGATGTTAATCTGCAAACTGTTATAACTTGTTGTTTTATCATTTTTGCCATGATTGATGTGTGCATCCTATGCGGTTGATGTCTACATGAATGTTGATCTATACTATGCCATCTTTCCAGGGGTGTTAACCATGTATTTTTGTGAGTTGTGTGCTGAGTGTATCAAGCTTGCTAAGTAGGGCACTTGCTGTTGCTGTTTTGCTAGGCAGATTCTGTTAAATTTTGTTGCTATGTTAACATGCTTCTACTAGTCTTTTCGTGCATAATCTGGAGATGCTCTATAAACATGTTTTGATCCACATGTCATGATCTATCCATTAATGCCCTTGGTTGCAATTATAGCCTGCTGGAACATGTTGTAATCTTGCTCCAAAGTTGCTTGAAAATGTTGCTGTCAGCCTGTTAACATTAAGTTCACTTGTTCCCATGTGTTTTCCTAGTGATCCATGCACCCTATGACCTTGCTCTTGCCATGCTTAGCTTCATAAACATGCCTTCTTACTGTTGGTTGCCTTGCCATGCCATGTATTGCTCTGTGGTGAGTGGTTCAAGCTCACCAACATGCCTACTTATTATTGTTTCTGCCATGTATGAATCTGTAATATAACTTGCCATGTTTACATGGGTGCCATCATATTTTCCGTGCCCTTTTGGCTCATGGTCAGTAAGGGTCTTTTGATCTATGCAATTAGTAGATTCATGCCATGCCTTTGTTTGCCATGATATGTTCCTGTAACATGTTGTTTGATAGCTCTAAACATTGCAACCTGATGTTATTTCTGCTAAAGTCTGAAACTGTTATTATTTGCAATCTTACCATGTGTTTTGGAGCATGTTCTAGTTGTTTCTGGAGATAGCTCAGTGTTCATGTTTTGTTATGCTTTACGTGTACTTCATGCCCATGCCTTTTGTTATTATGTTGGGGTGCTGTAGCATATTGCTTTGATGCTTGTAAGATGCCTAGTTGTTGTTATGGACAGATTGTTGCTATGACTTGTATAGTGTGTGTGTGTGTTGCACCGTTGCTCCGTTTTGAGTGTGCTCTATATGAAACTTGCTTGATTTTGCATGTAGCTTCATATTATCATGTTGCATCCTTGTTTTGGTGTGTTTGCTTGATGTTTGGGTGCATTTTGCATCAATGCCATGTTTAACTTGTTTTGCTCATATCTTCTAGGCCGTAGCTCCGAATCTAATGAACTTTATATGTAACTTGACTAGAATTTCGCGTAGATCATCTTGGTGCATCTTAACTTGTTGTTTAACAACTTGAACATAAGGTTTATTCAGTTCTGGAACAATTTCGAAAATTGCATATGAGGACTTACCGGAATTGTTATATGTTGTTCCCGGCCTCATTTAAACTTGCCTTGATGTGTTGTTCTTGTTTGCATCTTCTCTTGCCATGAGTAGCTTCATGTAGCTTGGTCATGCATCATGCTTGTTGTGCATCATGTCTTGTTCATGTGTGGTGTGTTTACCTATGTTGTGTGCTTCTTCTTGTTAGTTCCTGTTTCGTTGCGATTGTGAGGATTCGTTCGACTACGTCCGCTTGTCTTCTTCATGGACTCGTTCTTCTTCCTAGCGGGATTTCAGGCAAGATGACCGCTACCCTGGATCTCACTACTATCATTGCTATGCTAGTTGCTTCGTTCTTTCGCTATGCTGCGCTACCTATTACCTGTTTATCAAGCCATCCCATATTGCCATGAACCTCTAACCTTTGACACCATTCCTAGCAAACCATTGATTGGCTATGTTACCGCTTTGCTCAGCCCCTCTTATAGCGTTGCTAGCTGCAGGTGAAGTTGAAGATTTCTCCATGGTGGACAGGGTTTATGTTGGGATATCACAATATCTCTTATATTATTAATGCATCTATATATTTGGTAAAGGGTGGAAGGCTCGTCCTTATGCCTGGTGTTTTGTTCCACTCTTGCCGCCCTAGTTTCCGTCATACCAGTGTTATGTTCCCGGATTTTGCGTTCCTAACGCGGTCGGGTGATTTATGGGACCCCCCTGACAGTTCGCTTTGAATAAAACTTGTCCAGCAAGGCCCAACCTTGGTTTTACCAATTGCCTCACCACCACCTACTTTTTCCCTTGGGAGTCGCTCTCTCGAGGGTCATCTTTATTTTAGCCCCCCCCCCCCCCCCCGGGCCAGTGCTTGTCTAAGTGCTGGTCCGAACTGAGTAGACTGCGGGGCCCCCTCGGGGAAACTCGAGGTCTGGTTTTACTCGTAGGATGTCTCATCCGGTGTTGCCCTGAGAACGAGATATGTGCAGCTCCTATCGGGATTGTCGGTGCATCGGGCGGCTTTGCTGGTCTTGTTTTACCATTGTCGAAATGTCTTGTAAACCGGGATTCTGAGACTGATCGGGTCTTCCTGGGAGAAGGTCTATTCCTTCGTTGATCGCGAGAGCTTGTCATGGGCTAAGTTGGGACACCCCTGCAGGGTATAAACTTTCGAGAGTCGTGCCCGCGGTTATGTGGAAGATGGGAATTTGTTAATGTCCGGTTGTAGATAACTTGACACCAGATCCGAATTAAAACGCATCACCGTGTGTGTAGCCGTGATGGTCTCTTCTCGGCGGAGTCCAGGAAGTGAACACAGTTTCTGTGTTATGTTTGACGTAAGTAGGAGTTTAGGATCACCTCTTGATCATTGCTAGCTTCACGACCGTTCTGCTTGTTTCTCTTCTCGCTCTCATTTGCGTATGTTAGCCACCATACTTGCTTAGTCGCTGCTGCAACCTCACCACTTTACCCTTTCCTTTCCCATTAAGCTTTGCTAGTCTTGATACCCATGGTAATGGGATTGCTGAGTCCTCGTGGCTCACCAGATACTTCCAAAACCAGTTTGCAGGTGCCTACGTTACCGAGCAGGTGACGCAACCAAGCTCAAGGAGGAGCTCGATGACGATCTTGCCCTTTTGAGTTGTTTCGTTCTAGTTGATCAGTAGTGGAGTCCAGTTGGGGTCGATCGGGGACCTTTGTCGCATTTGGGGTTCTTCTTTTATTTTGGTTCCGTAGTCGGACCTTGATTGTATCTGGATGATGTAATGCTTTATTCATGTAATTGAGTGAAGTGGCGATTGTAAGCCAACTATGTATCTCTTTCCCTTATGTATTACATGGGTTGTGTGAAGATTGCCTCACTTGCGACATTGCTTTCAATGCGGTTATGCCTCTAAGTCGTGCTTCGACACGTGGGAGATATAGCCGCATCGAGGGCATTACAGTTTATGTGTGATAGAGCGTATCGTATCACGGGTTTGGATGCACCGGCGAAGTTTGCACCAACTCTCATGGTGAGAAAGGGCAATGCACGGTACCGAAGAGGCTAGCAAAGGCGGAAAGGTGAGAGTGCGTATAATCCATGGACTCAACATTAGTCAAAAGAACTCATATACTTATTGCAAAAATTTAGAAGTCATCAAAGTACTGCGCGCATGCTCCTAGGGGGATAGATTGGTAGGAAAAGACCATCGCTCGTCCCCAACCGCCACTCATAAGGGTGCACAAGCCAGGTACACTTCATGTTTCAAATTTGTTACACAACTTTAACCATACGTGCATGCTACGGGACTTGCAAACTTCAACACAAGCATTTCTCAAATTCACAATTACTCAACTAGCACGACTTTGATATTATCACCTCCATATCTCAAAACAATTATCAAGTATCAAACTTTTCTTAGTATTCAACACACTCATAAGAAAGTTTCACATATCTTGAATACCAAGTTTATTAATATTAAGAGAATTACCATGCTATTTAAGACTCTCAAAATAATATAAGTGAAGTATGAGAGTTCAACTATTTCTCCAAAATAAAACTACCACCATGCTCTAAAAGATATAAGTGAAGCACTAGAGCAACAACAAACTACTCCAAAAGATATAAGTGAAGATCAATGATTAGCTAAATAATTATGCAACTATGCGAAGACTCTCTCTCATTTAATTATTTAAGATCTTGATACTTTATTCAAACAGAAAGCAAAGCTAAAGAAAACTACATTGCAAGGATAGCACAACTCATGTGAAGAAGCAAAAACTTAGGCTCAACCGATACTAACCGATAGATGTTGAAGAAGAAGGTGGGATGCCTACCGGGGCATCCCCAAGCTTAGATTCTTGAGACTTCTTGAAATATTATTTTGGGGTGCCTTGGGCATCCCCAAGCTTGAACTTTTGTGTCTCCTTAATTCCTTTTATATCATGGTTTCTCTTTTTATCAAAAGCTTCATTCACAACGAACTCAACAAGAACTCGTGAGATAGGTTAGTATAAACCAATGCAAAACCTTATCATTTTCTACTGTAACAAATTACTAAAATTATTATTCAACATTGAATACTAAATGCCTCTGCATATTTAATACTCCTATCCTCAAATAGAATCATTAAACAAGCAAACATATGCAAACAATGCAAACATAACAGCAATCTGCCAAAACAGTACAGTCTGTAAAGAATGCAAGAGTATCAATACTTACGTGAATCCAAAAATTATGAACTAAAATTCCCACTGTAATAAATTTATGAGATCTCAATATGCAAAAAGATTCAACATTATACCACTCTCTGACTTTTCTAGGGAATTTTTGCAACAGCGGTAAACTTTCTGTTTTTCAAACAGCAACATGTATACTAGCAAAATAAGCATGGCAAAGGCTATCCTTGAATTCTTTATTGAAACTAAAGATGCAAAAATTTAATATAAATAACAGCAAGCAAATACTAACAAAATAAAATGACTCTCCAAGAAAAACACATATCATGTGGTGAATAAAAATATAGCTCCAAGTAAAGTTACCGATGAACGAAGACGAAAGAGGGGATGCCTTCCGGGGCATCCCCAAGCTTAGGCTCTTAGTTATCCTTGAATATTACCTTGGGGTGCCTTGGGAATCCCCAATCTTAGGCTCTTACCACTCCTTATTCCATAGTCCATCGAATCTTTACCCAAAACTTGAAAACTTCACAACACAAAACTTAACAGAAAACTCGTAAGCACCGTTAGTATAAGAAAACAAAACCACCACATAAGGTACTGTGATGAACTCATTCTAAATTCATAATGGTGTAATATCTACTGTAATCCAACTTATCTATGGTTCGTACCCTCCGATACTACTCATAGATTCATCAAAATAAGCAAACAACACATAGAAAACAGAATCTATCAAAAACAGAACAGTTTGTAGTAATCTGTATCAAACGTATACTTATGGAACTCAAACAATCCTACCAAATTAGGAAGTCCTAAGAAATTTGTGTACCAATCCATAGCAAAACGAATCAGATCCGAAGCACGTTTCTGTGAATTAACAAAACTAAATTACTGTGTGCAAAAGTTTCTGATTTTCAGCAGGATCAACACAACTATCAGCGTAAGCTATCCTAAGGGTCTTACTTGGCACTTTATTGAAACAAAAGCTATAAAACATGATTGCTAAAGTAGCATAATCATGTTGACACACAAAAACAGTAAGGATAAATATTGGGTTGTCTCCCAATCAAGCGCTTTTCTTTAATGCCTTTCTAGCTAGGCATGATGATGACAATGATGCTCACAAAAAAAGATAAGAATTGAAACATAACGGGAGCATCATGAAGCACATGACTAGCACATTTAAGTCTAACCCTCTTAATATGCATAGGGATTTTGTGAGCAAACAACTTATGGTGACAATAATCAACAAGCATAGGAATGTAAAACAAGCATAGCTTCAAAATTTTCAACACATAGAGAGGAAACTTGACATTATTGCAATTCCTACAAGCATATATTCCTCCCTCATAATAATGTTCAGTAGCGTCATGAATGAATTCAACAATATAACCAGCACCTAAAGCATTCTTTTCATGATCTACAAGCATAGAAATTGTATTACTCTCCACATAAGCAAAATTCTTCTCATCAATAGTAGTGGGAGCAAACTCAACAAAATAACTATAATATGATTGAAAATTAAGATCAAGATGACAAGTTTCATGGTTATCATTATTCTTTAAAGCATACGTGTCCTTACAATAATCATCATAGATAGGAGGCATGCTTTCATCATAGTAAATTTGCTCATCAAATCTTGGGGGACAAAAAGTATCATCTTCATCAAACATAGCTTCCCCAAGCTTGTGGCTTTGCATATCATTAGCATCATGGATATTCAAGGAATTCATACTAACAACATTGCAATCATGCTCATCATTCAAAGATTTAGTGCCAAACATTTTAATGCATTCTTCTTCTAACACTTGGGCACAATTTTCCTTTCCATCATACTCACGAAAGATATTAAAAAGATGAAGCGTACGAGACAAACTCAATTCCATTTTTTATAGTTTTCTTTTATAAACTAAACTAGTGCTAAAACAAGAAACAAAAAGATTCGATTGCAAGATCTAAAGATATACCTTCAAGCACTAACCTCCCAGTAACAGCGCCAGAAAAGAGCTTGATGTCTACTACACAACCTTCTTCTTGTAGACGTTGTTGGGCCTACAAGTGCACAGGTTTGTAGGAGAGTAGCAAATTTCCCTCAAGTGGATGACCTAAAGTTTATCAATCCGTAGGAGGCGTAGGATGAAGATGGTCTCTCTCAAACAAATCTGCAACCAAATAACAAGAAGTCTCTTGTGTCCCCAACACACCCAATACAATGGTAAATTGTATAGGTGCACTAGTTCGGCGAAGAGATGGTGATACAAGTGCAATATGGATGTTACATAAAGGTCTTTGTAATCTGAAATAATAAAAACAGAAAGGTAACAAGTGATAAACGTGAGCGTAAACGGTATTGCAATGATAGGAAACAAGGCCTAGGGTTCATACTTTCGCTAGTGCAAGTTCTCTCAACAATAATAACATAGATAGATAATATAACAAGCCCTCAACATGCAACAAAGAGTCACTCTGAAGCCACTAATAGCGGAGAACAAACGTAGAGATTATGGTAGGGTACGAAACCACCTCAAAGTTATTCTTTCGGATTAATCTATAAAAGAGTTCGTACTAGAATAATACCTTAAGATACAAATCAACCAAAACCCTAATGTCACCTAGATACTCCATTATCACCTCAATTATCCGTGGGTATGATTATATGATATGCATCACACAATCTCAGATTCATCCAACCAACATAAAAGTACTTCAAAGAGTGCCCCAAAGTTTCTACCGGAGAGTCAAGAACGTGTGCCAACCCCTATGCATAGGTTCCCAATGTCAAGAAACCCACAAGTTGATCACCAAAACATACATCAAGTGGCACATGATATCCCATTGTCACCACAGATAATCACGGCAAGACATACATCAAGTGTTCTCATAAAGGACTCAATCCGATAAGATAATTTCAAAGGGGAAACTCAATTCATCACAAGAGAGTAGAGGGGGTGAAACCTCATAAGATCCAACTACAATAGCAAAGCTCGGGATACATCAAGATCGTGCCATAGAGGGAACACGAGAGAGAACACGAGAGAGAGAGATCAAACACATTGCTACTGGTACATACCCTCAGCCCCGAGGGTGAACTACTCCCTCCTCGTCATGGATAGCTCCGGGATGATGAACATGGCTACCGGTGATGGGATCCCCCTCCGGCATGGCGCCGGAACGGGCTCCCGAGAGGTTTTTGGTGGTTACAAAGGCTTGCAGCGGCGGAACTCCCGATCTATCTTCTGTTCTGGAAGTTTTAGGGTACGAGAGTATATATGGGTGCAGGGGGTATGTCGGAGGAGCTACGGGGGCCCCACGACGTAGGGGGGCGTGCCCCCCACCCTCGTGGGCAGCCCGTATCTCCCCTGACGTGCACTCCAAGGTCCCTGGGTTGCTTTCCTTCCAAAAATAACTTCTCCAGTTGATTTCGTTCCGTTTTGACTCCGTCTGATATTCCTTTTCTTCGAAACACTGAAATAGGCATAAAACAACAAATCTGGGTTGGGCCTCCGGTTAATAGGTTAGTCCCAAAAATAATATATAAGTGGATAATAAAGCCCAATATTGCCTAAAACAGTAGATAAAGTAGCATGGAGCAATAAAAAATTATAGATATGTTGGAGACGTATCACTCTCTGGTAGAAACTTTGGGGTGCTCTTTGAAGTACTTTGTGTTAGTTTGAATAGATGAATTTGAGATTGTGTGATGCATATCGTATAATCATACCCACAGATACTTGAGGTGACATTGGAGTATCTAGGTGACATTAGGGTTTTGGTTGATTTGTGTCTTAAGGTGTTATTCTAGTATGAACTCTATGATAGATCGAACAGAAAGAATAGCTTCGTGCTATTTTACTACGGACTCTTGAATAGATCGATCAGAAAGGATAACTTTGAGGTGGTTTCGTACCCTACAATAATCTCTTCGTTTGTTCTCCGCTATTAGTGACTTTGGAGTGACTCTTTGTTGCATGTTGAGGGATAGTTATATGATCCAATTATGTTATTATTGTTGAGGGAACCTGCACTAGTGAAAGTATGAACCTTAGGCCTTGTTTCCTAGCATTGCAATACCGTTTGTGCTCACTTTTATTATTAGTTACCTTGCTGTTTTTATAATTTCATATTACAAAAACCTATATATATCATCCACATTGCACTTGTATCACCATCTCTACGCCGAACTAGTGCACCTATACAATTTACTATTGTATTGGGTGTGTTGGGGACACAAGCGACTCTTTGTTATTTGGCTGCAGGGTTGCTTGAGAGAGACCATCTTCATCCTACGCCTCCCATGGATTGAGAAACCTTAGGTCATCCACTTGAGGGAAATTTGCTACTGTCCTACAAACCTCTGCACTTGGAGGCCCAATAACTTCTACAAGAAGATTGCGTAGTAGACATCAAGCTCTTTTCTGGCGCCGTTGCCAGGGAGGTGAGTGCTTGAAGGTATATCTTTAGATCTTGCAATCGAATCTTTTAGTTTCTTGTTTTATCACTAGTTTAGTTTATAAAAAGAAAACTACAAAAAATGGAATTGAGTTTGCCTCATACACTTCATCTTTTTAATATCTTTCGTGAGAATGATGGAACGGAAAATTGTGCTCAAGTGCTAGAAGAAGAAGTCCATAAAATGTTTGGCACTAGATCTTTGAATGATGAGTATGATTGCAATGTTGTTAGTATGAACTCTTTGAATATCCATAGTACTTATGATGATTGCACTAGTCATGATGAAAATGTCTCTTATAAGCATGTCAAATTTTGTGGAGTGCATAGAGTTTGCAAGTACACACCAAATAGGGAATATAGATTTTGCAAGAGGCATAAGTATTTAGAAACCAAATGGTTGCAGGAAAGGCTAGATGTTTATGCTGAAAATTTAAAATTTCTTTGCCATACTTGTGAATTTTGCAATGAACGTGGTCATTTAAATCTCCGATGCAAATTGTTTCATGATCTAATCGTGTCCAAAAATTGTGATGACTTGATTTCCCTTGCACATCATAATGAACTTAGTTTGCTTTTGGGTTATGAAGAAATGAAACGTATAACTAAGCATATTCCAGAATATAACCTTGAGAAATTCCTTGATATTGATCTAGAGTAAATTTATATGTGTTGTGCGGTAAATTGCATTGAAAATCCTTATATTGCCAATTACATAAAGAAAAGAAAGCAAATAGAAGATGAAGAGAATGCTAATGAAAGGGAAGAGACTTCCCAATATCCTCCTATTATTTCTTATGATGAATCAGGTAACGAGGAGGAGCTTTCTATTCAACCAATCTCATTAATAAGGAACTCAAAAAAGAGGGTTAAACCCACACATGATGTGAAGAAGAAAAAGAAAATACGGAGAAGCAAAGGTAGAAAGGTATCTCTCTCAAATGATGTTGCTCCTATTACTCATTGTGATGATGATAATTGCTATACTATTGGTGCTATCCATACTATTAATGATGACAGTGATTATGCTTATGATATGAAAAGGCCCAAGCTTCGGGATGCTATGTTTGATGAGAATGACATGTTTGAGAATATATTTGCTGCAATTAATGTTTGTCCCAAGCTTTGGGATGCTACGTTTAATGAAGATGATATTTTTAGCCTCCCAAGTTTTGATGAGCAAATTTATTATGATGATAGCATGCCTCCTATTTATGATGGTTATATTTATGAAAGTGGATTTGGAGAGGTCACGACTTTATTTAGTGATGAATCCACTATTTTGGAAGAGGTTTCAATTGATTATGATAAGAACAAAGTTGCTACTTATGATGATTATTGTGATGAAATTTATGATATAAAAAGTAGTGATGATTATACTTATAAAACTTGTCATGATTATGATTATCCTTTTTCTGAACATTACTCTTTTAATGTGGAAACAATTTATAGTATTCGAGTCTCTTATGATACTCCCACTATTCTGAATGAGAAGAATTTTGCTTATGTGGAGAGTAGTAAAATTTCTATGCAAGTAGATCATGAAAATAATGCTTTAGGTGCTGGTTATATTGTTGAATTCATTCATGATGCTACTGAAAATTATTATGAGGGAGGAACATATGCTTGTAGGAATTGCAATAATATCAAGTTTCCTCTCTATGTGCTTAAAGTTTTAAAGTTATGCTTGTTTTGCCTTCCTATGCTAGTTGATTATTGTTCCCATATGTTGTTTGCTCACAAAATCCCTATGCATAGGAAGTGGGTTAGACTTAAATGTGTTAGTAATATTCTTCATGATGCTCTCTTTATGTTTCAATTCTTATCTTTTACGCGAGCATCATTGAAATCATCATGCCTAGCTAAAAGGCATTAATGTAAAGCGCTTGTTGGGAGACAACCCAATATTTACTTTTACTGTTTTTGTGTGTCCACATGATTATGCTACTGTAGTAATCATGTTTTATAGCTTTTGTTTCAATAAAGTGCCAAGTAAGACCTTTAGGATAGCTTACGGTGATAATTGTGTTGATCCTGCTGAAAATCAGAAACTTTTGCACCCAGTAAATTAGTTTTGATAATTCACAGAAGCGTGATTTTGATCTGATTCTTTTTTCTCTGGATTGGTACACAAATTTCTCAGGTTTTCGTAATTTGGTAGAAATGTTTGAGTTCCAGAAGTATTCGAATGATACAGATTACTACAGACTATTCTGTTTTTGACAGATTCTGTTTTCATTGTGTTGTTTTCTTATTTTGATGAATCTATGAGTAGTATCAGAGGGTAAGAACCATAGGGAAGTTTTAATACAGTAGATATTACACCAATATGAATTTAGAATGAGTTCACAACAGTACCTAAGTGGTGGTTTTATTCTCTTATACTAAGGGAGCTTACGAGTATTCTGTTGAGTTTTGTGTTGTGAAGTTTTCAAGTTTTGGGTAAAGATTCGATGGACTATGGAATAAGGAGTGGCAAGAGACTAAGCTTGGGGATGCCCAGGGAACCCCAAGGTAATATTCAAGGACAACCAAGAGCCTAAGCTTGGGGATGCCCCGGAAGGCATCCCCTCTTTCATCTTCGTTCATCGGTAACTTTACTTGGAGCTATATTTTTATTCACCAAATGATATGTGTTTTGCTTGGAGCGTCATTTTATTTTCTTTTGTTTTGCTTGTTGTTTAGATAAAATACCAAGATATGAAATTATTAAATGAGAGAGAGTCTTCACATCGCTACATAATTATTCAACTACTCATTGATCTTCACTTATATCTTTTTGGAGTAGTTTGTCATTTACTCGTGTGCTTCACTTATATCCTATGAGTAAATGGTTGAATGAGTTGAATATCATAAATCTGAAATTATATATGTTTCATATGCTTATCCCATGGGGATTTATGACTTCACATATACGAAGTAGAGGTGATAAATTTATTGAAGGTCAGCAAACATTGTATTGGTCACTTGAACAATTCATGAAAGAATATTGAAGGAAGAGAGATTTCACATATAAATATACTATCTTGGACATCTTCTATGATTGTGAGCCCCATTAATTATTTTCAAACCTGAGCAAATTAGTTGAAATTGGACAAGGAAGACAACATAATGAGTTATGCTTGGGTATATTTGTATAGAAGTTATATTGTTATAGATCCTCCAACATGTGGTGCTTGCTATTTAGAATCCTTTGCTAGCCAAAATATCAGTACTAAGCGGGAATACTGCTTGTGCATCCAAATTCCTTAAACCAAGTTTCTTCCATGAGTGTCCACCATATCTACCTATATGTGGTATTTACTTGCCGTTCCAAGTAAATTTGCATGTGCCAAACTCTAAACCTTCAAATAATAATCTGTTTTGTATGCCTGAATCGCTCATGTAGCGACTAGGGGTTGTCAGTATCTTCCATGCTAGGTGGGTTATTCTCATGATGAGTGGACTTCGCTCATCATTCATGAGAAAATGGCTGGTAACTCAGATGCCCAGTCCTATGATCAAAAGATCAAAAACAAAATTGCAAATAATTTTAACAAAACTCCCCCAGGATTGTTGATAGTTGGACGACACCCGTTGTTTCGGACAAGCCATGGAGTGTGATTGTTGGTGGAGGAGGAGTAAAATCTTTACCTTTATGTTTGGGAACCGCCTATAATGTATCTAGTATGGAAGATATTGGGAACTCTTGGTTGTTATGTTGACAATGAAAGCACACCTCTCAAAATTATTTTCATCTCTGTTTAAAAGCTTCGAGATCTGGCACCTCTGCAAATCCCTGCTTCCCTCTGCAAAGGGCCTATCTTTTACTTTTATGCAAGAGTCAGTAGTATTCCTTCTCATTCCAACCTACTCTTTAGTTGGCAAGCATCATGTGATGGGGAAAGATCTAAGCATATATGGTCCTTCAAATATATTTGATCATGAATTATTATTGTTGACAATTATCTATATGATAAGTATGTTGGGAGGCGAAACATTAAGCCCCTATCTTTGTCTGTGTTCGATCGATGCTATTTGTTCTAAAAATGTGCTTTGAGTGGTAGCAATCATGGAAGACTTTATGATAGTTGAGTATGTGGGATTTGCTAAATCAAAGCTCTTACATAGACCCTTCTTGAAAATAAGATTAATTGCAATAGTTTGATGACTGAGAACATAGTTTGCTAGTTTTCAAGAAAATTTATGGTCTATGCTTTAACATGTGAATAGCTTGTTACTTGATCATGAGAAGTTTTATGAGACGAGCTACTGTTATGACATATAATGATGCTAGAAAAGGTGATTGAAATTATCATTGATCAAACTTGTGCACCTGCTAGCATTGACACTTCATAAATTATTTCTTTTATCATTTACCTACTCGAGGACGAGCAGGAATTAAGCTTGGGGATGTCGATATGTCTCCAACGTATCTATAATTTATGAAGTATTCATACTATTAGATTATCTGTTTTGGATGTTTATGGGATTTATTATACACTTTTATATTATTTTTGGGACTAACCCATTAACCGGAGGCCCAGCCCAAATTGTTGTTTTCTTGCCTATTTCAGTGTTTCGAAGAAAAGGAATATCAAACGGAGTCCAAACGGAATGAAACCTTCAGGAGAGTTATTTTTGGAACGGAAGCAATCCAGGAGACATGGAGCAGACGTCAGGGAAGCTTCGAGGTGGCCACGATGGTCAGGGACGCGCCCTACCCCACCCTCGTGGGCCCCTCGTGGCTCCCCTGACCGACTTCTTTCGCCTATATATATCGAGGAGAACCATAGATCGGGAGTTTCGCTGCCGCAAGCCTCTGTAGCCACCAAAAACCTCTCGGGAGCCTGTTCCGGCACCCTGTCGGAGGGGGAATCCATCACCGGTGGCCATCTTCATCATCCCGGCGCTCTCCATGACAAGGAGGGAGTAGTTCACCTTTGGGGCTGAGAGTATGTACCAGTAGCTATGTGTTTGGTCTCTCTCTCTCTTTCTCGTGTTCTTGAGGTGATATGATCTTGATGTATCGCGAGCTTTGCTATTATAGTTGGATATTATGATGTTTCTCCCCCTCTACTCTCTTGTAATGGACTGAGTTTTCCCTTTGAAGTTATCTTATCGGATTGAGTCTTTAAGGATTTGAGAACACTTGATGTATGTCTTGCCGTGCTTATCTGTGGTGACAACGGGTTATTCTCGTGATCTACTTGATGTGTGTTTTGGTGATCAACTTGCGGGTTCAATGGACTTATGCATAGGGGTTGGCACATGTTTTCGTCTTGACTCTCCGGTAGAAACTTTGGGGCAGTCTTTGAAGTACTTTGTGTTGGTTTGAATAGTTGAATCTGAGATTGTGCGTGATGCATATCGTATAATCATACCCACGGATACTTGAGGTGACATTAGAGTATCTAGGTGACATTATGGTTTTGGTTGATTTGTGTCTTAAGGTGTTATTCTAGTACAAACTCTATGATAGATCGAACGGAAAGAATAGCTTCGTGTTATTTTACTACGGACTCTTGAATAGATCGATCAGAAAGGATAACTTTGAGGTGGTTCCGTACCCTACAATAATCTCTTCGTTTGTTCTCCGCTATTAGTGACTTTGGAGTGACTCTTTGTTGCATGTTGAGGGATAGTTATATGATCCAATTATGTTATTATTGTTGAGGGAACTTGCACCAGTGAAAGTATGAACCTTAGGCCTTGTTTTCTAGCATTGCAATACCATTTGTGCTCACTTTTATCATTAGTTACCTTGCTGTTTTTATAATTTCATATTACAAAAACCTATATCTATCATCCATATTGCACTTGTATCACCATCTCTTCACCGAACTAGTGCACCTATACAATTTACTATTGTATTGGGTATGTTGGGGACACAAGAGACTCTTTGTTATTTGGTTGCAGGGTTGCTTGAGAGAGACCATCTTCATTCTACGCCTCCCACGGATTGATAAACCTTAGGTCATCCATTTGAGGGAAATTTGCTACTGTCCTACAAACATCTACACTTGGAGGCCCAACAACGTCTATAAGGAGAAGGTTGTGTAGTAGACATCAGTGGACACTCTGCAAGACGACGACGACACCCCCATGAAGGATAATCGCAAGCCCAGCGATGAGCTGCCAAAACATCGCAGACAGCGCCACCGCTCCAAGGCAAGTCGAAGCCATACGAGCAACACGGACACCGGAGAAAATGGCACCCCGGACAATGCAGACAACCTTGGAGACCCCGCTGCCGGCGAACAACCACAAGATGACCACGAGGAGTATGAGGACCCGCTCAATCTTGAAGGCCTCAATTACTCCAAAGACAGTAACTACCTCCCTCTTTCCGAAGAGGAGGCCAGTTTAGGTGATGAAGATTTCATCGTCCCCAAAGACCCGCTGGATCAAGAGTGGTTCAAACGGAAGCTCATTGCCATCGAGCGTAGCCTCAAGAAACAACAACAAAAAATAAAGGCCGAACAATACACACTCAATGACAGATGTACTAAGGTCCTAGCTGCCGAAGCGGAGTACGACCACGAGCGACAGACTAAAAGCTACCTGAAGCAAAGACTACGGCCGCAATTTGACGACGCAGCCATAGAGCAAGCACCCCCAAGGCACACTCAGGCAGAACAGCCAGACCGCCCCCCTCGAGGACGGGACAGGACTACTGATAAAGCTGAATAGCCTCTCGATCCACCTCATCGTCAAGGCAAGGAGCCATTACGGCCAGTTTATGAGTATGACCTACGACGTGACCTGGATGCTCGAGCAGGTCAGACGAGGTCCACTTACGGACCCAAAGAGTACCTCCCCGCTAGACGGGACATATACCAAGCTTGGCTAGACCGAAATGATAGAGCTCGGGAACAACAACGAGCCCGAATGGCAAACGATCTCCGGTGCAACGTAGCCTGAGTCAGGGGCGCCGCTCACCCTTTGTGCTTCACAGATAAGGTCATGTAGCACCAATTCCCGGAAGGATTCAATCCTGTAAACATCGAGCCATACGACGGGACAACAGATCCAGCCGTATGGATTGAGGACTTTTTGCTCCACATTCATATGGCAAGAGGAGATGACCTCCACGCCATCAAGCACCTATCGTTAAAGCTCAAGGGACCGGACAGGCACTGGTTAAATATCCTCCCCAAAGACTCCATAGGATGTTGGGAGGAGCTTGAGGATGCTTTCCATGCTAACTTTCGGGCACTTATGTCCAGCCTACAGACGCCGATGACCTGAGCCATGTGATCCAACAATCCGGAGAGTCAGCCCGGCAATTTTGGAATCGAGTTTTGACCAAGAAAAACTAGATCGTAGATTGTCCGGACGCTAAAGCTATAGCCGCCTTTAAGCATAGTGTTCGAGACAAATGGCTAGCACGTCAGCTCGACCAGGACAACCTGAGGACAATGGTAGCGGTTACCTCCCTAATGACCCGCTTCTGCGCTGGAGAGGATAGTTGGTTGGCTTGTAGAAGCGCCAACCCAGAAACCCCCGACACCTCTGAAGTCCCGGACGGGAACGAGAAGCCACAACGCAACAAGAACAAACATCGTCACAACAACGGCGAAGCCGACGAGATGGCAGTAAATGTCGGATTCCATAATGTGAAGTATGGGTCATGGAAAAGGCCATCTAAAGGAAACCAGGATGAACCAACCAAGTTGGATGCAATCTTGGACAGGCCCTGCCAGATCCATGGCACCCCTGAGAAGCCTGCTAATCACACCGACTGTAACTATTGGGTGGAAAAACAAGTCGGCAAGCTCACAGCCGAGGACTCTGGCAAAAGCCCTCGGAGCGAGGACGATGAGGAACCCCGTAGGCCGAACAGTGGAGGCCAAAAACCTTTCCCTCCTGAAGTCAAGACGGTGAACATGATCTACGCCACCCATATGCCAAGAAAGGAGAGGAAGCGTGAGCCACGAGATGTTTACGCCGTCAAGCCCGTAGAGCCATAACCCATGGTCGGCTTGCCCGATCATCTTCGGCCACAGGGACCATCCGATCAGTATCCGTCACAGAGGATCGGCGGCCCTGGTACTCGACCCCATTGTCGATGGGTATCACCTCAATATGATCTATGCAGACATAGTGAGGAAAATGGGGATCGATCCGTCAAGGATCAAACCCATTAACACCACCTTTAAGGGGGTTATTCCGGGCATAGAAGCCCACTGCTCAGGCACGGTGACTCTAGAAGTGGTATTTAGCTCACCAGACAACTTCCGCAGCGAAGACTTGATCTTCGATATTGCCCCCTTCCGCAGTGGCTACCATGCCCTCCTCGGTCGGACGACATTTGCTAAATTCAACGCTATTCCACACTATGCATACCTCAAGCTAAAGACTCCCGGCCCCTCGGCCATTATAACAATCAACGGCAACACAGAGCGTTCACTCTGGACCGAGGAACATACTTGTCAGTGCAACAAACCCTGTGTCCGTTGCCAGACGTGCACGGGCACAGAAGCAAGATTACAACACCAAGGTCACGCCAAGGTACAAGAGATCGAGATCTTTAAAGGACCAACATGCAGATCAAGAGGACCAATACCAAGCCAGAGAAGTAAGAAACCACCAGGAGAAAAGCCTCCCTTGCCGGGCAGGCAAGCCTGGCGAGGACGAGGCCGCCCCCGAAGGAAACCTCCAAAACATCCCAGCAGGGCCTGCCGGGACTCGCGGAGGCAGGCCCACCTCATTACGCTACTTCACCTCTACGCACGTCGTCAAGCCATGCGGTGTCAAGCCGCAAAGTGACTAAGTGGCAGCCATTCGCCACATGGCAGCCTCTTTCTACAGGAAATACCTACAAACGACACCTGTCCTGCGACATGTCGAGCGAGCAGGCGCGAAGCTGGCAAAATAGCCTGATGACCCACAAGTGTAGGGGATCTATCGTAGTCCTTTCGATAAGTAAGAGTGTCAAACCCAACGAGGAGCAGAAGGAAATGACAAGCGGTTTTCAGTAAGGTATTCTCTGCAAGCACTGAAATTATTGGTAACAGATAGTTTTGTGATAAGGTAATTTGTAACGGGTAACAAGCAATCAAAGTAAATAAGGTGCAGCAAGGTGGCCCAATCCTTTTTGTAGCAAAGGACAAGCCTGGACAAGTTCTTATATAGAGAAAAGCGCTCTCGACGACACATGGGAATTATCGTCAAGCTAGTTTTCGTCACGTTCATATGATTCGCGTTCGTTACTTTGATAATTTGATATGTGGGTGGACTGGTGCTTGGATACTGCCCTTTCTTGGACAAGTATCCCACTTATGATTAACCCATATTGCAAGCATCCACAACTACAAAAGAAGTATTAAGGTAAACCTAACCATAGCATGAAACATATGGATCCAAATCAGCCCCTTATGAAGCAACACATAAACTAGGGTTTAAGCTTCTGTCACTCTAGCAACCCATCATCTACTTATTACTTCCCAATGCCTTCCTATAGGCCCAAACAATGGTGAAGTGCCATGTAGTCCACGTTCACATAACACCACTAGAGGAGAGACAACATACATCTCATCAAAATATCGAACGAATACCAAATTCACATGACTACTAATAGCAAGACTTCTCCCATGTCCTCAGGAACAAACGTAACTACTCACAAATCATATTCATGTTCATAATCAGAGGGGTATTAATATGCATTAAGGATCTGAACATATCATGTTCCACCGAATAAACCAACTAGCATCAACTACAAGGAGTAATCAACACTACTAGCAACCCACAGGTACCAATCTGAGGTTTTGGGACAAAGATTGGATACAAGAGATGAACTAGAGTTTGAGAGGAAATGGTGCTGGTGAAGATGTTGATGGAAATTGACCCCCTCCTGATGAGAGGATTGTTGGTGAGGACGATGGTGATGATTTCCCCCTCCCGGAGGGAAGTTTCCCCGGCAGAACAGCTCCGCCGGAGCCCTAGATTTGTTCCGCCAAGGTTCCACCTGGTGGTGGCGGAGTTTTGTCCCGTAAGCTTGCTTATGATTTTTTCCAGGGTGAAAGACTTCATATAGCAGAAGATGGGCACCGGAGGGCTGCCAGCTGGCCCACGAGGCAGGGGGGCATGCCCAGGGGGTAGGGCGCGCCCCCACCCTCGTGGACGGTGGGTGGCCCCCCTCTGGTATTTCTTCCGCTCAATATTTTTTATTAAATCCAAAAATGACTTTCGGGAGTTTCAGGACTTTTGGAGTTGTGCAGAATAGGTCTCTAATATTTGCTCCTTTTCCAGCCTAGAATCCCAGCTGCCGGCATTCTCCCTCTTCATGTAAACCTTGTAAAATAAGAGAGAATAGGCATAAGTATTGTGACGTAACATGTAATAACAGCCCATAACACAATAAATATTGATATAAAAGCATGATGCAAAATGGACGTATCAACTCCCCCAAGCTTATACCCCGCTTGTCCTCAAGCGGAAGCCGAAATCAAAAAATATGTCCACATGTTTAGAGATAGAGGTGTCGATAAAATAAAATACGGACATGAGGGAATCACGATCTCTTATAACAGCAATATATATATATATATATATATATATATATATATATATATATATATATATATATATGTTTTCATATGATCTCTTATGCTCAAGTAATAATCTATTCAGAATGTCAAGTATGAATCAGAAACTTCATTGAAAACTAACAACCTATAATCTCAGTCATTGAAGCAATTGCAATTTATCATAACATCGGAAAGAGTCAATAAGAGCTTTTCAGAAAGTCCACATACTCAACTATCATGTAGTCTTTCACAATTGCTAACACTCACGCAATACTTATGGGTATGGAGTTTTAATCGGACACAAAGAAAGATAAGGGCTTATAGTGTTGCCTCCCAACCTTTTACCTCAAGGGTATTGTCAACAATAATAGTTCATGCTAACTTACATCCAATTGGATATATATCAGGATCTTTCCAACACGAGGTGCTTGCCAAAGGATAAAATAAAAAGGAAAGGTGAAGATCACCATGACTCTTAATGTAAGACGAAAAGTAAAAGATAGGCCCTTCGCAGAGGGAAGCAGAGGTTGTCATGTGCTTTTATGGTTGGATGCATGAAATCTTAATGCAAAAGAACGTCACTTTATATTGCCACTTGTGATATGGACCTTTATTATGCAGTCTGTCGCTTTTATTGCTTCCATATCACAAGATCGTATAAAGCTTATTTTCTCCACACTAATAAGTCATACATATTTAGAGAGAGCAATTTTTATTGCTTACAACATGACAACTTACTTGAAGGATCTTACTCAATGCATAGGTAGATATGGTGGACTCTCATGGCAAAATTGGGTTTAAGGATATTTGGAAGCACAAGTAGTATCTCTACTTGGTGCAAGGAATTTGGCTAGCATGAGGGGGAAAGGCAAGCTCAACATGTTGGATGATCCATGACAATATACTTTATTTCGGATATAAGAAAACATAACCCATTACGTTGTCTTCCTTGTCCAACATCAACTCTTTAGCATGTCATATTTTAATGAGTGCTCACAATCATAAAAGATGTCCAAGATAGTATATTTGTATGTGAAAACCTCTCTTTCTTTATTACTTCCTATTAATTCCAACGATGACCAAAACTATGTTTGCCAACTGTCAACAACTTTTATTCATCATACTCTCTATATGTGAAGTCATTACTCTCCATAAGATCAATACGATCTCTTTATTTCTTTTTATTCTTTTATTCCCTCAAGATCATAGCAAGATAGCAAAAGCCCTTGACTCAACACTAATCTTTATTATATATAGCTCACGGACTCGATCACATAGAAGGATCACAAGGCAAAACTCTAAACTAAATCATACCAAAACTTTATTCTACTAGATCAAGATATTACTAAAAGGATCGAACTAAGTAAAACGGTAAAGATAGGAGTGTGATGGTGATGCTATACTGGGGCACCTCCCCCAATCTTGGCAGTTGCCAAGGGGAGTGCCCATACCCATGTGATTAGTTCCTCGGAGGTGGTGATGATGGAGTTGTTGATGATGTAGGCTTGTCGTCCGTCTTCCAAGGCATAGGATCACCATCATAGAAGGATGATCGAGTCTCTGGGATCCTCAAATCTGCAGCCAACTCATCCTCTTGAATCTATATTCATACTCACAGTTTTGGTTTTGCAGGTCATAGATCTGGGCTTGGAGGTGCTCAATTTTCTCATGAAGCTTGAGGATGGTCTCCCCGATGTTCTTGGCATCCAGCTTGTGGTTGTTGGTGAACTCCGTAATCATCATCTGGTTGGAGTTGAGTCTGTGTTCAACCATCCCTTATCACATGAAAACTTGTTGTTCCATTGCTTCGAGTCTTGTCTCCACGCTTCCGGTCCTCCTTGGTCCCTCAACATCGCGGATGTGCAGCACTCCCTCACGCATCTCAATGGTTTGAGGGTGATGTAGCACCTCTGCAAGGTAGATATTGATGGCCTTCTCGAAAAACTTGTCCTCGGGGGCGCATGGAGACGTCATGGTGATCTAGATATGTCAGAAAAACAGCTCGAAACAAAGACAGAGGATATTTGCATGATACGGTGGTCAAAACATTCGGGAGATTATATAATGAATTTTTACCGACCGAAAGAAGTATCGTGCAAGAAAACAGAGTCCAGAGAACACACGAGGTGCTCACGAGGCAGGGGGCACGCCTAGGGGGTAGGGCGCGCCCTCCACCCTCGTGGATGCCTTGTGTCCTTCCTGGACAACTTCTTGTTTTCCTATTTTCTTAAATATTCCAAAACAGAGAAAATCGCTATTGGAACTGCTTTGGAGTCGGTTTACCTACCGTACCACATACCTATTCCTTTTCCGAGTCTGAAACGTTCTGGAAAGTGTCCCTTATGTATTCCTCTGGGTTACGGTTTCAATAACATTGGTTTCGACATTTATAGTATTACCTGAGATATAATGTTTGATTGTTTGACCGTTCACCACCTTCGGATTCGTGCCTTTGAAGTTGTTGATTTTTATGGCACCGGAACGATAGACCTCCTCGATAACATAAGGCCCTTCCCATTTAGAGAGAAGTTTTCCTGCAAAATATCTTAAACGAGAGTTGAATAGCAACACATAATCACCTATGTTAAACTCACGCTTTTGTATCCTTTTGTCATGCCATCTTTTAACTTTTTCTTTAAACAGCTTGGCATTCTCATAGGCTTGAGTTCTCCATTCATCAAGTGATCTTATGTCAAATAACCTCTTCTCACCGGCAAGTTTGAAATCATAATTGAGCTCTTTAATGGCCCAATATGCCTTATGTTCTAGTTTGAGAGGTAAGTGACATGCTTTTCCATAAACCATTTTATACCCATAGGATTTTTATATGCAGTTCTATAGGCCCATAATGCATCATCAAGTTTCTTGGACCAATTCTTTCTAGACCTATTAACAGTCTTTTGCAAAATTAGTTTAAGCTCTCTGTTACTTAGTTCTACTTGACCACTAGACTGTGTGGGTGATATGGAGATATAATTCTATGATTAACATCATACTTAGCAAGCATTTTACGAAAAGCACCATGAATAAAATATGAACCACCATCAGTCATTAAGTATCGAGGGACTCCAAACCTCAGAAAAATAACTTCTTTAAGCATCTTAATAGAGGTGTTATGATCAGCACTACTAGTTGGAATAGTTTCTAGCCACTTAGCGTAATCAACATCAACTAAAATATGTGTATGCCCATTAGAGGAAGGAAACGGTCCCATATAATCAATGCCCCAAACATCAAATGGTTCAGTAACAAGAGAATAATTCATAGGCATTTCTTGACGTCTACTAATATTACCAATTCTTTGACATTCATCACAAGACAAGACAAACTTACGGGCATCTTTGAAGAGAGTAGGCCAATAAAACCAGATTGCAATACCTTGTGTGCAGTTCTATCTCCAGCGTGGTGTCCTCCATATGGCTCGGAGTGACACTTGCATAGGATCTGTTCCTGGTCATGCTTAGGTACACAACGTCTAATAACACCATCTACTCCTTTATAAAGGCATGGGCCATCCAAGAAGTAATGTCTTAAATCATAGAAGAACTTTTTCTTTTGTTGGTATGTGAAACTAGGTGGTATAAATTTAGCAACAATGTAATTAGCATAATCAGCATACCATGGAGCAGCACGAGAAGCATTTATGACAACTAATTGTTCATCAGGAAAGCAATCATCAATAGGTAGTGGGTCATCAAGAACATTCTCTAACCTAGACAAGTTGTCTGCAACGGGGTTCTCAGCTCCCTTTCTATCAATAATATGCAAATCAAATTCTTGTAGCAAGAGAACCCATCTAGTAAGTCTAGGTTTAGCATCTTTCTTTTCCATAAGATATTTAATAGCAGCATGATCAGTGTGAATAGTTACTTTAGAATCAACAATATAAGGTCTAAACTTATTACAAGCAAATACAACTGCTAAAAATTCTTTTTCAGTAGTAGCATAGTTTCTCTGGGCACTATCTAGAGTTTTACTAGCATATTGAATAACATTTAGTTTCTTATCAACTCTTAGTCCTAGAACAGCACCTACAGCGTAATCACTAGCATCACACATAATTTCAAAGGGTAAATTCCAATCAGGTGGCTGAACAATAGGTGCAGAAATCATAGCTTTCTTAAGTATTTCGAATGCTTCTACACAATCATCATCAAAAACGAAAGGAATATCTTTTTGTAATAGATTAGTCAGAGGCCTAGAAATTTTAGATAAGTCCTTAATGAACCTCCTATAAAAACCAGAATGACCAAGGAAACTTCTTATACCTTTGATGTCCTTGGGACATGGCATCTTTTCAATAGCGTCAACTTTAGCTTTATCAACTTCAATACCTCTTTCAGAAATTTTATGCCCCAAGACAATACCTTCATTAACCATAAAGTGGCACTTGTCCCAATTCAAGACAATACTAGGATCTTCATATATCTGCAAAACTCGATCAAGGTTGCTCAAGCAATCATGAAAAGAAGATCCATAAACGGAGAAATCATCCATGAAAACCTCACAAATCTTTTCACAAAAGTCAGACAATATAGCCATCATACATCTTTGAAAGGTAGCAGGTGCATTACATAAACCAAAAGGCATACATTTATAAGCAAAAGTACCGAAAGGGCAAGTAAAAGTGGTCTTTTCTTGATCCTCTGCTGACACAGGTATTTGAGAGAAACTAGAGTAACCATCTAGAAAGCAAAAATGTGTATGTTTAGATAATCTTTCTAGCATTTGATCAATAAAAGGTAGAGGGCAATGATCCTTTTTAGTAGCTTTATTTAATTTGCGGAAATCAATTACCATCCTATAACCTGTAACAATTCTTTGTGGGATCAATTCATCTTTATCATTAGGAATGACAATAATACCTCCCTTCTTAGGGACACAATGGACAGGGCTTACCCACTGACTATAAGCAACGGGATAAATTATACCTGCCTCCAGGAGCTTTAGTATTTCCTTTCTTACCACTTCTTTCATCTTAGGATTTAATCATCGTTGGTGATCAATAAATGGTTTGGCGTCTTTCTCCAAATTTATTTTGTGTTGGCATAAAGTGGGACTAATGCCCTTAAGATCATCAAGAGTATATCCAATAGCAGCATGGTGCTTCTTCAGAGTTTTCAATAATCTCTCCTCTTCCTGCTCTGAAAGGTTAGCAGTAATAATAACAAGATATATCTTCTTTTCATGAAGATAAGCATATTTAAGAGTATCAGGTAATGGTTTAAGCTCAAACGAGGGATCACCCTTGGGTGGTGGAGGATCCCCTAAGACTTCAACAAGCAAGTTGTGTTTCAAAATAGGTCCCTGTTTAAATAATACTTCGTCTATCTCCCTTCTTTCATTCATAAACATATCATTTTCATGGTCTAGCAAATATTGTTCTAAAGGATCATTAGGAGGCACGGAAATAGAAGCAAGACCCATAATTTCATCCTTACTAGGCAATTCTTTATCATGAGGTTGTGTATGAAATTTAGCAAAATTAAACTCATGAGACATATCCCCCAAACCAATAGTAACAACATCTTTTTCTCAATCTATCTTAGCATCAACAGTGTTCAAGAAGGGTCTACCAAATATGATGGGACAAAAGTCATCTTGTGGGGAACCAAGAACAAGAAAATCAGCAAGATATTTAACTTTCCTACATAAGACTTCAAACTCTCTAACAATCCCAATTGGTGAAATAGTATCTCTATTGGCAAGCTTAATTGTAACATATATTTCTTCTATCTCAGCAAGTGCAATATCATGCATAATTTCTTTGTATAAGGAATGAGGTATTGCACTAGCACTAGAACCCATATCACACAAGCCATGATAAAAATGATCTCCTATTTTAACAGAAATAACAGGCATGCCTACAACAGGTCTATGTTTCTTAGCATCAAGTCTAGCAATTCTAGCAGCTGCATCACAAAAATAAATAACATGCCCATCAATATTATCAGCCAAGAGATATTTAACCATAGCAATACTAGGTTCGACTTTAATTTGCTCAGATGGTGTATGTGTTTTAGTATTACTCTTATGAACCATAGTTGAAGCTTTAGCATGATCCTTTATCCTAACAGGGAAAGGTGGTTTCGCAATATAAGTAGCAGGAACGATAGGATCATTATAAGTGATAGTCTTTTCTTCAACTTTAATAGGTGCAACTACTTTTA
This sequence comes from Triticum timopheevii, assembly GCA_963921465.1. Classification (NCBI taxonomy): domain Eukaryota; kingdom Viridiplantae; phylum Streptophyta; class Magnoliopsida; order Poales; family Poaceae; genus Triticum; species Triticum timopheevii. Next base: position 187,781,695 of record OY997262.1, read on the forward strand.
CTTCAGTGGGAGGATTATATTTAAACCACTTCTCCTTAGGAAGGTCACTATGAGTAGCAAATGATTCACAGAAAGAAGCTACTATCTCAGAGTCAAGTCCATATTTAGTGCTAAATTCATGGAAAACATCAGTATCCATAGAAGATTTAACACAATCAAACTTAGGTGTCATACCTGACTCCTTACCTTCGTCGAGATCCCAATCTTTAGAGTTGCATTTAATTCTTTCCAATAAATCCCATCTGAATTCAATAGTCTTCATCATAAAGGAACCATCACAAGAAGTATCAAGCATGGAGCGATTCTTGAGAGAAAGTCGAGCATAAATTTTTTGAATAATCATTTCTCTTGAGAGCTCATGATTGGGGCATGAATATAACATTGACTTAAGCCTCCCCCAAGCTTTAGCGATGCTTTATCCTTTGCGAGGCCAAAAATTATATATATAATTATGATCACGATGAACAAGATGCATAGGATAAAACTTCTGGTGAAATTCCAATTTCAATCGGTTGTAGTTCCATGATCCCATATCATCACAAAGCCTATACCATGTCAATGCCTCTCCCTTCAAAGATAGAGGGAAGACCTTCTTCTTGATAACATCATCGGGCATGCATTTAGAGTATTAAGTTCATAAGAACGGAGTAACACATTAAGCAAGATGACATGATGTAAAGGAATTAACTCAAGCCATACGATGAAAACCCCATCTTTTTATCCTTGATGGCAACAATACAATACGTGCCTTTCTGCCCCTACTGTCACTGGGAAAGGACACCGCAAGATTGAACCCAAAGCTAAGCACTTCTCCCATGGCAAGAAAGATCAATCTAGTAGGCCAAACTAAACCGATAATTCGAAGAGACTTGCAAAGATATCAAATCATGCATATAAGAATTCAGAGAAGAACCAAATAATATTCATAGATAATATTGATCATAAGTCCACAATTCATCGGATCTCGGCAAACACACCGCAAAAGTATATTACATCGAATAGACCTCCAAGAACATCAAGGAGAACTTCGTATTGAGAATCAAAGAGACAGAACAAGCCATCTATCTAATAACTACGGACCCGAAGGTCTGTGGTAAACTACTCACGCTTCATCGGAGAGGTAATGGTGTTGATGTAGAAGCCCTCCATGATAGAATCCCCCTCCAGAAGATCGCTGGAAAAGGCCCCAAGATGGGATCTCACGGGTACAGAAGGTTGCGGCGGTGGAAAAGTGGTTGCATGGCTCCCCCTGATGTTTTTGGGGTATAAGAGTATATATAGGCAAAAGAACTAGGTCGGTGGAGCTACGAGGAGCCAACGAGGGTGGAGGCGCGCCCTCCTGCCTCGTGGCCTCCTTTTTACGTCTCCGACTTCATCTCCAAGTCTTCTGGTTTGCTTTCGGTCCAAGAAAGATCATCGCGAAGGTTTCATTCCATTTGGTATTCCTTTTATGCAAAACTCTAAAATAGGCAAAAAAAATAGAAACTGGCACTGGGCCCTCGGTTAATAGGTTAGTCCCAAACATAATATAAAAGAGCATATTAAAGCCCATTAAACATCCAAAATAGATAATATAATAGCATGGAACAATCAAAAATTATAGATACGTTGGAGACGTATCAGCACCCAGGGTCCTCTGTTGGTTATTGACTGGAGAGGTGCCTCGGCCATATCTACATAGTTCTCGAACCCGTAGGGTCCACATGCTTAACGTTTGTTGACGATATAGTGTTATATGAGTTATATGATTTGGTGACTGAAGGTTGTTCGGAGTCCGGGATGAGATCACGGACATGATGAGGAGCTCCGAAATAGTCCGGAGGTAAAAATTGATATATAGGACGATGATATTCGGACACCGGAAGAGTTTCAGAGTGCACCGAGTAGTCATCGGGTCACTAGAAGGGGTTCTGGACACCCCCGGTATGTGTATGGGCCTAATGGGCCAAGGAGAGCGGATAGACCAGCCCACAAGGGGGCTGGGGCACCCCTTCCCTGGCCGGTCGGCCCTATGGGGAAGGAAAGGGATGGGTGGCCCCTCTTGCCTTTCCCTCCTCATGAGAGAAAGGAAAGCGGGGCGCTACCTATCCCCCTGCCTTCCTCCCGCACTCAATTAAGGAAGGGGGTGTGGCTTAGGGAGGACCCCAAGTAGGATTCGCCTACTTGGGGGTGCCTCCTGGCTGCTCCCCTCTTCCCCCACCTATATATATGTGGGAGGGGGTGCCACACATAACCACGACAATCTCTTAGTCGTGTGCGCCGCCCCCCTCCACCGTTTACACCCTCGGTCATGTTTTCGTAGTGCTTAGGCGAAGCCCTGTGGAGATAGCATCACCATCACCGTCACCACGCCGTCGTGCTGCCGGAACTCATCTACTACCTCGCCGTCTTGCTGGATCAATAAGGCGTGGACGTCATTGAGCTGAACGTGTGCTGAACCCGGAGGTGACCTACATTCGGTACTCGATCGGTTGGATCGCGAAGAAGTTCGACTACATCAACTGCGTTCCTAAACGCTTCCGCTTACGATATACGAGGGTACGTAGACACATTCTCCCCTCTCATTGCTATGCATATCCATGGATAGATCTTGCATGTGCATAGATTTTTTTTCCATGCAACATTTCCCAACAGACCAGGGTCTATGCGACAGGCCTCACCTGGTAGACGGGCAGTGCTTCAGTGTTAAGCTCAATGAGACCTTCGATGTTGAAACGGTACGCAACGACAAGTCCTTTTTTGTAATTAAGCATGACTTCTGCTTCTTCAACATGTAATTTCCATCTTTTACAATTCGACTAGCTTATCCCATGCCATGCAAGATGCTATGTCTTGGAGCATCTGAATTTCGAAGATCATGAAAATATGAAGACACAAATAGTTCATCTTAGGACCCATCATGGTTATGATTTTGCTGTAAAGCTATACAATTCGGTATCCCATTTTGGTTGCTCGAATTGGGAAGCACTATGCAAAGCGTATGATTTTCTGGAGGGTATGTATGTCACCTTCGATCTTGGTGATCCTGAAGATGGCATTTGGGTCCTTGTTGATACGCTTCCACTTCTACCTCTATGTGAGTTTCTCAAACATATTTATTAAGTAATTTATAATGTTTATTTCAAAATAGTTGATAACTTATTTCCATTTATAGCTTATTTTCATTCTCCAAAAAATGTACGGAAGATGGTAGACAAAAACTACTACACTGATGGCGCTAAATTAACTTATGAGCAGAAAGATCATCTTAACTCATTTGTTATTGATGTTGAGAATTACAATATCAATTATGAAACTCCTGCACATTATGGTCAATACGTGCCACTAGTGCACGTGTTGAACTACGGTAACATCCATGGAGACGGCATGGTAAGATATTTTACTATTATGACATCCGTGCATCTTTTGCATATATTCTTCTAAAGCTAAACTACATTGCTAACTATGATGTTATTATTATATTTTTCAACAGAAAATGCCGAAGGATTGTGTGCCTAATCTGATGTTTCCGAAAGGTCACCTTGATGTTATTAGCTTACGGCCAAGTCTCACTACAAAAAATACACTTCCGTGATGATATGTGTTTGTCATAGTAGGTCACGTTTTCTGTCATGCATGTACATCCATGATGATTTTATGACAAAATCAAGATAGTCATACATGTGATGTAGTAGAAGTGTTCCATGACATTGCCAAAATTATCATCACGAAAGTGTCCACTTCCATGATGATAAATCGCGCGTCATAGAAGTGTTTTCGTCAAGGGTGAACGGCACGTGGCATCCACCATAACGGGTCGCTGTTAAGCTATCGAGTTCTAGTTTGGATCCGATAACCCGTTAACAGCCCCGACCAATGGGGATTTTCCACGTGTAAAATTCTCATTCGCCGGATAATGCACGTGTCAGCTCTCGTTGGGACAGATGTCGTCCCTACAATGGACGGAAGACGCCTATGATATGTTGACACATGGCATAGCCCAATAGTGGCCCATTTATGGTAAAAAGGTTGGGCCAGCAAAAGGCCCACCATATTTTTCATATACTAGTGGGCTGGCCCGTTAACATCCTACCATGTTTTGGGTCAAATTAAGGCCCACATTAGATCAGGCCCGTTCACAGCCTACCGTGTTTTGGGCCAAATTACAGCCCATATCGAATCATGCCCGTTAATAGGACACTATTCTTTTGGGCCCATTCTATGCCAGGTTTGTACTTCAGCCTGTTAAATGCCCGTTTACCAGTTCGACCCAATAATAGTTTCGGCCTGTTAGTGGCTCGTGGTGCATCTGGGACGTTGTCGGCCTGGTTTAACTTTAGGCCATTTAACAGCCCATGCAGAAACTGGGCTATTTCTTGTCTGAAGTAACTTTAGGCCTCTTAACGGCCCGTAGTCTTCGTGGATAAATTTTAGCCCAACTGGCCTATGGGCCTGTTAATGGCCCGTGTAACAGTTGGGCCTAATTACAACCTGCGTTGAATCCAACCTACTCACAGCCCATCTGATAATGGCCCGTGACACTGTTGGGCCTACGGCCCGCGTTGATACCGGCCTGCTTAAAGCCCATAATTTTGTTGGGCCAAATAGGGCCCGAGATATATTTTGGCTTGTTAACGGCTCGTCCTATTTGGGACAAACATGCACCTTAGGCAGTTTCGGCCTGTATTAGCCCGTGAATTTTTCAGCTCAGCGCTAGCCCAATCTAGTTTTTAGCCTGTTCAAAGCCCATGGTATTCTCTGGCCCAGCTAGCTAGAACTTTACTTGGCCTGTTAAAGGCAGAAAACTACTATACCTTTAGACCTGCTAATGACCCAAGATGATTATAGGCTCATATTTTGGCCCATATGAGTAACGGGCCAGCCTGAAGACTGACAACATTCACTGGTACGCGTCGGTGCTATACAAACGGTTTTAAAACCCTTTCCGTGATGGCATTCAGAACCGTCACCTAGTGAGTGTTGGCAATTGGGGGGTCCTTCCCACACGACCCAGAAACCGACGGGGATATGCCCTCCTGGCACACACGCTCGGCAAAATGAGGTCGTGTGCGAACGGCGAGCAAGCAAATACGGTTATACATACAGTAGTGCTAAAAAACAATTATACAGGCGAAATCATTTCCGGTTGTAAGTACATCCCACACAGTCAGTGCCCACTAAACGTTTCCGTTCCTATATACATCCCACACAGTCGCTGTAAGGAAAAAGTTTCCATTCGTAGGTACATTACACACAATTTTCCCCGTTAAATCGTTTGTGATGGCCTTCCCATCGCACACAATATTAATAATTTTATCATTTGCATATTGAATGCATCACACATGGTGGGTAGAAGAAACTGTGTGGCAAAGTCTATCCATCACACACAACTTTTATGCGGTAAACGTTTGGGCAAGGTGGCCTAACACAAACAATTTTTAAGAGAATGTCGTGTGTGATTGCTCATCAATCCAACACGGTTTACTCCTAGAAACTGTGTGTGTTGCCTTAGGTCATCGCCCACGGTATTTTCTCAATAACTGATTGCAATAGTAAAAACCAATTAGCAGGCTAATTGCCCTATTATTAATAATCCATTTATTAATCTAATTGACATTCATATTAAACACATAATATATTTCATTCCCATATTAAGGAAGCATGATTTCATAATTGAAATACATCAGACTACAACATGATATAGCTTCAGCACTCAGCTACCCCATTACACAACTACACCAGCATCAAGTTTCACATGCAACATCTAGAACCTTTCGAAATTAGCATCATAGATGGTACATAGACAGATGCATCTCATCGGGAAAACTGCTGAAGCGGAAGGCGAATATTGAGCCTTCATTGATGTTGAAAGTCTTTGCAACTTTGGGCCAGTGACTGTGGATGATTAACCGTCCATCCTTCATCCTCTTAAGGAACACTTCAATATTGAACCATGGGTGTTGTATGAATACCTTCCTCACCTCCTGACCATACAGGTGGTTTGAGAGGTAATCATTAGTGAACTGTTTTGGAAAGGCCTGAAAACAAGGATGTCCATAAATATCTTCTCTATATTGGAAATGCGGCAAAGGAATAAAAAAGACAAGGTATAATAGTATACAATAACAGAATGCAGCCACAGCAATTGAACATCGCATTGCAGAATTGAACCAAGCAGTTAACTAAACACCACAACAAATGAACCAACCGTTAACTGAGCACCACATTGCACAATATAACATACTCCTAATAGAAGATCATACAGTTAACCAAACCAAGCATGCTTAACAACTTGGAAATATAGCAATTGTATTTGTTTCTCATGTATTTAATACAGCCAAATTTGATTTATTTCTCACATGGTATACAGTAACAGAATGCACACACAACAATTGAACATCGCATTGCAGAATTGAACCAAAGAGTTAACTAAACACCACAACAAATGAACCAAACATTAACTGAGCACCACATTGCAAAATATAACATACTCCTAATAGAAGATCAGACAGTTAACCAAACCAAGCATGCTTAACAACTTGGAAATATAGCAATTGTATTTGTTTCTCATGTATTTAGTACAGCCAAATTCGATTTATTTCTCACATGGTATACAATAACAGAATGCACACACAACAATTGAACATCACATTGCAGAATTGAACCAAACAGTTAATTAAATACCACAACAAATGAACCAAACATTAACTGAGCACCACATTGCACAATATAACATACTCCTAATAGAAGATCAAGCAGTTAACCAAACAAAGCATGCTTGACAACTTGGAAAATTGCACCCTAAAGAATTGAACATCACATTTGCAAAATTGAACCAAACAGTTAACTGAACACCACATTGCACGATATATAGAACATATACACTAGAGCAGAAGATTGCATGGTAAAAGTAGATAGCACAATTCACTAGAATTTGTTAAGGAAAGGCAGTAGCTAGCAAACTGGACATGGGTCCTTATAATGAGCTAATAAGACAAGCTACTCATTGTCGAAGATATCGATGACGATTGGCTCCTTGGACATGGAAGAGGGCGAGGCCTCCGCATCGTGGGTGCCCTCGTCATAGTGGTGAGTTGCCTGAGCTGCTCCGAGCACCAACCTGCTGGCTCTCGAGATGAGGTAAGCACGTGCACGCTGAGAAAACACCTCAAAGTCTTCGTCGAAGGCACCGACGGTGGCCTCGAGAAAACGCCATGAACTATCGTTTAAAGCATCCAACCGCGTCGCGGCGTCATCGTGCGAGGCGTCGACGGTGGCCTTGACAGCGAGGTGCTCCTCCAAGATCTGGGGGTCGGCACGAATGGCAGCCATCATGACCTCATCCGTGCGTGTGGCCGCGATTTGCTTCACCGCTGCCGAATGCTCCTTGAGATCCTGGCTATACTGTGTGCACCATGGCTGTAGCGACCCGACCTCAGATGGTCAAGTCTCTGTGCTCAGGTGTCATCCCTGGATCAGTAATGCTGACACCACACAGTACTTTGAAGGATTTATAACAGAGTAGCAATCACACACTTATTACATCGATGTCCCAAAAGAGGACTTATTACAATAAATATGGCTTAAGGCCATCTAATAACGATAACAGCGGAAGACTTGGAAGATAAGTGAGTCCATCAACTCCAACGGCATCACTGAGTATAGAACCACGACCTAAAAGCACCTTACTCGTCATCTGAAAAGTCTGCAACATGAAAGTTGCAGCCCGAAAACGGGTCAGCACATGGAATATGCTGGCAATGTAACACATAGAGAATAATGAATGATAAGCCTATACTATATGCATATATGGCTGGTGGAAAAGCTCTATGGTTACAGTTTTTGCATAAAGCCAATTTTTCCCTACTGAAAACGAATAAATTTATTTAACTATCATGGTGGTTGTTAAACATTGAGAATGGTTGACAGCATCCTCAATCCCAATTAAAAGGTAATCATTAACAAACCCAACAATATTAAATTAGAGTAACATGTTGAGATTCACATGATATTCAAGTACTAGATACTCAAGATGTCCATAACCGGGGACACGGCTAATCATGATTAGTTTGTACACTCTGCAGAGGTTTGCGCACTTTTCCCCACAAGACTCGATCGCCTCCGTTTGGTTTCTCGCACTTCATGGTGTTTGAGAAACGGATGACCGAGACATAGTCTTTCAGAAGCACTAGCACCTTACGATGGGTAGACCTGTACACCTACATCCCCTACATCTGCTAGTCTACCACTATAAGAGTTCGCACGACTTAGTCAACTATGCCAGAGCCCATAATGGCTTGTGGCTGCACACGGAAGTTACTGGCATGAATTATCTTATGATACCTTTGAGCCTGGGTGGCGGTCCAAAATAAAAACAGGGAAGTCCTGGAAACCCCAGGTGCCTCAATCCACCCAGATGTGTATTTAAGTTGCCACCTTAGATAAACCATTAATTAACAAACTCACATCTGTCATGGATATCACTCACCCAATCCACGTTTACTAGCATAGCATGGCATAATAAGCAAACACAGAAGTAACTCCCAAAGGTTTCATAAGTAAAACAGGTAATAGGTACTACCTCATCTACTTCCCATCCCACAATTTAATTAGATCCTAATCATGCAATGTTTGAGGATTGATCTAACGCAATAAAACTGGGTAGTAGAAAAAAGGTATGATCAAGTGTTACTTGCCTTGCTGATGATCCGTGAAACCTAGAGATTCGAAGTAACAAGCGGCGCACTCCGGGTGATCTATCGCAGACAAACAACAAGCATACAATAAGTACTCATCTAATGCACAGGTAAATCTCGAATAAAAGATCGAACCGGAAAGTTCAACTTAAAAACCCTGGTTGCAAAAGAAAACGAACCGAACAAAACAACGGAAAACAAACGGCGGAAGAAAACAACTCGGTTCTAGCAAGTTGAAACTAGGTCAAATTTTACAGTAGCAAAACTTTGTTTAAGTTGATTAGTCAGAACGGAGGTTTCGAAACGAAACTCCTGGCGCTTGAATCACCTGATTCCTATAAACGAGCGAGAAGATAAACTAGAACGAAGATCGGATCCGAAATCGTGCTCAGAAAATCGCGGAATAAATCCGACTAAAAAGAAAACGACGAACGGTTAAACGAATGGACATTCGTTAACCGGAAATAACCGGTGATCACGTTCGGTAAGATGAACGGTCCGGCGAACGCTCGCTAAACAACAAAACCGGAAATAAAAACCGATCTAGGGTTTTGAAAAAAAACGAAACATCAAAAAAAATAAACCGGAACGGTTCATTAGAAAACCGAACCGGGCGAGGGGCGGCGCGGCGCGGTGGCTACCTCGACGAGGGGCTCCGGCGGGGCGGCGGCTTGGCGCGGGGCAACGGCGACGTGGTGGCGGCGGCGGCGTGCGGCGCGAGCGGCGGGCGGTGGCGGCGCGAGCGGCGGCGGCGGCGCTGCTGCTGCTGCTGCGGCTGCGGGGCGGGTGGTGTGAGGAGGAGAGGGGGGGCTTGGGTATTTAAAAGGGGGGAGGGTGGCTTGGGGGAGGGGGCAAGCAAGGGAGGAGGAGGAGGAATCCTCCTCGGATTCGGCCGGCGGCGGCGGCGCGGCTGCGCGCGGGCGCGCACGCGCGGGAGGGGGCGCAGCTGGGCCGACTCGGCTGGGCCCTTGGCCCAGTCGGGCGCTGCGTTTGTTTTTTTTTTAAATACGCGCGCAGAAAAACAAAGAAAATAAAATCTAAACGAACTCCAAAAATTATAAAGTATATTTTCCCCGACTCCTAAAAATGAGTCGAACAAAATGAACTTTTACTCGGGCCTAAATGAAATTTTTGAAAACACGCATTTTTCCCTAAGGCAAATAAACTCCGGAAAAATCCAAATTTATTTATTAAATCTTCATTTTTCCTAAATTTTGGGAAAGTCATATTATTCCCTCTCATATTTTTGATATTGGAAAAATTATTTGAAGATGAAATAAATAAAATCAAATGATCCTCTTTTCATAATCCGAGGGAACTCCAATATGAAAATTTTGAAATCTCCAACTCTCTCCGAGGGTCCTTGAGTTGCGTGAAATTTCTAGGTTCGACAAAAGCAAGAAAATATGCAGTGCATGATGATCTAATGTATAACTTTCCAAATTGAAAAATTGGGATGTTACAAACCTACCCCCCCTTAAGATGAATCTCGCCCTCGAGATTCGGGTTGGCTAGAAAATAGGTGAGGGTGGTCCTTGAGCAAATCTTCTTCTCTCTCCCAGGTGGCTTCATCCTCCGAGTGGTGGTTCCACTGAACTTTGCAAAACTTGATAACCTTGCTGCGAGTAACCCTGCTGGCGTGTTCGAGAATCTTGATGGGTTTTTCCTCATATGTTAAATCATCCTTCAACTGAATTGCTTCAAGTGGCACTGTATCTCTTAGCGGTACCTCTGCCATCTCGGCGTGACATTTCTTCAGCTGAGAAACATGGAATACGTCATGAACTCCTGACAGTCCTTCTGGCAATTTCAACTTATAAGCGACTTCTCCCATGTGTTGCAAGATCCTATACGGTCCAACGAAACGTGGTGCTAATTTTCCTTTAACTCCAAAACGCTTAACTCCTCGAAGTGGGGATACTCTAAGATAAACTCTGTCTCCAACTTCATATTCTATCTCCTTGCGTCTTGAATCCGCATAGCTTTTCTGTCTGGACTGGGCTACCTTGAGCCTATCGCGAATCAACTTATCTTTCTGTTCAGACTCCTTAATCAAATCTGGTCCAAACAACTGACGGTCTCCAACTTCGTCCCATGACAACGGTGTCCTGCACCTCCTTCCGTATAAAGCTTCGAAAGGTGCCATCTTCAAGCTGGTTTGGTAACTGTTGTTATAAGAAAACTCTGCATACGGCAAGTTATCGTCCCAACTAGATCCATAATCTAGTGCACAAGCTCTCAGCATATCTTCCAAAATCTGATTGACTCTCTCAGTCTGTCCATCTGTCTGTGGGTGAAAAGTTGTACTGAATTCTAGCCTGGTTCCCAAAGTTTCATGCAACTGATTCCAAAACTTTGAGGTAAATTGGGTTCCTCTATCTGATACGATACTCCTCGGAACTCTGTGCAAACACACAATTCTGGTCATGTATATCTTTGCCAACTTAGCACTGTTGTAGGTAGTCTTGACTGGAATGAAATGAGCTACCTTCGTCAAGCGGTCGACTATAACCCAAATCGAGTCATAGCCTGAACGAGTCTTTGGCAAACCCGTGATGAAATCCATGCCTAGTTTATCCCACTTCCATTCGGGTATCGGCAATGGTTGCAACAATCCTGCTGGCTTATGATGTTCTGCCTTCACTCTCTGACATACATCACAAACTACTACATACTCCGCAATATCCTTCTTCATTCCGGTCCACCAGAACGTTTCCTTCAAATCCAAATACATCTTGGTATTTCCTGGGTGAATTGAGTAGGGTGAATCATGTGCCTCTTGCAGAATCAACTTCCTGATCTCCGGGTCATTTGGTACATAAACACGGTCCTCAAACCATAGGGTATCGTGCTCATCCCCACGAAATCCCTTTGCTTTTCCTTCGCTCATTTTCTTCTTTATATCCACAATCTCTTTGTCATTTTTCTGAGCTTCTCTAATTTTATCCATCAAGGTAGACTGAATCTCCAATGCTGCTACATAGCCTCTCGGAACTATTTCCAAACATATCTCATGAAGATCTTCTGCTAACTCCTTTGGTATCTCTCCCGTCATCAGCGTATTTGACATGGCTCTTGCGGCTCAATGCGTCAGCTACTACATTAGCCTTTCCGGGATGATAATGCAATCTCATATCATAATCCTTGATGAGTTCCAACCATCTCCTTTGTCTAAGGTTTAACTCTTTCTGTGTGAAAATGTACTTAAAACTCTTGTGATCTGTGTACACCTCACAATGATTTCCAATGAGGAAATGTCTCCATGTCTTCAATGCATGCACTACAGCTGCTAACTCCAAATCATGTGTGGCATAATTTAATTTGTGAGGTTTCAGTTGTCGTGAAGCATACGAAACAACTCTTCCTTCCTGCATAAGCACTGCTCCAAGTCCTCGACGTGAAGCGTCGCAATACACCTCATAATCCTTGGTCTGATCTGGCAAAATTAACACTGGTGAGGTAACCAATCTTTTCTTCAACTCCTGAAAACTTGCCTCACAATCCTCAGTCCATATGAACTTGGTATCCTTTTTCAGCAGCTCCGTCATAGGCTTTGCAATCCTGGATAAATTCTCAATGAATCTCTGGTAGTATCCTGCGAGTCCAAGAAAACTCCGGATCTCTCCAACTGTCGTTGGTGCTTCCCATTCGGTTACGGTCTCAACCTTTTTAGGGTCAACTGCTATCCCTTCTCCGGATATAACATGTCCAAGAAATCCTACTTCCTTTAGCCAAAACTCACATTTGCTGAACTTGGCATATAACTAATGTTCCCTTAGTTTCTCCAAAACCAATCGCAAATGTTCCTTATGTTCCTCTTCATTCTTCGAGTAAACCAAAATATCATCAATGAACACCACGATGAACTTATCCAAAAACTCCATAAACACTTTGTTCATCAGGTTCATGAAATAGGCAGGTGCGTTAGTCAGTCCAAATGACATAACGGTATACTCATACAGTCCATATCTTGTGGTGAATGATGTCTTAGGTATGTCCTGCTCTCGAATCTTCAACTGATGGTACCCTGATCGCAAATCGATCTTGGAAAACACTTTAGCTCCTTGCAAACGATCAAACAGATCATTTATCATTGGTAGTGGGTACTTGTTCTTGATTGTTACTTCATTCAATCCACGGTAATCAACAACCATCCTTAACGATCCATCCTTCTTCTCCACTAAAAGTACGGGTGATCCCCAAGGAGAAGAACTTGGGCGTATATAACCTTTATCCAATAGCTCCTTAATCTGCTTCTTGATTTCCGCCAAATCGTGTGCGGGCATCCTGTATGGTCGCTTTGATATTGGGCCTGTACCTGGCAAAAGCTCAATCAAAAACTCAATGTCTCTATCCGGTGGCATTCCTGGCAATTCCTCAGGAAATACATCAGGATAATCCTTCACCACTGGTACCTCTTCCTGCACAACTCCTGATAAGGAATTTACTTGATTCCTATTTGGTCCATGTCGTGATACATACTTGATCCTTCTTCCTTCTGGCGTCGTGAGCAAAATCGTCTTACTTGCGCAATTGATGTTTCCTCCATACATCGACAGCCAATCCATACCAAGAATCACATCCAAACCTTGGGATTCCAGAATGATCAAATCCGTTGGGAATACATGCCTTCCTATACTCAATGGCACTTGAAAACATCCTTGTCTGGCCATGTACTCTGCTCCTGGTGAGCTTACTAGCATAGGGGTTGTAAGAATCTTAGTGGGCAGGCTATACTTTTCTACAAATCCCCTTGATATGTATGAATGTGATGCACCAATATCGAAAAGAACAAGTGCAGTAAATGACTTAACCAAAAACTTACCGATTACTGCATCAGGCTGAGCTTCAACCTCCTCCACATCAATGTGGTTCACCTGTCCCCTGTTGAAAGGGTTCGGCTTCTTTCCAGAGTTTCCATTTCCACCTTGGCCTTCGGGACATTCATTTGCATAATGTCCGGTCGTGGAACACTTGTAACAGGTGACATGGCTCAGGTCTTTCTTGCCTGGGGTTGATGGGGTGGTCCGGTTCTGGCCGTTGCTTCCTCCATTCCCATTACCATTCTTGCGGCCATTATGGTTGTGCGAACTACCTCCTCCATGGGTATGCTGAAACTGAACTCCCTGTTTAGGGGTATAACGGGGCTTCTGCTGGGCTCCAGAGTTATACTTCCCCTGCCCATACTTCCTCTTGCGATTCTCAATCTGCTGCTGCTTCCCTTCAATCATGATGGCGCGGTCTACCAACTCCTGGTAGTTATTGAAACTTGCTACCATCAATTGCATGCTTAACTCATCATTCAGTCCTTCCAGAAACTTCTCCTGCTTAGCTGCGTCTGTAGCAACGTCATCTGGGGCATAACGTGATAACTTACTAAAATCATCCACATACTGGCCAACAGTCCTTCCTCCTTGGCGTAAGTTGCGAAACTCACGCTTCTTCATGGCCATAGCTCCTGCTGAAACATGGGCAGTGCGGAAAGCTTGCTGAAACTGATCCCATGTGACAGTGTCTACAGGGTAAGTGGCTATGAAATTCTCCCACCATGCTGCTGCGGGTCCGTCAAGCTGATGTGCAGCAAACTTCACCTTCTCACCATCTGTACATCCTGCAGTGGTCAACTCCCTTCCTATCTTGCGGAGCCAATCATCTGCTACAATCGGCTCGGTGCTACTGGAATACACCAGCGGATTCAGCCTAAGGAAACGAGTCAAGTGATCCGTGGGTGGTGGTGGTGGTGGGTTGTTGTTGTTGTTGCCTTGGTTCTGTACCAATGTTTGAATCAAGGTATTTTGCTGCTGAATCAACTGAGTGATCTCTGGCGGGAAAACGAATCCATTGTCACGTCTTGGAGGCATCTGAAGGGTTTAGAAAAGACGAGAAATTAAGAATAGAGTGAGGTCTAAGGAGAAAACACTACCCAAATGCACATGAGACAAATGCACACAAAATCACTTCATTCAATTCAAACAAAGGGCATACAACGGTCTAACTATCGCAAAAGTTCTTGAACTATAATGTTTACATGGAGGGAATACTACTAATAGGTGGGGGTCATCTATTAATTTGAACCGGTGGAAGACTCCATGATGTCTACTCCAGCTTCGTCTTCAAAGTCGGGTTCACTTGGATCCGAATCGATGTCGTCGATGATGATGTAGTTGCTCGGACAGTCGACGTACTTGTCTTCATTCTTGAGCGCTAATTTCCCCTTGAGTTCTTCAATCTCTCGCTTAAGATCGCTATTGTGCCTTACTACAGCTACGATCTCGTCCATGTAGTCCTTGCGTGTAGACTTCAGCTCTCCTTCAAGTTCGATGATCCTTCCCTTCGCATTCTTGAACTCTATCATATCATTGCACATCTGGTTCTCCTGGCGTCGAATGTGCTGGTTTAGCTCTTGAATGTAAGCTGCAATGGATCTATCCTTCTTGGTGCTGACTATCTCCCATTGTTCATCTCGGCGTTCGCAAATCTGGTAGATAGTGTCCTTGAGGTCTTCTTGATAAACTTCTCCAATGCGTCCCATGGTGATATGAGCTGCCATGCTCTTTCCCAGACTCCAGGTTGGTGCACTGAAAACACTATCTATGGGTTTGGTCATTGGCGCGAATGTCCTTCCCAGAACGTGAGCTTGAATCATCCAGCGCTCCTCTTCAGGCAGAGTGGCGTTGAAAGTCCCGGTGAAGCTTGGTAGTCCAATGTTCAGGTACTTGGTGACTTCCTTCAAGTGGAATCCAAAAGGTGTGCCTTCATCTGGTTGAGCGTACTTGATCTGTGCGTCCGTCGTCCTAAAAGAGTAGAAAAGATGAGGAGTTAGAAAATGAGAAGAGAATAGTGATCTATGGCTTTAACTTAGTGGTCATGTCCTACAGTCAGCGTGTGCTCTGATACCATCTCTGTAGCGACCCGACCTCAGATGGTCAAGTCTCTGTGCTCAGGTTTCATCCCTGGATCAGTAATGCTGACACCACACAGTACTTTGAAGGATTTATAACATAGTAGCAATCACACACTTATTACATCGATGTCCCAAAAGAGGACTTATTACAATAAATATGGCTTAAGGCCATCTAATAACGATAACAGCGGAAGACTTGGAAGATAAGTGAGTCCATCAACTCCAACGGCATCACTGAGTATAGAACCACGACCTAAAAGCACTTTACTCGTCGTCTGAAAAGTCTGCAACATGAAAGTTGCAGCCCGAAAACGGGTCAGCACATGGAATATGCTGGCAATGTAACACATAGAGAATAATGAATGATAAGCCTATACTATATGCATATATGGCTGGTGGAAAAGCTCTATGGTTAAAGTTTTTGCATAAAGCCAATTTTTCCCTACTGCAAAGGAACAAATTTATTTAACTATCATGGTGGTTGTTAAACATTGAGAATGGTTGACAGCATCCTCAATCCCAATTAAAAGGTAATCATTAACAAACCCAACAATATTAAATTAGAGTAACATGTTGAGATTCACATGATATTCAAGTACTAGATACTCAAGATGTCCATAACCGGGGACACGGGTAATCATGATTAGTTTGTACACTCTGCAGAGGTTTGCGCACTTCTCCCCACAAGACTCGATCGCCTCCGTTTGGTTTCTCGCACTTCATGGTGTTTGAGAAACGGATGACCGAGACATAGTCTTTCAGAAGCGCTAGCACCTTACGATGGGTAGACCTGTACACCTACATCCCCTACATCTGCTAGTCTACCACTATAAGAGTTCGCACGACTTAGTCAACTATGCCAGAGCCCATAATGGCTTGTGGCTGCACACGAAAGTTACTAGCATGAATTATCTTATGATCCCTTTGAGCCTGGGTGGCGGTCCAAAAGAAAAAAAGGCAAGTCCTGGAAACCCCAGGTGCCTCAATCCACCCAGATGTGTATTTAAGTTGCCACCTTAGATAAACCATTAATTAACAAACTCACATCTGTCATGGATATCACTCACCCAATCCACGTCTACTAGCATAGCACGGCATAATAAGCAAACGCAGAAGTAACTCCCAAAGGTTTCATAAGTAAAACAGGTAATAGGTACTACCTCATCTACTTCCCATCCCACAATTTAATTAGATCCTAATCATGCAATGTTTGAGGATTGATCTAACGCAATAAAACTGGGTAGTAGAAAAAAGGTATGATCAAGTGTTACTTGCCTTGCTGATGATCCGCGAAACCTAGAGATTCGAAGTAACAAGCGGCGCACTCCGGGTGATCTATCGCAGACAAACAACAAGCATACAATAAGTACTCATCTAATGCACAGGTAAATCTCGAATAAAAGATCGAACCGGAAAGTTCAACTTAAAAACCCCGGTTACAAAAGGAAACGAACCGAACAAAACAACGGAAAACAAACGGTGGAAGAAAACAACTCGGTTCTAGCAAGTTGAAACTAGGTCAAATTTTACAGTAGCAAAACGTTGTTTAAGTTGATTAGTCAGAACGGCGGTTTCGAAACGAAACTCCAGGCGCTTGATTCACCTGATTCCTATAAACGAGCGAGAAGATAAACTAGAATGAAGATCGGATCTGAAATCACGATCAGAAAATCGTGGAATAAATCCGACTAAAAAGAAAACGACGAACGGTTAAACGAACAGACGTTCGTTAACCGGAAATAACTGGTGATCACGTTCGTTAAGACGAACGGTCCGGCGAACGCTCGCTAAACAACAAAACCGGAAATAAAAACCGATCTAGGGTTTTGAAAAAAAACGAAACATCGAAAAAAATAAACCGGAACGGTTTATTAGAAAACCGAACCGGGCGAGGGGCGGCGCGGCGCGGTGGCTACCTCGACGAGGGGCTCCGGCGGGGCGGCGGCTTGGCGCGGGACGACGGCGACGTGGTGGCGGCGGCGGCGTGCGGCGCGGGCAGCGGCGCTGGCGGCGGGCGGCGGCGGCGCGAGCGGCGGCGGCGGCGATGCTGCTGCTGCTGCGGCTGCGGGGCGGCGGGCGGTGTGAGGAGGAGAGGGGGGGCTTGGGTATTTAAAAGGGGGAGGGTGGCTTGGGGGAGGGGCCAAGCAAGGGAGGAGGAGGAGGAATCCTCCTCGGATTCGGCCGGCGGCGGCGGTGCGGCTGCGCGCCGGCGCGCACGCGCGGGAGGGGGCTTAGCTGGGCCGGCTCGGCTGGGCCCTTGGCCCAGTCGGGCGCTGCGTTTGTTTTGTTTTTTTTTAAATACGCGCGCAGAAAAACGAAGAAAATAAAATATAAACGAACTCCAAAAATTACAAAGTATATTTTCCCCGACTCCTAAAAATGAGTCGAACAAAATGAACTTTTACTCGGGCCTAAATGAAATTTTTGAAAACACGCATTTTTCCCTAAGGCAAATAAAAGGCAAATAAACTCCAGAAAAATCCAAAATTTGATTTATTTATCAAATCTTCATTTTTCCTAAATTTTAGGAAAGTCATATTATTCCCTCTCATATTTTTTATATTGGAAAAATTATTTGAAGATGATATAAATAAAATCAAATGATCCTCTTTTCATAATTCGAGGGAACTCAAATATGAAAATTTCGAAATCTCCAACTCTCTCCGAGGGTCTTTGAGTTGCGTGAAATTTCTAGGTTCGACAAAAGCAAGAAAATATGCAGTGCATGATGATCTAATGTATAACATTCCAAATTGAAATTTTGGGATGTTACAATGGCTTAGGATGGCGCTCATTTGGTGGAGGGGACGGTGATTTGGCTGGAAGGTATGGCGCTCGTGCCGGTGGTTGGGGCCTGTGGGATGTGGAAGGAGGAGGAGGATGGGGTTCGGGTGTGGATTACCTGCCTGGATAGGCGATGCCGAGCAGCGTGAAGGATGGTTGTCGGCGAGGTGGTAGTGCTGCAAGCAAGGAGTGAAGGTTTCAACTTGGAAAGGAAGGCGGAAATAGGGGAAATGTGGCTTTTGGTAAGGGGAGGGTGCGGGGAGGTAGATATTTCCACGGAAGCCAAAAATTTGGAATCGCTTCAGCGAAAAAACTGGCGCGCAAAGTGTCATCAGACACGGTCCCTTATTCAGAGCGGGTTGTGGACTGTAGCCGACGAACCTAATCGAGTAAGCCATAGGCGTACTATACAGTAACGGTGCTCCAGGATATTTTGTACTGCATCTCACATGGTTGGTGATAATAAACTGTGTGCGATCTACTTGATTTTTCATCTTGATTTGAATTACATATGGGGTCACAGCTGCAAAGGATGGTGTTTGAATTGCTAGAACTTCTATCTGTAGTGAACATGCAACAAATCCCGTATCCTAGCACAGGGCCTGGATGCGGCAACTAGATGAACCTCACCTCGGGTTCGCGGCCAAGAGTGTGTACACATGCTACGAGATGCATAGGCGGATCGTTGACATGAGGAAGTGCCTCATTACCCAAATCGACAAGCCTGGATCGAGCCACAAGCAGAGCAAGCGTCACAAGAAGTAGATGATGATCAGATGATCGTTTATGTTAGTTAATCATGCATGTAATATATAGTGTACTTTATTGGTGTGTGGAAGTGTCATGTGTGTAGTAGCCACATATGGAATTATGCATGTAATAATTTACTTTGGTGTGTGCAAATGCCATGGTTGTAGTAGCCACCTATGTAATTGAATGTTTAATTTGGTTAATCATGCATGTAATATATATGGTGTTGTTCTGCATGCAATCCCATCGCACAACACACACGTCATATTAGCAGCAACCGTTTGTGTTATTATCGGTCTTCGCACACATTTCTGATTACAGACCTGTTTGCCACGTATCACACAAATCTTGTTATATCAAACCGTTTATGTTCTCTTGTCTCAACACAAATAGTTCATCCGAGTAAACTGCATGTTGTATAGTGCACGCACCTTGATCTGGCTGACCGTTTCTTTTGTGTTGCCTAATCACAAATAGTTCATCCTAGTGAACTGTATGTTGTGTATCGCACACGCCTTCATCTGGCTACCTGTTTCTTTTGTTACTACTCATCGCAAACAGTTATTTGAACTGAACCGTATGCCCTGCATCAGAAAGTGCAACTATCCCTAGGTGGTTTTGGTAATTCATAACAACATATAGCTCATTGAGTTAATGCTATTCCAAGACAAATATTTCAGGAAAGCTCAATGAATGGCATGGCATGGATGATGAAAGTGCATCCCTCAAAATACTAAGGACAAAGGATTGGCTCAAGCTCAAAAGCTCAAGACTCTTCATTTTACATTTTAGTGATCCAAGATCACATTGAGTCTATAGGAAAAGCCAATACTATCAAGGAGGGATGAGGTGTTGCTTAATGAGCCGCTTGCTTCAAAGTGCTTAGTGATATGCTCCAAAAACCCTCAACTATTTTCTCACATCCACATATGACCTAAACCCAAAGTCAAACTTGGCCATACCGATTCTTTCTATCCGGCGCCACCGAGTTCAAATGTCATAGCCACTGCCACAAACCCTAGGCAAATCGGTCTCACCGATAGGGATCTCGGTCTCACCAAGATGGGATTGTAATCTCTCTGTTTCCCTTCGTCACATTTCGGTCTAACCGAAGTGAGCGATCGGTCCCACCGAGATTGCAATGTAAACTCCCTGTTTCCCTTTCGTAACATTTCGGTCTCATTGAAATGAGCGAATCGGTCCCACCAAGTTTACCTGACCAACTCTCTGGTTAGCTTATTACCAAATCGGTCCCACCGAGTTTGTGTAATCGGTCTCACCGAGATTACGTTATGCCCTAACCCTAATCATATCGGTCTTACCGAGTTGCATATCGGTCCCACCGAAAATCCTAACGGTCACTAGATTTGCTGAATTGGTCCGACCGAGTTTATCAATTCGGTCCCACCGAGTTTGGCAAGTTATGTGTAACGGTTAGATTTTGTGTGGAGGCTATATATACCCCTCCACCTCCTCTTCATTCGTGGAGAGAGCCATCAGACTGAACCTACACTTCCAGCATACATTTTCCGAGAGAGAACTACCTACGCATGTGTTGAGGCCAAGATATTCCATTCCTACCATATGAATCTTGATCTCTAGCCTTCCCCAAGTTGCTTTCCACTCAAATATTCTTTCCACCAGATACTAATCCCATGAGAGAGAGTTGAGTGTTGGGGAGACTATCATTTGAAGCACAAGAGCAAGGAGTTCATCATCAACGCACCATTTGTTACTTCTTGGAGACTGGTGTCTCCTAGATTGGCTAGGTGTCACTTGGGAGCCTCCGACAAGATTGTGGAGTTGAACCAAGGAGTTTGTAAGGGCAAGGAGATCGCCTACTTCATGAAGATCTACCGCTAGTGAGGCAAGTCCTTCGTGGGCGACGGCCAACCCTTCGTGGGTGGAGCCCTCCGTGGACTCGCGCAACTGTTACCCTTCGTGGGCTGAAGTCTCCATCAACGTGGATGTACGATAGCACCACCTATCGGAACCACGACAAAGACATCCGTGTCTTCCATTGCGTTTGAATCCTCCAAACCCTTCCCTTTACATTCTTGCAAGTTGCATGCTTTAATTTCCGCTGCTCATATACTCTTTGCATGCTTGCTTGAATTGTGTGAAGATTGCTTGACTTATCCTAAGATAGCTAAAATCTGCCAAAGTCTAAAATTGGGAAAAGGTTAAGTTTTTAATTGGTCAAGTAGTCTAATCACCCCCCCCCCCTCTAGACATACTTCAAGGTCCTACAAGTGGTATCAGAGCTTTGGTCTCCATTTGCTTTGATTTCCATAGCTTTTGGTGGTCATAGCCTTGGTTTCACAACCTAAGAGAGTATGGCGTCTAGCGAGGGAAATTATCACCGTGGAGGTCCTTACTTTGATGGTACTAATTTTGGTGGTTGGAAGCATAAGGTGAAAATGCATATTCTCGGACATAACCCCGCCGTTTGAGCTATTGTGTGTATTGGCTTGCAAGGTGAATTCTTTGATGGGAGAGAGCCGAACCGTGAAGCTAGTGCGGAAGAATTAAAGATGCTGCAATACAACGCTCAAGCTTGTGATATCCTCTTCAATGGCTTGTGCCCTGAGGAATTCAACAAAATCAGCCGTCTTGAGAATGCAAAGGAAATTTGGGATACTTTGATTGATATGTATGAAGGTACCGACTCCGTCAAGGAATCCAAGTTGTATGTGCTCCAAAGTCAGCTTGACAAGTTCAAAATGAAGGATGGTGAAGGTGTCACTGAAATGTACTCTAGTCTTGCTCTTATCACAAATGAGATTGCCGACTTACCGAGTGAAGAGATGACCGACAGATTCATCATCAAGAAGATCCTAGGAGCATTGGATGGAAAGTATGATACCGTGTGCACATTGATCCAAATGATGCCAAATTACAAAGATCTCAAGCCAACGGAAGTCATTGGAAGAATTGTTTCTCATGAGATGTCTCTCAAGGATAAGTAGGAACTTCACAACAAATCAAGTGGTGCTTACAAAGCCTCATGTGAAGCCCCCACATCATCAAGTGAGAAACAAACCTTCAATGAAGAATTGAGCTTAATGGTGAAGAACTTCAACGAATTCTACAAGAGTAGAAGCAAAGAAAGAAGCTCTAAGTCAATGTCCTATAATGACAAAAGATCTTCTAGTCGAGAGCACAATTGCTACAATTGTGGGAGACCCGGACACTATTCCAATGAGTGTACGACACCCTACAAAAGAAGAGAAGATTCTCCAAAAAGAAGAAGCAAAAGAGAAGAATCACCACCAAGAGAGAGGAGGAGTAGAGATGATCGTTATGAACGAAGACCCTCATGGAGAAGCAAGGATTCGGAAAGGAAGGACAAGTCATCAAGGAGCTACACAAAACGAAGACATCAAGCTCATGTTGGTGAATGGGTATCCGGCTCCGACTCTGACAATCACTCCGAGAGAAGCTATCACTCCGACTCCGAATATACTCAAGATGAAGGTGTTGCCGGTCTAGCACTTGTGTCAACCAACTCCTACGACATATTTGACTCACCAAATGAAGGAATTGGAAGATGCTTCATGGCCAAAGGTCCTAAGGTAACACATCCCGAGTATGTTGATTTTAATAGTGATGAAGATGACTTGCTAGGTGATGATGATTTACTTGTTGACAACTCTAGTGATGAATACTATGATGAAACGTCAATTAATCATGCTAATCAAGATAAAACGAATGACAATGATAAGGAGAAGATTGAGCTTCTAACTAAAGAACTAAACACTCTTAAGTTAGCTCATGAAACTATCTTCGAAGATCATCGAGAACTTTTAAGGGCTCATGAGAAGTTACGCTTTGTAAAGCTCAATCTTGAGCAAGAGCATGAGTTTTTAAAGGCAATCGATGATGATCTCCGTAAGAAAAGTTCTTCTTACATTGAGAAGCGTTCACTCTTATCTACTTACATGCCTCAAGTCAAGTCTAGTAACAAGTACAAGAAAGATCCTTCCTCTAGTAGTAACAATAATAATGCTAAATACAATATTGTTGCTTCTAGTAGTTCTCTTGATTCCACTAATGATTCTCTTAGCCAAGTTACACTTGAGCAAGAAAATAGCTTATTGAAGGAAATTATAGAGAAAGGTGTATACAAGAGCCTTGCCGGGAGTAAGCAATTCGAGGAAATTGTACGCAAGCAAGGAAGGCACCGGAAGAACCAAGGTGTTGGTTTTGAACGAAAGTTCAATGCCAATGGAGTTGAGTGGGAAGAAGACCAATACCCCAAGATGAAGTTTGTTCCTCAACAAGAGAAGTATGATCCTACTTCCTTCAAGGGAACACAAGCACAAGATGATCTTCCACCACAAGACCACAAGAACAAAGGCAAGGACAATCTTCAAGAGGAGATTGATGCATTTGAAGAAGCACCTAAGGCCTTGGTCAAGTGGGTTCCCAAGACTACGTCAAGTTCTACTTCATCAAGTACAACTACAACTCCAAGGATTCCCATAAAGATGATGTGGATCCCAAAGAAGAAGAACTAGAGAGTTCTTGAGGGTGACTCTGCCAACATTCTTCACTCATATCATTATGGCAAGGACAAAGTGCAATCAACTTCCATATCTTTCACTAGTTCAAGGAGTCACAAACCCTCATGTTGGTAAGGCAAGGGACAAGGTAACCAATTTGTTTCATGGACATCATTCTGTGTGTGCATCACCCTATGTCTGTGGATATTCTTGTTTGTTCCTTGTGGGACTAACCCATGTAGGTATTGAAAGTGCAAATCACTCCAAAGGATTGCTCCAAATGATCTACATCAACATTGAGCATCCACATCTTCAACACCTACATGAAGTCATCATCGACAAAACCCAAGGTTAGTTCATCCCTCTAAGGGGGGATCTCACATCTAGGGGGAGCTTAACTATAAGAATTGAGTCAAAGCAACTCTAATGATGTGAACACATCAATGCATTATGTAAAAGTGGTAACCCCACTTGAGCTTAAACGATGAGTATGACCTATGATCAAATGTCCTCATTTGACTCCTAAGTCAATATACTCATATATAGATGACCTAGTCATCGTCAATTGTTTGATAGATGCTAGAATTGGTTGTGCATGCTTTGCCACATATTTCATTTGCCAATTTATTGTGTGAGCATGTTGGATGCATATTTTACTCATTCGAGGACATCCACTTGTTGCTTTGATTGTTTGGCTTCTTTTTCTTTGGCCAAGTGGATGGACAAGAATGCCTAAGAACCTTCTCTAGCTATCTATGCTTTTCTCGTCTCAAACTCTATTCATGCTACATCACAAAATTTGATCAAGTCATATTCGAACCACTCTGTGTGAGGAGCACTCGGAGTCCCCGATTCGTCATAGAATTAAACTTCCAAAACTTCTTTGTGATTCTCGGTCTGACCGATTCCTCCATTTCGGTCCTACCGAGATCACTAAGTCGATCTAGGTTTTCAATCTCGGTGCAACTGATTTGAACTTTTTGGTCACACCGAGTTGCTGTAACTGTCAACAGTTATGCATCTCGGTGCCACCGAGTCGTTCCACTCGGTCACACTGACAGTGTCGGGCTATATATACACACGGGCAAAATTTTGGAAAACTTTCTCCAAACCCCTTCGCCCGCGCATAGCTCGCTCTGCCTACTAGGTCTCCGGATCGTCGACTTCGTTGCCAGCCGCCTCCTGTCACTGGTCTCCACCGCCGTCAACGGATTTCTTCTCTGCCGTTGCCGCCGTAGCGAGTTCATCGCCGAACTAGGGTATGAACCTGATCACAGTGCTATCCTCTTCTGATTCTCAGCACATTGTGTTCATTATGATTCTTGCCACGATTGAAACACTCCTATCCAGTCAAAACAATCCTTAGAATAGATGTGATTTGAAAATTTAGGGTTAGGTTTCCGCCGAAACCATCTCGAACCCACCGGGTTGAAAAACTCGGTCCCACCGATTCGGCTAACGCCATTGCACTAGTAACTCTCGGTCTGACCAAGAATTGCTAATCGGTGTGACCGATTTTAGAACTTTGTGAAACCCTAGGAGTCTCGTTGCCACCGAACCGTGACTCGGTCCGACCGAATTCACCAATTTAGGTTCCAAAACTGCTTCGGTATCACTGAGTTTGAAAATCGGTTGATCCGAAATGCTTTCTGTGGAAAACTAAAACTAAGCTTTTGAATCATTCTTTTGCAAAAATCTCTACATTTTGTGATGCTCATCCATTCTATCTCATCTATAACTATTCACAGGGTCAGCAGTCAGAGTTTGCAGCATGTCAGACCAAAGTGATAGTCAGAACAGGGAAGAAGAGCAGATTCACATGAGTGAGGGCACTAGTCCCTCAAGTTCTTCAGATGATGGCAGCAGAAGTACTCCTAGCAATTTGCCCAAAGCAGCCACAAGAGCCAGAAGGAAGAGAACCTAAGACTCTAAGGATGAGGACTATGTGGCAGCTGAAGATGAGGCTACTTCCAAGAAGGTAGTGCTCAAAAAGGAGTATGCCTCAGCAAAGAACACAAAGCCTGGACTCAATAGGAAGGTCCCTGCCAAGAGGACACCTATGCTGAAGGTCAGAGGATCAACTCAAGTACCTGAAAAGCCTGATCCCAAAGAGGCACCTGCAAGAAGAATTACCACTTCCAAACCCAAGAAGGTTCCCATTGGAGAAACCATGAAGTTTACTATTGAGTCAGAAGATGAAGTTGCTAGTCAAGATAAGAAGAAGAGAGCCAGAACCACTACTGCCAAGGTTCTTGGCAACCCCTCTATGAGGAGACTCTGAGGAGGAGGAAGAAGAGGTTGCTGCACCAGCACCCAAGGCACAAAAGCTAATGGGTGATGCTATAAAGTCAGGGGCTGCAACATCAAAGCCCAAAGAAGCACCTAAAGCTGCCACCAAGCCCAAGATTGCACCAAAGAGGAATACCAGGAGTATTCCAGCTGCTGAGAAGAACAGGGCCCCAGTGCCTGAAGTTGCTGATGAGGAAGATGATGAAGGACAAGTCCTGAGGAAGCTGAAGCCAAAGATTCCAGACCACAATGATGCTCATCCCATGGCTGAGAACATGAAGTTAAGAAAGGATGCAGGACTCAGACTGTGGTGGTTGTCAGATCCATATGCTATCAGGAGAAGGACTGCTATTGATTACAGGTTCCACACTAAGGAACAACAACATTTCTATGAGACAGTGTTGTTGGACAAGAAGCCTATAGTGTGTGATATGAGGTGGGTCGACTGGACCTACATGAAGGAGAATGAAGAACACTATCCTGGAGTGCAAGACAATTTCATTGCTTGTGGAGTTGCAGACTTTGTTGGACAGAAGCTCACAAAGTGGAATGATGAGCTCATTATGCAATTCTACTCCACAGCACATTTCTATCCAGATGGCAGGATAGTTTGGATGTCTGAAGGTACAAGGTACCAATCAACCATTGAGGAATGGGCAAATCTGATCAATGCACCAAAGGAGAGTGAAGATGACTTGGATGTCTATGCCAAGAAGAAGATGGGTCACAATACCATGGCCCATATGTACAAGGAAATCCCAGATGCTGCAGTCGAGACACATAAGTTTGGGTCAGTCCATTTTGTTCTGTCAGGGCTGCCAACGATCAACTGGATCCTGAGGCACACTCTATTTCCCAAGTCAGGTGACCACAACATGATAAGAGGCCATGCTATAAACTTGCTACGCTTGTTTGATGTGCCACAAAAATTTAAGGTCATGAGCCTCATGATTGAGACTATCAAGAGGACAGCAGCAGACCAAAAGGAAGTTGTGGATATGCCCCACAAATTCAGGAGTTGATTAACTCAAAGATGGGCACAGGCACATACTTGCTGGACAAGGAACATTTTGCTATCTATCCAGACTTTGAGGACAATCAAGTTGTGATGAATGAGAATGAGCCATCATTAGTACAAGCTCAAGAGAAGAAGGAGAAAGCAAAGAAAGAGAAGGCTGCCAAGATGCCAACTCAAGAGGAGGCATCTGAGTAAGTTTTGAAGAACAAGCAGGAGCAGCTTGGTTACTTGATAGCATCAACACTGAGGATTGAGAAGGGGTTGGCCACCCTAACTCAAAACCAGGAGAGCCTGGAAAGAATCATGGAACAAAAATTCTATGATCTAGATGTTAAAGTAACTGAGATTCAGTCAGTTGTGGAGCAGCTACAGGATGACATGCAGGAGAGGAAGGGCAAGACAACCACTGATGCATTTGCCAGAGTGCCTAGAGCTCAGAGATCAGCTGCAGTGCCTGTGACAGACACCAGAGCCACATCATCTGCACTAGCTACAGCTCCTACAGCTCCAGTGCAACCAGCTCGAACACCAACTCCTCCAGCTCCATCCACATCAACTGAAGCCTTTGTCCAAGGAGCCATCTCTACACCACCACCTGAAGATCAAGCCTGAGAGTCGATCTAGCACTATGCATTTTGTATGAACTTTTTGGTAACTTGTTGCCAAAGGGGGGGGAATGTATAGATCATAGGCTTCGAGAGAGAGAGTGTTGCTTTTTGTTCACTCTTGCTGTGGTGGTTAAACTTTGTTTGCTTTTGATTGCTTGAGATACTATGTTATTATCTGTGACACATTGATGATCATGTGTTTGATCATAAGCTACACTTATGCTTGTTAGATGATATTATCTTACTTATCCTTGTATGATCATTCACTTTGCTTGGTGATGAGTGCATGTATTCAATCTTTATTATTTTGAGCGCTCCACCAAGATGTATGTAACATGGAAGAGTAACCCATGAGCCTAATTCCTTGTGCATTTGCAGTCCAAAGCAAATCTTAAACTATGCACAGATTTAGGGGGAGCTCTTGCTTATCACATACTTCTCAAAGCAACGATGTTTTTCAATCTTATTATCATTTGTCGAAGCTTTGATCTATATGTTGTCATAAATTACCAAAAAAGGGGGAGATTGAAAGTGCAGCTATCCCTAGGTGGTTTTGGTAATTCATAACAACATATAGCTCATTGAGCTAATGCTATTCCAAGACAAATATTTTAGGAAAGCTCAATGAATGGCATGGCATGGATGATGAAAGTGGATCCCTCAAAATACTAAGGACAAAGGATTGGCTCAAGCTCAAAAGCTCAAGACTCTTCATTTTACATTTTAGTGATCCAAGCTCACATTGAGTCTGTAGGAAAAGCCAATACTATCAAGGAGGGATGAGGTGTTGCTTAATGAGCCTCTTGCTTCAAAGTGCTTAGTGATATGCTCCAAAAACCCTCAACTACTTTCTCACATCCACATATGACCTAAACCCAAAGTCAAACTCGGCCATACCGATTCTTTCTCTCCGGCGCCACCGAGTTCAAATGTCATAGCCACTGCCACAAACCCTAGGCAAATCGGTATCACCGATAGGGATCTCGGTCTCACCAAGATGGGATTGTAATCTCTCTGTTTCCCTTCGTAACATTTCGGTCTAACCGAAGTGAGCGATCGGTCCCACCGAGATTGCAATGTAAACTCCCTGTTTCCCTTTCGTAACATTTCGGTCTCATTGAAATGAGCGAATCGGTCCCACCAAGTTTACCTGACCAACTCTCTGGTTAGCTTATTACCAAATCGGTCCCACCGAGTTTGTGTAATCGGTCTCACTGAGATTACTTTATGCCCTAACCCTAATCATATCGGTCTTACCGAGTTGCATATCGGTCCCACCGAAAATCCTAACGGTCACTAGATTTGCTGAATTGGTCCGACCGAGTTTATCAATTCGGTCCCACCGAGTTTGGCAAGTTATGTGTAACGGTTAGATTTTGTGTGGAGGCTATATATACCCCTCCACCTCCTCTTCATTCGTGGAGAGAGCCATCAGACTGAACCTACACTTCCAGCATACATTTTCTGAGAGAGAACTACCTATTCATGTGTTGAGGCCAAGATATTCCATTCCTACCATATGAATCTTGATCTCTAGCCTTCCCCAAGTTGCTTTCCACTCAAATATTCTTTCCACCAGATCCAAATCCCATGAGAGAGAGTTGAGTGTTGGGGAGACTATCACTTGAAGCACAAGAGCAAGGAGTTCATCATCAACACACCATTTGTTACTTCTTGGAGACTGGTGTCTCCTAGATTGGCTAGGTGTCACTTGGGAGCCTCCGACAAGATTGTGGAGTTGAACCAAGGAGTTTGTAAGGGCAAGGAGATCGCCTACTTCGTGAAGATCTACCGCTAATGAGGCAAGTCCTTCGTGGGCGACGGCCAACCCTTTGTGGGTGGAGCCCTCCATGGACTCGCGCAACCGTTACCCTTCGTGGTTTGAAGTCTCCATCAACGTGGATGTACGATAGCACCACCTATCGGAACCACGACAAAAACATCCGTGTCTCCAATTGCATTTAAATCCTCCAAACCCTTCCCTTTACATTCTTGCAAGTTGCATGCTTTAATTTCCGCTGCTCATATACTCTTTGCATGCTTTCTTGAATTGTGTGAAGATTGCTTGACTTGTCCTAAGATAGCTAAAATCTACCAAGGTCTAAAATTGGGAAAAGGTTAAGTTTTTAATTGGTCAAGTAGTCTAATCACCCCCACCCCCCCCCCCCCTCTAGACATACTTCAAGGTCCTACAGCATCGCACACGCAACTAAAATCTGAACCTTGCTTGATGCATCCGTGATCGCAAACATTTTGCACCTTTTTTGATGGGTTTTTTACACCACCATTTGCGATTAATGCATCGCACACAGTTTCGTCAAATGGTCTCTTATCATAGTGTCGCGTTAGCAGCATCCTGTAGTAGTGTTTGAGATCCATTGAACCTTCCGGCCTGAATTATAGTATACCGACCAAGAATAAACCTAGACTATACAATACAGAAATTACGGCATATTACATCCACTGGGAATCAAAGTTCGCCACCGGTGATAATAAAGCACAACATGAATGCAGATTACATACACTGCGCATAAAAGGTCACCACCATGGCATATAAACGCGCCGACAAAAGAATATGCAAAACTGAGAGCACTTCAGAAGGCATTAGGCCTGGCCGGGACGGGCATCACAAGCAACCGAACAAGCTGATGAGACCCTAGTTGTGTCTACGATAGATGCTCCATCCCTAGCTGTATAGCACCAAAGTGCGCAAGGTAGTCCTCTAAGATCTTCATTGCATCATTGACATCAAGTCGGCTGCTAGTGAGGCAGCGACTTCACAGAGGTTGTCTCACAGCTGCTGGTGAGTAGCTTCAACTCACTGTCTTCATCAAGACAGGACCTTGGGGTCATCTCGCTCTCTTCAAGATGGTTTGGCTCACTATCTTTTCTAAAGGTCTGCTTGGCATAAGATATACGACTCTGAAAGAGAAACAAGGAGACACATAAGAGGTTTCACAATTATATAAGCAAATAAATGGATCTGTTCTGCATAAGGACATGTTTTTGCAACTACAATTTAAAATTGGTAGTTGTTGCAAACATCCAATCAGATGTAAACACCAAAGTAAACAGCAGTGGAGGAAATGATGCCTATCCAAATCTATACTAGAACAAAGTTTGAAGGCTTGAGAAGGATGACCTTACATTACATGTTAACACGGGCTGGACAAAGCCCTTCTCCATGTCGATGGAAGGATAATTCAATAAATTCCCCAAAGAAACTTCTTTATAAGCGTTGCCATTATTCTACATTTTGCAAAGAGTAAATATAGATCAAATAATATTGGAAGAAATAGAGGACAATGAAGCTCAGGTGCAGAGTGATGATACATAATCAAATAGCAATTAATTAAGTACAGTGTTACAAGGCAAAAGGTACTGACAAGAGGAATGCAGACATCAACATGTGCAGTTGCATTAACTTTATTCAACATTTTGGTAAGAGTAAATGTAGATCTAGTAATATGGAGAAAGTGGAGCGCAGGGCAGATAAGATGCAGAGTAATGCTAGACAATCAACTATCTCGCAATGCTAGTACAGTAATACCACCACCATCCGTTATTACTTGTCACTCAACTGGATGCATCTAGCACTATTAAGTTCTAAACACATCCAATTGATCAATAATTAATTTGATACAGAGGGAGTACATGACAACAGGTACTTACATGAGCAATCCAAAACTTCATCACCAATGCTAGTACAGTAATACCACCACCATCCGTTATTACTTTCCATACAAGAGAGAAGGTAAGGCACATGCAAAAATTTAGGATTTAAATTTTGAATTGATATCATAGACAGTACCTGACGTTGGGCTCTCTACAGTTCTAATAGGAGTTTGGCCAGTGGAGTAGGGGTAAAGTGTGGTACAGTTGGGCATGTGTTTTCCGTGGCTGCTGATCTATCTGATTTAACAGATGTCACTACCTTTTCCAAATACCTAGTTTGTACTCCTTGAGGATCTGCACTCACACCCTCTTCCTTTTGGACATCTGATACGTCCATTTTGCATCATGCTTTTATATCGATATTTATTGCATTATGGGATGTTATTACATGTTATGTCACAATACTTATGCCTATTCTCTCTTATTTTACAAGGTTTACATGAAGAGGGAGAATGCCGGCAGCTGGAATTCAGGTCTGGAAAAGGAGCAAATATTAGAGACCTATTCTGCACAACTCCAAAAGTCCTGAAACTCCATGGAAGTTATTTTTGGAATTAATGAAAAATATTGGGCAAAAAAAGTACCAGAGGGGGCCCACACCCTGGCCACGAAGGTGGGGGGCGTGCCCCCCTCCTCATGGGCCCCCTGGCAGTCCTCCGGTGGACATCTTCTGCTATATGAAGTCTTTTACCCTGGAAAAAATCATAAGCAAGCTTTCGGGACGAGACACCGCCGCCACGAGGCGGAACATTGGCGAACCAATCTAGGGCTCCGGCGGAGCTGTTTTGCCGGGGAAACATCCCTCCGGGAGGGGGAAATCATCACCGTCGTCATCACCATCGATCCTCTCATCAAGAGGGGATCAATCTTCATCAACATCTTCACCAGCACCATCTCCTCTCAAACCCTAGTTCATCTCTTGTAACCAATCTTTGTCCCAAAACCTCAGATTGGTACCTGTGGGTTACTAGTAGTGTTGGTTACTCCTTGTAGTTGAGGCTAGTTGGTTTATTCGGTGGAAGGTCATATGTTTAGATCTTTATGCATATTAATACCCCTTTGATTATGAACATGACTATGATTTGTGAGTAGTTATGTTTGTTCCTGAGGACATGGGAGAAGTCTTGCTATAAGTAGTCATGTGAATTTGGTATTCGTTTGATATTTTGATGAGATGTATGTTGTCTCTCCTGTAGTGGTGTTATGTGAATGTCAACTACATGGCACTTCACCATTGTTTGGGCCTAGAGGAAGGCATTGGGAAGTAATAAGTGGATGATGGGTTGCTAGAGTGACAGAAGCTTAAACCCTAGTTTATGCGTTGCTTCATAAGGGGCTGATTTGGATCCACTAGTTTTATGCTATGGTTAGGTTTACCTTAATACTTCTTTTGTAGTTGCGGATGCTTGCAATAGGGGTTAATTATAAGTGGGATGCTTGTCCAAGAAATGGCAGTACCCAAGCACCGGTCCACCCACATATCAAATTATCAAAGTACCGAAGTGAATCATATGAGCGTGATGAAAACTAGCTTGACGATAATTCCCATGTGTCCTCGGGAGCGCTTTTGTCATTATAAGAAATTGTCCAGGCTTGTCCTTTGCTACAAAAAGGATTGGGACACCTTGCTGCACTTTATTTACTTTCATTGCTTGTTACCCGTTACAAATTATCTTATCACAAAACTATCTGTTACCCTTTGCCTTTTATTGATCAAATGCTAGAAAGATTATCCAAACATACACATTTTTGCTTTCTAGATGGTTACTCTGGTTTCTCTCAAATACCTGTGTCAAAAGTGGATCAAGAAAAGACCACTTTTACTTGCCCTTTCAGTACTTTTGCTTATATACATATGCCTTTTGGTTTATGTAATGCACCTGCTACCTTTCAAAGATGCATGATGGCTATATTATCTGACTTTTGTGAAAAGATTGGTGAGGTTTTCATGGATGATTTCTCCGTTTATGGATCTTATTTTGATGATTGCTTTAGCAACCTTGATCGAGTTTTGTAGAGATGCGAAGATACTAATCTTGTCTTGAATTGGGAGAAGTGCCACTTTATGGTTAGTGAAGGCATTGTCTTGGGGCATAAATTTTTTGAAAGAGGTATTGAAGTTGATAAATCTAAAGTTGATGCTATTGTCGTGTCCTAAGGACATTAAAGGTATAAGAAGTTTCCTTGGTCATGCCGGTTTTTATAGGAGGTTCATTAAGGACTTCTCTAAAATCTCCAGGCCTCTGACTAATCTCTTATAAAAAGATATTCCTTTTATCTTCGATGATGATTGTGTAGAAGCATTTGAAATACTTAAGAAAGCTTTGATTTCTGCACCTATTGTTCAGCCATTTGGTTGGAATTTACCCTTTGAAATTATGTGCGATGCTAGTGATTATGTTGTAGGTGCTCTTCTAGTACAAAGAGTTGATAAGAAACTAAATGTTATTCAATATGCTAGTAAAACACTAGACAGTGCCCAGAGAAATTATGCTACTACTGAAAAAGAATTTTTAGCAGTTGTATTTGCTTGTGATAAGTTCAGACCTTATATTGTTGAATCTAAAGAAGATCATGGTGGTACTTTGGATCACAAGTGTGGAAAAAGGATAGTAACATTGTCCCTTCTCTCATTTTTTTCATTTTTTTGGTGGGCTTCTTTGGCCTCTTTTATTTTTCATAAAGTCCGGAGTCTCATCCCGACTTGTGGGGGAATCATAGTCTCCATCATCCTTTCCTCACTTGGGGCAATGCTCTAATAATGAAGATCATCACACTTTTATTTATTTACAACTCAAGAATTACAACTCAATACTTAGAACAAAATATGACTCTATGTGAATGCCTCCGGCGGTGTACCGAGATATGCAATGAATCAAGAGTGACATGTATGAAAGAATTATAAAGGTGGCTTTGCCACAAATACGATGTCAACTACATGATCATGCAAAAGCAATATGACAATGATGGAGCGTGTCATAATAAATGGAACGGTGGAAAGTTGCATGGCAATATATCTCGAATGGCTACGGAAATGCCATAATAGGTAGGTATGGTGGCTGTTTTGAGGAAGATATAAGGAGGTTTATGTGTGATAGAGTGTATCGTATCACGGGGTTTGGATGCACCGGCAAAGTTTGCACCAACTCTCAAGGTGAGAAAGGGCAATGCACGGTACCGTAGAGGCTAGCAATGATGGAAGGGTAAGAGTGCATATAATCCATGGACTCACATTAGTCATAAAGAACTCATATACTTATTGCAAAAGTTTATTAGCCCTCGAAGCAAAGTACTACTACGCATGCTCCTAGGGGAAGGGTTGGTAGGAGTTAACCATCGCGCGATCCTGACCTCCACTCATAAGGAAGGCAATCAAAAGAACACCCCATGCTACAAATTTGTCACACAACATTCACCATACGTGCATGCTACGGGACTTGCCAACTTTAACACAAGTATTTCTCAATGTCATAATTACCCAACTAGCATGAATCTAACATTACCACCTTTATATCTCAAAACAATTATCAAGTATCAATTTTATCATAGTATTCAATGCACTCTATATGATAGTTTTTATTATACCCAACTTGGATGCCCATCATATTAGGACCAACTTTATAACCAAAGCAAATACCATGCTGTTCTAAAAGACTCTCAAAATAATATAAGTGAAGCATGAGAGATCAATAATTTATACAAAATAAAACAACCATCATGCTCTAAAAAGATATAAGTGAAGCACTAGAGCAAACGACAAACTACTCCGAAAGATATAAGTGAAGATCAATGAGTAGTTGAATAATTATGCAACTATGTGAAGACTCTCTAACATTTAAGAATTTCAGATCTTGGTATTTTATTCAAACATCAAGCAAAACAAAATAAAACAAAATGACGCTCCAAGCCTTCCGGGGTATCTCCAAGCTTAGGCTCTTGGTTGTACTTGAATATTACCTTGGGGTCCCTTGGGCATCCCCAAGCATGGGCTCTTGCCGCTCCATATTCCATAGTCCATCGAATCTTTACCGAAAACTTGAAAACTTCACAACACAAAACTCAACAGAAAACTCGTAAGCTCCGTTAGTATAAGAAAATAAATCACCACTTAGGTACTGTTGTGAACTCATTCTAAATTCATATTGGTGTAATATCTACTGTATTCCAACTTCTCTATGGTTCATACCCTCCGATACTACTCATAGATTCATCAAAATAAGCAAACGGCAGAAAATAGAATCTGTCAAAAACAGAAAAGTCTGCAGTAATTAGTAACTCTCGAATACTTCTGTAACTCCAAAAATCCTACCAAAATAGGAAAACCTGAGAAATTTGTGTACCAATCTATAGCAAAAAGAATCAGATCACAACCACGTTTCTGTGAATTACCAAAACTACTTTACTGGGCGCAAAAGTTTCTGATTTTCAGCAGGATCAACACAACTATCACCGTAAGCTATCCTAAAGGTCTTACTTGACACTTTATTGAAACAAAAGCTATAAAACATGATTACTACAGTAGTATAATCATGTGAACACACAAAAACAGTAGGGATAAATATTAGGTTGTCTCCCAACAAGCGCTTTTCTTTAATGCCTTTTTAGCTAGGCATGATGATTTCAATGATGCTCGTATAAAAGATAAGAATTGAAACATAGCAGGAGCATCATGAAGAATATGACTAGCACATTTAAGTCTAACCCACTTCCTATGCATAGGGATTTTGTGAGCAAACAACTTAGGAACAATAATCAACTAGCATAGGAAGGCAAAACAAGCATAACTTCAAGATTTTCAACACATAGAGAGGAAACTTGATATTATTGCAATTCCTACAAGCATATATTCCTCCCTCATAATAATTTTCAGTATCATCATGAATAATTTAAACAATATAACCATCACCTAAAGCATTCTTTTCATGATCTACAAGCATAGAAATTTTACTACTCTCACATAAGCAAATTTCTTCTCATGAATAGTAGTGGGAGCAAACTCAACAAAATAATTATCATGCGAGGCATAATCCAATTGAAAACTAAACTCACGATGACAAGTTTCATGGTTATCATTATTGTTAATAGCATACAAGTCATCACAATAATCATCATAGATAGCAACTTTGTTCTCATAATCAATTGGAACCTCTTCCGAAATAGTGGATTCATCACTAAATAAAGTCATGGCCTCTCAAAATCCACTTTCATAATTATCACAATAATATTCAACATCCTCCAAAATAGTGGGATCATTACTTCCTAAATTTGACACTCTTCCAAAACCACTTTCATCAATATAATCATCATAAATAGGAGGCATGCTTTCATCATAATAAATATTCTCATCAAAACTTTGGGGACTAAACATATCATGTTCATCAAACATAGCATCCTCAAGCTTGTGGCTTTGCATATCATTAGCATCATGGTTATTCAAAGAATTCATACTAACAACATTGCAATCATGCTCATCATTCACATATTTTATGCCAAGCATTCTATGTAATTCTTCTTCTAGTACTTGAGCACAATCTTCCTTCCCATCATTTTCACAAAAGACATTAAAAAGATGAAGCATATGAGGCACCCTCAATTCCATTTTTTGGTAATTTTATTTTATAGACTAAACTAGTGATAAAACAAGAAACTAAAAGATTCTCTTACAAGATCTAAAGATATACCTTCAAGCACTCATCTCCCCGGCAACGGCGCCAGAAAAGAGCTTGATGTCTACTATGCAACCTTCTTCTTGTAGACGTTGTTGGGCCTCCAAGTGCAGAGGTTTGTAGGACAGTAGCAAATTTCCCTCAAGTGGATGATCTAAGGTTTATCAATCCGTGGGAGGCGTAGGATGAACATGGTCTCTCTCAAACAACCCTGCAACCAAATAACAAAGAGTCTCTTGTGTCCCCAGCACACCCAATACAATGGTAAATTGTATAGGTGCACTAGTTCGGCGAAGAGATGGTGATACAAGTGCAATATAGATGGTAGATATAGGTTTTTGTGATCTGAAATTATAAAAACAGCAAGGTAACTAATGATAAAAGTGAGCACAAACGGTATTGAAATGCTAGGAAACAAGGCCTAAGGTTCATACTTTCACTAGTGCAAGTTCTCTCAACAATAATTAACAATCCCTCAACATGCAACAAAGAGTCACTCCAAAGTCACTAATAGCGGAGAACAAACGAAGAGATTATTGTAGGGTACGAAATCACCTTAAAGTTATCCTTTCTGATCGATCTATTCAAGAGTCCATAGTAAAATAACACGAAGCTATTCTTTCCG
This sequence comes from Triticum timopheevii, assembly GCA_963921465.1. NCBI lineage: Eukaryota > Viridiplantae > Streptophyta > Magnoliopsida > Poales > Poaceae > Triticum > Triticum timopheevii. The sequence continues at coordinate 187,819,194 of OY997262.1, forward strand.
TTCGATCTATCATAGAGTTCGTACTAGAATAACACGTTAAGACACAAATCAACCAAAACCCTAATGTCACCTAGATACTCCAATGTCACCTCAAGTATCTGTGGGCATGATTATACGATATGCATCACACAATCTCAGATTCATCTATTCAACCAACACAAAGTACTTCAAGAGTGCCCCAAAGTTTCTACCGGAGAGTCAAGACGAAAACGTGTGCCAACCCCTATGCATAGATTCCCAAGGTCACGGAACCCACAATTTGATCACCAAAACATACATCAAGTGAATCAATAGAATACCCCATTGTCACCATGGGTATGCCATGCAAGACATACATCAAGTGTTCTCAAATCCTTAAAGACTCAATCCGATAAGATAACTTCAAAGGGAAAACTCAATCCATTAAAAGAGAGTAGAGGGCGAGAAACATCATAAGATCCAACTGTAATAGCAAAGCTCGCGATACATCAAGATCGTGCCAAATCAAGAACATGAGAGAGAGAGAGAGATTAAACACATATCTACTAGTACATACCCTCATCCCCGAGGGTGAACTACTACCTCCTCGTCATGGAGAGCGCCGGGATGATTAAGATGGCCACCGGTGAGGGATCCCCCCTCCGGCAGGGTGCCGGAACAGGGTCCCAATTGGTTTTTGGTGGCTATAGAGGCTTGCGGCGGTGTAACTCCCGATCTATGGTGCTCCTCAATGTTTTCAGGGTATATGAGTATATATAGGCGAAAGAAGTTGGTCAGGGGAGCCAGAGGGGCCTACGAGGGTGGGGACGCCCAGGGGGTAGGGCGCGCCCTGGACCCTCGTGGCCACCTCATTGCTTCCCTGACGTCTACTCCAAGTCTCCTGGATTGCGTTTGTTCCAAGAAGGATTCTCCCGAATGTTTCATTCCCTTTGGACTCCGTTTGATATTCCTTTTCTGCGAAACACTGAAATAGGCAAAAAAACAGCAATTTGGACTGGGCCTCTGGTTAATAGGTTAGTCCCAAAAATAATATAAAAGTGTGTAATAAAGCCCATTAAACATCCAAGACAGATAATATAATAGCATGGAACAATCAAAAATTATAGATATGTTGGAGACGTATCAGGTTGCTAGAGTGACAGAAGCTTAAACCCTAGTTTATGCGTTGCTTCGTAAGGGGATGATTTGGATCCATATGTTTCATGCTATGGTTAGGTTTACCTTAATACTTCTTTTGTAGTTGCGGATGCTTGCAATAGGGGTTAATCATAAGTGGGATACTTGTCCAAGAAAGGGCAGTACCCAAGCACCGGTCCACCCACATATCAAATTATCAAAGTAACGAACGCGAATCATATGAGCGTGATGAAAACTAGCTTGACGATAATTCCCATGTGTCCTCGGGAGCGCTTTTCTCTATATGAGAGTTTGTCCAGGCTTGTCCTTTGCTACAAAAAGGATTGGTCCACCTTATTGCACCTTATTTACTTTCATTACTTGTTACCCGTTACAAATTACCTTATCACGAAACTATATGTTACCGATAATTTCAGTGCTTGCAGAGAATACCTTACTGAAAACCGCTTGTCATTTCCTTCTGCTCCTTGTTGGGTTCGACACTCTTACTTATCAAAAGGACTATGATATATCCCCTACACTTGTGGGTCATCAACATATGTTCTGAAAGAACAACATTTGACTGGAAAAACATAGTATGATGACACATGGAATTGGTACGGAAATTGGTAGGTATGCCATATACTCATATACGATGCTTAAACTAAGCAGATGGTGGTGTAACAAAGTTGAAGTAACGCAAGAGGTTAGATGCAAAATACGTATGACCAATACACACTTGCCAAGTTAGAGCAAGCACCTTGATGGGTGAGTAAGATAGGCCATCCTCCACCATGCCAAGTTTGTTAGCCAGTGGATTGTTCCGCAATATTCCTCTTGTGCGCCCATTCTCATATTCACTTTGATCATGTTCAATACCTGACATGCATGAAAACATAAAAACAAGTGAGATTATCTTTGTAATGCAGAAGTGATTCTAATCCAATACTGCCTCCCTATAAACCCCTGTGTGCTATCTCTGCAATTCTTCTGAGAGATGTCATGCATGCTGTAATTTTGTGTGTGCATTAATATAATGTGGCCTACTGCTAAAAATATGAGATCTCCAGAAGCGATACTTCGCAGATGACAGCTTCAACATATAGTAAAGAAGAACAAGTCGACCTAACTTGACAGATTCAAAATGTACTAAGGGGGAACAACTCGACCTGACCAGTCGACCACAAATGTCTCTTCTACTCTTCCCAACAAAGAACATACTTATTAAAGAAGAGAAGAGGATCATGTTAAAGAAGAGCAGAAGAGCAAGCAGATTGAAGATATTACCAGTCTTCTATAAAATGTATGTTGCCCACCCATGATGAACCAGAGCGCACAGACAAATACTATTCCTTCTGGTATCTCCATATGTGGCTCACATGCATTTCGAAACTAAAGTAGGAACATTTAGCTGACCAATTAAACATGTCTCAATTTTACTAATATCAGCATAATATCATATTTGAATTTGTACAACTAAGATTGCTTAGCTTGATGGGTGGAGAAGTGCTATTACGACACGAACCACGTAGGCTGATCGTGGTCATCATAAAATGGGGAAACCATAAGCATGATGAGTATAGTGTTGACCGTGGCAGTGGGATAGCAGATCTGAAGCTGCAAACCACGCAAAGGGTAGTTAGCAACCGATGTTTGCTTTGAAATAACAACTAAGATTTGGTATGGACAAGAAAGTACAGTCAACAAGTGACAAAGAAATGCAATTTTGTTGTCTCTATATGTCGCGATATGCATTTGGAAACTCAAGTGTAACCTTTAGCTAACCAATTAAATGTGTCTGTGAACTAATATCAGTATCATATCACAATCATATTTGAACAACTAAGCTTTGGAATTATGAGTGTTGTGTTGTTTAGCTTGAAGGGTGGAGTACTGCTAGTATGACAGAGAGCACCTACGTAGATCATGGTAGAGTAGATAAAAAGGGGAAAACCCTAACCATCAAGAGTAAAATCAGGAAAGTGGAACCAGCTGGACCAGTGTGTGGTGCACATGCTTTTCAAAACAAATATAGGAACATTAGGTAACCAATTAAACATTCTCTGTTTTAGTAATATGACCATCATATCATATTCGTTTTCAACAACTAAGCTTTGGAATTATGAGTGGCATGTTGTTTCGCTTGATGGGTTGAAGTCTTGAGGAGCATTGCTAGCACGACACGAAGCACCTACGATGATGGTAGTGAATATAAAGGGGGAAACCATAAGCTTTACGAGTATAGTGATCGTGCCACGGCGGAACTGAAGGTGCAAACTGGACAAAGCTACTTCGCAACCAATGTTTGCTTTCAACTAGCCACTACGATTTGGTACAGACAAGAAAAGTAGAGTAAACAAGTTACGATCTATTTTTCGGGTGAGATCAGTAACTTAAGCAGATATGAAAGAGTACCACCTCTCTTTCGATGTCGTGTAGGCCCCTACTGATATGTTGAGGGTGCTGCGGGTGCGATGGCTGTCGGCGCCGTGGAAGAAGACTTTAGACGGTAGACGGCCAGATCGGGGGATAATTCATGTTGCCATGGACGAGGCGGTCGTAGGAGCGGCAATGGCAAGGTGAACGACGGTGCCGATGAAGCGAGAGGATGCGATGAAACGATCTTGGTCCGGTGCCATGGATGAGAGACGTCTATCTCTTGCAGTGGACGACGTGGTAGGGGTAGCAGCTCCGGCAAGGTGGAGGATGGGGTGGCGGACGGAGGAGGCTGGCCACAGTGGGGAGCTTGTTGTGGCGTCAACGGTGTATGAATAGGGATGGAGGGGGAGGGGGATCTCAAACTTTGGGACACGCTTGTCCGAAATGTGGACAAGTTACGAAATTATCCCCCGTTTAAAATTTCAGACATCACGTCAGTTGGGGATAGGACGGTAATCTCGCATCTCCCCAATATTTGCCGGTAGCGATTTAGGGCGAGGAGAGGGTGTTTTTCTGCCCATGGTGTATGAACAAGGCTGATAGGTAGGGCGGTTGTGTCACGTCTGAGGGAAGTTACACATCTGCCCCTATTTAAAATATTTGCCTACATCGATTTCGGACGAGGAGAGTTTGTTTTGCCGCCCACCATGTATGAATGGGGAAATGGAGGGAGAGACACATGTCTTTCGGATGAGCTTGAATCAAATGTGTTTGCTGCCCATGTTTGGCACCCACCGTGTCTGAATGGGCTCAGAGGTGGTCATGTCACGTCTGATTGAAGTTACTAGTCTACCCTATCGATAGTAGTGTAAACCGGGTCAATTAGGATGTCAAGTGTCAGGCGTAGACAGTAATTTCCATCTTGCAAACACTTGCTTCGGGAAGCCGACAAATGATAGTGGGTGTTTTGCCGCCTTGTTCAAAATTTGGGAGAATTGGCATTCACGTTTACCCTGGGCCCTGGCAACTAAATTCAAATCCAATTTGTATTTGATTACGAATATCCATACGTAATTCTACATTTTATTATTTATTTCTTCAAAACCACGACAAAGATTTATTCCACCTTTATATATGATTATGGTTTAGAAATGCCGTGATCTTCGAATTCAGCAGGTTGGATACACTTTGAGTCAAACATTTATTTCATCCAATACAATATGCTCACACAAAAAACAATTCACCTTATGTCAATCATACAAGTACTGAGGATTACCTCGCCTAAAAAATTCAGATCATTACAACACATGGACAACATAGGGGGTCTTACAACATAATCCATTCAGAGACATGACACAACATGCAAGTGTAATAATCTAATGACAATTTCAACTGGTATCAAAAGAAGAACTGGGATTGCCCTGGGCTTCAAATAGAAGAAGTAGCAGGACCTCCTCCGTCTTCAAATGCAACATTCTTACTTCCTCCAATTCTTTGGTTGCTTGCATAATGCGTGCAGCTAATTGCATAATTTCTAGCCTCAAGACCAAGATTACCTCATTCATGGCAGCCACACCATCTCTTTCTGCCTCTAGTAGAGCCTCAAGAACTATAATATCTGTGCTCAGACCGCTCCCCGACGGTGTTGCCTCTGAACTACTACCATCTGGTAACATGGATGGCGCACTGCTTCCACAAATAGATTCTGGGGTTGTACATTGTGTCCTAGTGTGAACGGCATCCTGAAAGGTTTCCTCTGGACATAAGTAAGAGATAGTTATTGCATGATCCAGGCAGTAAGCTTACATGGTAAACGACATACGAATTATTGTCGAGCATGGCAAGCTATATTTAACTGGTGCGAAGCAGCATCAGCCGAAAAGAAAATGAAAAAATGGTAAGATGAAACTAGGGATGTAAGTGGCAAATAAACGACATCTGAAAGTCCCATCTAATTAGTTTTTGCTAGCTCCCTAGTTCATTTTCCTCAAAAAACAAAAACTCTTTTAAACTATCATACCACTAGTGGACTTTAATCGGGATTAAACGGGGCCCAGTTGACATCTTTAGTTGAAAGGGAGTGTACCACCGCTATATTTAAGTTGCCAAGGCATCTAAGCAGTTGAAATAATCTGAGAAAGCACTTAACAGTGTGGCCTCATATAAACTACGAAGACAATCTTGTGATGAAGTTCATAGGAAAAGTTAAGGACTCAAATGAACTAGGCATGCATTTCCTTACGATAGTACAACAGGCACTGCTGACATATTGGCCAACTTAGGTATAGCCTAACAAGTAACAAACAAGCATTCAAATCAAGCAATACAGCAAAGCAAACAACTGAACTATTTGTAATTTTGTAGGATTACAGGTTGAGGGCACAAGCCAAGAAAGCAGCCCACACGCATTACATTTCACATGTACTAAAACACAATGGCTTACCATATGCTGCTGTGAAGCCTCGCTGCTGTTGCAATGTTCTTTGGAGATATCGTCAGTGTCCCGTGGTTGCAAATCTAGTTGTTGTAGTTTATTCTGCACCCTCTATTTAGGTAAAATTAATTTTAATCGCATGCACTGGTTTAAATTGATCATCAATGCTTTATCTAAACTAATTAAAGAAGGGTGTGTGCTTACACAACAATATATGTGCTTCACTCTATTTTTATGCTTGTTCGAGGTGCCAGCCCCAAAAGAACAAATATTTTGCTTGATGGGGTTGGCAGCTCCATAATTAATAGAAGCATCAAATTAGCCATGCAACTTGGGAAGATCAAGAACGCACAAAAAAGTAATGAATAGAGGCTCGGAGCAGTGATGGAATAGCTAGCATCAGAAAATGTAGGGTAAAACGAACAAAAAATAGCGAAACCACATGCTAGTTTGCTGATGTGTAATTAAGCATAGGGAACATGAAACAGTCTAATGGAACCAACAGGTGGCATCAGAACAACACCATTATCATAAATATAGCAGGCAAGAAGTAAAATAGTAGGTAGTGATATCTAGGAAGCACAGTAATACTTAGGACAAAACTAAAGCATTGTAACTATATGTGCACTGGTTTGTAATTTAGCATATGTAACATGTTCACTACCATAATTATGGCCCTACAAGTGCAAGCAGAATAACGTGTCTCATGAAAAATTGAATGATGAGCTGAAGAAATTCAAAGGTGCGGTGCTTATGCTAAGAAAGTGAACGTAGGCATCGGTCGTTGGATAATAGTACCCGATTCTCGGCAGCGTATGGGTATTGTTGTCATACTTGATAGCTAAGGATCGTCAATGGTGCTCGTGTTGCGGTTGAGTTTGGGTCGGCTGTAGCCGTTGCTGAAGCGGCTCCGGTGCTTCGGTTGCGGCGCCTGTCGACATACAAGAAAGCTCATCTATGGTAAGTGAACAGTTCCATGATAAAGAAGAGAAAAACCGAAGGAGTACAAATCAAAATAACCTGATGAGGCTGCAGCGTCAGTAAAGCATGGCCAGTGGAGTTGAATATTGCGTCCGTGGAGCGGGTCCGGTGCAGTGGACGAAGGCATCGGTGAAGCACATCCAGCGCGGTGTACAGTGCTTTTGGTGAGGTGGATCTGTTGCGGCGGATGAGGGCTTGTATGAAGGGCCAGCGATGGGGTGGACGAGGGAGTCGGTGAAGGGCCTGCACTGTGGTGGACGAGGGCGCCGGTGAAGCAGATCTAGTGCGGTGGACCATGATGGCGGTCAAGGAGATCTGGAGCAGTGGACAAGCCAGTCGCGGAAGCGGCTTCGGTGAAGTGGTGAGTTGGCAGTTGGGGGTTCCAAGGTGTGGAAGGTAGATCCGGTGGGGTGTGAGGTCCATCACTGCGGCGGAGGACTAGATTCGGCGGCTTGGCATGGTTGGGGGGCGGGGAGGGGCTCTGGGGAAGAATGTTGGGGGTAAAGAGGGGAAAACAATGGAGTTACCAAAGCAGCCCTTTTCCATGCATGTGGCAGGGGTAAAACAGGAATATTGCAGGGCAAAACTTTTGGGTGCAAGATATTTCGATGTGAGCGGGAATTTTGAAAGCTTTTGGCGCCTGAAATTAAGTGTTCTGCGCTTGTTCAGTTGACTATAATATCATGGCCGAGAATTTATTTGTTTTGCACACAAAAAAAAGTGTAAGTATCGAAAATCATGTCTCCAACTCGAAACTTAGATTATCCATTCAATTCAAATATGGATCATTGAGCTAGTGCAGGCAAATACCATCATATGGTCCAATTCAAATGAAATTCCAAATGTGTTTATCCTAAATATGCTGACAAAAGCAAAAATGTGTATGTGTATGAATAAAGTTGATGATTATAAAGTTTGAACATGCCCGTATGTGTATATCTCTAGGTTTGATATATGAATTTGGAATCATGAAATCCCGGCTTAAAAATGTACCTCCGTTTAAATGAATTACAAAAGTTAATGATGGAGTCGAATTCCAAAACTCCAATCTTAGATTTGTAATTCTGGTACTTCAAGGTATATCACGCATGTTCGAAAGTATCGTTATCTCATAGTCCAAACTGTGAAACAAATTGATCAACCATGAGTGCACACACTATTGACTATATATATCTCAATTACGCTAACCTCAAATATAAACACCTCACTCTCTATCTGAAGCCACCACTAAAAAGACACATCCGTGGCATTTTCGGTTGAACGAAAAAAATATGTCATACTTATGACACTTCTATGACGATAATTGTGACAAAACCCGGTATCATCATAGATGTGGTGAGCTCCTACTTCTATGACAAAACATCATCATAGAAAATGGGCTTTCCGTCCTGGGCGGGCCGGAGACGCAACTGCATGACATTCTTTGGGCCGTCCATGACGAAAAAAACCATGGTATAAGCAAGGGCGAGGAAAATTTTGGGGAGTTCCCGGTTACGGTGGGTGGTCGGGGGTCGAGCGACGCGCGTTTATCTCGTACACGTACGCGCGTGGGTGCGAGGCGTTGGGTTATAACTGAACCCGAGTGAGGCATCGCCTAACTGAACTCGGGCGATTGCACTGTAGGCTACACGTTACTGAACCCGAGTGATCGAGCGATTCCTTCGCTACTGCTGCTAACTGAAGCCAATCGATGCTGCCTCTAGATGAACAGTGAGCGTTGCTGGGGGGTTTGGATGAACAGTTCCCGGTGGGGGTTGGATGAACATGACCTCGTGGTGTTGTCACTGGATGAACAGGACCCCGATCGATCGAGCCGATTGGGTGTGGATGAATAGGACCCCGTGCATGGCTGGATGAACATGACCCCATGGAGGGAAGGTTGAATAGTAGCTAGTGGAGGGTTGGTTGAACAGTAGCCGATGGAGGGCTGGATGAACAGTAGCCCGTGGAGGGGTGGTTGAACAGGACCCCGTGGAGAGGGCTGGTTGAACAGTAGCCGGTGGAGGAGCGCGTAGTGGAGGCTGGATGAACAGGAGCCCATGGATGAACAATCGTAGGTGGAGGCTGGAGGAGGTCGACGGTGGATGAATAGTAGCTCGTGGAGGCTTGAGGAGGTCGACGATGGAGATGAAACGTATCCCGTGGAGTCCCGTTTTGCGGTACGCCACACCCCTCGTGATGAACAGGACCCCCATTTCGACCATAGCGCTCCAACACAAGTCCGTTTCCTCCATTTTGCGGTACGCCACACCCCTCCCGATCAACAGGACCCCGTTTTGACCGCAGGAGGTCCAACAGAAGTCCGTTTCCTCCGTTTCACGGTACGCCAGACCCCTCCCGACCGTTTCGACCGTGGTCGGTCGAACACAAGGTCGTTTCCTCTGTTTTGCAGTACGCCAGGCCTCGTTTCCATCGGCTGTTCCGTCCAAGTCCTCCCGATGAACACGACGACGCATTCCGTTCCGACCCAGCCGGTTGGATCCCCATGAACACGACAACGACGCAGTTTCTCCGTTCCGACCCAGTCATGTACACGAGCCCTGGCCGTACGTATGCGCGAGTAGGCATTTGAGAACCCGCCCGTATGTACGTACGTGGCCGTATTTTCTTTCTTGCACCCTGGCCATTGTACGTATGTGTACATGCTACGTGCACGCCTCTACTACGACATATGCGTGCCTCTACATCGACCAGTACGTACGTACACGTTCGCGACCAGAATGACAACGCTACGTACGCTTCGACCAAGTGGGTCCCGATTGTCAAGTACTTCCTTGCGTGCGAAGTTGTAGCTGGTGTGTCCCAGCAGTCAGGGGCGAGTCTTTTTTTTCCCGTAATATGGATGCACTTCTTTGCCTGCGAAAATGTAGCCGGTGGGTCCCAGCAGTCAGGGGGAAACATTTTTTCGCGAAATACAGTGGCCCGTCCGGTGGGTCCCTGCTGTCAGGTGGAGGAGTCATTATTTTCTGCGTAATAAGGAGGCACTTCCTTGCTGCGGTCGTGGACCCAGCTGTCAGCCTCTCCACGTACAATACTCTTCCGATGGAAGTCGTTCCTTGACCACGTTGACCACGCCGCGTTCCATTGCATGCATGCGTCCATGGGCGTGGTGCATCCCTACTGTCAGCCTCTCATGTACAGTCATCTTCCGATGACTCTCGGTTGTTGACCACACTGTGCCGGCCGCCCCAAGGCTGGTGGACGACGGCGAGGCCCCAGACTGGAATGACCCTGGGATGGGGAAGACGCGGTAGTGGAGTCGCAGAGGGAGAGGAGTGGGAAACTTGACTAGTTCGGGTGCGCGGCAACACTCCGCGATGCTACCCACGAGAGACAGGAGCAAGAACAGAGGTTGAAGAAGGAGCACGGTTGTTGGATTAACATCCAACGGTCCAGCTGCTAGAATCATTTGTTGATTAAGTTGACAAAGCCCTGCATACACATCTGCTTAGTAGGCCCACAAGTCAGCCACCAAATCTGACGGGTCCCAGCTGTCAACGGGAGGAATAATTTTTTCGCATAACAAGGAGGCACTTCCTTCCGTGCGAAGATACAGCCGGTGGGTCCCAGCTGTCAGGGGGAGGAAACATTTTTTCAGCTTAATAAGGAGGAACTTTCCTTGCGTGCAACCATGGACCTCGTGGGTCCTAGCCGTCAGGCTCTCCACATACAGTCCTCTTCCGATGACTCTCGTTTGTTGACCACGCCGCACCGAGCGCAGCGAGGCGGTGGATGACGGTGAGGCCCCGGGCGGGAACGACTCGGAGATGGGAAGACGTGGCAGTGGAGTCGCAAATTGGGAGGATGAGAAGGGTTATAACTGGTTCTGGTGCAGCGTGGGGCTGCAGTCGGTGGAGAATAACAGCAGGTGTGGAGGGGTGGAGGGATAGCCTGGCCGGCGGTGGGGTAGCACTTCGCTGTGATGCGTGCTAAGCAAAGCCGCTAGCCGCCGGAGGCCGGACCAGGCGGTCCCGGCGATGCTGGAGGAAGAAGACCAGAGATTTAAGGTGCATGCCGTCGTTGGATATAAATCCAATGGTTGTGAATGTCATAATCATTTGTTGACCAAGTTGACAATGCCCTGTGTAGGCTTCGACCTATTGGCCCACATGTCAGCCTGCAAAAATGTGGCGTATATTTAACCCATGTTTTCTAGAATGTACAGTCCATTTGCTGGGTGGGTGAACAAATTATTCCGCGTCAATGCGGCCCATTTATATTTTCTAAGAAATCCCAGCCCATTTGCACTTCCTTCAAATACACGAATTAGCTGGGCTCATTCTATATATAATGTTATGTTAGAAGGAGCAATTAATATCAAAAAATAAACCGGACAGGCGCATTTTTTATATATAAAATTAAAAAATTAGCGAGTTATTGCTCAAAATAAAAATGTGCGTGTTATTATTATATTGTTCCTTAAAATCTTCGCAAGCTTTTGTACGCAATCACCGGGATTTTCCTTCCCTGTGAGTCAAAAACAACCAGGATTTTCCTTGCCAACTTCTGTTAAACATTTACTTGTATAAGTTAATAACACGTGGGATATTTTTATAATGTATATATAAGTCTCTATAAAATATACGATAATAGTAATAATATAAATACATATAATGTGGTTAGAAGGGAAAACAAAAATTGGACACAACATTATTATTCTTATATATAGATAAAAAGAACAGAGATCTGTGTTTTATTAAAAAAAATACATTGGGTTGCCGATCTTTAAGAAAAAGCCCGTAGGCCGGTATGAACCTCGAAAAATAAGTTGAACCACTGTCTCCGTATGTCGTGGGCTACTCATGTTAAAAATCAAAACCTAGGCCTAGCTGATACTTGCTCGCCCTCTGGAAAAATTGATACCAGCTAGATCCCCAAGCGAACTGGATTAAAGAGGGGGCCGGCGGCACAACTGAAGAAGCACATCAGGAGCGATTTTTTTTTCTTCAGTGGATGGCTCTTGATGGCGTTTTTTTACTTGCCTCTGCACCATACAACTTGTATTTTTAGCCTCGCAGTCCGTGGTGGACCAGCAGCCCATTTGCTGGGCGGGCCAACCTACAGAAACCAGCACTCGATTTTTCATCAAGCCCCAAAAACAACGCAATACTATGTTTGTTTTGAGGCTGAAAACATTACGGTAGGGGTTGAGCAGGGGAGGGGGAAGACAGAGCAAAAGGATTGAAAAGAGCTAATGCGCTGTTGCTACCCTAACAAAGCAGGTGCAATTCTTCTCGGGAAGAAGGTGTGCCGTTGACACCCACACGTCACATATCCCATAGTAGGCATACTAACAAGTTCACACACAAGTACAACAGAAAAGGTAAACATTCGTATCAAACTCAGGTTCACAGGACACGTTCATATTCATAGCTAACATTCACAATCAACAACTCAAAAGATTTACACAATTTCAGCATGTCTATGCATCTAAATGATTGATAGATCACACGACAATATTCATAGATAATTCACAATAAGATTTATATACACATGTTCAGTATGTTTATGCATCAAAATGATTGAGATCACAGCCAATATGATCCATGGACGAAGTTTAATTACCTAGGGTACAGACTGGTAAATGGTGTTCAGTCGGAGGTACTTCTTGCTAAAATTAATGCTTGTACAAGTAAACTTTCGAGTACATAAGAGGCAGCACAGACAATCTGAACTTTGCTTGTAGGTTTATCCTTAAATAGTGGCCTCGTGACGAGGGAGGTTTGAGCAACTTGGCCACTACTTTCATCCAACTAGTTTACTGGCTCATCTTGGTCCTGTAGCTCGCCAAATTCTACATTGCAGACAAGAAAGGAGGCGGTTGAGAAAATGAACCACCCAAATTTTTTGTGCAGTTCAACTGAAATGGAGCATCCCTGGCATGCAGACTGATTAAGTGCCAGATGAATATACGCATCAACCAACTTGTCTGGAATATTTAGACTCCATGCCATATAGTTCGCTACCATATCTTCCAATAACCAAAAGGCACAAGTTGGGACCAAAGACTGGACTGTGTTTTTCTGGGCTATGCGCCAAGCAATATTTTTGGCATTCACTCTCCTAATACTTGGAGTTTGACAACTGGTTGATGCCGGTTGATACTCAAATGAATATAAGCACTTCTTCTTGTCAACATCGATGCTTGTCTGAGTGAACTTTGGAGTACATAGCAGCAGCATAAGTATCTGTCCATCTGATCTTTTTGTGCAGTTCTACTGAAATCACCCAATGCAATGATTTGCCTGCGATTTCAGGCTCCAAGTTACTCCTTTATAAAATCGGCAAACAGTAGCACAATACCAAATTACCAATACATGATAAGCACAATAATCAGGATAAAACCAGTACCAACCTGTGAGGTAGCATATCAATTAATATTTCCTTTGACTGGAAGCCAAGATAAGCGAAGCGACTGACAGCAAAGGAAGGAAGCAAGCCTAGATTAGCGACTGACAGGAAAGGACAGAAGCTGTCAAGGCAATGAAGCACCCAAAGTTTTTGTGCAGTTCCACCAAAATCGAGCATCCCTGTTGGCACTTATATTGAGAGAGTGAGATAACTATAATAGTGGGACTAGTTGATGAAACATACACTAACAAATAGAAGCACCCTCATTATCTTAATGGGTAAAGTTAGCAACATAGTAGTCTTCCTTAAAGAGAGGTATTAGTTTATTTAATCAGTGCCAATTAGCTCAACACTGAAAGCATTGCCATGTATCATAGGTTGCAAAACTTTAACGTGCAAAGATAAAGTAGTTTCTCATCACAGTAGCACGATACAAATAGAGATGACCGCAAACTAATATGGATGAAGGCCTTAGGCCTGTACCAACCTGAGGAAAAAAGCTTATTCATGTAGTCCCATAAGAGATGATAAAGCACTCATTGGAATCACTCAATAGTATATATTTTTGTGCACTTCAAATGTATGGTTGAACTCACTCTTGTTTACCAGTGCTGAGATTATATCGAAAGATTATCAAGAACTTCCAGCAGAGTTAAAGCACTGGCTGGGATACAGTTCATTGTATTGTCTTGTGTAGTTCCACTAAAATGTATGATTGGCACAACATGATCCCTGTTTGCACAAGTAGGAACAAGGTGAAACCTTCATTAGCTTAGTGAGAAAGGATAGAAAGACATTAGCATATTACTCTAATAGTAGCATCAAATTCATGATGGACAATACGCAAAACATTGCCTCATTGAACCAATGGAAATAAATTGACATGCAAAACAATAGCACTACTATGTCATGACACTAATAATATTCCCTCCCTGCTCCACCACATGATTCACCTCCATAGACAAACATACACACATACATGATTCAGCATAGGGTGCTACTAAAGATTTGTTTAACTCCGACAGGAAATTAGGCATCAATAAATTAGTGGTACTTAAGTACTCCTAATTAATTAAGTGAGACAGCAGAAGTGGAAGGGCTCCCTGGAGGATCGTCTCACATGTAAGGTAGTCGTTGTCGGAGCCCTTGAATGGCCTCGATTGAGGCATCTGGCTTCAGCAAGATCACCTTGGCACTGTTTATTCTTCTTCCTCTTCATGCTCTGTTTCTCTTTCTCCTCACCAGTTGGTGAAACCAAGTACATGATTGGCCTTCTATTTCAGAATTGGTTTTGTCAGTGAAGGAGTACAAGTGTACTAGTAAAAAATATCATTATTTTCTCATGGCAGTCGCAAAATAGAGATGAACACATGCATTAAATATCATTCTTACCTAAAGGAAGGTTATGGTGCCAATATGGATGATGAGGATTGGAACACAGATCTCCCTTTGTGCAGTTCCACTGAAATGAACCAACTGTTCCATTCTAACATTCCAGTTAAACAACACAAAAGTCACTTCTTTTAAGAAGTGTTTTGTGCAGTGCACCAAAAGGTCACAACAGCAAGTAGGTGAAATGGATATCCCTGTTTGCACAAAAAGCTACAGAGGAAACAGTCAAAGTCTCAAAAAATTACAGGTAAAAACATTTGGCTAAACTTGCCATGGCTTATAACAGTGGCATGGCTTCATTTTACCAGGGGCACTAGATTAAGAATAGCTAAATATTTGGTATAAGGGCATGGGACAGTGGGTGCACCAGCAGTCCAGCACCATGTACCTAAATAGGGGCATAAAGTGGTGATTCATAGTTTGTTGCCCCGAGAAACAAACATCCAAGAAACATATCTGGGTTGGTCCCATTTTTTTCACTCTAGCCACCTACTCCTATGTGTGGATAGAAAATCTAGTCCTGGCCATACCACTGTGTACAGCGTTACCCCTATATTTCCCTTTTCGACCAAGAGACCGGTTGGATGACCAGTCTGTATTACTTTCACCCCCTTTCCTTCCTATTTGTACCAAGTCTGATGTACATACTAAATTCCCCCACCCCCACTTTATTTCTTGTTTGAACCAAGTACAAGATTCGACTCCATGAAGTAGCTTTACCTCTAACAATAGAAGAAAAAATAGGTGACGTTGGACCATCGATCGAGAGGGGCTGAGAGGTAGAAAATGATGCACATGCAGCGACGTAGCGAGCTGGGGAAGTAGAGATAAGGCGGTTTCGAAGGAAGATATGCCTGAAGGTCGTCGGTATGTGGATAGGTGGGCCGCGGGAGGCTGGATACACCCACACTAGGGCAACGACGAAGGGATCGGAGGACCTCCCGCGCCAGCGCTCGGTCAGAGATTACTGTGCGGCCGGCAGTGGGTCTCCTCCCTCGCTGTCGACGACGGCCTAAACCCTGCCCCTCCTCCCCTTCACCGGCGGAGGGGAATACGTCCAGATCTATAACCAGCAGTGAGGATAGAAAGACAGTGTTTTTTGAAGGGAGAAAGACAGTGTTACCACTGCTATCTTGTTTAGATCTGGAGAAGATGAGAGTGTGTGAATAGAGCAACCCTAGCAAGCAAGTGCGGAGGCTCCGGCCTATATATACGTAGTGGGGTAGTTTTCCTTTTACACTCCATCAAAACAATCGTTTAAAATTGTGTACTACGTGCCAGATTGCCGTTTTTTAGTTGTTGATTGTTTTTTGAGATAGCTACCCGCTTATTCCAAGTGGTGTTACGGTGTGCCAGGTCGCACTTTGTATCGTTCAAGTCTGGTACAAATCCCTCCATTAAATGAACAACCACCCCCTCGCAAAAATTGTGAACAAGCCCATGGCTAAAATTATCGAAAACGTGGGCTGCCCCAACATGCATTATTATTTATATTTTCTACTCCCTCTGTTCCTAAATATAAGTCTTTTTTATTAGCCACACCTAAGACAAGAATTTTTTTATTAGCAGTGAACCCCACATGTCATAGACACAAAAAGTGTGGCAAGATTCCCTTAGGCAAGCCAAAGTGTGTCTAACAATTTGAGCAACTCAAGTTAGGCAAGTGTGGCAAGTGTGGGAAAAATAATGTGGCAACATACGACAAACATAGTCACAATCCAAACAGCCCCGTAATTTTTTGTGACATGCATGAACATTTGGTTAGTTAAATTTATAGTCAAAATTTGGCAAGGTGCATCAAATCAACACATGCAAGTATCAAAAGAAAAGTCACAGCATGCATGCATGCACTGTACTCCCTCCGTTTCCAAATATAAGTCTTTTTAGAGATTGCAACAAGTGACTACATACGAAGCAAAATGAGTGAATCTACACTCTAAAATATGTCTACATGCATCCGTATGTTGTAGTCCATTTGAAATGTCTAAAAAGACTTATATCGAGTGCAGTGCTGAGGCTTTGATTTGTCGTGTAATTAATGCATCGGTAACGCAAATTATTGAAATATATCGAGTGTAATGCTTTGATGTGTCGCGTCAACTCATACAAGACCGAGAAGTTTGATTTCTACAATGCCCTCTCCCTCATGGACTGAGCTCCGATGCCCTAACTGCACCTGCCTTTGGCTGCATGACAGGTGGGCCACCCACCTGTTGGGCCCACCTGTCATCGATGAGAAGGCAGGAGCAGTAAGTCAATGAAGCTGTGTCCCTCCCTCGCGCATGAGCGTGGTGGCTGGCAGGACTAGGAGAAGCTACACGCTATCCCTCCCGCACGCGGTGGACGGACATGCAGCAGTGGATTTGATACTGTAGAAGTAGTAGTAACATCATTGTTCGTCTTCTCGAAGAGGCGAAGAGCCAAGCACAACCCGAACGTGGCAGTTGCGAATGCTCGCGTGGCAGTCTTTGTGTAGGGGTGGGGGTGGTGCGGTGCCTTGGAGCACGCATATAGCCAGGCTCTTGCATGAGAAAAATTGCTATTTGAGCCCACTATTGTAGTACTAGTACTTGCTAGTATAGCCCTGTAAGTCGGAAACGAGTATTTGCCTTTCTAGAGATTTCAACAAGTGACTAGACTACACCGTGTGCAGTACTCCCTCCCTCCCGGTTTATAGGGCCCAAATCTCAAATCTCATCAACCAAGGCATTTTGTGATTGGAGGAATGTATCTCATACTTTACAAAACTACCCTAATGAAACTCATGCATTAATTACGTGTTCTCTCGTTTTCCTCTCCACCTTGGTCGCGGTGCACAATATTGAGCACTCCTATATGACTAGTCGATCTATCTACATGCGGGACATCAAAGCATCTGGGCCCGCGTGCCATCCACCAAATCACAGCGAGGTGCTACAGTCGAGACTCTCCGGTCACCCCGGTGTGGCCGTCATGACCCGTCATATCACAAAACCCACACCTTTACCAGCAGTGGTAAAGTGGCCTTTAAGTTGGACTACATGAAGCAACCATCATTTCACTGGAATGCTCGTTGAAGCCCTTTCTCCCCTTTCTTGAAGAAAACCTCACTCCAGGCTACTCACTTCTGCCATTTTTCTTATATACCCATGAAGGAAAGGTCGGCGAATCGCTGATGCTGCTATATTTTCATTCCAAGAATCTTATTTTTGCGAAGCACCGACCGATTCTCACAACCTATTACTTTCTCGTTTTCATTGCGATTGTGGTTTCCTTTCGATTGCTTTTTGCTTGTCCGTTCATTGATGGATCCTGGAGCACTAGGCAAAGAGTTGCCGACGGACAACCCACTGGAGATAGAGATCTCCAGGAAGTGAGCATCGACCAACGAGTTGACCATGTTGGCGGGCCAACCCATGGAGACGAAGAACTCCAATAAACAAGCACTGGCCAAAGAGTTGACGACGTTGGCGGAGGAACTCCTCAAAGAAAGTTGGAAGAACATCAAGGGCCCCACCGTGCCTACCCCAGAAACTCTAATGGCCACCTATGCATGGCTCAAGGCTGAGTTTGAGGAGATAGTCGCCGCTGAGAAGAAGTATTCCCCTGGCTAGGTGATGGCCCCCATCGAGGACGAGGAGATGGCCCCCGGTGGGATGGGATCCCCCGATGAGCTGCACAAGGTAAAAAATAATGGCTTACCATAGTTGTGGTTTTTGATTATTTGCAATGTGCTTGCTAATATGTTAGGGTTGTGCAGTTGCCGGTGGACGTCCTTGATGATTCCGATGTCGCGGCCCGTCCTATGGACAACGCCCCAGAGATTGTTTTCGATGTCGCGGTCTGTCCTGTTGACATCACCCCGGAGATCGATTCCAATGCCGCTGTCCATCCTATGGACATCCCCCAAGAGATCGATTCTGATGTCGTGGTCAGTCATGTGGACATCACCCCAGAGATTGATTCCCATGCCGTTATCCGTGTTGTGGTCATTGCCCGAGAGATCGATGACAAGAAATAGTTAGTCGCGCTAATCCTTCAGGGTAGTTTGCATTGCCCTGTGTTTAATTACTAGAACGATGTGTGTTATCAAACCATCTTAGGGCTAGTGCACTGTCTTGTGTGGGCTGTACTTGCTACTTTTTTTGATAGTGAATCATGCGAACCCTCTCCGAGTTATGGAAACAGATGTATCCTCACCAGCTTTTGATGTAGGAATCCAATAACTCCTAAATGTTTGGGATTTGAGCAGTTCGTCCCGAACGTTTTGACATGGCAAATTTAGTTCGTAGGGATGGCAACTTTAGTTAATAGGGGATGACAACATTGTCCTTTTTCATTTTTTCATGTTTCCCTAATCTCACGCAAACTAAAGTTACCATCTAAAAGCGTTCGGGTTGCCATGATTAACTCCCGAACTTTCGGGAGTTATCATTACCGTTGATGTAATATATGGCTTGCTTAGCTGTAAGTTTGAACTATTTATCATATCAGTAGGGCTTGTTTGATGATTCTTGGTGTTAGTAGGCTAGCTACTGTGCAAACTATAGTACTTGCAAAACACTCACCGAAGAGAAACGTTGGGGCTGATGAGCTCGTGGTACGCTTATACTTATCTGTCGTTGATCGGCCAATTGCCCAAGCTCCTAAAATTGCAGGCTTAGCGATCGATCAGACAATAGTCGACACGGATACATTCAGGCCTCATTTGGTTCATAGGGTAGGAAAATCATAGCAAAAGTACAGAGACGTACAACACAAAATCATAGCAGTACAGAGACGTACTCCCTCCGTTCCAAAATAAATGACCTAGGCGGGATAGTTTGGCCTAGTGGGTTTCAGTGATATGACGTGGTACAGTGCTGTCCAGTCTTCGCGTGTGGTAGCAGTATTGCGGGTACAGTAAGTTTTCTTGAAGAAGCGGAATTCAACGAAGTCATGATGGTTCCTTCGTCCGACCAACTTACAGTGGGAAAGGTTGGGACTGCGCTACGACCAGGGTGGACCAGGATAATTTTGTGCATGGCAGGTGGACTAGGATGGTCGACGTCCCACATGTCGGTGAATGAAAGTATTCTTTCCGATATAGAGGATGAGCAACGAGTATTCATTGTTTATTTTTGATGAAAGCTATTGTCTCCACTGTTATGACGGAGGAGTGTGAAACACGGCAGCCCAGTGAACTTGGCATGTGCACCACTCCCTCCTTCCTCATATAATACGGCCATAGTGTTGACTATAAGGTTGGCTATAAGGTTACAACTTTTTGTCACTTTCTCTATATCTATTTCCTCTCGAATATTTTTACCTTTCTTTTTTAGACACAATTGTTTTTTATGCCTCATTTTTTAGAATTAGTTTTTTTATACCTAGGAGCACGTGTAGAGACGGGCTTTTGTAGAGCCCACTCCTTGACTTTGTCAATGCCTCTCTCTCCTCCACATAAGAGGGCTTATAGCCCAGTATTTTACCAGTACTACTTGCTATGCATGCATGCGGCGGGCAGATGGCGTCTGAGGGGGAGCGCTCGCGGGGAGGTGTGGGGGGTTCTGGTGGGCCAGAGCGGTCAGAAGCGGGCTTGGAAGCGGTCCAGACTCCTGCATGGCCCACCTCACATTATCACCATATATTTCTCGGAGTTCGTGCGTGGCGGGCGGACGATCTCTTCTCCCTCCCCCGTCTCTCTCTTCTCAGCCGATGCCCACCGAGCAATTAGATTTTGGCACATGTTAGCGTGGTATTATACTTTAGCTAGTGATTTACGTGGCCATGTTAATGTGGTCGTATAAAAAAATGTCACTTCCTTCTCGTGATTTGTGTTATATAATTACAAGCAAGATGCTCATGCATTGCACAGAACATTAATATGCATTGTTTTACAAAACACCTGTTGTGATTGACCCATGCAGGACTAATCCCATGTGTAAAAACTAATGATATCTCGAGAATTTTATCGGAAAACTGGTATCTCGAGAATGTCATCGAAAAAATGAAAGATGAGAGATGAGGTGAGGAGGAGTGGAGCATGGTGGTGACTGGTGGTCGGACTGGGCGGAGGCATGGGGATGGACGACGCCGGCAGGCGGCAGCGGCCACCATGCTAGATTGTCCCAGAGACTTCCTTTTTTAATTGCTCAGCAATGAGGTTGTGGGAGATAAGGATGTGGAGAGAGGTGCGGGTATCTTTTGTAAAATTTTCATAGTTTGCTTTCTATCCTTCAGCTATAGATCAGTCGGTCTATATTACAATATGGCAGGCACACCATCGTCACCAACTTGGTTTTTTATAAGGGTAGAGATGATAAGTTTGCTAACTACTAAAGTAAAGTGGAATTTGTCCATGTTATACAAGTAAATTAAGGTGATTGTTTATCATACGGGTAAGGTTGGATGAAGGGTGGTAGGAACAAATGATCCGCCTAGAGCATGTGTGTGTGAGATGGAGTCTTAGTGTGTGTGTGTGTGTGGGTGGGTGGGTGGGTGCACGTGTGCATGTGTGTGTGTGTGAGAGAGAGATGGAGTCTTAGTGTGTGTGTGTGTGTGTGTTTGTGTGTGTGGGTGGGTGGGTGGGTGGGTGGCTGCGTGTGTGTGTGTGTGTGTGTGTGTGTGTGTGTGTGTGTGTGTGTTTGTGTGTGTGTGTGGGTGCGTGTGGGTGTTTGTGTGTGTGTGTGTGTGACGTGGGGTCCTCGGTGGTGGATGTAATTTAAGTGTGTGTGGCTTCATCATAGAGAGGTGACGTGTATGGCAGAGGCCACCAACGATGAGGTGCGAGAGAGAAAAGGCCTGTAGAGAGGGAAGAGAAGGTGTGTGCACGTGAGAGGAGTTGACATCGGGAGAATGTGTTTGTTCGAGAGACACCGAGGAAGACTACTATATATCGATTGTGCATGTAGGCGGAAATTAAACGAAGGGATGGTCTTATTGGTTTCGGGGATACAGGGGAAGAGTGAGAGGGGGTAGCTAGAAGGAGATTGTTAAGTGAGAGTGTGCGTTTTACCCATCCAGGCGGAAGTTATGTGCACACAAGAAGAGAACGATTCGATGTGGCATTAGGGTTGAGGGTAATTAACTACGTATGGAGACATAGAGACCTTGAACGTGCATATGCGAGAGGTATACATGTATACGTGGGATGTGTGTGTGTGTGCGCGCGCGCATGATCAAGATAGAAGAAACAAGACATAAGTCATAAGATCAACGACATGGGAGAGACGGATCGGTATGACAATATGCATGCATGTGAGAGTGCATGGAAGAAGGCCCGACAATTGAGCATGTGTTTTTTTCTTTAAGAGATAGTGGCGTGGGCTGGAGCATGCATCTAGGGTGAGCAGAGGGAGTGAGACACAACGATTGTGCAAAAGAGATCAACCTATAAATGCATGTATGGAGAGACATATATAGTGTGGGTGGTAGGAAGCAAGTCTGCGTGCGAGAAAGAAATGTTGACGGAGGAACTACAGATAGATACAGAGATGGAGATGCTAGCTAGAGGGACATCCACTAGTTTGAGTGTTGGAGATGACCGTCGGGTGGTTCAGAGGGTGAAGTTATGTGTGTGTGAAAGAAAGATAAAAAGAGGGCACTTGACTGCATGTACAGAGAAACATATGTAGTGTGCGTGATAGGAAGCAAGAGTGAGGGCGAGAAAGAAGGTTGATGGAGAAACAGATAAATAGAAAGATAAAGATGCTAGCTAGTGTGCGTTAGAGATAGGAGTCGAGTGGATCAGAAGGCTGAGTTATGTGTGTGGGTGTAAGAGAGATAGAGAGAGGGTGCATTGAGTCACATACAAACAAATATCAGAGATAAATGAGATCCCGAGAGACGGAGTTTTGTGTCTGCGAGAGAAAAAGATATTCACAATGAGAGTGATAGCTAGAGAGACATATGAGGGAACGCAAGATATCTCTAGGGAGAGAGAGTGTGTGTGAGCGACATACAAGAGAACGGTGGAGAAATATGAGACCCTGGGAGACAGAGTTTGTGTTTGTGTGTGAGAAAGAGATATTTAAGAGGAAGAGTCATAGCTTCTCATACCTAAGGAGCGAAAGACATCTCTGTGTGAGAGGGGGTGTGCGAGTGGCACACAGGGGAATAGTAGAGACAAATGAGACCCTGGGAGACAAAGTTTTGTGTTTGTGTGAGAGAAAGAGATTCCACATGGAGAATCATAGTTAGAGACACATAGTAGGGAGCGAGATATACTTAGAGAAAAATAGAGTGATGAAGGTCGAGGGAGAGAGTATCGTCAGTGTGTTACGAAGATAAAAGATCATTGTCGACATACAGGTAGCACGAGAGATACCCGAGAGATGATGAACGCGTATAGGTCTAGAGAGATACTCCTATATAATCATGAGTGATAGCTATATGAGACGAATATCTAGATTAAAGGGGATTCAAATATTTAAACTAGAGATCACGACATCGATAATATCATAACGCAAATTGGTGTATCAAACATGCATTTTCATTTGAATTTGGGGACACGTGTAATGTTATATAATTTATCAATATTGGCGATCCATAGATTCTTTAATTAGAATCAATGCATGGTTTATATGCAATTAATGTCTAAACGGGATTACACTATATGTTGCGTGTGTCAAACACATTATACATGTTTGAGAAGTAAAAAACTTGCATGAAACACACATTAATTGGAGACAGTTAGCGAGGAATGCATACATTGGATTTCAACATAACGTGGTTTCAAATATTTGAAAATCCAAATTGATGGATACAGCCTTATGAATCTAAGATCATGCCATTTGTAAACCATATTTTTATGTATAAAGGGTGTTGTGCTTTTGAAAGTATATATATAAAAAATGATGTATATAGAATTTTATTCCAATCGAAAATGGATCCTGCCCGAACAAAAATAGAATACTCATACGAATTCAGCGCATCTATGTTATTTAATATGTAGATATTACTGATCCATACATTTTAGTAGAACATAATTTGGTTTAAAATTTTTGAATTCAACCTTATGATTCTGAGATCATTGTATTTGTAAATCATATTATACATATAAAGGAGCAGAATTCTTTGTTGTGCTTTTGAAAGTATATATAAAAAAATGATGTATATAGAATTTTATTCCAATCAAAAATGGATCCTGCCCGAAAAAAATAGAATACAAACGGGATTCGAATTGAGTTGGCACGGTAAATGTGCACTCTGCAAAATTTGAACGAAGCGGGGAAAGTCGCAGTAACCCCCCAAAACCAAAATCTGCGAGATGGAAATTACTACCTATCCCTGCCACGTAGAACCTATCGGCTCGATTTCTATAGGTTTCGGTAGGGGTAGGTTTGTAATTTCACTCAAACATGACATAACCGCCTCTCACTCGGATTCATACACGGTGGGCGCCAAAACACAGTGTCTCCTCGGCCGAAATCGACTCCCTCCCCGATTCATACACGGTGGGCACCAAAAACAAACTCTCTTCGGCAAATATTTGGTGTATGCGTGATTAACGTCCTATCCCCAACCGACTAATATTGTTGTGATGTAGGAAATTTGAAACGGGGTCTAAGTTTGTAAATTTCCTCGCATTTGAGACAAGCGTGCCCTGAAGACATGGTTCCCCCCTTCCTCTTTCCCTCCATTTCCCCATTTGTACTCCGTGGGCGCCAAAACACCCTCTCCACCCCAGCCTCCTCCGTCCGCCACCCCATCCACCGCCGTCCTCCTCCACCATGTCGGAGCTGATACCCCGACATCGTCGTCCATTACAAGAGATCGACCTCTCTCATCCACGGCTTTGGACCGGGATCCTTCCATCCCATCCTCTCGCTTCATCCCTGTCGTCGTCCACCTTGCCGGTGCCGCTCCTACGACCGTCTCGCCCATCGCGCCCTGCCGCCACCGTCTACCCTCCTAGATCTGCTTACACGTCACCGACAGCCATCGCTACCACAACACCGTCAAATTCTTAACAGATGCATACACGACGCTGCACCAGAGGCGGTACTCTTTGTATCTGCTCAACTTATTTATCTCAACAAGAAAATAAATTGCCACTGCTTTACTCTGATTTCTTGTCCATCACATATTTGCTAGTTGAAAGCAAACATTGGTTGCGAAGTTGCCTTTGTCCGGTTTGCACCTTCAGATCCGCCATGGCACGCTCAACACTATACATGCAATGCTTATGGTTTTCCCCTTTTATATTCCACACTAGTTAAATCACAGTAGACTAAATTTCAAAATTGGGTCAGTCAATTTTTCAGAGCTTGCCGGTGCGAAGGAAGGGGCTCGGGCGGGGACGGTGGTTGTGGGGGGCGGTGGTGGGGCCTCGCCGAACAAAGAAAACTCGATGCGAGTGGGGGTGGTGGAGGAACACAGGCAGTGGGGGCCGGTGGTCTGGCTGGCGGCCCGTGCGGTGTTCTGTATGGGAAGAATTAAAGACGAGGAAGAAGAAGGGTTAGGAGATGTAGGATCTTCATCCAACCGCCTGAAATGGTCGACTGACCCAAATGACAAAAGTCACATGACTTGCATGCAGACATGCCTTTATATTCAGTACCATAATCATACCTGCTTAGCACTGTTCCTGAATCCATCAAGCTAAACAACGTGCCACTCATAATTCCAAACTTGTTGCTCAAATACGAATCTGATATGATGCTGATATTACTAAAACAGATAACGTTTAATTGGTCAGCTAATGTTCCTACTTTACTTTCGAAAAGCATGTGCACCACATATAGAGAGACAGCAGGGAGTTGCATTCTTAATGCGCTATGGTTCATCATGTGTGGGCACTGCGCAACGAACATTTTATTAATCTGCTTTCTCTTCTTTAGCATGTTCCTCTTCCTCCCTTCTTTAATAAGTACTCTCTCCGTTCCTAAATACAAGTCTTTGTATAGATTCCACCATGGACTACATATGCAGCAAAATGAGTGAATCTACACTCTAAAATGTACCTGGATACATCTGTATGTGATCCATAGTGGAAATCTCTACAAAGACTTATATTTTGGAACGCCAGGAGTATGATAGTAGTACAGTATGTTCCTTGTAGTGAAGATGAGCAGGGACATTTGTAGTGTAGAGGTCTATACGGTCGGTTGTGATGGACACTTTTAACCCTTCGGGCCTCTTTGATTCGTAGGATTTTGTAAACATAGGAATAGGATTTGTAGTGGCCTGCCCACTTGAATCCTATAAGAATAGCAAGGAAATTCAAGGAGCTGTGTCACCTTTGAGAGTTACACTGATATTAACAGTACCGCACCTTCAGTTGAAGAGAGCTGGTATCCGAAGCCTTTCTAGTCGTACCGGCAATACTAGCACATATATTCCAGCAAGTTCCACTTTGCTGATTTTACTCTGATGCTTAAGTTTTTCCCGTTATATCTACACTATGATCTGTGTAGCTGCTTTGTGTCGCACTACCAGCAGTCCACTCTTGAAGCTAAACTATGAAATGACTTACAAAACTGGCACCAAGGCATTGAGTTCCATTCTGGATGCAATGAAACTCATACGCTCCCCACCTGTTGACTATTGTTCAGAATATGATCCTAATGACTATGCTAACCTCGAGGAGTCAAAGGCAGATGGCATGTCCTGTTCACCCATCAAGGTGCATGTTCTAATTTGGCAAGGTTTTATTGATTGCACGTATCTTGCATATGTTGTCTTGCATTTCTTCTACTTTGTTGCACCGCCATCTGCTTAGTTTACTCATCATATATGTCGAGATGCTATGCCCATCCATTATCAATACATATTCCATCTGTCATCATACCATGTTTTTCCACTCAAATGTTGTTCTTGTGCATCAGACATCAAAAAGGAACAGGGTGATTGCTAAACCTGAAGGAGCACCAGCAAAGTCCCTGAAAAACATGGTGGTGCCGGAGAAATCAGGCAGCACCCCACTTATATCGGTTGTACAACCAGTGACACAAAATGTAGGACTGACTCTAGCAGACTGTACCCATACTTCACTGGCCACACCACTAGCCCCACCACACAAGACATGCACTCCAGCAAAAGGTATGCCAATTTCAGTTGCCATAGCACCAGCCGTACCACAAAAAAATCCCACTCTAGCAAAAAGTATAGCAAGTCCACCGGCCGAAGACCTATCCCAACTACAGAGACGGCCAATTCCTACAGATTGGAACCCCATTCCAGTTATTCCCAGTTTAAAAGACAATGCTTTCAATGTTGTTAGGGACTACGTGCATATATTCCCATCATGGGAAGATTATAGTTAAGACAAACATCATTTTCACATCTTCCTGTCCCACTTACGTGTAAGTGCTATTATTCATGGTTATTATTTTTCTGTTTTCTGCTGATTGAACACATCAATGATTTACATTAAATTGTTGTAAGTAGGCGAGGGTCAATCTGGATAGTCATGACGAGCAAAGCTTGCTTGCGCTTTTCAAGGAAGCATTGCAGCAGTATCGGTGTGACCTGCGGAAATCGCACTTTGATGGCAAGTCTATAAACGAATTTCCGGTGAAGTCTCATGCGCTAAATTTAGAAGACACTGA
Organism: Triticum timopheevii; assembly: GCA_963921465.1. Lineage (NCBI taxonomy): Eukaryota > Viridiplantae > Streptophyta > Magnoliopsida > Poales > Poaceae > Triticum > Triticum timopheevii. The sequence continues at coordinate 187,846,338 of OY997262.1, forward strand.
ATGGAAAAACCTTGTTATGCACTGGTCTCGTTCCCAGGATGAGGTACCGTCTATGTTATGCACTGAACGGAAAAACCTTGTTATGCACTGTGCCTTACGGATCTTTTTTGCAGGAAATCTGCTTGAAGAAGAATTCCGGTTTGAAAAGAACGACAGGATATCGCAAATATGCTGCCCGCTGCTTTGCTCTTGTTAGTACCTGTTGTCCTGTATCACTGTACCTGCATACATACCTGGTTCATTATGTGGCAGCAGTATGCATGATAGCTTGCTTATCAATTGTTCGCTCCAAATTATCTGATATGTATGAATGGTTACATTAGTGTAGAATATATCCAATGCCAACGAATTTTTTTAGCTCCGCATTGTTCTTGTAAGTACCAGGTGTCCTTTATCAATGTACTTATATTGACAGGTAGTTGTCCATGTACCATCACTCTACAGCTTCTTTTCCTTTGCCCTCCATTTTCTACACATCAGATCTATATTTACTCTTACCATAAGGTTGGATAACACCGATGGTACTGAAGAAGTTCTCTACGTTGCTCTTGGCTGTACCTTTTGCCTATATCGCTGTACTTACATTTATAGCTACTTGGTTATGTAGCATCACTCTTCATCTTATCTTAAATATTCTCCTTTTTTCTTATATTATCACATTTATATTTACTCTTAACAAAATGTAGAATAAAAGTGATGCTTATGAAGAAGATTCTGTGGTAAACTTCTTGAATTGCCCCCCCCCCCCCCATCAGCATGGACAGGGGCTTTATAGAGCCTGTCTTCACCAATAATGTAAGTTTGTCCTTCTCAAGCCATCAAAGTTTGTTGTGTATATTTGGTTAGGCATGAATGCAACAGCTGTTTATTTTTGGTGTTTGCATCAAATTGCATGTTTAAAGTTTATTAGGTAGTTCATAAACAAAAGTCTGTCCTTCTCAATTTAATTTTTCAGTTGTACAACCAAGTTCCTTCTTCATACCATGTAAATACTATACAGAGCAAGTGATCTTCTTTTGCACTGCATGTATGCTTCTGTTCTTGATCCGTAATCCAGTGGTGTGGTGAACCTACCCACTACAGCACAATGTCATATTCTGCAATGTCTTAACTATGAACAATGCCATATCATTCTACTATTATTTAAACCATCTCTTTATTTGCCAATCTGAAATGGGATAAATTGACAGCACACTAACCATTAATACTTATGAGTTCTTGATCTGTAATCCACTAGTGTCATGAAGCTGCCAACTCCTTCACAATGTCATTTCCTACCATGTCTTGACCTGAACAATACCATATTGTGTTAATGCTATTTTAAAATGTGTCACTTTATTCATCAGTAAGAAATGTGATGAACTGTCAGCACTGATACTTATATGTGCAAAACCTGTCATCTGTCTGCTTGTTTATCTTTTAGAGTGAGGAGGATATAAGTGTCAAACAAGCGCTGTCTCCTCAGCTTGCTCAGCTGCTTGCGCTGCAGCTCCCGAGCAGGGCTAACCTTTCTTGAACTCTATTAAAGTACTGTCGGTTTTGTATATTATTTTGTCGGCATGTTTATTTGCACTGGTGGCGATTTTTGATGCCCAGTGTATGTAATCTGTTGTCTCCTTGTGCTTTATTATCATAGTGGCGAACTTTGATGCCCAGTGGATGTAATATGCCGTAATTTCTTTATTGTATAGTCTAGGTTTTTTCTTATTCACGATGCTGCAGTTATTTTACTCTGTGTGTGTGTGTGTGTAGGGCTGGACTATTCTGTTACCCGTAACAGAATATTATTCTGTTACCCTTGCCCCCTATAAGGCACGACGCGTCAACGACCGACCCAGCCCCAATCCGACCCACTTCCTCCCGCCGGAGGCAGCCGTCGCGGGCGAGCGAGCGACGGCGGCAGCCGGAGCGAGGGAGCCCGCGGCGCCGTGACCCGCCGACGCGCCGCCATCTAGCCATGCCGCCGGCCCGACCACCGCCACCATCGGTCGCCTCGTCCGGCGCCGGAGCATCCCCGCGCACCTCCCCACCGCCGGGCGGCGGAGCCTCCCCGCGTGCTTCCCCGCCGCCGGGCGCCACAGCCTCCCCGCACGCCTCCCTCCGTCTGGTGCAGGAGCCTCTCCGCTCGCCTACCCGCCGCCTGGTGCAGGAGCTTCCCCGCGCGCCTTCCCGCCGCCGTGCGCCGGAGATTCGCCTCGACTGTGATCCACGCCTCCTGCCTCCGCCCCTCGATGGACCTCGTCGACAGAGCTCCACCACAAGCACGGTCGTCTCCCCAACAACAATGGCTCCACCTCCCAAGTTCTTGCCAATACGCCGCCAATGAAACGAAGATGGAGTCACATGCAACAAGATGCAGGTGATGAATTCTTCCCACACACATTACTAGCAACACCACAGTTTTTGAGATCTGGGTTTGAATGAAGATAGGTACCATGTTTCTGTCAATTTATCAGTTCATCAGTTTATCTGTGCTGCTATGCTCTGCCTACATGTTACACTATTGGGTTCATGAGTACAAAATTGTGTGATGCATTTGTGCTGCATCAGTACATTGCAAATGCTTGCAACAGTTCGTTTACACCCCTGCCACTTGATGCGCAATTAGCATGTCGAGGTTACTGTCAGTGCATCTAATATGCTATCTTCAGTTCAAGTAAAAAAACTTCAAAACATATGCGTCAGTCCAAGTAGATAGTGACAAAAGGTTCAGCTACCACTGAAAAGTTGTATGTTGCTATCTCTAAGAGTACAAGTCATGTAATTGCATCAGTTCGAACGAGTAACAAAACTGTTACCGAAAAAAAAATTGCTACACAGTAAGTTCAGTGATACATAAGCTAGCAGTGCTTGTAATGTAGATGCATTGATGCGCGATTACAAATGTCAAGGTTACTGTCAGTGCATCTAATATGCTATCTTCAGTTCAAGTAAAAAAACTTAAAAACATATGCGTCAGTCCAAGTAGATAGTGACAAAAGGTTCAGCTACCACTAAAAAGTTGTATGTTGCTATCTCTAAGAGTACAAGTCATGTAGTTGCGTCAGTTCAAACGATTAACAAAACTATTACTGAAAATAATAATATAAAATTGGTACACAGTAAGTTCAGTGATACATAAACTGGCAGTACTTGTAACGTAGATGCATTGATGCACGATTAGGATGTCGAGGTTACTGTCAGTGCATCTAATATGCTATCTTCAGTTCAAGTAAAAAAACTTAAAACGTATGCGTCAGTCCAAGTATATAGTGATAAGAGAGTGCCACATTTACACAGTAAGTTCAATGATACATAAACTAGGAGTACTTCTACTGTAGTTGCATAAGTTGTAGAAGAAACAATACATCAGTACATCCGTGTTTGAACATCAATGTTCATCAGTTTGACTGAGAACGAACCAGATTAATCTCAAAACTGTTGAATGTTGTTTGCAGAAGCATGCAAGGCAGCGCACGCAGCAAGAATTTCATGAGCCGGACAGATATGGGGCACCACCTGGTTGGGTAACACCAGAAATTCCGCCTGGATATTTCAACAGTACAGGCAGATTTGAAGATACACCGCAAACATCACAAGCACGGACAAGTTCTTCTATACAGCAAAGACCAATATCTGGGAATGCAAGCTTTGTCGTTGCTGGGTTGCAACAAGGCCAACAATATCACCAACAAAAAATGTTTTCCTTCCCCAGTGCATGCAAAAAGCCAAGGACAGGAAGCCGTGGATGGGTTGCAACAAGGCTTCCACCAGTCGCTCCGTCAACATCAATCATCCATGCTGCAAGAGCAGTTGCGACGGGAAGACCAGGGCAAAAAGACAGAAATTTTGGCCAATCTAGCAGGTTCAAAGGTACAAGATATGAGCCATATAGACAGGAACAACCTCACAATGAATCTGAGGGGAGACAGCCGTACAACGAAAGATGGAGATCTTCGTCAAAGTTGCTCCCTCCAAGAGATGCATTGCTGCATGTGCCAAGGGTGACACCACCGGCGCCCATAAACCAGGGAGAACAACAAACACCAGATGCAGCGCAGAGCTATACACATGTAAGTATCCATATAGAAAGAAAAAAAACATAAGCACAGTCCATACCATGGTGCTGTGACCACCCCATCTAACATTTTTGTTTGGCCCCTGTTGTGTGCAGCCACCTGATATTGAAGCTTATGTTCTGCCAAGGCTAGAGATGAGGTTTCAAACTTTCGAAGAAACTAAGAACTTCTACAACGTATATGCAAAGCACGCTGGTTTTGCTGTTAGGGAAGGCCCCAAGTTTAAGACCAGAGCCTACCTTTATTGCACGTGCCATGGAGTTTATGAATCAAAGGTGTCTGAAGCAAATAGACAGCGTAACAAGACGACAGCCAGAACTAACTGTGGGGCTAAAATGAGGCTGAAGAAGGAAAAGGATGGAACATTTGTCATAAAAGAGATAGTCTGGGAACACAACCACAGGCTACAGCTCACCGCAGAAATGCTTGTCTTCTTGCACTCCCACAAAAACTTTGACAAAAACAATCTTGCAGTACGTCAAGTACCTGCAGTTCAAAGGCATTGAACACGCTCAAATCATGAGCATACTGGGCGGTGATGACTGTTGGAAATATGCCCTAGAGGCAATAATAAAAGCATTATTATTATATTTCCTTGTACATGATAATTGTCTTTATTCATGCTATAATTGTGTTATCCAGAAATCGAATACATGTGTGAATAACAGACACCAACATGTCCCTAGTAAGCCACTAGTTGACTAGCTCGTTGATCAATAGATAGTCATGGTTTCCTGACTATGGACATTGGATGTTATTGATAACGGGATCACATCATTAGGAGAATGATGTGATGGACAAGACCCAATCCTAAACATAGCACAAGATCGTATAGTTCGTTTGCTAGAGTTTTCCAATGTCAAAGTATCTTTTCCTTAGACCATGAGATCGTGTAACTCCCGGATACCGTAGGAGTGCTTTGGGTATACCAAACGTCACAACGTAACTGGGTGACTATAAAGGTAGACTACGGGTATCTCCGAAAGTGTCTGTTGGGTTGACATGGATCAAGATTGGGATTTGTCACTCCGTATGACGGAGAGGTATCACTGGGCCCACTCGGTAATGCATCATCATAATGAGCTCAGAGTGACCAAGTGTCTGGTCACGGGATCATGCATTATGGTACGAGTAAAGTGACTTGCCGGTAACGAGATTGAACGAGGTACTGGGATACCGACGATCGAATCTCGGGCAAGTAACATATCGATTGACAAAGGGAATTGCGTACGGGGTTGATTGAATCCTCGATATCGTGGTTCGTCCGATGAGATCATCGTGGAGCATGTGGGAGCCAACATGGGTATCCAGATCCCGCTGTTGGTTATTGACCTGAGAGTCGTCTCGGTCATGTCTGCCTGTCTCCCGAACCCGTAGGGTCTACACACTTAAGGTTCGGTGACGCTAGGGTTGTGAAGATATGTATATGCAGTAACCCGAATGTTGTTCGGAGTCCCGGATGAGATCCCGGACGTCACGAGGAGTTCCGGAATGGTCCGGAGGTAAAGAATTATATATAGGAAGTGCAGTTTCGGGCATCGGGACAAGTTACGGGATTATCGGTATTGTACTGGGACCACCGGAGGGGTCCCGTGGGCCCACCGGGTGGGGCCACCTGTCCCGGGGGGGCACGTGGGCTGTAGGGGGTGCGCCTTGGCCTGGATGGGCCAAGGGCACCAGCCCCTATAGGCCCATGCGCCTAGGGTTTCCACAAAGGAGGAGTCCAAGTGGTGGAAGGCACCCCTAGGTGCCTTGGGGGGGAGGGAAACCTCCCCTTGGCCACCGCCCCCCCTAGTAGATGCCATCTACTAGGGCCGGCGCCCCCCTAGCACCCCTATATATAGTGGGGGAGAGGAGGGACTTGACAGACCAGCCCCTGGCGCCTCCCTCTCTCCCCGTTACGTCTCTCCCTCGTAGTCTTGGCGGAGCCCTGCTGCTGTGACGCCCTGCATCCACCACCACGCCGTCGTGCTGCTGGATCTTCATCAACCTCTCCTCCCCCCTTGCTGGATCAAGAAGGAGGAGATGTCTCCCGTCCCGTACGTGTGTTGAACACAGAGGTGCCGTCCGTTCGGCGCTTGGTCATCGGTGATTTGGATCACGTCGAGTACGACTACATCATCACCGTTCTTTTGAACGCTTCCGCTCGCGATCTACAAGGTACGTAGATGCACCTAATGACTCGTTGCTAGATGAACTCATAGATGGATCTTGGTGAAACCGTAGGAAAATTTTTGTTTTCTGCAACGTTCCCCAACAATGACCCTGGTAGCTACTTCCTCGAAATGAATGCCAAAGACCTGATTAACCTGTAAGTACAAACTTGTTCTCCTCCCATAAACCGTCTCCGTATTTTTTCCTCTGTCAGTACAAACATATCACGCAACGCATGACCTGACGCCAGTTCAACATGCATTTTTCAATGAACTTTTGATATGCAGGAAAGCAAAGAATTCAAGGATTGATGATGTGGACGATGTCCTAAAGACTGTCAACTTCTTTAGGGAGATGAAAGCTATAAACAGGGAATTTTTCTGTGACATGCAACTCGATGAGTCCGACAGAGTTAAGAACATATTCTGGGCGAACGCAAGCTGCCGAGGGGCATATCAGGACTTCGGAGACTGCGTAACGTTTGACACAACATATAAGACCAACAAGTACCATATGCCACTTGGGGTGTTTGTCGGAACTAACAACCACTTACAGACTACATTCTTTGCTTTTGCCCTGATAAGAGATGAGGATGCAGATTCATTCAAGTGGCTGTTCAAGACATTTTTAAGGTGCATGAGAAGGAAGGCTCCTACATGCATCCTCACAGGTACAACCGCTAAAACCACCCCCAACCACCACCCCCTTCCAAAAACGAAAAGTAAAGTAACAAAAAAAATGTTGTGTCAGTTCTATTGGTATATATGCACAACCATCTCTGCTGACCACTCAGAGTCTATTTTCTCATTACCAGACCAGTGCCCGGCAATGGCTTTGGCGATCGCAGAAGTTTTCAAGAACACAGTACATAAGCTATGCCGCTGGCACATTATGAAGAAGTACAGGGAACACCTTGCGTACCTGTATTTCCTGCACGAGGACCTTAAAGATGAATTCACATCAATTCTCAACTGGCCCCTCATGCCAACTGAGTTTGAGGATGCCTGGAAAAGACTCATGGATAAGTACAACCTCCACGATGATGCAACAATAATGGTGGGCATGTGGAACGAGCGTGAGAAGTGGATATCGGCCTACTTCAAAGAAATTTTCTGCGCCAAAATGACATCCACACAGCGAAGTGAGAGCATGAACTATGTGCTCAAGAAGAACTACGTAAATGAGAGACATAACCTACACAGGTTTGTCAGTCACGTAAACTCATGCGTCAAAACCAGGAGGCAGACAGAGAACCAGGAGACAATGGGTAACCGGGTATATCTCTATCACTTGTCGTAAGACATAAAAATAGCATGCTTACTAAAGTAAAAAACTTTATTAGAAGTTTTTCCTGTGAGAAAACTAACAATATGATCATCATTCTTGCATCTGCAGAAGGAACAAAACACGCTGACCTACTATGGGTTTGACACCCAGATGGCAAAGCTATACACACGAGCTGTGTACAGCGAGATCAGAGATAGGCTGAAACTGAGCACGCTCTTCACGGCGACAGAGACGGAAGAGCCCACAAAGTACCTAGTGCGCTACAACCACCCGCAAAAACTGTTTGTGTGGGCTCAGCACGCGTTCCAGGTGGTGGCAGACCCCGTGGGAGAAACATATGAGTGCGAGTGCAGGCTATGGGACCACACAGGTGAGGAGTGCAAAAAAGATGTTACATACTGTACTACTTTTTTTGCAAAAGTTTTTGTTCGAATGAAATGACAAAAAACATGCACCTCTTCCAAAAACAAATACAGGTCTTTTCTGCGTGCATGTCCTGTGCATGATGCAGACAATTAAGGCTGCCAGCGTTCCAGAGAAATACATACTCAGGAGATACACCAAACGCCCGAACATCCAGCCAACATTTGACAGAAATGACTTGAGGACAGTAGCGTCAACAAGGCATCCCAATACTGCATTGAAAGCTCACTGCAGACGCTGAACATGAGGGTGCACAGAAAAAGCTTGAGAAGCCAAGAGCAAATGGCAAGGTCGCGGGTCGTCATGGACAAACTTGAACAAGAACTCGACACCATGCATTCTGCTGAAAATGGAGGTGTCGCGGACAATGAAGTCATTGACCAGGATATTGCTACAATGTTATCCGAGATGAACCATCTAGGATCTATTGACCCGTTTGAGAACGAGGAAGAAGAGCAGCAGCAACCGGAGCTTGCCCATGTGCACACTCAAGAGCGCCGACAAACTCACATGCGAGATCATGAGCTTGATAGTGCTGTAGGCGAACGACATGACAATAGCACATCCTACCAGCAGCAGCAGGAAAGGGTGATTAAACCCCCAATATTCTCAAACACAAAGGGGAGGAAGAGCAAGATGCAAGCAACGAAAGCTACGAAAGCAGCAGCCAAAAAGCCAACACGCCCCATCAAGCGCGTGGAATTTGGCCCGGACGGCAAACCCCTCGGGATAAGGGCATGCGGTTTCTGCAACGTCGTGAGCAACCATAACTACCGCACATGCCCACTCCGCACAGATGCCACTGTCAACAAGAACAACCAGATTGGAGCCACACAGCTTTCTACAAATGGAGACAGCACACGTAACAGCTACACTTGCCACAAGTGTGGGGGAACTGACAGACATAATGCCCACACGTGCAAAGTGGGCAAGGAGGTCGGTAGAGCTGAACATAAACAGGGCAAGGTACAGAGTTCCAAGCAATCAAATGAAGACGATGAAGAGGAAGAGTTTGATGAGAATGATGGCCAATCAGACGAAGACAATGAAGATGACAGTGTCGGAGGCGAGGAAACTGAAACTGACGATGAAGCTGCCAAGGCTCAACCTGGAAAGAGCGCCGGCAAGGCACAACATTCAGAGACAGTTAGGTGAAGCTCAAGACTGAACAATACATAGTGGTTATCCTGCTGCATCAACTAAAAAATAACCTTGTAGTCTTAGTTGCATCAGCACACAATGATGAAGCATTTCACAAACACTGTCGTTACCAAAACTTATTTAGCTTTAACGTCGATTACTCTCGATCAGAACTAAAGTTATTTTTTAGTTTCTGATTTGTGCCCGCTGGAGCAGTCACAAAAATACGTTTGAAAAAACTTATCTGGATATATCCGACACAAAACGATACTGCGAACCAGTAACTCAGGAAAAATAATATGTCAATGAAAAATTTAAAATCTTGTAGTACATCAGTACTGATAACTCTCAGACGTCAGTACAAGGCTGAGTACACATCAGTACTGATATAATTTCTGATTTGTGCCCGCTGAAGCAGTGACATTATTATTTAAACCATTTGATAATCCTTTTGAATGCAGTGACAAATAAATTTGAAAAAACTTATCTGGATATATCTGACGCAAAACCATACTGTCAACCAGTAACTCAGCAACAAAAAAAATGCCAAGGAAAAATATAAACTCTTGTAGTACATCAGTACTGATAAATCTCAGTCGATAGTACAAAAGGCATAGTAAAACAAACACACCAGTTAACGACTTAAAAAAATCATTTTAAAGAAACAAAGCTATGCCTGCTCCTGCCAGTCCCAATTCAGAAACACCATCAGTACATGAAAATAATTACCTCAAGCTGCGAATATAATACATCATGTACTGGTGAAAATCTAATTTATCTGTAAAAACTACTCACAGATTATCTTGATATAAACAATCCTTTAAAAAATACAAAAATTGTTTTAAAAAAACATTAGCACCACACATAGTCTCACTGGTATTTGGTACGTTCAATTACACTTCAATCACCAGTCCGAGTACGACAGTAGAGGAGTTCAGACCTCCATCAACACCGACGCTGACACGTGCAAGTGGGATAAGCAGCTGATAAGTACAGCTTGACTATACGAATCGGTGCCACAGTAAAATGCCATCATCACCACTGCAGAGACGTGCAAGTGGGATTTGGCAGGTCATAAGTACAGCTTGACAAGACTAGTCAGTTCAACAGTAAAAACACTTTCACATGGACGGTTAGTTATTCCACGCCACCATCCGTGCCACCCACTGAGCGGTTGAAACAAGAGACTGCAAACGGTGACCCCACGCCACAACACCCACTACACACACGACCCGGAACGAACCGCCTCAGGCAAAATCGCCGTCCATGCACTGCACAAAATCCCATTCTATTCCACCTCTCCCTCGTTCCCACAAACCACCATTGCCGCTTCCATTTCCACTGAACACAAACCAAAAACTTCTCTCTCCAAAGCCCACAGTGGCCGGAGGAAGGCCATGGCGGAGGAACCGTCCGCCAAGCGTCATCATGCCGAGACGTCGGACAAGAGGAGCAACCTCATCAACATTAACATCCCCGGCGAGAAGCGCGAGTACACAACAACCCTCAAAGGGGTTGAGCTCCACGGCAACGAGACGCTGGAGATCGTCTGCACCAGCGTACCAGAAAAGGCCGACGAGGTGATCTCCAGGCTCTGGATGAAGCTTGGCGGCAGGGTTCGTAGGATCGTCGGCGTTGGTGTGCACTACACCAACGAAGATGAACCTCCCCAAAAGGCAGCAGTCCTGTAGTTGTGCGTCGACGAACTCTGCTTGGTGTACCACATCGCAGCGGCCACAAAATGGTGAGCAATCCTACTCATTTGCCCTGCATATGGTTTATATGCTTTATTACTACGGTATCCTGAAAAATTAATCACACTTGCTTTCCCAACTAGATGAACTAGTGTGGTTTGTGAAAAGTGGATGCACTACTGCATTTTCTCAAGTAGATATACTATAAATGTATTTATGAACCTGATGCAATGGATTACTATTTGGAAAATCTTGCGGAGATGTTTCTGAACTTGATGTAGTGAAGTATTTTCTGAATTTGATCTAATGTTATTTTCGTAAGAAAATAAACTAAGAACTTGGTGAAGCACTGGTTTCTGTGTTATCCCATTTCAACCAAAAAAGACTAAACTAGTGCCAATGCAGAACATACAACATTGACTGAAACTATGTATAATCCAAGAAGAAGAATAACATGATGTACTTAATTTAATTTCAGAACTTTCTTTACTAGTTTTTGAAGTACATTCATCCATTGTTTATCCTACATAAAAAACTACTTCATGGATTCATCGCTTGTAAAACAAAACAAAAATGAATAATTCAAAACATCAAAGTAATGTTAATATTCAAAAATGTCTCTGCCCTTGCAGGCCCAAGCGCCTGACCGAGATGCTGCAACATGAGAAGTCGGTCACATTTGCCGGTTTCAGCATTGAAAGCGACAAAGAGAAGCTGAAGTTGTCCGGTATGGAGATCAACCCCAACAAATTCATCGACATTCAGTGCAAGTGGAGAGTTCCATACACCGGAAAAGAGTACGACTCCTTGAATGATGTTGCAGCCAGTGTCATCCACCCATTCTACAAAGGCATGAAGAACAAGATCAACACGCAGGAAGACTACAAACTATGGGGGACCAGCGAGCTACCAGGCAACCTCATCGACTACGCAGGAGTAGATGCGTACGGCGCGTACAAATCATGGTTCATGATCGACTACATCACAGACGGTTGGGAATATGCGAAAGAGCGGGAGGCTGGAAACTTCTACGACCGCCCCTATTGCCCCTTTACTGGATGAAGATAACATCAGAGCCTGCCTTCGTTTTACTTCCGATTGTGCTTGCCTTTTATCTTGTTGTTTCAAATTAGTAGTTTGCTCTTGTTGGGTTGAACCAGTGTGATTATGTCGTGCTTGTCATGTTTGAACAAGTTTAGTTATGTCATCAAGTACAATGTTTTACTTATCTCATTATATAAGTTTGGTTTGGTAGCTTCATATGTTGTTAATCCATCATTTCAAAAATTCAAAAAGTAGCTTCTGAATGGAACGTTGTCGTTGCTCTAAAGTACTAGTTATGATGCAACTAATAACACAACGTTGTTCCGTGTCAGTACAACTCAGTACACTTGATCGGACAGTACATTCTCACTACAATAAAAAGTACAAAAGAAGCATCAGTCCGTAAGCGCTACTATGAATGCACTATCAGTACAACTCAGCTACACACAAGTACCATAGTTCTGGAAATGAACCAGAAGACACTTGAGAATAATCATAAAAACAAACACAAAAAAGAAGGCAAAAAACTCAAATGAAAAGGATTACACTCACAAAACTGACAAGAACTAGAACAAAAAGTATCAGTCCGAGTTACTGGTGGAGTCGAGTACTAGATTCAAACAAACAAAAAAAATGACCGCCCAAGGTCAGGCGTAGGCCCTGACAATGCTAGACACTTGAACTCGAGCCCGTGGGCAAATCCCTAGTAATCCGCACAATGCAGAACCCGCCGACCAGGGCCCATGGGTCAAGAGAGAGGGCGAGCGCCGTGTATAAGTGCTCAGGTACGTGTTCAGAGGAGTTCCACTGGTGAGCCTCCGCTGCGCTTATAAACAGGTTCGGAGCCCCCTCGACTAGCGAGGTGGGACTAAACCCAGAGCGCACGCGCACGACGCACTGCATAGCCGCGCAGACGAGCTATCTGGGCCGGAAAACGGCCCAATAGCCTACATCGTCAACAAAACACACCACCAAATAAGCCCAGGTATACAAACCAAATGGTGGGACAAAGAAAAATAACCTACAAGAAAAATGTTTGTCAATTAACCTGTACAAGAAAAAAGGAAAAAAATATGATACAAAAACAATGAACCTCTAAAAAAGAACAGAACTTAATAGCCTGTCTGTTAAATGTACATAATTTAAAAAACCGGATTAAATATTACTTTCAAGTTCAACTACTAAAACTCAAAAAGTTCAAAACATATAATGTTTGTCAATTATGCTAAATTTCTTATTTATATAAAATCTGACAAGTTCAACTACTAAAGCTCAAAAAGTTCAAGCATATAATGTTTGTCAATTATGCTAAATATCTTATTTATAGAAAAACTGACAAGTTCAACTACTAAAAATCTAAAAGTACAAAACATATAATGTTTGTCAATTATGCTAAAATTTCCTATTTATGTAAAATCTGATAAGTTCAACTACTAAAAACTATAAAAGTTCAAACATATAATGTTTGTCAATTATGCTAAATTTCCTATTTATATAAAAACTGACAAGTTCAACTGTTCAACTACTAAAATTCAAAAAGTTCAAATAGAATATATTTGTCAATTCTGCTAAAATTTCTTATTTATATAAAATATGTCCACACCACAACGAACAATCTGGTCGTAAAATAATCTCAAACACCCAACCTAAGTTATAAAAAAATCAGTTCAAAACATACATACGACATCAGTACTAAAACAGCAGGATCAGTCAGGCCGCTCGCACCACTATGACATCAAATTTCAAACCCGTGCGTTGTATGAAATTACAATTCAGTTCACACAGTACTAAAACATAAGTGCACTAAAAATGAGAATACAAAAACTATAAAGGCCTAACCTAGGTTGGTACAGATGAAAATAAAATAAGTACAACTTTTGAGCAACAACTCCCAGGGCACTGAAAAAATGTTTTGACATAAACTAGTGTATAAAGACTTCAATAGAAAAACAATGCTTAAACATCCACACGGAAAAACATCACAGAGCCATGCGTCACCTAAACAGTGCAAAAATGCCATCGTCACCACCGCAGAGACGTGCAAGTGGGATTTAGCAGATTGTAAGTACAGCTTGACAAGACTAATCAGTGCAGTAGTAAAAAAATTGTCTTGGATGGTTAGTTCTTCCAGGCCACCACCCGCGCCACCCACTGGGTGGTTGCCACGACGCACTGCAGAATGGCGACCCCCACGACCACGACACCCACGTCCCCGACGAACCGCCTCCAACACACCACCGTCGACGCACTGCAAAAATACCCCATTGTCTTCCATCTCTGCCTCATTCACAGAACTACCATTGCCGCTTCCATCTACACTGCACACAAACCAAAAACTTCTCTCTCCCAAGCCCACAGTCGCCGGAGCAAGGCAATGGCGGAGGAACCGTCCGCCAAACGTCACCATGGCGACACTTCGAACAAGAGCAGCAACCTCGCCAACGTTCACGTCCCCGGCGAGAAGCACGAGTACACCAAAATGCTCAAAGGGGTTGAGCTCCACGGCAAAGAGACGCTGGAGATCGTCTGCACCAGCGAACCAGACAAGGCTGACCAGATGATGAGCAGGCTCAGGATGCAGGGCGGCAGCTTGTATCCGAGCTTCATCGGAGTTGATGTGGAGTACACCAACGAGGAAAAACCTCCACAGATGGCGGCAGTCCTGCAGTTGTGCGTCGAGGAACTCTGCTTGGTGTACCACATCGCAGCAGCCACAAAATGGTAACCCATACTACTGTTCATTCATCTGTTGTACCAGTACTAGTCGCTAAAAACTTAATTAAAACTTGTTTCCCAACGAGTATAGTCATCTGTTTGTACCAGTAGTTCATTGAATGCTATGAACTACTATAGTCTATGAAGTGGATGCACGATTACATGTTTCTCAAGTTACATGCATTTCTGGAACTATGAAGTGGATTGTTTCACCAGATTAGCATCTGAAAAAAAGTTTATAGCATTCTGAACTTTATGCACCAAATTAATTTCTGAACTTAATGTACTAGCATAGTTTCTGATCTTGATGTACTAGTATAGTTTATAGAATTGATGTATTAAAAGATCTTTGGTGAAGTGGTATAGGTCCATATCTTGATGTACATGTTTCTCAAAACTAAATTTTGAACTTGATATAGAATTAATGCACAAAGATGTATCAAGCACTCGTATAGGTCTTTTATTCAACAAAAAAGAAAACTAAACTTGAATAAAGCAGCGCATGAATCATTGACTCTGGTAAAAAATGATTCTCTAATTTGGTGAAGCATTTGGTGAAGCAACGAAGATAGCAAAAAAGAAAAATATAACACGGTGTAGTTGAATTTAATTTCAGGAGTTTTTGTACTAGTTTCTGAACTACATTCATGCATGGCTCATAATATATAAGCATCTACCTCATGGATTATCACTTGTAAAACAGAAAAAAAAAACCAGTAGAATTAAATACTCAAAAAGAAGACTAATCTTTAGAAAATGTGTATCTCCCCCCTTGCAGGCCCAAACGCCTCAAAGACTTCCTGCAGGAGGAGAAATTGTACACATTTGTTGGTTTCAGCATTGGAGGTGACAAGCAGAAGCTGGGGAAGTCTGGTTTGGAAATCAACCCCAACAACTTCATCGACATGCAGCGCAAGTGGAAAGATCCAAAGACCAACAAATACTACGACTCCTTGGCCGATGTTGCAGGCGGCGTCATCCACCCATTCTACGAAGGCATGAAGAAGAAGATGAAGAGGGAAGACCACAAACTGTGGGCGACCAGCCCGCTGCCAGACAACCTCATCACGTACGCAGGAATAGATGCGTACGCAACGTACAAGTCATGGAAGACAATTGACAACATCGTGACAGGTTGGGATATTTCAAAAGAGCAGGAGGCTGACCCCTACTACCACTCCAACTTCACGGATGAAGATGCATGAAAGTCTGCATTCGTTATGTTGAACCAGCTACCATATGCTATGTGTGTCCTTAGTCTTGTTGTTTCAGATTTGTAGTTTGCTTTCGTTTTGTTGAACCAGCTACCTTATGCTATGTGTGTCAGGGTTTGAACAAGTTTGCCTATGTCTATCAAGTACATCGTTTGCTTATGTCATCCCACAAGTTTGCTAGCTTCCTATTTTGTTGAACCATCATTTGAAATTGAACTAGGTTGAAGTTGAAACTTGATGGCTGCCACGCAGCACTAGTCATGGAGAAATAAAAATAACACATAAATATTTTCGCAAAAAAAACAGTGGCAGGCTAACTAAGGACAAAAGCAAATAGTAGCCTTGGACGCTCAGTACAGCTTAGACATGAACGGTAGTACTATCACACTAAAAAACCAGTTTTTAGTTTCAGAAGAACACTAAAAAACTAAGTTTCGGTCAAAGTACTAAAAGCATCGTGCTAAAATAGAAATTAGAAATTCACTAAGTACTGCAACAGGAAAAGCAAAGAACCATCAGTACATATTTCCTAGTAACTAGCATGCTAGGACTGAAACTTCTGGTACACTTGAACACACGGTACATTCATTCTACAAAATATAAAAAGGAACGGGAAGCTTCAGTTCGCATTCCCTAAAACAGTGACACACTAAGAATAACAGTAATAATACAACTGAAATCTCAGTACAACTAAAACTATACGGCAAGTGCTAGGATTATACCAAACATTGCCTGGAGAAGAACCACAGCCTAGAAAAAAAGAAGGCCAAAAACTAAATCAAAAAGATATAAGTTCGACAAAGGAGAAAAATCACAAGAAACACAGCAGGAAGACGTACTAGCCTCAAACAACACAAAAAGTAAATAATTAATCAAAGTACTAGCACAATTGAAATCTCACTACAACTTAGTTTATTAGGTAAGTGCTATGGTGATACCAATTAATGCATCGAGAAAGAAATAGTTTTGAACTTAATAGGACTATCTCTTAAACGTAACTAATTTAAAATAGTACTTTAACTTTTACTATGAAGTTCACCTACTAAAGTTCAAGAAGTTCAAACAGAAATTTGGCTCCAAAAATTTTGAAAGCCTTACGCTGAATGAGATTACAAGTCAGTACTAACAGAACTATATCATAAGTACAAGAAAACGAGAGTACAGAAACTATAAAAGGTCCAACTTAGGATGGAATCACATAAAAATAAAATAAATCTCACTTTCTCAGCAACAACTCATAAATACACTTGGGAAAAAAAGTGTTTTCAGTTCAACTAGTATATAAGTCTTCAATACAAAAAATAAAATTTAACCAAAACGAATTCCCGATGAAACATACACAAGTGAAACAGCTATTCAACCACACAATCATCATGGAAAAAAAGTTTGTTAAACATTGTGCCACACTTAAACACAACACAAAATATACTAGTTATTACATAGTACTCGACAAGACATCAAACACTACAAATAGAGCCTACAATGTTTTCAAGAGATATATCACACAACTATCCCATTCACTATGCAAATGATGACCATTTCTCCTATGCATCAGGAGCCAAAGCCTGAACCTCCTTGGGAAGCTCTGTAACCATAAGATGGTTATTCCGATTGAACACAACTCTATACAGATCCTCAGCGTTCCAATCAACAATGCGTGGCTGCAAAACAATAAAACAAAATTATAAAAAATCATGACACATAAAAAAAGGATCCACAATAAGCCAAAAACAGAAAGAGAAAAGCTCAACAAGAACCCACATCATAGTCTCGAATGTTCTCAACGATCTTTTCACCATCGTAGCATCCCGCATACTTCAGAGTATAATGGCCACATTCATTTTCCCCTTGAACTGAAACCTTGACAAACGTTGGTTTCTTTGCAAACAGCTCCCAATTGGGCTGCTTGCTCGCATTGTACTGAGCATCACCATACACAGCCTTCATTACTTTGACCATTCTAGAAATCTATAAAAAACAAAACAACCCACACAGTTTTAGGTCTCAGAAAAAAGCAGAAACAAAGATGCAGAAATATTAATCCAGTACAGATAATAAATGTCACTCACAATCTTCTCGCAGTCTTTGTGATAGGTGTTCTTCGAAGGACGGTGGTTCTTCGGATAAGGTAAAGAGTCAAGGATGTCAACGCTACTTCGATACCGATTCATGACATATAAGGAATAGTGGTTCACTTTCCTATCCTTTGATAAAACCATAGGCTTGAATAGAGGCATCATGATCTAAAAACAAATGACCAAAAAAGAGATGTTAAATATTCAAAATAAAAACCAACATCACAACAAACAAATAAAAACCAAAAATCAGCTAGTAGGTCTCACAAGGTCGGCACTGAGCAAGTCTTTGTTAGCTTTAACATAGCTCTTGAAATCTCTCGCTGCACTCTCCACATTAAACAATTTATTTTCATCCTCGTAAAACGACCAGTCAAGCACAACCTGCAAAAAAGCCAAAATAGAAAATAGACAATGGTAAAGGATCAACAAGCAAAAGTATTATTAAAACTCGTAAAAACAAATAGGCAGTCTTGTTCAACAGAAAGAAACCGATCTGATTGATTACCAAGATGAAATATGGACTCAGCAATATCCTTTTCCCAGATGCAAAATCACCATTTCTCTCAGGATCTTGCTTCCAATCATCAATGAGGAAGTCCATTACATCACCCTCCATCATTTGCCCAGGTGAAAAAACTTCCCAGATGCGATTCCCAGTGAAGTCAGTTATGTTTCCATCAGGCTGAGGTATCATTGAGAATGTATTCCTGCAGCACACACAAGAACAAAAAGAAGGAGAAGCAAGATAAGGCATTCATAGCAGTTCGAGTTGTATAAAAAGGAACAGTTCAAGTCATATTTACCTAGCAGTTACAAACAACAAAAGAAAAAGAAGAGGAAAACTAATGAGAGATACTCACTCGGCATACTTCTCACGCCATTCATCACTAAGCAACAGCTTATACAACCTGCAAGCCTTGTCCAGGTGAGGGAATTTATGAGGGTGAAGCTGCTGCACAGGGGAGCAAAACTTTATAGGAGCTCTGGGCGCAAGCTTCGTGCTTACAACATTGCCAGATTCCAAAGCAGGATCTTTCCTAGCACCACCAGCTCTACGAGCCACTATTCCAGCAAGGGGAGATAAACCTTTGGCAGCAGCACTCCTCGTGACTCTTCCAACGCCAGCAATCTTGTCAAACACATCATCATCACTGTCTATCAATTTGACAATGGGATTCTTGGGTGTAGTAGGGCTCTCTGCACAAGCAGCCGTAGAACTTCTCAGAGCTCCCAACCGCCCCTTCATAACACTAGATCTTGTCTTTTCTGGAGAACGCCCCTGGCTAAGATCAATAGCTACGCGCTCGAGCTCCGAGAACTGGCTACCAAAGAACCTGTAGTCATGCTCACCAAGATCCAACCACTCACCTGGAAAAAAATAAAAATAGAGTCCACACAAAGCGTAAGTTCAAATACATATTTCATGACAGTACTGAACAGAGAAGTACAAACTGCAAAAAAAATACTCAAGTCCATGCACACGTACAGGGTTCGATGCCAAACAAACCCCTGAAGTCAACATCAAACACATCGCTAGTTGCGCAGGTGTATAGCAAAGTCTTCCTAATGTCCAGAATGTCTTCATGGCTGTAATCGACCATTTCAATTACACCATCCTCCCGGCAATAATAGGTCTTGCAGTTTTGTAGCATAAAGAATCCACAATCATGCCTGTAGAACAAATGAAGAAACAAAAAAATGGTACAACACAAAATCCGAAAAATACAGGAACAACATCCACCCAGCAACAAAAAGAACCACCAAAAATCATTAAAAAACAGATACTCACGTGTTTTCCTGCTGAGGCACCCGCACAAACTCACAAGAGAAACCATCAATATGCACCGGTGAGAATGGTTTGGCCCTGTCTACACTGAACTCGCTCCAAAGCTTCTTTATATTATCTATCATATTCCTTAAGAATCTAAGTGCATCACCCGAGGTTTCATCACGGAGTGAATCAAGACACTCGAAACGACGGAACCTCAAATTCAGAACAACCAAGCACCAATGCCCAGATTCGTCGCTAGGCTTCATGGTAGGCACAAATGACGGCGGATCAAATGTAGGAAAAAGAAGCTGGAAAAAAATCGCAGAGGAAAAATGAATTTACCAAAGTCATAATGAAACGAAAAATTCAGCCTCCAATCAATAAAATAAAAGATGGAAATTAAAATTTAGAAGTACAAACAAAAAAATCACATAATCATAATGAAATTATATCCACCGCCCAAAAATGAGGAACAATCATATCAGTTCAGTTTCCTTGCAACAGTAAGTGCATCTTTAATAAAAAGCATGGATCATTCATAAGTACAGGTGTAAAAAGCAGGCTAATCAAGTTCATTCCCACACCTCCCTAAACTGAAAAGAAAACATGACAGTTCTAGTTAATGAGTACAAAAAGTCCACGTTCACCTACTTGATCAAAACCATCAGCACCTGATCTCATGAACCAATTTAACACACTGGAATCAATATTTCCATCACGGATCTTGGTCTGTTGTACAAAAAAACAACAGTTAGAAAATTGGCAAAACAAGTTATCATCCTATTTACAAAAAAACCAAAATACTGACCGTCACCCATCTGGGAACTATCAACTTGTCAGTGTCTCGGTACTTCTAACGTAGAGAATATAAAACAACATCAGCACTGTCTGAGTTGAGCATGCCAGTAGGGACAAACGCTTTAGCAATAGAACCAACACT
Organism: Triticum timopheevii; assembly: GCA_963921465.1. Lineage (NCBI taxonomy): Eukaryota > Viridiplantae > Streptophyta > Magnoliopsida > Poales > Poaceae > Triticum > Triticum timopheevii. The sequence continues at coordinate 187,866,856 of OY997262.1, forward strand.
GGCATCACATTCTTTATTTTGAAACATCGGCTTGTGACTAGAAAAACACAAAAAATTACATGAATTAAGACTACTGCAACAACAATAATAATCATACGAGAGAAAAAAAGAGACAAAAATGTTACGGGCAAAATCCCAAACTAACCATTTAGTACGGTTCGTGCGCAACCTCGTAACAGCGAAGAAAAATGTATCAACCTTAACAACATTATCACTTTCTGCTTGCAGAAAAAATGATGAAAAATAATAAGTTCAACAACTACAAGAGAACATGTCCAAAATGCCAAAATTGAGAAGTACGCCCAATTTACAAGTGCTTACCTGGACTATCAGGGTTTGACGATGAAGGTAGTTCCTTTGATGAGACCATTATGCCTCCAGTTTCAGGGTTTGACGATGGGACATCTTGAGAGGACACCAATATTGCTGCGCTTTCAGGGTCTGTAGAAAGAAAATCCTCGGACGACAAGAGCGCCTCCTGCGTCAAGGGGTCAGAAGAAATTGACAGAAGTAAATCATCATCCTCGAATGGCACCTCCTCCACGCTAGAAGCATCTTGCAATGCATCATCGTAATCAGGACCTCCAGGCGGGAAATTCTTCGGCGGCAAATCTTCACAACCAGAAACATTCTCATTCCCAGCAATACCAACACCAGGCGATTTGGAATCAAGTATGCTGGCAGCACCAGCATCCTCATCAGCAACTTTGGTACCAACATTGCGCCCACTACTCAATGGATCATCACGAGCATCATCTCCACCACTAAGGACAACCCCACGTTCAACATCAGTAATCTGACGAAAATAAAAATTCAGAAAAAGTGAATAATATGAACAAAACTAACAATAAAAAATAAACTACCAAAGAGGTGCACAGAAAAATAAACCTTGGAAGCATTCGCTGCAACATCATCGAACTTGCTGCTGCTAACATTCAAAGCAACATCACCAACGGGCAAACAAGGCTCATCGCCAACAATAGCACCCTGATTCAAAATGTAATGAGGCAAAAAACAATGCTATTATGAGCAACAATAAACACAAGGAATTAAAACAACAGTAACAAAAAAGGTAGCTACCCCCTTGCAAACTCTAAACGGTGTGGGATAGAAAAATGAACAAGCAAGACACATTGGTGCACATGAAAATTAAAGAGAATATGAATAAACACAATGAAAATAAACATAACCTTGCACTTATCAGTGGATGGATCATTAACTCCACGGTCAACATCAGCTTCAACATTATGACTGGTCTCCTGCATGAAAAGAAAAATTAATAAACAGATGTAGATCAGGAAGTTCAACTACAATACTGACAGCAGAACAACATAGTAAAAACATACAAACAACGAGGACTGACTCACATCAACAACAGGGTGCTGCAAGCCAACATCGTTCGTATGCTGATCAGAAACATTAGCCTCAGTACGATCATCGGCCCTGCTGTCGGTGCCAGCAGCCTCATCCTAATCAATCTGCATGAAAGAAAATTACTAATAAATAGATGAAGATGAGGAAGTTCAACTACAACACTGACAACAGGACAACAAAGTAAAAATTGTAAACATCGAGGACTGACTCACATCAACATCAGGGCGCTCAAAGCCAACATCATTCGTTTCGTGATAAAAAAACATTAGCCTCGGTACCATCACCAGCCCTGCTGTGGGTGGCAGCAGCCTCATCCTGCTCAAACTGCTTGATAACAACATTTGCACTTTCTTCATATGGCTTGCAGCGAGAGTTTTGCGTAGTTCTGAAACGCTTCATGTTGTTCAACAGATGAACCGAGCTCTGAACTAGATTAGCGGCACCATCACGCATATCACCGATTAAAATTCTCTCCATCTCAATGTAGTCAACAGCTTCCTCAGCGTTAAATTGATGACCTTCAGGAAGGATACCATTGATACAGCTCAAACGCTCGACTGTCGTTGGACCTTTTGCAGCTCAGAACACACATTACTTAAGATATGCTCAGCGCGCTCCAACGCTGAAACAGAAACATCAATACCAAAACCCTGCCTTTGTGAAGCACTAGCATTACTAGGGCCAGGAGGGGCATAACCAGCACCCTCAACACCACGGCCATCCCTCAACTCATTGGACAGAGATGAAAACTTCGGAACCTGAGACGACGGCATCTCCAGGACTGGCCGTTTATACACTCGGAAAAAAACAACCTCCTCTTGAGTTTTCCACTACAAACAAAAGGGAAAAATAGTTAATCAATCAATGCAACACATAGGGAAAATAAATCATGATATTAACAGATTTAAAATCAACACCACTAAAAAACTTTAGCTGTCATTCCCAATTTGTTAGTATTTACCAACAGGCCAGTTGAACAAAGTTATTCAGTTCAACCACACAAGAAACAACAGTACTAAAAAACCATACCTAAACCATACAAAATATAAACAGACAACTCTACAGTACACATGTCCACTACAGCAAAAAATATCTATACCTAAATTAAAAAAAGGTCTGCAAGACACAAACCAAACAAAACTCACCGGAAGCTTCCCAAACACCCAAGTCTTTGGATCTGCATTGCCTTTTTTATCAAATCTGCATCAACCAGATCAGAAAGCTTGGCAGGATCCATGAAACATATGCGGGGGACTCGCATGTCAGGCTCCGCAGTCTTGCCACGGATAAGGCAGTCAAGGTACATTAGTACAGGCCCTATGGCACAGCCTGTGATTGCCTTCCCAAGAGTATCACCATTTTGGTACTTGGCAACAACCCTTCTAAGCTCATCAACCATCAACCGGCAATAATCCATATTAGCCATGTCCTCAAAGACGAGACCCTCAAACATTGTTGCCTCTCTGGAAACACGCGGGGCAGAACCAGGCAACACAACCTTCATAAACACAATCATGAAGAACACTTTCAGAGCAAGGTCATCTTTGCTAGGATCCTTGACGAGCACCTTGAGCTTATTCCTCAAATCCTTTGTCTTGATATCTTTGTCCCTGCTAATGTCAAGCTCCGATCTTAACTTCATCAGAGCGTCGTCATATCCGTCCTCTGACGGCCTTGGCGCAGAACGACCACCACGAGGGAAACCAAATAATTGTTGTATACCGTCGCTAGTGATCCGAAGCTTCTTATTAGCCTCACCCATGTCAAGAGTCATTGTATCACAATCTATCCTCGGGTACAAAACTCCCATCAGAGGGCGGGAACTGTTAGACTTCACCTTCCACTTGAAAATAGAACCAAAACCAGATGCATGAACCCTAGCCACATGCCGACTCTCGAGCAATTTAGCGCAATCTTCAACCTCTCTCAATGAACATCGCACAGTTAAGTTCAATTTCCTTTGGTCACCTTCATCCAAGGCATCTTTTCCAGTATTGCCTCCCACCGGCTTAACCGGACTCCTAACGCTAACAGGCTGTAAATGAAAACAAAAAAGCCACACCTTAAAAAATGAATATAGAAAACAAAACAAGCAAATGAATGCAAGTAAAAAGAAGAAAAAAAAGATTGCACAAGGTCAACTATTAAAACAACATCAGTACCACCCCCTCAATTGATGCAAACAATAATAAGCCTCATCTGGCCGCAAATACCAGCCCAAACACAATTAAATCGTTGCAAATACGACTAGTAGGTCACATGCAGTACAAAAACACATACCACTGCAAACAATGAATATAGAAAACAAAACAAGCATATGAATGTTAGTAAAAAAAGAGATTACACAACTTCAACTATTAAAACAACATCAGTACCACCCCTCGATTGATGAAAACAATGACCAGCCTCACCTGGCCAGCATACCAGCACAAACACAAATTAAAATCATTGCAAGTACAACTAGCAAGTCACATGCAGTACAAAACACATACCACTGCAAATTCATCTTCTGAATCAACTTCAATATCATCTTCTTCAGATGCAGCATCTTCAGCTTCAACACGAGCACGCTTCTTCCCACCTTTGTTCACCTTTGCAAGATGAACTTTACGCTTCTTATTTTCTTTCAACAAAGACCGCTCTTGAAGAGGAGAAGAAGAAGGCTTCTTATTTGTCAAACCTCGTGGACTACGACGAACAACGAAGCCACCAAGTTTGCTTGGACCAATTTTCACAGCAACATTATCCGCATCACCTTTGCTACTACCAGGTTGGGAACCAGCTTTCACACGTGGGCTACGCCTATGTGTGCCGTCAACATTTCGATCTGACAACTTCCTCTTCAAAACAGCTTTCTTCACCTTAACTCCATCACGATCAAAAGCTTGCGCCAACCGAGTTTGCATCAAGTTTGTCTTCACAGGCATGTCACTTCCATGAGATCCGGCATGAACAGTTGATAAACCCGTGTCACCACCTTCATTGCCTACACATTTAGGAGCTTGAGCAACATCAACATCACTTTCTGGCACACAGGAAGCCTTTTGACGCCGTTCCAATTCCTTCCTCTTCTGGAATTCATACTTCTTCTTTCTTATCCTTTCATCCTCGAGCTGTAACTGCATAGGAACATCCTCAGCTTGGGTTACAGGCTTAGTGCCATCAACACATTGAGACTGAGTAACAGACAACTGCAAGCTGCCATCACCATCATCAATGTTAAGTGAATACATCCCATCATTAATATCTTTAACAACATCAGCAATGTCCTCTGGAACACCATGGCTGTCATTAACTGCATAAACCAATAACATAACCACGCACATAAAAAAATAAAACACAATTAACATTGCAGACACAAAAATAAATAAAACGCATACCATCAGACACAAACAAAAAGGAACAACTAATGAAACCAAGCATATATATGTATTAAAGGCTGATAAAAAAAGAGCAAATATAAGGGAAACACCAGCAACATTTGCAAGTTCTTCTAGAGGATTTGGTGTCTCAAAAATAACATTCACAAGATCTTGAAAGCGTTCTGATTTCTCAGAATCAGGAGGCACCGGCACTCCAACATCTGCAACAACATCATAATTAGCAAAAAAGCACAAAAACAATCAGTCAGTTCAACTATGTGAACACTACAAGTTCACCCGAATAAAACAAAAATATGAACCCACCACTTGCAGAACAAAACTTCAGAAAACACAACTCTTTCACCACCATACTAGTTCTTCACTGACTACTACAATCTATTCAAATGTGAGGACAGCAGTTCAAAATACACGTGGTGATAAGTACTACAAACTGTCTGCAGGTTGCATCAACTGCCAAAACCATACGCACCATACAATCCAGGACAAAATTAACACATATCAAAATACATACAACTTATAAAGTCGATACGGCAACAACTGTACACCCTAAAAACCAGATCTGTTAAAACATCATACAAAAACAGGGGAAATCACCTCCATTTAATTTGTCCGGACTGGATGATGTACCCATTGAAATCTACAGTCCTAAAATCTGCCGGACCAGATCTGCAAGACACATGAACAAAAATTAGGGATTTGAACTATTTCATAAACGAAGCACGCCATACAAAAAGCAAAACTCTTACCACCTAACACAAAATCTGCCACACAATCCAGTATCACTGCCGCCAAACGCTCGTTCAACAGCAAAGGAACCCTAGCAACTGCAGCCTGGGTCAGCAAAAGAGAGCAACAGATTAAAAATAGAGGGAAAATCTGAACATGAGAGCACGCAAGCAAAGTCAACGGCAGAGCAAAAAAGGAACAAAACAGAGCACCCGGAACTCCACCCCCTGGGGTTGAACCCTCTGGCCGACGCTCCCGTGGTGAAACAGGAGTAGCAACTCCCCCTCCGAGAAAAGAAGAAGAGGGGAACGAAGACGGAACCGATTTGGGGACGGGGGAGGAGCGGAACGGGGAAGATCGGAGGTTAAAAGGTGAGTGGGAGGGTGAAAAGATGAGTGGGAGAAAACGGACGGCTAAAGCCCACAACCGTGGCAAAGCCCACTATATCTGGCCAGTTACAAAAGATAATACAAATAATCAAACACAAAATAAAAAATTAATATAGATCGAGAAAATAAACGGCTAAAGTACATAAATAACTCACAATAGTACATAAAAAATTATCAAAAAGGTACAAATGAAAAAATAATTAATAACAGTGCTGGTTTTTCCCCTAAAAAATAAAGATAAAATAATGGGGGCAAGTCATGTTACGGACTCGCCTCCGCATGCGACGCCACGGCACGCCGCGTCGTCGCCTGCTACGGCTCGTTCCTAGCTCGGCCTCGCCGGGATGGGGGAGGGGGGCCCCGACCACACCTCCCCCACCCCCCCCCCCCCCCGGCTCGGCCTCGCGCTAATGCGGCAGTGCGCTCGTTTGACAAGTGCAGTGCAGTTATTCAGTCCCCCCCCCCCCACCCACGCACCCACACCCCTAAGATAGATAAATGGGGCAAAGTCCATACAAGGAAGATGTGTCAGTACAACTATGCCCCTTGGTACGGTGCGGTGCGGGGGCAAGTCATGTCCCCCCCCCCCCACGCACCCACACCCCTAAGATAGATAATGGGACAAAGTCCATACAAGGAAGATGTGTCAGTACAACTATGCCCCTCGGTACGGTGCGGTGCGGGGGCAAGTCATGTTTCCCCCCCCCCCCACGCACCCACACCCCTAAGATAGATAAATGGGGCAAAGTCCATACAAGGAAGATGTGTCAGTACAACTATGCCCCTCAGTATGGTGCAGTTCGGGGGCAAGTCATGTTCTCCCCCCCCCCCCCCCCGCCACACGCACCCACACCCCTAAGATATATAAATGGGGCAAAGTCCATACAAGGAAGATGTGTCAGTACAACTATGCCCCTCGGTACGGTGCGGTGCGGGGGCAAGTCATGTTTCCCCCCCCCCCCCCACGCACCCACACCCCTAAGATAGATAAATGGGGCAAAGTCCATACAAGGAAGATGTGTCAGTACAACTATGCCCCTCGGTACGGTGCGGTGCGGGGGCAAGTCATGTCCCCCCCCCCCCCACGCACCCACACCCCTAAGATAGATAAATGGGGCAAAGTCCATACAAGGAAGATGTGTCAGTACAACTATGCCCCTCGGTACGGTGCAGTGCGGGGGAAAGTCACGACCCTCAGTACTATATAAAAACAAACAAAAAAGAAAAAGAAAAAGAAAAAAAATTGACAGCCCAAGGACAAAAAAGTACCAGTCCAAGATACTGGTATAGTCTAGTGCTAGATCCCAAAAACAACCAAATATAAAAAAATTGACCGCCCAATGACAAAAAAGTACCAGTCCAAGTTACTTGTGTAGTCAAGTACTAGATAAAAACAAACAAAAAATAAAAAAATTGACCGCCCAAGGACAGGAGCAGGCCCACACACGCATGGGCCTGCCATCCAGGGCCCACGGGTCGACAGAGAGATAGCGAGCGTCGTGTATAACCGCTCTGGTGAGTGTTCATATGAGTTCGACTGGTGAGCGTCGGCTGCGCTTATAAACAGGACCGGAGCCCCCTCGACTAGCAAGGTGGGACTAAACCCAGAGCGCACACGCACGCCGTGCTCCACAGCCGCGCGAGAGAAACTATTCGGGCCGAATACAACGACCCAGGCCGATGGCCCAACAAAGTACTTCGGCCCATAACAAAAATCCAGTAGATTACGCATGACAAAAAATAAAAAATGAAGATAATTTTTTTAAAAAAACCCAGTTAATAAACAAAAATATTGTAAAAAGTTCAAACACATCTTAATGGTAAGAACTAAAACATATATATATATATATATATATATATATATATATATATGAGACTATAAATAAAAATTTCAGGAATGAATTTACAAAAAAAATCAACTACTACAATTCATAGGGTTCAAGTACAAAATAAAAATAAGTACTGTGCAGCGAAGATTAATTTTTTTTTATTTCATGAAATACTAAAACTATCATTGTTCATCTATTAAAAAAGGAAAAAACGTTCTCCAAAATTCATGTAAAAAAGTAAGGAAAAAATATTATACAACAAACAAATTTGATCGGTAATTGACAAATTAAAATAGATCAGTACTATCATTAAAAGGATGTAAGTTCAGCAAAACTCAAATAACAAAAAAGAGGTTCTAAAAAACTCATCAGCGTATAGCACCGTCTGCGAGTTATGAACATGAAAAATATATCAGTCAGAACAAAGGATGCCCATCAGTTCAACTATAGAAATTGTTCCATAACTAATATAACAATGTAAAAAAACAGTTATACTTGAGCAGAACAATAGGAATAACATTACATAACTAGCTCCATACCATTCTGATAATACCATACAATTCAACCATCTCACATGCAAATGTTTTAAAAGAAAAAAATACTGCAACATAATCAACCACACACAAATCTCACAAACCGACGTCATTTGCCACATTTAAACCTACAGCACATAGATTCTGAACGTCAGAGAGTCATCTTCTCTCGAGAACATAACCATAACCACATCACCATCCTCAAATCCAGACTCAGCAACAAACTCCTTCCACCCAGTAGTTAGGTTGATGCAACCATCAAAGTCGATGTGGTAGGCAACATCCATCAACTAATACCCATTCTTGTCTGAAGTCTCCATCTTCAGAACACTGGAACTAGGAGCAACAATCCTGATCCTCGATGACATTTTCTGCAAATGGGCATGGGAGTACAAAACAAAATGAACACCTGACATAACTGAATTTTTACACAGATATTTTGCATAACAAACTAAAATGGAAAAAATCTGAACCAAAACAATAACACAAAACTAACTAGACATGTGAACTGACTAAACTGAAGAAATATACAAATCAATACACCTACAGTAAAAACATCTATTCATAAATAGATCAAGGATTATACCAAAAAATGGTTAAAATACTGTTAAGTAATGAACAAATACACACAGAAATCCCTAGAATTAAAATCTCACAAAACCAAATTAAAGAAATATAGACAAGCTATTCATTAGACAAAACTGCAAATCTAGTCCATGGGATTCAAACAGAAACCATCAAGAAAGTAGGAACCAAAATGAATAGAAACACATACCCATGATTCCTTCAAGTCACCATCCGTCAGGCGACAAACATAGGGTGTACGAAACCCATGGTTGCTATACAGCAAACAAGAAAGTTTCCCACGCCGCTGAGTCTGAGAGAGCTCCAAACCAGACTCGTACACACAGCCGTCAGCTATGCGCGCCATCTTTGCCAGGCATCCGCATGAACAATCCTCCATGGAACACACAAGAACAGAGAAAAAGGCGACGAAGAGAAGAGAGAGGAACCTAGATCTGATTCTGGAAGAAGGAAGAAAAGGGAGGGGGAAGACTTGGCCACACACCACAAATAGATGGATAGCGTTTATAGTCAGGGACACTCGCAGATTATAAAAATAATAAATAGGAAGATGGGCAGCCAGCTGGTAGGAAATAGTTATTACACAAGCCATGCAACATTTGACCGCAAATCAGTACAACTTCAGAAAAACAAGCAGTTCAAAGGTGCACATGTCGAACATATGCAGACAAAACAACACATTCAGAGACAAAAACAAGTTGAATTCATTTAGTCATTCGAACATCTGCTCCCCCACAACAAAAATCTTAAAAACATAATGTTCACTACTTCAGTCATAACGATCAAAGAAACGACGCCATTTTGCCCTGGTGGATGGATGTGGAGCCGTGGCTGCTCTCGCCCTAGCCCAACTAATGATCTGAATATGGTTCCTTCCCCTGCCCTCTGGGAAAAGAAGATCCAATTCATTGGAGTTGCAAGTATCCATCACCTCACGCGCAAGCCGTCTGTTGAACTCTGCCTCCAGTTCCTCCTCGGCAGCACATCGTGCCATCTGCCTGCGTCTGCGCCTCCTCCTCCTCTGCTCCGCTACTGCAGCCCTCACATCTATGGCATCCCCCTCCTCCTTTGTGACCTCTCCCAGCTCAGGATCCATCCCCCCTTTTCTTTGGTTGCAGCTCGTAGAATGAAACTGACAGAGGGCTCGGGCTTTATAATCAAAGTGCAGAGCCATCAGTGCGGCTCCAATGTCAACACACAGTAATAAAACTTTGACACGCAGCAGTCCAACTACACATACGGCAGCAATTCAAATCAACATTGAAAAACACGCAAATTAATTACGCAGTTTGACCAGATTACAAGAAATCGCAGCTTACAGTCAGCCGCCATACACCACCTCCGCCAACGACAAAATAACATGGGAATTCAAGGTAGAAACAACTAAAAAAGTAAAATTAACAACGCAAATCTTTTCATACAATCCTTATATCTCTCCCTGCAACACCAATTCGAAAGTAAAAAGATAGAAAAAGAATAACAGAATTCCATGGCGGGTTCGGAAATGACCAAGAACACCAAAACTTGTAATCATGAATTACAAATGAAAATAATCTCAAAAAACCATAACATACCGATAATTCTCACATCAAAAACGACAAACAAGACATAATTTGAGGCCCGCGAACACCACAGTAAACACTGACGCCAAAAAACACGTCCGCCGCCAAAATGGCCACGCCGTCACCTCCGGTGACTACAAATCGCAAAACACATCCAGATGAGCGCGCGCACGTGCGGAACCCCTTTACATGTCTCCTCTAGCAACGAATGGCCCGCAGCATCGCGCCGGAGAACGGCCGGAAGCTCCATGTTGCATCCCCTGTTTCTGTCCGTCGTGCACGCAGGAACATCAGTTCTTGTTGAAAAACACGTCAGTCCAACCTGTGAACTACGTCAGTACAGAAAGGGTAACAGAATAATATTCTGCTATGCGTAACAGAATAGCCTAGATGTGTGTGTGTGTGTGTGTGTGTGTATCATGTCTTCACAGTAAACTGGCCAAATCGTAAAATTACGGTACATAATCGGGCCGTCAAGCAAATCACTATGTATGATCCGCATCATGGGCCCCGTCATCTTGGTCCATTAACAGGCCTAAATGTAAACTAGCCCACTAGTAGATTCGGGCCTTTAATAGGCCGAGTAAACCGCCGGCCCTATTTTCGCAAGAAAACTCAATGGGCTTTTAGGAGGCTGAAAAGTAGGTTGGGCCTGAAACGTGCCGAACAGCTCACGGGCCGGCAGCAGGACGAAATAGACCCCAGCCCATGATTGTGCCAATCACGTCATGGGCCGTTATCAGGCCAAAATTGTCTTGGTCCTTGTTTGGCCCAATCAGATTATCGGCTGTGAGCCGGCCGGATGCAAACCGGCCCGTAGTTAGGCCCAACTATATGACGGGCTTTTAACATGCCGAAATAAATATAGGGCCGAAATGTTAAACGGGCCTTTAATAGGCCGAAACTAATATCAGGCCGAATTACTAAATGGGCCTTTAGCAAGTGGGCCCAAAAGCATAGTGTCCAGTTGATGGGCCAAATCTGATATGGGCCATAATTTAGCCCAAAGCCTCTTAATGGGCCGGATCTGATCTGGGCCGTAATTTGGCCCAGAACATGGTAGGCTTTTAACGGGCCGGATCTCATATGGGCCTTTATTAGGCCCGGAATGTGGCAAGCTGTTAATGGGACGGCCCACTAGTGTCCTCAAAATCTTGTGGGCCTTTAGCTGGGCCGGCCCATTATGGTCGGCGAAATCTCATGGGCCTTTAGCTGAGTCGGCCCATTATGGTCCGCAAAATCTTGTAGGCCTTTAGCTGGGCCGGCCCATTATGGTCCGCAAAATCTTGTGGGACTTTAGATGGGTCAGACCATTATGATCCGCAAAATCTTGTGGGCCTTTAGCTGGGTCGGCCCATTATGGTCCGCAAAATCTTGTGGGCCTTTAGTTGGGCTGGCCCATTTAATCTTTATGGGCCACTTTTGGGCCGGTCCACGTGTCAACATATCATAGGCGCATCTCGCCCATTGGATGAGTGACACAAGTGCCAACATGGAGCTGACACATGGTTTCATTGGCCAATGCGAATTTTGCACGTGGAAAATCCGCATTGGTCGTGGCTGTTAGTGGGTTATCGGATCCAAAACTGGACCCGATAGCTTAACGGCATCCTGTTACGGTGGATGCCATGTGTCGGTCACCCTTGACGAAAGCACTTGTATGATGCGGGATTTATCGTCATGGAAGTGGACACTTCTATGATGATAATTTTGGTAATGTCATGGAACACTTCTACGACAGCACAGGTATGACTATCTTGATTCTGTCATAAAATCGTCATGGATGTACATGCATGACAGAAAACGTGACCTACTGTGACAAGCACGTATCATCACGAAAGTGTGTTTTTTTTGTAGTGCACCCCCCCCCCCCCCCACACACACACACAAGTCGTTCTCTCCCTCGGACATGAACACACGAGCACATTAACACCCTCCTCTCTTCTAAAGTCAGGACCCCAATATAGGTCCCTATCACTTTGTCTCTCGGGCATGCACACATCTCTTCCCCCACTCTCTAGGTCTCCCGGCATCTCTCTTTCCCAAGCACACGCACTATATAGAGTGTATCTTTCCCATACAGACAAAATGTCGCCCCCAAACGTCTATCTCCCTAGTTATGTGGTTCTCGCACACTCACCTCACACACCACCCCCACTGCAAACAAGCACATTTTGTCTCCTTGTGCACCACTCTCCTCTTTCTATCTCTCCCACATGCGGACCCGTCCCAACTCCTTCCCTATATACATATATGTCGTGACTCTTTCCATAGCTCCCTAATGTATCATCGTTCTAAATGTCACACATTTTTCTCTACACCATCTATTCTAGATCTCTCATGAAGTCCCTATCACACACATGATGACTCGCTTCCCTTGCGACTCCGTACATAGGCCACTTTCGAACAACATCAACATATTGTCTCCCTATCTATACGCCACTTCTGCACACAAATGACCCCTCTCTCCCCCCCCCCCTCTCTTCCTCTCTCTCTCCCTCGCTAGCTCTCTCTCACGCGCGCTCTCACACCCCTCTCCCACACACACTCGATGTCTCTTCCAAATATTCTGCTCCCCGCCCACACCCATGCTATCACGCTAGTACACATGCCTTTGTCTCTCTTTGACACACATGTCACACCATTCCCCCTTCCCTATACTAGGTTTACATCATTAGTGGTCTCTCTTCTCCACATACACACACTCCCTCACACACACAAGCGCACACAAACACACACAGACACGCACAAACACGCATCTATCTGGATCCTTCTTTTAAGACACACACCCTTGCATATTCTCTCCAGCTCTGATCTAGGTATGTATACCCCCCCCCCCTCTCTAGCTCTGATGCACAACAAAATTCTCCATCTCTCTAACTCACACATCTCTCCCCATGTCCGCATGTGTATCTCACACACTCACTCTCTAATTATGTCTATGTGTATCCAGGTTACACAACACAAAGCCCCATGCACATCTCTATCTCTCTCTATCCTCCACACACAAAGACACAATAAATCTCTTATCATTGCCTTAGTCTCTACACATATCACACATGCACGTTGTATCTCTCTCACACACATGCTCAACAAAGGTTTTCCCATGAATAACTTACTGTCTATTCATCAACAGTCGTGGCAGTATGGCGAACACGAGACATGAAAAAGAAAAATATCTACACGTGTGTAGACCACCTAGTATGACTACTGGGACTAGAGCAAGCTGAAAGCGCGCCGCCGTCACCCCCTCCTTATCGGCGACGGGAAAACCTTTGTTTTACACAGTCGAGAAGTCATCGTGCTAAGGCCCCACATGTTGAGCCGTTGAATAGAATGTAGATCCAAGTCTATGGAAACAAGTATCAATAATACGTTTGTATCTCCATACTTATATCTTTTCTCTTATAAAAAAACTGAGTTGATGATGATGGTACGCCTGCCATCTTGCAATATAGACCGTCTGATCTACATCTGACAGATAGAAATTAAACTAAAAGATACCCACACCTCTCTCCACATTTGCATACAAGGCCTTCCCTCGTTCATCCTTATCTCCAACAACCTCATTGTTGAGCAATTAAAAAAGGAAGCCTCTGGAACAAACTGGCATGGTGGTCGCTATCGGCGTCGTCCATCCCCATGCCTCCACTCAGTCCGACCACCAATCACCACCACGCCCCACTCCTCCTCACCTTACCTCTCCTCTTTCTCGAGATATCATTAGTTTTTACATATGGGATTACTCCCGCATGGGTTAATCACAACATGTGTTTTACAAAAAAGATGCATATTGATGTTCCGTGCAATGCACGGACATTTTGCTAGTACTCCTATAGAAGACTGAGTTGGTGATGATGGTGTGTCTACCATCCGTCATTTCTGACCATTAGATCCACATCTAACGACTGTGAGGTAAGTTGTTGCCTTTTCTCAACAACATCCCACTTCTCTATCAATTTGCAAAAAAAACCTTAATTAGTATCTTAAAACCAACCACATCCCTCTCTCACCTCACCAAAATAGCCCAAGGAATATATTCTGATTGAAACATAATATATCTCTAGTGATATATGTATATCAAAATTAGAGTGATTTCTATCAAGTTTGTGAATAACTATTATTCTAATTATGATCCATTGCAACGCACGTGAACATTGCTAGTATTTCCAACCATGCAAAAAAAATGCTAGTATTTCCATAGTTTCGAGTTTTCCATCAAGATATTAGTCACCCATGGTTGATATTTAGTTTGAATTACGTACACATAGGCACTATGTAACTAGTTGAAAGGATCAATATGGTTGACTAGAGGGGGGGTAAATAGGCAACTAACAATTTTTAACCTTTTCTTTACCAAATTAAACTTTGCAACAAAATAGGTTGTCTAGATGTGCAACTAGGTGAGCAACCTATATGATGTAATAACAACTAGTACACAAGCAAGCAAGGGATGTAACAACAAGTAAGCTTGCAAGAGTAAAGGCACGAAATAACCAAGAGTGGAGCCGGTGGAGACGAGGATGTGTTACCGGAGTTCCTTCCTTTTAAGGGGAAGTACGTCTCTGTTAGAGCAGTGTGGAGGCACAATGCTCCCCAAGAAGCCACTAGGGCCACCGTATTCTCCTCACGCCCTCACACAATGCGAGATGCCGTGATTCCACTATTGGTGCCCTTGAAGGCGGCGACCGAACCTTTACACGCAAGGTTGGGGCTATCTCCACAACAATCGGAGGCTCCCAACAACAACAACAACAACACGAAGCTTCACCACAATGGAGTATGGCATCGAGGTGACCTCAACCGTCTAGGGTGCTCAACACCCAAGAGTAACAAGATCCGCAAGGGATAAGTGGGGGGAATCAAATTTCTCTTGGTGGAAGTGTAGATCTGGGCCTTCTCAATCAATCCCGAGTAAATCAACAAGTTTGATTGGCTAGGGAGAGAGATCGGGTGAAAATGGAGCTTTGAGCAATAATGGAGCTTTGGGGGAAAGAGGTAGGTCAACTAGGAGGAAGAAGACGCCTTTATATAGTGTGGGAACACATCCAACTGATACCTCACTGTGCAGCCCCGCACAGAGTGGTACTACCGCTGGGGCATGGCGGTACTACCGCTGAGAGCGGTACTACCGCTCCCTGCCCAGCGGTACTACCGTGCTGGAGAGGAAGCCAGGCCACTGGCCCCAAAGCGGTACTACCGTGGGAGTAGGAGCGGTACTACCGCTTGCAGCGGTACTACCGCTTCTACTACCGCTTTTAGTGCTGCAAAACCCGACACGAGAAAACACTGTCTTGAATTGAGGCGGCAGTAGCGCGGTACTGCTGCGGTACTACGGCCGAAGCCCGCGAGCGGTACTACCGCTGGAGGGCTTCGGAGGTACTACCGCTGGAGATCGCGGTACTACCGCTGGCACAGTGTGAAGCAGGTATGGAAGAGAAGTTGCGGCTCCAGAGTTGCGAAAGGAAGACGACGGGTGTGATAAGGATGTGTACGTGTTGATTCCACCCTAGTCTTACCAAAGAGGATCCCCTCTTAATAGTACGGTGACTCCTACGAGACTAGTCCACCAACAACGAAACGAAGGAGCTACACCGTCTTGACTAAAACACCGAGGGGAGAAAATTGTCTCGTGCCAATGGATGATTCTCTGCAAGAACTTAACGCACACGATTAGTCCGCAAAAGCATTGTCATCAATCACCAAAACCACTAGGGGATAAATATGCCCTTACACTAGTCATGCTTATTGGCTTCCAAAGCTTAACTTTCACTCCTACTTACAGTATGTAGAGTATTTAACAAAGCTACCACTTTCAACCAGCCCTAGGAAGAAACTATTGTACAAAAATAGCAAAAACATACCCAAAATTTCTTCATCCAAGCCAAAAAACTACTACCTAGTGCTGATTAGGCTCATTTAAACCCGTTTATGACAGGGTTGGCCCGCACGTCCGTGCTGACGAGGCATCTTAAACCAACACATTTTATTTGACCGTTGACACGAGGGACCCACATCTGACCTTTTATCATGTTCTTCCTCCTCCAATCATTATTTTTCCTGAACATTACTTCAAACAGTACTGATGCGTGTTCGTCGGTGGCGCCGGTGATGAGCGAGTTGGCCGCCGCTCCGTCGGACGGGCCGGATGCCGCGCTGGCCTCCGCACGGGTTGGTTGGCTGGCCCGGGCGTGACTTACACACGAGCAAGCCGCCGCGCTGGCCTTTGCTCGAGCCAGATGGCCGGCCTTAGCGCGGCGCGTGCGAGCAAGCCGCCACACCGCCGTGCCAACCTAGCTAGCAAACCTTGCAGACAAGCAGCTGGATGCATCCAGTAGGGTGTGTGCTATCTTGGCTAGCTATTGGCCGCGAGCGCCGGACAGAGCTGGCATCCGGGCTGCCGCAAGATGGGCTCCGCACTAGCGGCAGTTTTGACCTCGCCTTCTTCCCGCGGCGGTAGCTGCGTCCCATGGCCGAGGATGACTAGGTGGACGGGCCGGAGGTAGGAGGTCACTTGGGGGTTTTTGTCCAGACTGACATGTAGGTCCCGCAAGCCATAACGCCTAACTTGTCGGTCGAATAGAAGGCATTGACTTAAGGGGCGACATGGGTTGAAACATGCCTATAACGGCACTTTGTAGAGTAGTCGTTTCTTGGTAGGGCTGGTTGGTAAGTGGTAGTAGTTTCTTGGCATTATTAGTGGTTTCTTGTAAGGAACAATGTACTAGCAACAAAAGGAGATTCTAGGTTGCATTGTACTCCAACAAGTACTACTAGTGGTCGCTGGAGTGTAAAGCTCATTTTGTGGGTTCGATCCCGGCCGAACGCAGGGCGGCCTTTTTTTTAAATAGTAACCTCGCTGCGAGCCAATATTGTACACTAGTAGTTTGACTTTTGAAGTCAAACGAACGTGTCACACCACAATCTGGGTGCACTGGATAGCCCAGCCGCGTGAACGGGTTTTCCCTCCCATCATCTCGTGGCTAGTGTACTGAGTAGTACTCCTATATATCAATTCACACCATGCAAACTTTCTCGCCTACGTGCTCACCCTAGCCGCACCTCGCTTGCAGCTTCCTCATCAGCTAGCATATTTAAACTAGTGCCTCCCAATTAAGTCTGAGGAGTCGGAAAAGCCTGGTGCGGCATTGGCAATATAGCTTTGTACGTAAAGTGCTAGTACTCTACTACTCTGTAGCTTGTGGCATTGCACGCATGGACTTCACTCCATTATCGGCTCTATAAAACAAATTACTCTTGACGTGAATTTTTTTTGTTTTAAAACGGAGGCAAAAGCTTTGCCTCATCTCATTCATAAAGAAGGAACTACTAACAAAGTTCGATAAGATCCATTACACCTCCACAAATGGAAGCGAAAAGCCTAGTCTCGTTGTATCAAAGAACTCAAATGTTCTGCCCCCGCAGTAACCATCGCTGATAAACAGGCTGCTAGTGTGTGCGTGAGAGGAGCGGTTGAGTAGGCTAGATACGCGCTTGAATAGAGCACGGAGAGTACCCACTACACAGGTGTACTTTCCCTGCATTGATAGTACAGCGATGGTTCTAGAGAACAGTAGTATCCTCCACTTGCGACTGTAGCTCCTTGGCCTTGAGATTCAAGAGTTCAAAACCGGTGCACTATAGAAGTACAGTACATCGCACTACTAGTTGAGAAAGTAGTACTACTACTACTACTACAGTACGAGTATGTAGTCAATAATAGCCTCACCATCACGGGGCATGAGGTACTACCACTATGCGTGCCCGCATAATTTCCTTAGCGAAGGGATAAGGCCCTACAGTTACTACACTCTTATCTCCTCCTCGTCAGTTCCCCTCCCCCCGAAGAAAAGGCAGTTCGTTGCTGCTCCCATGGATTCGCCAAGCGGTTCTCCTCCTCGTCGGGGCTGGGAGACCTTGGACGACGATCCTCTGGGAGAAATTGCACGCCACTCCGACGTCCTCACCGCCGCAAGAATCGGTGCTTCCTGCACCAACTTTTTTAAGACGGTGCTTAACCAGGCTTGGGAAAAGGCCATGCTTGTTGGTCTTCCATGCATCCTCGAGGAGAAGGTTATTCTATGGGACAATCCTTCGAACAGTCCACCGCTCCCTGGCCATGGTTGCACGTTGACTCCGCTAGAGTTGCCTACGTTGAGAGGTAGTCGGATTTTGTCCGATGAGCAGGTCAGTCATGGAGTTTGATCATGTAGTACTTAGTTATTCCATCTTGTAATTTCTTCGCTGCCCATCGTCTTATATATAGGTCTGGGTTGGTGCCAACGAAGATTGGCTTGCATACCTCTGGCCGGATAGCACCATCATTTTGCACAACATCCACAGCAGTGCAGCTATTCCTGTAGACCCCTCCTCCACCATTGGGATCGGCCTTCCGGACTAGCTCGGCTTGAATGCATATGATGATGCCTACATGAGATTGATGAAGATAGTAATTGCAGACCCTCTGACAAAGCAATGCGGCTACGATGATTACTATCTCATCGCGGTGTTTGACATAAGGATTTCCATCAATATAAGAGGCAGTAACAGCAGAGGTTGACACATGTTGGCCGTGGCAGATTTGTACCCCTACATGTTTGAAGACGCCGTGCACCATGTGGGCCGCATCTTTGCAGTGACAAGCCAGGGGACTTGTTTCATCTAGTTGCCATCCTACGGTACGGGAGATTACAAACGAAATGCACAAACCATCATTTGCATCCCTAGCGGTACTCCATTTTTTTGCAGGGACCAGCCATCCCCCGATCAAAATAAGATCGCCGATCCTAGATGTGCATTTGCATCCGCAATTTTGTCTAACCTAGAACCTTGTAGCTGACTTTGGCATATTGGGATCAACTATCTTAGCAGTCGTTACCCATGGTACCACTGATGTGCAACATGGTCACACAATCTATCATGATCGGACCGTCACCATCTACCTAGGTATTCATTTTCTCATTGTTGTGTGTTAGAGTAGTAGAGTAGTAATTGTAAGTTATTTTCTTTTCTTGACTGGGACATGTTTACTGTACTAGTAGTAAAATTTAGTATTATATTTTTTAACCCCCTCGCCTTCTCTTTCATTGTTGTACTACTTACTAGTACTAGTAGGAGTACTTTTTACCTTGGAGGACGCATATAGCTAGCTAGGCCCTTGAAGACTTGAACCCACTAGCTCCCACAATTTTTGTTTTTCCATGTCTTACTATCTCATACATGTAGCCAAGATTGCCTATATGTAATAAGCCGATTATTTTACTTCCTCTAAACCGGAGTAGTACTATTTGTTGCATAGTACGACTGACAGCCATATTTGAGCACAAAATTATTATGCATGGACCTTGACTATGTACGTCACCATGTGTCTAGATCTGATATGTCGTGTGTACCAGACGAATGGCGTCGAGTTCAACCCCCGTGGTGCTACATGGGTGCTGAGGAACACTCTTGGAGAGTGCTCACTTTTCATTGGGGACAACTACCCCATTGCGAACCGGATGCCACCTTCCGTGCACGACACTGAAGGCCTACCGTTCATGAAGCATGGTTGTGTCTTCAGTGCGCACCGCCAGATGAGTGACATGCTAGGAAACGCTATCCCTGATTTATGCCGCTTCAGCTTGGATGGGTCTCCATTCTGTGGAACTGGAGTAGAAAGCTGTGACAATGATTCTCGTTGCCCACCACTATGGATTGTGCCATCCATGAAGAACACATTGGACTGGAACCTGGAGGAGGACATGGAGCCCATCTGTAACGTGTAAGTGGAGTATGGTAAATTGTGAATGGTAGCGTTGTGAATATATGTAGACTAGCCATGCACAAATTTATCACATGAAGTGGAGATGAACTTGTTTGGCGTACTGGCATTTGTCCTTTAGAATTTATTACTAGTAAATGTGTTATGTGTACGTGCAACTTGTGTGGTTGTTGCACGGGCTCCAGCACGCTCTTTGAGAAAAAAGGTGGCACAACTTTGGATATAGGTGCATGCTACCTCTTGAGCACTGCGTTGGATTTCCCCGAAGAGGAGAGGATGATGCAGCAAAGTAGCGTAAGTATTTCCCTTAGTTTTTTAGAACCAAGGTATCAATCTAGCAGGAGACCACGCACAAGTCCCTCGTACCTACACAAAACGATAGCAACTCGCAACCAACGCTTAGGGGTTGTCAATCCCTTCACGGTCTCTTACGAGAGTGAGATCTGATAGAGATAATATTTTTGGTATTTTTGATAGATAGATGCAAAGTAAAAATTAAAAGGCAAAGTAAAAAAACAAAGCAAGTAAATAAAGTGATAGAGATTGATATGATGAGAATAAACCCGGGGGCCATAGGTTTCACTAGTGGCTTCTCTCGAGAGCATAAGTATTCTATGGTGGGTGAACAAATTACTGTTGAGCAATTGACAGAATTGAGCATAGTTATGAGTATATCTAGGCAATGATCATGTGTATAGGCATCACGTCTGAGACAAGTAGATCGAAACGATTCTGCATCTACTACTATTACTCCACTCATCGACCGCTATCCAGCATGCATCTAGAGTATTAAGTTAAAAACAGAGTAACACCTTAAGCAAGATGACATGATGTAGAGGGATAAATTCATGCAATATGATAAAAAAACCATCTTGTTATCCTCGATGGCAACAATACAATACGTGCCTTGCAACTCTTTCTGTCACTGAGTAAGGACACCGCAAGATTAAACCCAAAGCTAAGCACTTCTCCCAGTACAAGAACTGCCAATCTAGTTGGCCAAACCAAAAAGGATAATTCGAAGAGACTTGCAAAGATAACTCAATCATACATAAAAGAATTCAGAGAAGAATCAAATATTTTCCATAGATAATACTGGATTATAAACCCACAATTCATCGATCTCAACAAACACACGGCAAAAAGAAGATTACATCGAATAGATCTCCATGAGAGAGGGGGAAAACATTGTATTGAGATCCAAAAAGAGAGAAGAAGCCATCTAGCTACTAGCTATGGACCCGAAGGTCTGAAGTAAACTACTCACACTTCATTAGAGGGGCTATGGTGATGATGTAGAAGCCCTCCGTGGTGGATGCCCCCTTCGGCGGAGCTCCGGAACAGGCCCCAAGATGGGATCTCGTGGATACAGAAGGTTGCGGCGGTGGAATTAGGTTTTTGTCTCCTGTTCTGATCGTACGGGGATACGCAGGTATATATAGGAGGAAGGAGTACGTCGGTGGAGCGTCAGGGGCCCACGAGGTAGGGGCGCGCCCAGGGGGCGCCGTCCACCCTCGTGACCGCCTCTGGCACTTCTTGGAGTAGGGTCCAAGTCTCCTGGATCACGTTCGGTTGGAAAATCACGTTCCCGAAGGTTTCATTCCGTTTGGACTCCGTTTGATATTCCGTTTCTTCGAAACACTGAAATAGGCAAAAAAACAGCAATTCTGGGTTGGGCCTCTGGTTAATAGGTTAGTCCCAAAAGTAATATAAAAGTGGAAAATAAAGCCCAATATAGTCCAAAATAGTAGATAAAGTAGCATGGAGTAATCAAAAATTATAGATACGTTGGAGACGTATCAGTGTGTGGCGGCATCATACAGTAGCATCGTTCGCTATAGCTATAGTACTCCTACTAGGATGACAGCTACTATAAAACCTTGCGCTTGGCTCTTTGCCTCTTTGGGAGGTTCAATAGTTTGTACTCGTGTGAACCTTGCACTTGGCTCTTCGCCTCTTCAGAAGGTCCAACAATGATGATACTACAGTACAATATGCTTCTGGCAATCTGACATCGAATGAACTATTGCACATCTACTGCGAGGGCGAGGGGGAGGGAGAGGGAGAGGGAAAGGGCACTGTAGTCAAAACCCTCTCCTCGTCCTGTGAGCCACCGCGCGCGTGGGCGAGGGAGAGGGCGTAGGCATACGTAGTAAGCAAGCTTCTCCTTGTCCTGTGAGCCACCGTGCGTGGGCGAGGGAGAGGGCATAGTAAGCAAGCTTCTCCTCGCTCAGCGAGTTGACAAGACACATCAAAGCAATTACTGGTCCATAATGCATCCTTTCCGGTTAATATGGCTTAATTTGAAATGAGAAAAATATACTGGCAGTGAACGTATGTAACAATACGCTCATTACTGTCACTATATAGTTTTGTGGTGATTATACGATCACTAGCTCATCGTAGAGCACCGTATTGCACCCTACTGACCGGCCACATAGTAGATGTGGCACTTTTTTGACTGGTTAAATTGACACCTGGTTTTTGGGTCCCACCTGTCAGTTGGCGGAGCAAAGAAATCAGTTAAACAATACTTTACGCAGGCGCGACAGGAGTCCAACCCTTGCGCGTGAACCACCCTGGTTGTGTATGTGAGTGCATGCACGTGTCCTCCCTCGATGTTCCAACAAAGAATGTACATCTACACTTCCAATGCATTTAGCCTTTAATATAATCGATATTGATTGACTAATGCACCAACTTGTGCTCTAGATATAGGCTACATGTCTATCCTTAATTATAGCATGCAACAACCTTTGTTTAATCTTCTTCTCTCAATGGTCGCATGCACACATAAGTCTGCTATTTTGGGGCGTTAATTATCCCATGAAGTTCCGGTTCCTATTGGTCAATGTGTAAATCTCTATATGTATAGTCTTTCACGGACGGAGGGAGTAGGTTGAGCACTTGAGCGTGAGTGTGTGTGTTGCGTCGTGTGTTGTATGCCGCATGGATGTGTGAGTGTTGTGTGTGTGCATGTGTACGTGTGAGTGTTGCATGTTGCATGCATGCATGAGGCTTTTACTCCCTCCCATTGACATGTTCATATTTCAAGCTTCATTAAACCGTTGGATGCAAGAATTAAGAGAAAACTCACCAATGCTTGTAAAAGTTCTCATCATTTGTTCCTCACGCATGCATTCCAATTAATACGTTCGGAAACATAATTTTCTTGAGAAAAACGAGCCCATTATTGAGTACTTTCAGAAAAAAATTCTTCGGGCGCTCATCATTTACTACTACCTTGGTTGATGATTTTTTATTGACCTGTATATAAACCTCCGTCCTGGTTAATGGCCACCTTCATACTTCGTGTAAAATTTTGATCGTAAATTTAACTAACAAAGTCTCAATGCATGTCATAAAAAACTATACTATTAAAAACTCTGTTCAGATACGAATCCAGTGATATGATTTTTGGTGAAATGCATTAGCATTTTATTAGTTAAATAGATGGTAAAAGTTTGACACAAAATACTACTAGTACTCCTACATTATTGGCGTCGGGTGCCTTGGCTAATGTTTCATCTTGTTGGATAGGATGAAAGTACATGCATAGGGATACTGTAGATAGGAAGTCTTGGCGATCCATTATTCCCCATCTCAGTCAGAGAGAACTATTCAACTAGCCTTCACAGTGAAGTGACAATACACGCTGCAGCAGATGGGACACTTTATTAATAAGCTGAACTAGCGTGTTGGTGTTACTAAATCACCCTTACCTAGTACCGCCATCATGTTTGCCAGTGGAGCACGCTTCCGCAAACACGCCTACACACCTCTCTCTTCCATTAACTGACATATGGGCCCTCTTGAGGTAGACCCACATGTCATCGGCTTAACTATTTACACTCTGAAGGACGATATATCCTGGTAGTAGTACTAGTAGAGTTGAGATTTAATGCACTTTCTTCCTCGTCTTTCCCTCTTCTTCCTCCTCTCTCCCCCATTGTCGGCCGCACACCATTTCCCCCCGCTCACTGCTCGCCCGCCCGCGCCATCTTCCTTGGTAGCTCGCGCGTACCATATCCCCCTGCTCACTGCTCTGCCACACACGCCATCTTCTTCGCTCGCCCGCCCGAATCCACTTCCCGGCTAGCTCGCAAGCACCGAAAACCCCAATCACTCAGCGCCCTAAAACCCTATGGCAGAACTGACTGACATGCAGAGCCGCGATGGGAATTCCCTCCCTAATGTTCTCTTGGAGCAGATCTGTAATCGTATGGACCTGCTCAGCACCGTCCGTCTGGCCGCATGCTTAGTGTCTTTGCACCGTCTACTCGTCTGCAACCGGCCGACCCTTTTCAAGACACCCTGCTTGTTGATGCCCAATCCTCGCAGGTGGCCCTGGTACCGACTTGATGATCCTACGGAGGTTGTCGTGGTGCCCCTCGACATGCTACCACTACTCGTCCACCTGTCCTTCATGCGCGGCCACTACTGGGTGGGCATGAAGGCCAACTGGATCATCCTCATCCACCAATCTGGTAGTCCATGGCGTCATGTGGATATCAACACCCAGCGAGCGATCACCCTTCCATCGTTGGACACCACCACCATCGAGCCTCGTGGCCCGCCGGACACTCCTGCCTACTAAGCACGAGACGCGTCGAGCTTTTGGTGCGACCTCCGTTTGCTGAAGGTTGTAATCTGCAAAGTGCCCACACCATCAGAAGACTACATGGATTACAAGCCCATTGCCTTGTCGACATGGGATTAGTCTATCTAGAATCCGGTTGCCATACATGGTTATGGCTCATCATCAATCATGTTCAGCCTCCATTTTTGTCTGATGATATAGTGCACGATGGCATTGTTTACGCGGTCGATGCACAAATTGGCTGCCTATACTGGTGGAATCTATCGTTGTGTAATTTTTCTATCTCATCTCATTTTTAACTTTGAATACGACTACCTGTTGATTGTTACAAATTTAGAATAGATAGTATGTCTATAACCATAGCATTGCTATATGTTCCTCTCATTTCCTAGATTTTTATGACCACACATGTTATTGTTAGAGTTGATATGAGAACAATTGGCATCTAATGATTGTTAGAATAGATATTATGAGTATAACCTCTTGATTGCTACATGTTACTCTCACTTCCAAGATTTTTATAACCACGCATGTTATTGTTTAGAGTTGATATGAGAACAGTAGTAAGTGCTATGGTAGAATATGAGTAGGCCCTATCATAGCTGTTTTCCTCTCATTGTTACATGATGTTTGAACCATGACATATTGCTAGAATATGATAGCCATGGGTTTGCAATTCTCTGTCTATGATATGTGTCACTGTTATAATAATCTTAATTCCACACATACTCCAAACATGATTATATATTCTTGTCCTTTTGGTCTCCAATTTGATTTGTTGTAGCAGATGCAAATGCGCTGGCTTTCGTGATTTCAGGACCTGGGATCATACCAGTCAATGGGTGGTGGTTTATCGCTCATTCAACCGACGGCGGTCATTTGATGCTCATTCGCACGTACCAAATTGACCAAACCATTTCATCAAACCACATGTAGTACAATGCCTGGGGCGTTCATGACTGTGATGACTATGGTTGCTTCATGTTCGAGAAAGATCCCAGCTCTGTTGGACCAGGCGTATTCAACTGGAGGCGGGTTTACAGCCTCGACAACCAATCTATGTTCCTCGGGCTCAATTATCCGATCATCCAACCAATCATCGATCATATCACCGGAGATGATTACCGTGCTATGCAACTTCCATTCGCCAGGGGGAACTATGTTTATGCATCGTACCATGGGTTTCATGAATCACCATATCCAGAGATTCATCGACGCAGCTTGTTGCCAGATAATCTTCAGTGTGTGAAAGACATCAAGCTTCGATGCGATGAATGGCTTTTACAAACCCGACATGCGGTAATGTAGTTCATGCCAACAACAAATATGCACAACTTGATTTGTACTGATATCTAGACTGAGCCATGTATCCTGCTGTTGTAGCATGACCCTCTTCGTTGGATATTATGTATTGTTGTTAGTTTGAAAGATAGATACCTTTCTGGGATCAAGTGCATCCTAACTCACCTGCGTAGGATGTACTGATAATGATGATGGAGATGTTGTGCAGAAGCCATATATATATATACATATATACATATATACTAGTCCTCTATACCGTATATTGTGCTACTCGTACTACTACCTCCCTCCTGTGTTATTGGTCCCCTTCGTAATTTGTGTCAAATTTTGACCATAAATTTAACTAACTAAATAATAATGCATGTCACAAACAATGATATCGTTTGATTCGTATTTGAACATAGTTTCCAATGGTATAATTTTCGGTGACATGCATTGACATTTTGTTAGTTAGACCTATGGTCAAAATGTGACACACTAAATACGACTAGTAAGTAGTACAATAGTAATATTAGTATACGTCGATTAAATTATTCATCATGTCCTCACATTGAATTGATGTGACAATATGCTGCGCGTGAGGTGACACAAGAGTCCTGGCGGCGTGTTCGGGTATTGTGAACTTCAGATTTGGAGTACCACTTATCTGTCGAAATCTTTCATCATTCACTTAAAATAGTCGATTGATCATACATTGAGTACCATATAACTGGAGTTAACCGATGCAAGTCCAAGAAGGATTGGTCGGTGCTGCCGGCTGGCGTCAAGTTCGATCCCATGGATCAGGAGCTAATTGAGCACCTTGAGGACAAAGTGAGTGCTGAAAGCGCGAGATCTCACTCTCTCATCGATTTGTTCATACCAACCATCGACAGCGAGCACGGCATATGCTACACCCATCTTGAGAAACATCCAGGTGACACACCGATCGACCGTCTACTTGCACGAACATATTCCTTTGTTTATAGCTTTATTTTTCTTTTTAGATGCAGACCTAGTGAAGCAATTACAATTTGACAGTGAATACAAAGTGAAACAAGTGACTGCAACATGCCAAAGATGTTATGAAAATGCCAACTACGTACACTAAAACTTGTATTGGACAATACTGCAGGTATCACACTGAGTGGCCTAAACAAGCATTTCTTCCAGCGCAACTCCAGGGCGTTCAAAAGGGGCACGTGGACGCGTTGCAAGATACAGTCGGAGTGCGGCATGCACGCGATGTGGCACAAGACTGGCAAACCTTATCGGTGATGGTCAACGGCCGGCAGACGGGTAACAAAAAGGTTCTGGTGCTGCACACCAACAAGAATTTTGACCAGCAGAGGACCAACTGGGTGATGCACCAGTACTACCTCGGGAACCTGGAGCAAGAGAAGGAGCGGGAGCTGGTCCTCTGCAAGATTTTCTACCAAACAAACACTAGGGCCAGGACTAAAAAGATTATAAGTTAGCTTGGTATTGGTACTTGTACTACCTGGTCGTCTGCAAGTTGGTATTGTTGTTAATGATCTTTTGGTATGAACTTGACATTTGCTTCCAACCATCATGTCGAGGGTCGATGTGGATATAAAGCAGAATCATTTGTTTTGAAACGAATTTTCAGGCACCTGATTTTTATTTGATGGGTAGCATAAGCACCTGGCATTCAGATTCTCAGTTCTCCAGATTTTTTACATCTTCGAAGTACGTAGGGGATCCATCCGGTTTCACAGGCTGATAGTTGGATGTAGCACGTCGGAACTGGGCTGTGACATGCCAAGCCTAGCTGCAAATTGTTAAAAGAGAGGAGCGATAGATTTGGGCCTTCCAGAACAGTTAAGTGTTGTGACCTCTGATACGTCTCCAACGTATCTATAATTTTTGATTGTTCCATGCTATTATATTGCCTGTTTTGGATGTTTATGGGTTTTAATTTACACTTTTATATCATTTTTGGGACTAACCTACTAACCGGAGGCCCAGCCTGAATTGCTGTTTTTTTTGCCTATTTCAGTGTTTCGGAGAAAATGAATATCAAACGGAGTCCAGACGGAATGAAACCTTCGGGAGCGATCTTTTTGGAACAAACGCAATCCAGGAGACTTAGAGTGGACGTCAAGAAGTAGTTGAGGCAGCCACGAGGGTGCAAGGCGCGCCCTAGGGGGGTGGGTCCGCCCCCACCCTTGTGGGCCCCTAGTGGCTCCCCTGACCGACTTCCTTCGCCTATATATATATCTACGTACACCGAAAACATCCAGGAGCACCACGAAACCCTATTTCCACTGCCTCAACCTTATGTATCCACGGGATCCCATCTTGGGGCCTTTTCCAGCGCTCCGCCGGAGGGGGAATCGATCACGAAGGGCTTCTACATCATCGCCAAGGCCTCTCCAATGAGTTGTGAGTAGTTTACCACAGACCTTCGGGTCCATAGTTATTAGCTAGATGGCTTCTTCTCTCTCTTTGAATCTCAATACAAAGTTCTCCTCGATCTTCTTGGAGATCTATTCGATGTAACTCTCTTTGCGGTGTGTTTGTTGAGATCCAATGAATTGTGGGTTTATGATCAAGTTTATCTATGAGAAATATTTGAATCTCCTCTGAATTATTTTATGTATGATTGGTTATCTTTGCAAGTCTCTTCGAATTATCAGTTTGGTTTGGCCTACTAGATTGATCTTTCTTGCAATGGGAGAAGTGCTTAGCTTTGGGTTCAATCTTGCAGTGTCCTTTCCCAGTGACAGCAGGAGCTGCAAGGCATGTATTGTATTGTTGCCATCGAGGATAAAAAGATGGGGTTTATATCATATTGCTTGAGTTTATCCCTCTACATCATGTCATCTTGCCTAATGCGTAACTCTGTTCTTATGAACTTAATACTCTAGATGCATGCTGGATAGTGGTCGATGTGTGGAGCAATAGTAGTAGATGCAGAATCGTTTCGGTCTACTTGTCGTGGACGTGATGCCTAATACATGATCATGCCTAGATATTCTCATAACTATGCACTTTTCTATCAATTGCTCGACAGTAATTTGTTCACCCACCGTAATACTTATGCTATCTTGAGAGAAGCCACTAGTGAAACCTATGGCCCCGAGGTCTATTTTCCATCATATAAGTTTCCAATCTACTTTATTTTGCAATCTTTACTTTCCAATCTATATCATAAAATACCAAAAATATTTATATTATCTTATTATCTCTATCAGATCTCACTTTCGCAAGTGGCCGTGAAGGGATTGACAACCCCTTTATCGCGTTGGTTGCGAGGTTCTTGTATTTTTGTGTAGGTATGAGGGACTTGCATGGAGCTTCCTACTGGATTGATACCTTGGTTCTCAAAAACTGAGGGAAATAATTACGCTACTTTGCTACATCACCCTTTCCTCTTCAAGGGAAAACCAACACAGCGCTCAAGAGGTAGCAAGAAGGATTTTCGGCGCCGTTGCCGGGGAAGTCTTCGCTCAAGTCAAGACATACCAAGTACCCATCACAAACTCATCTCCCTCGCATTACATTATTTGCCATTTGCCTCAAGTTTTCCTCTCCCCCACTTATTCGCCCTCTCTTTTCCGTTCGCCTATCTTTATCCATTTGCCTCTTGTGTGCATGTTTGCCCTTATGGCTTTGCCTAAGAACGCTGATCTTCATCTTAGAAGGTTGGAAGAGATTGAAATAAATGTTAGAAGCTTTATGACTTTACAATTTGAGCATAATAATTTCTTTAGAAATGAGCTTAAAGAACAAAAAAGCTTTATGGAGTACATGAATAAAGAGCTTGATGATATGTCTAAGGAATTTTATGGTTTGAGTTCTAAGATTGCTCGTCTTGAAAAATCAATAGCCCAAATTTCTAATAAGCAAGCCACCTTAGTTAATAAGATGGCTGCCAAACCAGAAGGGTTAGGGGAAAATAATGATGAAGATCAAAAAGTGATTGATGTGTCTCCTATTAAATCTTTGTTTTGCAATATGAATCTTGATAATGATGGGACTGGAGATGAGTCAATTTTAGTTAAAAGGCGTCCCAATGATTCAGAGTTTTTAGATCTTGATGCTAAATTTGGTAAAAGTGGGATTGGAGAGGTCAAAACTTTACATAGTAATGAACCCACTATTTTGGATTTCAAGGAATTTAATTATGATAATTGTTCTTTAATAGATTATATTTCCTTGTTGCAATCCGTGCTAAATTCTCCTCATGCTTATAGTCAAAATGAAGCTTTTACTAAACATATCGTTGATGCTTGATGCAATATTATAAGGAAAAACTTGAATTAGAAGTTTCTATCCCTAGAAAACTTTATGATGAGTGGGAACCTGCTATTAAAATTAAGATTAAATATCATGAATGCTATGCTTTGTGTGATTTGGGTGCTAGTGTTTCCACGATTCCAAAAACTTTATGTGATGTGCTAGGTTTCTGTGAATTTGATGATTGCTCTTTAAACTTGCACCTTGCGGATTCCACTATTAAGAAACCTATGGGAAGCATTAATGATGTTCTTATTGTTGCAAATAGGAATTATGTGCCCGTAGATTTTATCGTTCTTGATATAGATTGCAATCTTTCATGTCCTATTATTCTTGATAGACCTTTCCTTAGAACAATTGGTGAAATTATTGATATGAAGGAAGGAAATATTAGATTCCAATTTCCATTAAGGAAAGGCATGGAACACTTTCCTAGAAAGAAAATCAAATTACCTTATGAATCTATTATGAGAGCCACTTATGAATTGAATACCAAATATGGCAATACTTAGATCTATTCTCGCTTTTATGCCTAGCTAGGGGCGTTAAACGATAGCGCTTGTTGGGAGGCAACCCAATTTTATTTTTGTTCCTTGCTTTTTGTTCCTGTTTAGTGTTAAATAATTCATCTACCCTCTGTTTAGATGTGGTTTTATGTTTTAATTAGTGTTTGTGCCAAGTATAACCTATAGGATAACCTATGGTGATAGTTAATTTGGTCTTGCTGAAAAACATAAACTTTTGCACGAACAAGAATTATTTTAATAAATCACAGAAGCGTGATTTTTAGTTGATTATTTTTGCAGTAGATCAATAGACAAATTGCCTAGGACTTCCTATTTTGGTAGCATTTTTAGAGTTCCAGAAGTATTCGAAAGTTACAGATTGCTACAGACTATTCTGTTTTTGACAGATTCTGGTTTTCGTGTGTTGTTTGCTTATTTTGATGAATCTATGGCTAGTATCGGGGGGTATGAACCATAGAGAAGTCGGAATACAGTAGGTTTAACACCAATATAAATAAAGAATGAGTTCATTACAGTACCTTATGTGGTGGTTTTTCTTTCTTGCACTAACGGAGCTCATGAGATTTCCTGTTGAGTTTTGTGTTGTGAAGTTTTCAAGTTTTGGGTAAAGATTTGATGGATTATGGAATAAAGAGTGGCAAGAGCCTAAGCTTGGGGATGCCCATGGCACCCCAAGATAATTCATACAACCAAAAGCCTAAGCTTGGGGATGCCCCGGAAGGCATCCCCTCTTTCGTCTTCGTCTATCGGTAACTTTACTTGGAGCTATATTATTATTCACCACATGATATGTGATTTGCTTGGAGTGTCTTTTATGATATGAGTTCTTGCTTTTTAGTTTACCGCAATCATCCTTGCTGTACACACCTTTTGCGAGAGACACACATGCTTCGTAATTTATTAGAATACTCTATGTGCTTCACTTATATCTTTTGAGCTAGGCAATTTTGCTCTAGTGCTTCACTTATATCTTTTTAGAGCACGACGGTGGCTTTATTTTGTAGAAATTATTGATATCTCATGCTTCACTTATATTATTTTGAGAGTCTTTTAGAGCAGCCTGGTATTTGCTATGGTTATAAAATTAGTCCTAGAATGATGGGCATCCAAGTTGGGTATAATAAAAACTATCATAGAAAGTGCATTAAACACTATGATCAATTTGATGCTTGATAATTGTTTTGAGATATAAAGGTGGTAATGTTAGAATCATGCTAGTTGGCTAATTATGAAATTGAGAGATACTTGTGTTAAAGTTGGCAAGTCCTATAGCATGCACGTATGGTAAAAGTTGTGTAACAAATTTGTTGCATGGGGTGCTCTTTTGATTGCCTTCCTTATGTGTGGAGGTCGGGATCGCACGTAACTCCTACCAACACTTCCCCTAGGAGCATGCATAGTAGTACTTTGCTTCGAGTGCTAATAAACTTTTGCAATAAGTATATGAGTTCTTGATGACTAATGTGAGTCCATGGATTATACGCACTCTCACCCTTCCACCATTGCTAGCCTCTCTTATGCCGCACAACTTTCGCCGGTATCATACACCCACCATTTACCTTCCTCAAAACAGCCACTATACCTACCTATTATGGCACTTCCATAGCCATTCCGAGATATATTACCATGCAACTTTCCACCGTTCCGTTTATTATGACACGCGCCATCATTGTCATATTGCTTTTGCATGATCATGTAGTTGACATCGTATTTGTGGCAAGGCCACCTTCATATATCTTTCATACATGTCACTCTTGATTCATTGCATGTCCCGGTACACCGCCGGAGGCATTCACATAGAGTCATATTTTATTCTAAGTGTTGAGTTGTAATTCTTGAGTTGTAAATAAACAAAAGTGTGATGATCTTCATTATTAGAGCATTGTCCCAAGTGAGGAAAGGATGATGGAGACTATGATTCCCCCACAAGTCGGGATGAGACTCCGGACTTTATAAAAATAAAAGAGGCCAAAGAAGCCCAAATAAAAAAAAGAGGCCAAAGAAGCCCACCAAAAAAAGAGAGAAAAGAGAGAAGGGACAATGTTACTATCCTTTCTCCGCACTTGTGCTTCAAAGTAGCACCATGATCTTCATGGTAGAGAGTCTCCTATGTTGTCACTTTCATATACTAGTGGGAATTTTTCATTATAGAACTTGGCTTGTATATTCCAATGATGGGCTTCCTCAAAATGCCCCAGGTCTTCGTGAGCAAGCAACTTGGATGCACACCCACTAAGTTTCTTTTGTTGAGCTTTCATACATTTATAGCTCTAGTGCATCCGTTGCATGGAAATCCCTACTCACTCACATTGATATCTATTAATGGGCATCTCCATAGCCCGTTGATACGCCTAGTTGATGTGAGACTATCTTCTCCCTTTTTGTCTTCTTCACAACCACCATCCTATTCCACATATAGTGCTATATCCATGGCTTGCGCTCATGTATTGCGTGAGAGTTGAAAAAGCTGAAGCGCGTTAAAAAGTATGAACCAATTTCTTGGCTGAAACCGGGGTTGTGCATGATGGGAGTATTTTGTGTGATGAAAATGAAGCATAGCCTAACTATATGATTTTGTAGGGATAAGATTTCTTTGGCTATGCTATTTTGATAAGACATGATTACTTGTTAGTATGCTTGAAGTATTACTATTTTTGTGTTAATATGAACTTTTATCTTGAATCATTTGGATCTGAACATTCATGCCACGATAAAGAAAATTACATTGAGAAATATGCTAGGTAGCATTCTACATCAAAAATTCTGTTTTTATCATTTACCTACTCAAGGACGAGCAGGAATTAAGCTTGGGGATGCTTCATATGTCTCCAATGTATCTATAATTTTTTATTGTTCCATGCTATTATATTACCCGTTTTGGATGTTTATGGGCTTTACTTTACACTTTTATATCATTTTTGGGACTAACCTACTAACCGGAGGCCCAGCCCGAATTGCTGTTTTTTTGCCTATTTCAGTGTTTCGAAGAAAAGGAATATTAAACGGAGTCCAAATGGAATGAAACCTTCGGGAGCGATATTTTTGGAACAAACGCAATCCAGGAGACTTGGAGTGGACGTCAAGAAGCAGCCGAGGCGGCCACGAGGGTGCAAGGCGCACCCTAGGGGGGTGGGCGCGCCCCCCACCCTCGTGGGCCCCTCGTGGCTCCCCTGACCGACTTCCTTCACCTATATATATCTACGTACCCCGAAAACATCTAGGAGCACCACGAAACCCTATTTCCACCGCCGCAACCTTTTGTATCCACGGGTTCCCATCTTGGGGCCTTTTTTGGCGCTCCGCAGGACAGGGGATCAATCACGGAGGGCTTCTACATCATCGCCAAGGCCTCTCCGATGACTTGTGAGTAGTTTACCACAGACCTTCGGGTCCATAGTTATTAGCTAGATGGCTTCTTCTCTCTCTTTGAATCTCAATACAAAGTTCTCCTCGATCTTCTTGGAGATCTATTCGATGTAACTCTCTTTGCAGTGTGTTTGTTGAGATCCGATGAATTGTGGGTTTATGATCAAGTTTATCTATGAGAAATATTTGAATCTCCTCTGAATTCTTTTATGTATGATTGGTTATCTTTGCAAGTCTCTTCGAATTATCAGTTTGGTTTGGCCTACTAGATTGATCTTTCTTGCAATGGGAGAAGTGCTTAGCTTTGGGTTCAATCTTGCAGTGTCCTTTCCCAGTGACAGCAGGAGCTGCAAGGCACGTATTGTATTGTTGCCATCGAGGATAAAAAGATGGGTTTTATATCATATTGCTTGAGTTTATCCCTCTACATCATGTCATCTTGCCTAATGCGTTACTCTGTTCTTATGAACTTAATACTCTAGATGCATGATGGATAGCGGTCGATGTGTGGAGTAATAGTAGTAGATGCAGAATCGTTTTGGTCTACTTGTCGCGGACATGATGCCTATATACATGATCATGCCTAGATATTCTCATAACTATGCACTTTTCTATCAATTGCTCGACAGTAATTTGTTCACCCACCGTAATTCTTATGCTATCTTGAGAGAAGCCACTAGTGAAACCTATGGCCCCCGGGTCTATTTTCCATCATATAAGTTTCCAATCTACTTTATTTTGCAATCTTTACTTTCCAACCTATATCATAAAAATACCAAAAATATTTATCTTATCATATTATCTCTATCAGATCTCACTTTCGCAAGTGGCCTTGAAGGGATTGACAACCCCTTTATCGCGTTGGTTGCGAGGTTCTTGTTTGTTTGTGTAGGTACGAGGGACTTGCGTGGAGCCTTCTACTAGATTGATACCTTGGTTCTCAAAAATTGAGGGAAATACTTACGCTACTTTGCTGCATCACCCTTTCCTCTTGAAGGGAAAACCAACGTAGTGCTCAAGAGGTAGCAATCTCGATCGTGAAGCACCTCCCATGGACTAAAAAAAGGCCTAGTCCGTTATTATTAGTTGAAATATGTAAAATATTCCATAATGAATATAAATATGTAAAATGCAATGAATTTAGTCTGCTTTCACTGAAAACCATCCGATTTGCATGAAATTCGTCCATGGAACCACAAGACGGCTATCCATACAGAGCCTAACCGTATGGAACCAGCAGGTCCATGGCCATACGCAAGCAAGTGCATGCACTTATTATCACGATGGAAAAATAATGCTGACGTCTGAGACGGTGAAACCCATGAAGTCTTCAACATAGTCAATAAATGAGAGAATTCTGCAAGTACAGACTGATAACTAGGATCCAGCAGGTATATTGTTTTTTCAGGTCGAGCAAGTTTCAACTGGGCTGTAGACTGCCCAGACTTGGTTTTGTTTTTAACAGGCCTAGCCCATGACGACAACGGGGCACAAACATCCATCAGGTATCTACTGGCCTCTGGCCCACCAATGTCAGTTATATTTTGTCTTAGAACATCCGCATGCAGTTTTTTTACTGAATCTAACACACAACCCAGTTCTATTTTCCTCTTGAAACGCCATGTCCTACTTTTGTTTTCTAATCTCTACCTATAGTTTTACTAGTTCATATAAACGTATTATTATATTGAAAATACATAAAGTTTCCTTCTCATATTTACATCCTTATTTTTTTTGTTTTGCCTCCCAGCGCTGATTTTTTTACCACTGGTTTTCCTTAAACCAACTCAATTGTCCCACGTCTTATTATCTTACAAAAACAAAATGATATTTTTTTGGCAAATCAATAAGTTCTTAAAAAAATAAATGTTTATCATTTCTGGATTAAAACAATTCGGACTCCATCGAAATATGCAAAATAAGGTTGAACTTTTTGACCGTGGTCCTGGGCAGAAAATGGGTTGTAATAAATTTCTTAAGAATTAGCAAATGGGTTGCAAATTATTAAAAAAAAATAAAAAATGGGCTCTATGTTGTCTGTCACAGATTTGGAGGCTGACTTGTTAGCCTACTAAGTTCATGCGTACACAAGGTTTCTCAAAAAAAGAAACTTAGTCAACAATCGACTCTACCAGCGTCAGACCGTTAGATGTCAATCTAACGGCAATCATGCTTCTTCAGTCTCTGATCTTCCTGCTCCAGCCTCCCAAACTAGCGCCGACAGGATCGCCTGCTCCCGCCTCTCATGGTCGGCTGTGCTGCCGGGCAGGCGTCACGGCCCCACCATACTCACATCCCTGGCCTGGCTATCCCTCTACTCACCCACACCTCCTGTTATTCCCCGGCGACGGCAGCCTCACACTGCGGCCGAACAAGTAAACCCTCGTACCCACTCCGCGTGGGAAACAACTGTCAAGTCTTCCTTGGCCCCGGGTCGTTCCCTTACCTGGCCTCACCGTCATCCATTGCCTTGGTGCTCTCAGCACAGCGCGGTCAACGGACGACATCCATCGGAAGAGGACTGTACGTTAAGAGGCTGACAGTTGGGTCCACGGCCGCACACAAGGAAGTGCCTCCTTTTTTTGCGTGTTGGAAGTGCTCCTTATTACGCGCAAAATAATGATTCCTCCTCCTAACAGCTGGGACCCACCAAAAGGGCCTCTGTATTTCGCGAAAAAACATTCCCTCCATCGACAGCTCGGATCCACCAGCTATTATGCACAAAAATAATAAATAGCCCCGCTGCTAGGTCGGTCCCACCATATTTGAAGGCTGACTTGTGGGCCTACTAAGTTGACGCGGACGCATAGCTTTGTCAACTTAGTCAATATAAACGATTTTAGTTGCGGTGACCGTACAATGTCAATCCAACGGTCGTCGTGCTTCTTCAACCTCTGGTCTTCTTGCTCCTGCTGCTCAAACCAGCACCGGCCGTGCCGCCTGCTCGTGCCTCCCGTGGCCGGCTGTGCTGCCACGCAGGCCTCACCGCCCCATTCTACTCCCACCGCTGGACAGGCCTTCCCTCTACTCACCCACACCCCCTATTATTCTTCAAAGACGGTAGCCTCAAACCGCAGCCGAAGTAGTCAACCCTCGTACTCCCCTCCACGTGGGCATCCACTGCTGCATATTCCCCGACTCCGGGTCGTTCCCTTCCTAGGTTGCGCCGTCGTCCACCACCTTAGTGCTCTCGGGCGGTATGGCGTCGTCGACGTGGTCAACAAACGACAGCCATCAGAAGAGGAGTGTAAGTGGAGAGGCTGACAACTGGGTTCATGGCCGCACGCATGGAAGTGCCTCCTTATTACGCGCAAAATAATGATTCCTCCGCCTATAACCTCAGACCTACCGGAAGGGCATCAATATTTCACGAAAAAACGTTCCCCTTGATAGCTGGGACCCACCCATTTTATCTTGGCATGGAAGGAACTGCCTTCTTACCCCTTGATAGCTGGGACCCACCAGGCTGACGTGAAGGCAGCGTTATCTGTCTGCAGTCGATCGGTCTCTCTGCAGCGATGTGTCATGGCCAAGTAAGGAGCAGCACGTGTTGAAGTAGAGGCACCGATGTAGCATGTCACGCAGTCCCGTCTATATCGTGTACACGTACGTATGGCCATGCTGCAAGATAGTAAATACGGCTACGTACATACATACGGGCGGGGTCTCTAACGCGTACAACAACTAATTCTGTTCATCGACAGCCAACCGGCTGGGTCGAAACGGAGAAAACAACGTTGCGTGTTCATCAGGAGCCAACCGGCTTGGACAGAACAAC
Organism: Triticum timopheevii; assembly: GCA_963921465.1. NCBI lineage: Eukaryota > Viridiplantae > Streptophyta > Magnoliopsida > Poales > Poaceae > Triticum > Triticum timopheevii. The sequence goes on from OY997262.1 coordinate 187,904,815, forward strand.
CTAAACAAGGTATGGTGTACCACAGAATGGAGGAAACAGATTTCTGTTCGAGTGCCTACGGTCGAAACAGGGTGCTGTTGATCGGGAGGGGTGTGGCGTACCGCAAAATTGAGGAAACGGACTTGTGTTCGACCGCGTACGGTTGAAACGGGATCCTGTTGATCGAGAGGGGTGTGGCGTACCACAAAACAAAGGAAACGGACATGTGTTGGAGTGCCTACAGTCGAAACGAGGTCCTGTTCATCGGGAGGGGTGTGGTGTACCGCAAAACGGGACTCCACAAGCTACTATTCATCCACTACCGACTTCCTCCAACCTCCACCTGCTACTGTTCATCCACCGTCGACTTCCTCCAGCCTCCACCAGCTACTGTTCATCCACGGGGTCCTGTTCATCCAGCCTCCACCAGCTACTGTTCATATAGCCCTCCATGAGGTCGTGCTCATCCAGCCTCCACCGGCTACTATTCAACCAGCCCTCCACGGGGTCCTGTTCAACCAGTCCTTCATGTACGGGGTCTCTCCACCGGCTACTGTTCATCCAACCCCACCTCCTCGATCAGGGTCCTATTCATCCAGCGGCAACAGCCTCTACTACCACGGGATCCTGTTCATCCAACCCCCACCGGGGACTGTTCATCCAACCCCCACCAGGAACTATTCATCAAGAGGCAGCTTTGATCGGCTTCAGTTAGCAGCAATAGTGAAGGAATCACTCAGGTTCAGTTAACAGCAAGGGATCGCTCGAGGTTCAGTAACGTAGCTAGTGCAATCGCTCGGGTTTAGTTAGAGCCCAACGGGTCACTCGGGTTCAGTTAGAGCGCAACGCCTTGCACACACGCGCGTACGTGTACGAGAGAAACGCGCAAACCTCCGTGCATCACTCGGCCCCGACCACCCACCGTAACCGGGAACTCCCCGAAATTTTCCTCGCCCTCGCTTCTACCACCATTTTTTCCGTCAAGGACGGCCCAAAGAATGTCATGCAGGTGCGTCTTCTGTCCGCCCAAGACGAAAATCCCATTTTCTGTCATGATTTTTTGTCATAGAAGCAGGAGCCCACCACATCTATGATGATACCGGGTTTTCTCACAATTACATAGAAGTGTCATAGGCATGACATTTTTTTGTTTGGCCCAAAATGTCACGAATATGTCTATTTTGTAGTGTCTGCCAAGGCTTCACCGCAGTTCATACCGGATTCTAAAACGGATGAAGACATGACAATCAAAGAATGAAAAAAATGTATGAACAATCATAGGGAGCTACTTGGAAGCAACATTGTGCGAAGCGCAAAAATTGGAGACAGGATAATCTCCATTCTCCATAATGGAGCGTCAGGGCCACTCTTGTTTTATGCTATTTTACCTTAGAGAGGGCAGTAGGTCTGATGCGGAGCATCCTACGGTCATCCACATGGACCTACCATCGTCTCACCAAGCACCAAGAGGACCCATGGCAAGAACACGAGCTAGAGCTCTCGAGACCGAGGTGACTTCTCTCCTTAGTGATTTCTCATATGATCCTCTCGGGACATGGCTACTACCTAAGTCCGGAATGTTGTGCATGATTAGGTACCAAGCGGACCCCCCCCCCCCCCCCCCGAGGATGCACATGAAGATGGACAAGCTCCCAGGTCCACGGACGAAGAGAACCAATGGAAGAAGACGAAGGCAGCTTCCAGGCCCTGGACATCCGGCCCCGGGAGATATCTCCCACAGCCCAGGATTTGCAGCCAAAGCTACAGGGCCCGGACATCCGGCGTCCAGCCCGAACATCCAGCCCATCGCCCCAGAAATCCGGCCTACAGCCCGAACATCCGGACAAGCTGTCCAAGGAGTACAGAAGCCTGCCCCGACATCCCAGACATCCCGCCGCGACCCCGGACATCCGGCCCTTCGCGTTGCCCCGGACATCCGGCCAGCGCCCGGACATCCGGACCAGCTCTGCCCGAGGAGATCCAAGACGGCGCCAGGCCAGCCCGGACATCCGGCCCCTCGCGAACGCTCGGACATCCGGTCCGACGCCCGGACATCCGGCCTCCCCTGTCTGTGAACAGTGTAAGGGTTGTGGCCCATGTACCCCTTCGCCCCCTAGACTATATATACTCCTCCTCCGTCCTCCTTCTAAGGTTAGCGTTGATTTAGCTCATTTGTGAGATAGAGCCTCGCTCATCCATACGGATCTCCTCCTCATGAGAGACCGCGACCTCTTCGGAGAAGATCCACCTGGATTCAAGACCCCTTTACGGGAATATCCCTCATGGATTCAAGACCTCCTCTTGGAGATGAACTACCGCCACTTGTATCATCCTTTGTTGGATTTGGATCTTGCACCTCTCTTTTATTTCGATGATCTAGCACATGTGTGACTTTGTTCTTGTTGGTTGAGTGATTTCTCGTGTTTTTCTCTCGTTCCCCTCCTCGTGTTCTTCGTGTTCCTCGTAGGGATCCGCTCCAAACGTGAAAGATCGGCCTCTAGGGTTCTACCCTACATCATCTTGGTATCATGAGCCAGGTTGATCACGTTTTTGGAGCCCCTACCCTGTGTTTTCTAGCTTGATTTTGTTGTTTTTGTCCTAAATCCGAAAATCCCCACCAAAAATAGCCCCAATTTTTTTTGTGATTTGTTGGTGTGATGAAGTTTTGTTGGATTTGATCCACGGATCTGCTTTGCAACGTGTGGATCTAGCTTTCCCCCATCTTCTCCGCAATTTTCATCCACCAAATCGTCCGAATTTTGCCTCGGAGTTGCCCTTTTTCCCGTGGAGTTCATCTCGTTCGGCCACGATCCAGGTGCCCAGACATCCGGTCGTGTCCCCCGGACATCCGGCCACTAGCCCGGACATCCGTCCCCTGACTGCAACAACTCCATCCACCGCCCTATTTTCCGCCTACTTTTCGCCCAATTTTGCCCCGGTGCCCGCGCATACTTCCGCATACCACCACCGCTTTCCGCAAGCACCACCACCGCTCACCGCTACCACCTTCGACATTTTTGACCCATTTTGGTCTTTGAGAATTTGAGTTGTGGTTCCCGTGTCCTATTGTGTTTTGGCTATATAGGTACGGTTCAACGTCAACATCACCACCGCTCATCTTCGCAAAGGACTCGTCATCGCAAAGGACGGTAACCTCGACGACATCTTTGTCATTTCCATGACATTTGCATTGATACCCACATAGCCTTACTTTTGCGTTGCTTACCATCGAGACTAGCCTTTGAGTATTGCTGTCAACGTAACTTGTGCACATTAGTGATCATACTCCATAGCATACATACCATATCATAGTGGTGCATATCTTGGTATCATCTTTTGTGTCACAAAGTTGTCATCGCATACACAGTTGCTACCTTGGTTCGTGAAGTTTTGCATGAGAAAAGAGCTCACAAGTGAAAGAGCAAAACAAGCTTTTAAGCAAAGAGGGAAAGATAAGCAAAGAGCTTATAAGCAAGAACCATAGCATCATACTACATTAAGATTGTAATATCCGATCATCTTGGATCATATCACCGAAATACCATACACATAGCATACTTGGGATAGAGGTCGTTGCATTTTTGCCTGGTAGGTTGTGCACAAGTCCATATTCGCCTATTGTGCAATCGTGCTAGTGTCTCTCTAGTATTGTGTAACAAGAGCATTTTCGTGGACTCCACATTTTGGCTCATTTTTTGTTTGCACAATCCCACTTATCTATTTGCGTGTGTGTTTCCGTGTACCTCTACTTGCTTGGTCTACTTGTTGCATTTGCAAATTTGTGAATCTTTCCCAACATTATTGAAGCTCACTAACAATTGCATCAAATTTTGTGCCACCATCCTAACCAAGCTCCACCATAAGCTTTTACTTTTGTAGGTGTGAGAACCGACAAGAATTGGTACCAATTGTGCTATTTCATTGTCCGCATTTGGGTGATCTTGATCCATCTCCAACATCGGTCAAGGTACATTTGGTATAAGTTCTTCTCCTTCTCTCACTCACATTTTTCTTGGAATGATGGATAGGCCAAGTTCTTCTGCCAACCCACTCTTCATCGAGCAAGACGACGACATGTCATCATTCGTCACCAAGAGCCACCTCTTTGGTGCAGAACAAGCGTTACCTCAAGAGCAACAAGCGATGACCGACCGCATCGACAACCTTGCCACAGACTTGTGACTCTCCGAGCAACGTACAAGGGACTACTTCGACAACAAGCTCAACGCTCACAAGCAAGAGAACGATGCAAGAATGGACGAGATCCGTGCCTTGTTGGTGAAGCGCTCCTACGTCTTGAGCTTGCATTGGTTTTCCTTGAAGAGGAAAGGGTGATGCAGCAATAGTAGCGTAAGTATTTCCCTCAGTTTTTGAGAACCAAGGTATCAATCCAGTAGGAGGCTCCTCAAAAGTCCCACGCACCTACACAGACAAACAAACAACTCGCAACCAACGTAACAAAGGGGTTGTCAATCCCTTCACGCCCACTTGCGAAAGTGAGATCTAATAGAGATAATATGATAAGATAAATATATTTTTGATATTTTATAATATAGATTGGAAAAGTAAAGATGCAAATAAAAGTAGATTGAAAGCTTATATGATAAAATATAGACTCGGGGGCCATAGGTTTCACTAGTGGCTTCTCTCAAGATAGCATAAGTATAACGGTGGGTGAACAAATTACTGTCGAGCAATTGATAAAAAAGCGAATAATTATGAGATTATCTAGGCATGATCATGTATATAGGCATCACGTCCGCGACAAGTAGACCGACTCCTGCTGCATCTACTACTATTACTCCACACATCGACCGCTATCCAGCATGCATCTAGAGTATTAAGTTCATAAGAACAGAGTAACGCATTAAGAAAGATGACATGATGTAGAGGGATAAATGTTGGGGAACGTAGTAATTTCAAAAAAATCCTACGCACACGCAAGATCATGGTGATGCATAGCAACGAGAGGGGAGAGTGTTGTCTACGTACCCTCGTAGACCGTAAGTGGAAGCGTTAGCATAATGCGGTTGATGTAGTCGTACGTCTTCACGGCCCGACCGATCAAAGCACCGAAAGCACGGCACCTCCGAGTTCTTGCACACGTTCAGCTCGATGACGTCCCTTGAACTCCGATCCAGCCGAGTGTCGAGGGAGAGTTCCGTCAGACGACGGCGTGGTGACAAGATGATGTTCTACCGATGCAGGGCTTCACCTAAGCACCGCTACGATATTATCGAGGTGGATTATGGTGGAGGGGGGCACCGCACGCGGCTAAGAGATCCAAAGGATCAATTTTTGTGTCTCCAAGGGGTTCCCCCCTCCCCGTATATAAAGGAGTGAAGGAGGAGGAGGGCCAGCCCTCTCTATGGCGCGCCCTAGGAGGAGTCCTACTCGCACCGGGAGTAGGATTCCCCCCTTCCAAGAAGTAGGAGTAGGAGTCAAGGAAAGGGGAGAGAGAAGAGAAGGAAGGAGGGGGCGCAGCCCTTCCCCCTAGTCCAATTCGGACTAGGCCTTGGGGGGGCACCCAATCTCTCCTCTCTCTTTCCCCTAAAGCCCAATAAGGCCCATATACTCCCCGGCGAATTCCCGTAACTCTCCAGTACTCCGAAAAATACCCGAATCACTCGGAACCTTTCCGAGGTCCGAATATAGTCATCCAATATATCGATCTTTACATCTTGACCATTTCGAGACTCCTCGTCATGGCCCCGATCTCATCCGGGACTCCGAACTCCTTGGTACTTCAAAACACATAAACTCATAATATAACTGTCATCGAAACTTTTAGCGTGCGGACCCTACGGGTTCAAGAACTATGTAGACATGATCGAGACACGTCTCCCGTCCATAACCAATAGCGGAACCTGGATGCTCATATTGGCTCCCACATATTCTACGAAGATCTTTATCGGTCAAACCGCATAACAACATACGTTGTTCCCTTTGTCATCCGTATGTTACTTGCCCGAGATTCGATCGTCGGTATCTCAATACCTAGTTCAATCTCATTACTGGCAAGTCCCTTTACTCGTTACGTAATGCATCATCCCATAACTAACTCATTAGCTACATTGATTGCAAGGCTTATAGTGATGTGCATTACCGAGAGGGCCCAGAGATACCTCTTTGACAATCGGAGTGACAAATCCTAATCTTGAAATACGCCAACTCAACATGTACCTTCGGAGACACCTGTAGAGCTCCTTTATAATCACCCAGCTATGTTGTGACGTTTGGTAGCACACAAAGTGTTCCTCCGATAAACGGGAGTTGCATAATCTCATAGTCATAGGAACATGTATAAGTCATGAAGAAAGCAATAGCAACATACTAAATGATCAAGTGCTAAGCTAACGGAATGAGTCAAGTCAATCATGTCATTCTCCTAATGATGTGATCCCGTTAATCAAATGACAACTCATGTCTATGGCTAGGAAACACAACCATCTTTGATCAATGAGCTAGTCAAGTAGAGGCATACTAGTGACACGATGTTTGTCTATGTATTCGCACATGTATTATGTTTCCAGTTAATACAATTCTAGCATGAATAATAAACATTTATCATGATATGAGGAAATAAATAATAACTTTATTATTGCCTCTAGGGCATATTTCCTTCAGTCTCCCACTTGCACTAGAGTCAATAATCTAGTTCACATCACCATGTGATTTAACACTAATATTCACATCTGCATGTGATTAACACCCATAGTTCACATCGTCATGTGACCAACACCCAAAAGGTTTACTAGAGTCAATAATCTAGTTCACATCACTATGTGATTAACACCCAATGAGTACTAAGGTATGATCATGTTTTGCTCGTGAGAGAAGCTTAGTCAACGGGTCTGTCACATTCAGAGCCGTATGTATTTTGCAAATATTCTATGTCTACAATGCTTTGCACGGAGCTACTCTAGCTAATTGCTCCCACTTTCAATATGTATCCATATTGAGACTTAAAGTCATCTGGGTCGGTGTAAAAAGCTTGCATCGATGTAACTTTTACGACGAGCTCTTTTATCACCTCCATAATCGAGAAATATTTCCTTAGTCCTCACTAAGGATATTCTTGACCGCTGTCCAGTGATCTACTTCCTAGATCAAAATTTTACTCCCTTGCCAAACTCAGAGCAAGGTATACAATAGGTCTGGTACACAGCATAGCATACTTTATAAAACCTATGACTGAGGCATAGGGAATGACTTTTCATTACCTTTATATTTTCTGCCGTGGTCAGGCTTTTGAGTCTTACTCAACTTCACACCTTGCAACACAGGAAAGAACTCCTTCTTTGACTGTTCCATTTTGAATTACTTCATAATCTTATCAAGGTATGTACTCATTGAAAAATCTTATCAAGCGTCTTGATCTATCTCTATAGATCTTGATGCTCAATGTGTAAGCAGCTTCACCGAGGTCTTTCTTTGAAAAACTCTTTTCAAATACTCCTTTATGCTTATTCTACATTATTTTCGATCAACAATATGTTATTCACATATACTTATCAGAAATGTTGTAGTGCTCCCACTCACTTTCTTGTAAATACAGGCTTCTCCAAAAGTCTGTATAAAACCATATGATTTGATCAACTCATCAAAGCATATATTCCAACTCCGAGATGCTTGCACCAGTCCATAGATGGATCACTGGAGCTTGCACACTTTGTTAGCACCTTTAGGATTGACAAAACCTTCTGGTTGCAACATATACAACTTCTTCTTTAATAAATCCATTAAGGAATGTAGTTTTGACATCCATTTGCCAAATTTCATAAAATGTGGCAATTGCTAACATGATGCGGACAGACTTAAGCATCGATACGAGTGAGGAAAAACTCATCGTAGTCAACATCTTGAACTTTGTCAAAAACCTTTTTCGACAAGTGTAGCTTTGTAGATAGTAACACCACTATCAACATCCGTCTTCCTCTGAGGATCCATTTGTTTTCTATGGCTTGCCGATCATTGGGCAAGTCCACCAAAGTCCATACTTTGTTCTCATACATGGGTCCTATCTCAGATTTCATGGCCTCCAGCCATTTCGCGGAATCTGGGCTCATCATCGCTTCCTCATAGTTCGTAGGTTTATCATGGTCTAGTAACATGACTTCCAGAATAGAATTACCGTACCACTCTGGTGCGTATCTCACTCTGGTTGACCTACGAGGTTTGGTAGTAACTTGATCTGAAGTTTCATGATCAATATCAATAGCTTCCTCACTAATTGGTGTAGGTATCACAGAAACAGATTTCTGTGATGAACTACTTTCCAATAAGGGAGCAGGTATAGTTACCTCATCAAGTTCTACTTTCCTCCCACTCACTTCTTTCGAGAGAAACTCCTTCTCTAGAAAGGATCCATTCTTAGCAATGAATATCTTGCCTTCGGATCTGTGATAGAAGGTGTACCCAATAGTTTCCTTTGGGTATTCTATGAAGACGCACTTCTCCGATTTGGGTTCGAGCTTATTAGGTTGAAACTTTTTCATATAAGCATCGCAGCCCCAAACTTTAAGAAACGACAACTTTGGTTTCTAGGCAAACCAGAGTTCATAAGGCGTCGTCGATTTTGATGGTTCCCTCTTTATAGTGAATGCAGCTGTCTCTAATGCATAACCCCAAAACGATAGTGGTAAATCAGTAAGAGACATCATAGATCGCATCATATCCAATAAAGTGCGGTTACGACGTTCGGACACACCATACCATTGTGGTGTTCCAGGTGGCGTGAGCTGTGAAACTATCCCACATTGTTTTAATTGAAGACCAAACTCGTAACTCAAATATTCATCTCCACGATCAGATCACAGGAACTTTATTTTCTTGTTACGATGATTTTCCACTTCACTCTAAAATTCTTTGAACCTTTCAACTATTTCAGACTTATGTTTCATCAAGTAGATATACCCATATCTGCTCAAATCATCTGTGAAGGTTAGAAAATAACGATACCCGCCACGAGCCTTAATACTCATTGGTCTGCATACATCAATATGTATTATTTCCAACAAGTCAGTAGCTCGTTCCATTGTTCTGGAGAACGGAGTTTTAGTCATCTTGCCCAAAAGGCATGGTTTGCAAGCATCAAATGATTCATAACCAAGTGATTCCGAAAATCCATCTTTATGGAGTTTCTTCATGCGCTTTACACCGATATGACCCAAACGACAGTGCCACAAATAAGTTGCACTATCATTATTAACTTTGCATATTTTGGCATCAATATTATGAATATGTGTATCACTACGATCGAGATCCAATAAACTATTTTCATTGAGTGTATGACCATTGAAGGTTTTATTCATGTAAACAGAACAACAATTATTCTCTGACTTTAAATGAATAATCATATTGCAATAAACATGATCAAATCATATTCATGCTCAACGCAAACACTAAATAACATTTATTTAGGTTTAACACTAATCCCGAAAGTATAGGGAGTGTGTGATGATGATCATATCAATCTTGGAACTACTTCCAACACTCATCGTCACTTCCCCTCAACTAGTCTCTGTTTATTATGTAACTCCTGTTTTGAGTTACTAATTTTTAGCAACCGAACAAGTATCAAATACTTAGGGGCTACTATAAACACTAGTATGGTACACATCAATAACCTGTATATCAAATATACCCTTGTTTACTCTGCCATCCTTCTTACCCACCAAATATTCAGGGAATTTCCGCTTCCAGTGACCATTTCCTTTGCAGTAGAAACACTCAGTTTTAGGTTTTGGTCCGGTTTTGGGCTTCTTTGCGGGAGTGACAACTTGCTTGCCATTCTACTTGAAGTTCCCTTTCTTTCCCTTTGCCTTTTTCTTGAAACTAGTGATCTTGTCAATCATCAACACTTGATGTTCTTTCTTGATTTCTACCTTCGTCGATTTCAACATCACGAAGAGCTTGGGAATCGTTTTCGTCATCCCTTGCATACTATAGTTCATCACGAAGTTCTAATAACTTGATGATGGTGACTAGAGAACTCTATCAATCACTATCTTATCTGGAAGATTAACTCCCACTTGATTCAAGCGATTGTAGTACCCAGTCAATATGAGCACATGCTCACTTGTTGAGTGATTCTCCTCCATCTTTTAGCTATATAACTTGTTGGAGACTTCATATCTCTCAACTCGGGTATTTGCTTGAAATATTAACTTCAACTCCTGGAACATCTCGTATGGTCCATGACGTTCAAAACGTCTTTGAAGTCCCGATTCTAAGCCGTTAAGCATGGTGCACTAAACTATCAAGTAGTCATCATATTGAGCTAGCCAAACGTTCATAACGTCTGCATCTGCTCCTGCAATAGGTATGTCACCTAGCGGTGCATCAAGGACATAATTCTTCTGTGCAGCAATGAGTATAAACCTTAGATCATGGATCTAATCCGCATCATTGCTACTAATATCTTTCAACATAGTTTTTCTCTAGGAACATATCAAAAAATAAACATAGGGAAGCAACAACGCGAGCTATTGATCTACAACATAATTTGCAAAATACTATCACGACTATGTTCATGATAAATTAAAGTTCAATTAATCATATTACTTAAGAACTCCCACTTAGATAGACATCCCTCTAATCATCTAAGTGATCACGTGATCCAAATCAACTAATCCATGTCCGATCATCACGTGAGATGTAGTAGTTTTCAATGGTGAACATCACTATGTTGATCATATCTACTATATGATTCACGCTCGACCTTTCGGTCTTAGTGTTCCGAGGCCATATCTGTATATGCTAGGCTCGTCAAGTTTAACCTGAGTATTCAGCGTGTGCAACTATTTTGCACCCGTTGTATTTGAACGTAGAGCCTATCACACCCGATCATCACATGGTGTCTTAGCACGAAGAACTTTCGCAGCGGTGCATACTCAGGGAGAACGCTTATACCCTGAAATTTAGTGAGAGATCATCTTATAAAGCTACCATCGAACTAAGCAAAATAAGATGTATAAAAGATAAACATCATATGCAATCAAAATATGTGACATGATATGGCCATGATCATCTTGCGCCTTTGATCTCCATCTTCAAAGTACTGTCATGATCTCTATCATCACCGGCACGACACCATGATGTCCATCATCTTGATCTATATCAATGTGTCATCACATGGTCGTCTCGCCAATTATTGCTCTTGCAACTATTGCTATCGCATAGCGATAAAGTAAAGCAATTATTTGGCGCTTGCATCTTATGCAATAAAGAGACAACCATAAGGCTTCTATCAGTTGCCGATAACTTCAACAAAACATGATCATCTCATACAACAACTTATATCTCATCACGTCTTGACCATATCACATCACAACATGTCCTGCAAAAACAAGTTAGACGTCCTCTACTTTGTTGTTGCAAGTTTTACGTGGCTGCTATGGGCTGAGCAAGAACCATTCTTACCTACGCATCAAAACCACAACGATAGTTCGTCAAGTTAGTGCTGTTTTAACCTTCTCAAGGACCGGGCGTAGCCACACTCGGTTCAACTAAAGTTGGAGAAACTGACACCCGCTAGTCACCTGTGTGCAAAGCACGGCGGTAAAACCAGTCTCGCGTAAGCGTACGCGTAATGTCGGTCCGGGCCGCTTCATCCAACAATACCACCGAACCAAAGTATGACATGCTGGTAAGCAGTATGACTTGTATCGCCCACAACTTACTTGTGTTCTACTCGTGCATATAACATCTACGCATAAACCTGGCTCGGATGCCACTGTTGGGGAACGTAGTAATTTCAAAAACAATATCTTATGCACACGCAAGATCATGGTGATGCATAGCAACGAGAGGGGAGAGTGTTGTCTATGTACCCTCGTAGACCGTAAGCGAAAGCATTAGCACAATGCGGTTGATGTAGTCGTACGTCTTCATGGCCCGACCGATCAAGCACCGAAAGCACGACACCTCCGAGTTCTTGCACACGTTCAGCTCGATGACGTCCCTCGAACTCCGATCCAGCCGAGTGTCGAGGGAGAGTTCCGTCAGCACGATGGCGTGGTGACGACGATGATGTTCTACCAATGCAGGGCTTTGCCTAAGCACCGCTACGATATTATCGAGGTGGATTATGGTGGAGGGGGGCACCGCACACGGCTAAGAGATCCTAGGGATCAATTGTTGTGTCTCCAAGGGGTGCCCCCCTCCCCGTATATAAAAGAGTGAAGGAGGGGGAGGGCCGGCCCTCTCTATGGCGCGCCCTAGGAGGAGTCCTACTCCCACCGGGAGTAGGATTCCCCCCCTTCCAAGTAGTAGGAGTAGGAGTCAAGGAAAGGGGAGAGAGAAGAGAAGGAAGGAGGGGGCGCAGCCCTTCCCCCTAGTCCAATTCGGACTAGGCCTTGGGGGGCGCCCAACCTCTCCTCTCTCTTTCCCCTAAAGCCCAATAAGGCCCATATACTCCCCGGCGAATTCCCGTAACTCTTCGGTACTCCGAAAAATACCCAAATCACTCAGAACCTTTCCGACGTCTGAATATAGTCGCCCAATATATCGATCTTTACGTCTCGACCATTTCAAGACTCCTCGTCATGTCCCTGATCTCATCTGGGACTCCGAACTCCTTGGTACTTCAAAACACATAAACTCATAATATAACTGTCATCGAAACTTTAAGCGTGCGGACCCTACGGGTTCGAGAACTATGTAGACATGACCGAGACACGTCTCCGGTCAATAACCAATAGCAGAACCTGGATGCTCATATTGGCTCCCACATATTCTACGAAGATCTTTATCGGTCAAACCGCATAACAACATACGTTGTTCCCTTTGTCATCGGTATGTTACTTGCCCGAGATTCGATCGTCAGTATCTCAATACCTAGTTCAATACCGTTACCGGCAAGTCTCTTTACTCGTTACGTAATGCATCATCCCGTAACTAACTCATTAGCTACATTGCTTGCAAGGCTTATAGTGATGTGCATTACCGAGAGGGCCCAGAGATACCTCTCCGACAATCGGAGTGACAAATCCTAATCTTGAAATACGCCAACTCAACATGTACCATCGGAGACACCTGTAGAGCTCCTTTATAATCACCCAGTTATGTTGTGACGTTTGGTAGCACACAAAGTGTTCCTCCGGTAAACGGGAGTTGCATAATCTCATAGTCATAGGAACATGTATAAGTCATGAAGAAAGCAATATCAACATACTAAACGATCAAGTGCTAAGCTAACGGAATGAGTCAAGTCAATCGTGTCATTCTCCTAATGATGTGATCCCGTTAATCAAATGACAACTCATGTCTATGGCCAGGAAACACAACCATCTTTGATCAACGAGCTAGTCAAGTAGAGGCATACTAGTTACACGATGTTTGTCTATGTATTCACACATGTATTATGTTTCCGGTTAATACAATTCTAGCATAAATAATAAACGTTTATCATGATATGAGGAAATAAATAATAACTTTATTATTGCCTCTAGGGCATATTTCCTTCAATAAACTCATGCAATATGATATAAACCCCATCTTTTTATCCTCGATGGCAACAATACAATACGTGCTTTGCAACCCCTGCTGTCACTGGGTAAGGACACCGCAAGATTGAACCCAAAGCTAAGCACTTCTCCCGTGGCAAGAAAGATCAATCTAGTAGGCCAAACCAAATCGATAATTCGAAGAGACTTGCAAAGATAACTCAATCATACATAAAAGAATTCAGAGGAGATTCAAATATTTCTCATAGATAAACTCGATCATAAACCCACAACTCATCAGATCTCAACAAACACACCGCAAAAAGAGTTACATCGAATAGATCTCCACAAGAGAGGGGGGAACATGGTATTGAGATCCAAAAAGAGAGAAGAAGTCATCTAGCTAATAACTATGGACCCGAAGGTCTGTGGTAAACTACTCACAACTCATCAGAAGGGCTATGGTGTTGATGTAGAAGCCCTCCATGGTCGATTCCCCCTCCGGCGGAGCACCGGCGAAGTCTCCAAGATGGGATATCACGGATACAGAAGGTTACGGCGGTGGAAATTGTTTTTCGTTGGCTCCCTGGATGTTTTCGGGGTACATGGGTATATATAGGAGGAAGAAGTACGTCGATGGCCGCCCGGGGGGCCCACGAGACAGGGGGCGCGCCCTGTAGGGGTGGGAGCACCCTCCACCCTCGTGGCTGCCTCGGCTGCTTCTTGACTTGCACTCCAAGTCCTATGGATAACATTCGTTCCAAAAATCACTCTCCCGAAGGTTTCATTCCGTTTGGACTCCATTTGATATTCCTTTTCTTCGAAATACTGAAATAGGCAAAAAAACGGCAATATGGGCTGGGCCTCCGGTTAGTAGGTTAGTCCCAAAAATGATATAAATGTGTAAAATAAAGCCCACAAACATCCAAAAGGGGTAATATAATAGCATGGAACAATCAAAAATTATAGATACGTTGGAGACGTATCAACTGCCCTCCGTCCACTTCTTCATACTCAACACGGAGCCGCTCAAGTCGACACTCCGACAACAACTTCTCCGGCTCAAGTACACCGACATCGAACACTCTTTGACGAGCCGCGCGTCAAGACCGTCATGCATCCCGCAATCCTCTACACGGCAATCATCCGCAAGAGCAAATCGACGAGCAAGTCCTTCGTCATCAACCTCACCAAGATCCTTTTGCACAAGCTCAAGAACGACAATGTCAACGTCGCCAAGAGGAAGAACGAGCGCGTCTACATCAAGAGGAACAAGATGCCGAACGTCTTCAACAACAACAACGTGAAGTGCAAGCTCTTGAGGCGCAACGTGCCCTTCAAGAATCAAGTCAAGCCATTGCCAAGCGCAACCGCGATAGGCGCAATCAAGAGGAAGCACTTCGAGAAGAAATCCAAGAGCGGAACTACCAACCAAGAGTGCAACGTCAAGTTCCCCCACCTCCTCCTCAAGCTCGACAAGCTCCTCCACAACCTCAAGTTCAACATGAGCAAGAATACGGCGGACATCCTCCACGCCAAGAGCAACATGAGGTTGATTATCCTCCACGTCAAGGGCGTCATCATCACCATTGACCACAACACAATGAAGAGCAACGCTATGGCAAGCTAAAGTTCACCATGCCAAGTTCAATGGAAGCAATGATCCTGAAGAGTACCTCTCATGGGCATTGAAGATCAACAAAATCTTTTGTTTGCACAACTATGAGGAAGAGAAGAAGATCGCTATGGCATCACTTGAGTTCCAAGACTATGTGCTCATATGGTGGGAACAAGTCCTTGAGCGCCGAGAAGCAAGAGGTGAACCTCCAATCACCACTTGGGCTCAAATGAAAGATGTCATGCGAGCACGTTTTGTGCCAACTTACTACAACTGCGACCTCTTCAAGAAACTCCAACTACTCAAGCAAGGAACAAAGAGTGTTGAAGAATACTACAAGGAAATGGAGATAGCCATGATACGAGCCAATGTCACGGAAGATGATGAGCAAACTATGGCACGCTTCTTGAATGGTCTCAATCATCCCATCAAGAAGATTGCCGACTTCCAACCCTACTCCAACCTCATTGAGCTCGTGCATCAAGCTACCAAAGCCGAATGTCAAGTGCAGGATGACTTCAAGTACACCAAGTACTCATCCAAGACCTACGTCTTCTCCAAAAACCAAGCTTCAATGACTCCTCCAACTTCTACCTCAACCAAGCCATCTCCAAGCAATGATGACAAGTCCAGTTACAAGAAAGCTTCGACAACCTCAAGTCGTCCTCTTCCTACTACAAGCAACTTCAAGCCGCGCGCTTCATCATCTACTCCAACCGATGAGACCGTCAAGACAACCTCCTTCAAGTGTTTCACTTGCGGCGGCCGAGGCAACAAGTCTTTCCAATGCACCAACAAGCGCACCATGATTGTCAGCGATGATGGAACCTATGACTCCATGAGTGAAGAGGAAATGGAAGCCCTTGAGCAAGTGGCCATGCACCGGCGCGTGAACGAAGACGAAGATGATCAAGTCTTTTGTGATGAGGATTTGAGCCCCGCTCTCGTTGTCTCCAAAGTCTTGACTCTTCAACATCAACAAGACGAAGACCAAAGATGCCACATCTTCCACACAAAGGCCAACATCAATGAACGGTCCGTCAAGGTCATCATCGATGGAGGTAGTTGCCACAACTTGGCAAGTGAAGAACTATGCTCCAAGCTACAATTGGTCAAGATGAAGCACCCGCACCCATACAAGGTCGAATGGCTAAGCGATTTCAGCACTATACGAGTTGAACATACGGTCCAAGTCTCCTTCAAAATTGGCGCATATGAGGACACTTTGGAGTGTGATGTTGTCCTGATGTCCGTTTGCCACCTCCTTCTTGGTCGACCATGGCAATTTGACCGCAGCGTCATCCACAACGGGCATACCAATCACTATAGCTTCAAGATGAAAGGGAAGGAGTATGTGCTACGACCTATGTCTCCTAGTCAAGTGATAGCTGACAAAGCAAGCCACCCATCATGGAGAGAAGAGTGAGAAAGTGATCCACCCAAAAGAGAGTGAGAGCCACAAGCCGAAACCGAGTGTCTCCACGATGAGCGACAAGAAAAACTTCGTCCTATTTGCCTGTTGGGGATCGTTGCAGAAATTAAAAAAAATCTACGCATCACCAAGATCAATCTATGGAGTAACTAGCAATGAGAGAGAGGGGAGTGCATCTTCATACCCTTGAAGATCGCCAGTCGGAAGTGTTGGAAGAATGCGGTTGGAGGAGTCGTACACATAGCAATTCAGATCGCGGTCGAATCTGATCTAAGCACCGAACAACGGTGCCTCCGCGTTCAACACACGTGCAGCCCGGTGACGTATCTCGCGCCTTGATCCGACAAGGAGGGGGAGAGGTTGAGGAAGAGGGCTCCAACAGCAGCACGACGGCGTGGTGGTGATGGAGTGGCAGTTCTCCGGCAGGGCTTCGCCAAGCTCTTGCGGAGGAGGAGAGGTGTTGGGGAGGGGAGGGGCTGCGCCTTGGATGTTGTATTGCAGCCCTCCCCTCGCCCCTCTATTCATAGGGAGAAGGGGGAAGGGGGTCGGCCCCCTCTAAATGAGATCTAGAGCGGGGGCGGTGGCCAAGGGGAGGGGGCTTGCCCCCCAAGCAAGGGGGGTGCCCCCTTTAGGGTTCCCCCCCCCCAACCCTAGGCGCATGGGCCCAAGGGGGGGTGGCGCCCTGATACGTCTCCAACGTATCTACTTTTTCAAACACTTTTGCCCTTGTTTTGGACTCTAACTTGCATGATTTGAATGAAACTAACCCGGACTGACGCTGTTTTCAGCAGAACTGCCATGATGTTGTTTTATGTGTAGAAAACAAAAGTTCTCGGAATGTCCTGAAAATCCACGGAGGCACTTTTTGGAAAATATAAAAAATACTAACGAAAGAATCAAGACCAGGGGGCCCACACCCTGTCCACGAGGGTGGGGGGCGTGCCCACCCCCTGGGCGCGCCCCCTTGTCTCGTGGGCCCCCTGAGGCTCCGCCGACCTCAACTCCAACTCCATATATTCCGTCTCGTGGAGAAAAAAAATTAGAGAGAAAGTAGAAGACCATATTGAAAATGTTTAGTGGCTCTCATATGCATGATTGTTTATTTAACTTAGAGCCCATATTAACTTGTCTTCTCTCTTGAGTTGAATGCTTGCGGATTCCAGCTTAGTCCAATGCACGTGCACTATCATTACTATACACATCGTTCGGTCGTGCAAGTGAAAGGCAATAATGACGATATATGATGGACTGATTGAGATGAGAAAAGCTGGTATGAACTCGACCTCTCTTGTTTTTGTAAATATGATGAGTTCATCGTTCCTGATTCAGCTTATTATGAAGTAAACATATTTGCAATGACATTTAGAGATTGTAGTTGCTTGTGCCATGCTTGATTAGCTATGTGTTATAATGGTTTACCTTGCGTGCCAACATGCTATTAGAATGATTATGATGTGATATGATGGGATGGTATCCTCCTTTGAATGAATTGAGTGACTCGACTTGGCACATGTTCACGCATGTAGTTGAAACAAATCAACATAGCCTTCATAATATTTATGTTCATGGTAGATTATATCCTACTCATGCTTGTACTCAGTGTGAATTAATTTTAATGCATGTTTATGACTGTTGTCGCTCTCTCAGTTGGTCGCTTCCCAGTCTTTTGCTAGCCTTCACCTGTACTAAGCGGGAATACTGCTTGTGCATCCAACTCCTTAAACCCCAAAGTTGTTCTATGAGTCCACCATACCTACCTATATGCGGTTTTTACCTGCCGTTCCAAGTAAATTTGTATGTGCCAAACTCCAAACCTTCAAATGAAATTCTGTTTTGTATGCTCGAGCAGCTCATGTTTCAACTAGGGCTGCCTATATCGGTGAAAGAATACCGGTGAAAATATAAAAAATACCGGTGAAAGAATCAAGACCAGGGGGCTCACACCCTGTCCACGAGGGTGGGGGGCGCGCCCACCCCCCTGGACGCGCCCCCTGTCTCGTGGGCCCCTTGAGGCTCCGCCGACCTCAACTCCAACTCCATGTATTCCGTCTCGCGGAGAAAAAAATCAGAGAGAAAGTTTCATCGCGTTTTACGATACCGAGCCGCCGCCAAGCCCTAATCTCTCTCGGGAGGGCTGATCTGGAGTCCGTTCGGGGCTCCGAAGAGGGGGATTCATCGCCGCCGTCATCATCAACCATCCTCCATCACCAATTTCATTATGCTCACTGTCGTGCATGAGTAATTCCATCGTAGGCTTGCTGGACGGTGATGGGTTGGATGAGATTTACCATGTAATCAAGTTAGTTTTGTTAGGGTTTGATCCCTAGTATCCACTATGTTCTGAGATTGATGTTGCTATGACTTTGCTATGCTTAATGCTTGTCACTAGGGCCCGAGTGCCATGATTTCAGATCTGAACCTATTATGTTTTCATGAATATATGTGTGTTCTTGATCCTATCTTGCAAGTCTATAGTCACCTATTATGTGTTATGATCCAACAACCCCGAAGTGACAATAATCGGGATACTTCTCGGTGATGACCGTAGTTTGAGGATTTCATGTATTCACTATGTGCTAATGCCTTGTTCTGGTTCTCTATTAAAAGGAGACCTTAATATCCCTTAGTTTCCGCTAGGACCCCGCTGCCACGGGAGGGTAGGACAAAAGATGTCATGCAAGTTCTTTTCCATAAGCACGTATGACTATTTACGGAATACATGCCTACATTACATTGATGAATTAGAGCTAGTTCTGTGTCACACTATGTTATAGCTATTACATGAGGAATCGCATCCGACATAATTCTCCATCACTGATCCATTGCCTACGAGCTTTTCACATCTTGTGTTTCGCTTATTTACTTTTCCGTTGCTATTGTTACAATCACTACAAAACCCAAAAATATTACTTTTGCTACCGTTACCTTTATTATCATACTACTTTGCTACTAAATACTTTGCTGCAGATACTAAGTTATCCAGGTGTGGTTGAATTGACAACTCAACTGCTAATACTCAAGAATATTTTTTTGGCTCCCCTTATGTCGAATCAATAAATTTGGGTTGAATATTTTACCCTCGAAAGCTGTTGCGATCCCCTACACTTGTGGGTTATCACGCCCTGCCCTCCAAGGGGCTGGTTCCCTTCCCTCTACAGCCCATGAGGCCCTCCGGGTCAGGTGGCCCCTCCCGGTGGACCCCCGGAACCCCTCCAGTGGCCCCGGTACAATACCGGTATGCCCCCGAATATTTCCGGTGACCGCATGACAACTTCCCATATATAAGTCTTCACCTCCGGACCATTCCGGAACTCCTTGTGACGTCCGGGATCTCATCTGGGACTCCAAAAAACATTCGTTAATCACATACAAATCTTCCTAATAACCCTAGCGTCATCGAACCTTAAGTGTGTAGACCCTACGGGTTCGGGAATCACGCAGACATGACCGAGAGAACTCTCCGGCCAATAACCAACAGCGGGATCTGGATACCCATGTTTGCTCCCACGTGTTCCACGATGATCTCATCGGATGAACCACGATGTCGAGGATTCAAGCAATCCCGTATACAATTCCCTTTGTCAATCGGTACGTTACTTGCCTGAGATTCGATCGTCGGTATCCCAATACCTCGTTCAATCTCGTTATCGGCAAGTCACTTTACTCGTTCCGTAATGCATGATCCCGTGACCAACCACTTGGTCACATTGAGCTCATTATGATGATGCATTACCGAGTGGGCCCAGAGATACCTCTTCGTCATACGGAGTGACAAATCCCAATCTCGATTCGTGCCAACCCAACAGACACTTTCGGAGATACCTGTAGAGCACCTTTATAGTCACCCAGTTACGTTGTGACGTTTGGTACATCCAAAGAACTCCTAAGTATCCGGGAGTTACACAATCTCATGGTCTAAGGAAATGATACTTGACATTAGAAAAGCTCTAGCAAATGAACTACACAATCTTGTGCTATGCTTAGGATTGGGTCTGTCAGGACCCCGACTCAATGCCACATCGATCTAGCATGTAACACTTCATATCACTTTGCGGCCTCACGCACGGTATCCCCACGGGTGTCGCCTTACCTTTGCCCGGGACCGTTTGCGCCTTTTGGCACACGTATATGATAGTGTCGCTAGCATCCATATTGTAAGGAGCCCGGGCTGACATGGCTAGTCGTAAACCCAAAGTGGCACAAACTTACAGGGACATGCATCCATGACCCAGCATCGAACGTGTCGGTCATCAGCGAGTGAATCCAGGCTGTAGCACTTGGCTAACAGGACTCCGGTGAACCGGGCTGTAGCGGGCTAACAGGACTCCGGTATTCATCGCGTGACATTTCCCCGAAGGGACAGACACAGGAACGAAGAAGGACACATGCCGGCCAGCCTAAGTGTTCCGGAGCAGTAGCACGCTACCATGGCTCAGTGGAAGCACTAGGAGACATTTCCCGGTAAGAGGGGCTACTAAGGATATACAACTAGATAGTCAGATCCCACACATAGCAATACACATTACACGTACGCATAACATGCAAGTATGTGCTGTACAACATGGCATCACAGCATAACTCAACAACTCATATAGATAAAGGCTCAGAAGAGCCATCATAGCATTTATTGCAAACAAGGGTCACATGACCCAACATTCAGAGCAAACAAGCAACAAGCGGAAGCATTACATGTCTGGGTACAGACATCTACAAATGAAAAAGGCTGAAGAGCCTAACTATGTACAACATCCGATCAAGATCGTAGCTGAGGTACAGGCTACTTGTCGAAGTCCACGAGAACACTAGTAAGACCGAAGTCTCCGCTGCAAAAACATAAATAAAGCACCATGAGTACAAAGGTACTCAGCAAGACTTACATCAGATCCTATCATACATGCATTTGTATCAAGAGGGTAATGTGGGGTTTAGTTGCAGCAAGCCAGCTTTGACTCAGTGGCTATCCTGTTCTACGACTACCAGAACTTCTTTGAGGTGATATGGCGCACACGAGTCCACTAATCACCACACAATACACTACTATGGATTCATCCCCGTCTCCCTACGAGAAGGCCATCCATAGCACTCACACTTGTCTTGAGCATTTTATAGTATCCACTTCAAGTTGTCTATGTACCATGTAAGCATCCAAGAAGTCCATAACCGCGGCTATTCGAATAGATCATGTTAACCCTGCAGGGGTGTACTTCTTCACACACGCTCTCGCCACTTACCACCATGTACACGTCGTGTATCTCGGCAACCTTCAAGCGGAAGCCTGGCGAGGGTGTCGGCCACGACCTGACTAACCACACAAGACTCTAGCCCGGGTTTATCGCCTATTTGGGTTCCATCCGCAAGGAGATCCAGCCGGGGTGTCGCTCACGGCCCCAAACGATGTGTGCAGGGTTCCCGAGCCCACCATCCGGGTGCCACTCGGTACACCAGGCCACGTGTGCCTAGTCTGTCCCAAGCCCACCCTGTCGGGTGCCACTTGGTAGAAAAATAGCACTACCTACAAACACCAGAAACTAGTTGCGACTCCTGGACAGAGATCAAGTTGGTTAATAAGTCGAGAGGGGCACTTAAGCATTCCAATGTGTGGTAGTATCGAGTCATTGGACAACATACATAGAACTCAGTGCTTAAGGACGGTTCCAGTGAGACAACCCACCATGTACTCCTACATGGCCTCTCACCGCTACCTTTACCAAATCGTGTTTACACGTTCACTCTCAGCATCAGAACATGGAGCACTGTACTCCAATTCATTCCCAATGAATTAGACCTGACACAACTCTAAGCAATAGCAGGCATAGCATGGTAGGCACACAACATGGCTCAATCAACTCCTACACATGCTAGTGGGTTTTAACTATTTACTGTGGCAATGACAGGTCATGCAGAGGAATGGGTTCAACTACCGCAGCACAAAGTAGCAGATGAATCGTTGTTGTCCTAATGCAATAACTGAGAGCAGGAGCGAGAGAGTAGGATTGTATCGGAATGAACAAGGGGGTTTGCTTGCCTGGTAGATCAACAAGGAGGCGCTGCTCCTTAGACAGGTACTCTGGAACACTCTCCGGAGCAGGACCTATCGAGAAGGAACGGTGTCGACAATCAATACACAACATATGCAACAATATGATGCATGATCATGGCATGTAGATGTGATGTTGTTTGTGGTAATGCATCTAGCATTCTATTTGGAAGAGATCCATTTGAACCAAGGGTTCAAATGCAACTCTAAATTAAGCTCTTATATATGCCATTTATATGTTTTCACCTATACAGCATGTATAAGTTGGTTTGTCATGCATGAAACTAGTACAAATGGAAAGATTGCATTTTTCTGATAATTTTTCATATATAAATTATTTCAATCTGAGCTACGGTTGAATTTCTATGATTTTTTTGAAGTTTAAAGCATTTTCTAGAATTTCCTTATTTATTTTAAATCCAGAAAATGGATAACTGCGTCAGCCTGACGTCAGCGTGACATCAGCGTGACGTCAGCGAGTCAACGGCCAGGTCCAGGTCAAACCTGACCAGTGGGGCCCACTGGTCAGTGACTCACTAGGCAAACCCGGTCAAATCCAGCGCTGACTGGGTTTGACCGGTGCTGGGGCCCGCTGTCAGTGGCAGTGAGGTGGCTAATTAGGTGGGGTCAGTCCTAATGACGCGCCACGTCAGCACCCGCCGGAGCACGGCCGGCGACGACCAAAACACGCGGCGGAGGCTCACCGGAGTGGCTCGGGATGGCGCTACAGAGGGTAGTTTGCGGCGGGGTTTGGCTCTACGGGGAGCTGGAGGAGTGGCGCATCCACTGGTGGCAGCGACTGGAGCTGGGGTGGCCTGTAGCAGCGTCGGCGGCGAGTTGGGCGGCGGCCGGAGTTCGGCCAGGTGCGCGCAGGGTGCTGTGGGGCACGGGGAAGGCTGCGAGCGGGTCCGTGCGACTCGCCGGAGTGCACTGAGTGCAACGGCGAGCTCGTCTGCGAGCTGCAGCGGCTGTGGCCACGACGACGAGGAGCTGCGGCGGCGATGGCTTCGGCCACGGTGGAAACGACGGCTACAACGCGGAAACGAGGGGGAGAAGAGAGGGGAAACGGGGAGATGCTCACGGCAGACTCGACGGGCTTGTCGGCGAGCTCGGGGACGCGCTGAAGACGGCGGGGCGGCGATGGGGATCCACGGCGGTCGGAGCCGAAGATGGCGTCGGCGACGGCTCCATGGGGCGCTCCGGCTTGTGTGGCTCGGCTGAGAGCTTCAGAGCGAGGAGGCGGAGCTCCTGCGCGTGTCGGAGAGGCGAGGGGGAGGCGGTGGCTACGGCAACGGCGTGCGGCGGCGACGGCAGTGTTCGGGCACGGTGGGGAAACGGCAAGGGAGAGAGCAGGGGAAGAGTGAGCGGGGCGTGGGGTGGCGCGTGGCGTCGCGCAGGGCATCCAGAACGACGAGAGGGAGGACAGGCGGGCAGGGAGGGAGGAGGTGGCGCGGCGCGGCGGTGCGCGCGCGTCGGGCACGCGCCCGTCCTCCTGTCGGGGAGGAAGACGACAGAGGAGGGGGGGCCAGGTGGGCTGGGCTAGCTGCTGGGCTGCGCGGTGCCGGGCCAGCACAGGAGCTGGGCCGCAGGTAGGTCCAGGTAAGGTTTTTCCCCTTTTTTCTTTTACTATTTTTCTGACATTTGTTTGATTTAATAATAATACTAAATCATTTTATTTTCTTATGCCAATTTTTGTAGGGGCTAGTGGCATTATTCCAGAGCTCCTCAACAACTGGCATAATTTTTGGACATATTAGATATATAACTAATATATTTCCAATGCAAATATTTATGCATTAATTCCAAATGCCCAAAATAAATAATTATGAGCTCCTAAAAATATTGGTTTGATTTTTATCTCTGTCCAATATTTTCGGAGAGCAACATGAGCATTTTCTTGGACCCTTTTGGAGCAATTTTTATTTGGGTCATTTCCATAGATGATTCTGAGGGTTCACAAATCCTCATTTCAAATTTAAATGGAATTTAAACATGATGCACAAATGACTAGCTAGTCTAGGTCATACCAGAACTAGGGATGTGACAACTCGCCCCCACTTGAAAGAATCTTGTCCCGAGATTCAGGGGTCGACGGAAAGAAAGCGGGGTACTCCAGTCGAAGACGATCTTCTCGCTCCTAAGTAGCTTCTCTCTCGGAATGATGAGACCACTGAACCTTGAGAAACTTGATGTTATGACGTCGAGTGACACGCTCTGCTTGATCAAGAATGCGAACTGGATACTCTCGATATGTGAGGTTATCTTGGAGATCAAGCGTTTCGTGGTCCACTCCGCGGATAGGATCCGAGAAGCAACGCCTGAGTTGAGAGACGTGGAAGACATCATGAACTCGAGAAAGATGTGGGGGTAGTTCCAACTGGTAGGCAACCTCTCCTCGTTTAGCGAGAATGCGAAAAGGACCGATGTAACGAGGAGCCAACTTGCCCTTGATACCGAAACAATGGGTACCCTTCAAAGGAGTAACCCGAAGGTAAGCTTTGTCGCCAACTTCATAAGTCATATCCTTATGATGATGATCATACTGGCTCTTTTGACAAGACTGGGCTGTTTTCAAATTCTCGCGGATGATGCGAACTTGCTCTTCTACCTCCTGGATCATGTCTGGTCCAAAGAATTGTCTTTCACCAGTTTCTGACCAGTTCAAAGGTGTTCGACATCTTCGTCCATAGAGAATCTCAAAGGGAGCTTTCTTGAGACTGGATTGATAGCTATTGTTATAAGCAAACTCGGCAAAAGGAAGACATTTCTCCCAATCCATGCCGAATGAGATAACGCAAGCTCTCAGCATGTCTTCGAGAATTTGGTTGACCCTTTCCACCTGACCACTCGACTGAGGGTGGAAAGCGGTACTGAAAGAAAGATGGGTTCCCATGGCAGTTTGGAAACTCTCCCAGAAATGAGAAGTGAAAAGACTACCACGGTCTGAATTGATCTCTAGTGGAACACCATGAAGTGATACTATTTGGGAAATATATAAGTCAGCAAGCTAACTAGCGGTGATACTCTCTCGAACAGGAAGGAAGTGAGCCACTTTAGAAAGACGATCAACGACTACGAAGATAGCATTATTCCCTCTCTTGGTCCTGGGAAAGCCGGTGATGAAGTCCATACCAACTTTATCCCATTTCCATTTAGGAATAGCTAAAGGCTGAAGGGTGCCAGCAGGTCTTTGATGCTCTGCCTTAACGCGACGACAAACGTCACAGTTAGCAATAAACTGAGCAATTTCTCTCTTCATCCTAGTCCACCAGAACCTCTGGCGTAGGTCCTGATACATCTTAGTACTACCGGGATGAATCGTGAGAGGAGATTCATGCGCCTCCTTAAGAATCAATTGTCGCAGATGTTGATTCTTGGGAACCACCAAGCGTTTCTCAAAGAAAACAACACCTCGATCATCCATAGAGAAACATCCACCAACTCCCTTCTTAATGTTTCTCTTGATGCGGATAACACCCCTATCAAACTTCTGGTCAGTAATGATCTGATCCTCGAGGGTAGGTTTCGCCACCAAGGTAGAAAGGAATCCATGAGGAGCAATGTGAAGGTTAAGCTTACAGAATTCCTCATGGAGAAGTGGTTGACCCTGCTGCAACATGAGGTTGTTGCAATAGGATTTATGACTTAGTGCATCAGCCATGACATTAGCTTTGCCTGGGGTGTAAGTAACTCCTAGATCATAATCTGAGATCAACTCCAACCAACGTCTTTGCCTAAGGTTCAAATCTAGTTGGGTGAAGATATACTTGGGACTCTGGTGATCGGTGTAGATCTCGCAACGTTTACCAAGAAGGTAATGTCGCCAGGTCTTGAGTGCATAGACTACGCTGCAAGCTCTAGATCATGTGTAGGATAATTCTCCTCATGTGGATGCAACTGTCGAGATGCATAGGCAATCACATGATGATCCTGCATAAGAATGCAACCTAGTCCCTGTCGTGAGGCGTCGGAGTAGATAACAAAGTCTTTAGTGAAATCCAGTGGCACAAGTATGGGAGCAGAAGTCAGGCGTCTTTTCAGTTCCTGAAAACTGTACTCACACTATGGGGACCACTCAAACTTTTTATCTTTCTTGAGAAGTTCCGTGAGGGGTTTGGCCACTTTAGAGAAGTTTTCAACAAAGCGGCGACAATAGCTGGCTAGACCAAGGAAACTCCTAACTTGTTTGACTGATTCAGGTGGAGTCCAATCGAGAACGGCCTTAACTCTCTCGGGATTGACAGCAATACCCTTACCAGATATCACGTGGCCCAGATAGGTCACTTCTGGCAACCAAATTCACACTTGGAGAACTTGGCATAAAGGTGGTGCTCTCTGAGTTTTTCTAATACAAGCCTAAGATGTTCGGCATGCTCTTCCTCGTTCTTCGAGTAAATAAGAATATCATCGAGGTAAACCACGACAAACTTATCTAAGTACTCCATGAAGATCGAGTTCATCAAGCGGGAGAAGGTGGCTGGAGCATTGGTTAGGCCAAAGGACATGACAGTGTACTCGTACTGGCCGTAACGAGTGACAAAAGCCGTTTTAGGAATGTCCCTGTTTCTAATCTTGATTTGGTGGTAGCCTAACCTCAAATCCATCTTGGAGAAGACTGAGGATCCAGCGAGCTGATCATACAGATCGTTGATCCTGGGGAGCGGATATTTGTTCTTTATCGTGACCAAATTAATGGGACGATAGTCTACAACCATCCGGTCCATACCATACTTTTTCTTGACGAAGAGGACGGGGCAAGCCCAAGGAGAAGAACTAGGACAGATGAAACCCTTTTGCAAGGACTCATCAAGTTGTCTTAAGCTCGGCTAGTTCTAAGGGTGCCATCTTGTAAGGTCTCCTAGAAATTGGAGCGGTTCCTGGGATAAGATCTATGACGAACTCTACATCTCTGTCAGGTGGAACACCTGGCAGTTCCTCTGGGAAGACATCCGGAAAGTCACGGACTACCGGGATATCAACAAGGTCAGGGAGAGGGCTGGCATTAAGAGAATAGAGCTGACACTTTGCAACTCTAGTAGAGACAGTGACTATCTTGCCAGATGGGTGTGTAAGCTGAACAGATCTGGTGTAACAATCAATCTTGGCATGATGAGCTATCATCCAGTCCATACCCAAGATGATGTTAATATCTGAGGACTTGAGGGCTACAAGTGATGCGAGGAATACAAGTCTATCAACAAGGATTTCATTACCATAGCTGATTCTGGTGGTTTGCCATCTAGACCCTGGGGTTTGGATTTCAAGCGGAGTTGGCATATCACAAAATGCCATGTCGTGCAAACGAGCATAGCCTTCAGAAATGAAAGAATGAGATGCTCCAATATCGAACAGAACCGATGCTGGATGACAATTGACAAGGAGTGTACCAAGAATGACATCTGGATCATCATGAGCGTCTTTAGCTGAGGCGTGATGCACACGTCCATGTTCAGTGGGGGCTGACTTGACAATGATCATCTTGCGTGATGGCTTACCACGGCCAACAGACTTCTCAGGCGGGGTTGGAGCATATCTGGCCTGAGAGCAGTCACGAGCATAGTGTCCTGGCTTCCCGCATGTGAAGCAAGTCCCTGAAGTTGGTTGTGGACCCGCACTGACAAGCGGTCTACCAGTAGGCCTGGGTGGATCATATGACTGAGCTGGGGGAGGCACCACATAAGATGGTCTCGGTGCATATCTGGAAGGAAGAGCGGAGTTTGGAATCCAAATCCGGCGCTTCTGAGAACTAGAACCGGAGGAAGATCCCAAATCACGGGTGTGCTTACGAGACTCCTCGTAAGTGAGTTGAGTTGTCTCCGCATTAATGGCCTTGTTCACAAGAGCTTGGATTGTATCACAATGATGCAGGTGGAGATCAAGATGCAACTTGGGGTTGAGACCCTTCCGGAACCTAGCCTGCTTCTTGGCGTCCGTGGACACCTCTTCTGTGGCATAACGGGCGAGGTTCTCAAACTCTCTGCTGTAAGCATCAACAGCCATCTTACTCTGGGTGAAACTATAGAACTCTTC
This sequence comes from Triticum timopheevii, assembly GCA_963921465.1. Classification (NCBI taxonomy): domain Eukaryota; kingdom Viridiplantae; phylum Streptophyta; class Magnoliopsida; order Poales; family Poaceae; genus Triticum; species Triticum timopheevii. Next base: position 187,933,359 of record OY997262.1, read on the forward strand.
CCTCTTACGATCAATGAGGGCGTGAGGAATGTGATGCTCGCGAAAAGCCTCAGTGAAATCCCTCCAGGTAGGAATCTGGCCAGCTGGAAGCACAGCCTCATAGTTCTGCCACCAAAGACTAGCAGGACCTTCCAGGTGGTATGTGGCATAGATGACCTTGTCATCTTCAGCTACGTTTGCGGAACGCGGCTTATGAGTGATGCTACGGAGCCAGTCATCTGCATCGAGTGGCTCGATGGAATGATGAAAGATAGGTGGGTGCAAGCGAATGAAGTCATGAATGCTTGCAGACCCTTTGAACTGATGTGCGGTGTTCTCCTCGATACGCGCCAACAAGCGGTTAGACTCACGCTTGTTCCTCTCCATCTCTAACATGAATTCTGCCAACGAAGGCTGGTCGAGGATCCTCATCCCTACCATCTCCGTGGTTCTGGCTACGAGCAACAGAACTTCGCTTAACTGATGACATCCTGAGAAAAAAAACCAAGGACGGATCAGCATCAACTATAGACTGTAGAAAGTAGGACGAAGGAATTAGTATCTCTTGAACTCCTAGGGCAATTCCGGCAGCATAATGGCAGTAAAATGCTCAAAATGAGACATCCTACTAAAATGGGGTAGTAACATACCCAACATCACCACTTGAGGTTCTGAGATCATACTAAACAGGCTACACCGGAAATACTCAAAAACTGGGGTATGACTCTGGTCAACCAATCCTATGGGACTACGGAGTAGTAACACGTGATCCTGATAGACGGAAGAGAATGTCTAGTTCCTTAACCCCGTAGGAAAGATAGGATGACTCAGATCAGAAGGCCATGAGGTATAAGGAGTAAAAAGAGCCTTACGTTCCTTCCCACAATCAATTCCCTTACATAACTAAAGAATTTCTAGACTCAACTTCGACCAGTTTGGCTTGCTAATCCTACAGGCAGTCAGGCTCTGATACCAAAGCTATCAGGACCCCGACTCAATGCCACATCGATCTAGCATGTAACACTTCATATCACTTTGCGGCCTCACGCACGGTATCCCCACGGGTGTCGCCTTACCTTTGCCCGGGACCGTTTGCGCCTTTTGGCACACGTATATGATAGTGTCGCTAGCATCCATATGATAAGGAGCCCGGGCTGACATGGCTAGTCGTAAACCCAAAGTGGCACAAACTTACAGGGACAGGCATCCATGACCCAGCATCGAACGTGTCGGTCATCAGCGAGTGAATCCAGGCTGTAGCACTGGGCTAACAGGACTCTGGTGAACCGAGCTGTAGCGAGCTAACAGGACTCCGGTATTCATCGCGTGACATTTCCCCGAAGGGACAGACACAGGAACGAAGAAGGACACATGCCGGCCAGCCTAAGTGTTCCGGAGCAGTAGCACGCTACCATGGCTCAGTGGAAGCACTAGGAGACATTTCCCGGTAAGAGGGGCTACTAAGGATAAACAACTAGATAGTCAGATCCCACACATAGCAATACACATTACACGTATGCATAACATGCAAGTATGTGTTGTACAACATGGCATCACAGCATAACTCAACAACTCATATAGATAAAGGCTCAGAAGAGCCATCATAGCATTTATTGCAAACAGGGGTCACATGACCCAACATTCAGAGCAAACAAGCAACAAGCGGAAGCATTACATCTCTGGGTACAGACATCTACAAATGAAAAAGGCTGAAGAGCCTGACTATCTACAACATCCGATCAAGATCGTAGCTGAGGTACAGGCTACTTGTCAAGTCCACGAGAACACTAGTAAGACCGAAGTCTCCGCTGCAAAAACATAAATAAAGCACCATGAGTACAAAGGTACTCAGCAAGACTTACATCAGATCCTATCATACATGCATCTGTATCAAGAGGGTAATGTGGGGTTTAGTTGCAGCAAGCCAGCTTTGACTCAATGGCTATCCTGTTCTATGACTACCAGAACTTCTTTGAGGTGATATGGCGCACACGAGTCCACTAATCACCACACAATACACTACTATGGATTCATCCCCGTCTCCCTACGAGAAGGCCATCCATAGCACTCACACTTGTCTTGAGCATTTTATAGTATCCACTTCAAGTTGTCTATGTACCATGTAAGCATCCAAGAAGTCCATAACCGCGGCTATTCGAATAGATCATGTTAACCCTGCAGGGGTGTACTTCTTCACACACGCTCTCGCCACTTACCACCATGTACACGTCGTGTATCTCGGCAACCTTCAAGCGGAAGCCTGGCGAGGGTGTCGGCCACGACCTGACTAACCACACAAGACTCTAGCCCAGGTTTATCGCCTATTTGGGTTCCATCCGCAAGGAGATCCGGCCGGGGTGTCGCTCACGGCCCCAAACGATGTGTGCAGGGTTCCCGAGCCCACCATCCGGGTGCCACTCGGTACACCAGGCCACGTGTGCCTAGTCTGTCCCAAGCCCACCCTGCCGGGTGCCACTTGGTAGAAAAATGGCACTACCTACAAACACCAGAAACTAGTTGCGACTCTTGGACAGAGATCAAGTTGGTTAATAAGTCGAGAGGGGCACTTAAGCATTCCAATGTGTGGTAGTATCGAGTCATTGGACAACATACATAGAACTCAGTGCTTAAGGACGATTCCAGTGAGACAACCCACCATGTACTCCTACATGGCCTCTCACCGCTACCTTTACCAAATCGTGTTTACACGTTCACTCTCAGCATCGGAACATGGAGCACTGTACTCCAATTCATTCCCAATGAATTAGACCTGACACAACTCTAAGCAATAGCAGGCATAGCATGGTAGGCACACAACATGGCTCAATCAACTCCTACACATGCTAGTGGGTTTCAACTATTTACTGTGGCAATGACAGGTCATGCAGAGGAATGGGTTCAACTACCGCAGCACAAAGTAGCAGATGAATCGTTGTTGTCCTAATGCAATAAATGAGAGCAGGAGCGAGAGAGTAGGATTGTATCGGAGTGAACAAGGGGGTTTGCTTGCCTGGTAGATCAACAAGGGGGCGCTGCTCCTTAGACAGGTACTCTGGAACACTCTCCGGAGCAGGACCTATCGAGAAGGAACGGTGTCGACAATCAATACACAACATATGCAACAATATGATGCATGATCATGGCATGCAGATGTGATGTTGTTTGTGCTAATGCATCTAGCATTCTATTTGGAAGAGATCCATTTGAACCAAGGGTTCAAATGCAACTCTAAATTAAGCTCTTATATATGCCATTTATATGTTTTCACCTATACAGCATGTATAAGTTGGTTTGTCATGCATGAAACTAGTACAAATGGAAAGATTGCATTTTTCTAATAATTTTTCATATATAAGTTATTTCAATCTGAGCTACGGTTGAATTTCTATGATTTTTTTGAAGTTTAAAGCATTTTCTAGAATTTCCTTATTTATTTTAAATCCAGAAAATGGATAACTGCGTCAGCCTGACGTCAGCGTGACATCAGCGTGACGTCAGCGAGTCAACGGCCAGGTCCAGGTCAAACCTGACCAGTGGGGCCCACTGGTCAGTGACTCACTAGGCAAACCCGGTCAAATCCAGCGCTGACTGGGTTTGACCGGTGCTGGGGCCCGCTGTCAGTGGCAGTGAGGTGGCTAATTAGGTGGGGTTAGTCCTAATGACGCGCCACGTCAGCACTCGCCGGAGCACGGCCGGCGACAACCAAAACACGCGGCGAAGGCTCACCGGAGTGGCTCAGGACGGCGCTACAGAGGGTAGTTTGCGACGGGTTTTGGCTCTACGGGGAGCTGGAGGAGTGGCGCATCCACTGGTGGCAGCGACTAGAGCTGGGGTGGCCTGTAGCGGCGGCGGTGGTGAGTTGGGCGGCGGCCGGAGTTCGGCCAGGTGCGCAGGGTGCTGTGGGGCACGGGGGAGGCTGCGAGCGGGTCCGCGCGACTCGCCGAAGTACACTGAGTGCAACGGCGAGCTCGTCTGCGAGCTGCAGCGGCTGTGGCCACGATGACGAGGAGCTGCGGCGGCGATGGCTTCGGCCACACTGGAAACGACGGCTACGACGCGGAAACGAGGGGGGAAGAGAGGGGAAACGGGGAGATGCTCACGGCGGACTCGACGGGCTTGTCGGCGAGCTCGGGGACGCGCTGAAGACGGCGGGGCGGCGATGGGGATCCATGGCGGTCGGAGGCGAAGATGGCATCGGCAACGGCTCCACGGGGCGATCCGGCTTGTGTGGCTCGGCTGAGAGCTTCAGAGCGAGGAGGCGGAGCTCCTGCGCGTGTCGGAGAGGCGAGGGGGAGGTGGTGGCTACGGCAACGGCGTGCGGCGGCAACGGCAGTGTTCGGGCACGGTGGGGAAACGGCAAGGGAGAGAGCAGGGGGAGAGTGAGCGGGGCGTGGGGTGGCGCGTGGCGTCGCGCGGGGCATCCAGAACGACGAGAGGGAGGACAGGCGGGCAGGGAGGGAGGAGGTGGCGCGGCGCGGCGGTGCGCGCGCGTCGGGCACGCGCCCGTCCTCCTGTCGGGGAGGAAGACGACAGAGGAGGGGGGGCCAGGTGGGCTGGGCTAGCTGCTGGGCTGCGCGGTGCCGGGCCAGCACAGGAGCTGGGCCGCAGGTAGGTCCAGGTAAGGTTTTTTCCCCTTTTTTTCTTTTACTATTTTTCTGACATTTGTTTGATTTAATAATAATACTAAATCATTTTATTTTCTTATGCCAATTTTTGTAGGGGCTAGTGGCATTATTCCAGAGCTCCTCAACACCTGGCATAATTTTTGGACATATATTAAATATATAACTAATATATTTCCAATGCAAATATTTATGCATTAATTCCAAATGCCCAAAATAAATAATTATGAGCTCCTAAAAATATTGGTTTGATTTTTATCTCTGTCCAATATTTTCAGAGAGCAACATGAGCATTTTCTTGGACCCTTTTGGAGCAATTTTTATTTGGGTCATTTCCATAGATGATTCTGAGGGTTCACAAATCCTCATTTCAAATTTAAATGGAATTTAAACATGATGCACAAATGACTAGCTAGTCTAGGTCATACCAGAACTAGGGATGTGACATGGTCTTGTCCATCACATCATTCTCCTAATGATGTGATCCCGTTATCAATGACATCCAATGTCCATAGTCAGGAAACCATGACCATCTATTGATCAACAAGCTAGTCAACTAGCGGCTCACTAGGGACATGGTGTGGTCTATGTATTCACACATGTATTGTGGTTTCCGATCAATACAATTATAGCATGAACAATAGACAATTATCATGAACAAGGAAATATAATAATAACCATTTTATTATTGCCTCTAGGCCATATTTCCAACAATCTCCCACTTGCACTAGAGTCAATAATCTAGTTACACTGTGATGAATCGAACACCCATAGAGTTCTGGTGTTGATCATGTTTTGCTCGCAGAAGAGGTTTAGTCAACGGATCTGCGATATTCAGATCCGTATGCACTTTACAGATATCTATGTCTCCATCTTGAACTTTTTCATGAATGGAGTTGAAGCGACGCTTGATGTGTCTGGTCTTCTTGTGAAACCTGGGCTCCTTGGCAAGGGCAATAGCTCCAGTGTTGTCACAGAAGAGAGTCACGGGCCCGACGCATTGGGAATAACTCCTAGGTCGGTAATGAACTCCTTTATCTAGATTGCTTCATGTGCTGCCTCTGAGGCTGCCATGTACTCCGCTTCACATGTAGATCCCGCCATGACGCTTTGCTTGCAACTACACCAGCTTACTACCCCTCCATTCAAAATATACACGTATCCGGTTTGTGACTTGGAGTCATCCAGATCTGTGTCGAATCTAGCATCGACGTAACCCTTTACGACGAGCTCTTCGTCACCTCCATAAATGAGAAACATATCCTTAGTCCTTTTCAGGTACTTCAGGATATTCTTGACCGCTGTCCAGTGTTCCATGCCAGGATTACTTTGGTACCTTCCTACCAAACTTACGGCAAGGTTTACATCAGGTCTGGTACACAGCATGGCATACATAATAGACCCTATGGCTGAGGCATAGGGGATGACACTCATCTTTTCTCTATCTTCTGCCGTGGTCGGGCTTTGAGCTGAGCTCAATTTCACACCTTGCAATACAGGCAAGAACCCTTTCTTGGACTGATCCATATTGAACTTCTTCAATATCTTATCAAGGTATGTGCTTTGTGAAAGACCTATGAGGCGTCTTGATCGATCTCTATAGATCTTGATGCCTAATATGTAAGAGCTTCTCCAAGGTCCTTCATTGAAAAACACTTATTCAAGTAGGCCTTTATGCTCTCCAAGAGTTTTATATCATTTCCCATCAACGGTATGTCATCTACATATAATATGAGAAATGCTATAGAGCTCCCACTCACTTTCTTGTAAACGCGGGCTTCTCCATAAGTCTGCATAAACCCAAACGCTTTGATCATTTCATCAAAGCGAATGTTCCAACTCCAAGATGCTTGCACCAGCCCATAGATGGAGCGCTGGAGCTTGCGTACCTTGTTAGCATTCTTAGGATCGACAAAACAGTCTGGCTGCATCATATACAATTCTTCCTTAAGAAAGTCGTTAAGGAATGCCGTTTTGACGTCCATTTGCCATATCTCATAATCGTAGAATGCGACAATTGCTAACATGATTTGGACGGACTTAAGCTTCGCCACGGGTGAGAAGGTCTCATCGTAGTCAACCCCTTGAACTTGTCGATAACCCTTAGCGACAAGTCGAGCTTTATAGATGGTAACATTACCACCCGCGTCTGTCTTCTTCTTAAAGATCCATTTATTTTCTATCGCTCGTCGATCATCGGGCAAGTCTGTCAAAGTCCATACTTTGTTTTCATACATGGATCCTATCTCGGATTGCATGGCTTCAAGCCATTTGTTGGAATTTGGGCCCACCATCGCTTCTTCATAGTAGGAATTTGGACCTACGAAGTTCAGTAGCAACTTGATCCGAAGTACCTTGATCATCATCATTAACCTCCTCTTTAGCCGGTGCAGGCACCACAGAAACATCTTCCTGAGCTGCGCTACTTTCCGCTTCAAGAGGCAGTACTTCATCAAGTCCTATTTTCCTCCCACTTACTTCTTTCGAGAGAAACTCTTTCTCCAGAAAGGACCCGTTCTTGGCAACAAAGATCTTACCTTCGGATCTGAGGTAGAAGGTATACCCAATGGTTTCCTTAGGGTATCCTATGAAGACGTATTTTTCCGACTTGGGTTCGAGCTTTTCAGGTTGAAGTTTCTTGACATAAGCATCGCATCCCCAAACTTTTAGAAACGACAACTTAGGTTTCTTCCCAAACCATAATTTATACGGTGTTGTCTCAACGGATTTTGATGGAGCCCTATTTATAGTGAATGCGGCAGTCTCTAAAGCATAGCCCCAAAATGAGAGTGGTAGATTGGTAAGAGACATCATAGATCGCACCATATCCAATAGAGTGCGATTACGACGTTCGGACACACCATTATGCTGAGGTGTTCCAGGCGGCGTGAGTTGTGAAACGATTCCATATTTCCTTAAGTGTGTGCCAACTTCGTGACTTAAATATTCCCCTCCATGATCTGATCATAAGAACTTTATTTTTCTGTCACATTGATTTTCAACCTCACTCTGAAATTCCTTGAACTTTTCAAAGGTCTCAGACTTGTGTTTCATTAAGTAGACATACCCATATCTACTTAAGTCATCAGTGAGGGTGAGAACATAACGATAGCCACCGCGAGCCTCAACGCTCATTGGACCGCACACATCAGTATGTATGGTTTCCAATAAGTTGGTTGCTCGCTGCATTGTTCCGAAGAACGGAGTCTTGGTCATTTTGCCCATGAGGCATGATTCGCACGTGTCAAATGATTCGTAATCAAGAGACTCCAAAAGTCCATCTGCATGGAGCTTCTTCATGCGTTTGACACCAATGTGACCAAGGCGGCAGTGCCACAAGTATGCGGGACTATCATTATCAACCTTACATCTTTTGGTATTCACACTTTGAATATGTGTAACATCACGTTCGAGATTCATAAAGAATAAACCATTGACCAGCGGGGCATGACCATAAAACATATCTCTCATATAAATAGAACAACCATTATTCTCGGATTTAAATGAGTAGCCATCTCGTATTAAACGAGATCCAGATACAATGTTCATGCTCAAAGCTAGCACTTAATAACAATTATTGAGGTTTAAAACTAACCCCGTAGGTAAATGTAGAGGTAGCGTGCCGACGGCGATCACATCGACCTTGGCACCATTCCCGACGCGCATTGTCACCTCGTCCTTCGCCAGTCTCCGCTTATTCCGCAGCTCCTATTTTGAGTTACAAATATGAGCAACCGCACCGGTATCAAATATCCAGGAGCTACTATGAGTACTGGTAAGGTACACATCAATAACATGTATATCACATATACCTTTGGTGTTGCCGGCCTTCTTGTCCGCTAAGTACTTGGGGCAGTTCCGCTTCTAGTGACCACTTCCCTTGCAATAAAAACACTCAGTCTCAGGCTTGGGTCCACTCTTTGGCTTCTTCCCGGCAACTTGCTTGCCGGGCTCGGCACCTCCCTTGCCGTCTTTCTTGAAACCCTTCTTACCCTTGCCTTTCCTGAACTTAGTGGTTTTATTCACCATCAACACTTGATGTTCCTTTTTGATTTCCACCTCCGCTGATTTCAGCATTGAATATACTTGAGGAATGGTTTTCTCCATCCCCTGCATATCGAAGTTCATCATAAAGCTCTTGTAGCTCAGTGGAAGCGGCTGAAGGATTCTGTCAACGACCGCGTCATCCGGGAGATTAACTCCCAGCTGAGACAAGTGGTTGTGCAACCCAGACATTTTGAGTATGTGCTCGCTGACGGAACTATTCTCCTCCATCTTATAGCTGTAGAACTTGTCGGAGACTTCATATCTCTTGACCCGGGCATGAGCTTGGAAAACCATTTTCAGCTCTTAGAACATCTCATATGCTCCGTGCTGCTCGAAGCGCTTTTGGAGCCCCGGTTCTAAGCTGTAAAGCATGCCGCACTGAAACAGGGAGTAATCATCAACACGCGACTGCCAAGCGTTCATAACGTCTTGGTTCGCTGGGACAGGTGCTTCACCTAGCGGTGCTTCAAGGACATATGCTTTCTTGGCAGCTATGAGGATGATCCTCAAGTTCCGGACCCAGTCCGTATAGTTGCTACCATCGTCTTTCAGCTTGGTTTTCTCTAGGAATGCGTTGAAGTTGAGGACAACATTCCCACTCAGATAGACATCCCTCTAGTCATCTAAGTGATACACGATCCGAGTCAACTAGGCCGTGTCCGATCATCACGTGAGACGGACTAGTCATCATCGGTGAACATCTTCATGTTGATCGTATCTTCTATACGACTCATGTTCGACCTTTCGGTCTCTTGTGTTCCGAGGCCATGTCTGTACATGCTAGGCTCATCAAGTCAACCTAAGTGTTTTTGCATGTGTAAATCTGGCTTACACCCGTTGTATGTGAACGTTAGAATCTATCACACCCGATCATCACGTCGTGCTTCAAAACAACGAACTTTCGCAATGGCGCACAGTTAGGGGGAACACTTTCTTGAAATTATTATGAGGGATCATCTTATTTATGCTATCGTCGTTCTAAGCAAATAAGATGCAAAAACATGATAAACATCACATGCAATCAAATAGTGACATGATATGGCCAATATCATTTTGCTCCTTTTGATCTCCATCTTCGGGGCGCCATGATCATCGTCATCACCGGCATGACACCATGATCTCCATCATCGTGTCTTCATGAAGTTGTCTCGCCAACTATACTTCTACTACTATGGCTAACGGTTTAGCAATAATGTAAAGTAATTACATGGCGTTATTCATTGACATGTAGGTCATACAATAAATTAAGACAACTCCTATGGCTCCTGCCGGTTGTCATACTCATCGACATGCAAGTCGTGATTCCTATTACAAGAACATGATCAATCTCATACATCACATATATATCATTCATCACATCCTTTTGGCCATATCACATCACACGGCATATGCTGCAAAAACAAGTTAGACGTCCTCTAATTGTTGTTGCAGCTTTTTATGTGGCTGCTATAGGTTTCTAGCAAGAACGTTTCTTACCTACGCCAAAACCACAACGTGATATGCCAATTTCTATTTACCCTTCATAAGGACCCTTTTCATCAAATCCGATCCGACTAAAGTGGGAGAGATTGACACCCGCTAGCCACCTTATGCAACTAGTGCATGTCATTCGGTGGAACCTGTCTCACGTAAGCGTATGTGTAAGGTCGGTCCAGGCCACTTCATCCCACGATGCCGCCGAAACAAGATAAGACTAGTAGTCGCAAGTAAATTGACAATATCGACGCCCACAACAAACTTGTGTTCTACTTGTGCATAGAAACTACGCATAGACCTAGCTCATGATGCCACTATTGGGGATCGTTGCAGAAATTAAAAAATTTCTACGCATCACCAAGATCAAACTATGGAGTAACTAGCAACGAGTGAGAGGGGAGTGCATCTTCATACCCTTGAAGATCGCGAATCGGAAGCGTTGCAAGAACGCGGTTGGAGGAGTCGTACACGTAGCGATTTAGATCGCGACCGAATCCGATCTAAGCACCGAACAACGATGCCTCCGCGTTCAGCACACGTGCAACCCGGTGACGTCTCCTGCGCCTTGATATAGCAATGAGGAGGGAGAGGTTGAGGAAGAGGGCTCCAACAGCAGCACGACGGTGTGGTGGTGATGGAGTGGCAGTTCTCCGGCAGGGCTTCGCCAAGCTCTGGCGGAGGAGGAGAGGTGTTGGGGAGGGGAGGGGCTGCGCCTTGGATGTTGTATTCCAGCCCTCCCCTTGCCACTCTATTTATAGGGAGAAGGGGGAAGGGGGCCGGCCCCCTCTAGATGAGATCTAGAGGGGGGCGGCCAAGGGGAGGGGGCTTGCCCCCAAAGCAAGGGGGGCGCCCCCTTTAGGGTTTCCCCCCAACCCTAGGTGCATGGGCCCAAGGGGGGATGGCGCCCAGCCCTCCAAGGGGCTGGTTCCCTTCCCTCTACAGCCCATGAGGCCCTCCGGGATAGGTGGCCCCTCCCGGTGGACCCTCGGAACCCCTCCGGTGGCCCCGGTACAATACCGGTATGCCCCCGAATATTTCTGGTGACCGTATGACAACTTCCCATATATAAATCTTCACCTCCGGACCATTCCAGAACTCCTCTTGACGTCCGGGATCTCATCCGGGACTCCGAACAACATTCGGTAATCACATACAAATCTTCCTAATAACCCTAGCGTCATCGAACCTTAAGTGTGTAGACCCTACGGGTTCGGGAATCACGCAGACATGACCGAGACAGCTCTCCGGCCAATAACCAACAGTGGGATCTGGATACCCATGTTGGCTCCCACATGTTCCACGATGATCTTATCGGATGAACCACGATGTTGAGGATTCAAGCAATCCCGTATACAATTCCCTTTGTCAATCGGTACGTTACTTGCCCGAGATTCGATCGTCGGTATCCCAATACCTCGTTCAATCTCGTTACCGGCAAGTCACTTTACTCATTCCGTAATGCATGATCCCGTGACCAACCACTTGGTCACATTGAGCTCATTATGATGATGCATTATCGAGTGGGCCCAGAGATACCTCTCCGTCATACGGAGTGACAAATCCCAGTCTCGATTCGTGCCAACCCAACAGACACTTTCAGAGATACCTGTAGAGCACCTTTATAGTCACCCAGTTACGTTGTGACGTTTGGTACACCCAAAGCACTCCTACGGTATCCGGGAGTTACACAATCTCATGGTCTAAGGAAATGATACTTGACATTAGAAAAGCTCTAGCAAACGAACTACACGATCTTGTGCTATGCTTAGGATTGGGTCTTGTCCATCACATCATTCTCCTAATGATGTGATCCCGTTATCAGTGACATCCAATGTCCATAGTCAGGAAACCATGAACATCTATTGATCAACGAGCTAGTCAACTAGAGGCTCACTAGGGACATGGTGTGGTCTATGTATTCACACATGTATTACGGTTTCCGATCAATACAATTATAGCATGAACAATAGACAATTATCATGAACAAGGAAATATAATAATAACCATTTTATTATTGCCTCTAGGGCATATTTCCAACATTGCCACCAAAAGAGAGATGAGAGAAGTGTGTGAGAACCCATCGAGTGTTATGCACTTTGTCCTTGTGTGCAAGGATGAGGCACAAAAAACTAACACCTCTCCCGATCTACCTTTAGTGTTCTCTTCTCTTTTGCAGGAATTCCAAGATGTTTTCCCCGATGAGCTACCTCCGTGTCTACCTCCACTACGAGGCATTGAGCACCGAATCGACCTCATCTCTGAAGCACCTCTACCAAACAAAGCTCCATACCGTGTCAACCCCAAAGAAACTAAGGAGATCCAACGGCAAGTACAACAACTAATCGACAACGGACATGTACATAAAAGCTTAAGCCCTTGTGCCGTTCCAGTTATACTTGTGGCCAAGCAAGATGGTAGTTTTCGCATGTGCTCAAATTGTAGACCCATCAATGCTATTACCGTTCGTTATAGGCATCCCATTCCTCGCCTAGATGATATGCTTGATGAACTTAGTGGTGCCACCACTTTCTCAAAAATTGATCTTAAAAGTGGCTATTATCAAATCCGCATACAAGAAGGTGATGAATGGAAAACCGCTTTCAAAACCAAATTTGGCTTGTACGAGTGGTTGGTTATGCCTATGAGTTTATCGGAAGCTCCCGGTACTTTCATGCGTCTTATGCATTTTGCGCTTCGTCCTTACATTGGAGTGTTTGTTGTGGTTTACTTTGATGACATTCTTGTTTTTAGCAAATCCATGAAAGAGCATCTAAATAATGTTAGGGCTGTTTTGCAAACTCTTCGCAAGGAACGTCTTTATGCCAAAATGAAAAAGTGCACATTTGGTGTTGATAAGCTTGTTTTCTTGGGTTTCGTTGTTTCTTCCAAGGGTGTCCATGTTGATGAATCTAAAATTCAGGCAATTAAAACTTGGCCCCAACCCACCAATTTGCAACAAGTGCATAGTTTTCTTGGCCTTGCGGGTTTTTATCGTCGCTTTGTGAAAGACTTTAGCACCATCGCCGCACCTTTGCATGCTTTGAGTAAGAAAAATGCTCCTTTCGTTTGGGGACCTTTGCAATCTACCGCTTTTGATGAGCTCAAATCTTTGCTTACCCATGCTCCGATTCTTGCTTCACCCAACTTTGACAAAACTTTTGAGGTTCATTGTGATGCAAGTGGTACCGGAATTGGCAGAGTTTTGATGCAAGTGGTGCCAGAATTGGCAGAGTTTTGATGCAAGAAAAACGAGCCATTGCATATTTTAGTGAAAACTCTCCGGTGCTCAACTTAACTGTCCCATCTATGACAAAGAATTGTATGCTTTAGTGTGTGTGCTACATGTTTGGGAACATTATCTTAGACCTCATGAGTTTGTCATCCATACCGATCATGAAACGCTTAAGTACTTGAAAGGCCAAACTAAGTTAAACAAGCATCATGCCAAATGGAGTGAATTTATTGAATCTTTTCCCTATGTGATCAAGTACATTAAGGGTAAGGAAAATGTAGTTGCGGATGCACTTTCACGCATATGCACGCTTGTCACTAAACTTGAGTTGAATGTTATTGGCTTTGAGCACATAAAAGACTCGTATGTGAATGATCCTTCCTTTGCTACTCCTTATGCTAAGTGTTTGGCGCATACATCTTGGGAACGATATTACATCAAGGATGATTATCTTATGAGAGCTAACAAACTTTGCATTCCAGAGTCTTCTCTTCATTTGCTCCTTTTTCAAGAGGCTCATGGAGGCGGACTCATGGGACACTTTGTACGCGACAAGACATTCACCATGCTCTCCAAGAACTACTTTTGGCCCAAGATGTTTCGCGACATCTCTCGCTTCACCAACCGATGCTCTACATGTCGCAAAGCTAAGTCTAAAGCTCAATCCCATGGTCTGTACATGCCTCTTCCTATTCCTTATCAACCTTGGGAAGACATTAGCATGGATTTTGTACTTGGTTTGCCTAGAACTCAAAATGGCAAGGATTCCGTGTTTGTTGTTGTGGACCGATTTTCTAAGATGGCACATTTCATTCCATGCAACAAGATAGATTATGCTTCACATGTTGCCAATCTCTTTTGTAGGGAAATATTGCGACTTTATGGAGTACCAAAGACAATCGTCTCGGACCGCGACGTCAAGTTCTTGAGTTACTTTTGGAAGACGTTATGCGCCAAGCTCGAAATCAAGCACTTGTTCTCGTCGGCATACCATCCTCAAACCGACGGCCAAACGGAGGTGACGAACCGCACACTCTCCACTCTACTTCGCGTGTTGATCAAGAGGAACATCAAGGAGTGGGAGGAATGTCTACCCATCGCCGAGTATGCCTACAACCGTGCAAGACATTTGACTACCAGCAAGTCCCCCTTTGAGGTCGTCTACGGCTTCAACCCGTTGTCCCCATTGGACGTCCTACCTCTTCCTCTGCAAGAGCGCACCAACCTTGACGTGAGTGCACAAGCAAGCTACCTCAAGAAGATGCATGAAGATACAAGGCACACCATCGAGTGCCAAGTACGACGATTCGCGACCAAGCTCAACATCAACAAGCAACCCATGATATTCAACATTGGAGATCTCGTGTGGCTACACCTTCACAAGGACCGCTTCCCCAACAAACGCAAGTCCAAACTTCTACCTCAAGCCGATGGACCCTTCAAGGTGCTAGCACGCTACAACAACAACGCCTACAAGATCGACATCCCACGCGACAAGTACTCCATGAGCAATATCTTCAACATCATCGATCTCTCCCTGTACCATGGTGATGAGGATTTCGATTCGAGGTCGGATCTTTCCCAAGGGAGGGGAGATGATGCGGAGCATCCTACGGTCATCCCCATGGACCTACCATCGTCTCACCAAGCACCAAGAGGACCCATGACAAGAGCACGAGCTAGAGCTCTCGAGACCGAGGTGACTTCTCTCCTTAGTGATTTCTCATATGATCCTCTCGGGACATGGCTACTACCTAAGTCCGGAATGTTGTACATGATTAGGTACCAAGAGGACCCCCCCGAGGATACACATGAAGATGGACAAGCTCCCAAGTCCACGGACGAAGAGAACCAATGAAAGAAGACGAAGGCAGCTTCCAGGCCCCGGACATCCGGCCATGGCCCCGGACATCCGGCCCCTGGAGATCTCTCCCACAGCCTAGGATCTGCAGCCAAAGCTACAGGGCCCAGACATCCAACGTCCAGCCCGGACATCCGGCCCGTTGCCCCGAAAATCTGGCCTACAGCCCGGACATCCGGACAAGCTGTACAGGGAGTACAGAAGCCCGCCCCGACATCCCAGACGTCCCACCGCGACCCCGGACATCCGACCCTTCGCATCGCCCCGAACATCCGGCCAGCGCCCAGACATCCGGACCAGCTCTGCCCGAGGAGATCCAAGACGGCGCCAGGCCAGCCCGGACATCCGGCACGATAGCCCGGACATCCGGCCTCCCCTGTCTGTGAACAGTGTAAGGGCCGTGGCTCGTGTACCCCTTCGCCCCCCTAGACTATATATACTCCTCCTCCGCCCTCTTTCTAGGGTTAGCGTTGATTTAGCTCATTTGTGAGATAGAGCCTCGCTCATCCATTCGGATCTCCTACTCGTGAGAGACCGCAGACTCTTTGGAGAAGATCAACCTGGATTCAAGACCCCTTTACGGGAAGATCCCTCGTGGATTCAAGACCTCCTCTCGGAGATGAACTACCGCCACTTGTATCGTCCTTTGTTGGATTTGGATCTTGTACCTCTCTTGTGTTTTGATGATCTAGCACATGTGTGACTTTGTTCTTGTTGGTTGAGTGATTTCTCGTGTTTTTCTCTCGTTCCCCTCCTCGTGTTCTTCGTGTTCCTCGTAGGGATCCGCTCCAAACGTGAAAGATCGGCCTCTAGGGTTCTACCCTACATCAAGGTCCTAGCTAATACTCATGATCATGTGGTAAGAACAATTAAATAGGGTTGGTTAGATGACTAAGATGATGAGTATGACTTGTTATTATTATAATGAGTAGAAGTTGTATGATGATGATGAGTAGGACTTGTTATTGTGATAACAATGATGAGTTATATATTATTATGATGATGCATGATGCTAAGTTGTTATATAAGCATGATGAATTATTATATATATCAATGGGTGAAATGAACATGGATTAGATTCAAGTGGAGGCAACATGGTGCAGATTGAAAGTACTACTAATCCAAACTAAAGTGATCAAGTTTGGATTAGTACTTTTGATGTGCACCACATGTTGCCTCCACTTGAATCTAATCCTCGTTCATTTCACCCACTGGTATATATAATAACTAATCATGGTCATAAAATCATATGATGAAACTACTGTATATTAAACCTATACAAATACAGCGACAATAAGCTCTAGGAAAAAAATACAGAAAAATTTAGCAGTAGCGTTGTTCATTAGAAACGCTACTATTGTTTCCTATTATTAGTAGCGCTGTTTTGAAGGGCGCGCTACTACTAGTTAGGTTTATTAGTAACGTTGGAAAACCAGCGCCACTGCTACCAGTTAGCTGTAGCGCCTTAGTGGTAGCGCTTGTACCAGCGCTACCGATAGCTCTAATTCCAGTGCTACTGCCAGGGTTATCCCTAGTAGTGATTCGCCATATGCCTCAATTCATAGTGTTGCTCATCGTGAGCCTCTTCATCTTGGCGCTCATCGTGTGTCCTTCGGTTTTGCTCTTGGAAGTTGTAGTTAGCATCATATAGGGACCATTACATCTACTCTACTTGTGCCACATGATGGTCTTCTTCTTGCCATTGGTCTTCTATTTCTTCTTGGTGACGACAATCCTCTTGTCTATGTCATTCTTTATCTTGACACATTTGGCGGTCGATGGCGTCCTGGTCTTCATGATGACAACGTTCGTGCTAAAGGATGTGGTCTTGCAATCCATTGCCACATATATGAATTGAAGCTTTAGGGTGATAGCCCTCTTGAAGATGAGGACATTGCCGTACCGTGCTTGCATCAGATGGAAGCTCCAAAGAATGACTACTCGAGCGTCTCCTTCTTGAATATGACGAATATGATGAAGACTATCGGTTGGCCAACATTAACCGAAGCTCATCCATTTGTGCAGTCATCTTGGCATCGAGATAATCCTATTTCCTAGCTTTAGATTGTCGAATGTTGGTGGCGAGTCGATCGATGCGGTCACTCAAGGCATCATTTGCATCATTTGTCGCTCGTTGAAAGCTAAAGTGATGTAGTTTGGGGACGTAGTCATGCACACCTTCTTGGTCATCAAAGTCCGGAGATGTGAGAGTCTATCTTAACAGGATGATAGACTGATCATGTCAACGAGGAATCCCTTCTTTTCCAGGAGCCCATTCGAATATAACTCCAAAGTTAAGCGTGCTGGGCTTGGAGCGATTTGAGTATGGGTGACCGACTGAGAAGTTTGCTCCCGGGATGCGCACGAGTGAGGACAAAAGTGCACAGGAAAAACTAGTGTTGGTTTATGGGGTCAGTATAGATCCTGCTAGGCGTAACAGCTAGGAACCGGTAGCCGAGGTGTTACAATTAGTATCAGAGTCGATCCTCGTGGTTACACGGGCATGTGACTCATGCTGTGTATGGCCCGTCGTGGCACACGACATGGCACATGTGCCATACTGGACGCACAGACATGTGCCAAGAGGGAACATTCCTGATGGGCTGATGAGGACGCCGGTTCCTTTGAGTGGGGGTCTATGTGAGAGCTTGGTTAATGGGAATGATAGTCTACTCATGTCAACAAGGAATTCCTTCTTTCTAGAGGCCCATTCACAAAGAACTCCAAAGTTATGCATGCTTGGCTGAGTGATTTGAGGATGTGTGACCGACTCGGGAATTAGTCTCAGGTGCGCACGAGTGAGGACAAAGTGTGCAGGAAAGACTAGCGTTGGTCTGTGGGGCCAGTCTAGATCCCGCCAGGCGTAATGGCCAGGAACCCGTGGATGTGGCCGGTGTATTACATGACATTATGTACCTTTCCTATCCATCACACGACTCGAGCAAGTGTAAGTAGAAATGAGAAGGACAACACCAAAGTTACCTCTTCCAAACATTGAGAATGTATCTCGTATCACTCGATGTGGATACAAAAGTAGTAGAATTGGTACCGGATCTTGCCACCCACACCTACGCAATAAAGCTTATAGAGTTGCTCGCTGAGGATTAGTGCCACAAAATCATGCAATAGTTAGCCAAGATATCAAAAATGTTGAAAAATATTCACAAATGTGAATTGTGAAGCTAATTGATCGATAGGAAGGTGTAGAACACAAAACACACACATGGATAGATAAGTGGTGCTTGTGCAACCAAGGAATGAGCATGAAAATGTGTTCTCCATGAAAAAAGCTTGTGTTGTAGAAACACAAGAGAGAGCTAGCTCGATTGCTCAAATGGGCGGGATACATACATGTGCACCAATCCTATAAGAACATGCGCATCATCTTTATGATATCAAGATTCTAACACACGAGTATGTATGATACTGATATATGATTGTAATGGCTCAATGTTATTGCTTATAAGCTTGCTCTTTCCTTTTCTTTACTGAAAAGCTTATGTGTATTTTTATTACTCCTTTACCGCTACGCCTGATGCTCGAGCCAAAATTGAAGACAAGTATGTGACATATGCACAAGAGTAACTTATGACACTCAAGATGATACCAAGATAGTTGCACGCAGTTGTAGCTATACGGAGTAATTGTATCACTAAGGTGCATAAGTGACGTGGCCCGATAATACTCAAATGGCTAGTTTCAATGGGTAAGTAATGCAAAAGGCTCGGGGCTATCAAGTGTAATGGCAAGGGAAGGTTAATGGTGACATAAAGTTTAACCTACATTGCTTCCGGTTGCAGTGTCTAAGGGTGAAGGGTGTCGTTGTTGTTGACGGAATCGATGGCGGTGGAGTTGTTGATGTAGTCATCCTTAACTAGCCGAAACACCTTAGGAAATGGAAGACCACAAATGCAAATAACCTCAAAATAAACGGTGCAGAAATCCGGAAGTTGGGTAGCAAAACTGACAAAATTCAAAAAATTCAGGAGGAGCCGGATGATCTGGGATGGTGTCCGGATCGTTCGGGCTAGGTCCAGATTATCGGGGATGGTATCCGGATGATTCGGGCAGGTCAACTCATGTATGATTTTTGGGCGGAAGAACACGGGAATTGGTGGTGGAGAATTTTTTGGGGGTGTGGGAGGGTTGGATTCCGTGGGGGAAAAGGTGGCGGAAGGTGGGTAGAGGCTAGATCTACCAACATCACATCAAATCCACGGATCAAAATCCAACAAATTCTCACAAGGACCAACAAATTGCAAAACAATTGGTATGCCTATTTTTGTGGGGATTTTCAAAATTAGGAAGAACAAAACAAAATTGGCTAGAAAAGTGAGGGGGAGAACTCCAAGATTTAATCAACCTTGCCCAATCTCCCACACCCGGAGGGGATCTAGAAGAACACGAGGGAAATTCACTCAAGACAAGATTCAAATCATACATCCACTAAGTTTGCAAACACATGAGATTCACAAGATTACAAGGTCAACAAGAGGAAAAGAGTATCAAGGGTAGTTCTTCCCATTTCCGAAGGAGTTGGGGGCTTGATGATCTCAATGGATCCTTCTCCCATGGGAGGTCTTGGTGATCCTGTGATGGGGATCCTTCTACTTTATGTGGGCTTGGCAATCTTGAGAGATTCTTCTCCCTTAGGAGGGCTTGATCCTCTAGGAGGAGGTACAAGGAGCAAAGCTCTCTCGATTTTGTTCAATATACTTTGCAACCCCTGGAAATGAGGGAGGTGTCGTCTATTATAGTACAAGTGGATTTGGGGGTGAGGGAGAGGAATACATGGCCTCTTGGCCGACTTGTGCGCAGGCAGGGCCGGATCATTCGAGTAGCTACCCGGATTGTCTGGGCAATTACCGGATATCCAGGTAGGTATCCGGATGGTTCGACTTCATGTGAAAGCTTCGGGTGTCCTACCCGGATGTCCGAGTTGGTGGCCGGATGTCCGAGGGTTGCTCTGATCATCCGGTAGGTGTCTGGATCGTTTGATCAGGGTACGGATGTCCAGTCCGGACACTTGTACAAAGAGGCGGCCCGGCCTGGATGATCCGGGATGGTGTCTGGATCGTCTGGGCAAATGCATTCTTGCGCATCTTCTTCTCCTTCTCCTCGTTTGCTCTTGTTAATTCTTGGTCTTGTCCCATTGCTTCTTCATGGCCTTCTCCTTGGCACCTAAGGATGCACAAGGTCTCCGCTTGAGGCAGCCATGTCTCATGCGAGTTGAAGAGGAGCTCGATAAGGAAAGAAGTAGCCTCGGTTTCCATAGCCCTTGCGCGGGCTCTAGTAATTGGCCCACTTGGTGTTTGGGGGTGATGGTCTACGGGGATGACCGTAGGGTGCTCTGCAGCAACTCGTCAGTGTGGTTGCAGCTTTCCCCCGATTGCAACACCGGAGGCCACCGTCTCCACCACCAACAGCTGCTGGTTGCAGCACCGGTTGTTGCTGGTCGCTGTCGACACATGTAGCACGACATGCCTATCCCAGCAACCATGACCACCAGTCGCAACATCCGTGGCTGCCTGCTCCTCCCGCATCGCCGCCGACCATCTTCGCATCGCCGCGCCCTCGCCGTATCACGACTCGCCGGTGCAGAGAAACAATGGGTGGGTAAGGAGCGGGTGTGGCTTGCGTGCCCGAAGGGCAGCAAAGCACCCGTGCGCGAAGGAGATAGGCATGGAGTTGGTGCCGGCCATCGCCGGTGCGAGCTGCTCGGGAATGAATGAATAAGGGAAGGAATGAACCGTCATGGTTGTGTGGATTAAGGAGGGAGCGGAGGTGGTGGTCGGGGGAAGCTACACATGGTCCTTTGGATCGAGTTTGATCCAGCGGCCAGCAAGCGTAGCCAGGAAAATCATTTCCTTTTTCCAAAGGATATCATACCAGGGAGCCACCCTATCAATTAATAATAATAATCAATTAATGTCATCAGATCACACGCGCACGGAGACAGGTACAGCTCACAACAATTGTCATCGGCGCTGAAACAAAAGGGAACGGAAAAGAAAAGAAAATCGCAAACAATTGTGTCTCGTCTCGCGTCTCCCCTCCCTCCCCCGTCCGTCCATCGAATCGAATCCCGCACACTCGCGCAGGCCCCTCTCTCCTGCTCCGTTTCAAATTTCTTCTCCTCCTCCAAAAACCCTACCCGCCCCGAATCGCCGGCCGCAGATCCAGTACGCCGCGGAAATAGTCCACCGTCGAGGGTTACTCACGGCAGCGCGCCAGCGGCGGCACAGTCGAGGAGGAGGTAGGGTTCGGCGCCGGCATGGAGGCGCAGGCCACAGCGACGGTGAAGGAGGCGCTCGCGGCGCTGTACCACCACCCCGACGACACCATCCGCACCGCTGCCGACCGCTGGCTGCAGAAGTTTCAGCACACGCTCGACGCGTGGCAGGTGCGCGCGGGCTTCCTCCTCGGCTCGATTCGATTCATGTCCCCCAATCGTGTTCGTTTGCCTACGGAGATATTCAGGCGGTGGATTCGGTGTGGTGAGGGTGGGATGTGGGCGTGTTTCTATGGATTTGGCCCGGCTGGCGCAGAATTTCCGAGATATTGGAGTGGTTCAGCTGTGTGATTGCTCTAGAGTGGTGGTTGGAGGCGATGTATTGAGATTTGTTTTGTTTGAAGCGCGCTTATTTTCTGCTTCTCCAGTCTCTGATCGTTTTATTGGATTTCAATTTGGGCCTGTGGGGTGTGACAGCTAATGCAGAGCTGCTTTAGTATTCATTGTAGTGTCAAGACTAGAGTTTTGGAAACGTATAGCAGATTAGGCTTGGTTTTAGCCAGTGGCTAGAATATGAACTGCTTTAGATGACGCATGATTGAATTCTAGTTCTGTGCTGAACTTTGCTGCAAGTTGAATGAGTAAACCCTGGGAATGTGGGTAAGTTCAGTTTTTGCTGTTAGTTTAAGTTGCATTTTTAGCTGTGGGACTGGCTATCCAATCTTTTCTACTCACTGCCGTGGTATTTATCAGTTGAGGAAAATTCCATGAAAAGTTTGATGCGCTCTACAATTCATTTTCATTGTACCTTGTCACTATGTTTTTCTTATTTTATACACAGAGTGTCTTCCTAGCAAATGCAGGGTGGGCAGTTTTTAATCATGGTGCAAAGTATTTTATTTTACACTGGGCATCTTGTTTATTTTGTGGTTGGTGGTTATCCCGAAGGCATCCAATCATTTCTGTTCTCATTATGCAGGTAGCTGACAGCTTACTTCATGACGAAAGCAGCAATTTAGAGACTCTCATGTTTTGTTCTCAGACTCTTAGAAGCAAGGTGAAACATGCATACATAGATGCACTATGCTATTTCTTACTATCTAGAAACTTGTTAATTAGTGCAACTCTTAACGATTTATCTTGAATATGCTTGCATTTTAGGTGCAAAGAGATTTTGAGGAGTTACCGTCAGAAGCTTTTCGACCATTGCAAGACTCTCTATATGTAAGCATCAGCCTTTCAAGTTTTTTAATATAAGAGTATAATATGTGTAACTCTGGTTTACACTACTATCAATTCTAAGTCCACTTTTCAACCCTCAACATACCACTTTGTTTAAGGATCAACCCTCAACTTCAAAACCGATTACTTCACACCTCCAACTTGCCAAACAGTTCTAAACTCAACCCTGCACTTGCCAAACAGTTCTAAACTCAACCCTGCACTTGCTTCAATCTGGTTTTCGCTGAGTAGACTGGTTTTCACCAACTCAACTGCCTCGTCAACGTTTGCCACGTCACCTTGACTACTTAAAAAAGTGACTGGTCCCACATGTTATAGTATATACCCATTTACACATCTCCATCGTGACATAGTCTCAAGCACCTTTTGTGCTCTCGAGCGCTCCCCTTCCTATCGTGCTCCAGTTGCTCACTCAGACCCTATGCCCCCTCTACTTGCCCACGTTGTCTCCGCTGCCCGACTCACCGCTCCCCACTGCTTGTGTGCCTCCATGGACATGCCTAGCAGCCTGCGTTGTGCCGCCTTGCCGTTGCAAATGCAGGTGCCGTTCTCCTGGGAGAGCTCCCCTGACTTGCCCAAGAGCAGCAGGGACGCGCATACGGCACAAGAGGAGATTATGCCACCATGGAAGCCGCGAGCTCACCTGCGCCAATGCCCGCGCGTGCTCCCTGCTCGACCCCCATGCCGGCGCCGGCGTGGACTCGGCCAGCTCGGCCTCCTGCGCAGCGCCTCCGCCTGGAGCAGCGACACGTAGCTTGAGGTGACGACGTCGGCCGGCTTGCGCTCCCGCAAGGGCGCCACAGTGCAGTAGCTGCCTCACCGCCTTCTCGGTGTCAATTAAGCTGCTTAGGGCAGCTGGCTTGTGTTGCGCACGTGTTTATCTCTAAAGAATCAATTCACCAGCCTATTTGCTTAGCTTAGCTAGCTTGTACCTGCTTGTTTCTATCGGCCAAATGCATTGGCCGACAAGGGAATTGCATCGTACAGGACGTCAGAGTACTCAGCGTACAGGGCGATCACAACGAGCTGCTGCTCGTGTCGCTGAACCAATGTGAGCAAGACGATGACGTCCAGCGACCAGCGACCAGCGCCCACATCCATGGGCATCAATGAGGCATGGGCACCGACGTTGCACTACATTCACATCCATGGGCAGCAGCCCAAGCAGCTGCTGTCGGCTTCCTTAGCACCTGGCTATGGCGCACCCCTGTGCCCGGCCTCTGCGCATAGGTCCTCGTCGCCGCGGGCACCACCATGGCCATCCTCATGCTCACCGTTTATCTCTGCTGCCGCCAACGACGGCGCTGGCAATGCCCCCACGTGGCCCTGAGCCTCCCCTAGCCTACACCAGGAGGCGCTGTCTCCTGCTCCACGAGCACGCGCAGGCGGAGGAACTCGTTGGTTGAGCACGCGCTCGTCGTGATGCTCGGCCTGGACGCGCACCCTGCGTGCTTTGCGGCGAGCATGGTGTGGGTTTCCGCGCGTGTCGACGACGAAGACCTGCACCGCCGCGTCAGCTGATCACCTGGATCGCTGCGGCCGGATGACGCAGCTAACCATTGTCGGCAGTTTTAGACCTTGCATGCCAAGTGCTTGATAAACTGCTCACATAGTCACATAACAGATAGATGGGACCATATCTGTCCTCGCCACATCACACATTGAGCTGGCGTCTATGTGAGCTAAACCAGGTCAAACCAATGGTCAAAACCAGTGAAATGGAGTGAAGGGTGTGTTTTGAACAGTATGTGGTTGTGGAGTAACCGGTTTTTGAGTCGAGGGTTGAGTTTTAAATGAAGTGGTAAGTTGAGGGTTGACAAGTGGGCCTCTTCCCCTAATTATAAGCTCCAGTCGATCTTGCTAAGGGCGTTGTCCCTTTTTTGTTTTCCATCTGCAGGGACTGCTAAAGAAATTTAACAAAGGACCACCAAAAGTTAGAACACAGGTAGATGATTGAATTAAGCAAGCATATTTTATACTGAAAAAATTCTGATGACAACAACACTTGTTCTACCATGTTCAGATTTGTATTGCAATTGCTGCTCTGGCTGTGCATGTACCTGTGGAGGACTGGGGAGGTGGTGGCATCGTGAACTGGCTAGGCGATGAAATGAAATCTCAACAAGAGTTCATTCCAAGTTTCCTTGAACTGCTTATTATCTTGCCACAGGTACATAACAAATTTAGCTTCATTTGGTTGCCCATCATAGTCTCAGACTCTCAAATAATATTAGTCCTCATATCCTCTGTTTATATAGAGGAAAAAGGATAAAAACTATTCGTAGCTGAAGTTTCATTTGTAATTTGTTAGGTCATTTTACAATATCATATTAACTTTCATGCATTCTTTTAAGCACTTAATAATCTGTTAATTTTGAGTCAAATAAGCTGAACATATGATTGTATGCCTTGCAAATTGAAGTTTCATGCCTTCTTTTAAGCACTTAATAATCTGTTAGTCTTGAGTCAAATAAGCTGAACATATGATTGCATGCCATGTAAATTGGCATTTTTGGCTTCTTTTCATTTCTGTGAAGAGAAGGTAAGTTGGTGAAGCAACGAACTTTGTTCTTCTCTCTTTACCATTTGCAGAAGTTTTCTCTTAGTAGTCAGTGCCTGTCAATGGTCATGTTTCTATTTAAAAAAAAAGAGTAGATCATCGATGAATCACACTCAAAGATATCATAGATGATTTTCCTAGAGCTTCCAAATCTTGAACCAGATTTGTTTTAAATCACACAACGGTATTATTTTAACCATATGTTTTCCATGGCGTAGTGTCGAGTTCAGTAGAGTGATGTACATCATATGCTCAAAATCTTATGGTCCAGAACTATCACACTCAATGAATAAGTGTCCAGATTGTCCTAATATAATCAATGAAGGACTTGTTGTACATCACATTCAATGTATATTATACTTTTTTCGTGGTGAAATTGTAACCTATTTGTATACTATCTTGACAGGAAACTTCTAGTTATAAAATAGCTGCTCGTCCTGAAAGGCGCAATCAGTTTGAGAACGACCTTTGTTCATCAGCTAATGTTGCTCTTAGTCTATTGACTGCTTGCTTGGGTTTTGACGAGCTGAAAGAACAGGTTAATTTCTTCCTCGTAAAGATAGCTTCATATGGCAAAATCAAACTCATTTTACATGCTAAAGTAGCTAAGGAAACCTGCTTCATAGGTGTGATAAGTAAGGGCATGTTCGGTAGCCCTCCAGCTTCTCAACTCCTCAACTCCAGATGAGGAGCCCAGCCGAACGGTCCAAAACCTGGCTATGGGAGTGAGAAGCTGGCTACGAGCGTAGTGTAAAATCGGCGGAGTCGTGGAGTTGGATTAATCGAGCTCCTAGAAATCGAAGGAGCTAGAGTTTGACTGAAATTACCAGCAATTGCCACCGCCAAGTGAACATCGGGCGTACCGATTCGAGCTCATCCCGCACGACCGCTCTATCCCCACGTTCTCCTCCTTCTCTCGTTCCTCACACCAACCCAAGGGAGCCAGCGAGGAGGCCGCCGAGCCCATTGACCATACAAGTCCGACCGCCGCCCTCCCCGCTCGCTGCCTGCCGTCCCTATTCTCCTCTGCTGCCGCCGTTCCAATCCGCTAGGAGCAGCGTGGGAGAGGTCGCTTCGGCGACCATGCCCCCCCCCCCTCCCCAACCCAATCCGACTTGCAGCCCTCCTGCATCGCTCATCTCTCAGCCCGCTCGTGGGCATCTGATGTTCTTCGTTGACCAGGAGATGGAGAGATAGATGGGCTATGTGTGGGCTAAATTCGTTGTTTGTGGGCTTCCGGCCTGGCGGATCGATTTTAGCAAGAAGCTAGCGCACCGAACAGAATGCTCGCTCCGGGGGTTAACGAGAGAAGCTGGCTGCTGGCTATCGGCGACGGAGTTGAGGATTTAGCAGCCGTGGTGGACTACCGAACACGCCCTAAGTCCACACCCGCACCTGCCCCAAGCAGAACAAAAGGAAAGCCACTGAAAAAAGTAACACTTTAGGTAAAGCATTTTCTAAAATAATAACTCAACAAGTACAGAAGGCAATGAGAACCAATAGCATTCAATTGAGCTATACAGAACACTTGAATAGTAAACCCAATATTTCAATTATCTGTTGTTTCATATCTTGCATGCATATGCAAAATCCTTCCATAACTGAGACCTCTGGTCTACTTCCCTTTCTTCTGGCCATTAGGAAGTACATTTGAAAGTACTATACTTGAGAGGTATTTTCTAGTTGCAGTTCTTTTCACTGGTTATGTTATGGCCCCTCGTACTAAGATAAGGGGTTCAATTAGAAGGTTGGTTTATAAATGCTATCCACTTGCCACGTACTAGCAGAAGTAAATTTGATGTTTGCACATATTCTCATTGTGTTACAAACTAGCTTAGATTGTTACATGATACATGCCTTTCCCGATAGTCTGGGAGCAGTCTCACTTGTAGAGTTCAGACGGATCTCTTTTCAGTCAGGCAGACATTTTATCTATATTAATGCTTCAATATGCTTATCTGAACCCAGAGGCCAGAACTACATATATGAAATTCCTAGACATAGTTATGCAATGAGGGGAGTGGGAGTATTTTGGTAGTTAATACTGGTTCTTCCTTTGGCAGGTTTTGGAGGGTTTTGCTTCTTGGCTTCGTTTCTGTCATGGGTATGCTGCTTCTGCGATTTTGATATAGTAATACTTTATTCCTTGAGAATCTAACTGTTGTGGTACATCTAATATTTTCTATTCTTTCTGTACTACTGCTGCAAAACAGTATCGGTCTAATGAATTTATGGAAGTTCTCTTTTATTTTTTCTCAGAATTACCTCAGCTACCCTTGCTTCACATCCTTTGGTCCACACGGCACTCTCTTCGTTGAACACAGATCAATTTCTGGAGGCAGCTGTAAATGGTATTGTTTGCTAGCGCATATAGTTCCTATCATATTTTAGTTCATCTCTTGCCAGTTTCTCATTTTTTCTTCATCTGTCACCTCAGTCAATCACTTCCTGCTATGCTCTTGCTACCACAGTGATGTACTACTGTTCACCTTATTCAGTTGCTATCAACATAGAAAAGTTGACACATTGAGTTTGGTTATGACCGTCTGCTCTAGGCATGTTTTTTCTATGCACGACAAACTACAATAGTATTGGGTAATTCTTGCTATTTGTGATGTTAAATTTATGGATAATCAAGTTCAAAGGAAGAATGCAAATCAACTATGGATCTTTGCTCAAAGTCACTAAAAATCTGGGAGTTTCCAGGGAACACATATGGAATTGGGATGTGGTTTTGTACAAATTTTGGGCTTCATATTACAACAAGTTCCAGTCAAAGCCAAGCGCATGTTTCTGGTTACAAGCAAAATCAACTAACACTTGACTAGGTTTCAACAAGTTTCCTCATACAAACAGATTTCTGGTGCAGGTCTCCAGAGCTGGATGAGAAGATTCATGCTTGTGTAGGTTTCGACAAGTTTTGCTAAAAACTAATTTCTGGTGCTGGTTTCTAGAGGTCAATGAAACTTTGGCAAGTATTATTGCTAGTTTCAGATAGGTGCTGTTTTGCAATACAGCTATGGGTCTGGATGTCAGTGATCTTTGCTGCAGTGCGGTGCTGACAGAGATGAGGATGGACAATGTGTCTTCCTTGCAGACATTTTCACTTAGACCCCCCCTCAGCATGGCTGCGCCATCACGAACCCTGACCTCTTGCAGGCTTCCCCTCCAACTCTCCTCCCTCTTTCTCCATGCTATGCACCACCACCTCTGTGCGCTCACATCGGTGGAGCTACCAAGCCCTAATCAACCCCGCTGGCTCATCGTGGAAGCTGCAGAGCTCAGCAGAGTGTAGATTGGATACATCGAGTTTCAACTGCAACTTCTTTGAGTAACAAGATGCTTATTTTCTAGCTCAAGATTTACTGACCTCTAAAAACCAGCCCCCCCTGAATGCGACACTTTCTTACATTTCCCAATTGGCCCGTGCAATCAAGATTAAGGATTGCAATTAGCAGTTGGATATTAACATGGTCGTGCATCTTTTTGCACCCATTGATCATTGTCTAGATCAGAGGCTACATGCTTTCCGTTGTTGCCAAGATCTTGGTTCACATGCTGCTCTGCTGCTGCTTCACTGCAGAACTACTATCTATCGACATTGCTAGAGTCAACTAATTTATGGTCCTGATGGGTCCACCTATCTCTGGTGCTTGATGATGCATGTGTTTCATTGGACCAGCCTGAAGATATGTTTATGAAATGTGATTTTTTTTCTTGATTTGCATAAGGAGATATTTCTTCACACCGTTGTCCATGTAAATTTGTAAGCTCAAAATTGTTCCAAAAAGCTTCTCAAGCTTGTCGCGTAAGCTGGCCTTCTGATCTTATAAGCAAAGAAGTCCCCAAACCTAGCTTATTGGATAAGCTATGCTTGACCAAGCCCACCATAGTTATTGTGAATGGCTGCATTCAGTTATACCTAAGATAGACCCTATGTTCTCAGGATTTTGTTAGCAGCTTGCTAATAATACACTCGTCTCTAACTTGCCAGTTACCTCTGAGTTGATACATTTTACTGTATCTCGAGATTCTTGTGGCATCACTGAACAGTTTCCGCTGATCCAAATTCTCATCCCTCATGTTATGGGCCTCAAAGAGCAGCTGAAAGACTCATCTAAGGTATATAACATCTTTACCATACTCTGCATTAGTGATCTATCAATGTATTTGTTTTGTGCTCAGATCCACCATACCAAATATTTGGTCATGCCAAATTTTTTGTTCTTGGCTTGGGTGGTCACAATTTTTTTGCATGCTCATGCTTCTGTATCTGCTCCCAGTTTATTTTCTTGCCAAGATTAGCCAAGGCATTCACCAATTTCTTAGCTACCAAATTTTGTGTGTGTGTGGTTGAGTTGGGTTCAAACCAAGCACATCGGATTCCTCCATCTGCAGATTTCTCCTTGATTGTTATTTATTAGTGTAGTGTTGGATACTTAGATTTACATAAGCACCTGTACTGTTACATGGTAAAATGTGTATCCACATGTGTTTTTCATCATTGTCATTGATAACTCTTTTTCTATTACCAGGATGAAGAAGATGTAAAAGCTATTGCTCGTTTATTTGCAGACATGGGTGATTCCTATGTTGACTTGATTGCAACAGGTAACACTTCATCGATGATGACGATGATCAAAATATGGATTTTATTTTTCATGCTGTACATGAACCAAATCATCCTGACCATTTAAGAATTACACTTACAATTATATTTTGAAGGTTCAGGCGATGCCATGCAAATAGTGAATGCACTACTGGAAGTTACTTCCCATTCAGAATTTGACATATCCTCCATGACGTTTAATTTCTGGCACCATCTTAAGCGTAATCTAACTGGGAGGTAACTTTTTGAAACATTACTGGTTTTACTTGAGAAACAATTAATTCA
The DNA here is from genome assembly GCA_963921465.1 of Triticum timopheevii. NCBI lineage: Eukaryota > Viridiplantae > Streptophyta > Magnoliopsida > Poales > Poaceae > Triticum > Triticum timopheevii. The sequence continues at coordinate 187,963,504 of OY997262.1, forward strand.
GTGCTTACAAATTGTAGGGATTCGTATACATCGTGTGGATCTGAGGTGTCGATTGAAGCTGAAAGAAATAGAAGAATGCAACTATTCCGTCCTCCGTTTGAAGTTCTTGTGTCTCTGGTATGTTTGAGGGAGGGGGGGGGGGGGTCCTTTTAGTATAGATGCTCATATTTTTGTGATGCGTCATGCAATAAAAACATGGAGTGCGACTAATCATTCATTACATATATTGTTTGTTGGGATTTCCTGTTCATCTCATGCTGTTTCAATACTGAATCAGGTTAGTTCCCGAGTTGAATACCCTGAGGACTTCCACACTTTCTCGGAAGAAGACCGGAGGGATTTCAGATATGCTAGATATGGTATGCTTCCTGATTTGTTTCAACGGAGTTAATCTTGCAGTTCATATTGTCTATGTCATGCAACTGCCAAATAATTACAGAACCATTCATTTTTCAGCGGTTAGTGACGTGCTACTTGATGCAACTGATGTCCTTGGAGGTGACTCGACGCTAAAAATACTTTTCACGAAGTTAATTCAGGTGAGTCTGTTTGTACGCTCAACAATTCTCTTCCCTAGCCACTGCTCAGTGCTAGTATCTATACTTGTCAAATTGGACTATTTGTTTCATAGTTCTTATTGATAGTCTAGCCTGTGAGTTTCTACTTATCCATCTGTTTCTTTTTGTTGGAATTAAATTATTTTTATGGAATATACTGTAGCAATTTCAGTGAAGTGTAATTTGTTGAGCTCTACTCCCTGTCTGGCCTTTTCACAATCACTACTTTTGTTGCTCATGGTAGTAATAAAATTTAAATTCTTATTTGAGGCACTACAATTTATGCAAACTGTACCAAATAACTTAATTTGAGTTGTTTATCTGCCTCTTGTTTGTGCTTATGTTGTGTACTTAGTATGATTTACCATTGTAAGTTTTTGTCTATTCATTTTATAAGATTAGTTTCTCTTCTCTTGTACGATGGTATATCTTTGGCTGATGATTAGTTATGTAGCTTCCCAGTCCCACCAAGAAATTTGTTTGGTTTTCTGTAACCAAAGCGGTATGCTTTTGGATTTCAGGCGTGTGGAAGCGGTGCTGAACAGAACCAGAATTGGCAACCATTAGAGGCTGCCCTTTTCTGTATACAAGCCATTGCTAAATCGGTTTCTATTGAAGAGAAGGAAATATTACCACAGGTATGAATGGCATCTTGTTATCTTGAGTGTCAAATTGTCAACTGATGGGTTGTAAGATCTTTTTGCTGGATGGTTACTTTTTTCTGCGCCTTTACATTACAATCATTGTTTTTTTTTTTGCGGGTGCATTACAAACATAATGTGGTCATGCTGTTCTTTGAAGGTTATGCCACTGCTTCCAAGGTTTCCTCACCAAGAACAGTTGCTACAGACAGGTTTGTTTTGTGTAATCGGCATTTCAGAAGTCCTTGTTCTTAGCTCAGTGTTTGTTTTATCTTATACTGTGACTAGTATTCGGGAATCACATCGTAGACAGTAGCTATTTACTGCCTGTGATGTCTGGTTCAGATGCTAGGTTTATAGTAAGTTAGGGCTGTTTAGGCACAGTTGTTGGGCAGAAACTTTATGAGATTCAGTTTTCCTAGCTTGATTATGTCGACGACAGGAGTTCAAATATGCCTGAATCTTGCAGTTTGTTCAACCATTGGAGCATTTTCAAAATGGATTGATGCTGCCCCAGCTGAACTGCCCATCCTACCACCTTTGGTTGATATTCTCAACAAGGGCATGAGTACATCAGAGGATACTGCTGCAGCTGCTTCTGTGGCATTTAAGTATATATGTGAAGGTACTACCTCATTATCCACTTCTTTTTAATGGACCTATCTGACTGGAATGAATTGATTATTGTTTCCTTCCCATTTCTTCCTGTTAGTTGTGCTACACCGTATGAAAAACATGGGAACTCATGAGGCATACATATTTTTTCAAGAGATTAGGGGCCAGTTCTTTTGGGCAGCTTAAAAAATAAGCCGCCTCTCCTCAGCTTAAAAAATAAGCCGCTCTTAAAATTTGTTGAGACTTCTATATTAGTTATCCCATAACCAGTCCAGAAGCCCCAATGAATGAGGGAGACGGCTTATGAAAAGGCTGAGGAGCAGGGGGCTTATTTTTTAAGCTGCCAAAAGAACTGGCCCTAGACTAGATGAAAAGTTTGCTTTGAAATCCAGTGCAAAGATTTTTCTAGTCCTAAAGATTGAAGTTCCACAAAATATCTTTCTTCTAAGAGGCAAGAATGAATTCATATATATTACATGTCCCTCCTTTTTAGAAAAGACAAAGGTTCCCTTTATATATACTAATAAAGCGGGAGAGAAAACTGTAAAAAGCTTATGGTTGAGACTCTGGCAAACGGCCAAGTGAAAAATCATCAGGTGCTAACGGGTCATGATGTGCGCAATTTTTGTAGCTCCATGCTTGGTTTCCCCCCATTTTTTTGATCAAATGCCTTTATTCCTAGGTCTTGCCAGAAAAGAACCATAAGCATAGTCTCTTTTTGCTAAAAATATTTTTGTTGTTCCGTTCTTTTCCAAATCTTAGAATGACAACAGGGTAAATAGCTTTCCTCAGGCTCGCTCACCAGGGGTGCTGCCGAGACCAGAGCGTATGGGCAATTTTGGCTAAGCAATAATTGTACTGTCTAGCATACAAATTGGTTGTACATACGTCTGTCCAGCTCCTGCCACACAGAGATCTTGGCTGTTAATTTCAGATGTACTGTCTAGCATACAAATAGGCTGTACATATGTTTGTCCAGCTCCTGCCACACAGAGATCTTGGCTGTTCATTTCAGATCGGATGCAATAGAGTGCAGACGGCGTGACTGAGAAGGCTGGGAGGGTGCTCCGTTTTGTTTTATTGCCCTCATATACGAAGTTGTGATATATATTACGACATCGAATAGTTTACGAAGTATCTGTTTATATTTCCATGCTTGTTTGAATTTTATGGTAGATTTCTGTTATTGGCATAAAGAGTCGACAGCTTAGTTATTTTATTTCCTTTTTTTTGGTGATAAGACTGCAGGGGAAAGTTCTCGGGTTCATTGGATGGCCTTTTCCAGATCTATCATGTTGCAATAAGTGGAGTTGGTGGTTACAAAGTTTCTTCAGAGGACTCATTGCATTTGGTTGAAGCCTTAAGGTTCCTTAATTCCCCTTGGCTATTATTACTATTTTGGTTGCTTTCAACATGTCACCTTACTTGTTCATTCACCACTCAAATCAGTGTCGTTATCACGACGCTTCCGCAAGACCATGCTAGAAGAGCCCTGGAGTTAATCTGCATGCCAATAATTAATAGCTTGCAGGTGAGCAGCAATCTTTGATAGTTAACTGTTGATATGATCCTTGCTAATTTTTTATTTGAAAAACTAGGAAATAATCCAGCAAGGTGAAAGTGCTCTTCAACAAGTTCCTGCTCGGCATTTAACCGTTCACATAGACCGGTTGTCGACCATTTTTAGGTGGTGACCTCCCATTTATCTTTTTGCTCATCCAAGTTTTGGTTTTGTATTAAATCCTCCAAACTGTTGCAGCAATGTGAAACTTCCAGAAGTAGTTGCTGAAGCTGTCAATAGATACTGGTCCACTCTGAAGATTATCTTTGATCAGTGAGTATGGGCACCAGACAAAATTCTGGGAGAAGTTTCTACTTGTACATATATATGGCAGATCTCATCCATCCCTACTTTACTAATAAACTCTTTGCGCAGTCGGGCATGGGATACACGGACCATGGAGTCTCTATGCCGATCTTGCAAATTTGCTGTAAGTTAATTAATTTTATTTATTTATGTTGCTTGTTGTTTGAATGCAATTTACATTCAGATCAAATACAAGTCCCATCAGAATCTCATAATCAGAACAATTATCTTTTTCCACATACTGTCTCTGACTCTTGAGAGTTCTGATTCTTCCTTGGTGGGATTAGTATGACTATAACATTTCCAGGTTTAAGAAATGATAAATATGATATTGCAAATCATGCCTTACTTTCTCTTCAGATTTGTGGTTTTCACTTTTATGGAGAGCATTGAAGTACTTTTCTAGCTGAATCATGATATCACTTTAACACAACATGCATGTGGATTCTTTGCCAAACTTTCATGCTTAGTATATTTATTATCTTTTCTGTGCTGTAGGTAAGGACATGTGGGAGGTCCATGGGAATCACCATTGGTGCAATGCTGCTAGAAATCCAAACACTATATCAGCAACACAATCAGTCTTGCTTCCTTTACTTATCCAGTGAAGTTATTAAGGTTCTTGCTATTTCAAAAGTCTAGTGATGTATTTTTAGCTGTATTTTGATTGTTCTGACAGCATTTTATGTGTAGATATTTGGATCTGATCCATCTTGTGCGAGCTATCTTACATGTCTGATACAGACACTCTTTAATCATACAATACAACTGCTCAGAACTATTCAAGTAACTATTCCTGCTTTCGCCCCTTGTGTTGCTGATCCGCTCATGGTAACATATTAATAAAGCAAGCGATAACTAATTCAGTGGATTTCATTCCCTACATTGCAGGATTTTACAGCTAGACCCGACATAGCTGATGATTGCTTTCTGCTTGCGTCAAGATGTATTCGTTACTGTCCTGATCTATTTGTACCTACAGAGATTTTTCCAAGATTGGTTGATTGTGCAATGGCTGGTGTAACTATACAACATAGGTAGTGCCTCCAAGATTAAGTACTTCCACAATCTATATTGTGTTTCTTATCCTTCTGTTAAAAAATATAAGGCATATTTGATTTTATACAGCCTCAATGCAAGATTTTGACTACAACTTTATCACAACATGCTATAATGAATAGATAGAATGTAATATGAAATCATTGAAAAATTCAGAGAGTGTACTTTTGTAGTCAATCCATATTATTTTCCACAAACTATTGGCTAAAGTTCTAAAAGGCTGACTGCACGCATCCTAAGATGCCCTATATTTCTGAAAACAGGGGAGAATAAAGATCAGATGCTAGAATCGAGTCAGAATTGTGTTATATGAGCTGCATATGCTTGCTATCCTTGTTTAATGATGCAATCTGATATCGTGGTGGCTAATTGTTACGTTATTTTTTGTGATATGTTATAGGGAGGCCTGCAAATCCATACTGTGCTTCCTATCTGACACCTTTGATCTTGCGAAATCACCCGAGGGGGAAAAGTACCGGGATCTAATAAACACAATTGTACTCCAGCGAGGTGCAACACTTGCAAGAATAATGATTGCTTCCTTAACAGGGGCGCTACCGTCTGGTCGCTTGGAGGAGGTATGTAGATTGGTAGCAAGAGTGTTGCTGTTCATATACAATCCTGTCTGTGAGCTTTAAGCAAAGATATGCCCTGAAGACTATGTTATGCTCTCTTGACAGTAATGATTGAAGAATGAACTTTATATTCCTTCTGTATGAAACTTTGCAGGTCTCTTATGTTCTGCTGTCCCTTAGCAGAGCTTTTGGTGGGAATATGTTGAATTGGACAAGGGATTGCATTGCCCTTATACCCCCACAAGCCCTAACAGATTCAGAACGCTCAAGATTCTTGACAATTATATCCGATGCATCATCGGGATCTAGTCTTGGTTCGTTGACGGATAGATTCGCTGAAATATCAGAGGTTTGCAGACGAAACAAAGCGGTGCAGGATATAGTTCAAGCTGCTTTGCAGCCTCATGACTTGGCCTTCACGGTTGCTCCGCGGCATTCATGATGACTGGATGTTTTCTTTATAAAACCAGTTGAAAGCCCGTGATGGAGTCGGTGTGCGCCATCAGAATATTTTCCCCTTTCATACGGTTTGAGTTGCGGCATCGATCATACTGTTCAGATTTCTTTAGAGGATAGATAGGTCAGCCAGTAGTCATTGTCATTCATTTTGTGTTTGTCTCTGTACATGCGTCGTGCATTTATGTATGTGGGAGGAAAATTGTGTTGTATTATTATCTGGAAGAGATCAGTGGTATACGTACTCAACTAGGAGATCACACCGATTGTGATCTGCCCTGGTCCTGAATTTTGTAATGCTTGGCCAGCTTAACTTTGTGAATTGAGCTGGCCGCCAATTCTTTTTATGTAAACATCTGCCAAATATTAAGTATGTCCTTGATGTCACATTCAAGCTGTCTTATGCTTTCTGTGTGAGACTGGAGTATGAGTCACTTCTATGAAGGTAACTACTGATGTATGATTGCCTATCTTTGGTTCCTAGGCAGAATATTAGCTGCCTCTCTTTAGTTCCAAGGACAGTATTAGCTAACCGAGGTTTCTGGTTCTGCACGATCTTCTGAGAAAATCACTCGCCGGCTCTATTTAGAACTGCTGCATCTTTCCTATTCCTACTTACTAAAGTTATACGGTGACGAACAAAAAGAGTAAAAGACACAAGCGAACACTCGCCACCGCTCTCTAGCCATCGCTCTGTGCCGCTGTCTACCTCCGGCCGCGGTGACCGGCGTACTTCACTCTGGTGGCTAGCAACTACGAGAGCATGTACAATGGTGGCATATGAATACAGATGCCTCATAACAAAAAGTTGTTTAAGTCATTTATATTGATTTTTTTTTCAAGCACCCGCCTTCTGCAGAGGATCCGACTTCCCCATCCGAACCTATTTTTACCGACATCCGATCCTACATGGCACGCGAGGCATCACCCTAGGACTTTGCATTGGGCATGCCCTGAAGAACACTGGACGCCGCAGATAGGTTGTCGACAGCACATCTGAACGTTGTGAAAGGGCACACTTTTGAAGATTCTGTTTGCTCCAAACGGAATTTGCTAGTCAACTATGAAGAACACCAAAGCCTTTGGGAATTCTTTCTGGTTGTCAAATTCTTCCAATCTAATATCCGATTGACAGAAGAATCAGCGGGAGCTATATTGCTATCATGTTTTGGAAGCCGGGCATCTCTCTTCAACGTGATCAGATTACATAATTGTTCCTTTAGTTTTCAGTCTCATCCAAAGAAGTGGGTTCAACATCTTCAAAGGATGTAATGTTTCAACCAACTAGATGAGCCGTTGCGCCCTTGGCACAAAGATCAACCGCTGCTAGGAAGTTAAGCAAGCCATGTGCAACATTTCTAATAAATCTTCAATTTATGAATTATGGAAAGCCAAGAAGCAACAGACAGACTAACAAACAGGGGTAACCACCTCTGGATCATGGAAAGCGCTTGTTCGTACTGGCCGCACTCAGACAGGAGCTCGGTGCCGGAAGAGGTCAGACGTGAACGTTGGTTTGGGTGGCGAGGGAAGAGCAGTGCAGAGCAAGAAAGGAAATAAACGCCGGTGTTGGTTCGTCGAGGCGCGTCCCTTTGCGCCGAGTCCGCTAGATGGGTTGGTTCGGTCCTGCGAGACGTGTGCTCGCGTGCACTCGACTCGACATGTTGCATGCCCGGCCTTGCCTTGTGGGGCTGCTGTGAGGGGCTTGGCTGGGCGGCTTTGTTTGCTTATGCCTAGGTCGGCGTGCCACATGCTTGGGCACTGGGCAACGCTTTTACCCAGGCTTTGCCTTCCCGGACCCTTGCCGTCATGGGCCCTGGCCGTCCGGGGCTGTGGGACGCTTTACCGGATTGTACATAAGAGCAAATAACAAGCCACTCCTATGGAGTAGTCCGTAAGGACCATCACATGATCACATGCTGAGCAAGCCAACACCAAACTAGACAAACCAAGCAACAAGGGTTCGCCCCAAACAAACCGATAAGCAGCCTCCCCAACGACGACCTAACCTACCACCAACAACACATCAAAAGTGATTGGAACCCAGAACCGAAAAGAAACGATAGTCCACTGGGCTTACAACAGAGCAGAAGAGGTGCCCTACATTACCCAACATGGTGCACACTAATACAAAAGTAACCTGTAGAGGCAGGCACTCATCATCAAAACGAGGTGCCCTACATTACCCAACATGGTGCACACTAATACCAAAGTAAGCTGTAGAGGCGGGCACTCATCATCCAAACGATGTTTTTTCAAAATCATTGGCGAAACACAATGCCAATGACTATGATCATGTTCTGTTTGTTACATGGGCACATGGCAACCAAGGCAACACCAAACCTTATGAACCGAGTACCTGAGGCCGATCTGAACATACCAAGGACCAGCCTCCCTAGCGATGTCCTAACCAGCAACCGACAACATACCCAAAGTGGTTGGGAAAATGGAGCCGGAAAGCAGTAACTCTAAACTGACCTGTAAATATGCAGGGATAACCCAACCCAGCGCATGTCAACAGCCGAATAAGTTGCAGACATGGCCACTTAGGGATCCGTGCGGCATGGGTCGAAGGTGTGTCCAAGCCACCTCATCCGACGCCGTTGCATGCTCCTTGCGATTGCCGACCCATACGTTGGCGGTGGGCCCTATGTTTATTCCACTGGGTAGAGCCATCTAGATTGCATGCGTCATGAGTGCCACATACACTACAATACAAAGACAATCGTCCTACAAAGCACAGTGATCTTGCCCGTTATCTTTGTAGGTTCTTGAACTGTTAGGAGGAACGATTGCATCCGTCTCAAAAAACTGTTAGGAGGAACGATTGCATGTGTCTTCTAAAGCAGTCCCAAGGAAGCATTCGTGAGAGGTCTATGACGCCAGCTACCTGCAACCGACCACCAGTGATGGGAGAGACCGCCCCTGGGGTCGGCGAAGCTCAACGTGGATGGTGCATGGAGGGAAGCCGACAACTCAGGCAGTGCGGGCATGATCCTAAGAAATCATGATGGTGAGATCATCTTCTCAGTGTGTTGATACCTTATTACATGTGCGAGTGCCTTGGAGGCGGAACTCACGGCTTGCATGGAGGGAGCGGCGCTCGCCCTCGAATGGACCACTTTGCCTATCCTAGTCGAGACAAATTCTTTTTTGACATCATCATAGTCGAGACAGATTGTTGAAGGAAATATGCCCTAGAGTCAATAATAAAGTTATTATTTATTTCCTTATTTCATGATAAATGTTTATTATTCATGCTAGAATTGTATTAACCGGAAACATAATACATGTGAGAATACATAGACAAACATAGTGTCAATAGTATGCCTCTACTTGACTAGCTCGTTAATCAAAGATGGTTAAGTTTCCTAACCATAGACATGAGTTGTTATTTGATTAACGGGATCACATCATTAGGAGAATGATGTGATTGACTTGACCCATTCCGTTAGCTTAGCACTTGATCGTTTAGTATGTTGCTATTGCTTTCTTCATGACTTATACATGTTCCTACAACTATGAGATTATGCAACTCCCGTTTACCGGAGGAACACTTTGTGTGCTACCAAACGTCACAACGTAACTGGGTGATTATAAAGGAGCTCTACAGGTGTCTCCAAAGGTACATGTTGAGTTGGCGTATTTCGTGATTAGGTTTTGTCACTCCGATTGTCGGAGAGGTATCTCTAGGCCCTCTCGGTAATGCACATCACTATAAACCTTGCAAGCAATGTAGCTAATGAGTTAGTTACGGAATGATGCATTACATAAGCGAGTAAAGAGACTTGTCGGTAACGAGATTGAACTAGGTATTGAGATACCGACGATCGAATCTCGGGCAAGTAACATACCGATGACAAAGGGAATAACGTATGTTGTTATGCGGTTTGACCGATAAAGATCTTCGTAGAATATGTAGGAGCCAATATGAGCATCCAGGTTCCGCTATTGGTTATTGACTGGAAACATGTTTCGGTCATGTCTACGTAGTTCTCGAACCCGTAGGGTCCGCACGCTTAAGGTTTCGATGACAATTTTATTATGAGTTTATGAGTTTTGATGTACCGAAGGAGTTCAGAGTCCCGGATGAGATCGGGGACATGACGAGGAGTCTCGAAATGGTCGAGACATAAAGATCGATATATTGGACGACTATATTCGGACATCGGAAAGGTTTCGAGCGGTTCGGGTATTTTTGGAGTACCGGGGAGTTACGGGAATACGGGGGAAGAAATAGATGGGCCTTATTGGGCTTTAGGGGAGAGAGAGAGGCAGGCCGCGCCCCCCCCCCCCAATGACTAGTCCGAATTGGACTAGGGGGAGGGGCGGCGCCCCCTCCTTCCTTCTCTTCCCTCTCCCCCTTCCTTGTCTCCTACTCCTACTACATGGAAGGGGAGGAATCCTACTCCCGGTGGGAGTAGGACTCCTCCAGGGCACGCCATAGGGCCGAACCTCTCCCCCTCCTCCACTCCTTTATATACGGGGGCAGGGGGGCACCCCATAGACACAACAATTGATCTCTTGATCTCTTAGCCGTGTGCGGTGCCCCCCTCCACCATAGTCCTCCTCGATAATATTGTAGCGGTGCTTAGGTGAAGCCCTGCGACAGTAGAACATCAAGATCGTCACCACACCGTCGTGCTGATGGAACTCTCCCTCGACACTCGGCTGGATCGGAGTTCGAGGGATGTCATCGAGCTGAACGTGTGCTAGAACTCAGAGGTGCCGTAGTTTCGGTGCTTGATCGGTCGGGCCGTGAAGACGTACGACTACATCAACCGCGTTGTTCTAATGCTTCCGCTTTCGGTCTATGAGGGTACGTGGACAACACTCTCCCCTCTCGTTGCTATGCATCACCATGATCTTGCGTGTGCGTAGGAATTTTTTTGAAATTACTACGTTCCCCAACAATTGTTTTGTCGCGGTTGATATGATCAATGATGCAAAGCTTGATAGATCCCCCTATACTCTCTTGTTGGGGAGATAAAACGCCTGTTAGACCAGGGCTGAGCATTTGATTTCTTTTGTTTGTTTTTTTGTAGCAAAGATATCTAGGCTTTATTCACATCAAACAATGTTTACAGGTATTACAAGAATATCATGTGGAGCCTAACCAAATATGTCTTCCCGTGGAAAGGGAGACATCATACCTAACTATCTTATGAGCTTTGAATTTAGAAGCCCAGAATTCATGAATAAAAGTACATGAACTAAAACTTTTCTCCATCTGCTTAACTTCTTTGATGATCCCCCACATGATCCAGCATTGTTGTTGTGAATGCCATTGATCACTTCCTTGCTATCAGATGCCATATAGAGATGCCTCATTCCAAGATCTTTAGCCAACGAGAGAGCCTCTCTGCAGGCTATAGTTTCCAACGACGAAGGATCGATCATACCAGGAATTACTAGGACCGATGAGCCCAAATATGTGCCGTCCCTGTCGCGACAAACCGCTGCAGCAGAGCCAACATTATGATCCACTGAGACGCCCGCGTCAACATTCATCTTGATGCACCCCATAGGCGGGTGTAGCCATTTGTTCCTGCTCACCATCGGCGCTATAGGGACTCGTGATTTATGTGGGGTGATTTGATCAAGCTCCGATATGAACCTGTTAATGAACGAATGAGTAGAGAGGGGACTCTGGTGAATGGCCTCGTGAATTAACTTTCTTCTTGCCATCCATATTGCCCATAAGGTTACTGTCATTCTTGTAAGTTTATAATGTGATAACACTTCCATCATAGAAAACAACCAGTTTCTTTTGTTCGTAGGAACCAAAATAGAAAGAATTCTGTTCGCACACGAACACGTCACCGTGTACCCTCGACGCTGGGGGTGGTGCACCGCAGCTCACGTCGAAGGAGACCCGCCGAAAGCGCGGTACGCAAGACAATCCGACGGGCGCTTTTGTAGACCCGAAACCCCACACGCCCGGGAGGGACCCCGTCAGGGCGCGCGACGGCTATGGGCTGCCCTAGGTCGACCTGATCGCCCCTAGGGCCTCGAGGTTCGCCGCCCTGCAACAAGAAGAACAAACGAAGAACGAGGAAGAAGAAGAACTAGGGTTAAGGAGAAAAGATAAAAGATAAAAAGTGGTAGATTGATTGATCGATTGTGTGTTGTTCAATCGGCCGTCACCCCTCAGGTATATAAGAGGCGGCTGGACTTCCCGTGCAAGGAAAAGGCTTGGATTCACGTCCAAAACCCTAGTCAAATTCGGATTGGTTTTGTCCGAACTTTCCAAAACTGCTCGGTTTAAACTGGTTGCACCTTGCGGGTCTTTTTTGTGGTGGTAAACGATCTCGGATGGAAACGAGCCCAAAAGCAATCTTGACCGTTTCGACGAGAAGAACAACTTTTATGTTGAACGTTTTTTGATCAGAGGTTATCTTGAGGGTCAAATCGGCCGCGCAAAACAGGCTATCCCTCGCGCTACCCATCAGACAGGGTGTCTGGTGGGGCGCGCCAGTTTTTGCCTCTGACAGGGCTGTATTCCGATGGCTCTAACTTTTGCATACGGACTCAGATTGGAACAATTTTTATATCAAAATCGATCGTTTCGACGATACGAAGAAAATCCGTGTAGATAATTTTTCCATTTGAGGTGGTCTTGGGGGCTCAATCAGCCAAACTGTACTCTGAATATAAGATCTTAGTACTTTGAGCATAGTTTCGGCCTTCGAGATGAAATCGGACGGCGATGACCCAAACTTCAAAGATGTTCATATCAACAATGCGGAACTCTTTCATGAAGATCACTTCTCCATTTGAGTCCATCTTAAATAAGTTCTTGACCGTGCCAAAATCTGGTGTCAACACATGCCCCCTGTTTTTCGGCAAAGCTTGTGTGCCGAAAAATAACTTGCACATAGCTTGCTCTAAGGACGATGTCAACACTTCATCAACCATTTTGCATATGCTTAGGACGATAAGTTTATATTGGCCATTGCTTGTGTGAATATTTCGATGCAAGTTTGGGTGAAACTTTCCCAACTTCAATAACAATCCAGTGATAAGGTTCCATAGATTAAAACCATCCTCCGAACCATATTGTTCACCCTTTCGCTACGACTTTGCAGATAATCAATAATGAACTTCCTCCAATCCTTACTTCGCTTGCATAAAAGTTTCATTAGTGGCCGAAGCGGTGGGCTTCGGTTCGGCCTTACCTATGTTGACAAAACCTAGCATCGGCTATTGATAGAAATACAATACACCATAGTTAACATAGTAGCCATATGCTTGCTATGCCAACTCTTCCAAATTGTCATGTCTAGATATATGAAAAGTTTTAAAGCAACCCAAGGTAAATCTTGCATCTAGTCATATCAAAAGATAAACTATAAGTGATTCGTCAAAACATTGATAACCCTTGGACATTTGTTGCACTACTAATAACGAACCACCGGAAGCCTCAATATGTATAGCACCTATAGCAAGGCAAAGCTCCAATCCGAATAACAATGCATATTCGGCTTTGATCATTGTGCAAAAATATCTTAAGCGGCATGAGGCTTCACAAACTAGCTCCATATGAAGATAAATAAACAACACCAACACTTTGGCCATTGCTACAAATTGAACCATAAAAATATAATCTCCATAGTACTAGAGTGACAAAGCTAATAACACTTAACATGTACCTTGTCTCGGTTCCAATTGAACTAAGGACGGTGTTAGAATTCCACACCGGCCATGATCAGATAGTTTCTTAGGACGATAGTTAAGTATCGGCCATTACCATGAGGTTCATGTAGAATTCATCCATTAAAACATGTATAGCCGAAATAAACAAATAAAATAGCAATAAAATATTTCAGCTCCTTTGTCTTAGCAACAAAAATGTAACTAACCAAATGTATAGTGATTTGGTAATACTCTGTCATCATATAGAAAATTATGTTGCATCCATGGATCAAAATAAGTCCATGGAGGGTAACTGATCATACCTGTGGATGAATTCCATGGCAAAGGCATCAATGGCATTGTTGAAGAAAATGGATGATGTGCTAACCGAAGATTTTGATGTTGTGATGCACACCTTCGGCTTAATTGTTTGTTGCTTCCATCATTCTTCTTCTTCATTTTTATTGTACTTGTTGCAATTGAAGCATGCACATCATTTTTGTTTTGATTGATCCTCTTCGGAACCCATGCCATGTTCCTCTTTCTAAGCTCTTGTGCACTAAGATTTTGTAATTCCTTCTTTTGCCAATACGATAAGCCGAGTGAGCACCTCGACTGTGATTTTGTTTCAACCAATGGCAACTCTTTCTGGGCCTTGTGCACCCTCAACTTATTTTCTTCAGATTTGGCACTCTGATTTTTATCAATTGATTGCTTCACTTCTTTGCCTTTTGTAGCCAATGTCAACACTTTAATTGGCTCTTTGTTTTTTGAGATCAAATCTGAAGTAGCACACTTACGACCATCTCTTTTCACGCGGTAAACTTGCTTTACCATCTCTTTCTTCTTCCTTGAGCTCTGGACCGATTCCTTATGATTGAAACGGTCTTTGATACGTGATTGTTCAAATGTTGATCTTCTTGGAGCTGCATAGTATTGGTGAGATGGTCTAGAATAAGACGGAGAATGTGCCCTTGTACCATACCTGTCCCATGATGAATATGTATCTATATGAGCATAGGGAGGCATCCACGGCATTGGCATTGGCGGCCCAAAATAAGGATATGAATATGTTGCATTAAAATTATCACTTTGCCAATACCAATCCTCATATTTGCGCCTTGGGGGTGATCTTGGTTTCTTTGCATGATTTGGTTGATAAGCATTCTTCTCTTCACTCATCTTTTGATATTTATCCAATAGTTCAGCAAAGGTGATTTTTGATCTCTTACACTTGCGCTCATTTCGGCCTTTGTTTTCTTTTGGTTTGCTTTCATCGATCATTGGATTTGCTTGCTGCCCCCCAGTCCTTGGCGTCTCCATTGTAGCTTCGATGGAATTTTCGCCCTCAAGATTATGTTCATTATGCTCTTCAACAACTTCTTTACTTGAAACCATGATCCCATCACCTGCAGTTTTTACATTCTCTTTAAATGGATCGGCTTGAAGTAGCCGATGCAAAAACCTTTTGCCATTGGGACCAATCGGAATAGACTGGTCATCTCTTGGTGTTTCAACAAACTTTAATCGTCCTTTTTCAATGGCCGATTTAACTATTTGCCGAAACATGTTGCAATCCTCAAAATTATGTTTGGACAAATCATGCAACTTACAATACATTCGTCCTTGGATTGATGGCTTAACATGGTGATCGAGAATTGTAATTTAATTATTTTTCAGCAACAAATCAAATATTTGATCAGACATGCTTGAATTGAAGGTATACATCTTGTTTTCTAGCCGATCTTGTTGTTTGAATGGCTTTGGAGATAAGCAAACGAATGGTTCAGATTTGGAATCTCCCCATTCGGCTATGCATTGTGTTTTCCACTCTATTTCCGATGTCTTTGGATAAGATATTGTATTAGCATCGGTTTTCTCAATAGAATTTAACCTTGGCTTTAAATTTCGGAAACGAAGATATTTAGAACATACATGTCTCAGTTGAGACCAAGTGCAAGCCAAGTATGAAATAAGCAAAGCTACCCAACTAGATATGAACTTTAGATAAAGCAACGGGGAAAGCTTTGGCTGTAACAATAAGTCATTATCGGTCTTTATAAATGGCGCAATGGTTTGACCGATATGTTCCATAACAATTTTATTGCTAACAAGTAAATTACCCTTCTTCATTGGTCTTTCAAAATTACTTATGAGAATATTTCTTATAGATGCATCAATAATGAAGTTGCGACCAAATATGAAAATAGGTAAATTACTCGCTATGCATACCTCTTCAAATATGTTGGGAGAACATGATGGTGGTGCCATTTGAAGACCATCTTGCTCCGTCTTTGGATGGCTCCCCAACACCTTGTCATCATCTTTTTCTTGAATCCGTGCATCATTGCTTTGAAGATGTTTGTCGGCCAAACTTTGTTCGGCTACTTGTTCTTGTCCTTGAAGCTTGTCAATTTCTACGGCACGGAACTCATAGGGCAGGAAGTAGGTTCCATTAACTTCAGAAAAATCAAGTACCGTTGTTTTCCTATGCTTGCCATGCCCTTTCTCAATAATGCTTGCCTCGTTGGATTTGATGGATTCAGAATATATACTACTTGATTCAGATTTTTCAACCGAAGCACTTTCATGTTCCGAATCATCCTTCTTTTCATTGATACTACCAATTAGCAATGCTTCTTTTATCCGAGCCAATTCTTTTTCTATTTGTTTCTGACGGCAAGCGGCAAAATTAGCTTTAAGCTTTTTCTCAGTTTCAACCCACTCCGGATATGATTGCCCCCCAATGCTATTAGATTCTTTCGGCAATGACACACGGGTGTTGCCGAAATTTTGCAATTGTGTAGGGGGTGTATAATATGATATAGTACTAGGGAAGGCATATGCATCGTTGTAAGACCATCCTTTTGCTCGCCAATTTTATCAATTGGCAAAGATTCATCTTCTTGCAAAACTCTAGCTTTTATTGTGGCATAATCAGGAAATAGCCCCCTTTCATGTTGTTCAAGGCAAAGAGCACTAATTCTCTTATTTTGGGCTAAACTCTTCAATGCAGCCACCACTACCTCATCTTCTACAATGTTGGGCACAACCGCTCCTGTAAAATTTACATTCATTCGGTTATAACCAAGAAGGTGTGAAGCCGAATTATGAGCATCTACAGTTATGTATGGTGCCGAAGAATTAGTAACATGAGGTGTAGCATATGACGGTTGAGAGTAACTGGCCGAATAGCCACTAGTAGCATGGCCAATTCTCTCGTTCATCGGCATGGTTGGATTACTATATTGCACATTAGCTGCTGATGAATAAAAGGGTGAAACACTTTCTTGTATGGCATTGGAAATTCTAACTTGGGGTGTTTCAAATTGATTAATCGAACTCATCATGTTGCTCATCGGCATATGAATTTGCTGGGTTGCCGATGCGTGTGAGTTGGGATACATATGGTGCATGTTACTAATATCATAAGAAGTTGAAGTATATAAATTACTTTGAATCGGCCCTTGCACGTAGTTAGTTGCATGATTGAAAAAACTAGGGTTGGCCGATAGAGTATACTTATTGAACGATCTAGTTACACCATATGAATTATTTGCGTCTACATAAAAGGATTGGGTATTCATATTACCTTTGTAGATTGCAAACCCTAGATGACGATCTCTTTGTAGCAAGAACGGGCCGGAGACCGTTCGAAGCTTCGTCCCTAGCGGAGTCGCCAAAAAGTGTGTTCGCACACGAACACGTCACCGTGTACCCTCGACGCCGGGGGTGGTGCACCGCAGCTCACGTCGAAGGAGACCCGCCGGAAGCGCGGTACACAAGACAATCCGGCGGGCGCTTTTGTAGACCCGAAACCCACACGCCCGGGAGGGACCCCGTCAGGGCGCGCGGCGGCTATGGGCTGCCCTAGGTCGACCTGATCGCCCCTAGGGCCTCGAGGTTCGCCGCCATGCAACAAGAAGAACAGACAAAGAACGAGGAAGAAGAAGAACTAGGGTTAAGGAGAAAAGATAAAAGATAAAAACTGGTAGATTGATTGATCGATTGTGTGTTGTTCAATCTGCCGTCACCCCTCAGGTATATAAGAGGCGGCTGGACTTCCCGTGCAAGGAAAAGGCTTGGATTCACGTCCAAAACCCTAGTCAAATTCGGATTGGTTTTGTCCGAACTTTTCAAAACTGTTCGGTTTAAACTGGCTGCACCTTGTGGGTCTTTTTTGTGGTGGTAAACGATCTCGGATGGAAACGATCCCAAAAGCAATCTTGACCGTTTCGACGAGACGAACAACTTTTATGTTGAACGATTTTTGGTCAGAGGTTATCTTGAGGGTCAAATCGGTTGCGCAAAACAGGCTATCCCTCGCGCTACCCATCAGACAAGGTGTCTGGTGGGGCGCGCCAGTTTTTGCCTCTGAGAGGACTGTATTCCGATGGCTCTAACTTTTGCATACGAACTCGTATTGAAACGATTTTTATATCAAAATCGATCGTTTCGACGAGACGAAGAAAATCCGTGTAGATAATGTTTCCATTTGAGGTGGTCTTGGGGGCTCAATCAGCCAAACTATACTTTGAATATAAAATCTTAGTACTTTGAGCATAGTTTCGGCCTTCGAGATGAAATCGGACGGCAATGTTCAAAGATGTTCATATCAACAATGCGAAACTCTTTCATGAAGATCACTTCTCCATTTGAGTCCATCTTAAATAAGTTCTTGACCGTGCCAAAATCTGGTGTCAACAAATTCCTTATTTAACACGATCTTAAATTTCGTTTTCTTATTTGACACTGGAAAACTTTTTCTTCCCTATATAACATCGACTATAAATTTTATACCTTTTAGTCACTTTCGTATGTTTTTGCCTTTAATGCTGTTAAATGACACATAAAAAGACAATTTTACCCTTGGTGTATATGAGCAGGCCATCTGGCGCAAGTCGCCCGCTCACTGATCCATGCATCCATCCCTGCCGGCTACTAAGCACGACCACGCCAAACACTTTTTTAATGGACCACGCCAGACACTTGATAGCATTCAAGCATTGGCTCAACGGCCACACAATCGTGTAGCACGGCCGCAATTAACAACTCATGCACATGCATGCAAGCGCGCACTAACCAGCTGATTCTCTCGGTTCTATCTTGATCCATCCATCCAACCGGCCGGTTTGGTGGCACGAGTCGCCTCGCGGTGGCCCTCCTTGCTCTCATACTGCATCTTCAGTGCGGCGACCCAAGCCCGCGTTACGCACATCCCGGACAGGGAGCATGTACACAAGAGATGGCATAAGCACTTGTTCAATTTTCTTTTGGAACTTGGCTACACACCTACTCCATTCGTCCCGAAATGTAAGACGTTTTTTGACGCTATAGTAGTGTTAAGAAACGTCTTACATTTCGGGACGGATGGAGCAGTAACCAAACCGGCCACATACACACATGCAGTCAGAGATCTGCATACAACAAACCAAGCTGATTGGACAAGTATTCTTTCATCATTAGCATTTATATAATTTTTGGTCATATACCACATGAGGGGCAAAATGGCCTTTTCATGTGTCATTTAACACCGTTGAGGCTTAAAATGGATGAAAATGTTATAAAAGGCATAAAATTTAGACTCGGCGTCACGTAGGGAAGAAATTGTTTTTCGATGTCAAATAGGGCAAAAATATTTAGCACAGTGTTAAATAAGGAATTCTCAGCCATACTCTTGCCCAATTGGGGCGGGCTCTCCCTCGAACCGCTGTTTGGTTGCAAGGCCCAGAGGAGATCACATTTTATGCCAGCAGGATTGTATTTGAACTATTCGCAAAAAAAAAGCATTGTATTTGAACACCCCTAAAGAAAGAGACTGTGTTTGAACAAACTTGATTATGCGAAACCACGTGATATATGTGTCAAACAATCCAAACAACTTTAAAAAAAACTTGATTAATGCGATCTTTTACATTTGGAAAAAGAGCAGTCGATCTCGGCGGAACGGCAGGACTGATCGACCGAACAATCAACCCAGTCTGCGGACGAGAGGACATGCATTGTGACCCACGACAAATGGGGGGCGCGCAAGCATGCACGTGACCGCGCGGCGCAAGACACCCTCCGTTTCTTTCTAGTCTACATATAATATTTGATCAAACTCAAACTTTGTAAAAAAAATACATTAACATTTACAATACTAAATATATATGATATGAAAATTAACTTCATGATGCATCTAACAGTATAAGTTACATATTGTGAATCTTGATTTTTTTTATAAACTTAATTAAAGTTGACAAAGTTTGACTTTGATCAAATTTTATATGCAAACTAAAAAACAATGGAGGGAGTAAGACGGTTTCCCGGTGCCGACCGACAGAAGCGCGACCCATGAAATAGCCACAGAACATTTTTTCGAAAAAAAAATAGCTACAGAACATGACATGAAAGAACGAGCGTCGATCAATCGATCGGTTCGTGACACGGACGGACTGACCGATCAGGTGGCTGGCGCGAGGTACGCATGTACGTGTACTGCTGCCGCCAGGGCCAGGCCAATCGAAGCACGTGCGACAACAAGTGGCACAACACATGGGGCAACGCGCGTGCTAAGTGTTGGTTGCTCCATGCACGGTGCACCGACGCAGGACGTACCCTACGCGCGGTCACCGAGCGCCGACGCACGTAACGTACGTCCTTGTGACATGACGGAGACACGTCGATCGCCAGGTTGGTTCGCACGAAGAGCACAGCGGAACAGTACAGGCCGTGGTAAGTTATTTCTTCGGAATTGCTAATTTTCATCCGGATAAAGATTATTCGTCTTCATCCGTTTTCTGAGCCGTACGTTCTGTTGCGTCGTGATTCGTGGTTTTTCTTTTTTTCCTGTCCTCTTTTGGGCGCTGACTTTTCTTATCGGGCCCGCCGAATATTTCAATCTCACCTGTTACGCTCCCCTCGCTATCCCGCGCCTGTCGCTTCCTCTGTCTCTTCCCATCCTCGTCGTTTCCTCTTTGCCATTTCACACACACACATACCCTGGAACAGAGGTTGGGAGAGATAGCATGGCGATTTTGGATCTCCCTCTCGGCGATCGACGCAGTTGGTTGTTGGTGACTCATCTGCACTCTCTGTCCCGCTCCCCTGCTGCCTCCGCGCCCCGCTCGACCTCCCGTCGGTTGTCTGCAGGATATCTCGGCCCCCGCACCAACCCCGGCCCCAATTTCCCCCCTCCCGCCGATTTTTGTTCGTCTGATTCGGTAATTTATCTCGATTTTCTCTTGTTCTGCAGATTCTGATTGGTAGTTTTAGGGTTTTGATAGTCAGATCTGTGTATTTCCCCCTCATCGTTCGTGTAGATGTGTGAGGTTCCGCCTTTTCTTGGTTTGAATCTCGTTTGCCATGGCGGATTTCGGCGGCGGAGTGCCTTGTGGTAGGGGGAGGTAGTTCGAGCTTCTCGTTCGTACGCCGCTCGTCCATGTCCATGGGCAGGGCGAGGTAACTAGAGTGGTGCTCCATGAGGGGGTTTCACTGTCGTTTTGATTTGATCTGTAACTGCGGTGTTGTTATGTATTCGGGTGGTTTTTGATTAGGTTGGCTTGTTTAGTTGTAGTAGTATGCGATGGTGATCTATACCTAGGTTGTGCATGCAGGTTTCCCCTAGGCTGACATCCACTTGCATGGTTGTAGTTTTTGCAATACAGTTCACACACATCCCCGTACAGGTGGATACAGGACTATAGGAATGGGTCAGTAGAATTTGTTGTGTTTCTGAATTTGTTGTGTTTCTGTTCTTTTGTCATGTGATATTTCCCATTTGTTTTTACAATGTAATTTCTAGTGCATTTACAGTGTAATTCGCTATGGATTTACAGTGTAGTTGTGACTTATTTTACACTGTTATTCCTAATAGATTTTGCAGTGTATTTTCTTAGGGGGTTTACACTGTAATTTCTACTGGATTGTACAGTGTAATCCCCAATGGATTCACAATGTATTTAGTGTAATTTTTATGCGTGTTGCACTGTAATTCTTAGTGGGTTTTGTAATTCTATTTTTGTTTAGCATGTAAGTGTTCTGTGTTGTACCTGGATGCGCTAGTTCAGTGTTGGATTTTCGCATCCGTGGAAGTGGTCCGGGACTGTAAATTTGAGTAATTTGCCACTTCTAGTGTCAGATCTCGTTTGTCCTGTGAGCTAGATTGTCTGGTTGAATTCGGCTAGTTGTCTATTTCACTTTGCCTGTTGTTTGTTTCAGTTCAGGTCCCTGTGAATGTCCCTGTCGGATGGGCTGCTTTTTTGTTTCAGTTCAGATCCCTTTTGCTTTGCTTGTATGGCTTGTTTCCTCGCTCAACATCACCTACCCAGCAAACAAACTAGTCTATTGTTTGCCCTGTATTCCTTCCATTTTTATTTGTTTGTTTCCTGCATTTTTAGATGTTCTTTTACTGATTTGATTCTTAATTTTAGTTGTACTTCGCTATTGGTCTCGATGAGCACTGGTTCTCATTTGTGTATCAAAGATAAAGCTTTTGTGTTTGTTGATTCTGCTTATGGAGAGAACTCATTGTATCACAGAGATATCCGTGATGAGCTGGTAATTTTTCTTTACTACATGAATAGTTTTTAATGCTCCTGCTTTATTCTGGTCCTCTTTTACTTTGTAGTTCCCATTTTTTTTGTGCTCCCACTGTATCCCAGTGGTATTTTACAGTGTAAATCTATTTTTTTTAGGATTTTACACAATAACTCTCAATTGATTTTTGCAGTGTAATTTTCTTGTTTTACAATGTAATTCTCAAAACGATTTTGCACTGTAATTCCTTAGTGAGTTGTGCACTCACAAAATGGTTCGCACTGTAATTATACTTGTTTCTCTCAAATGCAAATTTAATTATCTTGTTTTTACAATGTAATTCTCAAAAGATTTTGCACTGTAATTCCTTAGTGAGTTCTCCCAAAGTTTTTGCAGTGTAATTATCAAATGATTTACAGTGTAATTCTCAAAGTTTTTTACACTATAATTATCTTTTGTTTTACAGTGTAATTCTCAAAGGATTTTGCACTGTAATTCCTTAGTGAGTTGTGTACTTTTTACATTGTAATTATCAAAAGATTTACAGTGTAATTCTCAAAGTATTTTAGACAGTAATTATGTTTTGTTTTAGTGTAATTCTCAAGGGATTTGCAATGTATCTTTTAGTGGATTTTTACAGTGTAATTCTCAAAAGATTTACACTGTAACTTTCTTAGCGGTTTGCAATGTAATTATTCTTGTTTCTCTCAAACGCAACAGTAATTATCTTGTTTTACAGTGTAATTCTCAAAGAATTTGCACTGTATCTTTAGTGCATTTTTACACTGTAATTCTCAAAAGATTTACACTATAACTCTCTTAGTGGTTTGCAATGCAATTATCTTGTTTTACAGTGTAAGAGTTTGCACTGGATTTTTATAGTGTAATTCTCAAAAGATTTACACTGTGACTCTCTTAGTGGAAGTGTAATTCTCAAAGTTTTTTTTCACTGTAATATCTTTTAGTGTAACTCTCTTAGTGGAAGTGTAATTCTCACTGTAATTTTCTTGTTTGATACAGTGTAATTCTCAAAGTATTTTGCACTGTAATTTTTTATTGTAACTCTCAAATGATTTTACACTATAATAGTCTTGTTTGACGCAGTGTAATTATCTTGTTTTGATGCACTGTAATATCTTTTAGTGTAACTCTCTTAGTGGAAGTGTAATTCTCACTGTAATTTTCTTGTTTGATGCAGTGTAAATCTCAAAGTATTTACATTGTAATTTTTTAGTGTAACTCTCAAATGATTTTACACTGTAATAGTCTTGTTTGATGCAGTGTAATTATCTTGTTTTGATACACTGTAATTTTAGTGTAACTCCCTTAGTGGAAGTGTAATTCTCACTGTAATTTTCTTATTTGACGCAGTGTAAATCTCAAAGTATTTACACTGTAATATCTTAGTGGATATAGTGTAATTCTCATTTTTTGGATTTTTACTGTGTAACTATCATTGATTTACACTGTAACTATTTTATTGGTTTTGTTAGTGGGCTTTACAGCTTTACTGCTTTTCTGTTCGGTCATGGAGTAGCTTTTGGCTGTATCAGTGTGCTTCTTTGATTTCCTGTTTGTAGCTGCTTTTCTATACGGGTTGGTAAAGTTTAGTTGTGGACCCGTTAGTCTGTGTATTAGAAGCTGGGGAAGAAAAGAAAACAGAGGACACGGGACAGGGGACAATTGTCAGTCGTTAGTTGGATGGAAAATATGTATGAAAGTGAATTGGATTTCATCCGGATGTAGAATAGACAGTCCCTATTTCTTTGATTTCGAGGCGCGTGCATGTTTGCGCTGCCTCCGCGCGCGCGTGTGAGCATGCGTTCTTTTAGCGAGAATGCCATATGACGCACACCAGAGAGTAATATCGTCTACAAAATCTGAAAGAAGAAAGCTAGGGCATGTTCATCCCAAATAACAACAGATTTAGAATTATGAACATCTATCAAGTTGTGCGTCACCCTATTAGCATCCCTGTTAGCAAATATGCCTGTGCTTTGCAACGGGAAACAAAATGCAGGCCCCTATCCCAATAAGTATGGATAAAGACCTTTTCACGGGTTGACATCCTCTTTTTCAACATGACATACCACCCGTTTCACCGTCTATCCTTCTGCTTGCCGTCATCGACAGTGGCTGCAATGACTGAGACAACGTCCATGCTTCACTACGGAGCAGAGCAAACATTGCTAGAAATGTGTAGCACATGTTTCTCTACATAGTTTCCTACCATTTATAATGAATAGCGCAAAGATAATTTATAGGAGCTTTTAATGTAACTGTTTTGGCTAGCTAACAAAATCACTCTGAGATTATTTAAAAATTATCTGTTTCCTCATTAAGGAATCAAACCATTACGTGCGCACCCAATTGGATTTATCTATCACTAGCAAAAGAGCCCGTGCGTTGCAACGGGAGAGAAAACATAACACACACTTTTAGACCCAACAACCATCACTCAAGACCACAATAGGTCCATCTTATTTTTGCGAGGCATCATATTTGTGTTGCCGCTTATCCTCCTTTTCACCCTCGTCGGCGATGGTCTCGGTGTTCACACAAAACAAAACAAAAACGTGTTTGAATATGGTTAATCCTAAGGCGTCTCTCTCTCCCTCTCTCTCTCTCGCTATCTCCCACTCCTGTGATGAGAAATCTATTGTTTTCCCCTGTGACATTTTTCAGAGGTATGCATGTGTAGTTAGTGATGTTTTATTTTCTTTATATGGTTATAGTGGGGTGTTTATTTGCAATCCGGATCGCCGCCGGTATGAAAAAAAATGGATCTTGCGCTATAAATTATAAGTTTGCTTCCAAAACAATATTTTAAAAATATTTAAAGGTAAAATTAGCAACATATTTAGATTCCACACATTTTTCTAATAAAATTTCATATATAATATGTTAAAATCGAAGTTACGGTTTAAAAGATACAGATAATTTAAAAAATCATTTATTTGACTTAAATATATTCCAAAATAACATATAAAATACTTAACAAGTAAAACTAATCTCATATTCATATTCTACATATTTTTCTAATCAAATTTCATATATAACATGTTTAAATCGGAGTTACGGTTTAAAAGATATGGATGATTTAGAAAAGCATTTGTTTGACTTAGATATGATCTGCGGATGAATTACCTAAAACATCAGGTTTTTTTTAAAAAATGTAAAATAACGGTTCAGGTGTGACTTAAATCCAGACCGCGGGTTGATTTCATCAAAATACAGGGACTTTTCTGAAAAATGCCATGACGGACGACCAAAACCCAATTTGCTTTATTATTAGGTAAAGATATACTTGAATTAATGTCGTGTTACTCATATTATTATTATTTACTTTGAAAAATAAAATAAAATTGTTAATTTAATCCACTATACAGTACGAAAAAACGGATTTGCCTACCTATAGCTTCTCAGATGGATTACACTCCTGTCATTCCTATATATAAGTCTTTTTAGAGATTCCAACAAAGACTACATATACAAAGCAAAATGAGTAAATCTACACTTAAAAATATGTTTATATACATCCGTATGTGATCCGCATTGAAATATCTAAAAATACTGATATTTAGAAACGGAAGGAGTAGTTTCCTAGTAGCATACTCCATTCGTCTCAAAATAAGTGTCTCAATATATACAACGTTTTTTTGCAGGCAATAGTGAGAGCTTTATTCAAACAAAAGCATTCGCTGGATCGTCAGCCAACAGGCTACTCACCAGGAAGCTAGGGGTCTCTTCCAGCCAACTTTCAGTCATACTCAGTGTGCAAGCACGCTTGGCACAGAGATGAGCTGGATAGTTTGCTGACCGGATTACATGAATAATATCGAAATAAGAAAAAACAGTAGCTAGCTCTCCTATCTCATAAAATAACGGTGCCACAACCGCGAGGGAATTGTGACGATTCTTCCAGAGTTCCACAACCTCCAGACAATCTGTTTCGATGACCACCTCCTGAAATCCTCTGAGATTCGCAAAGCGCACGCCTTCCCGAACAGACATGGCTTCAGCTATAAGGGGGTCCGTGACACCCACAAGGGGTCTGCTCCATGCTCCCAGGAGGCGACCAACTGATCGCGCCACCCCCCCCCCCCCCGCTCCACCATTGCCACCATCCATGTGAATTGCCGCGTCAGTGTTTATTTTGATGATCGTTCCATCGGGGGGCCGCCACCCATAACCTGGCAGAACTTCCAGGTCTTGCCGAGGTATATCCAAGATCGCTAGATCTTCTTTAATACATCTCACAGAAGTAGATGGGTCCAGTTTCTCCTGATCATGAGTGATGCGATTCCGAGAGTGCCAGATCGCCCACATCACTGTAACTATGATCGCTCGCTTCTTCTCTGAGAAGAGCTTGTCACATAAAATGTCATGAGACCAAGTGCTTGGGTGTAGCTTCGGTAGAGAGAAATCAAATAGCTGTTGAGCTTGCACCCAGAATTGTTTTGCATGCGAACAGTGAATGAGCGCGTGAGCTAAGTCCTCATCCATGGCCATGCAAATTTTGCATCTTCCGAGCTCCTGAATATGACGATGCTTCAAGGTACATTCCGCCGGAATAATTCCTCTCAAAACTCGCCAATAAAAGACCCGAACTTTAGGGATCACATTGAGTTTCCATAAGGCACGCCACAGCTCTGTATTGTCAATTGAAGACCCGGTACCGATCCCTTCTTCGAGAGCAGAACGCTCTTTTTTGTTCACTAGAGACCGGTATGCTGATTTGACTGTGTAGATGCCAGATTTTTCATGTGCCCATGCCATAAAATCATCACCGCCCCCCTGGCGCAAAGGTATGTTCAGAATAGCTTGTGCGTCGGGGCCGATAAACTGCTCATATACTAGCTCCGTCTTCCATGTCCAATTGTCAGTGTCTATGAGCTCACTAACCAGCTCAACAAAAGCATTTTGAGGTCTCAGCATAGGAGTCATGGAAACTGTCGAAGGGATCCAACGATCCTCCCATATGGATATGGTTGATCCGGTACCCACGCGTTTGATGAGGCCAGCGTCGAGCGCCTCTCGACCGGCAACGATGGCTCGCCAAGTAGCAGATGCAGCTTTTGGTACTGTGGCGAGCTGGAACTCACAATCTGGGAAGTAACGGCCCTTCAAAACCCGAGCACAAAGAGTATTGGGGTTAGTCATAAAGCGCCAACCATGCTTCCCCAAAAGAGCTAGGTTGAACAAGCAGAGATCACGAAAGCCCATTCTGCCTCTGCATTTCGGTGTAGCTAGTTTATCCCATGATAACCAGTGCATAGACCGCCGATCAATTGAGCTGCTCCAAAAGAATTTTGCCATACCTGATGTCAGAGTCTTGCATACTTTCTTGGTCAGGAGAAAACATGACATACTGAAGGTAGGAATTGCTTGGATCACAGATTTTAGAAGCGCTTCTCTCGCAGCACAAGCTAGTAGTCGCTCCGACCCCCCCTGCATGTGCGCACGCGCCCGTTTAGCCATATAAACAAACGTGCCACTGGTGATCCTGCCTATTGCTGTGGGTAGGCCAAGATAGCGCTCGCCAAAAGCCTCGACAGGAACACCTAGCAAAATCTTAACTGCCTCACGGAGCTGATGAGGAGTATTGGGACGGAAGAAAACTGAGCTCTTTCCATGCTTTACACTCTGTCCGATGCCTCCCCATAGATGTGCAGGATATCATTAAGTCTTGTTGCGCTTTGACTGTCCACTTTCATGAAAATTAGGCAATCGTCAGCAAACAGTAGATGATTAACCCATGGTGATCTAAAGCTCACACGGATGCCCCTATCAATGTAACCACCATACGAGTTGAGCAGCAATGACAGTCCTTCTGCACACAGAAGAAACAAAAATGGTGACGCAGGGCACCACTGCCTCAGACCCCATGAAGGGGTAAAGTATGGTAAGAGTTCTCCATTGACTCGAACTGTGAAGCGTACCGAGGTGACACACTTCATCATCAGTCGAACAAAAATGACACTAAAGCCTAGTCTCAGTAGAATGGATTCCAGATAATGCCATTCCACTCGATCGTAAGCTTTCATCATGTCTAGTTTAACAGCACACATATAGTTCTTCCCCTTCTTCCTCCGTTTCATTGTATGAATGCTCTCATAAGCAACCAATATATTGTCTATTATCAGACGGCCGGGGACAAAAGTGCTTTGTTCATCACTAATCAGCTCATCCATCAAGCTCCGCAAACGGTTAGTAATAACCTTAGCTGCTATCTTATAAAGCACAGGGCAGAGAGCAATGGGTCGGTATTGGGAGATAGACTGGGGGTGTCGTACCTTAGGTATCAATGTGATTGAGGTATCATTTAACCCTACTGGAAGATCTCCCCCATTAAGAAATCCGAGGACTGCTTGTGTTACATCATCATGGAGCAAGCCCCAATGCCGCTGGAAAAAACCTGCTGTGAAGCCATCTACTCCTGGTGCATTAGACGGATACATCTGAAATAACATTGTACGCACCTCAACAGCTTTGTATGGTCTGTCCAGAAACTCGCTCATGGCCGGTGTTACCCTGCTGGGAACATGTGATAACAACACGCTACAATCGGATGCCCCTTGAGACTCATATAGCTATTGATAGAATTTCTAAACCTCCACTTTATCCTCATCTGCGTTTGCACACACCAAGCCATCGGCTCGCTGCAAACCAGCAATGTGATTCATTCGTTGTCGCTTTTTCATTTGGGCGTGGAAAAACCCCGTGTTGCGGTCGCCCTCTCGCAGCCAAGGTACACGAGATCGTTGCCGCGCCCAAAGTTCCTCCTGCCGGAGCGCTTCTCTCAGCTTGGTGATAGTTTTCTTCTCTTCGTCTGAAGGGCCCCTGCCAACAGATTGCTGTCGCAACCTGTCCAGGCGCTGCTGTAGCTGTCGGACTGTCCGGGCTAGACATCCAAACTCCCTTGCTCCCCATGGTTCGAGTGTTCTTTGAAGATCACCAAGTGAATCAGCCACACCCTGCAGCCCCGGTCCCCGTAGACTCCGACGCCAAGTTTCAGTAACTAGGCGTTCATAATCGATGTGCGTCTGCCAAACATTCTCGTACCGGAACTGACGCTTTGAGCGAGACCTATTTGGCAACTGGTTCAGATTTACAACGATGAAGCAATGGTCCGACTCAACTGCACAAACGTGCCTTACTCCAATATGCTCATAAAGCTGCCTGAAATCTTCATTTGCTAATGCTCTGTCCAGGCGGGCTTTAACATTCAAATTTCCCCCTTGCCGGTTATCCCAGGTGTACGGCACCCCGGACCAACCAAGGTCTTGGAAGGAACACTCATCGACAACCTCTCGGAACGCTCTCATTTGCCACTCCGGCCTGGCCGAGGTACTGAAGTGTTCGGTGGCGTAGAGAGTCTCGTTGAAGTCACCCATACATAACCACGCTGAGTGTTGTATTGCATGCAGGGTCCGGAGAAACCGCCAGCTATGATGGCGATTCTCCACTCTTGGGGCTCCATAGAACCCCGTAAACCGCCATATTGGCGAAACTTGGTCTGTCCTCCGCACCAACACATCAATGTGGGCGGAGCTGAAGTTTTTGAGCTCGACGTCCACATCCTGGGACCAAAATAGTCCGATGCCACCGCTCAATCCCGTGCTACTGACTGCAAAACATCCTGCAAATCCCAGCGAATGTTGCAGGCTCTCTACTCTTTTCGCTGATATTTTAGTTTCCATGACAAAGAGTGATGTAGGGTGGAACCCTATGGCGACGATCTTTTACGTTTGGAGTGGATCCTACGGGGAATCACGAAGAACACGCGGAAGCACAAAGGGAAACACGTGGGGAAACGAGAGAGAAACACTAAACCAACAAGGAATCGATCACACAAGTGCTAGATCACCGAACACAAAGAGTAACATGTGATCCAAAATCAACAAAGGTACGGATACAAAGGAACCGTTCTTCTCCGCGAGGAGGCCTTGATGTTCTTCCCTAGAAAGGGGTCTTGAATCCGCTTGGGGGATCTTCTCCGAAGAGGTCGTGATCTCTGAGGAGAAGTATCCAAGTGGATGAGCAAAGGATCTCACACAAACATGAGCTAATCCAATGCTAACCCTAACTAGGAGGAGGGGGTGTCCTATTTATAGTCTTAGTGCAAAAGGGGGCGAAGTGGAGGGGTACATGGGCTTCGGCCCAAAACTGTGCGCAGACAGGTACCGGACGTCCGCTGGGGACCGGTCGTCCGGTGGCTCATGGGGGACCGGACGTCCGGTGTCGTCGGACATCCGCTGGAAGCATTCTGTGAAGGAGGTGCCGGACATCCGGAAGTTTCATACTTCTGTTAATTTTCGTTCTGTTGACAGGCGCCGGATGTCCGGAGACTTCGGTCGTCCGCTCGCTGGAGGGTGTGGCCGGTCGTCCGGTCCGGGCCGGACGTCCGCTCGCTGGGGCCTGTGTTGGATGGGACTTGGCGGCTGGGGCTTCAGGCGCCGGACGTCCGGTCCCGACCGGTCGTCCGATGGCTGGAGCTTTCTCCGGTTGATCTTCTTCTTGACCTTCGCGGTTGGTAGCTTTGCCTCCTTGTCCGATGGATGTAGATGCACTATGGCTTTCCTCCAGGTACCTGATCACACACAAAGTGTCCATATGAGGTAGTAGTCAAGTCTCGTGAGTAGAGAGAGGAAGTTCGGAAAGGAGCGAGCTCACCTTATCTTCTATAGCCTTGGCTCTAGCTCTTGTCATGGGTCCAAGTGGTGTTGAGGGAGATGCCGATACGTCCGTGGGGATGAGCGAGGGATGCTCCGCATCATCTCCCCCCCCTTGGGAAAGATCCGACCACGGATCAAAAGCCTCATCTCCATGGTATGGCGCAAGGTCCTTGACGTTGAATATGTCACTCACATTGTACTTGCCTCGTGGTAGGTCTATCTTGTAGGCGTTGTCGTTGTAGCGTGCTAGCACCTTGAAGGGTCCATCGGCTCGAGGGAGAAGTTTGAACTTGCGTTCATTGGGGAAGCGGTCCTTCTGAAGGTGTATCCACACAAGATCGCCAATGTTGAAGATCATGGGTTGCTTGTTGACGTTGAGCTTGGTCGCTAGTCGTTGTACTTGGCGCTCGATGGTGTGCCTTGTATCTTCATGCATATTCTTGATGTAGCTTGCCCCTGCACTCGCATCCATGTTGGTGCGCTCTTGTAGAGGAAGAGGTAGAATGTCCAATGGTGACAACGGGTTGAAGCCGTAGACGACCTCGAAGGGAGACTTGCAGGTAGTCGAATGTCTTGCACGGTTGTAGGCGTACTCGGCGATGGGTAGACATGCCTCCCACTCCTTGATGTTCTTCTTGATCAACACGCGAAGTAGAGTGGAGAGAGTCCGGTTTGTCACCTCCGTTTGGCCGTCGGTTTGAGGATGGTATGCGGATGAGAACAAGAGCTTGATTCCGAGCTTGGCGCATAGGGTCTTCCAAAAGTAACTCAAGAACTTGACGTCGCGGTCGGAGACGATTGTCTTTGGTACTCCATGGAGACGCAAGATTTCCCTACAAAAGAGATTTGCAACGTGTGAAGCATCGTCTATCTTGTTGCAAGGAATGAAATGTGCCATCTTAGAAAATCGGTCCACAACAACAAACACGGAATCCTTTCCATTTTGAGTTCTAGGCAAACCAAGTACAAAGTCCATGCTAATGTCTTCCCAAGGTTGATAAGGAATAGGAAGAGGCATGTAAAGACCATGAGATTGAGCTTTAGACTTAGCTTTGCGACATGTAGAGCATCGGGTGGTGAAGCGTGAGACATCTTGAAACATCTTGGGCCAGAAGTAGTTCTTGGAGAGCGTGGCGAATGTCTTATCTCTTCCAAAGTGTCCCATGAGTCCGCCTCCATGAGCCTCTTGCAGAAGTAACAAACGAAGGGAACACTCGGGAATGCAAAGTTTGTTAGCTTTCATAAGATAAGCATCCTTGATATAATATTGTTCCCAAGAAGTATGCGTCAAACACTTAGCATAAGGAATAGCAAAAGATGGATCATTAGCATACAAGTCTTTGATGTGCTCAAAACCAATAACATTCAACTCAAGTTTAGTGACAAGCGTACATATGCGTGAAAGCGCATCGGCAACTACATTTTCCTTACCCTTAATGTATTTGATCACATAGGGGAAAGATTCGATAAATTCACTCCATTTGGCATGACGCTTGTTCAACTTATTTTGACCTTTTAAGTACTTTAGCGTTTCATGATCGGTATGGATGACAAACTCATCAGGTCTAAGATAATGTTCCCAAAAATGTAGTACACGCACTAAAGCATACAATTCTTTGTCATATATGGGATAGTTAAGTTGAGCACCGGAGAGTTTTTCACTAAAATATGCAATGGCTCGTTTTTCTTGCATCAAAACTCCGCAATTTCGGTACCACTTGCATCACAATGAACCTCAAAAGTTTTGTCGAAATTGGGCAAAGCAAGAATCGGAGCATGAGTAAGCAAAGATTTGAGCTCATCAAAAGCGGTGGATTGCAAAGATCCCCAAACAAAAGGAGCATTCTTCTTACTCAAAGCATGCAAAGGAGCGGCTATTGTGCTAAAATCTTTCACAAAGCGGCGATAAAAACCCGCGAGACCAAGAAAACTACGCACTTGTTGCAAATTGGTTGGTTGGGGCCAAGTTTTAATTGCTTCAATTTTAGTTTCATCAACATCGACACCCTTGGAAGAGACAACGAAACCCAAGAAAACCACTTTGTCAACACCAAATGTGCACTTTTTCATGTTGGCATAAAGACTTTCCTTGCGAAGTGTTTGCAAAACAAGCTTAACATGATCAAGATGCTCTTTCATGGTTTTGCTAAACACAAGAATATCATCGAAGTAAACCACAACAAAGACTCCAATATAAGGTCGAAGTACATGATGCATGAGACGCACAAAAGTACCGGGAGCCTCCGATAAACCCATAGGCATAACTAACCACTCATATAAGCCAAATTTGGTTTTGAAAGCAGTTTTCCATTCATCACCCTCGTGAATGCGTATTTGATAATAGCCACTTTTAAGATCAATTTTTGAGAAAAAGTTGGCTCCACTAAGTTCATCAAGCATATCATCTAAGCGAGGAATGGGATGCCTATAGCGGACGGTGATAGCATTTATAGGTCTACAATCGGAACACAAGCGGAAACTTCCATCGGGTTTAGGCACAAGTATGACAGGAACGGCACAAGGGCTTAAGCTTTCACGTACATGACCATTGTCGATTAGTTGTTGTACTTGCCGTTGAATCTCCTTGGTTTCTTCCGGATTGACACGATATGGAGCTTTGTTTGGAAGTGGCGCTCCGGGGATGAGGTCGATTCAATGCTCAATGCCTCGTAGAGGAGGTAGACCCGGAGGTAGCTCATCGGGGAAAACATCTTGAAATTCCTGCAAAAGAGATTGAAATACCAAAGATAGCTCGTGAATGGTGTTAGTTTTTGGTTCTCCATCCTTGCACACAAGGACAAAGTGCATCACACTCGATGGGTTCTCACACACTTCTCTCATCTCACTTTTTGTGGCAAATAGTATGAGATTTTTCTCTCTAGGCGAAGAGGCGCTCAAGTTTGGCTTGTGGCTCTCACTCACTTTTTGGTGGATCTCTTTTCCGCTCTTCTCTCTATGGTGGGTGGCTTGCTTGTCGGCTATCACTTGACTAGGAGACATAGGTCGTAGCACATATTCCTTCCCTTTCATCTTGAAGCTATAGTGGTTGGTGCGCCCGTTGTGGAAGACACCACGGTCGAATTGCCATGATCAACCAAGAAGGAGGTGGCAAACGGTCATTGGGACCACATCACACTCCAAAGTGTCCTCATATGCACCTATTTTGAAGGAGACTTGGACCGTATGCTCAACTCGTATAGTGCCGGAGTCACTTAGCCATTGAACTTTGTAGGGGTGCGGGTGCTTCTTCTTGACCAATTGAAGCTTGGAGCTTAGTTCTTCACTTGCCAAGTTGTGGTAACTACCTCCGTCGATGATGACCTTGACGGACCTTCCATTGATACCGGCCTTTGTGTGGAAGATGTGGCATCGTTGGTCTTCTTCTTGTTGATGTTGAAGAGTCAAGACCTTGGAGACAACGAGAGCGGGGCTCGTATCTTCATCACAAAAGACTTGATCATCTTCATCCTCATTCACGCACCGGTGCATGGCCACTTGCTCAAGAGCCTCCATTTCATCTTCACTCATTGAGTCGTAGGTGCCATCGTCGTTGAGGATCATGGTGCGCTTGTTTGTGCATTCATAGGACTTGTGGCCTCGGCCGCCGCAAGTGAAACACTTGAAGGAGCTTGTCTTGACGGTCTCATCGGTTGGAGTAGATGACGAAGCACGCGGCTTGAAGTTGCTTGTAGTAGGAGGAAGACGACTTGAACTTGTGGAAGTTTTCTTGTAACTTGACTTGTCGTCGTTGCTTGGAGAAGGCTTGGTTGATGCCGAAGTTGGAGTAGTTGTTGAAGCTTGGTTATTGGAGAAGCCGTAGGTCTTGGAGGAGTACTTGGCGTACTTGAAGTCATCTTGCACTTGGCGTTCCGCCTTTGTAGCTTGATGCACGAGCTCAATGAGGTTGGATTAGGGTTGGAAGTCGGCGATCTTCTTGATGGGATGATTGAGTCCATCCAAGAATCGTTCCATTGTTTGTTCATCATCCTCCATGACATTGGCTCGAATCATGGCAATCTCCATTTCCTTGTAGTATTCTTCAACACTCTTTGTTCCTTGCTTGAGGAGTTGTAGCTTCTTGAAGAGATTGCGGTTGTAGTAGGTTGGCACAAAACGTGCTCGCATGACATCCTTCATTTGAGCCCAAGTGGTGATTGGAGGTTCACCTCTTGCTTGTCGGCGCTCAAGGACTAATTCCCACCATATGAGCACATAGTCTTGGAACTCAAGTGATGCCATAGCGACCTTCTTCTCTTCCTCATAGTTGTGCAAACGAAAGATCTTGTCGATCTTCAATGCCCATGAGAGGTACTCTTCGGGATCATTGCTTCCATTGAACTTGGGCATTGTGAATTTGAGCTTGCCATAGCGTTGCTCTTCATTGTGTTGTTGGCGATGGTGATGATGACGCCCTTGACGTGGAGGGTAATCATCCTCATGTTGCTCTTGGCGTGGAGGAAGTCCATGATCAACTTGCTCTTGTTGATCTTGAGGTTGAGGTGGAGCTTGACGAGCTTGTGAGGGAGCTTGTGTAGCTTGACATTGGACACACGGACGGTAGTTCCTCTCTTGGATTTCTTCTCGAAGGGCTTCCTCTTGATTGCGCCGTTCACGATTGCGGTTGGCGATAGCTCGACTTGATGCTTGAAGGGCACGTTCCGCCTCAAGAGCTTGTGCTTCTCGTTGTTGTTGTTGAAGACGTTGAGCCTTGGTGTCTTGTTGCTCTTGGTGTAGACGCGCTCGTTCTTGTTCTTCTTGGTGACGAATACGTTGTCGTTCTTGAGCTTGAGCAAACGCTACTTGGTTTGATTGAGGACGAGGGACTTGCTCATCGACTTGCTCTTGTGAATGCTTGACGTGTAGCGGGTTGCGAGATGCATGACGGTCTTGACGCGCGGCTCGTCGAAGAGTGTTCGATGATGGTGTACTTGAGCCGGACATGGAGTCGTCGGAGTGTTGACTTGAGTGGCTCCGTCTTGAGTATGACGATGTAGAAGGGGGCCGGTTCACCAACAAGGCGCGGATCTCGTCCATTCTTGCATCGTTCTCTTGCTTGTGCGTGTCAAGCTTGTTGTCGAAGTAGTCTCTTGTACGTTGCTCGGAGAGTTGCAAATCGGTGGCGAGGTTGTCGATGCGGTCGTTCATTGCTTGTTGCTCTTGATGCAACGCTCGTTGTGCACCAAAGAGGTGGCTCTTGGTGACGTATGATGACATGTCGTCATCTTGCTCGATGAAGAGTGGGTTGGTAGAAGTACTTGGCCTATCCATCATTTCAAGCAAAATGTGAGTGGTAGAAGGAGAAGAACTTATACCAATGTACCTTTAACCGATGTTGATGATGAATCAAGTTCACTCAAATGCGGACAATGAAATAGCACTATTGGTACCAATTCTTGTCGGTTCTCACACCTACACAAATAAAAGCTTATGGTGGAGCTTGGTTAGGATGGTGGCATAAAATTTGATGCAATAGTAAGTGAGCTTCAATAATGTTGGAAATGATTCACAAATTTGCAAATGCAACAAGTAGACCAAGCAAAGTAATGGAACACGGGAACACACACGCAAATAGATAGATGGGAATGTGCAAACCAAAAGTGAGCAAAATGTGGAACCCACGAAAATGCTCTTGTTGCACAATACTAGAGAGACGCTAGCACGATTGCACAATAGGCGGATACGGAACTTGTGCACAACCTACTAGGCAAAAATGCAACGATCTCTATCCCAAGTATGCTATATGTATGGTATTTCGGTGCTATGATCCAAGATGATCTTATATGACAATCTTAATGTTGTATGATGCTATGGTTCTTGCTCATAAGCTCGTTGCTTATTTTTCCTCTTTGCTTAAAAGCTTTGGTGGCTCTTTCACTTTTGAGCTCTTTTCTCATGCAACTTCACGAACCAAGATAGCAATTGTGTATGCGATGACAACTTTGTGACACACAAGTGGATCCCAAGATATGCACCGCTATGGAATGGTATGTATGATATGGAGTACTATCACTAATGTGCACAAGTCACGTTGCCTACAATACTCAATGGCTAGTCTCGATGGGTAAGCTACGCAAAAGTAGGGCCATGTGGGGTATTAATGCAATTGCAAGGTATGACAAAGATGTCGTCGAAGTTACTGTCCTTGGCGATCATGAGACCCTTGTGAAGATGAGCCGTGGTGATGATGAAGTCGAACTGTACCTAAATAGCCGAAACACAATAGGACACGGGAGCCACAACTCAAAATCTCAAGGACCAAAATATGTTAAAATCGTCATCGGAGGTATTGGGGAAGATGGTGGTGTATGTGGGTTTGGAAGATGTGGTGGGAGGTGGGGTTGAGGTGGTGGCCGAACTGAAAAATTCAGTTTCGTCAGAGTTTCACGGACGTCCGGTTTTTACGGTCGTTCGGTCGTCGGACGTCCGGTAGGTTCCGGTCGTCCGGTGCCTGGGCGAAAATCGGGCTCGGGATGAACTGCGAGATTTCGGGGAAGAAGAAGATGGTGAGGTCGAAATCGAGTGATTTGGTGGATGGAAAAGGGTGGGGAGGGTGGGTTAAGCTAGATCCACATGCAGCAACTCAAATCCATGGACCAAATCCAACAAAATCTCAACTCACGAACAAATCACAAAAAAAATTTGGGGCTATTTTTGGTGGGGATTTTCGGATTTAGGACGAAAAAAACAAAATCAAGCTAGAAAACACGGGGTAGGGGCTCCAAAAACGTGATCAACGTGGCTCATGATACCAAGATGATGTAGGGTGGAACCCTATGGCGACGATCTTTCACGTTTGGAGTGGATCCTACGAGGAATCACGAAGAACATGCGGAAGCACAAAGGGAAAACACGGGGGAAAATGAGAGAGAATCACTAAACCGACAAGGAATCAATCACACAAGTGCTAGATCACCGAACACAAAGAGTAACATGTGATCCACAATCAACAAAGATAGGATACAAAGGAACCGTTCTTCTCCGCGAGGAGGCCTTGATGTTCTTCCCTAGAAAGGGGTCTTGAATCCGCTTGGGGGATCTTCTCCGAAGAGGTCGTGATCTCCGAGGAGAAGTATCCAAATGGATGAGCAAAGGCTCTCACACAAACATGAGCTAATCCAATGCTAACCCTAACTAGGAGGAGGGGGTGTCCTATTTATAGTCTTAGTGCAAAAG
Organism: Triticum timopheevii; assembly: GCA_963921465.1. Classification (NCBI taxonomy): domain Eukaryota; kingdom Viridiplantae; phylum Streptophyta; class Magnoliopsida; order Poales; family Poaceae; genus Triticum; species Triticum timopheevii. The sequence goes on from OY997262.1 coordinate 188,001,280, forward strand.
GGGGCGAAGTGGAGGGGTACATGGGCTTCGGCCCGAAACTGTGCGCAGACAGGTACCGGACGTCCGCTGGGGACCGGTCGTCCGGTGGCTCATGGGGGACCGGACGTCCGGTGTCGTCGGACGTCCGCTGGAAGCGTTCTGTGAAGGAGGTGCCGGACGTCCGGAAGTTTCATACTTCCATTAATTTTCGTTCTGTTGACAGGCGCCGGACATCCGGAGACTTCGGTCGTCCGCTCGCTAGAGGGTGTGGCCGGTCGTCCGGTCCGGGCCGGACGTCCGCTCGCTGGGGCCTGTGTTGGCTGGTACTTGGCGGCTGGGGCTTCAGGCGCCGGACGTCCGGTCGTCCGGTGGCTGGAGCTTTCTTTGGTTGATCTTCTTCTTGACCTTCGCGGTTGGTAGCTTTGCCTCCTTGTCCGTTGGATGTAGATGCACTATGGCTTTCCTCCAGGTACCTGATCACACACAAAGTGTCCATATGAGGTAGTAGCCAAGTCTCGTGAGTAGAGAGAGGAAGTTCGGAAAGGAGCGAGTTCACCTTATCTTCTATAGCCTTGGCTCTAGCTCTTGTCATGGGTCCAAGTGGTGTTGAGGGAGATGCCGATACGTCCGTGGGGATGAGCGAGGGATGCTCCGCATCAAAGAGTAGGAGGGGTAACTCTTGCTTCACAATATTGCGAAGCTCTCGAACTGCCTCGGGGTTCCCAAGCCCCCGGCAGTTCCAGCTTATGCAGCTCATTGGGACGGGCAGGACTGCCCTGCAGTCTCTGCCGAATTCTCAGGTGTGGGTTTCTTCTTCTTTGCTTCCCGCTCTAGCTCTTGTCCATCTCCGAGTGTTGATGCATCTGCGCCCTCATCTTGAGTATGATCAATGTTCCCAGGGACTACACCATCCGTAAGCATGAGAGGAGGGTGTTCCACCCGCCGGTAGACCTATTTTGGGGCTCCCTTCCTCTTGATGTTTGCACGTTCCTTTGCAGGGGAGGTCACCTCCTCGCCTTTGCCAGCGTTGGAAGAATTCTTGGACTCTCGGTGGCTGCTCGGCTCTGTGTGCTGCTCATGACTTGAATTGTCTGCCGATGTAGCCTTCCCCCGTTGTTCCGGTGCCCTCAACTTTGGTCCAAAAGGGAGATTTCCTTTTTCATCACGAGGACCCGGTTTAGGGCACATGATCTCAGAGTGGCCCAGACGACCACAGGAAAAGCAAAAGTGAGGAACTTGCTCGTACTGTATATCATAGAGATCAACCTTCTTCCTCTTTGACGAGTCTATCAAAATCAACCTCCTAAGAGGTTTGCTGACATCAATGGATACCCGCGCTCACAAGAAGCCACCCACATGATCAAACTGGATTGAAGTGGCATCCTTATCGATCTGCTGCGCGATCAGTTTCCCCCATGTATCACCCCGCAGGTTGTATGGGAGATTTGGAACCCTAGCCCATAGATGGAGCCGCTCAAACTTGACTTCGTCGGGCCGCATGCAATCTTCAAAGTCCGGCAGAATTACAACGTTCTTGCTCACGTGCCATGGCGATCCCTGCCAGATGCGATCACGATCCCGTTGATTCTCAAACTCTGCCACGAACATATTCTCCCCCATCGATCTAAATTGCAGACCTCGAGGATTGCCCCATGCAGGCCAAAGAGCGCCAGCTATGGTGTTGGTATGGAGCAAATTCCGGTGTAGTACCTTGCCGGCGATGAGCCATCTCTTCGGTTTATCGTCCTCTCTATCATCGATGATCAACGGAGTTGCCTCTTCATCGGTGATTCCCATCTTGCCCAGAGCCTCCTCCAGACGTGCTCTCGCCGCCCTGGGTGACTCCGGCGTCTTCCCCGTGCCCACGCCCTGGGAGGATGAGGCCATCTCCGCGCCGGGATCTCGAGCGCAGCCCGCCGGTGTGGAAAGTAGCGGCCGCCGCAGTTCCACTTCGAAGCCCTAGTCGCCGCCGCCAGAAGGGTTTTTAGGGTTTCAGGGAAAACTTTACCCAAGCCCATTATATACAACGTTTTATCATGGCAAGTGACGCTCCACTTGGACAAGCGAGGAACAAGCATGGCGTAACGTACGGCCAGAAGAATGAAAATGAAACGACAGATAATATACCAAAATTTGGGAGAATGAAACTTTTCTTTCTTGATTATAGTATAGTCTTTTCAATCTCAACCATCAATCTTTTCCTCCATTTATTTTAAATTAAAGGTATAGACTATTCATACGGAAAAAAATTATATGAGACCAGGTCTCATATAAAGCAGGTGAGACCCGCCTTGATGGATGACACGTGTCATCCATCAGGATGGGTCTCACCTGATAACCCGTGAGACCTGATCTCATAGAATTCTTTTCCCTATTCATACTATAGTTTTGTTTGCTTGTGTGGCACATGCAATATGCTTCTCTTTCATAGGTACTATGATATATTCATAGTGTTTTTTTGTTAAGAATTTGGAGAACTGGAATTTTTCCTAACTATTCACCTTCAATACATTTCAAAAGTAAATTTCCATCCTGCGAACCAACCTGTGGTTGGATGGTTAGAGGGACTGTGGTATCCCCAACCCATCAGAGTTCAAATCCTGGTGCTCGCATTTATTCATTTCCGGCGATGCGCATTCAGTGGGAGGAGACGTTTTCGTCTTTCGAAGGTGCTCATAGGGGTAGGATGTGCGTGTGTGCGTTCATAGGGATGAGTGTATATGCGTGTATATGATCGCTTATGTCAGTATTGATGTTCAAAAAAAAAAGTAAATTTTCATCCCACTCAAATCTCTAGATTTTTTCTTCTGTTGATATGAAAAAAGAGACAAACTAAAATCCCATAGAATTTGAGTCGATAACACACTGCAATTCTGTGTTTTTTATTTCTATATTTATTAATCTCGTGGCATGGAACACAATTTAATTGTTTGGTTATATTATGCAGAATGAAAATTCTATGTGGCTGAGATATGCTACCAAAATAGGCTTCATGTGGTGCGTCTCTTCCTTCTTTTCTTTTGAGAAAACTGTGATGATTCACATGGACGTGCATGTCGTACATGCACGTATTCAGGACCAGTCCGACTGGTATTAGGAATAAAAATTAAGCATGGTTCACAACGTCTCTCCAGACTCTTTATGCTTTTCTATAATTTTTGTTTGTTTTATATCAAACTTTTTAGGGGAGTTTGTTTTATCAATTGAAAAAAGAAGAAAATAACAAGGGAGTCTGCGCAGCCCAACAAGCCGTGCCAATAAGCCCACCTGGCCAGCCTATTCGGCCAGCCAGCCAGCCCCGATCCAACAATGCTAAAAAAGAAAAAGAAAACCAAGCCCCAATTCACAGCCTCTCTCCCCGATCCCCTCCTGCCTCGATCCCGGTCGGATCGGGAGAGCTCCAGCGCCGCCCCTGCTCCCCACCTCGAGCTCGCCCCGGCCATCTAGACGGCGTGGACGCGCCAGCCGCCATCTACCTCGCTGGCCGGCGAGCCTCCTCCGCACCCCTTCGTCTCCTCGCCGCTGCAGCCTCCCGCGACTGCGCCTCCCTGCTCGCTCCGCCACGACTGCCTTGCCATCGCCGACGTCGCACATCAGCTGCCCTTCTCTTCCTTCGCGCCTGCCCTCCGGCGAGCCACCGTCGCGGGTCTCCCTGCACCTCGCCTGCATCCTCCTCCGCCACCTGACGAGCTCGTGCCCGACGGCCTGTCCTCCTCTTTTCCCCTGCGCTGGGAGAGTCGTATAGCCCGTGTAGGACCGCTCGGGCGATCAAACGATTACAATTACATCGGTTTTTCTTTTTCGCCCCGTGTGCGTGCTTCTAGTTCTTCGTCCACCTCGTGACATCGTGAAGAAGAGAAGCCCCGTGTTAACGCCCCATCGTGAAGCAGAGCGGAGTGGCAGCGCATGTTGGATCAAGCGAAGAAGGCTGCTCCTGCGTGGCAGCGGGGCTTGCTTCAGAGGTCTGGGTGGTTGATTCTTGCCAAGTCTGTGATTGCGGCGAGACCCATCCATCACTTCATGATAGTGGAGGCCCCGGCGTGGGTGTTGGAGGAGAAAGTGAATGGCGGGCAGTGTCTTGTGGCATGGAGTGCGATTTGTAGACCCATGTACTTGGGCGGCTTGGGAGTAAGGGCTCTAGAGCTCCAAGGCCTTGCTCTTAGGGTGAGATGTGAATGGCTTAAAAGGATGGATCCTACGAGGCCATGGCAGGGGCTAGCTATGCTGGAGGATAAATACGCTAGAGAGGTTTTTGATAGCCTTGTCAAGATTGAGGCGGGGGATGGCGCCAAGGTTTTGTTCTGGTGAGACAGATGGATACATGGATTTGCGATGGCGGACATCGCACCCTTGCTACATAGTCTAGTGGACACCCGCACTAGGAACCGACGCACGTCAGAGATGCTCTTGAGAATGGCAGATGGCTGCAGGATATGGATGGAGTGCTCACCTTTGTAGGTCATATGCAGCTCGTTCACCTCAATCTGGCTATAAGCACTGTGCCTCGAGATCCTGACAGGGCGGATTGTTTCTTCTGGCCGGCAGACCCGTCCGAGACGTACACCGCTAGATCCACATATTATCGCCTGTGCCAGGGGATTCAACGGGTCGCGTATGCTTCTTGCATTTGGAAGAGTTGGGTGCTACTCAAGTGCAAAATATTTGTTTGGCTGGCGCTTCAGCACCGCATTTGGACCTCGGACAGGAGAGCGAAGCACGGGTTGCAGGAGCGGTCATCACAGTGTTTCACTTGTTTGTAGGAGGAAGACAATGCAGAGCACATCTTGATCCAATGTGTGTACGCCAGGGAAGTGTGGCATGGATGCCTACAAGAGCTAAACTTGAACGTGGAGCAACCGACGATGGAGGATACTTTGCTGGAATGGTGGTTGGAGGCCAGGAGGGGATTTAGGAAAGAGACCAAGCGTGGATTCGACACTCTCATGATTGCGGTGACTTGGGCGTTGTGGAAACAACGTAATGCGCAGGTCTTTAATAGAACGGCCCAACAGAAATCACCACACCAGGTGGTGGACGCGATCCCGCGGGAGATTCAGGAGTGGAGAGAGGCGGGTCTAGGAGTAGGAGGGTTGTTACGCTTTGTAAGAGAGTAGGCTTTTGAGAGTGCGTGGGGTGTAATCGGTTGTGGCCGAGGTGTGATGTCCGCATCCTCCTCATGGCGTCTCTTGTAAACTCTTTCTCTTCTTCTATAAAGTTAAGGTACGCCATTGGCGTACTCTCGAAAAAAAATGTTAACACCCCCGACACCCCTACCCCATCTGCCAGCGAGACACGGGCGCGGCCCAGCCGCACCCGACGCACCAACCCACGCTTCTTCGGCCTAGAGTGGCACGCCAAGCCCGGCCCATCCACGACTGCTACTTAAGGGGCGTCGTCCTCTCCGTCCCTCCTCATCCAGTGGATCACGAACTGGCGGCGGCACGAACCCTAGTTCCTCTTAGATCGATCCATTCTTGTAATCCAACTTGTACCAGACTATATTGCCACCGCGAGAAGACTAGATCGATTCTACCCCAGCTTGTCCCTAACATCTGGTATCAGTCTCCAGAACTCCACCTCCTTTCCTCTCGATCTAGCTCACCTCATCGAAACTCGAAGGATTAGCCACGGTCGCCACATTGTCGAAGCCATGGATCCAGCCGCAAAAGCCTACCTCGACAAGCTCATGGCGACGATGGAGGCCAACACCGCGACCCTCACCGAGGTCACCACCCGTCTCGATGACCTCGTCGTGTGGCGGCCGGATCTGGAGCGCCGCGTCTCCGATCTGGGCGATGCGGTCACCGTTCTGCAGCAGGCGCGCCCACTCCCCACCACCGACACCAGCGGGGACGCGCCGCCGCTCCGCACCACGGCGCCATCGCCCGCGCTGCCCTCCGACAACTTGGGCCTGGCGGGAGGTGATGAGGACACCCCTCAAGGGTCTAAGGACCACGACGACTTCAATCCACAACGGGGGAGGCCGGCGGTGTCGTTCCAGATGCCGCCGCCACTCCCGGCCAATGGTCAGATCGAGCTCTTGTCTTCTCCTTTTGCGCATGCTAGTCAGATGCTTGCTGGGTTGGGATAAGACCATCCTTCCATCTCGTTTCCTCAGTTCTCGGGCGAGAACCCGAACATGTGGAAGACGATGTGCGAGCAGTACTTTTCCATGTTTGGCATCAACAAAACATTTGGGTTCCCATGGCCGCCCTCAACTTCTCAGGGGCTGCAACCATTTGGTCACAGTCTGTCCAAAAGAGGCTCAATAGCTTCGATTGGGAATCCTTTTCCGCCCTGTTAACTACACGATTCGGTCGTGATCGCCACCAGCTGCTCATCCGCCAATTCTGCACTATTAAGCAGACATCTACTGTAGCAGATTTTATTGAGCAATTTGAGTTGATCATTAATCATTTAAGCTCTTATTCACACTCAATTCACCCATTTTATTTTCTCACACGTTTTGTGGAAGGATTGCGGGCGGATATCCGAGCGGTGGTCATGGTCCAGCGACCACCTGATTTGGACACGACCTGTGTCCTGACGCTGCTTCAGGTGGAAGTGGCCGACAACGCTCACGCGGAGATGCAATGCCCCACGCCAACACGTCCACCCGACGTGTCGCCGCGGCCCAGCGTACTGCTCCCTCTACCTCCCCCTCCGGCGCGTGTGACACCGCCAGCACCAGCCGTGGATCATCGCGGCACGGTCGCCGCACGAGCCGACGCCTCCAAGCTTAAGGCTCTGCGCGACTATTGACGAGCACGCGGCCTGTGTTTCAAGTGCGGCGAGTGCTGGGGACCCGACCACGTCTGCCCCACATCAGTCCAACTCCACGTCGTCGAAGAACTTCTGGAGCTCTTCGGCATTGATGCGACTACAATGCCACCGCAACCCGAGGCGGCCCAAGACGAAGTGGTCATGGCCATCTCCAAACCGGCCCTGACGGGGGGCGTGTCGAGCAAGGCATTCCAGCTGCGTGTGTGGATCCAGGGGCGCGAGGTGTTGATGCTGGTGGACTCCGGCAGCACCACGTTGTTCGTCAACGAGAGGATCGCAACAATGATCCAGGGCGTCCAACCACTTCCACGCACGTATCAGGTGTGCGTGGCCGACGGAGGAGTGCTTGCCTGCTCTGCCAGTGTGCCGCAGTGTCAATGGTGCTCCCAAGGACACCAGTTCATGACGGACATGAAGGTGTAGCTCTCGGAACCTACGACGGGATTCTGGGCATGGACCGGCTTGAGGAGCACAGTCCCATGACCGTCGACTGACGCACGAAGCTCATCGAGATCCCACCGTCCGCGGGGCTGATCCGCCTCCGCGGGCATGAGGCGACTTCTTAAACATGCTCTGTCATCAACGCCCTCCAGCTCCAACATCTGTGCAACATAGGGGCCATCACTCATATGGCATTGATCTACGTGACCACCAGCGAGGACAACAACAGCACCACCATTCCCCCAGATATCCAAGCTATTTTGGAGGAATTCACGGATGTGTTCAAGGAGCCAGAGGGGTTGCCGCCTCGCCGTAACTGCGATCACAAGATTCCGCTCATTCCAGGGGCTCAACCAGTGAACATCAGGCCATACAGGCACAAGCCCGAGCACAAGAAGGAAATAGATGCTCAAGTTGAAGATCTACTCCGCAAAGGCGTCATCCAGAAAAGCAACAGTCTCTTCTGCTCCCCCGTGAGCCTCGTCAAGAAGAAGGACGGGACATGGCGACTCTGCATCGACTACAGACACCTCAACACGCTCACCTACATCGCCAAGTGTTGGGGAACGTAGTAATTTCAAAAAATTTCCTACGCACACGCAAGATCATGGTGATGATATAGCAACGAGAGGGGAGAGTGTTGTCTACATACCAATGTAGACCGTAAGCGGAAGCGTTAGCACAACGCGGTTGATGTAGTCGTACGTCTTCACGGCCCGACCGATCAAGCACCGAAACTATGGCACCTCCGAGTTCTAGCACACGTTCAGCTCGATGACGTCCCTCGAACTCCGATCCAGCCGAGTGTCGAGGGAGAGTTCCGTCAGCACGACGGCGTGGTGACGATCTTGATGTTCTACCGTCGCAGGGCTTCGCCTAAGCACCGCTACGATATTATCGAGGTGGACTATGGTGGAGGGGGGCACCGCACACGGCTAACAGATCCAAGGGATCAATTGTTGTGTCTTTGGTGCTAGCCCTGCCCCTCTATTTATATGTTGAGCCCCGGGGTCGAAACTTGGAGCAAAAGCCTCCTCAAAGTCGGTTTTGCCCGAAAGGCAAGAGTCCCACTCGGACTCCAGGACCAAACGCCACAATCCTTGGCGTCTGGCCCAGACGCCATGGGCCTCGGCGTCTGGCCCAAGGCCAGACGCCAGGGTCTCCGGCGTTTGGCCCCCTGGCCTCCGCAAAACTCCTTTTGCACCGACCTAAAGCCTCATGGGCTTGACCCCTTGGCCTAACCATATCATCCAATATATGAATCTTTACGTCTCGACCATTTCGAGACTCCTCGTCATGTCCCCGATCTCATCCGGGACTCCGAACTCCTTCGGTACATCAAAACATGTAAACTCATAATATAACTGTCATCGAAACCTTAAGCGTGCGGACCCTACGGGTTCGAGAACTATGTAGACATGACCGAGACACGTTTCCGGTCAATAACCAATAGCGGGACCTGGATGCCCATATTGGCTCCCACATATTCTACGAAGATCTTTATCGGTCAAACCGCATAACAACATACGTCATTCCCTTTGTCATCGGTATGTTACTTACCCGAGATTCGATCGTCGGTATCCAATACCTAGTTCAATCTCGTTACCGGCAAGTCTCTTTACTCGTTACGTAATGCATCATTCCGTAACTAACTCATTAGCTACATTGCTTGCAAGGCTTATAGTGATATGCATTACCGAGAGGGCCCAGAGATACCTCTCCGACAATCGGAGTGACAAAACCTAATCCCGAAATACGCCAACCCAACATCTACCTTTGGAGACACCTGTAGTACTCCTTTATAATCACCAAATTATGTTGTGACATTTGGTAGTACCCAAAGTGTTCCTCCGGTAAACGGGAGTTGCATAATCTCATAGTTACAGGAACATGTATAAGTCATGAAGAAAGCAATAGCAACATACTAAACGATCAAGTGCTAAGCTAACGGAATGGGTCAAGTCAATCACATCATTCTCCTAATGATATGATCCCGTTAATCAAATGACAACTCTTTTGTCCATGGCTAGGAAACATAACCATCTCTGATAAACGAGCTAGTCAAGTAGAGGCATACTAGTGACACTATGTTTGTCTATGTATTCAGACATGTATTATGTTTCCGGTTAATACAATTCTAGCATGAATAATAAACATTTATCATGAAATAAGGAAATAAATAATAACTTTATTATTGCCTCTAGGGCATATTTCCTTCAGTCTCCCACTTGCACTAGAGTCAATAATCTAGTTCACATCGCCATGTGATTTAACACCAATGTTCATATCTGTATATGATTAACACCCATAGTTCACATCATCATGTGACCAACATCCAAAGGGTTTACTAGAGTCAGTAATCTAGTTCACATCGCTATGTGATTAACACCCAAAGAGTACTAAGGTGTGATCATGTTTTGCTCGTGAGAGAAGCTTAGTCAACGGGTCTGTCATATTCAGAGCCGTATGTATTTTGCAAATATTTTATGTCCACAATGCTCTGCACGGAGCTACTCTAGCTAATTGCTCCCACTTTCAATATGTATTCAGGTTGAGACTTAGAGTCATCTGGATCAGTGTAAAAGTTTGCACTGATGTAACTTTTACAACAAACTCTTTTATCACCTCCATAATCGAGAAACATCTCCTTAGTCCTTACTAAGGATATTCTTGACCAATGTCCAGTGATCTACTCCTAGATCACTATTGTACTCCCTTGCCAAATTCAGAGCAAGGTATACAATAGGTCTGGTACATAGCATAGCATACTTTATAGAACCTATGACTGAGGCATAGGGAATGACTTTTCATTCTCTTTCTATTTTCTGCTGTGGTCGGGATTTGAGTCTTACTCAATTTCATACCTTTGCAACACAGGCAAGAACTCTTTCTTTGATTGTTCCATTTTGAACTATTTCAAAATCTTGCCAAAGTATGTACTCGTTGAAAATCTTATCAAGCGTCTTGATCTATCTCAATAGATCTTGATGCTCAATATGTAAGTAGCTTTTACTGAGGTCTTTTCTTTTTAAAGAACTCCTTTGAAACACTCCTTTATGCTTTGCAGAAAAATTCTACATCATTTCTGATCGACAATATGTCACTCACATATACTAATCAGAAAGGCTGTAGTGCTCCCACTCACTTTATTGTAAATACAGGCTTCATCGAAAGTCCATATAAAACTATATGCTTTGATCAACTTATCAAAGCGTATATTCCAACTCCGAGATGCTTGCACCAGTCCATAGATGGATCGCTGGAGCTTGCACATTTTGTTAGCACCTTTAGGATTGACAAAACCTTCTAGTTGCATCATATACAACTTCTTCTTTAATAAATCCATTAAGGAATGCAGTTTTGACATCCATTTGCCAGATTTCATAAAAGGTGGCAATTGCTAACATGATTCAGACAGACTTAAGCATCGATACGAGTGAGAAAATCTCATCGTATTCAACACCTTGAACTTGTTGAAAACCTTTCGCAACAAGTCGAGCTTAGTAGATAGTAACACTACTATCAGTGTCCGTCTTCCTCTTGAAGATCCATTCATTTAACATGGCTTGCTGATCATCGAGCAAGTCAATCAAAGTCCATACTTTGTTCTCATACATGGATCATATCTCAGATTTTATGGCCTCAAGCCATTTCGCGGAATCTGGGCTCATCATCGCTTCCTCATAGTTCGTAGGTTCATCATGGTCTAGTAACATGACTTCCAGAACATGATTACTACACCACTGTGGTGCGGATCTTACTCTGGAAGACCTACGAGGTTCTGTAGTAACTTGATTTAAAGTTTCATGATCAATATCATTAGCTTCCTCACTAATTGGTGTATTTGTCACAGGAACTGATTTCTGTGATGAACTACTTTCCAATAAGGGAGCAGGTACAGTTACCTCATCAAGTTCTACTTTCCTCCCACTCACTTCTTTCGAGAGAAACTCCTTTCTCTAGAAAGGATCCATTCTTAGCAACGAATGTCTTGCCTTCGGATCTATGATAGAAGGTGTACCCAACAGTTTCCTTTGGGTATTCTATGAAGACGCACTTCTCCGATTTGGGTTCGAGCTTATCAGGATGAAACTTTTTCACATAAGCATCGCAGCCCCAAACTTTAAGAAACAACAGCTTAGGTTTACTGCTAAACCATAGTTCATACGGTGTCGTCTCAACGGATTTAGATGGTGCCCTATTAAACGTGAATGCAGCTGTCTCTAATGCATAACCCCAAAACAATATTGGTAAATCAGTAAGAGACATCATAGATCGCACCATATCCAATAAAGTGCGGTTACGACGTTCGGACACACCATAACGTTGTGGTGTTCCAGGTGGCGTGAGCTGTGAAACTATTCCACATTGTTTTAATTGAAGACCAAACTTGTAACTCAAATATTCCTCTCCGTGATCAGATCGCAGAAACTTTATTTTCTTGTTACTATGATTTTCCACTTCACTCTAAAATTCTTTGAACCTTTCAACTATTTCAGACTTATGTTTCATCAAGTAGATATACCCATATCTACTCAAATCATCTTGTGAGGGTCAGAAAATAACGATACTTGCCACGAGCCTTCATACTCATTGGTCTGCATACATCAGTATGTATTATTTCCAATAAGTCGGTAGCTCGTTCCATTGTTCCGAAGAACGGAGTTTTAGTCATCTTGCCCAAAAGGCACGGTTCGCAAGCATCAAATGATTCATAACCAAGTGATTCCGAAAATCCATCTTTATGGAGTTTCTTCATGCGCTTTACACCGATATGACCCAAACGGCAGTGCCACAAATAAGTTGCACTATCATTATTAACTTTGCATCTTTTGGCCTCAATATTATGAATATGTGTATCACTACAATCGAGATCGAACAAACTATTTTCATTGGGTGTATGACCATTGAAGGTTTTATTCATGTAAACAGAACAACAATTATTCTCTGATTTTAAATGAATAACCGTATTGCAATAAACATGATCAAATCATATTCATGCTCAACGCAAATGCCAAATAACATTTTTTTAGGTTTAACACTAATCCCGAAAATATAGGGAGTGTGCGATGATGATCATATCAATCTTGGAACCACTTCCAACACTCATCGTCACTTTCCCTTCAACTAGTCTCTGTTTATTCTGTAACTCCTGTTTCGAGTTACTAATATTAGCAACCGAACAAGTATCAAATACTCAGGGGCTACTATAGACACTAGTAAGGTACACATCAATAATCTGTATATCAAATATACCCTTGTTCACTTTGCCATCCTTCTTATCCACCAAATATTCAGGGCATTTCCGCTTCCAGTGACCATTTCCTTTGCAGTGTAAACACTCAGTTTCAGGCTATGGTCCAGCTTTGGGCTTCTTTGCAGGAGTGACAACTTGCTTGTCTTTCCACTTGAAGTTCCCTTTCTTTCCCTTTGCCCTTCTCTTGAAACTAGTGGTCTTGTCAATCATCAACACTTGATGGTCTTTTCTTGATTTCTACCTTCGTCGATTTCAACATCACGAAGAGCTCGGGAATCGTTTTCGTCATCCCTTGCATACTATAGTTCATCACTAAGTTCTAGTAACTTAGTGATGGTGACTAGAGAATTCTGTCAATCACTATCTTATCTGGAAGATTAACTCCCACTTGATTCAAGCGATTGAAGTACCCAGACAATCCGAGCACATGCTCACTAGTTGAGCGATTCTCCTCCATCTTTTAGCTTTAGAACTTGTTGGAGACTTCATATCTCTCAACTCGGGTATTTGCTGGAAATATTAACTTCAACTCCTGGAACATCTCATATGGTCCATGACGTTCAAAACGTCTTTGAAGTCCCGATTCTAAGCCGTTTAAGCATGGTGAACTAAACTATCAAGTAGTCATCCTTTTGAGCTAGCCAAACGTTCATAACGTCTGCATCTGCTCCTGCAATAGGTTTTTCACCTAGCGGTGCATTAAGGACATAATTCTTCAGTGCAGCAATGAGGATAAACCTCAGATCACGGATCCAATCCGCATCATTGCTACTAACATCTTTCAACACAATTTTCTCTAGGAACATATCAAAATAAACATATGAAAGCAACAACGCAAGCTATTGATCTACAACATAAATTGCAAAATACTACCAGGACTAAGTTCATGATAAATTTAAGTTCAATTAATCATATTACTTAAGAACTCCCACTTAGACAGACATCTCTCTAGTCATCTAAGTGATCACGTGATCCAAATCAACTAAACCATAACCGATCATCACGTGAGATGGAGTAGTTTTCAATGGTGAACATCACTATGTTGATCATATCTACTATATGATTCACGCTCGACCTTTCGGTCTCCATGCTCCGAGGCCATATCTGCATATGCTAGGCTCGTCAAGTTTAACCTGAGTATTCCGCGTGTGCAAAACTGGCTTGCACCCGTTGTAGATGGACGTAGAGCTTATCACACCCGATCATCACGTGGTGTCTGGGCACGACGAACTTTGGCAACGGTGCATACTCAGGGAGAACACTTCTTGATAATTAGTGAGAGATCATCTTAAAATGCTACCGTCAATCAAAGCAAGAATAAGATGTATAACAAATAAACATCATATGCAATCAAAATATGTGACATGATATGGCCATGATCATCTTGCGCCTTTGATCTCCATCTCCAAAGTACTGTCATGATCTTTATCGTCACCGACACGACACCATGATCTTCATCATCTTGATCTATATCAATGTGTCGTCACATGGTCGTCTCACCAACTATTGCTCTTGCAACTATTGCTATCGCATAGCGATAAAGTAAAGCAATTATTTGGCACTTGCATCTTATGCAACAAAGAGACAACCATAGGGCTTCTGCCAGTTGCCGATAACTTCAACAAAACATGATCATCTCATACAACAACTTATATCTCATCATGTCTTGACCATATCACATCACAACATGCCCTGCAAAAACAAGTTAGACGTCCTCTACTTTGTTGTTGCAAGTTTTACGTGGCTGCTACAGGCTGAGCAAGAACCGTTCTTACCTACGCATCAAAACCACAACGATAGTTTGTCAAATAGACTCCGTTTTAACCTTCGCAAGGACCGGGCGTAGCCACACTCGGTTCAACTAAAGTTGGAGAAACTGACACCCGCCAGCCACCTGTGTGCAAAGCACGTCGGTAGAACCAGTCTCGCGTAAGCGTACGCGTAATGTCGGTCCAGGCCGCTTCATCCAACAATACCGCTGAACCAAAGTATGACATGCTGGTAGGCAGTATGACTTATATCGTCCACAACTCACTTGTGTTCTACTCGTGCATATAACATCAACGCATAAAACCTAGGCTCTGATGCCACTGTTGGGGAACGTAGTAATTTCAAAAAATTTCCTACGCACACGCAAGATCATGGTGATGATATAGCAACGAGAGGGGAGAGTGTTGTCTACATACCATTGTAGACCGTAAGCGGAAGCGTTAGCACAACGCGGTTGATGTAGTCGTACGTCTTCACGGCCCGACCGATCAAGCACCAAAACTACGGCACCTCCGAGTTCTAGCACACGTTCAGCTCGATGACGTCCCTCGAACTCCGATCCAGCCGAGTGTCGAGGGAGAGTTCCGTCAGCACGACGGCGTGGTGACGATCTTGATGTTCTACCGTCGCAGGGCTTCGCCTAAGCACTGCTATGATATTATCGAGGTGGACTATGGTGGAGGGGGGCACCGCACACGGCTAAGAGATCCAAGGGATCAATTGTTGTGTCTTTGGTGCTAGCCCTGCCCCTCTATTTATATGTTGAGCCCCAGGGTCGAAACTTGGAGCAAAAGCCTCCTCAAAGTCGGTTTTGCCCGAAAGGAAAGAGTCCCACTCGGACTCCAGGACCAAACGCCACAATCCTTGGCGTCTGGCCCAGACGCCATGGGCCTCGGCGTCTGGCCCAAGGCCAGACGCCAGGGTCTCCGGCGTTTGGCCCCCTGGCCTCCGCAAAACTCCTTTTGCACCGACCTAAAGCCTCATGGGCTTGACCCCTTGGCCTAACCATATCATCCAATATATGAATCTTTACGTCTCGACCATTTCGAGACTCCTCGTCATGTCCCCGATCTCATCCAGGACTCCGAACTCCTTCGGTACATTAAAAGATGTAAACTCATAATATAACTGTCATCGAAACCTTAAGCGTGCGGACCCTACGGGTTCGAGAACTATGTAGACATGACCGAGACACGTTTCCGGTCAATAACCAATAGCGGGACCTGGATGCCCATATTGGCTCCCACATATTCTACGAAGATCTTTATCGGTCAAACCGCATAACAACATACGTCGTTCCCTTTGTCATCGGTATGTTACTTACCCGAGATTCGATCGTCGGTATCCAATACCTAGTTCAATCTCGTTACCGGCAAGTCTCTTTACTCGTTACGTAATGCATCATTCCGTAACTAACTCATTAGCTACATTGCTTGCAAGGCTTATAGTGATGTGCATTACCGAGAGGGCCCAGAGATACCTCTCCGACAATCGGAGTGACAAAACCTAATCTCGAAATACGCCAACCCAACATCTACCTTTGGAGACACCTGTAGTACTCCTTTATGATCACCCAATTACGTTGTGACGTTTGGTAGTACCCAAAGTGTTCCTCCGGTAAACGGGAGTTGCATAATCTCATAGTTACAGGAACATGTATAAGTCATGAAGAAAGCAATAGCAACATACTAAACGATCAAGTGCTAAGCTAACAGAATGAGTCAAGTCAATCACATCATTCTCCTAATGATATGATCCCGTTAATCAAATGACAACTCTTTTGTCCATGGCTAGGAAACATAACCATCTCTGATAAACGAGCTAGTCAAGTAGAGGCATACTAGTGACACTATGTTTGTCTATGTATTCACACATGTATTATGTTTCTGGTTAATACAATTCTAGCATGAATAATAAACATTTATCATGAAATAAGGAAATAAATAATAACTTTATTATTGCCTCTAGGGCATATTTCCTTCACCAAGTACCCGGTACCAATCATCGAAGAACTACTGGATGAATTGCACGGTGCAGCCTGGTTCTCCAAACTGGACCTCCGCTCCGGCTATCATCAAATTCGCTTGGTAGAGGGCGAGGAGTACAAGACAGATTTCCAAACGCATTCAGGGCACTATGAGTTCCTCGTGGTCTCTTTCGGCCTGGTAGGTGGACCAGCCACATTCAACGGTGCCCTAACAACTACTCTGAAGCTAGTCGACCGCAAGTGCGTGCTCCTCTTCTTCGATGACATATTGGTTTTCAGCAAGACTCTCCGAGACCACATCAACCATCTCCGTCAAGTCTTGCAGCTGCTGCGCCGTGACCAATGGCTCGTGAAGAGGTCCAAATGTGAGTTCGCCTAGCACGGCCAGTCGTACTTGGGTCATGTCATCAGCAGCAAAGGAGTGTCAACTGAACCAACCAAGATACATGCGGTGGCAAACTGGGAAACACCGACTGATGTCAAAACAGTACACAGCTTCCTAGGACTCACAGGGTACTACGGACGATTCATCGATTTTTTGGCATCATAGCACAACCCCTGTTCAATCTGCTGAAGAAAGGAGCACCCTTCGTCTGGACACCTGCATCCGATACTGCATTTTAGCTTCTCAAGCAACACCTGATCG
This sequence comes from Triticum timopheevii, assembly GCA_963921465.1. Classification (NCBI taxonomy): domain Eukaryota; kingdom Viridiplantae; phylum Streptophyta; class Magnoliopsida; order Poales; family Poaceae; genus Triticum; species Triticum timopheevii. The sequence continues at coordinate 188,018,143 of OY997262.1, forward strand.
AAGCTCCAGTTCTCTCCCTACCCAACTTCTCCCGGCCATTTGTGATCGAGACCGATGCCTGCGACAAGGGAATAGGCACGATTCTTCAGCAAGATGGCCACCCGATCGCGTACATGAGCGAAGCATTGAGCCCCCGCTACCAAGGTCTCTCAACATATGAGAAAGAGTATTTGGCAGTCATCGTGGCCGTAGACCAATGGCGCCCCTACCTTCAACATGCAGAGTTCACTATCCTCACTGACCAGCGCAACTTGATACACCTGACAGAACAGAGGCTTACAACACCATGGCAGCCACGAGCTTTCACCAAACTGTTGGGGCTCCAGTATACCATCAAATACAAGAAGGGGGCAGAAAACATAGCAACTGACACATTATCAAGAACCAACACAGAAGAGGTGCTGCACACTCTAAGCGTGTGCCAACCGGCTTGGCTAGAGGACATCGTCAACAGCTATAATACCAACCCGCAAGCGCAACGCCTCCTGGAGCAACTGGCTATTCAGGAGTGAAGGAAATATGCCCTAGAGGCAATAATAAAGTTATTATTTATTTCCTCATATCATGATAAATGTTTATTATTCATGCTAGAATTGTATTAACCGGAAACATGATACATGTGTGAATACATAGACAAACATAACATCACTAGTATGCCTCTACTTGACTAGCTCATTTATCAAAGATGGTTATGTTTCCTAACCATAGACATGTGTTGTCATTTGATTAATGGGATCACATCATTAGGAGAATGATGTGATTGACATGACCCATTCCGTTAGCCTAGCACTTGATCGTTTAGTATATTGCTATTGCTTTCTTCATGACTTATACATGTTCCTGAAACTATGAGATTATGCAACTCCCGTTTACCAGAGGAACACTTTGGGTACTACCAAACGTCACAACGTAACTGGGTGATTATAAAGGAGTACTACAGGTGTCTCCGAAGGTACATGTTGAGTTGGCGTATTTCGAGATTAGGTTTTGTCACTCCGATTGTCGGAGAGGTATCTCTGGGCCTTCTCGGTAATGCACATCACTATAAGCCTTGCAAGCAATGTGACCAATAAGTTTGTTACGGGATGATGCATTACGTAACGAGTAAAGAGACTTGCCGGTAACGAGATTGAACTAGGTATTGGATACCGACGATCGAATCTCGGGCAAGTAACATACCGATGACAAAGGGAACAACGCATGTTGTTATGCGGTTTGACCGATAAAGATCTTCGTAGAATATGTAGGAACCAATATGGGCATCCAGGTTCCGCTATTGGTTATTGACCGAGAATAGTTCTAGGTCATGTCTACATAGTTCTCGAACCCGTAGGGTCCGCACGCTTAACGTTACGATGACAATTTTATTATGAGTTTATAAGTTTTGATGTACCGAAATTTGTTCGAAGTCCCGGATGTGATCACGGACATGATGAGGAGTCTCGAAATGGTCGAGACATAAAGATTGATATATTGGAAGCCTATGTTTGGACATCAGAAGTGTTCCGGGTGAAATCGGCATTTTACCGGAGTACTGGGTGTTTACCGGAACCCTCCCGAGGGTTATTGGGCCTACATGGGCCATAAGGGAGAAGAGGAGAGGAGGCAGAGGTGGGCTGCTCCCCCTCCCCTCCCTAGTCCGAATAGGACAAGGAGAGGGGGGCGGCGCCCCCCCTTTCCTTCCCCTCTTCCTCCTCTTTCCCCCCTTCTCCTAGTCCAACTAGGAAAGAAGGGAGTCCTACTCCCGGTGGGAGTAGGACTCCCCCCTTGGCGCGCCCTCCTTGGCCGGCCGCCTCCTCCCCCCTGGCTCCTTTATATACGGGGGCGGGGGGGGGGGGGGCACCCTAGGACACATAAGTTGATCTACGGATCATTCCTTAGCCGTGTGCGGTGCCCCCCTCCACCATATTCCACCTCGATCATATCGTCACGGAGTTTAGGCGAAGCCCTGCACCGGTAGAACATCATCATCATCACCACACCGTCGTGCTGACGGAACTCATCCCCGAAGCTTTGCTGGATCGGAGCCCGGGGTTCGTCATCAAGCTGAACGTGTGCTGAACTCGGAGGTGCCGTACGTTCGGTACTTGCGTGTGCGTAGGATTTTTTTTGAAATTACTACGTTCCCCAACAGTGGCATCCGAGCCTAGGTTTTATGCGTTGATGTTATATGCACGAGTAGAACACAAGTGAGTTGTGGGCGATACAAGTCATACTGCTTACCAGCATGTCATACTTTGGTTCAGCGGTATTGTGAGATGAAGCAGCCCGGACCGACATTACGCGTACGCTTACGCAAGACTGGTTTCACCGTGATGAGCACTCGTGCTTAAAGGTGGCTGGCGGGTGTCTGTCTCTCTCACTTTAGCTGAATCAAGTGTGGCTACGCCCGGTTCCTTGCGAAGGTTAAAACAGCACCAACTTGACGAACTATCATTGTGGTTTTGATGCGTAGGTAAGAACGGTTCTTGCTAAGCCCGTAGCAGCCATGTAAAATTTGCAACAACAAAGTAGAGGACGTCTAACTTGTTTTTGCAGGGCATGTTGTGATGTGATATGGTCAAGACGTGATGCTATATTTTATTGTATGAGATGATCATGTTTTGTAACCGAAGTTATCGGCAACTGGCAGGAGCCATATGGTTGTTGCTTTATTGTATGAAATGCAAACGCCCTGTAATTGCTTTACTTTATCACTAAGCGGTAGCGATAGTCGTAGAAGCAATAGATGGCGTAAACGACAACGATGCTACGATGGAGATCAAGGTGTCGCGCCGGTGACGATGGTGATCACGACGGTGCTTCGAAGATGGGGATCACAAGCACAAGATGATGATGGCCATATCATATCACTTATATTGATTGCATGTGATGTTTATCCTTTATGCATCTTATCTTGCTTTGATTGACGGTAGCATTTTAAGATGATCTCTCACTAATAATCAAGAAGTGTTCTCCCTGAGTATGCACCGTTGCGAAAGTTCTTCGTGCGGAGACACCACGTGATGATCGGGTGTGATAGGCTCTACGTTCAAATACAATGGGTGCAAAACAGTTGCACACGCGGAATACTCGGGTTAAACTTGACGAGCCTAGCATATACAGATATGGCCTCGGAACACGGAGACCGAAAGGTCGAGCGTGAATCATATAGTAGATATGTTCAACATAGTGATGTTCACCATTGAAACTACTCCATCTCACGTGATGATCGGACATGGTTTAGTTGATTTGGATCACGTGATCACTTAGATGACTAGAGAGATGTTTGTCTAAGTGGGAGTTCGTAAGTAATATGATTAATTGAACTGAAATTTATCATGAACTTAGTACCTGATAGTATTTTGCTTGTCTATGTTTGTTTGTAGATAGATGGATCGTGCTGTTGTTCCGTTGAATTTTAATGCGTTCCTTGAGAAAGCAAAGTTGAAAGATGATGGTAGCAATTACAGGGACTGGGTCCGTAACCTGAGGATTATCCTCATTGCTGCACAGGAAAGTTACGTCCTAGAAGCACCGCTGGGTGCCAGGCCTGCTGCTGATGCAACTGACGACGTTAAGAACGTCTGGCAGAGCAAAGCTGATGACTACTCGATAGTTCAGTGTGCCATGCTTTACGGCTTAGAACCGGGTCTTCAACGACGTTTTGAACGTCATGGAGCATATGAGATGTTCCAGGAGTTGAAGTTAATATTTCAACCAAATGCCCGGATTGAGAGATATGAAGTCTCCAATAAGTTCTATAGCTGCAAGATGGAGGAGAATAGTTCTGTCAGTGAACACATACTCAAAATGTCTGGGTATAATAATCACTTGATTCAACTGGGAGTTAATCTTCCTGATGATAGTGTCATTGACAGAATTCTTCAATCACTGCCACCAAGCTACAAGAGCTTCGTGATGAACTATAATATGCAAGGGATGAACAAGACTATTCCCGAGCTCTTCGCAATGCTAAAAGCCGCAGAGGTAGAAATCAAGAAGGAGCATCAAGTGTTGCTGGTCAACAAGACCACTAGTTTCAAGAAAAAGGGCAAAGGAAAGAAGAAGGGGAACTTCAAAAAGAACGGCAAGCAAGTTGCTGCTCAAGAGAAGAAACCCAAGTCTGGACCTAAGCCTGAATCTGAGTGCTTCTACTGCAAGCAGACTGGACACTAGAAGCGGAACTGCCCCAAGTATTTGGCGGATAAGAAGGATGGCAAAGTGAACAAAGGTATATATGATATACATGTTATTGATGTGTACCTTACTAATGCTCGCAGTAGCACCTGAGTATTTGATACTGGTTCTATTGCTAATATTTGCAACTCGAAACAGGGACTACGGATTAAGCGAAGATTGGCTAAGGACGAGGTGACGATGCGCGTGGGAAATGGTTCCAAAGTCGATGTGATCGCGGTCGGCACGCTACCTCTACATCTACCATTGGGATTAGTTTTAGACCTAAATAATTGTTATTTGGTGCCAACATTAAGCATGAACATTATATCTGGATCTTGTTTGATGCGAGACGGTTATTCATTTAAATCAGAGAATAATGGTTGTTCTATTTATATGAGTAATATCTTTTATGGTCATGCACCCTTGAAGAGTGGTCTATTTTTATTGAATCTCGATAGTAGTGATACACATATTCATAGTGTTGAAACCAAAAGATGCAGAGTTGATAACGATAGTGCAACTTATTTGTGGCACTGCCGTTTATGTCATATCAGTGTAAAGCGCATGAAGAAACTCCATACTGATGGGCTTTTGGAATCACTTGATTATGAATCACTTGGTACTTGCGAACCATGCCTCATGGGCAAGATGACTAAAACACCGTTCTCCGGAACTATGGAGCGAGCAACTGATTTGTTGGAAATCATACATACTGATGTTTGTGGTCCAATGAATGTTGAGGCTCGCGGCGGGTATCGTTATTTTCTCACCTTCACAGATGACTTGAGAAGATATGGGTATATCTACTTAATGAAACACAAGTCTGAAACATTTGAAAAGTTCAAAGAATTTCAGAGTGAAGTGGAAAATCATCGTAACAAGAAAATAAAGTTTCTACGATCTGATCGTGGAGGAGAATATTTGAGTTACGAGTTTGGTCTACACTTGAAACAATGCGGAATAGTTTCGCAACTCACGCCACCCGGAACACCACAACGAAATGGTGTGGCCGAACGTCGTAATCGTACTTTACTAGATATGGTGCGATCTATGATGTCTCTTACTAATTTACCGCTATCGTTTTGGGGTTATGCTTTAGAGACGGCCGCATTCACGTTAAATAGGGCACCATCAAAATCCGTTGAGACGATGCCTTATGAACTATGGTTTGGCAAGAAACCAAAGTTGTCGTTTCTTAAAGTTTGGGGCTGCGATGCTTATGTGAAGAAACTTCAACCAGATAAGCTCGAACCCAAATCGAAGAAATGTGTCTTCATAGGATACCCAAAAGAGACCATTGGGTACACCTTCTATCACAGATCTGAGGGCAAGATTTTCATTGCTAAAATCGGATCCTTTCTGGAGAAGGAGTTTCTCTCGAAAGAAGTGAGTGAGAGGAAAGTAGAACTTGATGAGATAACTGTATCTACTCCATTATTGGAAAGTAGTTCATCACAAGAACCGGTTCCTGTGACAACTACACCAATTAGTGAGGAAGCTAATGATATTGATCATGAAACTTCAGATCAAGTTTCTACTGAACCTCGTAGGTCTACCAGAATAAGATCCGCACCAGAGTGGTACGGTAATCCTATTCTGGAAGTCATGTTACTTGACCATGATGAACCTACGAACTATGAGGTAGCGATGATGAGCCCAGATTCCGCAAAATGGCTAGAGGCCATGAAATCTGAGATGGGATCCATGTATGAGAACAAAGTATGGACTTTGGTTGACTTGCCCGATGATTGGCAAGCCATTGAGAATAAATGGATCTTTAAGAAGAAGACTGACGCTGATGGTAATGTAACTGTCTATAAAGCTCGACTTGTTGCGAAAGGTTTTCGACAAGTTCAAGGAGTTGACTACGATGAGACTTTCTCACCCGTAGCAATGCTTAAGTCTGTCCGAATCATGTTAGCTATTGCTGCATTTCATGATTATGAAATTTGGCAAATGGATGTTAAAACTGCATTCCTGAATGGATTTCTGGAAGAAGAGTTGTGTATGATGCAGCCAGAAGGTTTTGTTGATCCAAAAGGTGCTAACAAAGTGTGCAAGCTCCAACGATCCATTTATGGACTGGTGCAAGCATCTCGGAGTTGGAATAAACGCTTTGATAGTGTGATCAAAGCATATGGTTTTATACAGACTTTTGGAGAAGCCTGTATTTACAAGAAAGTGAGTGGGAGCTCTGTAGCATTTATGATATTATATGTAGATGACATATTATTAATTGGAAATGATATAGAATTTCTGGATAGCATAAAGGGATACTTGAATAAAAGTTTTTCAATGAAAGACCTCGGTGAAGCTGCTTACATATTGGGCATCAAGATCTATAGAGATAGATCAAGACGCTTAATAGGACTTTCACAAAGCACATACCTTGATAAAATTTTGAAAAAGTTCAAAATGGATCAAGCAAAGAAAGGGTTCTTGCCCGTGCTACAAGGTGTGAAGTTGAGTCAAACTCAATGCCCGACCACAGCAAAAGATAGAGAGAAAATGAAAGATGTTCCCTATGCAGCCATAGGCTCTATCATGTATGCAATGCTGTGTACCAGACCTGACGTATGCTTAGCAATAAGCTTGGCAGGAAGGTACCAAAGTAATCCAGGAGTGGATCACTGGACAACGGTCAAGAACACCCTGAAATACCTGAAAAGGACTAAGGATATGTTTCTCGTATATGGAGGTGGCAAAGAGCTAGTCGTAAATGGTTACATCGATGCAAGCTTTGACACTGATCCGGACGATTCTAAATCGCAAACCGGATACGTGTTTTTATTAAACGGTGGAGCTGTAAGTTGGTGCAGTTCTAAACAAAGCGTCGTGGCGAGATCTACATGTGAAGAGGAGTACATAGCTGCTTCGGAAGCAACGAATGAAGGAGTCTGGATGAAGGAGTTCATTTCTGATCTAGGTATAATACCTAGTGCATCGGGACCAATGAAGATCTTCTGTGACAATACTGGTGCATTTGCCTTGGCAAAGGAATCCAGATTTCACAAGAGGACCAAGCACATCAAGAGATGCTTCAATTCCATTCGGGACCAAGTCCAAGTGGGAGACATAGAGATTTGCAAGATACATACGGATCTGAATGTTGCAGACCCGTTGACTAAGACTCTCTCACGAGCAAAACATGATCAGCACCAAGACTCCATGGGTGTTAGAATCATTACTATGTAATCTAGATTATTGACTCTAGTGCAAGTGGGAGACTGAAGGAAATATGCCCTAGAGGCAATAATAAAGTTATTATTCATTTCCTCATATCATGATAAATGTTTATTATTCATGCTAGAATTGTATTAACCGGAAACATGATACATGTGTGAATACATAGACAAACATAACGTCACTAGTATGCCTCTACTTGACTAGCTCATTTATCAAAGATGGTTATGTTTCCTAACCATAGACATGTGTTGTCATTTGATTAATGGGATCACATCATTAGGAGAATGATGTGATTGACATGACCCATTCCCTTAGCCTAGCACTTGATCGTTTAGTATATTGCTATTGCTTTATTCATGACTTATACATGTTCCTGAAACTATGAGATTATGCAACTCCCGTTTACCGGAGGAACACTTTGGGTACTACCAAATGTCACAACGTAACTGGGTGATTATAAAGGAGTACTACAGGTGTCTCCGAAGGTACATGTTGAGTTGGCGTATTTCGAGATTAGGTTTTGTCACTCCGATTGTCGGAGAGGTATCTCTGGGCCCTCTCGGTAATGCACATCACTATAAGCCTTGCAAGCAATGTGACCAATAAGTTGGTTACGGGATGATGCATTATGTAACAAGTAAAGAGACGTGCCGGTAACGAGATTGAACTAGGTATTGGATACCGACGATCGAATTTTGCATCATGCTTTTCTACTATTATTTATAGTGTTTTTATGCAATATAATACTCTGTGGAGTAATTCTAATGCCTTTCTCTCATAATATGAGAGAGAGAATACCGACGACTGGACTTCTGGACCTGAAAAAGCTATGTTAGAGATACCTATTCTGCACATCTCCAAGTGAGATGAAATTTTATGGAGAATTATTTTAGAATATATAAAAATACTGGAGAACAGAAATACTGGAGGGGGCCACCCAGGTGCCCAGGCACCAGGGCACGCCACCCCCTCCAGGCGCCCCCTGGTGGGTAGTGGGCTACCTGGCCCACCTCCAGTGCCCATCTTCTAGCATATAAGGTATTTTGACCTGGAAAAATAAAGCGAGGACTTTCGGGATGGAGCATTGTCGTCTTGAGGCGGAACTTGGGCAAGAGCACTTTTGCTCTCCGGCAGAGCGATTCCGCCTGGAAAACTTCCCGCCAGAAGGGGGAAATCGAAGCCATCGCCATCACCAACAACTCTCTCATCTTTGGGAGGCAAATCTTCATCAACATCTTCAACAACACCATCTCATCTCAAACCCTAGTTCATCTCTTGTGTTCAATCTTTGTATCAAAACTTCAGATTGGTACCTGTGAGTGACTAGTAGTGTTGATTACATCTTGTAGTTGATGCTAGCCGGTTTATTTGGTGGAAGATTATATGTAAGATACATTATGATATTTATTACTCCTCTGATCTGGACCGTGAATATTTTGTGTGAGTAGTTACTTTTGTTCTTGAGGACATGGGAGAAGTCTCATCATAAGTAATCATGTGAATTTGATATTCGTTTAATATTTTGATGATATGTATGTGTCCCTTAGTGGTGTTATGTGAACATCGACTACATGACATTTCACCATGTTTGGGCCTAAGGGGATGCATTGTGGAGTAGTTATTAGATGATGGGTTGCTAGAGTGACAGAAACTTGAACCCTAGTTTACGCGCTATTTCGTAAGGGGCTGATTTGGATCCTTATGTTTATTGCTATGGTTAGATTTTATCTTAATTCTTATTTCATAGTTGAGGCTGCTTGCGAGGGAGTTAATCATAAGTGGGGGACTTGTTCAAGTAAGAACAACACCCAAGCACCGGTCCACCCACATATCAAATTATCAAAATAGCGACCGCGAATGAATCAAACCAACATGATGAAAGTGACTAGATGAAATTTCGTGTGTCCTCGAGAATGTTTTACCTAATATCAGAGACTGTTCTGGCCTATGCTTTGCTACAAAAAGGATTGGGCTACCTTGCTACACTTATTTTTACTATTGTTACTTGTCACTTGTTACAAATTATCTTGCTATCAAACTACCTATGCGGTTGTTATGCGGTTTGACCGATAAAGATCTTCGTAGAATATGTAGGAACCAATATGGGCATCCAGGTTCTGCTATTGGTTATTGACCGAGAATAGTTCTAGGTCATGTCTACATAGTTCTCGAACCCGTAGGGTCCGCACACTTAACGTTACGATGACAGTTTTATTATGAGTTTATAAGTTTTGATGTACCGAAGTTTGTTCGAAGTCCCGGATGTGATCACGGACATGACGAGGAGTCTCGAAATGGTCAAGACATAAAGATTGATATATTGGAAGTCTATGTTTGGACATCGGAAGTGTTCCGGGTGAAATCGGCATTTTACCGGAGTGCTGGGGGGTTACCGGAACCCTCCCGGGGGTTATTGGGCCTACATGGGCCATAAGGGAGAAGAGGAGAGGAGGCAAGAGGTGGGCCGCGCCCCCTCCCCTCCCTAGTCCGAATAGGATAAGGAGAGGGGGGCGGCGCCCCCCTTTCCTTCCCCTCTTTCTCCTCTTTCCCCCTTCTCCTACTCCAACTAGGAAAGAAGGGAGTCCTACTCCCGGTGGGAGTAGGACTCCCCCCTTGGCGCGCCCTCCTTGGCCGGCCGCCTCCTCCCCCTGGCTCCTTTATATACGGGGGCGGGGGGGGCACCCTAGGACACACAAGTTGATCTACGGATCGTTCCTTAGCCGTGTGCGGTGCCCCCCTCCACCATATTCCACCTCGGTCATATCATCGCGGAGTTTAGGCAAAGCCCTGCACCGGTAGAACATCATCATCGTCACCACACCGTTGTGCTGACAGAACTCATCCCCGAAGCTTTGCTGGATCGGAGCCCGGGGATCGTCATCAAGCTGAACGTGTGCTGAACTCGGAGGTGCCGTACGTTCGGTACTTGGATTGGTCGGATCGTGAAGACGTACGACTACATCAACCGTGTTGTCATAACGCTTCCTCTTACGGTCTACGAGGCTACGTGGACGAACACTCTCCCCTCTCGTTGCTATGCCATCATCATGATCTTGCGTGTGCGTAGGAAATTTTTTGAAATTACTACGTTCCCCAACAGGGAAGACCCCAAAGGGCGATTTCAGCTGCAAAATGGGCTCTTCCGTTTTCGCGGCCGCATCTGGCTGGGAGGAACCACAACGATGCAGCAGCATATCATTGCTGCCTTCCATGACAGCCCAATGGGGGGTCACTCCGAGTTCCTAGTGACATATCGCCGCGTGCGCAGGCTCTTTGCGTGGCCCAAGATGAAAGCACACATCCAGCAATACGTGAGATGCTGCCAGGTATGCCAACAAGCCAAGCTGGATAGAGCAGCTTCACCAAGCCTGTTGCTACCCCTCCCTATACCAAAGGAATCATGGGATCTAATCACCATGGATTTCATGGACGGGTTACCTCAATCAGGGCAATACAACTGCTTGCTGGTTGTCATCGACAAGAGAACTCGGTTTGCTCACTTTCTTCCTCTGGCTCACCCATACACAACATCGAAAGTGTCTATGCTCTATATGCAACAGTTGTACAAACTCCATGGCTTTCCTGGAGCAATCGTGTCCGACCGCGACCCAGTTTTTACCAGTCACTTTTGGTAGGAGTTATTCAAGTATGCAGGCACAGAGTTGCGAATGAGCACAACAAACCACCCGCAAACCAACGGACAAACTGAGAGGGTGAATCAATGCATCGAGACATACCTTCGTTGCTTTGTGCAAGCATGTCCAAAATGATGGAGTTTCTGGGTTCCCTTGGCCTAGTTCTGGTACAACTCTTCCCACCATTCAGCAATTGGGATCATGCCATTCAAGGCCATGTTTGGAATGGAGCTAAGACATTGGGGAATCACGACATCTACATCATCTTCAGTTCCTGCGCTACAAACTTGGCTCGAGGAGCGAGCCGTCATGCAAGACCTGATACAGCAGCAACTCCATCGCGCGCGTCAGATCATGCAACATCAGGCGAACAAGAAACATTCATTCAGGCAGTTCCAAGTCGGCGACCAAGTCATCCTCAAGCTTCAGCCGTACATCCAAACTTCGGTGGCTCCCCACGCCAACCACAAGCTCAGCTACAAGTTCTATGGGCCGTTCAAGATCGTCGCCAAAGTCAATGACGTCGCGTACAAGCTCCAACTGCCTCCTCAAGCGACAGTGCACCCGGTCTTCCATGTTTCTCAGCTTCGACACGTGCTGCTCCCAGGCGTCATAGCAGATTCAACGCTTCCCTCGGGCACGGGCGACACGATGATTCCTCTCAAGGTGTTGCAGTCAAGATGGCACAAAAAGAACGACGCCATGATCGAACAAGTCCAGGTGCAGTGGTCGGCCGGCTCAGCTGTCGACATCACCTGGGAGTACAAGGAAGCGCTCCAAGCTCGCTTTCCCCAGGCAAAGGCTTGGGGGCAAGCCTCTTCCCAAGGAGGAGGGGATGTTAACGCCCCCGACACCCTTGCCCCACCTGCCAGCGAGACACGGGCGCGGCCCAGCCGCACCCGACGCACCAACCCACGCTTCTTCGACCTAGAGTGGCACACCAAGCCCGGCCCAGCCATGACTGCTACTTAAGGGGCGTCGTCCTCTCTGTCCCTCCTCATCCAGTGGATCATGAACCGGCAGCGGCACGAACCCTAGTTCTTCTTAGATCGATCCATTCTTGTAATCCAACTTGTACCAGACTATATTGCCACCGCGAGAAGACTAGATCGATTCTACCCCAGCTTGTCCCTAACACCCCATACACGGCTGACTTATATAGGCTTTGTATAGGCGGTAATCAATCACGTAACCAACAGGGCAACTGAAGAAACCATTCTCTTACGTATACCCCGCGTTTGGATTTGTAACGGGTTTACTGTGGATTTTATTCTTTTTCAAATCTCAGCCGTTAATCTTTATGATTTATATAAAATCAATGGATATAAAGAGGTGACGTATGGTAAACTATGAAAGGCTTCATCCTTTAATATTAGGTAATGATAAAGATAAGACAAGGAAAACGTTTACAATCGATGCACCAGCGGAACTTTGTGCTGGTCCGCTGCACGCGCGTCACGCTGACATGGGTCCCACACACGTCTTTATCCCCAGCGCTGCTTGTCTGCAGAAACCTATCCTTTTCATCGCCTTTCTTCCTCTTTTTCATCTGCTCGAGAGCTCGTCCGCCTGCATCACTTCTTCCCTCTCGCATGCACTGTCACATCCTAGCTCTGGCAAGGCGACCGCCGGCAGACCACCCCTGTGCTTTTATTTTTTGTCCTTCAGCGAGCTTTTTTTCTTCTTTTTTTCCTATGAAGCTCCATGCGATGGCCTTCTCCTTCCTGCTTCCCGACGACCCATATACCAGAGATGGACCATGGTCGACAGCGAAGGAGCTTTCTACCCGGCCACACCGTGAGCTGCAAATGGCCACGATGTTTGCTGGTTGTAGCTTCCCCACCACCTGGTTGCAACTTTTGTGCGTCGATACCAGCAATTCGGCGGCAAAAACGTAACCACTCTCTCGACCACCACAACAATTTCCATGCCGGTTCCAGCTTTTTGGGGCTACGGTTCCAGCTCTTGGTGCCTATGGTCCCAACATTGACGTCACGGGCTTTTCCAGCATCCATGATGCCCGCTTCTAGCGTTTGGTGCCTACGGTTCCAATAGTTTTCCGTCAATAGTGATGGAGTCGGAGGGCTTTCCATCATCTGCTCTTGCCAGTTCCAGTTCTCCTATCTCCCGGTTCCAGCATCTGCTTTCACCAGTTCCAGCATCGACCGGAGCTGGAACCGGCAACATGTTTTGCTACAACCGAGAATAGGAGCTGGAACTGGGAAGATTTTTTGCTACAACCAGCCAGCCGAATGCTACAACCGGGAACTATTTTTGCTACCATCGACAATAACCGAGTTGTGACGGCAACGACGGTAACCATCTTTTGCTGCAACCATCCAGCCTATTGCTGGAATCGGCCAAATCATTGCTATAACCGACGATGGTGGCGACCATTTTTTGCTGCAACCAGATAGCCCAGTGCTACAACTGAAGATAGCGGCAACTACAACCGGCGATGGCGGTTGCCGTGTTTTTGCATCAACCAGCAAGAACGACAGCTACCTTGTCGTGGAATTGTCACGGCAGATGTCCTAGTGTAAGGACTTAGTCGTGAGGCCAACGCATCTATGTGGTAGCTTGAGAGGGGTTGAGCGGAATCAAGAGACGCAACACAAGACAAGGATTTAGACAGCTTCGGGCCCCGGGAAACATCATCCGGTAATAACCCTACATGCTGTTTGTGGCTAGGTCTCATTATGATAACAAGGGAGTCGCCGTAAGCCGGCTCCCTGCTTGTGTCTAGCCCTAGAGATTGTTTCTTCTCGTCCCCACTCTTGGGGAGCCCTGCCCCTCCTTATATAAGTTAGAGGGGCGGGTTACATGTGGAGTCCTATTAGGATTAGAACTAACTTATTCTCTATTACAAGTCGATTACAAGTCCGGGTCTTGCTTCCTTGTAAAGGAAATATTCCTCTTGCCTTCCGTCTTAAGCCGGCCCACAATAACATGAGCCGGCCTACTGGGCCTTGGGCCTAGTCTTCTATCCGACCCGCCGTCGGGGTCATCCGTGAGTCGTCAGGCTCGTGAGTCGTCTGACTAGTGAGCCGCCAGACCCGTGAGTCGCCAGTCCTCCGACGGGTCATCGGTGAAGCGCCAAGTCGGGCCGGGTCATACTTCCGGCCGGGTCATACCGCGGGGTATATCCCCGACATTAGCCCCCAGTTTAATTTGGATTTATCCATGTTAAACTCATCCTGTAAAACAAACACAAGAACAACTTTGACAGATTGTGTTCCGGGTTAAAAATTCTTGTACGCCGGCACCTGATCATCCTTAATTCCTTGTGCTCCAGGTTAAATATTCTCCTGAGACGGGACTTGATTGTCCTTAAGTCCAATTGTCATTTCCTTCATCTAGAAAATTCGGGTCAAATAAGCTAGCTTCATACTCAATTTGCTCATGTTGGTTTCTCACAAAAAATATTATGAAGAATAATCCACTTGAGTCGGCTTCCAAGGCGCCGGGTTAAATAATTTTGGTCTTCAAATACTCATCTGATATTCAGTCGGCTTGAACATGTAAAACTTGCCGGTTTATCATTACCAAAAACTGCCGGATTATAAAACAGACGATCCCGGGTCATAATTGTTGTTGACACCGGTTTATGTAATTGATCCTCCCGATTTGCTCAAAACTGATAATTTGAAGATTTTTCTCCCTTATATCCATATTACCTGTAGCCCCAAGTCTTGAGCAGAACAAAGTGATGGTTTAAGACTTGCTCCAATAAATGTTGCAACCTTGAAGAAATCTGGTTTATTCATCTCAATCATATAAACTGAATATTCCACACATGTAGCCCCCAAGTGCCGGGTTGTCATGCTTGCAGCAACCTGGGACTTGTAATTGCTTTATGCTCATGAAAGTTTCAACCAGTGTAGCCCCCAAGGGCCGGGTCATTATGCAATAATGAGCAGGGACTTTGTAGATATAACCATGTAAATTTGAACAGCAATGTGTAGCCCCCAAGGGCCGGCTTAGTAAGATAATACTGAGCTGGGACTTTGTATATAATTGATAATAACATCATATAATATAATCTCCACCATGGGGCTTGTACCCACGTCCACAAGGTTAAGAGCTTTGTACTCCACCAACTGAATAGTGGACCGTTCAATATAATGGATTAATGCTTGGGTACCTTGAATTTTTGACAGGAGCAATTGGTAGCCCCCAAGGGAGAACTCATTTAGAATGTGATGAGTCGGGTCTTCAATAAGTTGAGCCAAAAATGACTTTGCATTAGCCCCCAAGTGCCATGGTGCATGCTGGCAGTGACATGGGACTTGCATATTTGATATAATCCCAATCTGAATAATATAGCCCCCAAGTGCCGGGTCGTAAGCCTGCAGCAACTCGGGACTATTCCTTCCATTGTAGAATAAATCATATCTATTGATAAAAATAATAGCCGTTGCGCTAAAGCGACTTTCAAAACCTTAATCATAACACTGGTTATTGATAATCACAATAGAAATCCAGCCATATTGGCTATTCGAGATTTGAATAATATAATCCGGTATGAAAACCTTAATCATTCAATATCATCATGAAAATCCAGCCAGTTTTGGCTATTAAAGATTTGAATACCTCATCGGTTGACAAGTAAATCCGGAATTTAAGTACCTGGCGGCTCTTGGCCGATGACGACTTAATGCGCATTCATTGTAAGCCGGAATTTTTGTAACCCGGCGGTTTGTAGCCTTTGAGAAAATCAAGAATCGATAACCCTTTTGAGACATCAATTTCAATCTTTGATGATGGGCTTGAACTTGATCATTTATGTAAGCCATAGCTCTGTAAATCCTGCACAGAGTTTAAACAACATATGCCTTGGCGACTTAATGTCAAAAGCCAGGGCGGGTAACCACCCAAATATAGTCTTATCCTGCACACAAGTAGATCACAAGATCCCTATGATCCTTTTGAATGATACCGCCGGTTTATGTGACCCGGACAGTGAAGTTGATAACTCAACTCTGTAAGAGCCGACACATATGATATCTGTTATGTGCTGACAACCTTATTGATCAAGGTTAAGCCGGTGGAATCGAAGCCACTCTCTAGATGCTTTCAAATATGATCAAAAAAGTCTCAAGACAAAGTCAAATAACTGTGATTGCCAAAAAACTGTACAAGAAACAGACAAAATTTTTAGGCTTCTGATTCGAATACGATCAGTAAACCGTTCCAAAGGGGTTAAGCTAAGATTCGAATATGATCATATAGCCCCCAGTGGCTTTGGCGATGCCGATCAAGTGGGTATCGACAGCTATGTTCTCTTTGGTTCGAATACGACCTATGTTTGAACAAGAAGCCCCCAAGTGACCATGAGAGTTGTTTAATGACGCTGATTCGAATACGATCCACGTCGATTCCCAAAGGGGTTGAGCTATGATTCGGATACGATCAAGAAGCCCCCAAGTAGGTTCAGCAGTTTGCTAATCAAAAGGGTATCGACAGCTATGTTCTCTTTGGTTCGAATACGACCTATGTTTGAACAGGAAGCCCCCAAGTGACCATATAAATTTTGGCATTGCTCCGATCAAGAGGGTATTGATAGCTATGCCTGATGAGCAGAAAGCCCCCAAGTGACCATAATAAGATAAGCCGTAAGGCAGGATACCCATGTTTTGAACCGTGCATCATGGCAGCAAGTTCTCTTTGGTAATCATTAATTTGTCTGAGAACTCGAACTTGCGAGAGATTAATTCTTTTTGAACCGGAAATTCTTAAACCGGATATTGAGAGCCTCAAAGCTTTGTAAGGGACAAATTTACCTTGAGCCGGATGTTGAACCGTTTTTGAGAGCTTCAAAGCTTTGTGGGAGAGAGATGTCTCTTGAGCTGTATTTTAAACCGGAATCTTCATTTTGAGCCGGAATTTTTCTGACGGCCTTTAAATATTCACCAATAAAGCAGTAGCCTCCAGGGCCGGGTTATCTTCCCTTCAATGACCCGGAGTTCTTGAATTCATTGAAACCGGCTATTTTGCCGAGCCATACCATTGTAGTCCCCGAGTCTCAAGATGACTCGAAGAGTCAGCTTGAGATTCTCCATATTTGACCATAGCAAAAGGTGTATATCATTGGCATTGATAACGCGATGTGAATCCACAGAAGATTGTGGTGACTGTGGCGGGTTATAAATGATCCCGTATGAGCCGTGTCAGCAACTCGGCCAATGGTTCCTTCCAACTGGCTGTTTGAAGTTAACCAAACTGTAGTGGCGGCGACTTGTGCACCTGCCCATTGAACCATCCAGTGCAAACGGCGGCTGATAATATATGATAATTTGCCTCTTAATTTGTTGGAAGAAAAACTGGGCTTCCCAAGTAGTGACTTGCTCATACTCAATGAACAGCTCATCTAGACAAGTGCGGCTCGGTGTGTTGATGTAGACCAGGCCGCGAGAGACGGACGGTAAATACGACCGTAACATCAGAGGCGGCACAGACAGATAAACCGGCCGTGGCGTTGTAAGCCGGTGCCGACGGGCAAGTTGTCCTCCTTGTTGTAAGCCGACGTGGTCGCGAGAGACGGCCACGGTGTTGCAAGCCGGTGCGGGAGTCCGTTGAGTAACGACGACCACCTGTGCCAAAAGATGTTGGCATGCCTCCATCTCCACGGTATAATATCACTTTTTGTCATAAATAATTGCCCTGCATAAACAATATTGCAGACCAAGGCAAAGATAAACTGTTCTTTGACAAAAAGAACATGTGCTAGTAAGACAAACTTGGATGGATATCACCTGATTTGTTCGGATGACGGATGATCCGTGGCTCGGGCAGACCATTGACTCAATATAGTTCCGGTGGCTCAGGTAGACCAGCAACTTAATATAACCCCGGCGGCTCAAAATGGCACGGGCGGCTCAACACGGCCCCGGCGATTTGACGTAGATTGAGCTGCATGGGCGGCGACTTGCGCACACCTGTTCCATCAGTAAGCGGGCGCAGACGCCGGTGTGTGATGGTTCTGACGTACACTTCATAGGCACAACATGGCACCACCTTTGCTGCACATAAAAATATACAGACCAAGGTAATTGTTCTTTGATGAAAACAATATGTTTAATAAAATAAACTGGATGGATTTCACCTGATATGTAAGGTTGAAAATTATTCGCAATAGAGTTGATGATCACCATGGTGAGGCTAAAACCAATCACGGCCGAGTCGGTCGTGGGAGCAGGCAGATGAGCCGGCCGCGGCGTTGTAAGCCAGCGCGGACGGGTGAGTTGGTCGTAGCGTTGTAAACCGGTGCGGACGGGCGAGTTGGCCGCGGCATTTTGTAAGCCGATGCGGACGGGCGAGTTGGCCGCATTGTGTTGATGTAGACTAGGCCGCAAGGGCGGCGGTTTCCACAAGTCAATTGAGCAACAATCAAGTGTGATCCCGGCATGCTGATATAGACCGGGCCACAAGGGAGGCGGCTTGCGCGCGTCCATTTACTGGGTAATGAGGCACGGACAAACGCCCGGGCTCAATGTTGTCAGTACGTGCTCCGTACCTGATTTTAGGCAACAGATAATCATTATACGGCGTCTGTAGATAATCAAGAACTTTTGTGTTGATCCTTTTAAGGGCCTTGCCAGAGTTCGCCGTAGTTTGTATAATCTTCACTGCGTGCAAATTACAGTATACTCTTTAGACCGCACTTTTGCAGGAGAAATAGCTTTGAATAATTTCTGCTCATCATCGTCATAATCATCTCCAAGAAACTGGGGCATATTTATCCTCAGGAACGCCTCGTATTCTGACATGATCAAAAGATTTTTTTCTTTCATTATAATGAAACTGCCCCGGGGCGGTGGCTCGCCGGTGCGATCGCAGTGAAGGCGCGGCCGGGGATGCCCCATCGTTGCTCAGGGCGCAGCTCGGCGGGTCAACGGAGCAGGTCAACAGAGGAGTCGGAGCCCGTGGAGAATCTGCTTCCGGGTCGTGGCCCTCTGTTTTTTTCCTCATCCTTGCGCACAGGAGTTGCCACTGCCTGTGATTTGCTTTGTCTCTTTCGGTTGCCACAATCCATGCTTCCACTACGTGATGCTTCTCCTTCAACCATGTGGAAATATACGTTTTTAATTCAGCTAGTCTGCCTTGGACCGTGACTTCCCTTGCCTAGACTGCCTGCGGCTTGGAGTCATATGCGGAGCAAGGCAAGTCACAGATCCTGGGTGGCTCTCTGAGTCGTAGCAGGTTTGACTCATCTATGTCCGGGTCTCCCTCGAGGTCGGGGCCTTTTCCATTTCTTTTCTTTTGCAACAAACAGGAACCGGCCGGTGGCTGCACCAGAGGCCACATGGTGCTACCGCCGTGATTACCCTCAGGATCCAGAGTCCATCATATCGCGTCCATTATCTGGGTCTTCACGCCGCAGAGGAAAAATCAACTTTCAAACTTGATCCTGACTCGGATGGAGTCGTTAGGTGTCGGCAATTTTGAACCTTTTTGTCTGATTGATCTCGTGCGAGCTTTCGATATGCGACAGCGGCGGCACCGTACTCGACGCACCTCAATATCTTTTAAACCTTAAATCCCAGATTTTAAACCTGGACTGATGAACTTGAAGATGATACAAATCCTTCTAAGCCGGTCTTTCTTCATCCAGAAAACTGCAAACTTCTCGATCCCTGGGAGAGATCCCTTCAAGAACTCAACACCACCGTGCGCAGGCCCCACGGTGGGCGCCAACTGTTGTGGAATTGTCACGGCAGATGTCCTAGTGTAAGGACTTAGTCGTGAGGCCAAGCATCTATGTGGTAGCTTGAGAGGGGTTGAGCGGAATCGAGAGAGGCAACACAAGACAAGGATTTAGACAGCTTCGGGCCCCGGGAAACATCATCCGGTAATAACCCTACATGCTGTTTGTGGCTAGGTCTCATTATGATAACGAGGGAGTCGCCGTAAGCCGGCTCCCTGCTTGTGTCTAGCCCTAGAGATTGTTTCTTCTCGTCCCCACTCTTGGGGAGCCCTGCCCCTCCTTATATAAGTTAGAGGGGCGGGTTACATGTGGAGTCCTATTAGGATTAGAACTAACTTATTCTCTATTACAAGTCGATTACAAGTCCGGGTCTTGATTCCTTGTAAAGGAAATATTTCTCTTGCCTTCCGTCTTAAGCCGACCCACAATAACATGAGCCGGCCTACTGGGCCTTGGGCCTAGTCTTCTATCGGATCCGCCGTCGGGGTCATCCGTGAGTCGTCGGGCTCGTGAGTCATCTGACTAGTGAGCCGCCAGACCCGTGAGTCGCCAGTCCTCCAACGGGTCATCGATGAAGCGCCAAGTCGGGCCGGGTCATACTGCAGGGTATATCCCCGACATACCACCAGCGGCGACATGGGCCATCTTTTTGCTGCAACCAACAACTTCAGCAACTACCACCAGCGACTGACATGACAACAAGCTACGCAGACGTTTCTGCGTGTGGTGACGAGGAGGACAGTACCAGCAACGGCGCGAGCTTTGGATCTGCGAACGATCTAGCGCCGCGAGGCAGAGGATGAGCGCGATCTCTCTCTCTCTCTCTCTCTCTGTGTGTGTGTGTGGGGGCGGGATTTCCCCCTCTTTTTTTGTCCACGAGGCACTCCGTGAAATAGAGGATGAAAGCCAATTACGACCATGCTCGTACGATAGGCTGCGATCAAATGACTCAGAGCGACCTGCCGACAGTTTTGGCCGGCTGACCAACACCTAGTAGTCGCGTTAATCAAAAATCTACAACTTCCTCTCATTTCTTTCCCCTAACCTAGGCGGGCAGGGCAAACTTTCCCCTCCAAACTGCATCAGTGAGCCTGTGGATTCACATCCCCTCCGTCTGCCGTTCCGGCGGCCGGTGGCGGGGAGAGGAATCCGAGTGGCTCTGCTCCGGTTAGTAGATTAGGTTAGGCTTTTTACTCCCTACAGGTGTGGCGCTCGGACAGATGGCGGCGCTTATTTTTCAAGTTTATCTTTCGGCTTCAATCCCCCTCGAGTTCGTCCGTTTGGACTACGTCAACGAAGCTTCTACGTAGATTCATGCCGCTTTATTATTTATCGCAAGTTTTTCTCTTCCATTGGGTTCATTAGCTTTAGGAAAAATAGAAGTTACGGAAATGCTTGCTTCTAAAAGGCAAGGCCTCCTTTGGTTTGTAGGAATTTTATAGGATAGGATTTGCAAAGGAAAAATTCCTTTGAACCCCTTTGGTTTACAGGAATGGATTCCTATTCCTATATAGGATAGGAATCAATCCTTCACATTTTAGAGGGGAAAAACATTAGCTTAGACTCAATGTAAAAATTTCTATCCTATGCACCAAATGACATCTCTTTCTCTGTAAGAATTGAGATGCATATCATCTCACTTCCTATGATTTTCCTATTCCTATAACATTTCTATCCTACGAACCAAAGGAGTGCTAAAGGCTCTGATCAAGGCAATGAACATTTTGCGAACATGCCAGCTCTGGCTCCGCGCACCTGCTTACACCTTTCTTCTTGGGACGGTGAGGTTAGGATTTCTCATCATGTCGCGAGATTTGGTGTCAGATGCTATAGATCTATCGAAGGGTTCAACAATGACAACTTCGGCTCCATGACATTGGTCCTTAGGGGCACATGCGCGAACACTTCCTTGCTGTCATCGACAAGGTCAAGCCGGCTCCGGTAGGGGAGCGATGATAACGATGTGTCGGCGGCTCGTTATGGCGGTAATATTGGTCGTTCGGTGGTCTCGTAATCTTGATGGAATTTGTATTATGTTTGAGATACTTTGTACTTCTGGTGAACTTTTATAATTGATGTGATTCTTTTCACAGAAAAAGATAGCGTTTAATCCCCTGAGCCAATTCATTTTTTTGAGGTCCCCCGAGCCAATTCTTAGCGCTATTTGGAAGTAGTTATCTAAAATAGTTGCGTAAGGACTCCAAATCTCAGTGCCACCATTGCAAGATTGCATCAATTCCGAGGAATTCGATTTTACCGCGATCTAATACATCCACCATAGTAAACATGTTAATCTATGACAGACTTCTCCGCAAAGTTCCTATAAAGTGTCTCAGGTTGGTGTCATTCATGAAATTCTATGTATCAGTCATGTACCAGTGTGATGATCGACAAGTATAGGAGATCAATCATAGTACTTTCGATAAGTAAGAGTTTTGAACCCAACGAGGAGCAGAAGGAAATGACAAGTGATTTTCAACAAGGTAATTTCTGCAGGCACTGAAATTGTCTGTAACAGGTAGTTTGATAGCAAGATAATTTGTAACAAGTGACAAGTAACAATAGTAAAAATAAGTGTAGCAAGGTAGCCCAATCCTTTTTGTAGCAAAGCATAGGCCAGAACGGTCTCTGATATTAGGTAAAACATTCTCGAGGACACACGGAATTTCATCTAGTCACTTTCATCATGTTGGTTTGATTCATTCGCGGTCGCTATTTTGATAATTTGATATGTGGGTGGACCGGTGCTTGGGTGTTGTTCTTACTTGAACAAGTCCCCCACTTATGATTAACTCCCTCGCAAGCAGCCTCAACTATGAAATAAGAATTAAGATAAAATCTAACCATAGCAATAAACATAAGGATCCAAATCAGCCCCTTACGAAATAGCGCGTAAACTAGGGTTCAAGTTTCTGTCACTCTAGCAACCCATCATCTAATAACTACTCCACAATGCATCCCCTTAGGCCCAAACATGGTGAAATGTCATGTAGTCGATGTTCACATAACACCACTAAGGGACACATACATATCATCAAAATATCGAACGAATATCAAATTCACATGATTACTTATGATGAGACTTCTCCCATGTCCTCAAGAACAAAAGTAACTACTCACACAAAATATTCACGGTCCAGATCAGAGGAGTAATAAATATCATAATGTATCTTACATATAATCTTCCACCAAATAAACCGGCTAGCATCAACTACAAGATGTAATCAACACTACTAGTCACTCACAGGTACCAATCTGAAGTTTTGATACAAAGATTGAACACAAGAGATGA
Organism: Triticum timopheevii; assembly: GCA_963921465.1. Lineage (NCBI taxonomy): Eukaryota > Viridiplantae > Streptophyta > Magnoliopsida > Poales > Poaceae > Triticum > Triticum timopheevii. Next base: position 188,041,124 of record OY997262.1, read on the forward strand.
ACTAGGGTTTGAGATGAGATGGTGTTGTTGAAGATGTTGATGAAGATTTGCCTCCCAAAGATGAGAGAGTTGTTGGTGATGGCGATGGCTTCGATTTCCCCCTTCTGGCGGGAAGTTTTCCAGGCGGAATCGCTCTGCCGGAGAGCAAAAGTGCTCTTGCCCAAGTTCCGCCTCAAGACGACAATGCTCCATCCCGAAAGTCCTCGCTTTATTTTTCCAGGTCAAAATACCTTATATGCTAGAAGATGGGCACTGGAGGTGGGCCAGGTAGCCCACTACCCACCAGGGGGCGCCTGGAGGGGGTGGCGTGCCCTGGTGCCTGGGCACCTGGGTGGCCCCCTCCAGTATTTCTGTTCTCCAGTATTTTTATATATTCTAAAATAATTCTCCATAAAATTTCATCTCACTTGGAGATGTGCAGAATAGGTATCTCTAACATAGCTTTTTCAGGTCCAGAAGTCCAGTCGTCGGTATTCTCTCTCTCATATTATGAGAGAAAGGCATTAGAATTACTCCACAGAGTATTATATTGCATAAAAACACTATAAATAATAGTAGATTGTCCTCAAGCGAAAGACGATATCAAAAATCATGTCCACATGCTTAGAGAGAAAGAGAGGTGTCGATAAAAACATAATACGGACATAGTAGCATCATGCTTATTATTATAACATCAATAAACTTTATCACTAAACTTGTTATGAGCAAGTAACAATTCATCACAACATCAAAGTATAAAGCATAAACTTTCTTGAAAAACTAACAAACCATGTTCTCAGTCAACTTTGCAATTACAATTCATCATATTTTCAGGAAGGGTATCATATTGGAGCCCTTTGGCAAGTCCACATACTCAATCATCATTTAGTCTTCTATGATTGCTAACACTCACAACATATATATGGAGTAAAAGTTTTAGCCGACACATAGAAAGATAGGGGCTTATAGTTTCGCCTCCCAACTTATTCACCTCAAGGGTGATGTCAACAATAGTAACTCTTGATCACTCATATCCAACTGGATATATGTGCCTAGATCTTTCCCCACCACATGATGCTTGCAAAAGAGAAAATAAAAAGGAATAGAGGTGAACACTTTTGACTTTTGCATAAAAAGTAAATACATAAAAGTAAAAGATAGGCCCTTCATAGAGGGACGCATAGGTTGTCATGAGCTTATTAATTCTTTCATGAATTGCATCATTGCCCAATGCTATGTTTGTCAACTTTCAATAAATTTTACCACTTATAATTTTCCTTATGTGATGTCATTACTTTCCATAAGATTAGCATATGACTTTTTTTCATTATTTTCTTTATTTTGATTGAAACAAGAAAGTAAAGAAGGAAAAACTCTTTATATAACTCTCACTCGATTACATAGATAGATAGATCACGAAACTAGCACTCGAAAATAGGTTATACTAAACTTTTATTCAACTAAATCATGAAATAACTAAGGATAGAGCTAAAAACTGGTGAAGGTAATAAAAGTGATGGTGATATGATACCGGGGCATCTTCCCCAAGCTTGGCGAAAGCCAAGGGGAGTGCCCATACCTGTGTACTCAAGTCTCCTTCTTTGGTGATGATGATGGTGGTGTGGTGGGAGGTTTGTCCTCCGGCTTCCATGGCAGGGGTTCACCATCATTAGGGGATCCACGAGGTTCCTGAGTCCTGAAACTTGCAGCTAAACTCATACCTTTAAACCTTGCTTCATACTCAAAAAAGTTGATTTTGAAGATCATAGATTTGGCTTTGCAGAAAGTTGATTTGCTTGTTGAAGATGATGTCCTTCATAGACCGGCCATCCACCATGTGATCATGGGTGAATTCCGTGAGCATGGAATGATTGGCACTAAGTCCACGCTCCACCATCCCTTTGCACTTGAAGATCTCCTAATCCACCACCTCGAGTCTAGCCTCCATGCTTCCCGTCTTCTTGGGCCCTTGAACATCTCGGATGTGGAGCACCCCCTCCGGTAGGTAGGGGTTGATGACTTTCTCAAAGAACTTGTCCTTGGAGGAGCTTGGTGCAACCGTGGCGATCTAGATCTATCAGAAAAACAATGCGAAACAAGAACATGGGATATTTCCGCAATGTGGTGGTCAAATCGTCCGGGGGTATATATAAAGAATTTTTTATCTTAGGAAACAACTATACCATAGGAGACCAGAGTCGGGAAGGTGCCTGAGGGGCCCACTACCCACCAGGGCACGCCATGTGGGGCAGGCGAACATGGGGCCTAGTGGAATTTTTTGGAATTCGTTTACTTATCGTATCACGTACCTCTTCCTTTTCAGGGTTCTGGAGTGTTCTCGAAGGTTTCTTTTATGTGTTCCTCCGGTGTCATGGTTTGGATAATGTTAGTTTCAACATTAATGGATGTACCTGCAATATAGTGCTTAATTCTTTGCCCATTGACCACCTTCGGATTAGTGCCTTCGGCATTATTAATCTTAATAGCTCCAGAGCGGTAGACTTGTTCGATGACATATGGTCCTTCCCATTTGGAAAGAAGTTTTCTTGCAAAAAATCTAAAACGAGAATTATATAATAGAACATGTTCACCTACTTTGAATTCCCACTTTTGGATTCTTTTATCATTCCATCTTTTAACCTTTTCTCTAAACAATTTGGCATTTTCATAGGCTTGGGTTCTCCATTCATCTAGTGAGATAACATCAAATAACCTCTTTTCACCGGCAAGTTTGTAATCATAATTGAGTTCTTTAATTGCCCAATATGCCTTATGTTCTAACTCAAGAGGCAAATGACAAGCCTTTCCATAATCCATTTTGTATGGATACATACCCATAGGATTCTTATAAGCCGTTCTATAGGCCCAAAGTGCATCATCAAGTTTCTTAGACCAATTCTTTCGGGACCTATTGACAGTTTTTTGTAATATTAATTTTATTTGTCTATTGCTAAGTTCAACTTGACCACTAGATTGAGGATGCTATGGAGATGCAATTCTATGGTTGACATCATATTTAGCAAGCAATTTACGAAAAGCACCATGAATAAAATGTTAACCACCATCAGTCTTTAAATATCTAGGGACTCCAAACCTCGGGAAGATAATTTCTTTAAGAATTTTAATGGAGGTGTTATGATCAACACTACTTGTTGGAATAGCTTCTACCCACTTAGTGACATAATTGACAACAACCAAAATATGTGTATACCCATTACAGGAAGGAAAAGGTCCCATAAAATCAAAACCCCAAACATCAAATGGTTCAATAACAAGTGAATAATCCATAGACATTTCCCGACGCTTACCAATATTACCAATTCTTTGACATTCATCAGAAGATAAGACAAACTTACGGGCATCCTTAATAAGAGTAGGCCAATAAAAACCAGATTGGAATACCTTATGTGCAATTCTATCTCCCGCACGATGCCCTCCATAAGCTTCAGAGTGACATTTCCGTAGGATTTGTTCCTGTTCATGCTCAGGTATATAATGTCTAATAATACCATCTACTCCTTCTTTATAAAGATGTGGGTCATCCCAAAAGTAATGCCTTAAATTATAGAAGATTTTTTTCTTTTGTTGGTACGTGAAACTAGGTGGTATAAATTTAGCAACAATATAATTAGCATAGTCAGCATACCAAGGAGTATTACAAGAAGCATTTATGACATCTAGTTGTTCATCAGGGAAGCTATCATCAATAGGTAGTGTGTCATCAAGAATGTTTTCTAGCCTAGACAAGTTATCAGCAATAGGATTCTTAGCTCCCGTCCTATCAATGATGTGCAAGTCAAATACTTCTAGCAAAAGAACCCACCTAATGAGTCTAGGTTTAGCATCTTTATTTTCCATAAGATATTTAATAGCAACATGATTGTGTGAACAATTACTTTAGAATTAACTATGTAAGATATAAATTTATCATAAGCAAACACAACTGCTAAAAATTCTTTTTCAATAGTAGCATAATTTCTTTGGGCACTGTCTAGAGTTTTACTATCATAATGAATAACATTCAATTTCTTATCAACTCTTTGTCCTAGAGAGGCACCAACAACATAATCCTAGCATCACACATAATTTCAAAAGGCAAGTTCCAATCAGGTTGTTGAACAATAGGTGCAGAAGTTAAGGCTTTCTTAAGTGTTTCAAAGGCTTCTACACAATCATCATAAAAAATAAATGGAACATCCTTTTGCAAGAGATTAGTGAGGTCTAGAAGTTTTATAGAAGTCTTTAATAAACCTCCTATAGAAACCAACATGACCAAGGAAACTACGAATACCTTTATTGTCTTTAGGACATGGCATTTTCTCAATTGCATCAACTTTAGCTTTATCCACCTCAATACCTCGCTTGGAAATTTTGTCCCCAAGACAATACCTTCATTCACCATAAAGTAGCACTTCTCCCAATTCAAGACAAGATTAGTTTGTTCACATCTCTGCAAAACTCGATCAAGGTTTCTTAAGCAATCGTCAAAAGAAGTTCCATAAACGAAGAAATCATCCATGAAAACCTAAACAATCGTTTCACAAAAATCAGAGAGTATAGCAGTCATACATCTTTGAAAGGTAGCAGGTGCATTACATAAACCAAAAGGCATACATCTATAAGCATAAGTTCCGAAAGGACAAGTAAAGGTGTTTTTCTATTGATCGGGTTGTGATACGGGTATTTGAGAGAAACTAGAATGTCCATCAAGAAAGCAAAAGTGTGTGTGCTTAGATAATCTTTCTAACATTTGATCAATGAAAGGCAAAGGGTAATGATCTTTTCTAGTAGCTTTATTTAATTTTCTCAAATCAATTACCATTCTATAGCCAGCCACTATTCTTTGTGGAATGAGTTCATTTTTATCATTAGGAACAACAGTAATACCTCCTTTCCTAGGGACACAATGAACATGACTTACCCATCACTATCAGCTATGGGATAGATTATACCTGCTTCCAGAAGCTTTAGAATTTCAGTTCTTACCACTTCTTTCATTTTAGGATTCAATTGTCATTGATGATCAACAATGGGTTTAGCATCAGGTTCCATATTAATCTTGTGCTGACAGAGAGTGGGACTAATGCCCTTAAGATCATTAAGAGTATATCCAATAGCAGTACAATGCTTCCTTAGAATTTTTAATAATCTCTGTTCTTCATGTTCTGTAAGGTTAGCACTAATAATAACATGATATATATTTTTCCCATCAAGATAAGCATATTTTAAAGTGTCAGGAAATTGCTTTAATTCGAACACCGGATCACCTTTAGGTGGAGGAGGACCTCCTAGAGTTTCAACAGGCAAATTGTGTTTAAGGATAGGTTGTTGTTCAAAGAATATTTTATCTATATCATTTCTTTCATGCAAGTGCATATCATTTTCATGGTCGAGCAAATATTGTTTTAGTGGACCAGTAGGGGGTACGACAATAGAAGCAAGACGAATTATTTCATCCTTACTAGGTAATTCTTTATCATGAGTTTGTCTATGAAACTTGGAAAAATTAAACTCATGAGACACATCACGAAAGTTGACACTGACTGTCTATTTATAGCAATCTATCTTAGCATTAACAATATACAAGAAAGGTCTACCAAAAATTATGGTACAAAAATCATCTTGTGGAGAACCAAGAACTAAGAAATCAGTAGGGTATTTTATTTTCCCACACAAGACTTCAACATCTCTAACAATGCCATGTGGTGTGATGGTGTCCCTATTTGCAAGTTTAATAGTAATATCAATATCTTCTATTTTAGTAGGTGCTATATCATTCATAATTTCTTGATATATAGTAAAAGGAATAGCACTCACACTATCACCCAAATCAAATAAACCATGATAAATGGTCACCTATTTTAACTGAGACAACATGCATGCCAACAACAGGCTTATTCTTATCCTTAGTATCGGGTTTGGCAATTCTAGCAGCTTCATCACAAAAATAAATAACATGCCCATCAATATTATCGACCAAGAGATCTTTAACCATAGAAATACTAGGTTCTACTTTAATTTGTTCAGAGGGTCTAGGTAATTTAATATTACTTTTGTTAACCATGGATGAGACTTGAGCATGTTCCTTTATCCTAATAGGAAAATGTGGGTTTTCAATATAAGCAGTTGGCACAACTTGATCAACATTGTAAATGATAGTTTCATCTCTAACTATAATTGGTTCCTCAATATTTTCTTTGTTAGGGGGATAATTTTTAAACCATGTCTCCTTAGGGAGATCAACATGAGTAGCAAATGATGCACAAAAAGAGGCTACTATCTCAGAGTCAAGTCGATATTTAGTGCTAAACTTGTGAAGAGTATCGATATTCATAAAAGACTTAACACAATCAAAATCAAGCTTAATACCTGACTCTTGACCTTCGTCGAATTCCCAATCTTCAGAGTTGCGTTCTTTATAAAAGATTTCACTTGAATTCAACAGTCTTCTTCATAAAATAACCAATATAAGAAGTATCGAGCATGGACTGATCACTACGAGAAAGCTGAGTATAAAAATTATGTATAATAATTTCTCTTGAGAGCTCATGATTGGGGCATGAATATAACATTGATTTAAGCCTCTCCCAAGCTAGAGAAATACTTTCTCCTTCACGAGACCAAAAATTATATATATATAATTCCAATCATGATGAACTAGATGCATAGGATAACTTTTTTGGTGGAATTCCAATTTCAGTCAATTCCAATTCCAAGCTCCAATATCATCACATAGCCTATACCATGTCAATGCTTTCCCCCCAAAGATAAAGGGAAAACCTTCTTCTTGACTTCATATCCGGGTAAACCTACAAGCTTAAACAATCCACAAATTTCATCCACATGTATCAAATGCATATCAGGATGTTTCATTCCATGTCCTGCATAAGGATTAGCTAGCAGTTGTTCTATCATAGCTGAAGGAATTTCATAACTAATATTTTCAGTAGGTGCAGTAGGTTGAGGGGAAACTCTTTGTGTTTCCGGTCAAGGTGAAGATACCCCGAACAAACCCCTCAAAGGATTGTTTTCTATAGTAACAAGTGACAGTAAATTTCAGCACATAATATAAATTTTTCCTTACCAACTTCCACTTATCAAGAGCGCTTCACTCCCTGGCAATGGCGCCAGAAAAGAGTCTGGATGACCCAAAAGTATAGGGAATCAATTGTAGTCCTTTCAATAAGTAAGAGTGTTGAACCCAACGAGGAGCATAAGGAAATGACAAGTGGTTTTCAGCAAGGTTATTTCTGCAAGCACTGAAATTGTTGGTAATAGATAGTTTGATACCAAGATAATTTGTAAAAAGTGACAAGTAACAATAAGTGAAACAAGGTAGCCCAGTGCTTTTTGTAGCAAAGGACAGGCCAGAACGGTCTCTGATATTAGGTAATACGTTCTCGAGGACACACATGAATTTCATTTAGTCACTTTCATCATGTTGGTTTGATTCGCGTTCACTACTTTGATAATTTGATATGTGGGTGGACCGGTGCTTCGGTGCCGTTCTTGCTTGAAAAATCCTCCCACTTATGATTAACCCCCTCGCAAACATCTGCAACTATGAAAGAAGAATTAAGATAAAATCTAACCATAGCATTAAACATATGGATCCAAATCAGCCCCTTATGAAATAGCGCATAAACTACCAGGGTTCAAGTTTCTGTCACTCTAGCAACCCATCATATAATAACTACTCCAAAATGCATTCTCTTAGGCCCAAAGATGGTGAAGTGTCATGTAGACGATGTTCGCATAACACCACTAAGGGAATCACAACATACATATCATCAAAATATCGAACTGATATCAAATTCACAAGATTACTTATGACGAGACTTCTCCCATGTCCTCAAGAACAAAAGTAACTACTCACACAACATATTCATGCTCAACATCAGAGGAGTAATAAATATCATAATGGACCTGAACATATAATCTTCCACCAAATAAACTAGCTAGCATCAACTACAAGATGTAATCAACACTACTAGACCCACAGGTACCAATCCGAGGTTTTGATACAAAGATCCAACACAAGAGATGAACTAGAGTTTGATATGAGATGTTAATGTTGAAGATGTTGATGAAGATTGGCCTCCTAAAGATGAGAGGGTTGTTGGTGATGACGATGGCTTTGAAGTTTCCCTGGCGGAATCGCTCCGATGGAGAGCAAAATTGCTCCTGCCCAAGTTCCGCCTCGAGACGGCGACGCTCCATCCCAAAAGTCCTCCCTTTATTTTTTCTATGTCAAAAGACCTTATATGCTAGAAGATGGGCACCGGAGGTGGGCCAGGTAGCCCAGTACCCACTAGGGCCTGCCTGGAGGGGGTGACGCGCCCTGGTGCCTAGTGGGCATCTGGGTGGCCCCCTTCGATATTTCTTTTCCCCAGTATATTTCATATATCCCAAAATAGTTCTCCGTAAAATTTCAGCTCATTTGGAGATGTGCATAATAGGTATCTCTGACATAGCTTTTTCACGTCCAGAATTCCAGCTGACTGCATTCTCCCTCTTTGTGTAAACCTTGCATATTATGAGATAAAAGACATTGGAATTACTCCACAAAGTATTATATTGCATAAAAACACTATAAATAATAGTAGGAAAACATGATGCAAAATGGACGTATCATAGTGGCAGGTCGCGTGTTGCCACACTGTTTTTGTATCTTTACTGTTTTTAAACTGCCACAATTTTTTATCTTTACTGCCTCGGAGGTCCACCTCCAGAAAGACATGTGAGTGACCAACAGTTTCATCCATCGAGCGTTGGGCGGCCTTAAACGGCACGGTGGTGCCGGCAAAGCAGCACAACATGTTTCCCGCGACTTCTTGTAGATTGAACTTTCATGCGTTTAATTTACTCTTGTATTTTCTGGGAATGTCTATTTTTTGTGTCTTTTGTGGTATTTTTTTATTTTTGTAAAATGTAACTTTCCAATGTGTTTATGTAATTTCCTTTTAATTAATGACATAGCAAATGTCTTTTTTTGAGGGGTGAAACAAATTTTATTCACCAAAAACCACAACATAGCAAATATCTTCTGAAAATTTTGCATTGGCGTATATTTTTAATGGAACAAGAGAAACATGAGATGGCCTAATCTCTCAACCTAAATTAGTGGGCCTTAGGTCGACCTGGAATTTTTAATGGGCCTGAATTCAATTTGGTTAATTACTACATGGGCTATTTACTGATGCTCGAAAATGGCATGACCGCAAAGAGTGACTTGAAGGCTGAAGCTGTAGCAAGATGAGTTTAAATTTCTGGTTTCATGTCACCATTGGATGGCTCTCTCCAAGCTGGCTGAAATAGATATAAAGATGATCCAAAACGGAGCCAGAGTGCGAAAGTTATGATAATGTTGAGATGCTCGTGTTGACATCAGATTATGGAATGGGATGAAACCTAATTAAAACGACCTTTCGTCTTGCCGAGGCAGTCAATTTTGATATATAAATCGTCTTAATATGAGGTCATATACAATAGTTGGAGCCAAAACTGCGCACTGCTGCAGTAGATGGCTGGACGAATGTGTCGGATGTCTGGGCTATCATCTGGGAGGGCAATAGAAGGCTGTAGCCGAAGCTAGATGATCTGGGATAGGTCCTGGATGATCCGGGCAATCATCTGGATTGAAGTCCGAACACCCAGTCAATTTTCCCGCTGCAAACTTTAGAAAACAACCCAAAACTGCCACAATATGGCATCAAATCAAAAATCAATCAACACAAAAGTTGTCCGTCTCGTTGAAATGGTTAAGTTTTCTTTTGGGAGCATCTTCATATGAGGTTGCATTTCGCCTGTGAAATACAAAACTAAACTGCTATCTCAGACATACCTAATCCGAGTTCGGTTAATTTTGAAAGTATTTGGATGAGATTTGGAGTCCTTTTCTTGTATGAGGAGTCCAGACGCCTGATAAATAGATGAGAGGTGATGGATGATTGAACAACACACAATTGAACAAATCCATCTACCACTTTTACCTTTGTTTCTATCTCTCTCCCCCTTAATCTTCTTTTCCTCATTCTTCCTTCACTCTTCTTGCTGCAAGGCGGCGAACCTCGAGGCCCTAGATGTTATCTAGTCGACCTAGGGTAGACCATAGCCGCCACACATCTAGATAGGGTCCCTCCCAAGCGCGTGGGGTTCCGAGTCTACAAAAGTGCCCGCCGGACTGCTTGCGTATTGTGCTTCCGGTCGGGTTTCCTTTAACGTGAGTTGCAGTGCATCAGCCTTGGCGTCGAGGGCACACGGTGACGTGTTCATTTGCGAACACACTTTTCCGCGGCTCCGCTGAGGATGAAGCTTTGAACGGTCTCCAGCCCGTTCTTACTATGAAGAGATCATCATTTAGGGTTTGCAATCCAGAAAGGCAATATGAATACCCAAACCCCAACTGTAGATGCAAATAATTCATATGGTGTTACTACATCATTTAATGAGTATACTCTATCGGCTAGCTCTAGTTTTTTCAATCATGCATCTAACTACGTGCAAGGGCTGATTCACAATAGTTTACATGCTTCAACTTCTTATGATACTAGTAACATGCACCATATGTATTCCAACTCTCATGCATCGGCAACCCCACAAATCATTATGCTGATGAACGACATGGTGAGTTCGGCTAATAAATTTGAAACACCACATGTTAAAATTTCCAATGCCATGCAAGAAAGTGTTTCACCCTTTTATTCATCGGCAAATAATTTGCAATACACTAGTCAAGCCATGCCGATGAATGGGAGAATTGTCCATGCTAATACTAGCTATTCGCCTAGTTACTCTCAACCATCATATGCTACACCCCATGTAGCAATTTTTCGGCACCGTACACAACTATGGATGTTCATAATTCGGCTATACAACTTCATGATCATAGCCGAATAAGTGGTAATTTTGTAGGAATGCACATGCCATCATCTAATATTGTAGCATATAATGCTTGCTCTATGCAATTGAAGAATTTTAGCAACACTCACGAATCATTGCTGAAAGAGTATGAAATTATTATGGAGCAACCCCTTCCAGAAGACGTTGTGGCTGCGTTAAAAAATAGCTTGGCACAAATTAAGAGGATTAGTGCTCTTTGGCTTGAATAATATGAAAAGGCATTTTTTCCTGATTATGCCGCAATAAATGCTAGAGTTTTGCAAGAAGATGAAACTTCATCAATTGATAGAATTGGCGAGATAACATATGGGTATACAACAATGCATTCATCTCCACCTAGTACACAACATATTATACACCCCTAGACAATTGCAAATTTTTGGCAACACTAGAAATTGATTGCTAAAAGATCCTAAAAGCATTGGTGGGCAAACTGATCTAGAGCGGGCTACAATTGAGAGGGGAGTGACGGAGCAGATTCCCGTAAGATCCCTCGGTAGGGGTCCAAGCGCAACTGGAAGTCATAGATCGGAGGTCACATGAGGGATTTATCCAGGTTCGGGCCTCCGGAGAGTAATACCCTATGTCCTGCTAGTTTTGGTTATTCATAGTGGAGGGATACCTCGTGCGAGGGATTACAATGATGTATGATGTTGCTACCGAGATTTCTCCTATCTGAGGATAGATGATCAAGAGGAACCCTAGACCTCCCTTTATATAGACAAGAGATGCCTAGGGTTTACATGGTGGATGCGATCTGGGGTGCCGCCATCCTCTAGTCTTGGGCGTCAAGAAGGTCATATGGCCTCCTAGGGTTAGCGTCACACCATGGGCCCATTAGCCCCCATTGTAGTTGATGAGGCTGAGCTCCTTGGCATTCGCCACCCCCGATACATGATCCGTCAGTAGCCTACGAGTAGGGATGCAAGCGGCACCCCGCATAACCCACGAAACGAACAAATTATTTCACAACTGGCCAGAAAATTAACACTAAACTAGAGATTGATTTATACTATGCTGTAGCCCGCAAACCCGTCCGCTCTACATCCCTACCTACGAGCATGGCAAAGGTCGCAATGAGGGTTGTGAGACCTCCGGTGGGCTCCTTCCTTGTGACATCTTCCTAGAGCCTGGCTGTAGTGTTACTGTCTTGATAGCTCGTGGGAGGATTGACGCCCGCCCTTTGGGGACGCTGTCGGTGTCAAAACCGGCGGATCTCGGGTAGGGGGTCCCGATCTGTGCATCAAGGCTGATGGTAACAGGAAGCAAGGGACACAGATGTTTACCCAGGTTCGGGCCCTCTCGATGGAGGTAAAACCCTACTTCCTGCTTGATTAATATTGAAGATATGGGTAGTACAAGAGTAGATCTACCACGAGATCGTAGAGGCTAAACCCTAGAAGCTAGCCTATGATGGTACGATTGTAATTGTGATCGGCCTTCTAAGGACCAACCTCTCCGGTTTATATAGACATCTGTCGCCGCGATGCGGGGGCGAGCACCTATGGGGCAGGGCCCCTTTTTAGTCCGGCAAGGGGGCGGAGGGCACACAAAGAGCAGATCGAGGCGAGAGCACGCGGGGGATTTTTACCCAGCTTCGGAGCTCTCCGGAGAGATAAAACTCCTACTGCTGCTTTGTGTTTGTATTCTGTTCTTGCTCGAGAGAGCGAGTGTGGTGCCTAGTCTCGAGTGAGCCGAACCCCAAAGTCTCCGAACCCTTTCTACGTGCGCATGGGCCTGCTTTTTATAGGCTAAAGGGGTCACCGACAGGTGGCAGCGTAGAAAGAGGGGTAGAAGAGTAAAAACGCGGGTTGGTACAACTGCTACCAACAGTGTCCCCTACCTAACTCTGACGGCAGGGGACAAGGGCATTTAATGCCCGTCCGGTCGCCCCAACAGTGCAAGGAAATGACCGTTAGGAGCGCCACCGATCGCCACGATGGCCTCCTTGTCTGCTTCGCTTGCCACCTCGCACCGCCATGCTGTACAGCTACCCGCCACGTGCACCAGGAGCGATCTTGTGGCGACACATCGTCGGATGCGCTGGAGCGCGGGTGCAGAGTGACAGCCTTGCCGCGGCAAGCGCCTTGCCGCGGCCCTTATCTTGTCGCACCAGCAAGCTTGCCGCTCGCCGGGCCTTGCCGGGACGCGCGGGGCATCGCGGCAAGTTTTCTTGGAATGCCTTGAGTGGCCTTCCCGGCAATCTCCTCTTGCCGGGGTCTTGTCTTCTTCCCGGCTAGCTTCTCTTGCCGGGACCTTGGTTGGCCTTCCCGGCAAGCTCCTCTTGCCGGGGCCTTGGTTGGCCTCCCCGGCAAGCTCCTCTTGCCGGGGCCTTAGCTCGAGTACTCTGTTCTTGAATGGCATCAAAGTAGCCGTGGAGGATCTTGGCGGACGCCCGGCAAGCCCTGCCGCGGGTCGCTGCGACTGCCCGTGCACAAGTTCGGGATACTAAGGTACCCCTACTTTAGTACACCGACAACATCGGAGAGGGCTAGGGTTTACATGGAGTCGGTTACAAGGAAGGAAACACAATATCCGGATCGCCAAGCTTGTCTTCCACGCAAAGGAGAGTCCCATCCGGACACGGGCCGAAGTCTTGAGTCTTGTATCCTCACGCTTCAATAGTCCGGACGATGTATACAGTCCGGCTGTCCGAACACCCCCTAATCCAGGACTCCCTCAGTAGCCCCTGAACAAGGCTTCAATGACGATGAGTCCGACGCGCAGTATTGTCTTCAGCATTGCAAGGTGGGTTCCTTCTCCGAATACTCCAAAGTAATTATCGAACACTTTAATCGTGTCCGGATCTGCAAGATGATCTTCACATGCTACCGTAGAGAGAATGATATTTCACAAATGCAATCTGCTGACAACTTTTTAGACAACGCGACGTGTCATTACGGTTGGGTCATTATTCGAACCAGCCATAGCGCATATTGCGAGGCGGTTTCCTTGACACGTCTTTGTCAAAGCAGAGATCGTGTCCCCTTATCACGGGATTCTCATCAATACGGGTATGGGTAACCCAACCGCACCACTAATCGCGGCGAGTGGGAGGCACACGGGCTCCACCAGGCAAGTGGGGAGGCACAAAAAACATTTACTACCCCTATAAAGAGGTAAGGTCTCTTTCTCTTTCCCCACTCCTTCTCCTCCCGTTAGCTCATTCCCCTCTGTTCGAGCCCTAACGCCCAAGTACTCTTTTTCTCCATCGAAGAGAGGTTTTCCAAAGATGTCCGGATCCGGAGCGGGAGGCAGATGGATGGCCTCGACCGTCCAGGAGAAGGACATCAAGAAGCTCCGGGGAGCCGGGTATCTGGCCCAGAAGATCGGCCACCGTCTTCCACCGCCGGGACAGGTCGTCCCCACTTCGGAGTCTCACGAGAGAGTCGTGTTCCTTCCCCACTTCGACTGCGGGCTTGGGTTTCTATAAGTGCATCTAGTGCCCCTTAGTGATTTTGGTGTATTGAAGACTTATAGGTTAAGTAACTGATGCGTTTGTGAGTGTACACAGGTCTATAAGTCTATGAGGAGTTTGATATTTACAGAGAAAGTCGACCCCTAAAAATGAAGTTCTTCGACTGAAGACTTTGATATTTTGAAGACTTTCTGAAGACTTTGAAAGTGAAGAAATTGGTGTGACCTTGAAGACTTGGTATTCACTTGAGGAACATGAAGCGTGAAGACTTTTGTTTTCGTAGTTTCATTTTCTCTTTCTTGAGTCATAGGAAACACCGTACTGTTAAAGGGGGTCGAGGAAATACTAAGGAAAAATTTCCATGTGATGCTCAACTCAAAATCCTACACCTACCAATCCCTTCGAGTGAAGCCATTGGAAATCTCATACAGTTCAGTCAATTTCTTCAGTGACAGAGACGCAGTTCTTCTGGTCACTGAGGACTTTGCTCTAACTGAGGAGTTAGGAATTTGCCAGTGCGAATTGCCTACACAATGAGGAACATGATAGCCCTGAGGAATTTGAGAGTCAAATTTCCGACCGTTGCTGTGCTGCGCGCCGGCTGTCCAAAATATCTTATCCACCTAACGGTCATATAATTGACGGGCATTTATGTATTATCATGTCGGGCTGCTCCCTAGGCTATAAATAGTCGCCCCCTACAACCACTAGTTGGTTGGCTGCTCCGAGAGAACTTGACACTTGTCATCTGAGAGCAACCCATCCTCCGAGGACTTTGAGCGAAAATCATCAAGTGAGGAAAATCCCAAAACCAAACCCCCACAAACCCAAAGTGATTGAGCATCACTAAAGAAATTGATCCTGCGTGGATCCGACGCTTGTTACCTTTGAAGACTGTGCTTTTTCCAGACGGTTAGGCGTCAAGGTCTAGAGCATCCAAGAGGAATTGTGGATCGCCGAGTGACCAAGTCTATGAAGGTTTGGAAGTCACCTGAAGACTTACCACGAGTGATTGGACGAGGCCTGCGTGGTCTTAGTTCAAGGAGAATACGGTGAGGACTGGGTGTCCTGAGTTGCGGCTCAGAGACTGGGTGTCCGGGACTGTGTGTGCTCGAGTTTAAATACTCAGCCGCTCCAACCAGACGTACAACTGAGACAGCAGTTGGAATTGGTTTACCAAATCATTGTCTTCACCAACTAACTGGTTCTATTTCCTCAACTCTTTCATTTCCTCATTACTGTGTTGTATGTTGTTCATATCTGTGCTTGAAGACTTTGACTGAAGACTTTCACAAATTCCTCAGTTCAATTTCTTTAGTCTGTCTGTCTTCATCTTGTTATCCCGTGTTTACGCTTTCTGTACTCTGTGCTAGTCTTCATTTCATCATGATGACTATGTTAGTATCCTGTTATGTTTACTTCTGAGTACTTATTCCGCTGCAAGTAGTTCTTCGCTAAGGAATTTCCTCACCAGCAAATTCCTCAGTGAAGAATTCATAAAAATCGCCTATTCACCCCCCTCTAGTCGATATAACGCACTTTCAATTGGTATCAGAGCAAGGTAGTCCCTTGTTCTGTGTGATTTTGGTTTAACCGCCTGGAGTTTTAGTTATGTCGACCGCAGGTATGATCAAGGTCTCGGCTGGGTGTCCTACCTTTGATGGAACGGACTACCCCTACTGGAAGAACAAGATGCGAATGCATCTTGAGGCAATTGATAACGATCTCTGGTATGTTGTGGAAAATGGTGTCCCCTCTGTCACTCCCACACTGAATGCTACCGATGTGAAGAGATTCAAACAACTCGATTCTCAAGCGAAGAATATCATATGTGGTCATCTGAGCAAAGGACAGTATGGAAGAGTGAGTGCTTTGGAAACTGCTAAGCTTATCTGGGATAGGCTGTCCAAAGTAAATGAAAGAGTTTCAACTCAGCGTGACTCTCGAGTCGATGTTCTTCGGAATCTCTTCAACCGCTTCAAAAGACTAGACAATGAGAATGTCCAACAAACCTTTGATCGCCTCACTGACATCTCAAATGAGCTTCAAGCCCTCGGTGCCACTGACATCACTGATCATGAAGTTGTGAAGAAACTGTTGAGATCGCTTGATTCCTCATTTGATACTCTGGGACTGATGATACAAGAACGTGCTGACTACAAGTCGCTTGATCCTGCTGATATCCTCGAAAGGCTAAACACTCACGAGTTCCAGCTTGCTGAAAAGAGAGATCTCTATGGTTCAAACTATGGCAAACCACGTGCCCTGAAGGCCACGTGCCCTATGGATCTGGACCCACCCGAGACGCTGAGACTGCAGATGAGGGGCTGTGGGATCAGCGGCCCCGTCCTCGAGCCCCGCTTCCGGCGCTGCCATCACCGTCCAGCCTTCGGACAACCCCCGGGCTGTTCTCTTGGTGTCTTCTGGCACCCGTAGCTCGCCTAGGCGCTCCTTTTGCCCTTTTCTCCTCCTTGACCTACCTCCTGAAGAAAGGGACAGGAAAGGCATTACGGGCATCTTATTTTTTTAATTTGTAAGCCTTCGGGCCTCAGCTGTATCTAAAACTTGTAATCCTCTCTTTCATGTTTTTCATCCTTTATGGACTGTACCTGAGTGGGATGTTTTTTAATGAAAAAGGGGTTGCTTGCCGGGTTATTTGTCTCGCGGGTTAAACCCACGCCAAGGAGCAAATCCTTGGTATCCCTCGGACAGACAGTTCGCCTCCCGGCGACAGGCCCTTGCCGCCTTCCCACGTCGCTCGACCTTTCTCACGTCTTTGACGGAGGCGGGAACGATGTGGGTGCGGGCTCCTAATCCCTCTGCTGCCGCGACTACGACCAATCTTGGCCCCGGGAACGCGCTCCAGGACCTAGAGTTGAGGGAGCACGGCAGTTTTTGGGAAGAAACACGGTTTCGCATTCCCCAGTCCATAAAAGGATGCATGAAGAGGGACGAAAGACTTATCTGATATTGCAGCCCCCGGCAACTCTGGCTTGCCGGGGACGAATCTTGGCACTCGCAGCCCCCAGCGATTCTGGCTTGCCGGGGCCTAGGTGCCGGCGCGCCCTTCTTCTCCTTTTCGTTCTCAAGCAGTCTGGCCAGGATGTGCGAGCCCTGCGAACGAAAGAAAAGCAAAAGGACGGACTCTCGACCTCTAAGCTAAGGGTTAGCTGCTGTTAGGCACTATCAACCCTAACCAAGGACGAGACTCGACCTACCATGCATGCTATAACCCCGGGGTATCAGCGCTTCATTTACTTGTGCTCAGGGTCTGCGCCTGGCTCTGTACAAAGGGTTACATGCAACAGCGGCAAGGCTTGTACAGAAAGGTGGTTGCCGGACAGGGTCCGACAACCGCGCCTTATGGATAAAACTTACGAAGATGCTCTATGTTCCAGGAGCTGCTCACCGGAACGCCATCTTCGGACTCTAGGCGGACAACACCAGGCCTAGTGACTCGTTTCACCTGATAAGGGCCTTCCCACTTCGGCGTCAACTTGTTGGAATTCTTGGCGGATTGAACGCGCCGAAGAACAAGGTCGCCTTCCTTGAAACTTCTGGCTTTAACTTTGCGGCTATGGTAGCGGCGCAAAGCTTGCTGATAGCGAGCGGCTCGCACAGCAGCCTGAAGACGATCTTCCTCAAGGAGCAGCGCGTCATCTTGTCGCAGCCGCTCTTGCTCAAGCTCATCATAAGCGAGCACTCGAGGTGACCCGTATACGAGTTCGGTGGGGGTAACTGCTTCTGCTCCATAGACTAGAGCAAAAGGTGTCTGGCCAGTGGCTCGATTTGGCGTCGTTCTGATCGACCAAAGAACCACCGGCAGCTCCTCGATCCAATTTCTTCCGCACTTGTGCAGCCTGTCGAAAGTTCTGGTCTTGAGCCCGCGCAGCACTTCAGTGTTTGCCCTCTCCGCTTGACCGTTGCTTCTCGGGTGAGCAACAGAAGTGAAGCAGATCTTGGCGCCAAGATCTTGGACGTACTGCATGAAGGTGTGGCTCGTGAATTGTGTGCCATTGTCGGTGATGATCCTGTTAGGGATTCCGAAACGGCAAACAATCGACCTGAAGAACTTGACTGCTGACTGTGCGGTCACCTTCCTCACTGCTTCCACTTCCGGCCACTTTGTGAACTTGTCGATTGCGACGTACAAGTACTCAAAGCCCCCGACAGCTCGGGGAAAGGGGCCGAGGATGTCGAGCCCCCAGACCGAAAATGGCCAGGATAAAGGGATTGTTTGGAGAGCTTGAGCTGGCTGATGTATCTGCTTGGAGTGGAACTGACACGCTTCACACTTGGTTACTTGTGCAGTTGCATCCTGGAGGGCTGTCGGCCAGAAGAAACCTTGCCGGAAAGCTTTGCCGGCAAGTGCTCTTGCGCCAATGTGGTGACCACATATGCCTCCATGTATCTCCGCCAACAGCTCTTGTCCATCTTCCCGGGAGATGCACTTCAATTTCACTCTGTTGAATCTTTTTCTGTATAGTATGTCGTCGACAAACTGGTACATACTTGATTGCCGGGCTACTCTTTCCGCTTCTTCTTGCTCTTCGGGAAGTTCTCCTGTTTGAAGGAAATGGACGATTCGCTGTGCCCATGCCGGAGCCTGTGGCTCTACAACAAGGACTAAAGGCATATCTGCTGCTGCAGGAACATCCGCTTCTACGGCGAGCGCCTGCGACTCAGCCGGAGCTTGATGTTCCCCGACAAGCTTGCCGGAGCAAAACTTGTTGGGAGCCTCTGCTCGAACGGAACAAGGCCTGGGGCTTGCCGGAGCAGGACGTTCCCCGGGAAGTTTGCCGGAGCAAAACTTGTCGGGAGCCTCTGCTCGAACGGAACAAGGCCCAGGGCCTGCCGGAGCAGACCGCTCCTCAGCGCTCTTGGTGTTGATCTTGGGGACCTTCTTGACGGCGGCTTCAGGGAGCTCTGCCGGAAGGTAGTCGCCAGTAATCAACTTCCTCTTCTTGCTCTGTCCAGTTGATGGTGTTACAGATGGTTGAGTCAGCTTGAGCACAAAAATCCCTGGTTCCACAAGTAACTTGAGTGCGGCGCATTTTGACAGGCCGTCTGCAATGTCATTCTGAGCTCTTGGAACATGTTCCATTTGCAGGCCGTCAAAATACTCTTCCAGCTTCCTCACTTCATCAATGTATGCTTTCATCAACGGACTCTGATAATCTTTGTTTACTTGACGGACGACAAGCTGTGAGTCACCCCGGACAATAAGCTTCTTGATCCCAAGGTCTGCCGCGATCCTGAGTCCGGCAAGCAAGCCTTCATACTCTGTAGTATTGTTTGTTGCTTGCTCCTTGGGAAAGTGCATCTGGACCACGTACTTGAGGTGCTCTCCGGTGGGTGCGACAAGTAGCACGCCCGCGCCGGCGCCTTGCAGCGAGAAGGCACCATCAAAGTACATGATCCATTCTTTACTTGCTTCCTTGACGGGGATGCTCCTCTCCGGATTTTCTTCATCAGGTGTCGGCGTCCATTCTGCTATGAATTCTGCCAATGCTTGGCTCTGGATAGTTGAAGTACTTTCAAACTTGAGGCCAAAGCTTGACAATTCCAGTGCCCACTCGACAATCCTGCCCGTTGCCTCTGGATTCTGCAATATCCTCTTCAACGGAAAGCGAGTGACCACAGTGATCTCATGTGCTTGAAAGTAATGGCGCAGCTTCCTCGAGGCCATGAGAAGGCTGAAGAGCAATTTCTGCACACCAGAGTACCTTGATCTAGCCCCCTGAAGAAGGGAACTGACAAAGTAAACTGGGCGCTGCACCATCTTCTTCTGTTTCTCTTCTTGTGGCTGCGCAGATCCATCCTTGCCGGATCAGGGCTTGTCGGGCCAGAGCTTGTCGGGGAAGCCCCCTGCTTGTCGCTGGACTCACTTGCCGTGGTCGCTGGCTCACCATCTGCCTCCCTCTCCGCTACTAACGCAACACTAACCACTTGATTGGTTGCCGCCAGATATAGCAGCAACTTCTCTTGTGGCTTAGGTGCGACCAGTGTTGGAGTAGAGGATAGGTATCTCTTCAGGTCCTACAGCGCAGCCTCCGCTTCCGGAGTCCATTTCATTGGACCTGCCTTTTTCAAAATTTTGAAAAATGGCAGGGCGCGCTCAGCAGACTTAGAGATGAACCAACTGAGAGCAGCAACGCAGCCGGCAAGCCTTCGCACATCCTTGACTCGCTTCGGTGCTTCGATTTGCTCGATGGCCTTGATCTTGTCGGGATTGGCTTCGATCCCCCGCTGAGACACGAAGAATCCGAGGAGCTTGCCGGAAGGAACTCCAAACACACACTTCTCGGGATTCAACTTGAGGTTGATCTTGCGCAGATTTGCGAAGGTCTCGTCGAGATCTTGGATCAAAGTTTCTTTGTCCTTACTCTTGACCACTATGTCATCCATGTAAGCTTCTACATTTCAGTGTAGCTGTGGCTCAAAAGCATGGCTGACTACTCTTGCAAATGTTGAACCAGCATTCTTTAGTCCGAAAGGCATCCGTACAAAGCAGTACGTGCCACATGGAGTAATGAATGCGGTTTTCTCTTCATCCTCTTCTGCCATGAAGATCTGATGATATCCTGAGTATGCATCAAGGAATGAAAGCAGGTCACATCCTGCCGTGGAGTCGACAATCTGGTCAATGCGCGGCAAGGGAAATGGATCCTTGGGACAAGCTTTATTAACATCAGTGAAGTCAATACAAAGCCTCCACTTCCCATTTGCTTTGCGCACGACTACTGGATTGGCTAACCACGTTGGATGGAGTACTCCTCGGACCAAGCCTGCTGCTTCCAATTTCTTGATTTCCTCTGCAATGAACTCTTGGCGTTCTACTACTTGTTTTCTGACTCTCTGCTTGACGGGCCGCGCGTGAGGGCAGACGGCAAGGTGGTGCTCAATTACTTTCCTGGGAACACCGGGGATGTCAGATGGTTGCCATGCAAACACATTGACATTCGCCCGCAGGAAAGTAACGAGCGTGCTTTCCTATTTGGGGTCAAGCGTGGCACTAATGGTGAAGGTACCACTAGTGCCGTCCTCCTTGGCGGCCACTTTCTTGGTCTGTGGCGAAGTTGTCTTTGTCTTCTTGCACTTGCCGGTGGAGCTCGATGGTGCGTCCTCGACAGCAGCGCAGCACTCCGAAGAGGTGCGCTTGCCGGAGTAGGCATCAGAGCTACTCTTGCCGGACTTGGACTTGCCGGTGGAGCTCGATGGTGCGTCCTCGACGGTAGCGCAGCACTCCAAAGAGGCGCGCTTGCCGGAGTAGGCATTAGAGCTACTCTTGCCGGACTTGGTCTTCTTCTTCTCCCCGGGAGCTTCAGCGGCAAGTTGTTTGTGTTCTGCTGCGGCTGCTGCTTCCCGGTAGATTTTGTCGGTACAGATAAGTACATCTTTCTTGTCGCCATGGACAGAAATGACACTTATCGGACTGGGCATCTTGAGCACGTTGTAGGCGTGATGAGAGGCTGCCATGAACTTAGCAAGCGCTGGACGGCCAAGTATCCCATTGTAGGGTAATGGAAAATCGGCAACGTCGAATGTGACTCTCTCTGTCCTGAAGTTCAGCTCACTGCCAAACGTTACTGGCAGCATGATCTTCCCCTTCGGCTTGCTCCTTCCCGGGTTGATCCCTTGAAAGGTGCCGGTTTCTTCGAGCTCACTGTCGGGGATCTGGAGCTTCTTGAGTACCGCGGAAGAGATCAGATTCAGGCCGGCCCCGCCGTCAACCAGCATCTTCGTGACCTTGAGGTTGCGGATCATTGGCGAAACCAACATCGGCAAGCACCCGACCGCAGTTGTGCGGTCAGGGTGATCCTCAACGTCGAAGATGATGGGCGTGCTGGACCACTTCAGAGGCTTGCGCGACTCAACGGACGGTTCTGCTGCGTTCACCTCCCGCATCCACTGTTTGAGTTGGCGGTGCGAGGTGTGTAGAGAGGCACCACCGTCAACGCACAAAACGTCTGTGGCCTTCTGATACTCCTGCTCCTCGGCCTCATCTTCCTCCATCTCATCATCTTCGTCTTCGTCTTCGTCCTTGTCGCGGCCGCGGGGAGGCCTGTCTCCTTGCCGCTCCTTGGCCTTGCCGCGGCGCCCTCCCTGGGCGGGACGCTTCTTGCCGGATCCTCCGCCACCTCCCTGGGCCTTCTCCTTGTCGCGGCGCTCGTATTCAGCTTTCTGTAGCTCAACGAGCTGCTCAACCTTCTTGCAGGCCTGGAGGTCATGGCCCTTGGTGCGGTGGATCTTGCAGTACCGCTTGCCGGAGCCGTCCTGCTTGTCGGCGGCCACCACAGCCTCGCCGGAGTCTCCGGCTTTGGCCTTCTCAGCGCCACCTCCACTGCCGGACTGCTCGACGACTAGCACATCCTTAGCTCTTCTGTTTCTGTTGTTTCGCCTCCGGTTCTTCTTCGCCGGGGCGGCATCCTCACTGTCAGATCCTTCTGCTCCTGCGTTCTCTCTGGGGAGTTTCCTCCCCTCCTCAGCACGTGCACACTTGTCGGCCAGAGCATATAGCTCGCTGACATCTCTGATTTTGCACATCGCCATCTCCTCCCTCATCCTGCGGTTACGCACGTTCTGATGGAACGCGCTGATAACCGTGGCAGGGTGGACGTCTAGGATGTTGCGCTGCACCTGGCTGAATCTCTGTATGTACTTGCGCAGAGGTTCTCCTTCCTTCTGGGCGAGCAGATGAAGATCGCTCTCCTGGCCATGGGGTTTGTGGCCGCCCGTGAAGGCGCCAACAAACTGGTGACACAGGTCCGCCCACGAAGAGATGGAGTTGTCCGGCAAGTGCATTAGCCAAGATCTGACGTTGGGCTTGAGCACCAGCGGGAAGTAGTTGGCGAGGATCTTCTCGTCACGCCCCCCGGCAGCCTGCACCGTGATGGTGTAGACGCTGAGGAACTCCGACGGATGTATCCTGCCATCGTACTTCTCGGGTACATCTGGCTTGAAGTTTTTGGTACTGGGCCACTGGACCTGCCGCAGCTCACGGGTGAATGCAGGGCAACCTACCGCGTACGGCAAGTCGCCTGGTTCCCCTGGTCTGACTGACGCCGCGCTTCTCTTCGGCGCTCGATGCGAGTGCGAGCGTCTTCTTGTCGTCGTTCTTGGAGAACTTGGCGTTGGTCGCGGCGAACTCGCGGGTCCGACGACGCGGTGGAATCGGCGTCGAGGTTGGCCCGGCGAGTCGGGGATCTTGGCCTTCGTGGTGGGGAGTACACGGTGGTGGCACCCCCAGCGGTCTTATCGGCGTCGGCTTGCGCCCGGGCGTCTCTCCGGGGCTTCGATGCGCTCGGTTGCCGGGGCTTGTCGCCGTTGGCTAAGCCGATAAGGCTCTGAATGGTGGCCCTCTAGTCATCGATCTTGTCTGACGTTGGAGGGTAATCTAGAAGCAGCTGGGCTCGGGCCAGCGCTTCCTCTGGAGTCTTGGGCGGCGGTGGCGAGCGACGCGAGGTGCGGGATATTCTTAGACTTCTAACATTGTTAGAAGGAGCAACATCTCGCCCAAGCGACCGTCTCGCGCTCGCGCCAGCATGTTGTCGCGCATGTTGGCCTTGAGCGTCCCACGACCCACCAGCTTGGCCTTGTTCTAGCGCGAGTACGGTGCTAGGAGCACCGTGGCGTTGTCGATCCTGCACCTCCTGGGAGGGGTGCGGCGAATGTACAGATGCTGAAGCTTGCGGGGCCTTGTCCTTGGACCGAGTGACGATGTGAGTCCCTCCGCTGGCGCCCGCTCCTCCGCCGGCGTCCACCCCACCGCCCGTTTGCTCCGGTGGCGGTAGGATAGACGCGGACGGAGCGGCCACCTCCGAAGCCTTCTTCTTCGGTGGCATGTCGATGAAGATGCTGGTGTAGCGCGCGCAAACGCCGGATCAGGTTCGCACGACCTCGACGCACCCCTACCTGGCGCGCCAGAGATGTCGCCGCGATGCGGGGGCGAGCACCTATGGGGCAGGGCCCCTTTTTAGTCCGGCAAGGGGGCGGAGGGTGCACAAAGAGCAGATCGAGGCGAGAGCGCGCGGGGGATTTTTACCCAGCTTCGGAGCTCTCCGGAGAGATAAAACTCCTACTGCCGCTTTGTGTTTGTATACTGTTCTTGCTCGAGAGAGCGAGTGTGGTGCCTAGTCTCGAGTGAGCCGAACCCCAAATTCTCCGAACCCTTTCTACATGCACATGGGCCTCCTTTTTATAGGCTAAAGGGGTCACCAACAGGTGGCAGCGTAGAAAGAGGGGTAGAAGAGTAAAAACATGGGTTGGTACAACTTCTACCAACAGTGTCCCCGACCTAACTCTGACGGCAGGGGACAAGGGCATTTAATGCCCGTCCGGTCGCCCCAACAGTGCAAGGAAACGACCGTTAGGAGCGCCACCGATCGCCACGATGGCCTCCTTGTCTGCTTCGCTTGCCACCTCGCACCGCCATGCGGTACAGCTACCCGCCACGTGCACCAGGAGCGATCTTGTGGCGACACGTTGTCGGATGCGCTGGAGCGCGGGCGCAGAGTGACAGCCTTGCCGCGGCAAGCGCCTTGCCGCGGCCCTTATCTTGTCGCACCAGCAAGCTTGCCGCTCGCCGGGCCTTGCCGGGACGTGCGCGGCGTCGCGGCAAGTTTTCTTGGAATGCCTTGAGTGGCCTTCCCGGCAATCTCCTCTTGCCGGGGTCTTGTCTTCTTCCCGGCCAGCTTCTCTTGCCGGGACCTTGGTTGGCCTTCCCGGCAAGCTCCTCTTGCCGGGGCCTTGGTTGGCCTCCCCGGCAAGCTCCTCTTGCCGGGGCCTTAGCTCGAGTACTCTGTTCTTGAATGGCATCAAAGTAGCCATGGAGGATCTTGGCGGACGCCCGGCAAGCCCTGCCGCGGGTCGCTGCGACTGCCCGTGCACAAGTTCGGGATACTAAGGTACCCCTACTTTAGTACACCGACAACATCGGAGAGGGCTAGGGTTTACATGGAGTCGGTTACAAGGAAGGAAACACAATATCCGGATCGCCAAGCTTGTCTTCCACGCAAAGGAGAGTCCCATCCGGACACGGGCCGAAGTCTTGAGTCTTGTATCCTCACGCTTCAATAGTCCGGACGATGTATACAGTCCGGCTGTCCGAACACCCCTTAATCCAGGACTCCCTCAGTAGCCCCTGAACAAGGCTTCAATGACGATGAGTCCGACGCGCAGTATTGTCTTCAGCATTGCAAGGTGGGTTCCTTCTCCGAATACTCCAAAGTAATTATCGAACACTTTAATCGTGTCCGGATCTGCAAGATGATCTTCACATGCTACCGTAGAGAGAATGATATTTCACAAATGCAATCTGCTGACAACTTTTTAGACAACGCGACGTGTCATTACGGTTGGGTCATTATTCGAACCAGCCATAGCGCATATTGCGAGGCGGTTTCCTTGACACGTCTTTGTCAAAGCAGAGATCGTGTCCCCTTATCACGGGATTCTCATCAATACGGGTATGGGTAACCCAACCGCACCACTAATCGCGGCGAGTGGGAGGCACACGGGCTCCACCAGGCAAGTGGGGAGGCACAAAAAACATTTACTGCCCCTATAAAGAGGTAAGGTCTCTTTCTCTTTCCCCACTCCTTCTCCTCCCGTTAGCTCATTCCCCTCTGTTCGAGCCCTAACGCCCAAGTACTCTTTTTCTCCATCGAAGAGAGGTTTTCCAAAGATGTCCGGATCCGGAGCGGGAGGCAGATGGATGGCCTCGACCGTCCAGGAGAAGGACATCAAGAAGCTCCGGGGAGCCGGGTATCTGGCCCAGAAGATCGGCCACCGTCTTCCACCGCCGGGACAGGTCGTCCCCACTCCGGAGTCTCACGAGAGAGTCGTGTTCCTTCCCCACTTCGTCCGCGGGCTTGGGTTTCTGTAAGTGCATCTAGTGCCCCTTAGTGATTTTGGTGTATTGAAGACTTATAGGTTAAGTAACTGATGCGTTTGTGAGTGTACACAGGTCTATAAGTCTATGAGGAGTTTGATATTTACAGAGAAAGTCGACCCCTAAAAATGAAGTTCTTTGACTGAAGACTTTGATATTTTGAAGACTTTCTGAAGACTTTGAAAGTGAAGAAATTGGTGTGACCTTGAAGACTTGGTATTCACTTGAGGAACATGAAGCGTGAAGACTTTTGTTTTCGTAGTTTCATTTTCTCTTTCTTGAGTCATAGGAAACACCGTACTGTTAAAGGGGGTCGAGGAAATACTAAGGAAAAATTTCCATGTGATGCTCAACTCAAAATCCTACACCTACCAATCCCTTCGAGTGAAGCCATTGGAAATCTCATACAGTTCAGTCAATTTCTTCAGTGACAGAGACGCAGTTCTTCTGGTCACTGAGGACTTTTCTCTAACTGAGGAGTTAGGAATTTGCCAGTGCGAATTGCCTACACAGTGAGGAACATGATAGCCCTGAGGAATTTGAGAGTCAAATTTCCGACCGATGATGTGCTGCGCGCGGCTGTCCAAAATATCTTATCCACCTAACGGTCATATCATTGAAGGGCATTTATGTCTTATCATGTCGGGCTGCTCCCTAGGCTATAAATAGCCGCCCCCTACAACCACTAGTTGGTTGGCTGCTCCGAGAGAACTTGACACTTGTCATCTGAGAGCAACCCATCCTCCGAGGACTTTGAGCGAAAATCATCAAGTGAGGAAAATCCCAAAACCAAACCCCCACAAACCCAAAGTGATTGAGCATCACTGAAGAAATTGATCCTGCGTGGATCCGATGCTTGTTACCTTTGAAGACTGTGCTTCTTCCAGACGGTTAGGCGTCAAGGTCTAGAGCATCCAAGAGGAATTGTGGATCGCCGAGTGACCAAGTCTATGAAGGTTTGGAAGTCACCTGAAGACTTACCACGAGTGATTGGACGAGGCCTGCGTGGTCTTAGTTCAAGGAGAATACGGTGAGGACTGGGTGTCCTGAGTTGCGGCTCAGAGACTGGGTGTCCGGGACTGTGTGTCCTCGAGTTTAAATACTCAGCCGCTCCAACCAGACGTACAACTGAGACAGCAGTTGGAACTGGTTTACCAAATCATTGTCTTCACCAACTAACTGGTTCTATTTCCTCAACTCTTTCATTTCCTCATTACTGTGTTGTATGTTGTTCATATCTGTGCTTGAAGACTTTGACTGAAGACTTTCACAAATTCCTCAGTTCAATTTCTTCAGTCTGTCCGTCTTCATCTTGTTATCCTGTGTTTACGCTTTCTGTACTCTGTGCTAGTCTTCATTTCATCATGATGACTATGTTAGTATCCTGTTATGTTTACTTCTGAGTACTTATTCCGCTGCAAGTAGTTCTTCGCTAAGGAATTTCCTCACCAGCAAATTCCTCAGTGAAGAATTCATAAAAATCGCCTATTCACCCCCCTCTAGTCGATATAACGCACTTTCAATTGGTATCAGAGCAAGGTAGTCCCTTGTTCTGTGTGATTTTGGTTTAACCGCCTGGAGTTTTAGTTATGTCAACCGCATGTATGATCAAGGTCTCGGCTGGGTGTCCTACCTTTGATGGAACGGACTACCCCTACTGGAAGAACAAGATGCGAATGCATCTTGAGGCAATTGATAACGATCTCTGGTATGTTGTGGAAAATGGTGTCCCCTCTGTCACTCCCACACTGAACGCTACCGATGTGAAGAGATTCAAACAACTCGATTCTCAAGCGAAGAATATCATATGTGGTCATCTGAGCAAAGGACGGTATGGAAGAGTGAGTGCTTTGGAAACTGCTAAGCTTATCTGGGATAGGCTGTCCAAAGTAAATGAAGGAGTTTCAACTCAGTGTGACTCTCGAGTCGATGTTCTTCAGAATCTCTTCAACCGCTTCAAAAGACTCGACAATGAGAATGTCCAACAAACCTTTGATCGCCTCACTGACATCTCAAATGAGCTTCAAGCCCTCGGTGCCACTGACATCACTGATCATGAAGTTGTGAAGAAACTGTTGAGATCGCTTGATTCCTAATTTGATACTCTGGGACTGATGATACAAGAACATGCTGACTACAAGTCGCTTGATCCTGCTGATATCCTCGAAAGGCTAAACACTCACGAGTTCCAGCTTGCTGAAAAGAGAGATCTCTATGGTTCAAACTATGGCAAACCACATGCCCTGAAGGCCAAGGCTGTGTCTGACTCTGAATATGAGGATTCTGGTAGTAGCCTTGGTGACCCTGAAGAACTGAGCCAGGATCTAGCACTGCTTGTGAAGAAATTCCAGAAGTTCACAAGACGTGGTCGCTTTGGAAAATCCTCAAGAGGCAATGATTCCTCATCCAGTGACTATAAGAGAAGACTTTGCCACAAATGCAAGAAGCCTGGTCACTATATTCAAGATTGTCCTCAGTGGGAAAAGGAAATGAAGAAGAAGAAATACAAGGATTACAGTTCTGATGATGCGAAGAAGAAGAAGAAATCGTCAAAATCTTCGTCATCAAAATCCTCGAAGTCTTCATCTCACAAGAAGAGCAGCTCCAAGAAGGCTCGGACATTCATTGGCAGGGAGATGGACTCTGAAGCTGAATCTGAGGAAAATGATGAAGAGGAGGCGTCTGAAGAATCTGAGTCTGGTGTGGCGAGTCTGGCCGTTGCTACTGCCTTCGTCAGCAAGTCCATCTTCAATACTGAAGAAACTCACTGCACCGACAAGCCTGATGAAGATAATGATGGCTACGCTCCCACCTATTGCTTCATGGCGAAAGGTGCTAAGGTACTCAAATACAACTCCTTTGAATCTAGTGAAAATGAATCTGATGAGGATCTCAAGCCCAGCTACTCTAAACTTGCTAAGATTGCTGTGAAACAACAACGGGCTCTTGAAAAGGTTCAAAACATGCTAGATAAAAGTGACGATATGTTGGGCGAAGAAATGGATCGCACTAAAGCCTTGACTGAAAATCTTCAGAGACTTCAGTCTAGGTTTGATAACCTTCAAGGTCATCATAACTCTCTCTTGTCTGATCATGAGAAACTTTCTTATGAATTTCTTCAAGAAAAGCAAGATCACGAGAGGCTTTCTCTTGAATCTCTTCAAAGAAAGGAAGATCTTGAAAAGCTAAGAGTGGGTTATGAAGATCTTCAGAAGGAGCGCGATTCATTACTAGCTCAACAAATCAGCGCTTCACAGGAAGAATTTGTTCCCCCATGCTTAAAGTGCATTGAACGTGAATCTGCTAATTCTTTACCTGAATGTTCAAATGCTTCAAATGTTACAAATTCTTCATCTGCCTCTGCTATCACTAATTCCTCACCTGAGGGCATTGCTAGTATCACTGACAATGCAGGGCTGAAGGAATTGTACATGACAGGCATGTACAAAAGCCTCAAAGGGCATCAGACACTTTGTGATGTGCTCAAAAAGCAGATCCTCAACAGAAACCCTAGGAAAGAGGGTATTGCCTTTGAGAGGAAACTCAATGCTGATGGAACATATTGGAAGCCTGAGCAGTACCCCAAAACCTCATGGGTTGCTGCAAAGGGACCTCCAGTTGATCCATCTAACTTATTTGGCTTTATATGTGAATCTCCTCATTCTTCTGATGAGTCATTTGACTCCAACTATAAACTATTCAAAAATCAGAATGGTGAAGTATTTGCTAGATATGTTGGCACTAACTGCAGGAACGGTTCCCCTATGAAGAAAATCTGGGTTCCCAAAAGTTGTGTTGAAAATCTTCAGGTGAATGTCCTCATGACACCACCTGTGAAGAACAGGAACCCCTGACCAAATTCTTCATATGGACCAAATTCTTCACATGGATCAAAGTCCTCATATGATTATCATCGTGCTAACAACTCTGTCTCGCAGGGTAGAGCTAAGGGCTATGAATATGTGCATTATTCTTCAAACCATTATGTTCATAAGTCCTTGAAGAATTACTCTGCTTATTCATATGCTTACCCTAACCACTCGTATGTGAAGCGAAATGGTTTGGCATCTTTGCCACCTTTCTCATATGGTGCTCGTAGAATGATGAACTCTTTGCCACCCCTCCAGATGTGGGTGGTGAAGAAAAAGAACTAATCTCTTCTGCAGGGTCAGGTCTCCAGACGTGCTCTAACGTCTGAAGAATTTCCTGGGGACCTGACAAAAATGCCTGAAGGGACGCAAGCGAATCATGATGAAATGAACTTTCATTTCACATGTCCTCATAATGCTATATCTGTTTACTGCTTGATGAAATTCATCTGATGAACTTGATATCATATTCTTCACTGATGAAGCATATGAGATTGTAAGCTACACTAATTCATCTGCAGGATGATCAACCCAAAACCACTGAATGGGTCCTCAATAGTGGATGTACAAATCACATGACTGGTGACAAGAATCTATTGATGGATGCTCCCTTATCACCGTCACCTCTGAAGCATATCATATTTGCTGAAAAAGGCAAAAGTCAGGTATTGGGTCTTGGTAAGGTTGCTATCTCTAAGGATAAGCACATGGACAAAGTCATGCTTGTTGAGTCCTTAGGATACAATCTCATGTCAGTCTCAATGCTTTGTGATCTTGATATGGTTGTTGTCTTTGGCAAATATCGCTGTGTTGTGATTATGGAAGCTGACAATTCCAAAGTCTTCGAAGGCTTTAGGAGAGGAGATCTGTATATTGTTGATTTCTCTACAGGACCACAACCAGCCGTGTGTCTACTTGCAAAAGCTTCAGAAGGCTGGCTATGGCATCGACGACTTGGTCATGCAGGCATGAGGAATTTGAACACGCTTGCGAAGAAGAAGCATGTCATTGGCATTGAGAATGTCAAATTCCTCAAGGATCACTTATGCGGAGCATGTGAAGCCGGAAAAATGACCAAGGCCAAGCATCCAGCGAAGACTATCATGACCACTACACGTCCATTCGAATTGCTTCACATGGACCTCTTCGGACCTAATCATTATTCAGCAGTCACTAATGATGCATCTCTATATGGTTTTGTCATTGTTGATGATTATTCTCGATATACATGGGTACACATTGTTACTTACAAACATGAAGTGCAGGAAGTCTTCAAACGATTTTCCTCGAGGGCTTCAACCAACTTTGGTGTGAAGATCAAGCATATCAGAAGTGACAATGGAACTGAGTTCAAGAATTCCGGTCTTGATGCATATCTTGATGAACTTGGTATTACTCATGAGTTATCTGCTCCCTATACTCCTCAGCAGAATGGCGTCGTGGAGCGCAAGAACAGAACTCTTGTTGAGATGGCTCGCACTATGCTTGATGAATACAAAATGCCTCAGCGTTTTTGGATTGATGCAATTGATACTGCTTGCCACATCATCAACAGAGTATATCTTCACAAATTCTTCAAGAAGACTGCCTATGAACTCCTCACTGACAAGAAACCCAATGTGAGTTATTTCAAAGTCTTCGGTGCTAAATGTTGGATTAGAGATCCTCACCACAACTCTAAATTTGCACCGAAAGCACATGAAGGTTTTATGCTTGGTTACAGAAAGGAGTCGCACACCTACAGAGTCTTGAACATTGTTCTTCACAAGATTGTTGACACTGTAGATGTGCGGTTCGATGAAACTAATGGCTCGCAAAGAGAGCACCTACCTTCTGTGTTAGATGAACCAGCACCTGAGGATGCTATCAAGCTCAAGGCAACTGAGGATGTCATTCCAACTGAAGAATCTGCTGAAGAATTCATTCCTGTTCATGAAGAACGTCGAGCTGATGCACCTGAAGAACATGATGAGGAAAATGGTGCTGAAGAAAATGCTGATCAAAATCCTCAGCGACAACCAACTCATCCACGCGTTGCAAAAGAAGTGCAAGTGGAGAAGATCATCGATGACATTAGCGCACTAGGTCCTCTCACACGCTCAAAAGCATCACATTTATCTAACTTTTGTGGGCACTATGCTTTTGTCTCTATCACAGAGCCCACTAAGGTAGATGAAGCATTTCTGGAGCCGGAGTGGATTCAGGCTATGCAAGAAGAATTACATCAGTTCAAGCTGAACAATGTCTGGGAATTGGTTAATCGCCCAGATCCTCGCAAGCATAATATCATTGGCACAAAGTGGATCTACCGCAACAAGCAAGATGAAAATGGCCTTGTGGTGAGGAATAAGGCACGATTAGTAGCTCAAGGCTACACACAGGTTGAAGGAATTGATTTCGATGAAACTTTTGCACCTGTTGCTAGACTTGAGGCTATTCGCATTTTACTTGCCTATGCTAACCATCATGATATTATCTTATATCAAATGGATGTGAAAAGTGCATTCCTCAATGGTAAGCTTGAGGAAGAAGTATATGTTGCTCAACCCCCAGGTTTTGAAGATCCAAAG
This sequence comes from Triticum timopheevii, assembly GCA_963921465.1. Taxonomy (NCBI): domain Eukaryota; kingdom Viridiplantae; phylum Streptophyta; class Magnoliopsida; order Poales; family Poaceae; genus Triticum; species Triticum timopheevii. The sequence continues at coordinate 188,073,755 of OY997262.1, forward strand.
AATCCTGACAAAGTCTTCAGACTCAATAAGGCCCTCTATGGCCTCAAGCAAGCCCCTCGGGCATGGTATGATACATTGAAGGAATTCTTCGCGAAGAATGGCTTCACACCCGGTTCACTCGACCCTACTCTTTTTACTAAATCATATGATGGTGAACTATTTGTGTGCCAAATATATGTTGATGATATTATCTTTGGCTGTACTAACCAACGTTATAGTGATGAATTTGCCTATATGATGAGTGAAGAATATCAAATGTCTACGATGGGAGAGTTGAAATTCTTCTTAGGTCTTCAAATTCGTCAGCAGCGCAATGGCATATTCATATCTTAGGAGAAATACCTCAAAGATGTACTGAGGAAATTCGGCATGCAAGATTGCAAAGGCGTCAAAATTCCTATGCCCACAAATGGCCATCTATGCACTGATGAAAATGGTATTGACTTCAATCACAAGGTATACCACTCCATGATTGGTTCTTTATTGTACTTATGTGCATCTAGGCCAGATATAATGCTTAGTGTTTGCATGTGTGCCCGATTTCAAGCTGCACCGAAGGAATCACACCATAAGGCTGTGAAACATATTCTTCGATATCTAGCTCACACACCAACACTAGGATTATGGTACCCCAAGGGCTCTGCTTTTGATCTCATTGGATATTCTGACTCTGACTATGTTGGTGATCGTGTGGACCGCAAGTCAACATCTGGCACTTGTCATTTCCTCGGACGATCTTTGGTCTGTTGGTCCTCGAAGAAATAGAACTGCGTATCACTATCTACTGCTGAAGCTAAATACATTGCTGCTGGCTCATGCTGTGCTCAACTGCTTTGGATGAAGCGAACCCTCAAGGACTATGGCGTCAACGTGAAGAATGTGCCTCTCCTCTGCGACAATGAGAGTGCCATCCAGATTGCTCACAACCCAGTTCAGCACTCGAAGACTAAGCACATCCAGATTCGTCATCATTTTCTTCATGATCATGTGTTGAAGGGCGACATCTCCATCGAGCATGTGAAGACTGAAGAACAGCTAGCTGATATCTTCACTAAGCCCTTGGACGAGAAGAGATTTAGCAAGTTGCGGTGTGAGCTAAATATCTTAGAATCTTCGAATGTTCTTTGAAAAGGACACACATCCTAACCCTTATGCAGAATTGATGACTTAGATGTGCAACACATGAAGAAACGTTTTTCTTCAATCAATGAAGAATAACACTCTAAGTGTGAAGAAATTAATGAAGAATTTGATTCTTAGAACCCTACGACAATTGTACGCGGTGTCTGAAATCATCATTCTTATACGATGGGTCACGCCACCACAAAAGTTGAAAATCTTCAATTTGAGTTTTTCCTCATTTTTGAAATTCTTCAGTCTTTCAAATTCTTCAACTTTGCAAAATCGTCACTGTTTCCGTCGTTTTTCTTCATTGGCTATATATATATATGTGAGTTTATGTCCTCTACAACATTCACTTATTGCTAATTCTTCAAGTTGTGATTTCTGCTAAGTGAATGTGATCGGACCCCTCCTCATCTATGCTACACTCAACCCAATCTATTCACAAATTCTTCATGTGCGTTCTGATTGAAACTCGTTCAAGGTCTTCACTGTGTCCTTGTCAGCTGAAGAAATTGCGAACGAAACTTTAAAACAAATCTTATCCAGATTTTCGGTTTTACCGCTCAAACCGTTCCACATCCCATGATGCATTATTTTATTCACCCACGATCTTACACGATCTTATCTGAACAGTACGTGGGTGACACATGTCGCGTGAAGAAGAAAGGGCAGGGGCATGTTCATCCCAAAATCTTCGGGCGAACAGTTTTTACCGTGGCTATAAATACCCCTCTCCCCTTCCTTACTTCATTTACTCCACTCGGTCGCTGTCTCTCGCTCGAGCTCTCCTCAAACCCTAGCGCCGCCGCTACTCCATCGCCGCCAGTGAGGAAGAGCTTCACTGCCTCAACCTCGTCGTCGTCGTACTCGCGCCGGTTGCGGAAATCTTCACTCCGCCGCCGCCGTAGCTGTCTCCCTCTGCCAAGTTAGGGCGTGGGAGATCTAACTTGACGAACTTCACCACTTTTCATCTCTGTTCGTCGTGTTCTTCAGTTCAGGTAATTAAAAGTTACTTTTATTACTCGCTTTGATTCTCAAACTTTTTTGAAAATCTTCAAAGGTGTTTTATTTCTTCAAAATCTTCACATATGAACACCTCACACACTGTATGCTCTTGATCCATCTCTCTAAGCACTCATTTCTTCAAGATTCCTCAATTGTGCGGATTTTCGATCTGTACAACTCTGGAACCTAAGACAAGAACGCTTAGTGAAATTCCTCAAGGCTCAACTGGTCAAATTCCTCAAAACTTGTCTTTTTCGAAAAATCTTCTGAGAACGCATATGACCTCTCCAAATTCCTCGCACCTACACTCTGTTCACAGGTACTCATGTCCGCTACTGAATCACTAGGTTCTCATCAACTTAACTCATTTGCAGCGTTCCTTGAAGAAAAACTGCATACTTCTTTAGAGTGTTCAATTGTTCAAATTCCTCATCTGAAGAAAATGGCTGAAGGAAAGAGACCACAGAAAGGAGGAAAGAAACCAGAGGTCATGACTGCTTTCGAGATCCCTGATGAAATATATAAGGATTATTGCACACCTGATGAAGCCAAGTTTGGCAAAGAAAACAAGAATCAGCGCAAAGTGCGCATTCAGAGGATTGAATGAAGATGGGCACGAGAATGGAGGGAATATCGATATGTTACTCCAAAGTACATGAAAGAAATTCGCCTTAAATCCTCCATGCCCAAGAGCTCCATTAGCACCTGGCCAAGTCGCTGATCCCACTAGCATCAAAAGTGGTGAAGACTTTCCTGAAGAATGGGCTAGGTGCCAAGCAAAATTGGCAAGACAAGCCAAGGAGGCAGTGAGGAAATTCAATGAGGATTCTGCTGCTGCTGCTGCCGCTGAGACCTCGGTCAAGCCGAGGAAATCAATGCCGAAGAAGCCTGCTCGCAAGCCAAGTGCTTCACCATCAGCGCCCTCACGGCCAAGTTCCTCAGCCGCGCCCTCACGGCAAATTCCTCAGACTATTGCAGCTCCCTCCAAGTCCTCAACTCCTGTGCATCTGGCTACATGTCAAAGGACTCAGGGTTTCTCAATTGCTTCTGGTGTCACAGCGAGTTCCTCAGCTGCACCAATGTCCTCATTAGGCCCCACTCTGCTGAAGACAAAAGCAACAGATGGACGCGGTCCTCGGCCAAGTCCAAGAAAGAAACAGGTTGCTTTCCAAGTGCCCTCTGATGACGAGGCTTCTGATGAAGAACTTGCAGAAATCATCAGAGACAGACAAGCAAAGGCCGCTAGAGCCAAAGGAACACCTGTGCCTCTGCTTTTGGATCCGAAGAAGATCCTCGACTACATTGACTTATGGCATAAGGATCCAAACACTCCAATGCCTGATCTGCCTCTGACTCCTGGTCAAAGTCATATGCTAACCCATTTCATCGCTCAAGAGAAATGGAAGTTTGAAAAGGCTCGTGAGATAAAGAGAGCACAAGCTAGAAAGGAGAAGCTTCTGAAGAAGAACGTTGTCAGACTATCACCTGAAGAACTTCTCAAGGCTCAATCTGAGATCCAAGCCCTCAGCAAAGATTTCGATGCATACCATGCTGATTGGCAAGGAGCTAAAGTGAGATTCGTCAATTTGATGAAGAAAATGACAACTGTTGCAGCTCCATCGCAACAAGAAAATCCTCAGGCTGCAGACTCTGCTCAGCCTGCTGAAGAACATGCCAGCACTGCTGATGACTATCAGCCTGCTGATGAGAATACAAGTTCCTGGGCTGATGACTCCATTCCAGCCGCTGAAGAAATTCCCAGGGCATCCACTAGTGGTGCGCCTGAAGAAACTGAAGAGATCAGGGCAAATGCACCAGTTGCGCCTGAAGGAAATGAACCACAGTCCTCAGCTCCTCCTGCGCCAACACCAACTCCAATTCTTCCTTCTGCTTATGAAGTGAAGAAGACCAAGGCTGCAGAGCGAGCTGCTGTGAAGAAAAGGAAGGCATCAGCTGCGTCAAATTCTTCGGCTGCGAAGAAAATGAAGCCAATGACCAGCTCGCTTGAAAATCCTATTGATGCCATTCCGATTTCCTCCATGTCATCCAAGGAAATTGTTCCTTATGGAGAAGACTACAAGATCCCAAGCGGATCTGATGAAGAAAATCATTCTGTTGCTACCTCAGAGCAGTTTGATGAAGAAATTGAAGTGGAAACATTCCCTTCAACGCCAGTCATTTCCTCACCTATGCCTCAGTTCACAGCTGAAGAGGCTGGTGTTGAGGAAATTGAAAAAGAAGACGAAGATGTGGATATTGGATGCACTACACCAGTGATGAACGATGACTTTTGGGAAAGTCAGCATCCCAATACTCCTCTCTTCACTCCTATTCAACAAATTCCTCAGTCCCCGGCTACAACTGTTCAAATGGGCTCTGAAGAAACTCATCCCACATCGTCTGTTCATGAAGAGATTCCAGCCGCTAGTGCTGAAGAACCTGCTGCTGTTGATCCCCAAACTGCACAAGAAGAGGAACCAGAAATTCCTCAGCCTGAAGCACCTGAGATCGTCATTCCTGAGGTTGTGCTGCAAATCACTGACCCTCCTCTGCCCAAACCGAAGAATCCGTTCTCTAGCAAGCAAAAATTCAAGGCTGAAGACTTCTTTTCTGAGCATGTGTTCTTCACTTATTACAATCCATATGACTCTGCTCGCATAAGGAAGAGACGTTTCTGGACTGCTACTCAAGCCAACTTCTATTCCTCAGTGCTCTTTGACAAGGACAAAATCTTCGATCATGAACATATTCCTCACGTGGATATGGAATCTCTGCCGTGCTTCGAACCGGTCCTCCGAGTTATTCATGATGCAGAACTACTGAATTTCTGCACTGATATCTGTGATTGGAATGAAGAACTCATTCTTCAGTTCTATGCCACTTTGCATATCACCGGAGATGCTGAAGATGTCAATTCATGGGTGCTGGATTGGATGACAGAAAACACTCATTACAAGGCACCAGCAACTGAATTGCTTCGTGTCCTTCCTCTTGATCCTCCCCATGACAGTGCACGTTGCATCTACAATGACCGCGAACTGACAGATCATTATATGCAAGTGCTCATGAAGCCTTTGAAGCCAGGGCAGGCCCCTCGAACCAAATTCCTCGTCAAGGAATTGCTGTATGTGCCTCGGACTGTCTATCGAATCCTGACAAAGACAATGAGTCCTATCAAAGGCCACGACTCAAATGATGAAGATGTCGTTGGCATCATGAAGAACATGCTTTTCAACATCATTCATGGCGTTCCCGTCAACTTTCATGATTTCTTCATGAGGACTCTGGCTAATGTTGCTATGTCACCTTTTGAGCTGAAGCCCTATGCGCCTTGGATTATGAGATTCATAAGGGCAAGATCTTCACTGAATTACAAGGCTGACACTCTGAACCATGGTAGCTACTTGCCGCCCATTGAAGTCCTCAAGCGACCAGTTTCATCATCTGATGATAAGGGCAAGGCAGCTGCTGTGATCGATGAAGGCACTCGTCCATTGGATGGTCAATTCCGTCTAGCTACATCTTACTCCACCAATGACGATTCTGCAACACATGACACTGCCGCAAATACCTCAGCTAAGCAAAATCCTCAAGCAACATCACCCAGGGTGATGACTGACCGTGAGTTACTCCTCAGTCTTCATCAGAAGGTTGATCGCAATCACAAATGGGTAAAGCGTCAGTTTGCTGCAATTCTTCACAACATGACCTCAACCCATAATGCAGTGAAGAAAAATCAGTATCACCTTCATGAAACCCTCAACCGCACCTGGCTGTTCTCACTCATGTATATTCCGCGGAAGAACTGAAGACTATGGGTCTCCAGGAAGCATTTGACTGGTCTGCACCACCTCCGAAGAAGTTCAAGCGAGTCAAAGTTCCTGATCTGGTGGCCAGTTCTTATTCTTCATTGCATGAAACTGATGAACATGAAGATTTGGATGACACTGCGGCAGGCCCTACTTCAACGAACAACCCCGACAATGCTGGCGCTCCTCCATCGACTTGAAATTCTTCAGGGGCGTTAGTCCTCAGTTTTGATCCTTTTGGTCATTTGATGACAAAGGGGGAGAAACCTGAGTTAGTCTTCAAGCGGGTTTATATTATGGGCGTTTTGTTAAGTTACAACTCTCGTTCTTCCGAAACCTTTTATTGGATCGAGTTGTAATCTTAAATCCGATGGTGCCTTGATACTTTTGGTCGTGCTCTGATGCTTTTGATGCACTGAGCTCTGATACTTTTGATGTGCTATTCTGCATGCTTATTCCTTGTTAATATTATTGTACGCATGCTGAATCTCATCAGGCACCATATTTCATCATGCATTTCAAATTCTTCATATTATATATCAAATGCGTGTATGAATTACAAGATATAGGGGGAGATCTCCATGATTCAATTCTTCAAAATGTGCATTGCCTCAAAAGCAAATTCCTCACTATGCACATATTCAGGGGGAGTTCTTCTATATCTTGCAATCAAATTCCTCAATATCAGTATTTACACTTCATATGTTTATTCCCGTTGAAAACTTAACCTATGTTGTCATCAATCACTAAAAAGGGGGAGATTGTAAGTGCATCTAGTGCCCCTTAGTGATTTTGGTGTATTGAAGACTTATAGGTTAAGTAACTGATGCATTTGTGAGTGTACACAGGTCTATAAGTCTATGAGGAGTTTGATATTTACAGAGAAAGTCGACCCCTAAAATTGAAGTTCTTAGACTGAAGACTTTGATATTTTGAAGACTTTCTGAAGACTTTGAAAGTGAAGAAATTGGTGTGACCTTGAAGACTTGGTATTCACTTGAGGAACATGAAGCGTGAAGACTTTTGTTTTCGTAGTTTCATTTTCTCTTTCTTGAGTCATAGGAAACACCGTACTGTTAAAGGGGGTCGAGGAAATACTAAGGAAAAATTTCCATGTGATGCTCAACTCAAAATCCTACACCTACCAATCCCTTCGAGTGAAGCCATTGGAAATCTCATACAGTTCAGTCAATTTCTTCAGTGACAGAGACGCAGTTCTTCTGGTCACTGAGGACTTTGCTCTAACTGAGGAGTTAGGAATTCGCCAGTGCGAATTGCCTACACAGTGAGGAACATGATAGCCCTGAGGAATTTGAGAGTCAAATTTCCGACCGTTGCTGTGCTGCGCGCTGGCTGTCCAAAATATCTTATCCACCTAACGGTCATATCATTGAAGGGCATTTATGTCTTATCATGTCGGGCTGCTCCCTAGGCTATAAATAGCCGCCCCCTACAACCACTAGTTGGTTGGCTGCTCCGAGAGAACTTGACACTTGTCATCTGAGAGCAACCCATCCTCCGAGGACTTTGAGTGAAAATCATCAAGTGAGGAAAATCCCAAAACCAAACCCCCACAAACCCAAAGTGATTGAGCATCACTGAAGAAATTGATCCTGCGTGGATCCGACGCTTGTTACCTTTGAAGACTGTGCTTCTTCCAGACGGTTAGGCGTCAAGGTCTAGAGCATCCAAGAGGAATTGTGGATCGCCGAGTGACCAAGTCTGTGAAGGTTTGGAAGTCACCTGAAGACTTACCACGAGTGATTGGACGAGGCCTGCGTGGTCTTAGTTCAAGGAGAATACGGTGAGGACTGGGTGTCCTGAGTTGCGGCTCAGAGACTGGGTGTCCGGGACTGTGTGTCCTCGAGTTTAAATACTCAGCCGCTCCAACCAGACGTACAACTGAGACAGCAGTTGGAACTAGTTTACCAAATCATTGTCTTCACCAACTAACTGGTTCTATTTCCTCAACTCTTTCATTTCCTCATTACTGTGTTGTATGTTGTTCATATCTGTGCTTGAAGACTTTGACTGAAGACTTTCACAAATTCCTCAGTTCAATTTCTTCAGTCTGTCCGTCTTCATCTTGTTATCCTGTGTTTACGCTTTCTGTACTCTGTGCCAGTCTTCATTTCATCATGATGACTATGTTAGTATCCTGTTATGTTTACTTCTGAGTACTTATTCCGCTGCAAGTAGTTCTTCGCTAAGGAATTTCCTCACCAGCAAATTCCTCAGTGAAGAATTCATAAAAATCGCCTATTCACCCCCCTCTAGTCGATATAACGCACTTTCAGTTTCCCCTCCACCCATTTGTCCGTGGAGTCATGTATTACTATGGGATTGATTTTCATGATCTTTCCCCAAACTCTTTTCTCAACATCTCGACGTTCATCGTCGTGTGCGAGGCCTTTCTCTGGATTTCGCCTCACTTCGGCCTGTGGCTGAAGATTTTCAATGTGAAGCCCAAGGTGGTGAGTGGCGAACACGCTGAGTGTGGCGGCGCCATGGTGAGCAAGATGCCCAAGGCCGTTTGGCCGAAGGGCGCCTTCAACGACTCCGTCAAGGAGTGGCAGCAGCAGTGGTTTTATATCACCGAACCCCGCGGCAAAAAGTGGGCTGCAGTTCCCGAGTTCAGGTCCGAAGCTCCACTGCGGCTGGCGTCCTGGCCCAAGAAGGGCCCGAATTGGTCCTCGCCCGATGAGCTGTCACTGCTCCAGACGCGCGTTCAGAGTGTGGTTGACAGGGACGTCAAACTCGTTGACGTAGTCCAGGTGATGCTAGTCTGCCTGGTTCTCCCTTGTCAGCGCCGAGCCTGCACTCTATGGGAGTTCGACCCAACCGAGCACCAAACCCTTCAGGAGCTCTATGATTCATCCCACAAGGATATCTAGAAGGTGCTCTTCAAGTCCAGCAAATCATGGCCGGGCCCCGCCGGGGACCGTGGGTATCAATTATCCCATTCTGCAAGCTCGGTAAGTTACAGCCATGCTCTGTCCATTCATGCTTCAGCTGGCATGTCATGAGGGAGACATCTTAATCGTGTTTCATTGTGACCTCAGGGATGGATAAAGAAGGTGGAGCAGATACATTGTCCGGCCCCGCTGCCGGAGGAACCGGCTGGACCTCTTCTGTCGAAGATGCTGGTCCCCGTGCCTTACGAGGCGCCAAAGAAGGAGGCCTCCAAGAAGGCCAAGAAGACCCAGAGTGGTCTCCGTCGCCGCGAGGCTTCGGACAAAAAATCCGAAGACTCAAGAGACGCTCCTTCTTCAGAAGGCGAAGAGGAGGAAGCAGAGGAGGACGAGCCTCACTCTGAAGGTGGGAGGAAGCGTGCAGCTTCCCCGTCCCTGGAGGCCGAATCGCCCAAGAGGGGGAAAGGTTCCCTCCCAGAGACATCCACCACGGCTGCCGACAGCAGCCTGGAGTGGGATCCCAGGGCCCAACCCCTTGAGAAGTCGTAAGTATACGTGATCCGAACACGCATATGCGTCCGGTGATTATTTTTGGATATAGTAGCTTTAACCGTTGCCATATTTTGCACAGCCCGGTGAGGCCTCGCGCCGGACAGTCCTCATCAGAGGATTCGCTAGGCTCAGATGCCTTGGCGAGCGAGACGCCTTCGCAGGCCCTTTCCCCGAAGTCTAGGCACGACATTGAGGTGTCATCTCGACAGGACCCGGACCAAGGAGGACATATCCCTGGAGCCGGACACACGGGGGCTGATAAGGCCCCTGGGACCTCTAAGGTTCCAGAGGTGAGCGAACAGCCACCTTCGATGGTGGGAGGCCTGCCTACCCCGCCGGTGTCCTCTGTTCTAGCAGAGCTGCCCGACGGTCTATTGACAGCGTTGAAGAACGCATCTATCATCGATGAGCACCGGACCCTCATGGGCACGGTGGTTGAGAAGATTCAGCCCGCCGAGAGCGGGCTGAACAAGTCCTGCTTTGGCCTTATAAAGGCCTTTGAGGTATGTTTCCTAAGAAACCTTTGAGGAACTGTCATAATATAAGTAGTAGCCCCTGATGCACTGTCCGGCAGAGGAGACGGGGCCGGGAAGGGGATCAAATCCTCTGCTTTCGCAGGAGCCTATGTGAATGACGTATACCCCTTTGTGTGAAAATAGGCATCTGCAGAGAAGACGGCCGCTTATAATGCGGAAGTGTCCGAACTGAAGCAGAGCCTTGCACGGGCCGAGGAAGAACTTGGCCGTGTGAAGAAGCAATTGGAAGACAAGCAGGGTATGTTGAAAACATTTGTCTTGAAGTTGGCACGAATGAATAGTTGTGCTTAGTGAAAATTGTTTGTATTGTATGCTCATAGGAATGAGTGCTGAATACGAGGCAGTAAAGAAGGCCGTGGCTGATGCCAACGAGAAGGCTGCCGCCGAACAGGTGCTTCATGAAAAACACGAGGCCAGGGTCATCGCAGCTGAGCGAGAGCTCCAGGAAGCTGTGAAGAAAAGCGAGGGCTTGGAGCAGAGTCTAATAGGGAAAAATCCGAACTCGCCCAAGCTCTCGAGGCTGCGGAAGGTGCTCGGGAAGAAGCCCGAGGTGCTGCGCGGGACATTCAGGAGGCCTGGAAAGTTGTGGCTGGTAAAGCCTTCTGTATTCTTAGCCCTTTGTACATGGTAATGGGAAGAATCCTAAGCGGCAAGCTTAATTCTCATTTTTCCAGGGGCTTTTGCAGATCTTCCTCGCAGCATATCAGATGCCGCCCAATTCTACCGAACCGAGGAGAAGAAGTCTGCGGAGAGGGATTTCTGGTCGCAGTTTTTGGCGCCGAACTATCCAGTGCCTTTTATCGATCAGCTGAAACAGCTGGTCGAACTGCACCAGGCGGCCGAACTAGCCATGAAGGACTTAGTTGTCCGGCTATGGCCTGCGGAGCCAATTCCAAGCAGTTACTTCGGACTCGTCAAGTGGATTGTGGGCGCCTGTCCTCGGCTTGATGTTATCAAGCGATCAGTCTGTATAGAAGGCACGCGCATGGCGTTTGCCCGTGCAAAATTGCATTGGGGGAAGCTTGACGCGGAGAAGCTGATGACTGAGGGACCGCCGGAGGGTAAGGAGCACCGCAAGCCCGAGCTGTACTATGAAGGTGTACTGAAAGGGGCCCGCCTTGCGGCGGATAAGTGTGCCAAAGACATTATATTTCCCCGATGGCATTCGTGCCGCTTTTTGTAATATGTGATAATGGCATTTTTATTATATATTGCCTATTTTGTTTGAACATATGTTCTTCCTGTGCGGCTGTTTATTGTATGTACATCCTGAGAGTTGGCCAGTCGTCGACTTCTGCCCCCACGTGAAAAAGAATACGGGGGTGTTCGGGGTATATCTGAACGCTCTTTATCCCATAGTTGGGTCCTTTTAAGGAGGTGTTTCTCACCACGAACCAGCAATCGGACTATAGGGCTTTATTACTCTCACTTAGCCATAGGAATTCGAGTATGGTCGGCGCAACCCCTAGTGTTCGGAAGGCCGAACTAGGGGCTCTATTGGCGCCTGATCGGAAGACCGATCCGTCGCACTCTGTATTTATAATGGCGTTGTGCGGAATAGATATTGAAGGATTTTACAACCTCTCGAACAGCTGACCAGCTCTCGCTGCATCATGACATTTGGTTTTCGGCTTTCTCTACTGAGGTGCTCGTCCGGCAGAACCGGGACACAATCGCAGTAGTTCTCCCAGCGCTACCTTAGCCGATAGAACGGAACGTAAGGTACCAAAACAAGGGAGCCGGGCAAACCCAACCAATGACCCAAGACATGATTCGGAGTTGATGCACATAGTGCTATAAGTTCGGGGTGCCGAGCGACCGAAAAGGTGGTCAGACTGTATTGCCGTAATGTGCAGCCCCTGGCATAACCAGGCGTAACACGAAGCGTGGCTACCGTTTTTGGCAAAGAGGCGTCGGCGATAAACGCCGGCCGGTAATTGTTATTTAAATCTACGCATTGTAGTAGGATAATATGTCTGTCCATATGAGTACGATGTATGAAAAGAGGTGTTTTTGGCAGAACCTGTGATGGCCGGACTGGAGGGGGTTGTGAGTGGATCAAGAGTGAGCCCGAACTGCCTTCTACCTGCATGTTCCTGCCATTGTGTGTCCAGGCTGGTTCCACGCCGCCAATCCTATTTTGCGTCAAAGTTAGTTTGTAAAGGCAAATGCTATGAGGCAGCCGAACGTCCTCTTGTGGTTGGTCTAAGGGTTCCTGATCGGACCCTGGTAAACCCAACCGTTATACCGTGAAATAGCATGGACTCCTCAGTTGGTGTCCGGATAGTTGGCTGTCATATCAAAATTTTGATAGGCATGCGCGACTCGCTACTCCGGCAGCTATGTGGTTTCCGCTCTAAGTGCGGAGTCCGGCCTTGCCCATGGGCGTGATTATACCACATGGTGTTGGCCTAATGGTTTATCACGTGGAATCTTAGTCAACGTGATTCGTCCCGTTAGCATACGGTAAATTACCGTATGAGGGGAAGGTGCCGAAGGATTACTCTTTGGCGTGGTATTTTTTTTGGTGATTCGAAGGACAACCGTTAGGGTGGTGGGCCAATGAACTTGGCCTTTGCACCTGGCATCCTTTAGGGGATGTTATTTGTGGCTTCATACCCGTGTGGGCTTTATGTGTGATGGAGCCCCCAGACTACTAGGTCTAGGGGGTACGACAATTGAATTGCTGTGGTTGGTGTGATCGGGGGCGATCGGCCATACTTTTATGCTCTGGGGGGGGGGGGTCTCTTGACTAGACACCTCCTCTCATTGTTTCCGGCACATGACCAACCGCCTTGTTTTGAGGATCTGGTATTCTCTATTGGTATGCTTTGCCGTCCTTCTAGGAGTACCATGAATTTCACATGGTTGATCGAGCGTGTGGCTCGGGCCGAATAGGCTTGAGCTGCTCTTTGTCCATTGACCGGACTGGGATTTGCTGGACCTGGCACTAGTTTCCTTAACTTGATGTTTGTGTCCATTGCGCCGAGGCTTGAGGGTGTCTCTTTGCGTATCCTTCTTACTGTCTTGGACCGTAATGATGTGTGGATATCGGGGGTGTGTGCCTTGGGTTCTCCTGCTTGGGTTGAGGTAGCCAATTGTGCCGTGTGTGCCCTTTGTTGGGGCTGTCGAGTTCGTACTTTTCGGTGGCCAGTACCTTGGTCCACCTATCCACTAGCAAGTCTTGGTCAACTTTAAGCTGCTCTTGCTTCCTTTGCAGGCTCCTTGCCGTGGCCATGAGCCGTCGCTTGAAGCGAACTTGTTCCACTGGATCTTCAGGTACGCCGAATTCGTCATTGCCGAGGCTCACCTCGTCGTCGGAGGGGGTGTATAGTTGTCCCTCTCCAAGTATCCCTTCATGGCCTGTCCGGCATACTTGAAGGTAGGCTGATCAGGACTATATTCCTCTTCGGCACCCTCCGGATTGCTTTCGTCTCCGGGGCCGGTGTTGATGTGGCGGGGCTTGGAGCGGCGCCGATGACGCCCATGCTTTGCCTTTCCCCTTGAGGGGTTATCCTCCGTTACCTCATCACCATTGGTTTCCTTTGGATTGTCCACCATGTATATATCATATGAGGAGGTGGCCGTCCACCGCCCTATGAGCGGTGGCTCATGTAATTCTCCTGCATCGTCGTCCATACCGTCGATGTCTTCGGAGTCGAAGTCAAGCACGTCGGTTAAGTCATCGATCGTGGCAATGAAGTGGGTGGTGGGTGGGCAACGAATTCCTTCGTCGCCTGCTTCCCACTCAAGCCGGACATGGTTCGGCCTAGACCCTCCTAACAAAGAGAGAGACTTCAATGATTTTAGCATATCGCCAAAGGGCGAGTGCTGAAAGATGTCCGCAGTGGTGAACTCCATTACTGGAGCCCAACCAGGCTCGGCGGGCTCGGGAACATGCGGACTGGAACCTACAACCGGATACGAATCCGGGGGTCCAAAGTCATAGGCTTCCTCAGAAGTGAGGCATGTGTTCGGCTCCATCGCCCATGAGTGTGCGGCCTGCGGGGCGGGGTCGACCCCTCCGCCCTCAGGCAACACAACCTGCTCCGGATTTAGATCCGGGGCTGCTGCAGGGGTGATATCCCACGTATCGCCCGACAGCAGGTCTAAGCCGTGCCCATCATAACTGTTTGGTGCTCCTGGCGCAGGCCGAAACCCTTCGAAGATCAAGTCTCCGCAAATATTCGTCGTGTAGTTCGAGTTTCCGAACCTGACCTGGTGGCCAGGGGCGTGGCTGTCGATCTGCTCCAGATGGCCAAGCGAATTGGCCCGCAGTGCGAAGCCGCCGAACACGAAGATCTATCCGGGAAGAAAAGTCTCCCCCTGGACCGTGTTGTGGACAATTTAAGGCGCCATCAAGCCCCGCAGTAACGACACAGAGGAACTCTCAATGAAAGCACCAACGTCGGTGTCAAAACCGGCGGATCTCGGGTAGGGTGTCCCGATCTGTGCGTCAAGGCTGATGGTAACAGGAAGCAAGGGACACAAATGTTTACCCAGGTTCGGGCCCTCTCGATGGAGGTAAAACCCTACTTCCTGCTTGATTAATATTGAAGATATGGGTAGTACAAGAGTAGATCTACCACGAGATCATAGAGGCTAAACCCTAGAAGCTAGCCTATGATGGTATGATTGTAATTGTGATCGGCCTTCTAAGGACCAACCTCTCCGGTTTATATAGACACCGGAGAGGGCTAGGGTTTACGTGGAGTCGGTTACAAGGAAGGAAACACAATATCCGGATCGCCAAGCTTGTCTTCCACGCAAAGGAGAGTCCCATCCGGACACGGGCCGAAGTCTTGAGTCTTGTATCTTCACGCTTCAATAGTCCAGACGATGTATACAGTCCAGCTGTCCAGACACCCCCTAATCCAGGACTACCTCAGACGCCTCCGGTCAAATCTGATACATATTTTTGGCCTCCCCGCCCTGACCTTGGTTTGACAGGTGGGGGCCACCACCTTTTATCTGAACCGTTGCGTCAGTAAGGGGATTGAAATGGGCTGATGCATGACACGCCATGGTAACTTGACCTTGATTCCGGCGCCTGGAGGACATGAATGGGAACTTCCCATAGGTTATGGGATACGTGATGCACAGGGGCACCTTGATTCCCGGCTCGCCTAACAAGCGTCATTTCACCTTCACCTGCTTCCTTGCATCTCTGCTTCCTCACACTTATGCTTTCTTGCATCCATGCTGCACCCTTATAGCAACATTCATCGTCCTCGGGCCCGCCCTTTCATTCCCGTTGAAACAAGATATGAGTCATTTAGGGTCCTCAACCGGCACGAGCAGTGTTTGGGCGACCAGGGAGGCGGAGAAGTGAAAGGCGGAAAGCTCTGGCGCCGCCGCCGAGCCGCAACCCAGCAATGAGGTCTTTACCATCGTTCCTAATGATAGAAATGAGCTTATCCCACAAAGAATTGTAACTAGTTATAGGATGGTAATTGATTTTAGAAAATTAAACAAAGCTTCTAGAAAAGATCATTACCATTACCTTTTATTGATCAAATGTTGGAAAGATTGTCCAAGCACACACACTTTTGCTTTCTTGATGGATATTCTGGTTTCTCTGAAATACATGTATCACAATCTAACCAAGAGAAAACCACTTTTACTTGTCCTTTTGGAACTTATGCTTATAGATGTATGCCTTTTGGTTTATGTAATGCACTTGCTACCATTCAGAGATGTATGAGTGCTATATTCTCTGACTTTTCTGAAAAGATTGTTGAGGTATTCATGGATGATTTTTTTGTTTATGTAACTTCTTTTGTTGACTGCTTAAGCAATCTTGATCGAGTTTTGTAGAGATGTGAGGAAACTAATCTTGTCTTGAATTGGAGAAGTGCCACTTTATGGTGAATGAAGGTATTGTCTTGGGACATAAAATTTCTGAGCGAGGCATTGAAGTGGATAAAGCTAAATTTCATGCAATTGAGAAAATGCCATGTCCTAAAGATATGAAAGGTATAAGAAGTTTCCTTGGTCATGCTGGTTTCTATAGGAGGTTTATTAAAGACTTCTCTAAAATTTCTAGGCCTCTTACTAATCTCTTGCAAAAAGATGTTGCATTTGTTTTTGATGATGATTGTGTAGAAGCCTTTGAAACATTTAAGAAAGCCTTAACTTCTGCACCTATTGTTCAACAACCAGATTGGAACTTGCCTTTTGAAATTATGTGTGATGCTAGTGATTATGTTGTTGTTGTTGTTCGAGGACAAAGAGTTGATAAGAAATTAAATGTTATACACTATGCTAGCAAAACTCTAGACAATGCCAAAAGAAATCATGATACTACTGAAAAAGAATTTCTAGCAGTTGTGTTTTCTTGTGATAAATCCAGATCTTACATTATTGATTCTAAAGTAATTGTTCACACCGATCATACCGCTATTAAATACCTTATGGAAAATAAAGATGCTAAACCTGGACACATTAGGTGGGTTCTACTGCTACAAGAATTTGACTTGAATATTACTAATAGGAAGGGAGTTGAGAACCCCATAGCTGATAATTTATCTAGGTTGGAAAATATTCTTGATGCACCACTACCTATTTATTATAGCTTTCCCAATGAATAACTAGTGGTCATAAATGCTTTTCATAATAATCCTTGTGGTATGCAAACTATGCTAATTATATTGTTGCTAAATTTATACCACCTAGTTTTACATACCAACAAAAGAAAAAAAAATCTTCTTTGACTTAAGACATTACTTCTGGGATGACCCACACCTTTATAAAGAAGGTATAGATGGTATTATTAGATGTTGTATACCTGAGCATGAACATGAACATGAACAAATCCTATGGATGTGTCACTGTGAGGCTTACGGAGGACACCATGCGGGAGACAGAACTGCGCACAAGGCATTACGATCTGGTTTTTATTGGCCTACTCTTTTCAAGGATGCTCGTAAGTTTGTCTTATCTTGTGATGAATTTTAAAGAATTGGTAATATTGGTAGACGTCGGGAAATGCCTATGAATTATTCACTTGTTATTGAACCATTTGATGTTTGGGGATTAGATTATATGGGACCTTTTCCTTCCTCTAGTGGGTATACACATATTTTGGTTGCTGTTGATTATGTTATAAGTGGGTAGAAGTTACTCCAACTAGTAGTGCTGATCATAACACTTCCATTAAAATGGTTAAAGAATTTTTTTACCGAGATTTGGAGTCCCTAGATATTTAATGACTGATGGTGGTTCACATTTTATTCATGGTACTTTTCGTAAATTGCTTGCTAAATATGATGTCAACCATAGTATTGCATCCCCCTATCACCCCCAATCTAGTGGTCAAGTTGAGTTGAGTATAGAGAAATAAAGTTAATTTTCAAAAGACCGTCAATAGATCTAGGAAGAATTGGTCTAAAAAACTTAATGATGCATTATGGGCTTATGTAACTGCTTATAAAAATCCTATGGGTATGTCTCCATATAAAATGGTTTATGGAAAAACATGTAATTTACCTCTTGAGTTAGAACATAAAGCATTTTGGGCAATTAAAGAATTCAATTATGATTTCATACATGCCAGTGAAAAGAGGTTATTTGATATTAGCTCACTAGATGAATGGAGAACCCATGATTATGAAAATGCCAAATTGTTTAAAGAAAAAGTTAGAAGATGGCATGACAAAAGAATCCAAAAACGGGAATTCAAAGTAGGTGTGTATGTTCTATTGTACAACTCTCGTTTTAGATTTTTTGCAGGAAAACTTCTCTCCAATGGGAAGGACCATATATCATCGAAGAAGTTTATCGCTCTAGAGTTATTAAGATCAATAATGCCGAAGGCACTAATCCGAAGGTGGTCAATGGATAAAGAATTAAGCATTATATTTCAGGTACGCCTATTAATGTCGAAACTAACATTATTCAATCTATGACATCGGAGGAATACATAAAAGAGGCCTTCCAGAACACCCCAGAACCCTGAAAAGGAAGCGGTATGTGATATGGTAAGTAAACCGACTCCAAAAATTCCATAAAAATACTTCCTGTCAGTTTTGGAATAGTAGGAAACAAAAAAAATAAGAAACACCCAAGAAGGCCACCCAGGTGCCCACAAGGCACCAGGGCACGCCTGCCCCCAGGAGCACCCTGGTGTGTGGTGGGCCCCACGTGATTGTTCCCGACTCCGCTTTCTTCTATTATACTTGTTTAGCAAGATAAAAATTCTTTATATATACTCCCGAATGTTTTGACCACCACATCATGGAAATATCCCGTGTTCTTGTTTCGAGCTATTTTTCTGACAAATCTTGTCAGATCACGGGTTCGGCAGACCCTTGAGAGGTTCAAACTCTGTGGTGCGTGTGAAGAACTCGTCCTCCCCAGTATGCCTGCTCGCTAATCTCACGGCCTAGCTCGACGAACCGAATGGAAGGAAGACACCAAACTTTACCCAGGTTCGGGCCACCTTGTGGTGTAAAACCCTACTCCTGCTTTGTGGTGGATTGACCTCGTAGGGCTGAGGATGAACTAGTACAGTGGGCGAACAACCTCAGGAGGAGGAGTGTTCTTGGGCTCGATGAGCTGGTGGGTGTGAGACGATCTGAATTATCCCCCTACTACGGTGGTGGTGCTGCTCTATTTATAGGGGCCTTGGTCCTCTTCCCAAATATGGGCGGGAAGGGATCCCACAACAACCAAATTTGAAGGGGGACAACTAGTACATGCTATCCTGACAAAAGTGGTCTTCACCTGCAAAATCCTCTAGTGGTGACGCCATGGTGGGCTCGGTGATGACCTCCGTCCTGCCTTCCTGGCGGTCTTGGTCTTGTTGCATCGAAATGGAAACCTTTGGCTGATTCCTTGGGACCCTGCGCCTGCGCTTGCCTCCTTAGCACCAAAGAGGAAACTGGTACACTGCGCCCGCTGGCGCCCGCCTGGCCTTGGTCGTCATGGCTCACGTCATCTGATCCTCACGAGGTGAGTCTTGCATAAATATCTCAGCTCCTCGGGAGCCAACCTGGGGAGGCCGCCCCACATGGAGGTCTTGCTGTCGTCTGCCTCGCGAGGCTTGGCCCCTCGCGAGGGTCTTGAGTTGTTGATGTTGAAGCTGGGCTGTACCAAGCAATCGATGGAGCCACACCGTGGCCGCATGCAGGCAAGTCTAGGTACCCCCGTTCACAGGACGCCGATAGTAGCCCCCGAGCCCAAGGTGCGCTCGAACTTGGCTTTGAGGCGAAGCCAAAGGGCAAGTGCGGAGTGCCGCGGGCCCCAACCGCCTGCAACCTTGGTCGACGCGTGGCAATTGATGGAACGTGGGCGTCTCCGCTTCCCCACGCATCCTCGGCAACCGTCCCTGGCTGACAAAAAGGCTGGCACCCACCACAGTGCTTTCATTGCCTGTCTTTCATCTTGCTCCAGATCCCCTTCTCCTTCCGCCCAAAAAACCTCCAGATCCACCGAAGCTCTTCCCCAAGTTCGTGACCGATGGCCACCGACAAGGGGAAGCCCTCCACCGCGGCCGTGCATCAATCCTCCTGGTTTGAGCCATCCCTGAGCGCTTCCACCATCGTCGAGGAGAAGCACCTCACGTCGCGCTTCAACTGACGTCGAGCAGTAGCAACGAGGAGGGGGGGGGGGAGACGACACTCCGGGTTCGCTCCGCCATGCCGGAAACCTTGGGCAGCACCTTTTACCCCTTCTTCATGCACATCATCTTTGCCGGGCTGGTTCCCCCTTTCTCCAGTTTCTTTTACGCCGTCCTTCGCCATTACAAGCTCCATGCCTTCCATGTTCACCCTAACTCGACCCTCCTCCTGTAAATCTTCGCCTTTTACTGTGAGGCGTTTGTGTGGGTGATGCCCTTCGTGCCACTGCTCTACCACTTCTTCTACCTTCGGGTCAACGGAAGCCAGTGTTCGGAGTGCACCAACTTCATCGCGGCCAACGGTAGCAACACAATTTTGTGGGCCGGGAAGAAGGTGGAGGACTTCCGGAACAAGTGGATCTTCATGGACGCCAAGTGCTCCTACCCTCGGCTAGAGCTGCCAACTGGGCTACCGACACCCCACGAAGGATGGTCTTATGAGAAGCTCACCAATCCCTGGGTGGAGCAGCTGATGGAGAAGATGGTGGCCGATCTGAAGCCGGACGACCCGAAGGCGGAGAAGTTGATGGGAGCCATGATCGTCAAGGAGTTCCTGACACAGCGCTTGGCTCCGCTCCAGGCGCACTCGCGCCCCCTGTGGAGGCTCAAGGGCACGGAAGGCAACCTCCGGCTGCACCCGAACAACTTGTGCGACGAGGAGCTGAACAAGGTTGTGTGCACCTTGCTCGAGAAGGACCAGGGTTTCCCCCCGGACACCCATCTCCCATTGTACCACCGCCCCGACGGGGAGAAGATCACCGATGCCATGCCTGTCTTCGACGAGCGCGGGCTCGTGCCTTTGGAGCCTTCCCGGCCCTCGGGCTCCCCGGTGACGGTGTCCTCCGGTGAGTCCAACAAGGAGGAGAGGGTGGACTCGGAGGCGACCTGGAAGGTGCAGGGGAGACCTCTCCCCCGTGCCAGACCGATCTCCTCCGCGTCCTCTCCGACAACAACGACGCCGGCGAGCACCCGGTCAGGGAGTCTCCATGCTCTGTTGGGGTCACCATGAGGTCCAGAGATACCCCTCCGAAGAAGCTGAAGCTGGGGGTCCCGAAGAAGGGCAGGTCGGCGCTGCTCTCCCGAGGCGACGCCTCTGCCTCGTTGTCAGCCGCCACCATTTCAAAGTTGGCAGTGCGCCCGTCTTCCCCTGGGGGCACGACGGCTCCCATGCCCGCGAAGCCTGTAGGCCTTGTGCTCCTGAAGAGGACGAGGGATTACGTCACCACGGACCAGTAAGGGCACCATCTTGTCTTTGCTTCCTGCTCTTGTTGTAGTGTCTTGACGTTTGCCTCCTCTACGGCCAGGCCAACACCGGCCGCGAAGAAGAAGAAGGAGGAGGCCATGACCACCGAGGCCAAGCAGCTTGCCGCGACCGCGCCACCTCCGGCGCAGGAGGATTGGGCCGGCTCGTGCACTCCCGCGGCTGGGTCGTCCTCCCGAGGCTCGGAGGCCCATCCTCAGGAGGAGGCGATCTCTGCGGCCAGGACGGCCTGGAGGCGCCCGCGATCAGCTCGCCTGCCGAGGCTACAAAGGCTTTGGAGCCCTTGCCCCTCTCTATCGCTGCTGCCTCACCGGTCCTGGAACTAGCGCCGTCTCCTCCCCCGTCCATCACGCCGCTAGGCCATGATTCTTCCGCCGCGCCTGACGTCCCGGAGGAGGCCCTCTCTATGCTGGGTCAGCTTCGAGGCGACCTTCAGGGGCCTGACTGAAGAAGGGCATCAGGGTGCCTAGAGCCGATCTCAGGATGGCTCTGGGCCGACGCGTCCGTGGGGGCGGCCTGGGGCCAAGCCGTGGCAGCCTCAGAGGAGGGCGAGCATGTAGCTGGCCTAGCCGCGGCCACCCATGATGCAGCAGTGAAGGACGCCAAGGCTACCGAGGAGCGCTGCCAAGCAGCGGAGGCTGAGCTGAAAAGCCTTCATGACAAGCAGGCCGCCGAGGCCTGCCAGCTCGAGGTGCGGGAGGAGGAGCTAAAGGCCCGAGAAGCTACAGTCGCTGATCGGGACACCGAGCTGGAGCAGGCGGCCTAGAAGCATTCCACAAAGCGTGGCCACCTAGAGAAGTTGAAGGAGGAGGTGGAGGCGGAGAAGGCCCAGCTGGAGGCCAAGGAAAAACTTCTTGCCGAGGGGTGTGCCACCTTGGACTCCCTCGAGCAGAGGTCCCACAGGGCACGGCGGGATCTCTACGGGAGGGGATTGAAGGAGCCGTTGGTGACTGCGGAGGAAGGCCTTGCTGAGCTGCTCCCTAGCTTGACACGGTGCTTGAGGACATTGTCATCGGGGTTGGACCCATGGTGAAAAGAGAAGCCCGCATGCTCGCCACCTCAGCCGTGACGCACGTCTTCAGCCACCTTCATCTTCGCGACCCTAGCTTCGAATTTGGTGCCTTGCTTGAGCCTGTGGACCCGGAGCGTTACGCCGCCGCTGCCGAAGCCGTGGAGGACCAGGTGGAGGCCCTGCTGCGGAAGTTCCTCGCCGTCGACCCCGTGACCACGGCTGATGGCACCGCCGACCCCACGACCACGGCTGACGGCACCGGTGACGGCGATGTCGTCGAAGATAGGGCTCCCCTCGCGGGCGATGGCGATACCCAAGGCTGAAGAAGAGGCTCGATGGTGGTGCTCCCCTCCCTTTAACTCCTGCAACATGAATCGTGCCTCATGGAGGCGTAAAAACTTATGTTTGGTACCTTTTAAGAGACAGTATGTTTTGTAGTAATTTGCTAGGATTCTCCGATTTCCTTCCCGTTTGCATTAATCTACGTTAGCCGGGCCTGGCCCCATGCATACCTCAGCCGCTATTGGGTCGTCCGGATCACAGGACGAGACCAAGGGTTGAGGGGCTACGTGACTAGTTAGGCTCCAGAGTTGCGATGCTCTGGAGTCCCCCTTGACATGCAAACGGCCTTCGGGAAAGAGATGCGAGAGTAGGCCTTAGCATTCTGCGTCAGCGGGGCCCGGCCCCGCGCATACCTCAGCCGCCGTTGGGTCATCCGGATCACCAGGATGAGACCAAGGGGTGAGGGGCTACGTGACCAGTTAGGCTCCTAAGTCATGATGCTTAGGAGTCCCCCTTGACGTACGAACAGACCTCCATACCTTTCCTCGCCGAGGTCCTGCTCGGGAGGGGCGCGCAAAGACTAGGTCTGGCAGGGTGGCGTATGCTAGGCGTGACCTGAGCATAGCCCCCGTGCCCAGCCCCCTCGCACGACTGTCCCGAAGGGAAAGTGTTGCGGTGAGGCTGAACACCAAGCCTGGCGGCTCCCTGAGGTTATTGCGACTGTGGGGCCGCCCTCAGTTGTTTATCACCAGCGCGGAGCATGGCGCTTCCGCACTTGCACAGGCATAGCCGCTCCTCGACTGTGTCGACTGCCAGCACGGAGCATGGTGCTTCCGCTGGTGTGTGGGTGGGGGCTCCCTCTGAGTGGAGCCCCCGGGGCGTTTACAGCCCCGCCCTGACACGTGGCTTGCACGACATGGCTAGAGGAGGTGTATGGGCACTCATGAGCCAGCGCGCAACTTAAGAGGCCCTACCTCAAGGCGGGTTGCGCCTGAATTTAGTGTGATGGCCCTGCGAGATGGCCAAGCAACCTGCGCCGAATGAATCTCCTGAGGTTATCACATGAGAAGGCCAAACACCAACGACCCCAGTGAAGGAAATATGCCCTAGAGGCAATAATAAAGTTGTTATTTATGTCGGCGTTCTGGATATGGGGGTATCCAGCCCTGCCTGCCTGCGGCCCACTGCATGGCTCCATCGATGGCCTGGTACGGCCCAGCTTCAACATCAACAGCTCAAGACCCTCACGATGGGCCAAGCCTCGCGAGGCGGATGACGCCAAGACCCCCGCGGGGATCGGCCTCTTCAGGCTGGCTCTCGAGGGGCGGAGAGTTCCATGCATGGTTTACCTCATGAAGCTCAGCTGACGTGAGCCATGACGACCAAGGCTGGGCGGGCGCCAAGCGGGCACAGAGTGCAGGTTTCCTCTTCGGTGCAAAGGAGGCAAGCCACAGGTGCGGAGTCCCGAGGAATCAGCCAAAAGTTTCCATTATGGTGCAACAAGACTGTCGTGGGGAACGAGCACCTATGGGGCAGGGCCCCTTTCGGTCCGGCAAGGGAGCGGAGAGCGCACGAAGAGCAGATCGAGGCGGAGCACGCGAGGGATTTTACCCAGCTTCGGAGCTCTCCGGAGAGATAAAACCCCTACTGCTGCTTTGTGGTGGTATTATGTTCTTGCTCAAGAGCGTGAGCGTTCTGTAGTTTCGAATGAGTCCAACCCCCTCTACGTTGCACATGGGCCTCCTTTTATAGGCTAAAGGGGTCACCGACAGGTGGCAATGCAGAGAGGGGTATAAAAGTAAAAAGAGGGGTTGGTACAACCGCTATCTACAGTGCCCCCTACCTAACTCTGACGGCAGGGGACAAGGGCATTTAATGCCCATCTGGTCACCCAAACAGTGCAGGAAACGACCGTTAGGGGCGCCACCGATCACCACGATGGCCTTCTCGTCATCTCCACTTGCCACCTCGCACCGCTTGGCTGCACAGCCGCACGCCACGTGCGCCAGGAACGATCTGGGGGCGACACGTCGTCGGATGCGCTGGAGTGTGGGTGCAGAGTGGTGGCTTCGCCGCGGCAAGCGCCTTGCCGCAGTCGTTGTCTTGCCGCACCTGAGAGCTCGCCGCTCGTCGGGCCCCGCCGGGACGCGCGGCGCGTCGCGGCAAGTTCTTCGCAGTGCCTTGGTTGGCCTTCCCGGCAAGCTCCTCTTGCCGGGGCCTTGTCCTTCCCGGCGAGCTATTCTTGCCGGAGTCTTGTCTTCTCAGTCAAAACACTTTGTTCTTGAATGGCATCAATATGAGCTACGGAGGATCTTGGCGGACGCCCGGCAAGCCCTGCCACTGGGTGCTGCGACTGCCCATGCACAAGTTCGGGATACTAAGGTACCCCTACTTTAGTACACCGACAAAGACCAAGACCGCCAGGACGATAGGACGGAGGTCATCGACGAGCCCACCGCAGCGTCACGACCAGAGGCTTTTCACAAACGAAGACTACTTTTCTCAGGATAAGTTGTACTACTTGTCCCCTTTCAAATCTGGACGTTGTGGGATCCCTTCCCACCAACATCTAGGAAGAGGACCAAGGCCACTATAAATAGGACTTAGCCACCACCATAGAGGGCAACTGAATCGGATCTGATTCACATCCCCATAGCTCTATCGAGATCGAGAACACCTCTCCTCCTGAGGCCAGTTCATCCATTGTACTAGTTCATCCTCAGCCCTCCGAGGCAATCCACCAAAATGCTGGAGTAGGGTATTACACCGCAAGGTGGCCCGAACCAGGATAAACTGATGTGTCTCTTTGTCTCTTCGAGCTTGTCGCGCTAGGCTTAGGAGGATCGCGAGTAGGCAGGCTGGGTAGGTTAGATCTCCGCACGCACCCCAGAGCTTGAACCTCTCAAGGGTTTGCGGAACCCGTAATCCGATATTTGGCGCGCCAGGTAGGGGTGCGTCAGATCTTCTCTTCCGTCGATCGATCGACCACCACTCCGACACCTCCATGGCCGACGCACGCCAAGCTCGCGCCGAGCATCGGGTCGCAGTCGCCGCTCGCGTAGCTTAGATGTCCCCGGCGGGCGATGGCTATGCCCGTCGTTCTCCGTCTTCGGTAGACAACATCGCCACGGGCCCTGCCGGCCATGAGCAGCAAGCTTCATCGCTTCACCCATCAGTGCGTCGCAACGGGCGCACCGCTACTCCGTCGCTGACCCCAGCAGCTTTGTCCTCCCACGCACATCGGGGCCAAGCAGACGTGTAGGCCGCTCTGCTCATGGCGCGGGAGCTCCTTCACTGCCGCCCGGTTGGTGACCTCTACAAGGAGTGGCTGGAGCGGATCACTGAGCTCGTCAGCGTAGACGGGGGTCCGCCTATCCGGCTTGCTCACTGCCTCAGTAGCCACCTGCAGTGGGCGACATGGCTCACGGGGCTCCTCCACCACCTCCAGCCCAGGGCGTCATCGTCGAGCCAAGGCGTGTGGCGCCACGGCGTGACCCACCGCGCCCTACGCCAGCTCAGGAGGACGTGAGCAGCCAGGTGGTGTAGCGACCTCAAGGAGAAGCGTGCTTACTTCTAGCACCCCCACACCAAGCCGGCGTACCGCCTAGGAGGTGGCGGTGCGCGTGCACCAGGACCAGGTTCCACCCCTTTGACGAGCTCCAGTGGCCACGACAGGATGCCGCGCGTTCATCCTGGAGCTCCGCAACTTTGTCTGGCCAAGCAAGTTCAAGCCTGACCTGCCTCCGCGCTATGACGGCACCGCCGACCCCACCAAGTTCCTACAGCTCTACAAGTTGAGCATTGAGGCGACCAACGGCAATGAGAAGATCATGGCAAACTGGTTCCCGATGGACCTCAAGGATGGCGCGCATTCTTGGCTCCTGAACCTACCTGAGGGGTCGGTCTCTTCCTGGGAGGAGATGCGCGATTGCTTCATCGCCAACTTCCAGGGCACTCGCGACCGCCCGCCGGCCGCGGGTGACCTGCATCGCATCAGGCAGCAACCTTGAGAGACCCTGCAGAAGTATATTCGGCGCTTCAACAATGTTTGCCTCAAGATCCCCAAGGTGTTGGATGAGGCCGTCATTTCAGCATTCGCTGATGGCGTGTGCAGTGTCAAGATGAAGGAGGAGCTCGCTATCCATGAGGATCTCTGCACAGCTCTGGAGATGTTCAACATGGCGAACAAGTGCGCAAGGGCTGAGGCCCTCCTCGAGCTCCCCGATGCTGATCTAGAAGACAAGAAGGCCAAGGCCAAGGATGTGAAGTGCAAGGGGCCGGCCGTGCTTGCGGCCGAACCAGAGACGAAGCGTGGCAGCGACCACCCCGAGTCATCCAAGAGCAACCGGCCATTCTGCGTCTTCCACAACATTCACAACCACAACACCAACGACTGTCAGGAGCTCAGCGCCCTCCACGATGGGCGCCTCAGTCGACGCCCCGAGCGCAACGATCGAGGCTATGGCCGTGGAGGTGGCCGAGGCGGAGGACGCTGGGAAGGACGCAACCACCGTCAGGAGTGGCACGACCAGCCTCGGGAGGACTGCTGGCAGGGCCAACCTCGCGAGGGCACCTAGAGGGAGCAGCCTCGCGAGGAGCGCCCTTAGGGCAATGCAGTTCTGCCTCCACTTCCTCCACCGCCAATAAGGAACGAAGATCACCACCAGGACGAGGGGGTTGGGGGGCTTCCAGGAGCCTCGAGCCATCGCCTGCATCTTGGGCGGCTCACAGGCCCCGGCTTCCCACCGCATCTTCAAGTAGTTCGCGTGCGAGGTGAATGCAGCACTCCCCAAGCCCGAAGCAACTCACCCTCTCAGGTGGTCCAAGTGCGCCATCACCTTTAGCTCCTCAGACCAGCTCAAGTGCGTGGCCACTGCTGGCGCGCTCCCCATGCTTTGCTCCCCCGTCATCAGCAACGTGGTCATCACCAAGACTCTCATTGATGGCAGAGCAGGGCTCAATGTTTTGTTTGTTCAGACGTTCGACAGGATCCAAGTGCCATACTACCAGCTTCACCCAACCAAGCCATTTTCAGGAGTGACCGACGATTCTAGACACCTGATAGGGTAGGTCCGCCTCCCTGTCACCTTCAGCGAGTGCAACAACTACCGCACCGAGCTCATCGACTTCGACGTCGCCGACATCCGTCTGCCCTACAATACAATCCTATGGTACCCAGCCCTGGCCAAGTTCATGGCAGCTACGCACCATGGCTACAACGTCCTCAAGATGCCAGGAAGCGGCGGCGTCATCATGGTCGTGTGCCAAGAGAAGGATGCGGTGTGCTCCCTATAGCGCACCTTCCAGGCTGCATCGGTCGAGAACCCTGAGGACGAGGGCAGCACCCTCCCTCCTGAGGTCGCCCCAAGATGAAGAAGCTGCAGCTGGGACAAGGGTCTCATGAGGGAGCATCGCTCGAGGACACCACGATGTGCATCGCGTCCCTGAGTGTAACACCTTCACCCATCGCATAGGAAGGCGCGCCCGGCACCCCTCCCAGGCTGGGCTCGAGGGATCTCTTCGGGAGGGTCTCAGACCTGGCCAGGGTCACGAGGGAGGCGCTCGGGCACCATGTGGAGGCGCTCTTTCGAGCACACTTCCTAGGAGAAGGCATCAGGCGGGAGGCACCAGGCGTTCAGGAGTTCATCAATAAGGCAATCAAGGAGATTCAAGAGGCAAGGGTTCTGCAAGGCGATCGTCGCTTGCCACGAGGCACGGCTCACTGCCCTGGCGAGGGTAAGGAGTTTCGGTCTGCATCGACATCCCCGGGCTCAACAAGGCTGCGTCTCGGCAGCGCATCTGGCCGTCTCGTGTCGGCCAATGCGAGGGTCCACCTCACAGCTACGTCCGCATGCCCTTCGGCATTGTAGGACCTTGAAGTATGTCTAGAGGGGGGGGGGGTGATTAGACTACTTGACCAATTAAAAACTTAACCTTTTCCCAATTTTAGACTTTGGCAGATTTTAGCTATCTTTGCACAAGTCAAGCAATCTTCACACAATTCAAGCAAGCATGCAAAGAGTATATGAGCAGCGGAATTTAAAGCATGCAACTTGCAAGAATGTAAAGGGAAGGGTTTGGAAGATTCAAACGCAATTGGAGACACAGATGTTTTTTGTCGTGGTTCCGATAGGTGGTGCTATCGTACATCCATGTTGATGGAGACTTCAACCCACGAAGGGTAACGGTTGCGCGAGTCCACGGAGGGCTCCACCCATGAAGGGTCCATGAAGAAGCAACCTTGTCTATCCCACCATGGCCGTCGCCCACGAAGGACTTGCCTCACTAGCGGTAGATCTTCAAGAAGTAGGTGATCTCCTTGCCCTTACAAACTCCTTGGTTCAACTGCACAATCTTGTCAGAGGCTCCCAAGTGACACCTAGCCAATCTAGGAGACACCACTCTCCAAGAAGTATCAAATGGTGCGTTGATGATGAACTCCTTGCTCTTGTGCTTGAAATGATAGTCTCCCCAACACTCAACTCTCTCTCATAGGATTTGGATCTGGTGGGAAGAAGATTTGAGTGGAAAGCAACTTGGGGAAGGCTAGAGATCAAGATTCATATGGTAGGAATGGAATATCTTGGCCTCAACACATGAGTAGGTGGTTCTCTCTCAGAACTGGTAAGTTGGAAGTGTAGGTTTGTTCTGATGGCTCTCTCCACAAATGAAGAGGAGGTGGAGGGGTATATATAGCCTCCACACAAAATCTAACCGTTACACACAATTTACCAATCTCGGTGGGACCGAATCAACAAACTCGGTCGGACCGATTTAGTAAACCTAGTGACCGTTAGTGATTTCGGTGGGACCGACATGCAACTCGGTGGGACCGATATGGTTAGGGTTAGGGCATAACGTAATCTCGGTGAAACCGATTACACAAACTTGGTGAGACCGATTTTGGTAATTAGCTAACCAGAGAGTTGATCAAGTACACTCGGTGGGACCGATTCGCTCTTTTTGGTGAGACCGAAATGTTACGAAAGGGAAATAGAGAGTTTACATTGCAATCTCGGTGGGACCGATCGCTCACTTTGGTTAGACCGAAACGTTACGAAGGGAACAGAGAGATTACAATCCCATCTCGGTGAGACTGAGATCCCTATCGGTGAGACCGATTTGCCTAGGGTTTGTGGCAGTGGCTATGACATTTGAACTCGGTGGCGCCGGATAGAAAGAATCGGTGGGACCGATTTTGACTTTGGGTTTAGGTCATATGTGGATGTGAGAAAGTAGTTGAGGGTTTTTGGAGCATATCACTAAGCACTTGAAGCAAGAGGCTCATTAAGCAACACCTCATCCGTCCTTGATAGTATTGGCTTTTCCTATAGACTCAATGTGATCTTGGATCACTAAAATGTAAAATGTAGAGTCTTGAGCTTTTGAGCTTGAGCCAATCCTTTGTCCTTAATATTTTGAGGGATCCACTTTCATCATCCATGCCATGCCATTCATTGAGCTTTCCTGAAATATTTGTCTTGGAATAGCATTAGCTCAATGAGCTATATGTTGTTATGAATTACTAAAACCACCTAGGGATAGTTGCACTTTCAATCTCCCCCTTTTTGGTAATTGATGACAACATATAGATCAAAGCTTTGACAAATGATAATAAGATTGAAAAACATCATCGCTTTGAGAAGTATGTGATAAGCAAGAGCTCCCCCTAAATTTGTGCATAGTTTAAGATTTTCTTTGGACTGCAAATGCACAAGGAATTAGGCTCATGGGTTACTCTTCCATGTCACATACATCTTGGTGGAGCGCTCAAAATAATAAAGATTGAATACATGCACTCATCACCAAGCAAAGTGAATGATCATATAAGGATAAGTAAGATAATATCATTTAACAAGCATAAGTGTAGCTTATGATCAAACACATGATTATCAATGTCTCACAGATAATAGCATAGTATCTCAAGCAATCAAAAGCAAACAAAGTTCAACCAAGAAGACAAGAGAGAACAAAAGCAAACTCTCTCTCTCTCTCGAAGCCTATGATCTATACATTTTTCTCCCCCTTTGGCAACAAGTTAGCAAAAAGTTCCTAAAAAATGCATAGTACTATATCGTCTCTCAGACTTGGTCTTCAGTTGGTGGTGTAGAGATGGCTCCTTGGACGAAGACTTCAGTTGATGTGGATGGAGCTGAACGAGTTGGTGCTGGAGCTGGTTGCACTGGAGCTGTAGCTGGTGCAGATGAAGTAACTCTGGTGTCTGTTACTGGCTCTGCAGCTGATCTCTGAGCTCGAGGCACTTTGGCAAATGCATCAGTAGTTGTCCTGCCCTTCCTCTCCTGCATGTCATCCTGTAGCTGCTCCACAACTGACTGAATCTCAGTTACTTTGACATCTAAATCATAGAATTTTTGTTCCATGATTCTTTCCAGGCTCTCCTGGTTTTGAGTTAGGGTGGCCAACCCCTTCTCAATCCTCAGAGTTGATGCTATCAAGTAACCAAGCTGCTCCTGCTTGTTCTTCAAAAAGTATTCAGATGCCTCCTCTTGAGTTGGCATCTTGGCAGCCTTCTCTTTCTTTGCTTTCTCCTTCTTCTCTTGAGCTTGTACTAATGATGGTTCATTCTCATTCATCACAACTTGATTGTCCTCAAAGTCTGGATAGAGAACAAAGTGTTCCTTATCCAACATATATTTTCCTGTGCCCATCTTTAAGTTAATCAACTCCTGAATTTGTGGGGCATATCCACAACTTCTCTTTTGGTCTGTTGCTATCCTCTTGATAGTCTCAACCATGAGGCTCATGACCTTGGATTTCTGTGGCACATCAAATATGTGTAGCAAATTAATTGCATGCCCTCTGATCATGTTGTGGTCACCTGACTTGGGCAAAAGAGTGTGCCTTAGGATCCAGTTGATCATTGGCAGCCCTAACAGAAGAAAATGGACTGACCCAAACTTGAAAGTCTCAAGAGCTTTGTCTGGGATCTCCATGTACATATGTGACATAAAATTGTGATCCATCTTTTTCTTGGCATAAACGTCCAAGTCATCTTCACTCTCCTTTGGGGCATTGATCAGATTGGCCCATTCTTCAATAGTTGATTGGTATCACGTACCTTCAGACATCCAAACTATCCTGCCATCTAGATAGAAATGTGCAGTGGAGTATAATTGCATAATGAGCTCATCATTCTAGTTTGTGAGCTTCTGCCCAACAAAGTCTGCAACTCCACACGCACTGAAGCTGTCATACACTCTAGGATAATGTTCTTCATTCTCCTTCATGTAGGTCCAGTCAACCCACCTCATATCACACACTATAGGCTTCTTGTCCAACAAGATTGTCTCATAGAAATCCTGTTGTTCCTTTGTGTGGAACCTGTAATCAACAACAGTCCTTCTCCCGGTGGCATATGGATCTGACTCTCCCCATAGCCTCAACCCTGAGTCTCTCCTGATCTTCATGTTCTCAGCCACAGGATGAGCATCATTGTGGTCTGGAATCTTGGGTTTAAGCTTCCTCAGGACTTGTCCTTCATCATCCTCAGCAGCAACTTCAGGCACTGGGGCCTTGTTCTTCTCAGCAGCTGGTATACTCCCGGTATTCCTCTTAGGTGCACTCTTGGGCTTGGAGGCAGCTTTGGGTGCTTCTGCTGCCATCATCTGAGGAACTAGAGGGACTAGTGCCCTCACTCATGTGAATTTGCTCTTCTTCCCTGTTCTGGCAGTCACTTTGGTCTAACATGTTGAATACACTGACTGCTGACCCTGTGAATAGTTATAGATGAGATAGAGTGGATGAGCATCACAAAATGTAGAGATTTTTGCAAAAGAATGATTCAAAGACTTAGTTTTAGTTATCCACCGAAAGCATTTCGAATCAACCGATTTTCAAACTCGGTGATACCGAAGCAGTTTTGGAACCTAAACTAGTGATCTCGGTCAGACCGAGTCACAGTTCGGTGGCACCGAGACTGCTAGGGTTTCACAAAGTTCTAAAATCGGTCACACCGATTAGCAATTCACGGTCAGACCGAGAGTTACTGGTGCAATGGCGTTAGCCGAATCGGTGGGACAGAGTTTTTCAACTCGGTGGGTCCGAGATGGTTTCGGCGGAAACCTAACCCTAAATTTTCAAATCGCATCTATTCTAAGGATTGTTTTGACTAGATAGAGGTGTTTCAATCATGGAAAGAATCATAATGAACACAATGTGCTGAGAATCAGACGAGGATAGCACTGTGATCGAGTTCATACCCTAGTTCGGCGATGAACTCGCTGCGGCGGCAACGGCGGAGATGAAATCCGTTGACGGCGGTGGAGACCAGCGATGGGAGGCGGCTGGCGAGGAATCGACGATCCGGAGACCTAGAAGGCAGAGCGAGCTATGCGCGGGCGAAGAGGTTTGGAGAAAGTTTTCCAAATTTTTGCCCATGTGAATATATAGCCCGACACTGTCGATGTGACTGAGTGGAACGACTCGGTGGCACCAAGATGCATAACTGTTGACAGTTACAGCAACTCGGTGTGACCAAAAAATTCAAATCGGTTGCACCGGGATTGAAAACCTAGATCGACTTAGTGATCTCCGTATGACCGAAATGGAAGAATCGGTCAGACCAAAAAGCACAAAGAAGTTTTGGAAGTTTAAGTCTATGACGAATCGGGGACTCCAAGTGCTCCTCACACAGAGTGGTTCGAATCTGACTTGATCAAATTTTGTGATGTAGCATGAATAGAGTTTGAGACGAGAAAAGCATAGATAGCTAGAGAAGATTCTTAGGCATTCTTGTCCATCCACTTGGCAAAAGAAAAATAAACCAATCAATCAAAACAACAAGTGGATGTCCTCGAATGAGTAAAATATGCATCCAACATGCTCACACAATAAAATGGCAAATGAAATATGTGGCAAAGCATGCACAACCAATTCTAGCATCTATCAAACAATTGGCGATGACTAGGTCATCTATATATGAGTATATTGACTTAGGAGTCAAATGAGAACATTTGATCATAGGTCATACTCATCGTTTAAGCTTAAGTGGGGTTACCACTTTCACATAATGCATTGATGTGTTCACATCATTAGAGTTGCTTTGACTCAATTCTTAGAGTTAAGCTCCCCCAGATGTGAGATCCCCCCTTAGAGGGATGAACTAACCTTGGGTTTTGTCGATGATGACTTCATGTAGGTGTTGAAGATGTGGATGCTCAATGTTGATGTAGATCATTTGGAGCAATCCTTTGGAGTGAGTTGCACTTTCAATACCTACATGGGTTAGTCACACAAGGAACAAACAAGAATATCCATAGACATAGAGTGATGCACACACAAGATGATGTCCATGAAAACATTAGGTTACCTTGTCCCTTTCCTTACCAACATGAGGGTTTGTGACTCCTTGAACTAGTGCAAGATATGAATGTTGATTGCACTTGTCCTTGCCATAATGATATGAGTGAAGAATGTTGGAGGAGTCACCCTCAAGAACACTCTAGTTCTTCTTCTTCGGGATCGACATCATCTTGATGGGAATCCTTGGAGTTGTAGTTGTACTTGATGAAGTAGAACTTGACGTAGTCTTGGGAACCCACTTGACCAAGGCCTGAAGTGCTTCTTCAAATGCATCAATCTCCTCTTGAAGCTTGTCAAGTGCTTCTTCAAATGCATCAATCTCCTCTTGAAGCTTGTCCTTGCCTTTGTTCTTGTGGTCTGGTGGTGGAAGATCATCTTGTTCTTGTGTTCCCTTGAAGGAAGTAGGATCATACTTCTCTTGTTGAGGAACAAACTTCGTCTTGGGGTATTGATCTTCTTCCCACTCAACTCCATTGGCATTGAACTTTCATTCAAAACCAACACCTTGATTCTTCCGGTGCCTTCCTTGCTTGCGTACAATTTCCTCGAATTGCTTACTCCCGGCAAGGCTCTTGTATACACCTTTCTCTATAATTCCCTTTAATAAGCTATTTTCTTGCTCAACTGTAACTTGGCTAAGAGAATCATTAGGGGAATCAAGAGAACTACTAGAAGCAACAATATTGGATTTAGCATTATTATTGTTACTACTACAGGAAGAATCTTTCTTGTTCTTGTTACTAGACTTGACTTGAGGCATGTAAGTAGATAAGAGTAAACACTTGGCAATGTAAGAAGAACTTTTCTTACGGAGATCATCATTTATTGCATTTAAGAACTCTTGCTCTTTCTCAAGATTGAGATTTTCAAAGCATAACTTCTCATGAGCCCTTAAAAGTTCTCGATGATCTTCGAAGATAGTTTCATGAGCTAACTTAAGAGTGTTTAGTTCTTTATTTAGAAGCTCAATCTTCTCCTTATCATTTTCATTCATTTTATCTTGATTAGCATGATTAATTCACGTTTCATCATAGTATTCATTACTAGAGTTGTCAATAAGTAAATCATCATCACCTAACAAGTCATCTTCATCACTATTAAAATCAGCATACTCGAGGTGTGTTACCTTAGGACCTTTGGCCATGAAGCATCTTCCAATTCCTTCATTTGGTGAATCAAATATGTCATAGGAGTTGGTTGACACAAGTGCTAGACCGGCAACACCTTCATCTTGAGTATTGAGGGAGTCCTGGACTAGGGGGTGTCCGGACAGCCGGACTATCAATGTCCGCCGGACTCCAAGACTACGAAGATACAAGATTGAAGACTCCGTCCCGTGTCCGGATGGGACTTTCCTTGGCGTGGAAGGCAAGCTTGGCGATACGGATATGTAGATCTCCTACCATTGTAACCGACTCTGTGTAACCCTAGCCCTCTCCGGTGTCTATATAAACCGGAGGGCTTTAGTCCGTAGGACAACATACATTGCAACAATCATACCATAGGCTAGCTTCTAGGGTTTATCCTCCTTGATCTCGTGGTAGATCTACTCTTGTACTACCCATATCATCAATATTAATCAAGCAGGACATAGGGTTTTACCTCCATCGAGAGGGCCCGAACCTGGGTTAAAACATCGTGTCCCTCGTCTCCTGTTACCATCCGCCTAGACGCACAGTTCGGGACCCCCTACCCGAGATCTGCCGGTTTTGACACCGACATTGGTGCTTTCATTGAGAGTTCCTCTGTGTCGTCACCGATAGAGAGGATGCCTCCACCCGTCTTCAAAGACGGTGTTTTCGCCGGAGGGGCCTTGGCCGCCGGCCAAACTATCCGGCTTGGTGGTTTTCTCATGACCGCTTGTCCGGCCGCCGCTTCGGCAATGACTTCTCAAGTCGTCGAAAGCGATCTTCGCGTCAGCCCTAAAGCTGCCGAACAGTTAGATCCAATAGAGCTCTCGTCTGTTAACGAGCTCTTGGATCGCATCGCCGCCCTGGGAGTCGCTACGGACTACAACCAGATTGGGCTTAAAACCAATCTGAGAGAGATTAACTCTCCCCAGGCCACCCACCACGTTGCAGTGGTAGAGGAGAAATACGACAACTCTTTGCCAGTGTTGAAAACAATTCATGTCCGGATTCCCGAACCCTCCATGCTGGATTCCCGCGGAGGGACGGACTTCGATCGAGCATTGAACTTAAAATCATGCATCGCCCCGGACTCGCTGGATTGTCCCCAGCAAAACACACTTCCGAATTCGGAAACCCCTTGGCCTTTGAGCCTCAAGATGGGCAGGGATCCGGATTTTATTCCACCCACCCGCCCAGACATATGCGATCTATCTCTAATACGGCAAGAGCCTACAGAAACAGTACATCACTACTGGGCCAGATTCCTCCTGGTTATGGACAAGATAAAGGACTGCCGAGAGGAAAACGCAATATCAATCTTCCGCAATAACTGCACGGACAAGGGAATACTAAACGCCATTGATCGTCGCAAAATTACGCGCTTTACCGATCTGGCGTCCATTGTACGAAAGTACTGTGCGATGGAGAGTTTCCGGAAAACCGAAAATCAATTTTAGGATAATCCGGCCCCAAACCCAGTCCGCAGTAAAAGGGCGCCTTACACTCAGGCCCCAGATGCAAAAACGAAAAAACAAAAACCCAATCAGGGAAACGGAACCGTACTGGAGGGATGGCTCAATGGACCCTGTAAGCTTCATAGCACAGAGGGAGTCGTCCCAACACATAGCCTTCGAGCATGTGGGATATTACGGCAGGTGGCCAAAAGTGGCGAAGAGCTTCTAGCTCCGGGAAACCACTCCAACAATACCAGCACGGTATCAACAGTCTTCGAGACTTTCGCATCAAATAATATGCGAAAACGATCAATCCGCGAACTTGCCAAAGTCTACCAAGTAGCAACAGCAAATCCATGGAGCGACACAGCTATTACCTTCAATGGCAGCGACGAGCCCACATTCCGAACAACCAGAGCCCCAGCCGCACTGGTACTTAGTCCCATAGTGGACGGCTTTTCACTGACAAAAGTCCTCATGGACGGCGGCAGCGGACTAAACCTCATTTACGAGGAAACTCTGCGAAAAATGGAAATCGATTGGAGCCGTATTGAGCGAAGCGGCACAACCTTTAGAGGAATAATCCCTAGCCGGGAAGCGCGCTGCACCGGAAAAATCACACTCGATGTGGTGTTCGGCTCTCCGGACAATTACAGATCCGAAGAAGTCACGTTCCAGGTGGCCTCGTTCAGCAGTGGATATCACGCCATATTAGGATGAGAGGCATTCACAATTTTTCAAGCAATACCTCATTACGGGTACATGAAGCTTAAAATGCCTGGGCCCAGCGGAATAATCACTCCGCGCCGAAAACAAGACAGCCGCGCTAGCCCTCGAGGCACTATCCGAAGCCGTAGCGGCAGAGGAAGTCACCGCGCTACGCTCTACAGTGAACAGGGACGATGTGATACTCGATAAATGATCCAAGTCCACCTCCTTCAAACCAGCAGACGAGATAATAAAATTCCAGGTCCATCCAACAGACCCAACAAAGACGGCCTCCATTGGGGCACAGTTGAACCCCGAAGTAGACGCCGCACTGCGCGAATTCCTTCGGGAAAATTGGGATATCTTCGCCTGGCATCCTTCGGACATGCCCGGAATCCCTCGCAGGTTGGGAGAACACAGCCTAAACATCCTAAAAGGATTCAAGCCAGTCAAACAGGCTCTTCGACGATTTTCCGAGCCCAAGAGACAGGCAATGGGAGAAGAGCTAGCCAAACTATTGGAAGCCGGATTCATTAGAGATATCAAACATCCGGACTGGCTAGCAAATTTGGTGATGGTACCAAAGAAGGATAAATCCTGGCGCCTCTGTGTCGATTTTAAAGACCTCAATAAAGCTTGCCCAAAGGATCCCTTCCCTCTCCCCCGCATCGATCAAATTATCGATGCCACAGCAGGGCACGATTCGTTGTGCTTCCTGGACGCATACTCTAGCTATCATCAAATAAAGATGGCGGAAGCAGACCAAGCCGCAACGGCATTTATCACTCCATATGGACCATTCTGCTTCAACACGATGCCCTTCGGACTCAAAAACGCCGGCGCAACATATCAGCGCATGATTCAAACGTGTCTGGCCATCCAGATCGGCAAAACAGTCGAGGCATACGTAGACGACGTAGTCGTCAAAACAAAACACATCGAAACTTTAGTAGACGATTTGAGGCTCACATTCGACAACCTCAGAGCATATGACATCAAGCTGAATCCGGAAAAATGCGTTTTCGGCGTACCAGCCGAAAAGCTGCTGGGCTTCATCGTATCCGGTAGAGGAATTGAAGCAAATCCAGCCAAAATCCGAGCTTTGTCACAGTTGGATATTCCAAAAGACCTCAAACAAATACAAAAATTAACAGGATGCGTGGCAGCCTTAAGCCGCTTTATCTCCCGTTTAGGAGAAAAGGCGTTGCCCCTCTATCGCCTCCTCAGGCGCACCGAACACTTCGAGTGGACGGATGCTGCCACTGCCGGACTCGAAGAAATAAAGGCCATACTGGCAACAAATCCGGTCCTGGCTGCGCCCACTCTGGGCGAACCAATGTTGTTATACATCGCAGCAACACATCAAGTTGTAAGCGCAGTCCTCGTCGTCGAACGAGTGACGGAAGGGCATAAACTCCCTCTTCAAAAACCAGTGTATTATGTATCCACTGTGTTAACCCCCTGCAAATCCCGTTACCCGCACTATCAGAAGATAGCATATGCGGTGATCATGGCGTCTCGAAAGCTCTGGCACTACTTTCAAGAGTGCTCGATAACAGTGGCCTCTGAAGTACCACTCAATGACATTATAAATAACCGCGACGCAATGGGCAGGATAGCAAAATGGGCCATTGAGCTCTTACCATTCGACATCACTTACAAACCTCGACGAGCTATAAAGTCACAAGTTTTGGCTTACTTCGTCGCCGAATGGACTGAAGCCGAACTCCCTAAAGAGTACGGCGCATACTCCAATTGGACTATGCATTTCGACGGCTCCAAAATGTTGGCTGGACTGGGGGTTGGCATCGTACTGACGTCCCCCACCGGAGATACAGTCTAGTATGTACTTCAAATAATGTACACGAACTCCAACAATGCAGCCGAATACTAGGCCCTG
Source organism: Triticum timopheevii (assembly GCA_963921465.1). Taxonomy (NCBI): domain Eukaryota; kingdom Viridiplantae; phylum Streptophyta; class Magnoliopsida; order Poales; family Poaceae; genus Triticum; species Triticum timopheevii. The sequence goes on from OY997262.1 coordinate 188,112,382, forward strand.
TTACATGGTCTCCAGATGGCGGTCTCCATGGGCATTCAACACCTAGAGGTGCGCGGGGACTCAAACCTTGCAATATCCCAAATAAATGGAGACTTCGACGCCAAGGATCCGAAAATGGCAGCATATCGCAACGTTGTCCTAAAAATGTCAGCTCGGTTTGAAGGACTAGAATTCCATCACATAGCCCGAGATAATAACCAAGCGGCCGACGTCCTGGCACACATCGGTGCGAAACGTGATGCTGTCCCTCCAAATATCTTCCTGGAACGGCTCTTCAAGCCATCCGTATTATGGGAAGAGGAGTCCGGTAGCGACAAACCGGAGAAAACCGCACCAACCAGTGATTCGGCAGACGACATAACACCCTCCGCCCACGTCATAATGGCAGTAATCGCCGCGTGGACAGAACCTTTCCTAGCCTACTTACTTAGGCAGGAACTTCCCGAAGACCAAAATGAGGCCTGCTGCATAGTCCGGCGATCGAAGGCCTACAAGGTCCATGAGGGAGAACTTTATAAGAAAAGTACCACCGGAGTCCTTCAAAGGTGTATCTCCAAAGAAGAAGGGCGAAACCTCCTGGCTGAAATACATGCCGGACTAGGCGGACACCACGCTGCAGCCCGGGCCCTTGTAGGAAAGGCATTCCGTACAGGATTTTATTGGCCGACGGCTCGGGCAGACGCACAGGACTTGGTCCAGCGATGCGTTGGTTGTCAGCTCTTTGCTAATCAGAGCCATATGCCACCCACCGCCCTCAAAACCATACCCATTACCTGGCCATTCGCGGTCTGGGGCTTGACATGGTTGGACCCCTTAAAGGGGGAACCCACAAGAAAAAGTACCTATTGGTCATGCTGGATAAGTTCACCAAATGGATAGAGGCCAAACCGGTCGAAACGGCAGAGTCCGGACCAGGGATAGACTTTATATCAGGAGTGGTACACCGTTACGGAGTCCCCCACAGCATCACCACTGACAACGGCACGAACTTCACAGCCGACGAGGTTAAGTCATGGTGCAAAAATATGGGCATCAAGCTCGACTATGCGTCAGTCTATCACCCTCAAACCAACGGTCAAGTGGAAAGAGCAAATGGTCTAATAATGAGCGGCATTAAACCCAGACTAGTGAGGTCACTCACTAAATCCGACACACAATGGGTCGAGGAGCTCAACTCCGTACTCTGGGGGCTGCGGACAACGCCTAACCGTACTACCGGATTCACACCATTTTTTATGGTATACGGCGCAGAGGCAGTTTTGCCCTGTGACATTATTCATGACTCACCTCGAGTGCGCATGTATGAGGAAAGAGAGGCCGAGCTTGATCGGCAGGACAGCTTGGACACATTGGAGGAAGAACATGACGTCGCGAAGGCTCGTTCCGCATTCTATCAGCAGCAGGCCCGAAGATATCAAAGCAGAGAAGTACGGGCCAAGACTTACAACGTTGGTGAACTAGTTCTACGCCTGCCGGACAAGAAAAAGGACAAGCTCAAGCCCAAATGGGAGGGCCCCTTCATTATCGATCAAGTACTGACCGGCGGAGCGTACCGTCTACGAAATGCGTCGGATCACCGACTCGAGCCGAACCCATGGAACGCAGCCCGCCTCCGACGATTCTATGCCTAGCGCCGGACTAAGAGTTCGTCCCCTTCCCCCGTCCAAACTTTTACACTTCGGCTGTCTTTTTTTTCTCTTTTTATCCTTTTAACTTAAAAGCCCTTCCGGGCCTATTTTTGCATTCTTCGCATACGCATGATGTGCCATCCGCACTCATTATTCCTGGGGGCTTCTTTTACAGAAGCTCAATTATACGGGTTTTATACCCATCACATGTGTCAAGCTTCCACATGTACCTTTTACTCGCCATTATATGCATCGATATGACTTAAGTTTTGGCCAAGCTGGGTTGCCTGGCTCCTGTTCTTACCCCTACATTCCCGATTGTTCAGCTAGGAGGTAAAGGGAGCACCTCTGCGATTGTTACTGCCGGGTCAGCCGGATGTGTACCTCAGACTGGGTGAAGCCGAAAGCTAGCGTTCTTAAGGGAATATTCGGTCGGTGACTTAAAAGATGACTTTTTACCTATTTATCTATCTGCCCCCAGATGTTTTACTGCTTTCTTTGCAGTCCGGACATGCACTTTAGGGCATGCCTCCCAGCGAAAGGAACCCTTAACGGAACTATTCTCCCTGGAAGATGTTTCTTACTAACCATGTAATATAACATAACTAGTTGGGCACTTGTCTGATAAAGCACTAATGACCCCTACGCCTGGTCTCCATGCATACCACGGTTGTTTCTTAACCAAAAAGGTATTCGGACACACTTCGGACTCTAAGGTCCCGAGGTCGAAGCGAAAAGGTCGGCAAAGACAAACGATCTACAATCCGGCTAGAAGGCATTTCACATGTCACTTTAAAGGATAACATACATTGTCAAATTTATTGATTGTATTCCTCCTCAATCCCGTCTAACAGGCTGTCTAGTTTGCAGTCCTGTTGGGAAAATTTAGCAGCCAACTCTACTTGGCTATACACTAAACTCACAGGGATCTCCTTCCCATCGGGCCCCACCGGTCCAACTTCGGCCATGTGGTTGGGATCCGCCTTCTTGTACCGCGTCTTCACCATGGCCCAAGCCTTCCTCGCACCTTGACGGCAAGCCAAAATCTTCCACAAATGGAAGCGCTGCCGCACTCCCTGCAGCTTCTCCGCAAGCTCCCCGAGGCCCTCGGGTAGGGTGAGGGCTGGCCATAAAGCCTGAACGACGCCGCTCATTGCCTGCCGAACTCGTTCGAGTAGCTGCAACAGTTCGGGAAGTTGATCATCCATTGATATGGGCATCTCCTCTGCAGGACGACCCGTGGGTATACCTACAAGACATATCATGTCAAAATGCTTCCTGGCCGAACTCTTCTTTTCAAAAGAGTTCGCTCAAGCACTCACTATAAATGCCGCGACGAAGCCGCTGATTCTCCTTAACGGAGCCGGACAGCTCGGCCTGAGCGCCTTTCAGCTCTTCTCCGAGCTTGGCGTTGGCATCCTGGAGCTTGTTCCTTTCCTGCTGAACCCTATTCAACACACTCTCGCCGGCCTTTAGCTGGCGTAGCAATGCTTGCCTGTCCGGATCTTGTCCGGCGGTACCTGCAAATGTCAATATTAGACTCGCGCGCACGCCGCACAACGCTTATATTTATTAATAAAAATGTGTTACCAGGAGGGGTCTTTCCGTCTCCTCCTGCGGCAGCAAGTGCGGCCTCAAGTTGGGCCTTGCAATTTTGCAGCTCCCGAGACAGCTGGGCGTTCTTCTCGTTAAGTGCCTGAAATTTCCAATGATCCTTAAATCAGTTAGCATAACTACTTTAAGTCTCGGGGGCTACTGGTATATACAACCATTAAAATTTCCTTACCCGTATGTCTTTCACATACTGCTCCGTGGATCTGGTAAAACCATTTTGAGCAGCGCGGAGATGCGCGTCCCCTGCGTTAAAAGCATCCAATGCCTCAGGGGAAAAGCACGCTTCTTGAAATACTGTCCGGCGGCGCCTATGGTTCATGGCGCTCTCCACCTCAGACTTGGTGGCGGACAGTCTGTCGGTATCCTCCGCTGGAGAAGGATCCGGCTCGCGTCTTGCGCTTGCCTCCCCCTCCAGGCCGGGCGCTGGAGCCTGACCGGTGTTGGTCGGATTGGCAATTCCTGCGCTCGCAATCCGGTGAGCGCTTTTTATCCTACAAAGATCATGATCACTCAGACGTTTCCTCGGAACATTGCTCTAAAAATTCAAATACGAGCTATACCTTTGCGGCGACGTTTCCGTCCGCACCGCGCTCCTTTTCCGCCTGCTGGTTCGGACTGACCTCTGTTGGTCGGCCGCCGCGGGCTCGGCTTCCTGCCGTAAAGGCGCTTCCTGCAAAATACCATCGTTCGCGAAGGTCAGAAATGGGCAGGGATGAGATAACGGTGTCCGGACTTCGGTCGCGGTCACCTGGGAAGCCGGACTTAGCCCGGGGTAGTCCGCCGTAATGGCGACCAAAGCATTATCTATGCTGAGCTAGTGATACACCCCGTCGATCAGCTCCACCTCGATATCCGGGTCCTCTTCGGAGGCCGGATCCAGGGATCCTTTTGGATCCTCGGGTTGCGGAGCAGGACTTACCATGTCCTCCACAGTCCGGCATAGACCCTGCGCCGAAGACATAATGTAAGAAGCTTAAACTTCGAAAGCATGGGTTGGGCCCTTCAAGGTGTTCACTTACCCATCCTCTGGGGTTGATCATGGAAAACCCATTCAAAGGGTTCGTTCGAAGGAAATCCTCCTTCTCCCCCTTGTACAGGCTGGACAGGATCTTCTCCAGATCCTCGGTCGAATCTGGCCCTTTGCGGCCGTGCCGGGTAGCATTGTCTTCCCCGTTGAAATCCCACATAGGGTGGCCTCTGTATTGCAGTGGCTGTACCCCTCGCTTGATGCATGTCGCCATGACTCCGATCATGGTCAAGCCGGAATGAGCCATTAATCTTATCCGGCCCATCAAGTAGTGGACGCTCTTGTCTTCCTCCAATCGGGGGCTCCGTGGGCGCCAGCTGAGGTGTTTCTTCAAGGGAGCAGCACTAAACTCCGGGAGGCCGATCCAAACTGGGTCTGGCAGCGGAGCGTCTCCTATATAAAACCACTCCGAGGGCCAGTCTTCTGACGCCTTCTTGGGAGTGCCGGATAGGTATCCGGTCCCGGCGATGCACCATATTTCGGTGCCGCCCACTTGATATATGGACCCCTGGTAAGAATGGGGTACGAGGCAAAACAGCCTCTTCCACAATGTGAAATGGGGCCCAATGCCCAGGAATAGCTCGCAAAGAGCTACGTAGCCCGCGATATGCAGGACAGAGGCGGGCGTGAGGTGGTGGAGCTGGAGTCCGTAGAACTTCAGGAGCCCGCGGAGGAACGGATGTATTGGAAATCTGAGTCCCCTTGTCAGATAAGGGACAAAACATACTCGCTCCCCCTTATTGGGGCTTGGAGTGTCCTCCGCCTGTCTCCCACCTTGATAAGTAACCAGTCCGGCCCGGACTGGGATCATGAAGGCCGGAGGGAGGAATCCCCCCGTTTGGAGCTTCTCAAGCTCGTTGTGCGAAATAGAGCACCTCCTCCAATTCCCCGGCGGTGGGCTGGGAGCGCGTGAAGAAGAGCCGCGTTGACGATCCATGGTGGAATGGACTTCTAGGTCAAAGGCCCTTCGATGGAGTATTCGCGGGAGGAAGACGGTGTGGTTTGGATCTGGATTCTTGCCTCTTTTATAGGCGGGCGACTCACACAATTGGGGGTGAAATGCAAAAGACACCTGGCTTTTCGCATTCGTGCGACGCGTGGAAGAGGGCCATTATTTGGCGTAGAAGCCGAGGAACATAGTATTCAAGATGAAGCCGGACACTGTTCGGCAGGTACATGGAATTTGAAGGGAGAACCCGCCTTGCAACGCCGAAGACTATAAACGCGCTGGACTTATCGTCATTGAAGCCTGGTTCGGGGGCTACTGAGGGAGTCCTGGACTAGGGGGTGTCCGGACAGCCGGACTATCAATGTCCGCCGGACTCCAAGACTACGAAGATACAAGATTGAAGACTCCGTCCCGTGTCCGGATGGGACTTTCCTTGGCGTGGAAGGCAAGCTTGGCGATACGGATATGTAGATCTCCTACCATTGTAACCGACTCTGTGTAACCCTAGCCCTCTCCGGTGTCTATATAAACCGGAGGGCTTTAGTCCGTAGGACAACATACATTACAACAATCATACCATAGGCTAGCTTCTAGGGTTTAGCCTCCTTGATCTCGTGGTAGATCTACTCTTGTACTACCCATATCATCAATATTAATCAAGCAGGACGTAGGGTTTTACCTCCATCGAGAGGGCCCGAACCTGGGTAAAAACATCGTGTCCCTCGTCTCTTGTTACCATCCGCCTAGACGCACAGTTCGGGACCCCCTACCCGAGATCCGCCGGTTTTGACACCGACAAGTATATTCGGAGTCGGAGTGATAGCTTCTCTCGGAGTGATTGTCGAAGTCGGAGCCGGATACCCATTCACCAACATGAGCTTGATGTCTTCGTTTTGTGTAGCTCTTTGATGACTTGTCCTTCCTTTCCAAATCCTTGCTTCTCCGTGAGGGTCTTCGTTCATAACGATCATCTGTACTCCTTCTCTCTCTTGGTGGTGATTCTTCTCTTCTACTTCTTATTTTTGGAGAATCTTCTCTTCTTTTGTAGGGTGCTGTACACTCATTGGAATAGTGTCCGGGTCTCCCACAATTGTAGCAATTTCGCTCTCGACTAGAAGATCTTTTGTCATTGTAGAACCTTGACTTAGAGCTTCTTTCCTTGCTTCTACTCTTGTAGAATTTGTTGAAGTTCTTCACCATTAAGCTCAATTCTTCATTGAAGGTTTGTTTCTCACTTGATGATGTGGGGGCTTCACTTGAGGCTTTGTAAGCACCACTTGACTTGTTGTGAAGTTCCTCCTTATCCTTGAGTGACATCTCATGAGCAACAATTCTTCCAATGACTTCCATTGGCTTGAGATCTTTGTAATTTGGCATCATTTGGATCAATGTGCACACGGTATCATATTTTCCATCCAATGCTCTTAAGATCTTCTTGATGATGAATCTGTCGGTCATCTCTTTGCTTCCTAAGCCGGCAATCTCATTTGTGATAAGAGCAAGCCTAGAGTACATTTCAGCGACACCTTCACCATCCTTCATTTTGAACTTGTCAAGCTGACTTTGGAGCACATCCAACTTGGATTCCTTGACGGAGTCGGTACCTTCATGCATATCAATCAAAGTATTCCAAATTTCCTTTGCATTCTCAAGACGGCTGATTTTGTTGAATTCTTCGGGGCACAAGCCGTTGAAGAGGATATCACAAGCTTGAGCGTTGTATTGCAGCATCTTCAATTCATCCGCGCTAGCTTGACGGTTCGGTTCTCTCCCATCAAAGAATTCACCTTGCAAGCCAATACACACAATAGCCCAAATGGCGGGTTATGTCCGAGAATATGCATTTTCATCTTATGCTTCCAACTAGCAAAATTAGTGCCATCAAAGTAAGGACCTCTACGGTGATAATTTCCCTCGCAAGACGCCATACTCTCCTAGGTTGTGAAACCAAGGCTATGACCACCAAAAGCTATGGAAATCAAAGCAAATGGAGACCAAAGCTCTGATACCACTTGTAGGACCTTGAAGTATGTCTAGAGGGGAGGGGGGTGATTAGACTACTTGACCAATTAAAAACTTAACCTTTTCCCAATTTTAGCAATCTTTGCACAAGTCAAGGAATCTTCACACAATTCAAGCAAGCATGCAAAGTGTATATGAGCAGTGGAATTTAAAGCACGCAACTTGCAAGAATGTAAAGGGAAGGGTTTGGAGGATTCAAACACAATTGGAGACGCGGATGTTTTTTGTCGTGGTTCCGATAGGTGGTGCTATCGTACATCCACGTTGATGGAGACCTCAACCCACGAAGGGTAACGGTTGCGCGAGTCCACGGAGGGCTCCACCCACGAAGGGTCCACGAAGAAGCAACCTTGTCTATCCCACCATGGCCGTCGCCCACGAAGGACTTTCCTCACTAGCGGTAGATCTTCAAGAAGTAGGTGATCTCCTTGCCCTTACAAACTCCTTGGTTCAGCTCCACAATCTTGTCGGAGGCTCCCAAGTGACACCTAGCCAATCTAGCAGACACCACTCTCCAAGAAGTAACAAATGGTGCGTTGATGATGAACTCCTTGCTCTTGTGCTTGAAATGATAGTCTCCCCAACACTCAACTCTCTCTCATAGGATTTGGATCTGGTGGAAAGAAGATTTGAGTGGAAAGCAACTTGGGGAAGGCTAGAGATCAAGATTCATATGGTAGGAATGGAATATCTTGGCCTCAACACATGAGTAGGTGGTTCTCTCTCAGAACTGGTAAGTTGGAAGTGTAGGTTTGTTCTGATGGCTCTCTCCACGAATGAAGAGGAGGTGGAGGGGTATATATAGCCTCCACACAAAATCTAATCGTTACACAAAATTTACAAATCTCGGTTGGACCGAATCAACAAACTCGGTCGGACCGATTTAGTAAACCTAGTGACCGTCAGTGATTTCAGTGGGACCGACATGCAACTCGGTGGGACCGATATGGTTAGGGTTAGGGCATAACGTAATCTCGGTGAGACCGATTACACAAACTTGGTGAGACCGATTTTGGTAATTAGCTAACCAGAGAGTTGGTCAGGTACACTCGGTGGGACCGATTCACTCTTTTTGGTGAGACCGAAATGTTACGAAAGGGAAACAGAGAGTTTACATTGCAATCTCGGTGGGACCGATCGCCCACTTCGGTTAGACGGAAACGTTACGAAGGGAAACAGAGAGATTACAATCCCATCTCGGTGAGACCGAGATCCCTATCGGTGAGACCGATTTGCCTAGGGTTTGTAGCAGTGGCTATGACATTTGAACTCGGTGGCGCCGGATAGAAAGAATCGGTGGGACCGATTTTGACTTTGGGTTTAGGTCATATGTGGATGTGAGAAAGTAGTTGAGGGTTTTTGGAGCATATCACTAAGCACTTGAAGCAAGAGGCTCATTAACAACACCTCATCCGTCCTTGATAGTATTGGCTTTTCCTATAGACTCAATGTGATCTTTGATCACTAAAATGTAAAATGTACAGTCTTGAGATTTTGAGCTTGAGCCAATCCTTTGTCCTTAATATTTTGAGGGATCCACTTTCATCATCCATGCCATGCCATTCATTGAGCTTTCCTGAAATATTTGTCTTGGAATAGCATTAGCTCAATGAGCTATATGTTGTTATGAATTACCAAAACCACCTAGGGATAGTTGCACTTTCATGCGTGCCTGGAGTGGCTGTGGTGTTCCAGCGCTGCATGAGGGACGCCCTGGCAGCCCGCGAGGCCAGGCATCAGGCGATCCTGGCGGAGATGGTGGAGCACCTTCAGGAGCCTCCCGGGCCCTCCGAGCCTCCCGAGGCTCGTCACGAGAGCAGCTCGTGAGGAACAACTCCGGTAGCGTGCATTGTTGGCTACCTCAACACCTCTTTAGCGACGGTACCAAGTGACATGTCTCTAGTTCATTCAGTTTGGGGGCGCCCCTTGGGCTGCATCATCTCCAGGCCGCATGGGTCTATCCCTGTGGCATGTATCGTTTTGCATTCACCAAGACTCTCTAACCATTTCTGTGAGTTTACCTATGATCGTCACTCTATGACCATGAGTCTTAGCCGCCTCGCGGCCCCCCATGTGTTCGCTAGCTTGTACCTCGCCCGCATCACTACATGACAACTCACGTAGGCATGGCGCTTGTGCTCGGGTCCGTCCCTGCAACACTGATAAGCCCGGGGATCGAGCTCTGGTTCACGACCCGCCTCATGCACACCACCTCGCCAGGCCCTCAGTGCCTCCGTCCTATGCCCTGGGCCCTAGGCTGCAGGCCCGTTCCGCTGGGGCCTTTGGTCTTTCCTATCACCTAACCTGCAGGCTCATCTGGCAGTGGTCCACGAGTTGGCTTGGATGACTGCCATCTGGCCTCATGAGTCGCTTGCACGTTAAAGGGGGGCCTCCCGAGCATCGCGTCTCGGGAGATCCTAATGGCTCTCCAGCCCTCACCCCTGGCATTGACCACGACATCGCGACCTGGCATACCAGTGGCGGCTGAGCTCGCTCGAGGGCCGGGTCCCGAAGACGTAGAGCACCTAGGCGAGCGAGGGAAGAAGGTGGCTGTCACAGGCCGAGCCCAATGGTATCACCACGGGTGCAGGAGCAAGCACCATCTTCCTGACGGACCGAGACACCAAAAGATAAGTCACAATTCGCTGCGGCACCGGCTTCGCTCCCTGCACACCTCGCCTCGCAGTTCCATTTTGGCAGTTTCACTCCCCTTTTCGATTCCCTGGGCAGCTGCTTGCACGTCAAGGGGGACCTCGTGAGCAACGCGTCTCATGAGCTCTTACCGGACCTCGGGCCGCTCACCTCCTAGCCTTGACCACGGCATCGTGACCTGGCATACTAGCGATGGCTGAAACCCGCCTGGGGACTGGGTCTTGTCGGCGTAGAGCGCCGCTCCGTCCAGGAAAAAGCAAAGGGAGGAACCCTGCCAAACTGGGATATGCGGATCCATCACAAAATCAAAGGAAACAACGCTAATATTGGATACATTCCGATCCTTACAAACCCCACGGGGCCTGGTCTTCATTCCGCAAGGAAAGCAAAAGAAGGAAGGCAGCTACTAAGCCCTAGAGCATCACTGGCGACATCGGGCGGCAACCGCTGCTACACTATGACTTCAGTGGGAGCTTGGCGGCATGTAGCTGTCATCGCTCGACTCCGGAGACTCACTGGGCTCAGGAGAGTCACTGGATTCCCAGGAGTCACCGCTCCTGCTGGACAAAGCACAAGGGGGCCAGCAGTAGGTCCAGCGCATGCTATAGCATCTCGCGGGCTATTCCCTCCGGGGCAGCATTCCAGCCGTTCGCCCTCCTCATTGAAGACCTTGAAGAACAAGGTGGCCGCACTGTCATACTCAAAGTGAATCGCCAGGGCTCCCTCCGCGTGGCAAGCCCGGGCAACATCACCCCATCCATGCGTCATGAAGACGTCTCCAGGTGGCACCACCTCGACTTCAGCTCCGGTGGCCAAGCTGCAGCACCCGGCATGCTACAGCCATAGCTCAACCGGTCCCCTTGAAGGCAGCTTGCTGGCGAAGAACCTCGGGAGCCAGATCCAGGTGTGGGAGGCGGAACCGCTTCTTCGGCCGGAGAGGATCGAGCCTCCCTTGGGGCCTTCCCCTTCTCGGCCGCAGAATACCTCCTGATCGGCGCCATGAAAGCAAGATGGAGAAGAGGAGAGGCAGAAGCAGACGGAAGCAAGACGAAGGAGAGACTGGCAAAGGGTTCTGCCCCTCCCTCACATTTATAGCCAAGGGAGGCCAACCGCCGGCCTCCACGACCTCGCACCATCATGATCTTCTGCATGCCGCATCATCCTGTCAAGTCGAACAGTTGCCAAGGCAGCGTGGGGAAGCAGAATCGCCCATGTCCCATCAATCGCCACGCGTCATCAAGGCCGCAGGCGGTTAGGGCCCGCGGCGTTCCGCACTTGCCCTTTGGCTTCGCCTGGAAGATAGGTCCAAGCACGCCTTGGACCCCGGGGCTACTGTCGGCGTTCTAGATATGGGGGTATCTAGCCCTGCCTGCATGCGGCCCACCGCGTGGCTCCATCGACGGCCTGGTACAGCCTAGCTTCAACATCAACAGCTCAAGACCCTCGTGAGGGACCAAGCCTCGCGAGGTGGACGACGCCAAGACTCCCGCAGGGATCAACCTCTTCAGGCTGGCTCCCGAGGGGCGGATAGTTCCATGCAAGGTTTACCTCATGAGGCTTAGCTGACGTGAGCCATGATGACCAAGGCCAGGCGAGCACCAGGCGGGCGCAGAGCGTAGGTTTCCTCTTCGGTGCAAAGGAGGCAAGCCATAGGCGCGGAGTCCCGAGGAATCGGCCAAAGGTTTCCATTCTAGTGCAACACGACCAAGACCGCCAGGACGGTAGGATGGAGGTCATCGACGAGCCCACTGCAGCGTCACGACCAGAGGCTTTTCGTAGGTGAAGACTACTTTTGTCACGATAAGATGTACTACTTGCCCCCTTTCAAATCCGGCCGTTGTGGGATCCCTTCCCGCCAACATTTGGGAAGAGGACCAAGGACACTATAAATAGGACTTAGCTACCACCATAGAGGGCAATTGAATCGGATCTGGTTCACATCCCCGCAGCTCTATCAAGCTCAAGAACACCTCTCCTCCTGAGGCTAGTTCATCCACTGTACTAGTTCATCCTCAGCCCTCCGAGGCAATCAACCAAAATGCTGGAGTAGCGTATTACACCACAAGGTGGCCCAAACCAGGATAAACTGTTGTGTCTCTTTGTCTCTTCGAGCTTGTCGCGCTAGGCTTAGGAGGGTCGCGAGTAGGCAGGCTGGGTAGGTTGGGATCTCTGCACGCACCCCAGAGTTTGAACCTCTCAAGGGTTTGCGGAACCCATAATCCGACAATTTATATTTCCTTATATCATGATAAATGTTTATTATTCATGCTAGAATTTTATTAACCGGAAACTTAGTACTGTGTGAATACATAGACAAAACAAAGTGTCCCTAGTATGCCTCTACTTGACTAGCTCGTTAATCAAAGATGGTTAAGTTTCCTAACCATAGACATGTGTTGTCATTTGATGAACGAGATCACATCATTAGAGAATGATGTGATGGACAAGACCCGTTCGTTAGGTTAGCATAATGATCATTAAGTTTTATTGCTATTGCTTTCTTCATGACTTATACATATTCTCTGACTATGAGATTATGCAACTCCCGAATACCAGAGGAACACCTTGTGTGCTATCAAACGTCACAACGTAACTGGGTGATTATAAAGATGCTCTACAGGTGTCTCCAAAGGTGTTTGCCGGGTTGGCATAGATCAAAATTAGGATTTGTCACTCTGAGTGTCGGAGAGGTATCTCTGGGCCCTCTCGGTAATGCACATCACTATGAGCCTTGCAAGCAATGTGACTAATGAGTTAGTTGCGGGATGATGCATTACGGAACGAGTAAAGAGACTTGTCGGTAACGAGATTGAACTAGGCATGATGATATACCGATGACCGAATCTCGGGCAAGCAACATACCGATGACAAAGGGAATAAAGTATGTTTTTATTGCGGTTTGACCAATAAAGATCTTCATAGAATATGTAGGAACCAATATGAGCATCCAGGTTCCGCTATTGGTTATTGACCAGAGATGTGTCTCGGTCATGTCTACATAGTTCTCGAACCCGTAGTGTCCACACGCTTAACGTTTGATGACGATTTGTATTATGAGTTATGTGTTTTGGTGACCGAAGTTTGTTCGGAGTCCCGGATGAGATCATGGACATAACGAGGAGTCTCGAAATAGCCAAGAGATAAAGATTCATATATTGGAAGGTAGTATATGGACATCTGCTAGATCAAGAGTTCCAGGGACGTCATCGAGCTGAACGTGTGCTGAACTTGGAGGTGCCGTACTTTCAGTGCTAGATCGGTTGGTTCGTGAAGACGTTCGACTACATCAACCGCATTTACCTAATGCTTCCGCTTTCGGTCTACGAGGGTACGTGGACACACTCTCCCCCTCTCGTTGCTATGCATCTCCTAGATATATCTTGCGTGAGCGTAGGAATTTTTTTGAAATGGCATGCTACGGTCCCCAACAGTGGCATCCGAGCCAGGTCTATGCGTAGATGATATGCACGAGTAGAACAGAAAGAGTTGTGGGCGATAATAGTCATACTGCTTACCACCAACATCTTATTTTGATTCAGCAGTACTGTTGGATGAAGCGGCACGGACCAACCTTACATGACCATGTTCATGAGACCGGTTCCACCGACAGACATACAACTTGTTTTGCATAAAGGTGGCAGGCGGGTGTCTGTTTCTCCAACTTTAGTTCAATCGAATTTGACTACGACCAGTCCTTGTTGAAGGTTAAAACATCACACTTGATGAAAATCATTGTGGTTTTGATGCGTAGGCAAGAACAGTTCTGGCTAGAAGCCCGTAGCAGCCACGTAAAACTTGCAACCACAAAGTAGAGGATGTCTAAATTTTTTTTGCAGGGCATGTTATGATGTGATATGGTCAAGACGTGATGAGATATAAGTTGTTGTATGAGATGATCATGTTTTGTAATAAGTTATCGGCAAGCCTTATGGTTGTCGCTTTATTGTATGAAATGCAATCGCCGTGTAATTGCTTTACTTTATCACTAAGCGGTAGCGATAGTCGTAGAAGCAATAGTTAGCGAGACAACAACGATGCTACGATGGAGATCAAGGTGGCAAGCCGGTGACGATGGAGATCATGACGGTGCATTGGAGATGGAGATCAAAGGCACAAGATGATGATGACCATATCATGTCACATATTTTGATTGTATGTGACGTTTATCCTTTATGCATCTTATTTTGGTTAGTACGGTGATAGCATTATAAGATGACCCCTCACTAAATTTCAAGGTATAAGTGTTCTCCCTGAGTATGCACCGTTGCTACAATTTGTCGTGCCGAGACACCATGTGATGATCTGGTGTGATAAGGTCTACATTCACATACAATGGGTGCAAGCCAGTTTTGCACGTGCAGAATACTGGGTTAAACTTGATGAGCCTAGCATATGCAGATATGGCCTCGGAACACTGAGACCGAAAGGTCGAACGTGAATCATATAGTAGATATGATCAACATAGAGATGTTCACCATTGAAAACTACTCCATCTCACGTGATGATCGGACATGGTTTAGTTGATATGGATCACGTGATCATTTAGATGACTACAGGGATGTCTATCTAAGTGGGAGTTCTTAAGTAATATGATTTATTGAACTTAAATTTATCATGAACTTAGTCTTGATAGTTTTTCATATCTATATTGTTGTAGATCAATGGCCCGTGCTACCGTTCCCTTGAATTTTAATGTGTACCTAGAGAAAGCTAAGTTGAAAGATGATGGTAGCAACTCCATGGACTGGGTCCGTAACTTGAGGATTATCCTCATTGCTGCACAGAAGAATTACGTCCTAGAAGCACCACTAGGTGCAAGACCCGCTGCAGGAGCAACTCCGGATGTTATGAACATATGGCAGACTAAAGTTGATGGCTACTCGATAGTTCAGTGTGACATGCTTTACAACTTAGAATCGGGACTTCAAAGACGTTTTGAATGTCATGGAGCATATGAGATGTTCCAAGAGTTGAAGTTAATATTTCAAGAAAATGCCCGAGTTGAGAGATATGAAGTCTCCAACAAGTTCTATAGCTCCAAGATGGAGGAGAACAGTTCTGTTAGTGAACACATACTCAGAATATCTAGGTACCATAACCACTTGACTCAGCTGGGAGTTAATCTTCCTGATGATAGTGTCATTGACAGAGTTCTTCAATCACTGCCACCAAGCTACTTTGTGATGAACTATAATATGTCAGGGATGGAAAAGACAATTCCCAAGCTCTTCGTGATGCTTAAGGCTGCAGAGGTAGAAATCAAGAAGGAGTATCAAGTGTTGATGGTTAACAAGACCACTAGTTTCAAGAAAAAGGGAAAATGGAAGATAGGGAACTTCAAGAAGAATAGCAAGCAAGTTGTTGCTCATGGAAAGAACCCCAAGTCTAGACCTAAGCCTGAAACTGAGTGCTTCTACTGCAAAGGGATTGGTCACTGGAAGCGGAACCGCCCCAAGTATTTGGCGGATAAGAAGGATGGCAAAGTGAAAGGTATATTTGAGATACATGTTATGGATTTGCACCTTACTAATGCTTGTAGTAGCGCCTGGGTATTTGATATTGGTTCTCTTGCTCATATTTGCAACTCGAAACAGGGGCTACAGATTAAACGAAGATTGGCTAAGGACGAGGTGATGATGCGCGTCGTAAATGGTTCCAAGGTTGATGTGATCGCCGTCGGCACGCTACCTCTACATCTACCTTCAGGATTAGTTTTAGACCTGAATCATTGTTATTTGGTGCCAGCGTTAAGCATGAACATTATATCTGGATCTTGTTTGATGCGAGGTGGTTATTCATTTAAATCAGAGAATAATGGTTGTTCTATTTATATGAGTAATATATTTTATGGCCATGCGCCCTTGATGAGTGGTCTATTTTTGTTGAATCTTGATTGTAGCGATACACATATGCATAATACTAAAGCCAAAAGATGCAAAGTTAATAATGATAGTGCAACTTATTTGTGGCACTGCTGTTTAGGTCCTATTGGTGTAAACCGCATGAAGAGACTCCATGCTGGTGGGCTTTTGGAATCACTTGATTATGAATCACTTGATGCTTGCGAACCATGCCTCATGGGCAAGATGACTAAGAATCTGTTCTCCTGAACAATGGAGCGAGCCACTGACTTATTGGAAATAATACATACTGATATATGCGGTCCGATGAGTGTTGAGGCTCGTGGCAGGTATTGTTATTTTCTGACCTTCACAGATGATTTGAGCAAATATGGGTATATCTACTTAATGAAATATAAGTCCGAAACATTTGAAAAGTTCAAAGAATTTTAGAGTGAAGTGGAAAATCATCGTAACAAGAAAATAAAGTTTCTACGATCTAATCGTGGAGGTGAATATTTGAGTTACGAGTTTGGTCTTCATTTGAAACAATGTGGAATAGTTTCACAACTCACGCCACCTGGAACACCACAACGTAACGGTGTGTCCGAACGTCGTAACCATACTTTATTAGATACGGTGTGATCTATGATGTCTCTTACCAATTTACCACTATCGTTTTAGGCTTATGCTTTAGAGACGGCTGCATTCACGTTAAATAGGGCACCATCTATATCCATTGAGACGACACCATATGAACTGTGGTTTGGCAAGAAACCTAAGTTGTCGTTTCTTAAAGTTTGGGGCAGCGATGCTTATGTGAAAAAGCTTCAACCCGATAAGCTCGAACCCAAATAGGAGAAATGTGTCTCCATAGGATACCCAAAGGAAACTGTTGGGTATACCTTCTATCATAGATCCGAAGGCAAGATATTTGTTGCTAAGAATGGATCCTTTCTAGAGAAGGAGTTTCTCTCGGAAGAAGTGAGTGGAAGGAAAGTATAACTTGATGAGGTAATTGTACCTTCTCCCGAATTGGAAAGTAGTTCATCACAGAAACCAGTTCTAGTGATTCCTACACCAATTAGTGAGGAAGTTAATGATGATGATCATGAAACTTCAGATCAAGTTACTACTGAACCTTGTAGGTCAACCAGAGTATGTTCCGCACCAGAGTAGTATGGTAATCCTGTTCTGGAAGTCATGTTACTAGACCCTGACGAACCTACGAACTATGAGGAAGCGATGATGATCCCAGAGTCTGTGAAATGGCTTGAGGCCATGAAACCTGGATGGAATCCATGTATGAGAACAAAGTGTGAACTTTGGTTGACTTGCCCGATTATCGGCAAGCCATATAGAATAAATGGATCTTCAAGAAGAAGACTGCCACTGACGGTAATGTTACTGTCTACAAAGCTCGACTTTTGCTGAAGGTTTTCGACAAGTTCAAGGTGTTGACTACAAGGATACCTTCTCACCCGTAGGGATGCTTAAGTCTGTCCGAATCATGTTAGAAATTGCCGTATTTTATGATTATGAAATTTGGCAAATGGATGTCAAAACTGCATTCCTTAATGGATTTCTTAAAGAAGAGTTGTATATGATGCAACCAGAAGGTTTTGTCGATCCTAAAGGTGCTAAAAAGTGTGCAAGCTCCAGCGATCCATTTATGGATTGGTGAAAGCCTCTCGGAGTTGGAATATACACTTTGATAGTGTGATCAAAGCACATGGTTTTATACAGACTTTTGGAGATAATACAAATTTTTTGGATTTCAATGAAAGACCTCGGTGAAGCTTCTTATATATTGGGCATCAAGATCTATAGAGATAGATCAAGACGCTCAATTGGACTTTCACAAAGCACATACCTTGATAGAGTTTTGAAGAAGTTCAAAATGGATCAGTCAAAGAAAGGGTTCTTGCATGTGTTACAAGGTGTGAAATTGAGTCAGACTCAGTTCCCAACCACTACAGAAGATAGAGAGAAAATGAAAGTCATTCCCTATGCCTCAGCCATAGGATCTATCATGTATGCAATGCTGCGTACCAGACCTAATGTGTGCCTTGCTATAAGTTTAGCTGGGAGGTACCAAAGTAATCCAGGAGTGGATCACTGGACAATGGTCAAGAACATCCTGAAATACCTGAAAAGGACTAAGGATATGTTTCTTGTTTATGGAGGTGACAAAGAGCTTGTCGTAAATGGTTACGTCGATGCAAGCTTTGACACTGATCCGGATGACTCTAAGTTGCAAACCGGATACGTAGTTATATTAAATGGTGGAGCTGTCAATTGGTGCAGTTCCAAGTAGAGCGTCGAGGCGGGATCTATGTGTGAAGCGGAGTACATAGCTGCTTCAGAAGCAGCAAATGAAGGAGTCTGGATGAAGGAGTTCATATCCGATCTAGGTGTAATACCTAGTGCATCGGGTCTAATGAAAATCTTTTTTGACAATACTGGAGCAATTGTCTTAGCGAAGGAATCCAGATTTCACAAGAGAACCAAACACATCAAGAGATGCTTCAACTCCATCCGCGATCAAGTCAAGGAGGGAGACATAGAGATTTCCAAGATACATACGGATCTGAATGTTGCAGACCCGTTGACTAAGCCTCTTCCACGAGCAAAACATGATCAGGACCAAGACTCCATGGGTGTTAGAATCATTACTATGTAATCTAGATTATTGACTCTAGTGCAAGTGGGAGACTGAAGAAAATATGCCCTAGAGGCAATAATAAAGTTGTTATTTATATTTCCTTATATCATGATAAATGTTTATTATTCATGCTAGAATTGTATTAACCAGAAACTTAGTACTTGTGTGAATACATAGACAAAAACAAAGTGTCCCTAGTATGCCTCTACTTGACTAGCTCGTTAATAAGAGATGGTTAAGTTTCCTAACCATAGACATCTGTTGTCATTTGATGAACGGAATCACATCATTAGAGAATGATGTGATGGACAAGACCCATCTGTTAGCTTAGCATAATGATCTTTAAGTTTTATTGCTATTGCTTTCTTCATGACTTATACATATTCCTCTGACTATGAGATTATGCAACTCCCAAATAGCGGAGGAACAACTTGTGTGCTATCAAACATCAGAACATAACTGGGTGATTATAAAGATGCTCTACAGGTGTCTCCGAAGGTGATTGTTGGGTTGGCATAGATCAAGATTAGGATTTGTCACTCCAAGTATCAGAGAGGTATCTCTGGGCCCTCTCGGTAACGCACATCACTATAAGCTTGCAACCAATGTGACTAATGAGTTAGTTGCAGGATGATGCATTACGGAACGAGAGAAGAGACTTGCTGGTAACGAGATTGAACTAGGCATGATGATACTGATGATCGAATCTCGGGAAAGTAACATACCGATGACAAAGGGAATAACGTATGTCGTTATTGCGGTTTGACCGATAAAGTTCTTCGTAGAATATGTAGGAACCAATATGAGCTTCCAGGCTCTGCTATTGGTTTGACCGGAGATGTGTCTCGGTCACGTATACATAGTTCTCGAACCTGTAGGGTCCGCACGCTTAACGTTCGATGATGATTTGTATTATGAGTTTAGTGTTTTGGTGACCGAAGTTTGTTCAGAGTCCCGGATGAGATCACGGACATGACGAGGAGTCTCAAAATAGTCAAGATATAAAGATTCATATATTGGAAGGTAGTATTTGGATATCAGAATGGTTTTGAGTGGTTCGGGTATTTTACCGGAGTACCGAGGGGTTACCGGAACCCCCCGGGGGAATTAATGGGCCTACATGGGCTTAGTGGAGAGAGAGGAGGGCCGCAAGGGGTGGCCGCGTGCCCCCCCATGGCAGTCCGAATTGGACTAGGGGAGGGGGCGGCGCCCCCATTTCCCTCTCCCTCTCCTTCCTTTTCCCCTTTGGTGAAGAAAGGAAAAAGGGGGGGGGGATCCTACTAGGAGTGGAGTCCTAGTAGGACTCCCCCCCATGGCGCGCGCCTCCTGGTCGGCCTCCTCCTCCTTCCCTCCTTTATATACGGGGGCAGGGGGGCACCCCATCGCACATCAATTATTCTCTTAGCCGTGTGCAGTGCCCCCTTTCACAGTTTACTCCTCCGGTCATAGCATCGTAGTGCTTAGGCGAAGCCCTGCACGGATCACATCACCATCACCGTCACCACGCCGTTGTGCTGACGGAACTCTCCCTCGACCCTCCGCTGAATCAAGAGTTTGAGGGACATCATCAAGCTGAACATGTGCTGAACTCGGAGGTGTTGTATGTTCGGTATTAGATCGGTTGGATCGTGAAGATGTTTGACTATGTCAACCACGTTTACCTAACACTTCTGCTTTCAATCTACGAGGGTACGTGGACACACTCTCCCCCTCTCGTTGCTATGCATATCCTAGATAGATCTTGCGTGAGCGTAGATTTTTTTTTGAAATTGCATGCTACGTTCCCCAATACCCGGGAGGTGACGTGAACGGGGCCGGCCCACCAGGAAAAGCTCAGTTGTTGGGTTTATCGATGCTGCAGGGACAGACCTGAGCACAGACGCCGTGCCTAGTCTTCTCATGCGAAAGTCCTAAAGAAAGACAACCGGCGCGCGGCTCCCGTGGTGACGAGGCACCAGGTCGCGTGCCCTAGCTCGTCCGCTCGCGATTAGCTCGAGCGAGAGCAAGGCACCAAGGACCATGGGAGGTGACGTGCACCGGAGCTAGCCCGAGAGCCAGAGCTCAGCCTCTTGGGTTGAGCGATGTTGCAGGGTCGGACCCGAGCATAGACGCCGTGCGCGCCCTTAATCATGAGGTGGTCGTGGGTGGGCTTGCAAGGGCACACGACGTTCATGGAAACGAAGCGCTGGACAGGAAGATGATAATCATAAAGCAATTCATGGAAGGAGGTAAGCTAGCTCTAATAGATGCGAAAAACGATACATGCCACAAGGACAAACCCATGTGGCCTGGGGAGGATGCAACCCAAGGGGTGCCCCCAACAGCGTGAATTAAAGACGCAAAAGGATACATGCCGTAGGGACAGGCCCATGCGATCTGGGGATATTGTAGCCCGAGGGGCGCCCCCAACTGAACAAACCAGAAAATGTCACCTAGCACCATTGCTAAAGAGATGTTGAAGTAGCTGACGATGCGTGCTGAAGAAGTCGCTCCTCATAAGCCACCTAGGTCCTGAACCTCAGGAGGCTCCGGGGGCCCGGGAAGCTCGTGAAGAACTGGCGCCATCTCTGCCAGGACCGCATGGTGCCTGTCCTCCTGAGCCGCCAGGATGCTCCGCGTGTGGTGCTGGAATGAAACAACTGCATTCGGCAAACCAAAAGGCATGCAAACATAGCTGTAAGGGGTACCCTCGCACCAGCCGACGCGGGACGGCCAGAGGCACTCATGAGATGCGGCCCTATTGAGCCTAGGGATGTTGACCGTAGCTCACTGTCCTCGCCAGGACAAGGAGCTGCACTGGGTGGTGGAGCCGTCGGTCACTCCTGATAAAGGCTTGGTGGGCTGCAGCTGGTCATAGGGCACTTGGAGGCGATCGAATGTTTCGATGGACAGAACATTGAGCCCCGCACCACCATCGATGAGGGTCTTGGTGAGAGGACGTTTCTGATGACAGGTGAGCAGAGCATCGGGAGGGCACCGACAGTTGCCGCACACTTGAGCTAGTCGGACGAGCTAAAGGTGATGGTGCACTTGGACCACCTGAGTGGACGCGTGACCCCGAGCTTGGGGAGTGCCGCGTTCACCTCATAGGCAAACTGCTTGAAGATGCGATGAGAGGCAGGGCCTAAGCGCCGCCCAGGATGCAGTCGATGGCACGAGGTTCCTGGAAGCCCCCAGCCCCCTCATCCTGGTGGTGGTAGTCATTCCTTCTTGGTGGTGGTGGCAGCAGACGGAGACCAGCGATTCCCTGAGGGCGGTCCTCGCGAGGTTGGTCCCTCTAGGGGCCCTCGCATGGCTGGCCCTGCCAGCGATCCTCACGAGGCTGATCGCGCCACTCCTGGCGGGGGCCACGATCATCCCAACGTCCTCCACTTCAGCCTCCTCCATGGCCGTAGCCTCAATCATTGCACTCGGAGCAACGGCCGAGGCGCCCATCGTGGATGGCCCTGAGCTCCTGAAAGTCGTTGGTGTTGTGGTTGTGCACATTGTGGAAGACGCAGAATGGCCAGCTGCCCTTGGATGACTCCGGGTGATTGCAGCCATGCTTCATCTCTAGTTCTGCCGCGAGCATGGCTGCCCCCTTGCACTTCACGTCCTTGGCCTTGGCTTTCTTGTCCTCTGGGTCGGCCTTCGGGAGCTCGAGGAGGGAGAGGTGTCCTTCCTCAGCTCTTGTGCACTTGGTCGCCATGTTGAACATCTCCAGGGCCATGCATAGGTCCTCGTGTATGGCGAGCTCCTCCTTCATCTTGATGTCGCGGACGCCATCACTGAACGCGGATATGATGGCCTCGTCCGACACCTTGGGGATCTTGAGACGAACACTGTTGAAGCACTGGATGTACTTCTGCAAGGTCTCGCCAGGCTGCTGCTTGATGCGCCGCAGGTCACACGCGGCCGGCGAGCAGTCGCGAGTGCCCTGAAAGTTAGCAAGGAAAAGGTCGCGCATCTCACCCCAGGAGGAGATAGATCCCACAAGCAGGTTCAGAAGCCATGAGTGTGCGCCATCCTTGAGGGCCATGGGAAACTAGTTCGCCATAACCTTCTCGTCGCCATTGGCCGCCTCGATACTCAGCTCTAGAGCTACAGG
This sequence comes from Triticum timopheevii, assembly GCA_963921465.1. Lineage (NCBI taxonomy): Eukaryota > Viridiplantae > Streptophyta > Magnoliopsida > Poales > Poaceae > Triticum > Triticum timopheevii. The sequence continues at coordinate 188,134,866 of OY997262.1, forward strand.
AACTCAGTAGGCTCGGGGTGCCATCTTAGCTTGGAGGCAGGTCGGGCTTGAATTTCCCCGGCCAGACGACTCTGCACAGCTTCAGAGTGAAGGCGCGGCAACCCGCTGTGGTCATGGGCGCCCGTCGTGGAGGTGGAACTTGATCTTGGAGCTCGTGCACCACCACCACATGCGGCATGCGGTCTTGACGCGGCAGTGCTAGAAGCGCACGCGCCTCTCCTAGTGGCCGCTGGACCACCTGGAAGCTTTCTTCCTCATGCGCCGGTGCCCTGTGCGGCGGGTCGGGCCGCGGGGCCTCATGCCTCGGCCAGAGGGTGACATCTTGACGGGACGTGGAGAAGGCGCTCCGTGGGCTACGTCACCTGCAACAGGTGGTGGGCGAGGCAACGAGAGAGACGGTGCAGGAGAGCCCCCGGCGATACTGACGAGCTTGGTGATGTTGTCCAGCCAGTCTTCGTACAGGTCGTTGATGGGGTGGTAGCACAGGAGCTCGTGCGCCATGAGTAGCGCAGCCTGCGCGTCGGCTGGGCCACGACGAGCATGGGATGATGAACCAGCCGGAGTCCGCGACGGGGTAGCAGTGCGCCCATCACGCTGCACGGAGGGGCGCAGCAACAAAGCTTGCTACTCGTGCCCCACCGGGAAGGTGGCGGCATTGGCGGCAGGCAACGAGGAACGGCGGGAAGGCCCGCCGGCAGGCGCCATCTGGGCGACGTGAGCGGCGAGGGTGGCTCCACACTCAACACGGGCTCGACGGACGTCCGCCGTGGAAGCGGTGGAGCGGTGGTGAGTCGATCGGCGGAAGAGAGGCTCCGACGCTCCCCTACCTGGTGCACCAAATGTCAGATCACGGGTTTCGCAGACCTTGAGAGGTTCGAACTCTAGGGTGCGTGCGAAGAACTCATCTTCCCAGTCTGCCTACTTGCTAATATCATGGCCTAGCTCGACAAACCGAATGGAAGGAAGACACAGCAGTTTACCCAGGTCTGGGCCAGCTTGCGGTGTAAAACCCTACTTCTCTGTGGTGGATTGGCCTCGTGGGGCTGAGGATGAACTAGTATAGTGGGTGAACAACCTCAGGAGGAGTGTTCTTGGGCTCGATGAGCTGGCGGGTGTGAGATGATCTGAATTATCCCCCCTATTATGGTGGTGGTGCTGCTCTATTTATAGGGGCCTTGGTCCTCTTCCCAAATGTGGGCGGGAAGGGATCCCACAACGGCCAGATTTGAAGGGGACAACTAGTACATGCTATCCAGACAAAAGTGGTCTTCGCCTGCAAAAGCCTCTGGTAGTGATGCCGTGGTGGGCTTGCTGATGACCTTCGTCCTGCCGTCCTAGTGGTCTTGGTCCTTTTGCACCGGAATGGAAAACTTTGGCTGATTCCTCGGGACCCTGCGCCTGTGCTTACCTCCTTATCACTGATACGTCTCCAACGTATCTATAATTTTTGATTGTTCCATGCTATTATATTACCCCTTTTGGATGTTTATGGGCTTTATTTTACACATTTATATCATTTTTGGGACTAACCTACTAACCGGAGGCCCAGCCCGTATTGCTGTTTTTTTTTGCCTATTTCAGTATTTCGAAGAAAAGGAATATCAAACGGAGTCCAAACGGAATGAAACCTTCGGGAGCGTGATTTTTGGAACGAGCGTGATCCAGAGGACTTGGAGTGCAAGTGAAGAAGCAGCCGAGGCTCCCATGAGATAGGAGGGCGCCCCCCTATAGGGCGCGCCCCCTGTCTCGTGGGCCCCTCGGGCATCCACTAACGTACTTCTTCCTCCTATATAAGCCTACGTACCCCGAAAATATCCAGGGAGCAGACGAAACACAATTTCCACCACCATAACCTTCTGTATCCGCGAGATCCCATCTTGGAGCCTTCACCGACGTTCTGCCGGAGGGGGAATCGACCATGGAGGGCTTGTACATCAACATCCTTGCCCCTCCGATTAGTTGTGAGTAGTTTACCACAGACCTACGGGTCCATAGTTATTAGCTAGATGGCTTCTTCTCTCTTTTTGGATCTCTATACAATGTTCTCCCCCTCTCTTGTGGAGATCTATTCGATGTAAACTCTTTTTGCGGTGTGTTTGTCGAGATTCGATGAATTGTGGGTTTATGATCAAGTTTATCTATGAATAATATTTGAATCTTCTCTGAATTCTTTTATGTATGATTGAGTTATCTTTGCAAGTCTCTTCGAATTATCAGTTTGGTTTGGCCTACTAGATTGATCTTTCTTGCCATGGGAGAAGTGTTTAGCTTTGGATTCAATCTTGCGGTGTCCTTACCCAGTGACAGAAAGGGTTGCAAGGCACGTATTGTATTGTTGCCATCGAGGATAACAAGATGGGGTTTATATCATATTGCTTGAGTTTATCCCTCTACATCATTTCATCTTGCTTAATGCGTTACTATGTTCTTATGAACTTAATACTCTAGATGCATGCTGGATAGCGGTCGATGTGTGGAGTAATAGTAGTAGATGCAGGTAGGAGTCGGTCTATTTGTTGCGGACATGATGCTTATATACATGATCATGCCTAGATAATCTCATCATTATTCGCTTTTCTATTAATTGCTCGACAGTAATTTGTTCACCCACCGTAATACTTATGCTATCTTGAGAGAAGCCACTAGTGAAACCTATGGCCCCCGGGTCTATCTCTTATCATATTTGCTTTCAATCTAATTTTATTTGCATCTTTACTTTTTTGCATCTATATTATAAAATACCAAAAATATATTTATCTTATCATTCTATCTCTATTAGATCTGACTTTCGCAAGTGGCCGTGAAGGGATTGACAACCCCTTTATTGCGTTGGTTGCGAGTTCTTTGTTTGTTTGTGTAGGTGCATGGGACTTTTGAGGAGCCTCCTACTGGATTGATACCTTGGTTCTCAAAAACTGAGGGAAATACTTACGCTACTATTGCTGCTTCACCCGTAGCAAGAAGGATTTCTGGCACCGTTGCCGGGGAGGTCTTCACTCAAGTCAAGACATACCAAGTACCCATCACAAACCCATCTCCCTCACATTTACATTTTTTTGCCATTTGCCTCTCGTTTTCCTCTCCCCCACTTCACCCTTGTCGTTTTATTTTCCCTCTCTTTCCCATTCTCCTCCTCTATTTTTCGCTTGCCTTTTTCTGTTTGCTTGTGTGTTGGATTACTTGTTGCCATGGCGCAAGATAATACAAAATTGTGTGATTTCTCGAATACTAATAATAATGATTTCCTTAGTACTCCGATTGCTCCTCTTAATGATGTTGAGTCTTGTGAAATCAATACTGCTTTGCTGAATCTTGTTATGAATGATCAATTCGCCGGCCTTCCTAGCGAAGATGCCGCTACTCATCTAAACAACTTTGTTGATTTGTGTGATATGCAAAAGAAGAAAGATACGGATAACAATATTGTCAAATTGAAGTTATTTCCGTTTTCACTTAGAGATCGTGCTGAAGTTTGGTTTTTGTCTTTGCCTAAAAATAGTATTGATTCTTGGAACAAGTGCAAAGATGCTTTTATCTCTAAGTATTTTCCTCCCGTCGGATTTCGAGTTCTGGCAGACCCTTGAGGTTCAAACTCTGGGGTGCGCACGGAGATCTTTCCCCTACCAACTCATGTCTCGAAGCCTCGCAAGGAATCTAGGCTAGAAAGAAGAACACACAAGGGACACGAGGTTTATACTGGTTCAGGCCACCATTGTGGTGTAATACCCTACTCCAGTGTGTGGTGTGGTGGATTGCCTCAGGGGCTGTTGATGAACAATACAAATGGAGAACAACCTCGCGAGGGGCTGTTCTTGAGCTGGTGCGATGAACTGCTTGGGTGAATTCAGTCGCCTCTCTCTCTCTAGTCTACCCAAAATCTGGGTCCCCCTACTCAGTGGTGGCTAGCTCTATTTATAGAGGGAGGCCCTGGGCCTCTTCCCAAATAATGAGCGGTAAGGGCACCAACAATTGGCCATTTTGAAGGGGAACATCTAGTACACTTATCCTGACTAAAGTTGGTCTTCGACTGCCAAAGTCTCTGAAGGTGACGCCGTCCTGGGCTCCACGGTGACCTCCATCCTGCCACTCCGTTGGTCTTGGTCTTGTTGCACCGAAACCGTAACCTTTGCCTGATGCCTTGGCCTGTGCTTTCCCCCTTTGCACCGAAGGGGAAACAAGAACACTGCGCAAGCCGGCACCCGCCTGGTCTCGATCGTCATGGCTTGCATCACGGGCACCTCGCGAGGTACCCTGCATTGATCTCTCCGCCTCCTCCTGAGCCCGCCTGATGAGGCTGCTCCTGAGGAAGCTTCCCGTCATCCGCCCCGCGAGGCTTGGCCCCTCGCGAGGGTCTGGAGCTTGAGCTGATGAAGCTGGGCTGCACTGGGCCTCCGCTTGAGCCACGCCGCAGGTCGCAGGCAGGCAAGTCTGGGGACCCCTATTCCCAGAACGCCGACAGTAGCCCCCGGGCCCAAGGCACGCCCGGACTTGGCTTAGCAGAGAAGTGAAGGGGCGAGTGTGAAGCACCACGGGCCCCAATAGCCTGCGGCCTTGGGCGTCGCGTGGCGATTGATTGGACATGGGCGTCTCCGCTTCCCCATGACGCCTTGGCAACTGCATGACTTGACAAGTCCCTGCATGCAAAAACGGGTCATGATTACCTGCGATCGTGGTAGCCAATGGTTGGCCTCCTCTGGATATAAGTACGGAACGGCGCGAGCCCTTCCTCTCCATTCCTTCCTGCTACTCCCTTTCTTCTTCTTCCTCGCCCTTGCTCTACATTACGCCAATGGCACCGATCCGCCGGTTTTCTGCAAAAGAGAAGGGGAAGGCCCCCCGAGAGGGTCCCGACCCGCTTCCGCCAAAGAAGCGGCCAGTCCCCTGCCGCCGAGATGAGGACGCTTGGCAGGAGGCGTCAAGGCCCTGGTACGAGTGGCCTCCACCTGGGTTTCCGCTGCCCTTGTACACCCGAATCGAGGGCCCTGGAGAAGAAGGCGCCAAGCGACACCAACGGTGCCGCCGTCGGGTTACGGCGGTGCGCGTCGTTCCCCCTGGAGTCCATGTCGAGGGCTCTTCTCGCAAGCTTGTGCTTCACGCCGCCATGCCTCCTTGATCTTGGATTCGCCTTCCTCCCTCCTTCGCCTTCGAGGTTCCGTCGAGGGGGCCTCGAGAGCTCTGGCTGCAGCACGCTGACTGCAACACCCCCGCGACCGAGGCAGAGGTCGAGGTTGTCGCCCCGGGAAAGTCTTACTGACCCGTGGCTGGGGCGAGATCGCCCGGGTCTGCCGGACAGGGGGCGCCCTCGTAATCCATCTCGAATACGATGGCACCTCCTTGATGTTCTTCAAGGTCTTCGACGTGGAAGGACGCCGACTGGAATGCTGCCCCAAGGGAGGCGGCCGGGGCATCGGAGTGGCGAGGACCGGGCCTGCCAGCCGCTTTCCTAGCAGCTCCTCAGGCAGCAGCAGAGGAGTCGGAGGGTCTAGCGACTCCGCCGAGCTTCACGCGACTCCAGAGACAAGCGACGACATCTACGAGCCCCCGAGCTTGCACCGCGCGCGGAGCAGGGCGGCTGCATTAGGCCATCGGTGCTGCTGATCTGGATGGGGTTGGCGCCGGCGCCTGATGACCCACTATTGATGATGGTGTCTCCTGCGGAGGCGCGCATAGTTATTGCTCCTTAGCACCTTTTGTTCCTTGCGAGGAATCAAAATGACACCCCATGGGGGTATGTAAGGCGCCTGCCATGGCTTTTGTGAATTGTACATCCTTATCATGAAACGATGCGAGAGGCGCGTTCTGCCCCGGCTCAGCTCCCCCTTTCTTTCCTCGCGAGGGCTTGGTGCTCTACGCCGACAGGTCCCGGTCCCCAGGCAGGCTTCAGCCGTCGCAGGTATGCCAGGTCGCGATGCCGTGGTCAAGGCCAGGAGGTGAGCGGCCCAAGGTCCAGTAAGAGCCCCTGAGTCGCGATGCTCAGGAGGTCCCCTTTAGCGCTCAAGCAGCCTCCGCTGGGTAAGAAAGGCAGGCAACGTTGCCGTGACAGAGCTGCAGTAGGCGAGGGTTTAGCGCTGAGTCGATTCAGTTTTTGCATGACTTATCTCGTAGGTTTGGAGTAGTTTTTGGCGAGGTGTCGGGCCTGCGTGGCGGCAGCTGGGGTGTTGCTAGGTTAGGCCCTCGTGAGCTTCTTCCCTCTTCCCCGCACTTTCCTTCATGCTCTACGTGCTCAGGTCCCGGCCCTCGAGCGAGCTCAGCCACCGCTGGTATGACAGGTCACGATGCCGTGGGTCAAGGCCAGGGGGTGAGGGCTGGAGAGCCAGTAAGAGCCCATGAGTCGCGATGCTCAGGCGCCCCCCTTTTAACGCGCGAGCGGATCGTGCCGGAGAGAGGGAGAGAAAGATCGCGACGCCCCCAGCGTTACTCCTGGAGCGGGTCCTGCATACCAATCACGAGGGAAAACAAGGTCTGTCGTTACGGTTGCCAGCCAACCATTGGTTGCTCCAAGGGAGTGATTGGGGCACTGAGGGCCTGGTGAGGTGGCGCCTTGCGGGGCTGCCGCGGCCAGAGCTCGGCCAGTCAGATTTATCGGTGTTGCAGGGATGGACCCGTACGCAAGCGCCGTGCCAGAGCGTGCGGCTCCAAAGGTAGGTGTCAATCGAGCAGGCGATTAAGTCAAGCAGGTTAAGCATGAAGTAGCAAATCCATTTAGATAGATGCGGAAAAAGCAAACGCCACTGGGTCAGGCCCAAGTAGCTTGGGGATAATGCAGCCCGAGGGGCACCCCCAACAAGGTAGGCAAGGAACATAAGCAAAACGGATACATGCCGCAGGGACGGACCCTGTGGGCGCTCCCAGCTGAAAATGGAACTTTGAAAGATGTCACCTGATACCGTTGGAGATGAAGGGATGCTGAAGTAGCGGACGACGCGTGGTGAGGAAGCCGACCCACACGAGCTCCCGGGACCAGGAGCCTCGGGAGGCTCCGGGGGCGCAGGTGGATCTTCGAGGACCATCTCCATCTCCGCCAGGACCGCATAATGCCTGACCTCCTGAGCCTCCAGAATGCTCCTCAGCAGGCGCTAATGAGCGGCGGCCGCGTTCGGCAGGCCGAAAGGCATGCAAATGTAGCTGTGAGGTGGACCCTCGCAATGCCTCACGCGCAAAGGCCAGAGGCGCTCCTGAGATGCGGCTCGGTTGAGCCCTGGCACGTTGATGCAGACGCGCAGCCCACCATCCTCGCCTGGATGGGGGGCTATGGCGGGCAAGCGGCGGCTGCCGCGTATGACTCTTGACTCCTGTAGCTCCTGAGTGTTTCTCCCGATGAACTCTTGAGGGTTTGGCCCTCCTTGCCTCATACCTTCCTGAGGGAAACGTGCTTTGAAGCACGCCTCCAAGTGGTGCCCGAGCACCTCCCTCGCAACCTTGGCAAAGTCAGTGGCCCTCCAGGAGAGAGCCCCCGAGCCCCGCCCGAGGAGGGCGTTGGGCGCGCCTTCCTATGTGACAGAGGGTGGCGCCCCTTGAACGGGCGCGGATCCTGACGCAACGCCTCTGGAGGTGCCTGCCTCCTGATGGTTTGGTCTAGGTGAAGTCTTCTTCTTCTTAGGGACCGCCTCGGGAAGGCTCCCGCTCCTGTGATCCGGGTCTTCGATTGCTGCGGCTTGGAAGACACGCTCAAGAGAACACACTGCATCCTTTTCTTCACAGGGGACTATGATGACTCCACCGCTTCCTGGCATCTTGAGGACATTGTAGCCATGGTGAGTCACTGCCATGAACTTGACCAAGGCTGGGTACCCGAGGATGGCATTGTATGGCAGGCGAATGTGGGCGACGTCAAAGTCAATGAGCTCGGTGCGGTAGTTGTTGCGCTGCCCAAAGGTGACAGGAAGGCGAACCTGCCCTATCGGAATGGTGGAACCATCAGTGACTCCTGAGAAAGGCTTGGTCGGCTGAAACTGATCATATGGCACCTGGAGGTTGTTGAACGTCTGGACAGACAGAACGTTGAGTCCTGCTTCGCCATCGATGAGGGTCCTGGTGACTTGCACATTGCTGATGACTGGGGAACAAAGCATTGGTAGGACTCCGGCCGTTGCCGCGCACTTGAGCTGATCCACTGAGCTGAACGTGATAGCGTACGCAGACCACCTGACAGGGCGCGTGGCCTCAAGCTTGGGGAGGACTGCATTCACCTCGCGAGAAAACTGCTTGAAGATGCGCTGTGAGGCTGGGGCCTGGGCGCCGCCCAGGATTCAAGCGATTGCACACGGCTCCTGGAAGCCCCCAGCCCCCTCGTCCTGATGCTGGTCTTCATTCCTCCTTAGCGGTGGTGGCAGAGGAGGGAGGCCTGCTTTGCCTTGCGGGCGATCCTCACGAGGCTGATCCCTCCAACCTCCCTCGCGAGGCTGGTCCTGCCAACGGTCCTCGCAAGGTCGGTCACGCTACCCTTGGCGAGGGCCATGGTCTTCCCATCGTCCTCCACCTCTTCCTCCTCCTCGGCCATAGCCCCGATCGTTGCGCTCGGGGTGTCGGCCGATACTTCCATCTCGCACAGCCCCGAGCTCTTAGCATTCGTTGGTGTTGTGGGTGTGGAGGTCGTGGTACATGCAGTAGCGGCTGCCCTTGGATGACTCCGGCTGATCCCTGCCTCGCTTGGTGTCTGGCTCCGCTACGAGCATAGTAGCTCCTTTGTGCTTCACGTCCTTGACCTTGGGCTTCTTCTCTTCCGGATTAGCAGCTGGAAGCTCGAGGAGGGAGAGGCGCCCTTCCTCAGCCCTGGCGCACTTGGTCGCCAAGTTGAATAGCTCCAGAGATGTGCATAGGTCTTCATGGATTGCCAGCTCCTCTTTCATCTTGATGTCATGCACGCCATCAGAGAAGGCTGAGATGATGGCTTCCTCAGTCACCCTGGGGATCTTGAGGTGGGCGTTGTTGAAGCGCTGGATGTACTTCTGCAGGGTCTCTCCTGGCTGTTGCTTGATGCAGCGCAGGTCACTCATGGCCGGGGGCCGGTCGCGAGTGCCTTGGAAGTTGGCGATGAAGCGAGTGTGCATCTCGTCCCAAGAGGAGATCATGCTGGGAGGCAGGTTTAGGAGCCAGGTGCGGGCGCCATCCTTGAGCGCCATGGGAAACCAGTTCGCCATGACCTTTTCATCCCCGTTGGCCGCCTCGATGCCCAACTCGTAGAGCTGGAGGAACTCCGCGGGGTCGGCAGTACCGTCATAGCGAGGAGGCAGATCTAGCTTGATCTTGCCCGGCCAGGCCATGCTGCGCAGCTCGGCGGTGAAGGCGCGGCAGCCTGCAGTGGCTACTGGGGGCCTTTGGTGACGAAGGGCTTGATCTTGGAGGTCTCCGTGCGCTGCCGCCAGCGGCAGTGCGGGGTCTTGGCGTGCCGGAGCAGGAACGCAGTCATGACGTGCTGGTGCTGGGAGCACGCGAGCAACTACTTGAGGGCGAGGGACCTCATGGCAGCTCCTTTCTTGTTGTGCGGGTGTTGGACGCGGTGGGTCTTGTCCGGGGGCCGCGCGTCTTGGGGCCAGGGCACCTTCTTGAGGAGGAGGCGGCGGAGGTGCCTCCGGAGCTGCGTTGCCCGTGCAGGGCGGAGGGCGATGCAGCGAGAGGGACGGCACAGGGGAGCCCCCTGCGGCGCTGACGAGCTCGGTGATGCGAGCGAGCTACTTGTCGTAGAGGTCGTCGACGGGGCGATAGTGCAGGAGCTCACGTGACAGGAGCAGCGCGGCATGCGCGTCCGCGGGAGCGCGACGAGCGTGTGACGACGAGCCTGCCGGAGTCATCGACGGGGTGGCGGTGTGGCTTTCCCGCCGCACCGAGGGATGCAGCGACGATGCCTGCTGCTCGTTCCCCGCCGGGCCGGTGGCGGCATGGGCGGCAGGCGATGCGGAACGACGGGGAGGCCCGCCGACGAGGGCCGTCTGGGCGACATGGGCCACGAGAGCAGCCCGACGCTCGGCGCGGGCTCGACGAGCGTCAGACATGGGCGCGACAGAGGACGAACGTGAGGCGGTGGAAGAAGGATTCCGGCGCACCCCTACCTGGCGCGCCAAATGTCGGATTTCGGGTTCCGGCAGACCCTTGAGGTTCGAACTCTGGGGTGCGCATGAAGATCTTTCCCCTACCAACTCACGTCTCGAAGCCTCACAAGGAATCTAGGCTAGAAAGAAGAACACACAAGGGACACGAGTTTTATACTGGTTCAGGCTACCATTGTGGTGTAATACCCTACTCCAGTGTGTGGTGTGGTGGATTGCCTCAGAGGCTGATGATGAACAATACAAAGGGAGAACAGCCTCGCGAGGGGCTGTTCTTGAGCAGGTGCGATGAACTGCTTTGGTGAGTTCAGTCGCCTCTCTCTCTCTAGTCTACCCAAAATCTGGATCCTCCTACTCAGTGGTGGCTAGCTCTATTTATAGAGGGAGGCCCTGGGCCTCTTCCCAAATAATGAGCAGGAAGGGCGCCAACAATTGGCCATTTTGAAGGGGAACTTCTAGTACACTTATCCTGACTAAAGTTGCTCTTCGACTGCCAAAGACTCTGACGGTGACGCCGTCCTGGGCTCCACGGTGACCTCCATCCTGCTGCTCCGCTGGTCTTGGTCTTGTTGCAGCGAAACGGTAACCTTTGCCTGATGCCTTGGCCTGTGCTTGCCCCCTTTGCACCGAAGGGAAAATAAGGACACTGCGCAGGCCGGTGCCCGCGTGGCTCCCGCCTTGTCTCGATCGTCATGGCTTGCGTCACGGGCACCTCGCGAGGTACCCTGCCTTGATCTCTCCGCCTCCTCGCGAGCCCGCCTGATGAGGCTGCTCCTGAGGAAGCTTCCTGTCATCCGCCCTGCAAGGCTTGGCCCCTCGCGAGGGTCTTGAGCTTGAGCTGATGAAGCTGGGCTGCACTGGGCCTCCGCTTGAGCCACGCCGCAGGCCGCAGGCAGGCAAGTCTGGGGACCCCCGTTCCCAGAACGCCGACACCTCCCGCTAAGATTATCACTCTTAGGAATGATATTATGAATTTTAAACAACTTGATCATGAGCATGTTGCCCAATCTTGGGAAAGAATGAAATTGATGCTTCACGCCCTACTCATGGTTTGAATTTATGGATGATCATACAAAAATTTTATGCCGGTTTGAACTTTGCTTCTATAAATCTCTTAGATTCGGCCGCGGGAGGCACGTTTATGGAAATCACGTTAGGAGATGCTACAAAACTTCTTGATAATATTATGGCTAATTATTCTCAATGGCACACCAAAAGATCTTCTAGTAAAAAAGTGCATGCTATAGAAGAAATCAATGTTTTGAGTGGAAAGATGGATGAACTTATGAAATTGTTTGCTACTAAAAATACTCCTCTTGATCCCAATGATATGCCTTTGTCTTCCTTGATTGAGAATAATAATGAATCTATGGATGTGAATTTTGTTGGTAGGAATAGTTTTGGAAACAATGCTTATAGAGGAAACTTTAATGCTAGACCGTTCCCTAGTAATTCCTTTAGTAATTATGGAAATTCCTACATTAATTCTTATGGTAATTTTAATAAGATGCCCTCTGATTTTGAGAATAGTGTGAAAGAATTTATGATTTCTCAAAAGAATTTTAATGCTTTGCTTGAAGAAAAATTGCTCAAAGTTGATGATTTGGCTAGGAACGTTGATAGACTTTCACTTGATGTTGATTCTCTTAAACTTAGATCTTCTCCTCATAAGCATGATATCAATGAGTCTCTCAAAGCAATGAGAATTTCCATTGACAAGTGCAAGGAAAGAAACGCTAGATTGTGTGCTAAAAAGGATAGCTTTATAAAAGCGTTTTCTTTTAGTTTCCATGAAAATAATGACGAGGATCTTAAAGTTATTGATGCGTCTCCTATTACATCTATGTTTTGCAATATGAATTTTGTTGGTTATGGGACTGATGATGAATCAACTTTGCCTAGAAGGCATCCCAAGAATTCGGAGTTTTTAGATCTTGATGCTAAATTTGGTAAAAGTGGGATTGGAGAGGTCACAACTTTAAATAGCATTGAACCCACTATCTCGGATTTCAAGGAATTTGATTATGATAATTGTTCTTTAGAAGGTTGTATTTCCTTGTTGCAATCCGTTGTTAATTCTCCTCATGCTTATAGTCAAAATAAAGCTTTTACCAAACATATCGTTGATGCCTTGATGCAATCTTATTATGAAAAACTTAATTTGGAAGTTTCTATACCTAGAAAACTTAATGATGAGTGGGAACCTACTATAAAGATTAGAATTAAAGATCATGAGTGTTTTGCTTTGTATGATTTGGGTGCTAGTGTTTCCACGATTCTGAAAACTTTATTTGATATTCTAGGTTTCCATGATCTTGATGATTGCTATTTAAATTTGCACCTTGAGGATTCCACCATTAAAAAGCCCATGGGAAGGATCAATTATATTCTTATTGGTGCAAATAGAAATTTGGTGCCCGTAGATTTTATCGTTCTTGATATAGATTGCAATCTTTCTTGCCCTATTATTCTTGGTAGACCTTTCCTTAGAACGATTGGTGCGATTATTGATATGAAGGAAGGGAATATTAGATTCAAATTTCCATTAAATAAAGGCATGGAGCACTTTCCAAGAAAGAAAGTCAAATTACCTTATGAATCTATCATGCGGGCTACTTATGAATTTAGTGCGAAAGATGGCACTCGTTAGATCTATCTTTACTTTTATGCCTAGCTAGGGGCGTTAAACGATAGCGCTAGTTGGGAGGCAACCCAATTTTATTTGTATTTTTTGTTTTTGTTCCTGTTTAGTAATAAATTTTGCATCTACCTTCTGTTTATATGTGTTTTTATCTTTTAATTAGTGTTTGTGCCAGGTAGAACCTATAGGATAACCTATGATGATAGTTGATTTGATTCTGCTGAAAAACAGAAACTTTGTGCGCACGAATATAATTTTTTTAAATCACAGAAACGTGATTTTGCGTTGATTCTTTTTGCTGTTGATAAATAAACAAATTTTACAGGACTTCCTATTTTGGTAGGATTTTTAGAGTTCCAGAAGTTTGCGTTAGTTATAGATTGCTACAGACTGTTCTGTTTTTGACAGATTCTGTTTTTCGTGTGTTGTTTGCTTATTTTGATGCATCTATGGCTAGTAAAATAGTTTATAAACCATAGAGAAGTTGGAATACAGTAGGTTTAACACCAAAATAAATAAAGAATGATTTCATTACAGTAACTTATGTGGTGGTTTTGTTTTCTTTCACTAACAGAGCTTATAAGATTTCCTGTTGAGTTTTGTGTTGTGAAGTTTTCAAGTTTTGGGTAAAGCTTTTATGGACTATGGAATAAGGAGTGGCAAGACACTAAGCTTGGGGATGCCCATGGCACCCCAAAATATTCAAGGATAGCCAAAAGCCTAAGCTTGGGGATGCCCCGGGAAGGCATCCCCTCTTTCGTCTTCGTTCATTGGTAACTTTACTTGGAGCTATATTTTTATTCGCCACATGATATGTGTTTTGCTTGGAGCGTCGTGTATTATATTAGTCTTTGCTTTTTAGTTTACCACAATCATCCTTGCTGTACACACCTTTTGGGAGAAGCCCACTTGATTAGAATTTGCTAGAATACTCTATGTGCTTCACTTATATCTTTTGAGCTTGATAGTTTTTGCTCTAGTGCTTCACTTATATTTTTTAGAGCACGGCGGTGGATTAATTTTGAAGAAATTGCTAGTCTCTCTTGCTTCACTTATATTATTTTGAGAGTCTTTTATAACATCATGGTATTTGCTATGGTTACAAATTTGGTCCTAGAATGATGAGCACCCAAGTTGGGCATAATAAAAACTATCATAGAAAGTGAATTGGATGCTATGATCAATTTGATACTTGATAATTGTTTTGAGATATAAAGGTAGTAATGTTAGGGTCATGCTAGTGGGTAATTATGTAATTGAGAAATACTTTTGTTGAAGTTGGCAAGTCCCGTAGCATGCACGTATGGTAAAAGTTGTGTGACAAATTTGTTGCATGAGGTGCTCTTTTGATTGTCTTCCTTATGAGTGGCGGTCGGGGACGAGCGATGGTCTTTTCCTACCAATCTATCCCTCTTGGGGCATGCGTAGTAGTACTTTGCTTCGAGGGCTAAGTAGAATTTTGCAATAAGTATATCAGTTCTTTTTGACTGTTGTGAGTCCATGGATATACGCACACTCATCCTTCCACTTTGCTAGCCTTTATTATTACCGCGCAACTTTCGCCGGTATCATGAACCCTTTATTTACCTTCCTCAAAACAGCCACCATACCTACCTATTATGGCATTTCCATAGCCATTCCGAGATATATTGCCATGCAACTTTCCACCGTTCCATTTATTATGACACGTTCCATCATTGTCATATTGCTCTCTGCATGATCATGTAGTTGACATCGTATTTGTGGCAAGGCCACCTTCATAATTTTCATACATGTCGCTCTTGATTCATTGCATATCCCGGTACACCGCCGGAGGCATTCATATAGAGTCATATCTTGTTCTAGTTTGAGTTGTAATTCTTGAGTTGTAAATCAATAAAAGTGTGATGATCTTCATTATTAGAGCATTGTCTCAGTGAGGAAAGGATGATGAAGACTATTATTCCCCCACAAGTCGGGATGAGACTTCGGACTTTACAAAAAGAAAAAAAGAGAAAGGCCAAAAAAAGAGAGAAAGGCCAAAGAAAAAAAAGAAAAAAAACTAAAAAAAAAGAAAAAAATAAATAAAAAATTAAAATGAGAGAAAAAGAGAGAAGGGACAATGCTACTATCTCTTTTTCCACACTTGTGCTTCAAAGTAGCACCATGATCTTCATGATAGAGAGTCTCCTATGTTGTCACTTTCATGATAGGGAATTTTTCATTATAGAACTTGGCTTGTATATTCCAATGATGGGCTTCCTCAAAATGCCCTAGGTCTTCGTGAGCAAGCGAGTTGGATGCACACCCACTTAGTTTCTTTTGTTGAGCTTTCATATATTTATAGCTCTAGAGCATCCGTTGCATGGCAATCCCTACTCACTCACATTGATATCTATTGATGGGCATTTCCAAAGCCCGTTGATACGCCTAGTTGATGTGAGACCATCTTCTCCCTTTTTGTCCTCACAACCACCACCATATACCACCATAGTGCTATGTCCATGGCTTGCGCTCATGTATTGCGTAAGAGTTGAAAAAGCTTAAGCGCGTTAAAAAGTAAGAAACAATTGCTCGGCTCGTCATCGGGGTTGTGCATGATGGGAGTATTTTGTGTAATGAAAATGAAGCATGGCCTAACTATATGATTTTGTAGGGATAAGCTTTCTTTGGCTATGCTATTTTGATAGGACATGATTATTTGTTAGTATGCTTTGAAGCATTATTATTTTTATGTTTTATAAGCTTTTATTTTGTATCATTAGGATCTGAATATTCATGCCACAATAAAGAAAATTACATTGAGAATTATGCTAGGTAGCATGCCACATCAAAAATTTCTTTTTAATCATTTACCTACACGAGGACGAGCAGGAATTAAGCTTGGGGATGCTTGATACGTCTCCAACGTATCTATAATTTTTGATTGTTCCATGCTATTATATTACCCCTTTTGGATGTTTATGGGCTTTATTTTACACATTTATATCATTTTTGGGACTAACCTACTAACCGGAAGCCCAGCCCGTATTACTGTTTTTTTGCCTATTTCAGTATTTCGAAGAAAAAGGAATATCAAACGGAGTCCAAACGGAATGAAACCTTCGGGAGCGTGATTTTTGGAACGAACGTGATCCAGAGGACATCGAGTGCAAGTCAAGAAGCAGCCGAGGCTGCCACGAGATAGGAGGGCGCCCCCCCTATAGGGCGTGTCCCCTATCTCGTGGGCCCCTCGGGCGTCCACCGACGTGCTTCTTCCTCCTATATAAGCTTACGTACCCCAAAAACATCCAGGGAGCAAACGAAACACAATTTCCACCACTGTAACCTTCTGTATCTGCGAGATCCCATCTTGGAGCCTTTGCCGGCGTTTTGCCGGAGGGGGAATCGACCATGGAGGGCTTCTACATCAACATCATTGCCCCTCCGATGAGTTGTGAGTAGTTTACCACAAACCTACGGGTCCATAGTTATTAGCTAGATGGCTTCTTCTCTCTTTTTGGATCTCAATACAATGTTCTCCCCCTCTCTTGTGGAGATCTATTCGATGTAAACTCTTTTTGCGGTGTGTTTGTCGAGATCCGATGAATTGTGGGTTTATGATCAAGTTTATCCATGAATAATATTTGAATCTTCTCTAAATTCTTTTATGTATGATTGAGTTATCTTTGCAATTCTCTTCGAATTATCAGTTTGGTTTGGCCTACTAGATTGATCTTTCTTGCCATGGGAGAAGTGCTTAGCTTTGGGTTCAATCTTGCGGTGTCCTTACCCAGTGACAGAAAGGGTTGCAAGGCACATATTGTATTGTTGCCATCAAGGATAACGAGATGAGGTTTATATCATATTGCTTGAGTTTATCCCTCTACATCATGTCATCTTGCTTAATGCGTTACTCTGTTCTTATGAACTTAATACTCTAGATGCGTGCTGGATAGCGGTCGATATGTGGAGTAATAGTAGTAGATGCAGGCAGGAGTCGGTCTACTTGTTGCGGACGTGATGCCTATATACATGATCATGCCTAGATAATCTCATAATTATTCGCTTTTCTATCAATTGCTCGACAGTAATTTGTTCACCCACCGTAATAATTATGCTATCTTGAGAGAAGCCACTAGTGAAACCTATGGCCCCCAGGTCTATCTCTTATCATATTTGCTTTCAATCTACTTTTATTTGCATCTTTACTTTTTTGCATCTATATTATAAAATACCAAAAATATATTTATCGTATCATTCTATCTCTATTAGATCTCACTTTCGCAAGTGGCCGTCAAGGGATTGACAACCCCTTTATTGCGTTGGTTGCGAGTTCTTTGTTTGTTTGTGTAGGTGCATGGGACTTTTGAGGAGCCTCCTACTGGATTGATACCTTGGTTCTAGAAAACTGAGGGAAATACTTACGCTACTATTGCTGCATCACCCTATCCTCTTCGAGGAAAACCAACGCAAGCTCAAGATGTAGCAATCACCAAAGAGGAAACTGGTACACTGCGCCCGTTGGCGCCCACCTGGCCTTGGTCGTCATGGCTCACGTCATCTGACCTCGCGAGGTGAGCCTTGCATAGATATCTCCGCTCCTCGGGAGCCAGCCTGGGGAGGCCACCCCACCCGGAGGTCTTGGTGTTGTCCACCTCGCGAGGCTTGGCCCCTCGCGAGGGTCTTGAGTTGTTGATGTTGAAGCTGGGCCGTACCAGGCCGTCGATGGAGCCATGCCGTGGGCGGCAGGCAGGCAAGTCTAGGTACCCCCATTCTTAGGACGCCGACAGAACAAGATCGTCATCCCTCCACCAAGCTCTTACAAGGACAAGTTCTACGAAAATTTCATCAACCCGTACCTACCGGAGGTGATGAGGCACCCTCAAGCCATTGAGATGGGTGAGGGGGTGCTCCACATCCAGAATGTTCAAGGGCCAAAAAGACGGGAAGCGTGGAGGCGAGGCTCGAGGCACTTCAAGTGCCAAGGGATGGTGGAACATGGACTTAGTGCCAACCACTCCATGATCACGGAATTCACCCGTGACCACAAGGTGGATGGCTGATACGTCTCCAACGTATCTACTTTTACAAACACTTTTGCCCTTGTTTTGGACTCTAACTTGCATGATATGAATGGAACTAACCCGAACTGACGCTATTTTCAGCAGAATTGCCATGGTGTTATTTTTGTGCGGAAATAGAAGTACTTGGAATGACCTGAAACTCCACGGAGTCACGTTTTGGAATTAATAAAAAATATTGGCAAAAGAATCAATAGAGGGGGACCCACACCCTATCCACGAGGGTGCAGGGCGTGCCCCCTACCTCATGGGTTCCCTGGACCTCCACCTACCTCAACTCCAGCTCTATATATTCACTTTCAGGGAGAAAAAGACAGAGAGAAGGATTCATTGCGTTTTACAACACGGAGCCGCCGCCAAGCCCTAATCTTCCTCGGGAGGGCTGATCTGGAGTATGTTCGGGGCTTCAAAGAGGGGAATCCATCGCCATCGTCATCATCAACCATCCTCCATCACCAATTTCATGATGCTCACCACCGTGCGTGAGTAATTACGTCATAGGCTTGCTGGACGGTGATGGGTTGGATGAGATTTACCATGTAATCGAGTTAGTTTGGTTTGATCCCTAGTATCCATTATGTTATAAGATTGATGTTGCTATGACTTTGCCATGCTTAATGCATGTCACTAGGGCCCGAGTGCCATGATTTCAGATCTGAACCTGTTATGTTTTCATGAATATATGTGAGTTCGTGATCCTATCTTGCAAGTTATAGTCACCTACTACGTGTGATAATCGAGCAAACCCCAGAGTGACAATAGTCGGGACACTTCCCGGTGATGACTGTAGTTTGAGGAGTTCGTGTATTCACTAAGTGCTAATGCTTTGGTCCGGTACTCTATTAAATGGAGGCCTTAATATCCCTTAGTTTCCAATAGGACTCCGCTGCCATGGGAGGGTAGGACAAAATATGTCATGCAAGTTCTTTTCCATAAGCACGTATGACTATATTCGGAGTTCATGCCTACATTACATTGATGAACTGGAGCTAGTCCTGTGTCACCCTATGTTATAACTGTTGCATGATGAATTGCATCCGACATAATTATCCATCATTGATCCATTGCCTATGAACTTTTCACATATGGATCTTTGCTTAGTTACTTCTTCGTTGCCACTGTTACGGTTGCTACAAAACTGCTACTGTTACTTTCACCACCGTTACTGTTACTTCCATACTACTTTGCTACTAAATACTTTGCTGCAGATATTAAGTCTTTCAGGTGTGGTTGAATTGACAACTCAGCTGCTAATACTTGAGAATATTCTTTGGCTCCCCTTGTGTCGAATCAATAAATTTGGGTTGAATACTCTACCCTGAAAACTGTTGCGATCCCCTATACTTGTGGGTTATCAAGACCTTTTTCTGGCGCCGTTGTCGGGGAGCATAGCTCTATTCTTTGAGTCACTTGGGATTTATATCTGCTGATCACTATAAGGAACTTGAAAGATGAAAGAACCAAGATTTCCCCTCAACTACGAGGGGAGGTAAGGAACTGACATCTAGCTCTGCACTTGATTCTCCTTCTGTTTTGAGTAAACTTGCGACACCTGCACCTGCTATTGATTCTGATATGTCGCATGTTATTGATGGTGCCACTTCTTCTATGCATGATGCTTATGATGAAACTACTTCTCTGCTTGATAA
The DNA here is from genome assembly GCA_963921465.1 of Triticum timopheevii. Lineage (NCBI taxonomy): Eukaryota > Viridiplantae > Streptophyta > Magnoliopsida > Poales > Poaceae > Triticum > Triticum timopheevii. The sequence goes on from OY997262.1 coordinate 188,154,244, forward strand.
TACTGTGCCATAGGTGAATTTTTGGATGAACAACTTGCTAGGGTTAGAGAGAATGAAATTATTGAAACTGATGATATTAATGAAAGTGATGATGAAGATTCTCCCCCTAGATATGAATTGCCTGTTGTGCCTGAGGGTTATGTTATGGATGAAGAAACTGCTAGAGACCTTTTTGCTCGCAATGATAGATACGATCTTAAGAAACAGTTAGCTAAGCTGAAAGAAAAGTCTTTGAATGCTAGAATTAAATATGACCCCGCTTTTGCTACTTCACCTATCTGTGTTACTGATAAGAATTATGATTTCTCTGTCGATCCTGAGTTAATTACTTTGGTTGAATTTGATCCTTTCTATGGCCATGAATCTGAAACTGTTGTGGCACATCTTACTAACTGAATGATATAGGCACCCTATTCACTCATGAGGAAAATTTGCTACTACTATATCCTTAAATTGTTTCCTTTCTCATTAAAGGGTGATGCTAAGATATGGTTTAACTCTCTTGCTCCTGGTTGTGTATGTAGTCCCCAGGATATGATTTATTACTTCTCTGCAAAATATTTCCCCGCTCATAAAAACAAGCTACCTTAAGGGAAATATTTAATTTTGTGCAAATTGAAGAAGAGAGTCTCCCACAAGCTTGGGGGAGGCTTCTTCGATTACTTAATGCTTTGCCTGATCATCCTCTCAAGAAAAATGAAATACTTGATATACTTTATAATGGACTAACCGCTGCTTCCAGAGACCACCTGGATAGTTGTGCTGGTTGTGTTTTCATGGAAAGAAACATTGAGCAAGCTGAATTGCTATTGAATAATATATTGAGTAATGATAATGATTGGACACTTCTTGAACCAACTCCTAAGCCAACTCCGAAGAAAAGGGGTATTCTATTTCTCAGTCCTGAAGATATGCAAGAGGCAAAGAAATCAATGAAATAAAAAGGTATTAAAGTTGAAGATGTTAAGAATTTACCACCTATTGAAGAAATACATGGTCTTGATAACCGACACAGGTAGTAAAGGTAAATTCTCTCTATTGATTTGATAAGTGTGAAATCCCATCTACTAAGTTTGTTAGTCAATGCTTGGATGATTTTGATAATTTTATGGTTAAATAAGAAGACTTCAACGCTTATGTTGGGAGACAATTGAAATGTAATGCTTATATGGTTGAACACTTAAGTGATTATATGTCTAGAGTTAAAGGTGACCTTAAGCTTATTAGTAAACATGCATCCATGGTTACCACTCAACTAGAACAAGTACTTAAAGCACAATATGATTTGCTCAATGAGTTAAATAATAAGAACAATGGTGATGCTGTTAGAGTTATGACTAGAGGTGGTAGAATGAACCAGGAAACTTTGTATCTCGAGGGCCATCCTAAGAGAGTTGAGCAAGATTCTCAGAGAACTAATGTTGATGCACCTAGTCCTTCTAAGAAAAAGAACAGGAAAAATGATAGGACTTGCATGCTTCTAGTGAACCTGTTGTTGACACACCTGAGAATCCCAATGTTATTTCTATTTCTGACACTGAAACTGTCGAATTACGGGTTCCGCAAACCCTTGAGAGGTTCGAACTCTGGGGTGCGTGCGGAGATATCAACCTACCCAGCCTGCCTACTCGCGATTCTCCTAAGCCTAGCGCGTCGAGCTTGAAGAGACAAAGAGACACATTAGTTTATCCTGGTTCGGGCCACCTTGCGGTGTAATACTCTACTCCAGCATTTTGGTGGATTGCCTCAAAGGGGTGAGGATGAACTAGTATAGTGGATGAATTGGCCTCAGGAGGTGAGGTGTTCTTGAGCTTAAGAGAGATGGTGAGGGGGTCCGGTGAGCATGGATAAGATCCCCCTCTATGGTGGTGGCTAAGTCCTATTTATGGTGGCCTTGGTCCTCTTCCAAAATGTAGGTGGGAAGGGATCCCACAACGGCCGGATTCGGAAGGGGACAAGTTGTAAAGCTTATCCTGACAAAAGTAGTCTTAGCCTGCGAAAAGCCTCTGGTCGTGATGCTGCGGTAGGCTCGGTGATGACCTCCGTCCTGCCGTCCTGGCGGTCTTGGTCTTGTGGCACCAGAATGGAAACCTTTGGATGATTCCTCGAGACTCCGTGCCTGTGGCTTGCCTCCCTTGCACTGAAGAAGAAACTGGCGCTCTGTGCCCGCTAGCACCCGCCTGGCCTTGGTCGTCATGGCTCACGTCAGCTGAGCCTCGTGAGGTGCACCTTGCATAGAACTCTCAGCCCCTCGGGAGCCAGCTTGTGAAGGTTGATCCCTTCGAGGGTCTTGGCATCGTCTGCCTCACGAGGCTTGGCCCCTCACGAGGGTCTTGAACTGTTGATGTTGAAGCTGGGTCATACCAGGCCGTGGATGGAGCCACGTGGTGGGCCGCAGGCAGGCAAGTCTAGATACCCCCATATCCAGAATGCCGACAGTAGCCCCCGGGTCCAAGGCACGCTCGGACTTGGCTTCTAGGCGAAGCCAAGGGCAAGTGCGGAGCACCACGGGCCCTAACCGCCTGCGGCCTTGATGACACGTGGCGATTGATGGGACGTTGGTGTCTCCACTTCCCCACGCTGTCTTGATATTTGCTCGGCCTAGTGGTTGCCCGTTATTAGAGCAACCCGCCTTCTCAGATTGTCACGCCTGGCCTTCATCTCTTCTCCCCCAATCTTGTAGCTCCATGCGTAGATTCAGTGCCGGTGCCTCATCTCCTTTTCCGGCTTCCACCATGGCCCCACAATCGAGGAAGAAGAAGGGGAAGCCGCACTCCCCGGCCAGGTCCCCACCAGCCTTGGAGCCGGCTCTTGAGCAGTCGACGGGGATCAACCAGGAGGGGTTGGACAAGGTCTGCCATGCCCTCGCGACCGATTCCAACGAGTGGAGGGCGACGGCCGTCCGCCCCGCGTCTTGGCGCGCGAGTGAGATGAGTGCCACTGAGATCCCATTCTATCTCCATGCTCTCCTCGCGGGTCTGATTCCCCCTTTCTCTCCCTTCTTCAACGCTGTAATCTCGTCAGATCCACCTGCTGCATCTGGACCCCCGCTCTGTTATCCTTCTTGCTGTCTTCGCCTTCCTTTGCGAGGCCATGATCGGCATAACCCCGTCTGTGGCCCTGTTTCGCCATTTCTTCTTGCTCCGGTTGGTTGATGCTCGCCAATGCTCAAGATGCGCGACCTTTGAAGCCGTGGCCGCAACCGCCGGCTCAGGAATCGACTTCGAGCTTTCGCCTGCTTCGAAGGGGTTCCGGAAGTAGTGGCTGCCCATTGATGCCGGCATGTATAGCCCCCTACTCCTGACTCCTGGGCGTCGGCCTTGCCTAGCTCCGGTTGGGGCCACGAGAAGCTCTCCGAATGACGCCTCGCTTTCGTCTGGAAGAGGTTGGCGAGGTTGCAAGAGCTGGAGGTGACGGCACCGATGGTGGTGCAGGAATTCGTCAGGCAGCGCGTCGCTTGCCTTCAGCGCCATTATCGCCCAATGTGGGATCTTGCTGGCGTCGAGGATCCCATGAGGCTACAGAGGCCCTTGCTGGCTGCTGGGATCCTAAGCATGGTGCTCAAACTCCTGACGGGCGAACCCGAGCCTGCTGACCTTTCTGGGGGTGGCTACCTCCTCTATCAGTGCTCGAACAAGGCAGCCTTCACGGGGTAGATGCCCCTATTCGATGAGTGGGGGTTGCTTCCAGAGGGCCTTGAGGGGCCTCTGGAGAACCCCGTCTTTGTGGCTCCCCTTCTACTTGACCCTGCTGCATGCGCCCCAAGTGTGGAAGCAGGGAGGTGCTCGCGGCCTGCAGCTATTGAGGGATCCTCCGGAGGCTTGGTGCCGATGGTGACCCAGGAGGTTGGGGCCCCTGGGGCCCAGAAGGGGGCTGCCGCGGAGCTGACTCAAGCCCATGCTCTGGAGGCAGAGGCTCCTGAAGCTCAGGGCAATGGATTCATGGTGGCTGCCGACGGCGAGGCGCCCACCGACGGCTCCGGAGCCGTTGGCCAGAAGACCCCGCCGGGTGCTCCTGCTCCTGGGGCTTCCGCCCCGGCTGCCACGCCAAACGCTCCTCCGCCCGAGGATCGCCCGTCAGGGTCCGGTCGGCCCTGCCTGAGTCTTGAATCACTCCTGAAGAGGAAGAGGTCTCCGTGCCGCAGCGATGGTACCCGTCGACCGCTGAAGTTGAGGAGATATGTGGCTGCCGATGAGTAAGTACCTTTGCTCTTGATCCCTTGCGCGCCGCATTTTCTTCTGACTAGGGCCTTGCAGGGCTCTCGTGAAGACGAAGCCTCAGGAGGCGCGCACCTCCAAGGATCCCAGCTTGGCGTCGGCACACAGCTCTTGGCGCCCTGGTCCTGCCCAGGGCGTGGAGCCGACTCCGGATGCTGCTATGCCGCCAGGGGCCCCCGGGCCCGACCTTCCTGCTCCCTCTCCCCACTACTCAGCCTGCGACGGGGGGGGGGGGGGGGGAGGCGCACCGACGATCCTTCCTCTAGCCATTACGAGCAGGGTGGTGCCCCTTGGGCGGCCTTCGTCTTCAGGTTGCGGGGCTACAATGGCCAGCCCCCGACCAGCGGCAGGCGTGACACCCAGTGCTTCCTCGGCAGCCCCCGGGGCCGAAGAAGGCCTTGGTGATGCGCTGGCGCTTGCCCGCGGGTGCAGTGCCGTGCGCTTCAAGCTCTTCGGCGAGGCGATGCGTGCAATGATCCAGCTTGGCGGGGAGCTTGCTAATGTCGACACCAGGCTTGAGGCGGAAGGCCACCGCCTAGCACATGAGTGGCAGTAGCTGAAGGTTGCCATCAACCTCGGGAGACTTCAGCGTGACGAGGTCGATGCACTTGCGGCATCCTCGCTTGCAGCTTATCGTGAAGCTTGCACCCACGCCATGGATAAGGCTGAGGCTGCCAACCGCCGTTGCGAGGCGCCGAGGAACGGGAGCGGGAGCTTCTATCTTCAAATGCGGCCCTTGAGCGGGAAGTTGAGGAGCGTCGTGTTCTCCTGGCCTCCTCACCAGACAAGGCGGCCTTTGCCGAGGCGGAGCTCCTGAGGCGCCACGACGACTTGACGTTCGAGACCGTGGAGCACAACATGGTGTTGGAGAGGTTGGAGGTGAGGGAGTGCCAGGCTGCCACGGCCGAGGATGCCGTCGTTGCCCGAGAAGCCCAGGTCCAACTGGAGCCGGAGGAGAGGGTGATGAAGGCGCGTGCTGACTTAGCTGAGTGGCACCACCTGGATCTGGATCTGCTCAAGGCCGAGCTTGAAGGTAGGACCTCCGCCTTGAAGGTGAAGCTGCAATCCATGGAACAGCGTGAGAGCACCGCTCAAGAAGCCCTGACTTCTTCCGAATCTGCCTTGACCTCTGCCTACGCCGAACTGTCTTCCCTTCAACAACAGATCAAAGAGGCTGCATCTTTGGCAGAGAGGACCTCGAACGAAGTGAATCGCCACCGGACGCTGCAGCGCGAGCACGCCTCAATGCTCCAGGGTCTCAGAGTCAGAGCTAACTGCGCTTTGGGCACCATCTATGATGAGAGCACCCCTCACCCGCACGAAAATGATTACGCCAGCCACCTCAACTTCTTCACCAACATCGTGACCCGCCTGGAGGATCGGGCCGCGAGGACTTGAGAGCTTGTAGCGGGGAGGAGCCGGGGTCTTCTTGGGCTCACATTCTAACATGTCTTCAGCCACCTTCTCAACCGCGATCCTCACTTCAACTTCAATGTTGTGTTAGCCCCCGTGCCGACGGTTATTCAGGACAACCTGGCCGGGTTGGTGGACGACCATGTGGATGCCCTGGTGGCAGAATTTGCTCCAGAGGATGACATGGTCGTGATTACGGCGAAAGAAGACGGCACAGGTGGTGATGATGAAGAGGATGGTCGCCCAGTGTGGGCAGCAGGACGGAGGCGATGAAGAAGGTGCATCAAGCTAGGCACGTGTTTCCTTTTGTTTTGACCTGTATGACAAAAACTTGAACGCATCCTCGTGAGAGCATTTTGAAAAGGGGGCCCCTTATGATGTATGAGATTATGAAATGCTTTTGAAGTAGCGCACGGAGCGCGACCCAGCAGGGCTGCAGGCTCCCAAGCAGGGTAGTTGTTATGACTTATCTTTGGTTCTACGGGTCTCGAGTGAGCCCTGGTGTCGCGGCGGAGCTTCTTTTCTTGAGGTGAGCCTGCCATGGGCTCGCGAGGTTCTGAGCCTCCCGAGAGGCCTGCTGGCCTGTCCTAGAGTGCCTCACGAGGAACCAACTTCCAGATCGTGGCAAGGTGGGCGCGCGTGGCGGCCGCACCCTTGAGCCCCCCCCCCCCCGGGGGGGGGGGAGCGATTGACCCCAGTGCGCACACCGTACCCAGCCCCCGCTTGCGAGGTGCTTGAGGGCAGGGCGACGGTCATGAGCTTTAGAAAGACCGCAAGAACAAAAGGCAAGAGAGCAACGCAAGACGAGAAAACTCCCCCATTTTTATAAACACACAAGAACCAAGGTGCTTCAAAAAGCCGACGAACAAGTACAAAAAGGAGGCAAAAGCAAACGGCCGCGTCCGACACCTACCTAGTCTTCAAGTCTTCTCACCAGCGCGGAGCTAAGTGCTTCCACTTGCTAGGCATAGTCATTGGGGGCAGTATTAACGACCAGCACGGAGCATGGTGCTTCCACTAGGACATGGGCTAGAGCCCCTGTGAGGCCCCAGGGCGGCGCTCAGGAGACTCCAGGGCGTGTACAGCCCCACTCATTATTACGTGAAAGTGTCACGAGCGGAGACCTTCACAGGCCAGAGCCTTGCTTCATGTCGCCTGACGAGGACCCCGCCATGCGCTGCCCCGACCACCATTGGGGAGACCGGAAACCAGGACAAGACCAAGGGGCAAGGGGGATGCTAGCGGCGTCCTCGGCGACCGTAGCCCCCCCGCCGGGGGGAAGGGCTCGCCTGCGCCTTCCTTGGCAGGGAACCTACCTCCAGGCAGGGCCCTGCTCTGCACAGCGCGAGGAAGGCCCTGCCACGGGCTTCCCCCGTGCTGCTCCCAACGCCCTTCGCGCTCCTGCGAGGGGTCCGCCATCCTGAGAGTCCTGGTGGTAGCTGCGTCCCGGTTCACCTGCGATCCATGGTCAGCATAAGCATGCCCCGGTCGTGTTTGCTGTACCCAGAGGTTGTCTCCATTGGAGATGTGGGCAGGGCTTGGCGGCAGCTCGAAGGAGAGCTTGGCTTTGTGTATATCTAGTGCCCAGCTTGGCGTGCGAGATCGGCTGGAGCCCTCTCCATCGCAGTAGGGGTACAATCTGCGAGAGTTTGGGTTATGTGTGGTAGGGCTGGTTATTGTGCATGTACAACCGGGGTGCTATCTCCACCAAGAGGTAGCACTGTTTTATTTGAAGACCGTGTTTTTAGTCCGCTGGATACTGGCATCACCCGCTCCAATTCAAATGGCTGATAAACAGGAAACATAGTTGAATGTACAGACATTGTATGAGAGACAGATGCAATAGATAGTGTGGAGAAAAGGCATGAAAAAGTTGACATGTATATTGTTTAACTAAAACGGATAGCATGAAATAATTTCACATATATGATGTCTATCTAAACTGGATATCATAGCATAACATAATTCAAAGATATGATGGATAACTAAACAAGATCGCATGACATAATTCACCTACATGGTATGGGGAGTATAACCGCACAAAACTCTTCTCGTTTTCTCTACATGTTCAGCATGACTGTGTACAATATCTGACATGCATACGAAAAAATATGGTGAGATTATGTAAGGAGAGCATGTAGAAATTTAGAGTGATGGTAACAACCAGTGGATGGATCCAAAAATAATAATAGCAGGCTGATGATTGCTTTAAATTAATAAAAAGACAGATGATGATTGCTTTACTATTTGTTTCCCACCCAAGATGAACAACATAGGCATACCCTAGGTGAACTAGATATTAGACAGACATACTATTCATTGTTGCCTCGATATGTGCCCCACAACTAATTTAGAACTCAAGTTTGAACATTTATTTGGACCTGACTTGGGAGTCCAAGAACTGAACAGGACGATAAAGTAGAAGGTAAGTTTAAGCAATGCATAACATAAGCAGAAACAAAAGTGTGTGTCCTCTCTTGTGGACCCGTGTACTCCTCAGGTTCATCTACTGAGTCGATGATGGTGATGCCGTTGCGGTGGGTGCCGGCGGCAGGGAAGGAGATCTGAGGCAGCGAAAGACGGTCAGGAGTCGTGATGTCTGGTTTGGTGGATGCTTCTGTCAATGGAGCAGCTCAGGTGAGGTGGACGACGTCGTGGCAAGAGTAGGACAAACCACACAAAGTTCCCTTTGACACGTACTTGTAACTGAAGTAATTCTGTAAGGGCTCATTTGGCTTGCATGATTCTTAAAACGCAGGGATAGGAAAAACACCGGAATAGGATAGGAAAATGCACATGGTAAACAGAGCATTTGTAAACACAGGATTTTTGTCAACTTGGGTGTTTGGTTTACATGAATTGGAAGAGCAGAGGAATGCAAAGAAACATGGCCAAAATAAAGTGAAACCATATGAAAGCGTGTACAGTTAGAATGTTATTCTGGCATTAATGCACTTCGTCTTGTTTTCATGCATAGGATTTTGAAAAGTAGGTCCAGGTGGATGTTTTGCTTCATTCCTTTCAACAAAATGCATGAATAATTGAGTTGGTCGCTCAAGTAGTTGAGGCAGAGGTGGCTGTCGGAGGTGTGGAGGAAGATCTGAGGAATTTGTAGACGGCGTCCAGGGCACTACTCTGTTGTGATGGATCGTTCTGTTGTTGGAGCAGTTCCGGTGAGCTGTAAGACGTCAAGTCTGAAGCAGCACAAGACAGACATCGTCAATCTCAAGTGGGATTCTAATAGCATCTCCAATAGATGGTGTAAAATGGATGTAAAATTTATATCACCAAAAACCACCTGACTATAACACATGAGGTAAAAACTGTTGACTCTGAACTTAACTGTCCAAACTGAAATTTACTGTGGAATCTGAATGCTACTGTCAAAACTGAATGCAATGGTAGCAGAGAGGCACTTGACAGGTAGTTTAGGGAGTGCCTACAGTTCATCTTCAACCTGCACCCCCCTGAGCCGCCAGCCACCACCGGCCGAACCGCCGGCCCCAGCGCCGCCTCGCCGCCCCGAAACAACTCCCCACCGCCCCCCGGCCAGCCCTCTAGGCCCCCTGCCCCCACCCTGAACCCTAAGATAGATAGTGGGGTACCTCTCCGGCGAGCCCCCATCCCCGCTGCGGGTGGTTCTTCTTTAACTCCGGGGAGCCCGCCCAACCCTTGAAAATCGACTGACCCAAAATTCGATTCAGTCGACTGAAGTGTGGCTAAATCGGAGCAGAGCAGTAGCACGAGCGAGGGGGAGAGCAGCAGCAGTAGCTGGGCGAGCGAGCGATCGAGCGAGAGCTGGAGCAGTAGCAGCAGCGCGAGCGAGAGCCGGAGCAGCAGCAGCAGATCCGGCTGGTATGGCCGCCGCCGCCGAAGGGGCCTCGCACTGGGGGAGAGCCGCCATGGAGATGTCGCCCGCAGCGCTGGCTTCAAGGTAGCCGCTCCATGGGGGTGCAGGATGGAGCACCGTCGTCGCTGGGAGGTCGAGTTAAGGAGAAGGTGCGATGCGATGAGTGTACAACCTCTTTGGTGGTGCCGAGTAGGCCTCGGCTTCGTCCGAGGAGTCGGTGAGGATGATGCGGTTCCGGTGGAGCAGGTTAAGGCGACGCTGTGGGGATGGAGCAGCCGCGATAGACGAGGCAATCGTCGGAGTAGCTCCTTGGAGGTGGAGGACGGGGTGGCTGAACCGGCGGGACGACGAGATGGACGACGGATCCTCATCCGGGGAGGTGGACGAGGGACGTCGAGCTATTGCGTTGGACAACGTCGTCGGGGAAGAGGCTTCGGCTGGGCAGCGGTGAGGTGGCGGACGGAGGAGGGTGGGGTTTCGCGGCTAGAGTTGAGAGGTTATGGCGGCGTGGGATTTCGAATGGCAAAAAGGGGGCGATGGGAGGGGGTGAAGCGTGACTTAGGGACGCGCTTGTCCAAAATGTAGGGTGTGTTACAAAAGTACCCCCTACCGATTTGAACTAGCGGCCCTTTCAGCTCAGGGTTAGAAGGGGGATTTCACGTGTCGGGATTTGGCACCTGGAGGGAGTTTTCGCGCGCGTTGTAATTTCGGGATAGCAAGGCGCAGGTTGTGAAGGCGCCAGTTTTGGGAGCACGATATCTGAATTTTCGGGATATAACAAGACATGGGTTGAATTTTAGGGACAAGCGTAATGTGTAGTAATATTGTACTTCTACATACCAAATCAATTCGCACTTCCCTCAACCAAAAAGAAAATGAAAAAAATAAAAGTATTCACACCACACAAAGAGAGAGTCTTGCCCCGTTTTACTATACAAATGCTATTCAAAGCTACTCCCTCCTTCCATCTATATAGGGCCTAATGCGTTTTTCGATGCTAACTTTGACCAAATATTAGAGCAATAATATATGACATGCAACTTACACAAAGCACACCATTAAATTTGTCTGTGAAAGGTTCTTTCAATGATATAATTTTCACATTGTGTATGTCATGTACTATTAATCTTGTCAATAGTTAAAGCGGTCTTAAAAATCTCATTACGCCCTATATAGATGGAAGGAGGGAGTATGAATCCATGTTATGTCCGATTAAATTCTTTCGCTTGCTGTATAATGCATGTAACCTACTCATACCAACATTTTAGTGCATTCCAAATGTCTATACTACAGCTGCAATTCGAACTAAATTTGAATTCGTTTCTATATTTCAATAAGAATCTACAATCATGATTGTTGCCAACTACAACCATCATTCGTGTATTACCTTAATAACACACCACATGTTTACTATAGAGATAGATATGAACTATGTGTACTACATGAACTCGAATTCTATTTTTTGAATACACTTGATGTTGATTCCAAATAACAGTACATTTGATGTACTAACTATATATTCATAATCTAAACCATGTTCCATACGTACACCGTGTTTATCACACAAAGTATAGTGCCCCGCCCCCTACATTATGACAAGTATTTAGACCTGAGCTGCAAAAGCCACACATTAGCCCAAATTATAATCAATGTTCTATGTATTATATGTAGTACTAGAGTGGACATCAACTTAGATGTGACATAACTATGTCACATCTAGATGTGTCCTATACAGACCCTTAAAAATTGTCCACCATCTATTTAAAACCACTGCTATGGAGAGATTTTTTTACTCCATTATAGCCTCTTGTTTGATAGAGTTTCTCGCGTCTCGCTCTCTCACCCTCTCCATATCAAAACAAGATGACAGTGTCCACTCTATCTCTCTCCTCACTGGTGGTCACAGATCGGGCCAAATCCCGTCCGCTACGGGAGGTGAGGAGGTGTAGCATTGACGTTGTCGCCATCAGCGACGGAGGAAGCCGATGCGCACCATCCTCTCGGAGTCGGCGCTGGCGCAGACAAAGATCCTCTGCGCCCTTTTTCGCTACCGTCGTGTGGGCAGATCCCGCCCGCCTAAACGACATCTCGCCCACCTGAGGTATAACTTCTTGTACTGATCCAGCTCCCCAGGTCACCGCGTGCGGGTTTTCTTCTATGCGACTACTCCCTAGCTCCCCATGTATAGTAGCTAGGGTTTGTCAGCTGGTCTAACATCACATACTAGTACTATTATAGAGGAAATGCCACCCGAAAAGTTGTCCTATTTTATGCCTCGGTGGAGGTATACATGTTGTTTCGACAAAAAGTACATGGTGATTGTGCGGTCATTTTCCATATGGTGGTAGTACTATCACTGGTTAAATGAAGAAATGCTTTTTTCTCGGGTATCCTGGTTTCGTTCCCATCAAGATAATTATGATGCTTCTATTTGTTGGTGTACTTTTCATTAGTTATTATTGACAATTGAGATGTCATTGCTAATCTCGTAAAACAAAGTAACAACACTATATTCCTTTTTTATATTTTTGGAAACAGCGATGCGTATCTCCATACCAGGGCATGTCTTCCTCAATTTTAGTGGAACTGCACAAAATTGGATGGCCATTGTTGTTCTACCTCACTGTCCTCTGCCATGTGGTTCTTCCTTCCTCGAGCTTGATTACTAAGAAGAAACAGACCACAGTGAGGATTTGTCAAACTTCATAGGTGCCTCACCCAAACTTGATGCCAAATGGATGATGCATCACCACGATGACCTAGCGATGCTCATGGTTGCGCCTCATGGTTGCGTCGGCTGGTGAAGCTAATCGATTTTCAATGAAAAACAAGCTGTCTTCCATCAGTGCTCTTTGCTTGTTACGCACAAAGATGATATCCTTCATCAGTTCACCTTGGTTGCGTTGGAGACGCAGTCGTCTTTCACATTGGTGCAATTTTATCACACAATTGGCTATGAACCAAATGTTTCCTCGAAGAAAGGATCGACGTTGGTACTAAGAGCATAAGTTTTGTATTGATTTCTAAGCCTTCTCACAACTTTGTCTCCAGCTCCCCTGTAATTTTATTTGTCCAGCTATTAACTTTGATTTAAAAAATGGTGGGGACTAAAAACCCGAATGGACGTAGTAGCCCTCCATTTTTATTTACTCCGCATATTAGATTTGACTGAAGTCAAACTTTGTAATACTCTCAAACCTTTCTGATAATTGAAATTAAAATTCTTTATTTGTACACACTCTCACACATTTTTGATAATTTGGCGCATGTGTGGTTGTTCACTTAAGGGAGGATAGTGTACCGCACGTGAAGGACAGGAAGTGCGACCAGGATGCGTGGGTGTGGATCGTTAGTTCATCGGAAGTAGTAGTAGTTTTCTTCACTGTACGTTAAATAAAGATTTTTGTTTCGTACTTACACAATTTAAAATGTTATGGAGAGAATAAGAAAACCACTCCACGAGAGTACTATATGGACGCAACTTCATTGACTTAGTGCACCTTCCTTTGGGTTTATGACAGGTCGGCCCAAAATGTGACTGGCTCACCTGTCATACAGCCAAAAGCAGGTGCAGTGAAGGCACCGGAGCTCAGTCCGTACTACAGTAGTATATATATAAGCTGGAGCCTTAGCGCTTGTTCGCTAGGGTTTGCACTCTCCACACTCTCGCTGCACTACATATATGTATACACGTTGGAGGCTCAACGTTCATTTGCTAGGATTTGCTATATTCACAGTCTCTCATCCTCTCTTCACCAGATCTAAACAAGACTATGTTGGCCTCTTTACTCTCTCTCCCCCCTCACAGCTGGTGAAGGAGGCGTCCGTATCCCGTTGCACCGGGAAGGGGAGGAGGTGCAACATTCACTCTATCGCCTTCGGCGAGGGAGGCAATCCACTGCCGGCTGTGCTATTCTCTTTCACCCAGCGCCTGTGCGGGAGGGCCACCGACCCCTTCTTCCTTGCTGCCATACGTAGGGTGGGCAGATCCGGCCGCACGCCTTGCCACATTCCGACGACCCTAAGGTATAAGTTTCTTTGAAACCATCGTTGCTCTAGCTGCATGTGGATCTCTTTTGATCTGTAGTCGAATCTAGGTCTTGGTTCAAAGAGGAAAGAAGGGTGCGGTGGGCTGGAGCAAGAATCTAGGACGTGGTTCAATGAGGAAAGGAGGGACGGAAAGTAGTATAGACTGGCTATCCAGCCGATTTGTTGGTCGAAAAGGGAAAAAGGGGGTAACCCAGTACACACATCTGTAAGGAACTGATCTCTTTGTTGAAAAGGGAAAGAAACTGGGGGGTCGGGTAGTTTGTGCAGGACTAGATTTGCTGCCCTCACATAGGAAAAAGGTTCAAAGAGAAAAAATATGGGACCAACACATATATGCTGCTTGGCTACATACTCTACATCACCCATTTATACGTGTGAACGCACATGGTGGTGGCATGTCCCATACAGCTATTTTGCTGTTGTTAATCTAAGAATGCCGCCAGAAAATTGAAGCAATGCCACTGTTAAAAGTAAATCACATTTTTTAACAAATGTTGTTTCAAGAGTATGTCTCTGTTAATATGAATCCATGCAACCATTTTAGAAATGCTATTATCCTACTTTGTTTTCCATCCAAGATAAGTTAGATGCTTCTTTCTGTCACTGTTTGTTTCATCCTCCTTTATCAGCAAGTAATTATTTCCTTTTTTGGCTTTGTTAAAACATGGGTATCCATTCAACTTGTTACTATTGCGACATTTTGCTTCGCTACTCGAAACACTTATGTTTTAAGAGTGTTTTGTGCAGTTCAACTTGAATGTCGCACCAACGACTTTGCTTAATTTTGGTGGAACTGCACAAAAGGAGATCAAGATTTGTTTCCAGTCTTCGTGGCGAGTTGTTTCAAATCTTGGTCTCATCCACATGATGTGCAGTGTGCTTTGAGATGCTGTGCTACTTGTTTTGGTACTGTTTTAAATAAATGTTGAATTGAAGCTATTGTATTGCTGTCTTTTCCCATTAAGTAGTGAACAAAAATGGAACCAACCCAGACATGATGCTTGTTGCTTTGTTACAACAAATTCAGCATCACCCCCTTTATAAGCCAGTAATTGATGCCATTCTCAGAATTAACTACTAAATCTTATTTCAAAACTACAACACTTGTTAGGGATTGGCGAGATCACCATTTTTGTGGCCGCATGTTTCATCCTCCTTTATTAGCCAGTAATTGATTCCTCTTTTGCCTCTATTTAAATAGGGATATCATTCAACTTGTTGCTATTGCGACATTTTGCTTCGCTACACGAAACACTTTGCTTGATTTCAGTGCAACTGCACAAAATGAGATTGGATTTCCTATTCGTGTTGGCAGATTCATATTTTATCCTGGTCTTCTCATGAAAGGTCAGTACAGGCCTTCATCCACATGATTGTGCAGTGTGCTTTGAGATGTTGTGCTACTTGTATTGGTACTGTTTTAAATAAATGTTGAATTGAAGCTATTGTATTGCTGCCTTTTCCCTTAAGTAGTGAACAAAAATGGGACCAACCCAGACATGATGCTTGTTGCTTTGTTACAACAAACTCTGCATCACCCCCTTTATAAGTAGATGGAAGCACCTATTGTTGTTGCGCCCACTCTCCGCTGGAACTGTTTATGCTTTTGGTTAATCTAATACCGCTGGTAAAATTAAGCAATGCCACTCTCAGAATTAATTAACTACTGAATCTTAGTTCAAAACTGCAACACTTGTTAGGAATGGTACTATCCTGCTTTGTAGTTCTTTCTACATGTTTAACCAAGGTATTGTTAAGATAATGTCTCTGTTAAAATGAATCAGTTGCATTGTTTTAGGAATGGTACTTTTCTGCTTTGTCGTTCTTTATACATGTTGAAACAAGGCATTGTTAAGATAATGTCTCATTCAATATGAATGAATCACCCTGATGGAGAATTGCTACTCTCCTGCTTTGTTTCCCATTAAGATAAAGTAGATCAGTAGATGCTTTTCTTCTGGGAGTACAAGCCATCAACCGTTATTTCTCAGTAATTGTTTCCCTTATACCTATTGTTGCTTACAGGGATATCAAAATTAAAGCTCGGTTTTATTCTGACTTCGATTTTAGTTGAACTGCACAAAAGGAGCCAATGTGTCCAAGGCAAACTGCTGCATTATTGGGTCCAGTTGGTCGTTCCACTTTGCAGAAAAGAAGCAGTCACTGTTTGTGCTACATTACAGAAGGAATGACGGAGAAGCTTTATAGAGTATTATTAGACGCTGGTGACATGACTACTCTGCAGAGAGCATTGGCAATTTTACAACACGTGGAGTGCAGTGGGCAAAAAGTGCCGAAACAAGTACAAGAAGCTACAACAGGACTCCACGATCATAGGCATTACATATTTTGAATGAGAAAAGCTTGTCAAAGTTTAATCATTGATGTTAGCAAGAAGACGTTAGTTTAATATATTGGAATTGAAAAACCTTGTGAAAATTTTCTCATTGATGTTAGCCAAAATACATGCATTTGATATTTTTGAGTGGGACGCCCTTGCAGTGAGCAGCGTCAATTGTTTTTTCCTATTCCTGTGTTCAGTTTAGAAGTAAATAGTTACTCCGCAGAGATATTCCTGTGTTACGAGTTTGTTCTGAATATTGTCTATGTAATGCTAGGCCTTGTGTTTGATTGCAAAGTTGAGCTTGGAATGTTGTGGCATGCGGCATCATGAGCTGTTCACCGTGCCTCCTGAGAATAATGCTTCGTATTGTTTTGCATGTCGATCTAATGCTAGTGATTTGCTTGTTAAGAAGATCATCCTCTTCTATTGTTTCCGTGCTTAAGAAGTTCATCGTCTTATGTTTCATTCATAGCCTATACGACAAGTCGGGTAGGTTAGACGTGAAACCATATGATCTTCTGACCAACTCATGATATTAGGCCATGATTGGATCATCGTTCTCCAACCAAAACCGCTTGTAAATAAAAGCAGATGGTCTCGGGTGAAGCGCTTGGTTGGTCGATTTCGACTAGTAAAATATCGGAAGTACTTCACACATGATAAAAACGCTGAACGACACTCGGACGATTGCTAATCCAGCCGTTAGCTGCTGTTTCAGCCTTGCCCATGGATGGCATGATACGCACGTCGTGCATGTATCGTCTGGTAATGTCACCCATATAGCAGTGCTCGTAAAACATACACTGGTCTCTCAAATTACACGCATAAACCCGCCGGTTTTACTTACAGACTGCGGGCCCTCGGTTTCATTACGCCCATATTTTATGCGTTGTTTCCGATGATGAGTAAATTACACTTGTATGTTAATACATGTTTGAAATAAACCAGAGCTCCCAAGTGCGGCCTTACCGTTTCATGCCGTCTCAGTTTCTCGAAGGTGCTCATAGGTGTCTGATGATCCTGGCTTCCTGAATGAGCAGCGGGCACTGTATCAGACCATCCGTAGGGCCCGCGAGGCCCTCTCTGTCGTCCTTCGAGTTGTTGCGCTCGCCGTGGCGCCGGGCATTGTTAACATCGTCAACAAACATGAGGATTCAGGAGATGACTTTATTTTGACTGGATGACACTAGGGATCCACTAGGGCCATAGCCGTACGTACACAAGTGCCTCCTTATTATGTACAACTATATATTTTTTGCTTCCTGCTGGTTTCCTGACATCACGGTCCCACACCATTGTCAACCTATGTAGTCAATAATAACGAGAGAATTGCACAAGGTGCGGCCGACAGCTGGGACCAAGCAGCTCGAGCAGTATTTGTGTTTTTGAGGCGTGAGCACTGCAGAGTTTTTCTTGGCGATGATTTCTTTGTTGTTCAAAGAAGAGCAGAGTATTAACTGGGCGGGCTGTGGCCCGTCTAGCCCAGGCCAGATACTAACTTTTTCAAGATGAAAATGGCTAGCCCAGCTATATGTTTTTTGAGGAATACCCAAGCAAGGTCAACTTGTTATTCTCCACCCCGCTGGGCTGCAAATCTTTCCTAGGAGGGATGCATTAGGCTTAACAGGAAAATGGGCTTCAAAAAATAATAAATGGGATGTAATTATAAAAACTGGGCAGTAACTATAAAAAATGCACCAAACACGAAATTAGTTTATAAAATATTATTTATGGATTTTGAAAATCTTAAATTTTCATTGTTGCGTGCGCAATGTTTCGTTGGATTTTTACGTAATACAAATTTGTATTTAATCTGACTAGAAATTTCGAGATAAAAATATTTTGGATCCCATCAAAATGTGGGAAATTTTATTGAATTCTGTCTTCAACGGTTGGTTGAAATTATTAATCATTGTCCTAGCTAGAAAATGGGCTGTACTTTTAACAAACTGTAAATGGGCTGTAGTAAATTCCATTAGAATTCAAAAATAGGATGTACATTCTTACAAATCGCAAATGGGCTATAAGTTCTCTGCCACACACTTGTGGGTCTACTAAGTTGACGCGTCCCCTAAAAACAAAGTTGACGCGTATGCAAGGCTTTGTCAACTTATTATTGTCAACACATGGTTCTAGCAGCAGTGGCCGTTGGATGTCTATCCAACGGATGTCGTGCTTCTTCTTCAATCTCGGATATTCGTAGCTTCGGCCGCCCAAAAGATGATTCCTCCCCCTGACATCTGGGGCGCACCATTTCAGAGGCTGACCTGTGGGCCTACTAAGTTGGCACGTACCAAGGGCTTTGTCAACTTAGTCAATATAAACGATTCTATCTTCAGTGACCGTAGGATGTCCATCCAACGGCCGTAGTGCTTCTTCAACCTCTGGTCTTCTTGCTTCAGCCGCCCAAAGCAGCGCCGGTCGTGCCGCCTGCTCCTGCCTCCCGTGGCCGGCTGTGCTGCCGCGGAGGCCTCACCGCCCCCATACTACTCCCACCGCCGGCCAGGCCATCCCTCCACTCACCCACACCCCTTGTTATTCTGCGGCGACGGTAGCCTCACACCGCAGCCGAACCAGTGAACCCTCGTACTCCTCTCCGCGCGGGCTTCCACTGCTGCTTCTTCCCCGGCTCCGCGTCGTACCCTTCCTAGGCCTCGCCGTCGTCCACCCCCTGGTGCTCTCGGCGCGGCGTGGTCAACATGGTCAACGACCGACTTCCATCGGAAGAGTACTGTACGTGGAGAGGCTGACAGCTGGGTCCATGGCGGCCGCAACGAAGTGCCTCCTTATTACGCGCAAAATAATTATTCCTCCACCTGGCAGCAGGGACCCACCGGACGGGCCACCTTATTTCGCGAAAAAAACATTCCACCCGACTGCTGGGATCCACCGGATGGGCCACCGTATTTCGCGAAAAAAATGTTCCCCCCGCTGTCAGCTCGGACCCACCGGAAGTGCCTCCTTATTACGCATAAAAAAATGAATACTCCCCCTGCTAGGTGGGACCCACCTTGGTGGGAGGCTGAATTGTGGGCCTACTAAGTTAACGGGGATGGAGGGCTTTGTCAACTTCGTCAATATGAACGATTCTAGCTCTAGTGACCGTACGATGTCCATCCGACGGTCGTAGTGCTTCTTCAACCTCTGGTCTTCTTGCTCCAGCCGCCTAATGCAGCGCCGGTCGTGCCGCCTGCTCCTACCTCCCGTGGCCGGCTGTGCTGCCACGGAGGCCTCACCGCCCCTACTATTCCCACCACTGGCCAGACCATCCCTCTACTCACCCACACCCCCTGTTATTCTGTGGCGACGGGAGCCTCACACCGCAGCGAACCAGTGAACCCTCGTACTCCTCTACGTGTGGGCATCCACTGCCGCATCTTCCCCGGCTCCGCGTCGTCCCCTTCCTAGGCCTCACTGTCGTCCACTGCCCTGGTGCTCTCGGCGCGGCGTGGTCAACGTGGTCAAGGAATGGCTTCCATCGGACGTGGACTGTACGTGAAGAGGCTGACAGCTGGGTCCACGGCCGCAGCAAGGAAGTGCCTCCTTATTATGCGCAAAATAATTATTCCTCCACCTGACAGCGGGGACCCACCGGACGGGCCATCGTATTTCGCGAAAAAAACGTTTCCTCCTGACTGCTGGGACCCACCAGCTACATCTTCGCACGCAAGGAAGTGCATCCGGGCAAAAAAATGATTCGCCCCCTGACTGCTGGGACCCACCAGCTACATCTTCGCAGGCAAGGAAGTGCCTGACAGTCGGGACCCACCTAGTTGAAGCGTACGTAGCATTGTCATTCTGGTCGCGAACGTGTACGTACATACAGGTTGTTGTAGAGCCGCGCACGTGTTGTAGTAGAGGCGTGCACGTAGCATGTACACGTACGTACAACGGCCAGGGTGCAAGAAAGGAAATACGGCCATGTACGTACATACGGGCAAGGTCTCGAACGCCTACTTGCGCATACGTACGGCCAGGGCTCGTGTACATGGCTGGATCGGAACGGAGAAACAACGTCGTCGTCATGTTTATGGGGAGGCAACGGAATGCATCGTGTTCATGGGGAGGCAACGGAATGCGTCGTGTTCATCGGGAGGAAACGAAACGCGTGGGAGCCAATCGGCTGGGTCGGAACAGAATGCATCGTCGTGTTCATTGGGAGGGCTTAGCCGGAACAGGCACTGGAAACGAGGCCTGGCGTACCGCAGAACAGAGGAAACGGCCTTGTGATCGACCAGCTACGTTCAAAACGGGATCCTGTTCATCGGGAGGGGTCTGGCGTACCGCAAAATGGAGGAAACGGACCTCCTATGGTCGAAACGGGGGTCCTGTTGATCGGGAGGGGTGTGGCGTACCGCAAAATGGATGAAACGGACTTGTGTTGGAGTGCTACGGTCGAAATGGGGGTCCTGTTCATTGGGAGGGGTGTGGCGTACCGCAAAACGGGACTCCACGGGATACTGTTCATCTCCACCGTCGACCTCCTCCAGCCTCCACGGGCTACCGTCGACCTCCTCCAGCCTCCACAGGCTCCTGTTCATCCAGCCTCCACCGCGCGCTACTCCACCGGCTACTATTCAACCACCCCTCCACGGGCACCCCTCCACCGTCTACCATTCATCCAGCCCTCCACAGGTTCGTCCTATTCATCTAGCACTCCATGGGGTCCTGTTCATCCAGCCCCAACCGGCTCGATCGAGGCAACGCCACGGGGTCCTGTTCATCCACCCCCACCGCTCACTGTTCATCCAACCCCCCCCCTCCCGCAACTCTCACTGTTCATCTAGAGAGGAAGCATCGATCGGCTTCAGTTAGCAGCAATAGCGAGGGAATCGCTCGATCAGGTTCAGTTAACAGACATCGATCGATCGCTCGGGTTCAGTAATGCGTAGCCTGCAGTGCAATCGCTCGGGTTCAGTTAGATCCCAACGCCTTGCTCAGGTTCAATTAGAGCCAACGCCTTGCACACATGCGCGTACGTGTACGAGAGAAACATGCATCGCTCGGCCCCCCGACCGCCCACCATAACCGGGAACTCCCTGAAATTTTCCTCGCCCTCGCTTCTACCATGGTTTTTTCATCATGGACGGCCCAAAGAATGTCATGAAGCTGCGTCTCTGACCCGCCCAGGACGAAAAGCCCATTTTCTGTCATGATTTTTTGTCATAGAAGTAGGAGCCCACCACATCTATGATGATACCGGGTTTTGTCACAATTATCGTCATAGAAGTGTCATATGTATGACAGAAAAAAGTTTCATTCGGCCCAAAATGTCACGGATGTGTCTTTTTTTGTATTGATAGTGGATGAACTGGCCTCAGGAGGTGAGATGTTCTTGAGCTCAAGAGAGCTGGTGAGGGGGTCCGGTGAGCATGGATCAGATCCCCCTCTATGGTTGTGGCTAAGTCCTAAGTATAGTGGCCTTGGTCCTCTTCCCAAATGTAGGCGGGAAGGGATCCCACAATGGCCGGATTCGAAAGGGGACAAGTAGTACAACTTATCCTGACAAAAGTAGTCTTCGCCTGCGAAAAGTCTCTGGTCATGACGCTGCGGTAGGCTCGGTGATGACCTTCATCCTGCCGTCCTGGCGGTCTTGGTCTTGTTGCACCAGAATGGAAACCTTTGCCTGATTCCTCGGGACTCCGTGCCTGTGGCTTGCCTCCCTTGCACCAAAGAGGAAACTGGCGCTCTGTGCCCGCTGGCGCCCTCCTGGCCTTGGTCGTCATGGCTCACGTCAGCTGAGCCTCGTGAGGTGCATCTTGAATAGAACTCTCCGCCCCTCGGGAGCCAGCCAGTGGAGGCCGATACCTTCAGGGGTCTTGGCGTCATCTGCCTCACGAGGCTTGGCCCCTCATGAGGTTCTTGAATTGTTGATGTTGAAGCTGGGTCATACCAGGCTGTTGATGGAGCCACATGGTGGGCTGCGGGTAGGCAAGTCTGCATACCCCCCATATCCAGAACGCCAACAGAAACACAATCTGGTAATGAACATGAACCTAGTGATAATGTTAATGATGATGTTCATGTTGATGCTCAACCTAGTAATAACAATGATGTAGAGATTGAACCTGCTGTTGATCTTGATAACCCACAATCAAAGAATCAACGTTATGATAAGAGAGACTTCGTAGCTAGGAAGCACGGTAAAGAAAGAGAACCATGGGTTCAGAAACCCATGCCTTTTCCTCCTAAGCCATCCAAGAAAAAGGATGATGAGGATTTTGAGCGCTTTGCTGAAATGATCAGACCTATGTTTTTGCGTATGCATTTGACTAATATGCATAAAATGAATCCTTATGCTAAGTATATGAAAGATATTGTTCCAAATAAACGAAAGATACCAGAAGCTGAAATTTCCACCATGCTTGCCAATTATACTTTTAAGGGTGGAGTACCAAAGAAACTTGGAGATCCAGGAGTACCAACTATACCATGCTGCATTAAAAGAAACTATGTTAAAACTGCTTTATGTGATCTTGGAGCCGGTGTTAGTGTTATGCCTATCTCTTTATATCGTAGACTTGATTTGAATAAGTTGACGCCTACTAAAATCTCTTTGCAAATGGCCGATAAATCAACTGCTATACCTGTCGGTATTTGTGAGGATGTGCCTATTGTGGTTGCAAACGTTACTATTTTAATGGACTTTTTTATTCTTGATATTCCCGAGAACGACAATATGTCAATCATCCTTGGTAGACCTTTTCTAAATACTGCAAGGGCTGTTATAGATTGCAACAAAGGCAATGTCACTTTTAATGTTAATGGTAATGAGCATACGGTACACTTTCCGAAGAAACAACCTCAAGTTCATAGTATAAATTCTATTGGAAAAATTTCAACGATTACTATTGGAGGTTTTGAATTCCCTGTTCCTACTGTCAAAAAATATATGATATTCTTATTGTTGGGGGACATGCATATCCCCGTTGAGGTAACCGAGTGTTATTCGAAAAATTCTCCAGTTTCATGTTATTCCGAAGAAGTTTGTTAACAAGACTTGATCAACTTTGTTAGTGGATTCCTTTAGATAAGCATGAAATGGATGAAGTTAAAAAGCACAACCCTTTGTACCCTCCTTTTACTTTCTGTTATTTAGAATAAATAAAGAAAAAATAGTATTTTTGTCTGTTTTCTGAATTATCCGTGCAATAAAAAAAATACCCCGAAAATATAAGTTCTCCAAATGCCTTGAAAATTGAGTGTGATTTTTTGTAGAATATTTAAGAATTTTTGGCACTTAGAACACACCAGGGGGACCCACCATTTGGTCATGAGGGTGGAGGGCGCGCCCTACCCCCTAGGCGCGCCCCCTGCCTCGTGGGCCCCATGTGGACCCCCTCCACCTATTCCAGCACCCACACACTTCGTCTTGCTCCAGAAAAAATCATCCCGTAGCTCAAACCCGTGTTCTAGCTCGTTTTGCTGCCATTTTTGATCTCCTTGCTCAAAGCTCCATTCATAAAACTGCTTTGGGGGATTGTTCTTCGGTATCTGGCTCCTCCAATGGTCCAATTAGTTTTTGTTCTAGTGCTTTATTTATTGCAAACTTTTGCTGCTAAGGTGACCCCGTTCTTGAGCTTGCATGTCAAATTTATATGGTCTAAAGTATTTTTAATGCATGATATAGCATCTAGGCACTTGTGGGAGTAGTTTCTATCATTCTTGTTGAGTTTGCTTTACATTTATTTTGAGTCACTAAAAGTTTTAGAAATTTTTGAAGGAAGAAAAATGTTTAGGAAAATGTACCAAGGTGGTTCTTCAAGGAAGCAAGAACCAAGGCTCGCGATACGTGAGCCAGACCTTGAACCACCAAGGGAAGCTCAAGTGCGGCCTTGTGAATGGCCGTCGGAAGAGTTTATGGTCCAAGCCGGCTTCAAGGATGAATTTGATGTGTATGTATGTAATGCTGATCTTGAGGACTTCGTATCAGATAAGTGCCAACAATACTATTACCTCACCGATTCCTTTGTGACGAGGTTTAAATTTTCATCTACGCGCAAAACTCACACTGTTTTATTTGATCTCTATGATAAATCATATACCATGGACTTTGAAGATTTTAACACTGCATGTAAAATCCCACAGTGGGTCAACTTTAGTGAACCTCGCAAATCTGAATATAAAAAATTTCTTGCTAGTATCACAATGGGAGAAACTAGACATATCGCACAAGCTACCTTAGGGAGTATTCATTTCCCTTCCATACATTACTTTGCTCTCTTTATAGGTAGATGCATTAACGGTAAAGATGAGCTTTGTCACATGTGCGTCCGATATTTTAGTGTCCTCAAGAGTGCGGTATTAGGTGATAAACAATATAACTTGGGAGCCATTATGCATGAAGGTTACATCTTAATGGTAAAAGTGGGGATTTATTTGGTGGAATTTATGCAACTCGTTTAGCTGATTATCTTGGTGTACCCAGAAATGAAAATGATATTAAGTTGCCACATGCTTATCTAGATTATAATGCTATGGTTCGCCATCAGTTTCTTGACAGGAACGAATAGTTCCTCCAGTACCGACTAATCTTTGACAGACGGCGTACTGTCCATATCACTCTCCCTGCTCCTACTTTATTTAACTTTCAGGCAACATGAGATATTTTATAACCAGGGAGGAGGCAAATGAATATGAGAGGAGGAGGGAGGCGGCTCGCCTCCAGGCTGCAGCTCTCCAGGCAGTAGCTACTGCATCTCAGTACAACCCCGACTACAAGTTTGGATACCCGCTAGGCCAGCCATGGCCATAGACCAGATTAGGCCAAAAGCCCAAGCTTGGGGGAGTACGTATTTCTCACCGACATTACATTCATGTTCACACACTCATTCTAGTTGTTGGTGTTCATACTTATTCATTGTACTATCCATGCTAGTTTCTTTTCTTTTCTTGCTTTCTTCTTGTGTGTTTGAAAAACCTTAAGAAAAAGAAAAAAAATTAGTTGTAGCTTTTAGCTAGTTTACTTTCCATGCTTGTAGTAGTAGTATTAAAAGAAAAGCCAAAAAGATTTCCCGTTCTTCTTTTGCTTGTTGGGAGCTTTCCCATGTAAATAGTTTTATTTTTCTTTGAAATTCTTTTCTTTTCTTTGGGGGTCGAGAGGAGAAGACCACGATGAAAATGTTGAGTGGCTCTCATTTGCATTATTGTTGATCTAACCAAGAGCCCATATTACCCTGTCTTCTCCTTTGTATTAAATGGTTGCGGATTCCAGCTTATTCCAATGCACGTGCACTATTATTATTATTATCCACACCGTTCAGTCGTGCAAGTGAAAGGCAATAATGACGATATATGATAAAACGATTGAGATGAGAGAAGCTGGTATGAACTCAACCTGTCTTGTTTTTGTAAATATGATTAGTTCATTGTTCCTGATTCAGCCCATTATGAATGAAACATGTTTGCAATGACAATTAGAGATTATAGTTATTCATGCCATGCTTAATTAGCTAGGAGTTTATAATGGTTTACCTTGTGTGCCAACATGCTATTAAAACGGTTGTGATGTGGTATGATACGGTGGTATCCTCCTTTGAATGATTCGAGTGGCTTGAATTGGCACATGTTCACGCATGTAGTTGAAATAAAATCAACATAGCGTCCATGATATTTATGTTGATGATGATTTATATCCTACTCATGCGCGCACTCATTGTTGGTTAATTTTAATGCATGTTCATGACTGTTGTCGTTCTCTAGTTGGTCGCTTCCCAGTCTCTTTCTAGCCTTCACTTGTACTAAGAGGGAATACTGCTTGTGCATCCACTTCCATAAACCCCAAATTTATTCCATATTAGTCCACCATACCTTCCTATATGCAGTATTTACCTGCCGTTCCAAGTAAATTTGTATGTGCCAACCTCTAAACTTCAAATGAAATTCTGTTTTGTATGCTCGAATAGCTCATGTATCAACTAGGGTTGTCTATATCTTCCATGCTAGGTGAGTTATTCTCACAATGAGTGGACTCCACTCATCATTCATGAGAAAGTGGCTGGTAACCAGGATGCCCAGTCCCATGCTCAAATCAAATCAAAATAATTGCAAACAAAACTCCCCCAGGATTGTTGTTAGTTGGACGGTACCCGTTGTTTCGGGCCAGCCATGGAATGTGCTCGTTGGTGGTGGGGGAGTATAAACTTTACCATTCTGTTTGGGAATCGCCTATAATGTATGTAGCATGGAAGATATCGAGATCTCTTGGTTGTTATGTGGACAATGAAGCTATGTCGCTCAAAATATTATTTACCTCTGTTTCAAAACTCGAGCTCTGGCACCTCTGCAAATCCCCGCTTCCCTCTGCGAAGGGCCTATCTATTAATCATTTTACTAATTGAAAACTTTGCTCTCCACCTAGCCTCTCCACCCTCTTGTGCCGGTGGTCGCTCCGGCCCCGGCGGCCACCCCTCTCCCCCTGTCGGTGGCCACTCCGGCCCCGGAAGCCACTCCAAGCTCTTCCTTGATGGCACCATTTTCCCTAAACTTTGACCGTGGCAAGAAGTTCCAAGCTGATATGAGATCCAGGTTTGGCCACCCGGTGGTCTTCTCCCCAGGCTTTCGTCAAAAGAATTCACCATGGTGGTTTCATTCTCTAGGGCATCCTTCAAACTTGATGCCCACACGGTTAGTGTTTCACTACTTGCTATGTTTGCGGGTTATGCACAAGGTTTTCGAGTTTGTTTCTTGAGGGATAGATAATACAAGTTTTCTGTTGCTTCCAAGTCAGTTGGTTTTGAGATTTACAATGCGGGTAAAATTGTGGAAAAGGAGTTTGAGAAGGTTTTTAGCCTTTGGAATTTCGGTGGCCCTAATTGGATTAGAGAAGAATGTGCTTACTATGCTGAGATTGACAACGCTCTTGTGGGTAGGAATGGCCGAGCTGTGGTTCCTCACTCCGGTGATCTGGAGTTACAGCTCGGTGGTTCAAGAGGGCCAATCAGTCTTTGACCGGTTATCGGGGCCTATTCATGACGGCAATAATCAAGCAATTATTCCCAATTCATCGCAGCCTAATTACGGTGTTGATCGGACACAAATTGAGCCCCAAGTATCATCACGTCTGCATGGGGCAACACACGTAATCTGCCATGCATGTGGGGCCATGGGTCATTTTGCCCGCAAATGTCAAAATCCAAATCTTCCTCGGCTCTGGCCATTTATTAAATTTCATTCTTTTTCTATCCCACCTAAAGAGGCATGGGCCGAGGGAGCCGTTGAGGCTAGGTTTCATTGCCTTGGGCCGGCACCACAGATTAGGCAGGTCTCATCATTTATGGAGCTAGTCAAGGACCAATTCCTAAATTTCCAACCGAGACCATCGCTTGCCTCCTCGCATGCCACTGCACTTACCAACTCTACAACATCCTCTGCTCCCTCCTCGACAAGCTTGCCTGCACCTTCCTCGTCGCTGATGAGGGCAGTGGTCGCCGCTTCATCGATGGCTGCTCCGATGGCCAACATTCCCATCGACCCGCTTCCTTTTGTGCCAGATGGATTTCAGATACAAGAAATTGAGGGAATAACTGGGGTTTCTTGAGCTACTCCGCCTCACCGCCCGAGAAGGCACGGGGATTGGGTGATTGCATCCATCCACCCACATCCTGATGAGGTATTTTTTCCTAACGTGAGAGAGGTTCTGGAGGAATTTTTCCAAGGAGCTGCGCAAGTTGGGTTTAGAGAGATCCAACCTTGCCCTTTTGGAGAGGCTTACTTCTAGTTCATGCATGTGAGAGACCGTGATAGGCTCATTAGGCAGAGTACGCATGCTTCCGGATATGTGTTTATTTTGTTCTCTAAACACAATGAGGGCAGAATCTGGCGTAGGGTTAACTTCAACAGAACTTGTTGGTGGCTGTTCATTGGAGTTCCTTTTGATTTTTGCAATACTGAAGACATTAATATGGCGATTTCCAAATGGGGGAGAATTATCAGTTGGGAAAGAGAAGATGCTTTGAGGGGGAAAATTCTGGTTAAAGCACGTGTGACATAACTGATTGACATCCCAAAGAGTATCAGGTGGTTAGAGGGGGAAAGATTTGACGAGGAATCATGGACCAGCTCAGTTGAGGTTCTGTTGGAAGAGATGCTGGGTGGTGGGCCTGCTGATGAAGATCCCATTCCACCTGATGGAGTGGACCCACACCCAATCCCTCAACATGCAAATAATTTCTAAGGTTTTCAGCCTCTGCCAGTGCACAATGTTCATATTCAGAATGAGGGCTGGGATGCTTGGGAGGAACAAGCAGAACAAGATGATCATGATCAGCATTGGGCTTTTCCTCAACCCAATCCAGTGGCCCCTCAGCAGTAGCAAGTGGAAATTCCTGTGCAATAGCATGATGGTCACCCCAACAGTAGCATTACAACAACTGTATCTCTGTCAGATGGACTTCTCTCACTCATTCAACTTGTGAAGAGGTTAATCAAGGGATGCAAATTCAGCCTATCGCCATGGGGTTACTGAATATTGCTATGGCTTATAATGTAGATGATGAGGAGGAAGACCTTCAGTTAGTGGATAACAACTTGCATCTGAATGTGGCTAAGTAGGCCATTTCTGAAGGGTAAGAAGTTGGTTCAGAGCCTGCTCAGCATGCATCTGAGGTGGCACCCCTTCTCAAGAAAGGGGGAGAAACATCTGTTGAGAATCATGATATTCGGCTGCAACAGATTCAGACAAATGAGGGCTCTGCACATGCTCCACTTGAACAAGTTTCTACTCCTGCTAATTTGACTGTTGCTGAAGGCACACAGACTTCACTCCCACAGCCCTTGTCTACAACAGATAAAGGAAAAGGCGATGTTCCAATCCCTCAGGTGGGAACATCATCAAACTTCAGCAACAAAGGTAATGATGGGCTTAACTTACCCACAACTTCACCTCCTATGTTTGATATTCACACAATTGCTGAGAAACATGCTATGGATATAATTGATGGCTCTCATTTAATTTCTGAAGAAGGTCTGGATCTCTGGATACAAAACTTTGCCCCATCCAGTCAAGGAGAGAGAAACACTTTTAAAATTGAAATCCCAGTAAGTTGGTTCAACTTCATAATTCATTTGCTATTGACACCTGATAAATTTGGTTGGACAATGCATTTTCTCCAATTTGATCTATGGAAATTGCTTACTGTCAACTATGATAATGAAGAAACTATCCTCTTCCATATACCTGATGGATGCATGACATCACATGCTCCCACTTGTAAGGAGATCTTGCAGGGTATGGGCAAAGAAAATGAAGGGATAAGCCCAGCTGCACACTCTTCAAGTGGAGCTGGTAGCCCTCTGCAGCAGGTGTCTCCCAACAAAGTTATCTTGCTGCCTCCTGGAGAAGCTACATCCAAGAAAAGAAGGGAAAACGATCCTCTGGTTGAAACTGACGTAAGAAGAAGTGACAGAATTAGGAAAGATAATAATTGATATAGAAGGAAAACATGTGATATTAAATCTTGCTTGCCATGCAATGCCATTCCTCCAGTTATTCAAAATAAAGTGGTTAAAAACCTTACTAAATCTTTCTTTAAGGTGGCTGAGGATGGACTCCAAGATAAGTTATCCAAGAGGCCCAAGAAGAAGGGGCAAGAGGAGGTGGCCAACCAAGGCCACAGGATCTGGAGCTCAACCAAACTTTGCTCAATGATAGGCTGGTCTCATAGTTATAGGCCCTGCAACAAAATAATGCTTTGTTATTGTATTCAGACTGCCTGTGTTCTGTATGTTGGGTTTGAGATTGGCACCTTTTGTAAGATGATGAACGATGGCCCTGTGAGGCACCTTTTGTTGGTTATCACTTTGTTCCCTTCGCTTGATACTGAGATTTGGCACTCCAGTAATACACATGGGATCTACTTATCTATGA
Source organism: Triticum timopheevii (assembly GCA_963921465.1). Taxonomy (NCBI): domain Eukaryota; kingdom Viridiplantae; phylum Streptophyta; class Magnoliopsida; order Poales; family Poaceae; genus Triticum; species Triticum timopheevii. The sequence continues at coordinate 188,183,985 of OY997262.1, forward strand.
ATGTTTCTATGTTATCATCTCTGATTCTGTTGAACTGGTTACATATGATGTTTCAATGTTGGTTGTTACATATTCAAGAACACACCAGAATTGTACACTTTTTATATCTTCATTCAACAATTCTTCAGGATATTACCAAGGGATGGACCTTGGTACAGTACATGAAAGCATTAAAGTTTAACAATGAATAACAACAGATCTTGGAACATTCTTAATTGGAATATCAGAGGTATTAATGCTCAAGATAAGTGGCTGGCTATTAGGCAAAAAGTGAAGGAAAGTGCTGCTAGAGTTGTATGTATCGAAGAAACTAAGAGAGAGAGTTTTGACCTAGCCTACATTCACAATTTTTTCCCTCAAATATTTAACAAATTTGAATTTCTGCCTTCAATTGGGGCCTCTGGTGGAATCCTGACTGCTTGGAATGGATCTATTTTCACAGGAGAACTGCTTTTTTAGAAAAAAAATTCTCTTTCCATACAATTCACCTGTAATATTTCTTCAAACAAGTGGATTCTCTTTAACATATATGGGCCATGCAGACATGAGGAAAAGATTGTATTTATTGATTGGTTTAGCAATATCCAAATGCCAAATAAGGTGGACTGGATAGTCATGGGTGATTTCAATTTCATCAGATCACCTGAGAACAAGAATAGACCTATAGGAGATGTCAATGAGATGCTTTTATTTAATGAGGCTATCAGTATTCTGGGGCTGATTGAACTACCTTTGAAAGGTAGACAATACAGTTGGAGCAACATGCAGGAATCTCCACTCCTTGAGAAGCTAGACTGGGTTTTTACTTCTACAGCTTGGATGACTAGTTACCCTAACTCCATGGCTTTTCCTTTGGCAAAACCTATTGCTGACCACCTTCCATGCATGATCAAGATTGGCACAAATATTCCCAAGTCCAAGGTATTCATATTTGAAAACTATTGGTTAAAACACAGATCTTTTAAACAAGTGGTTCAGGCGGCTTGTAATATACCAGTGGGCCTTACTGACCAGGCAAAAAAGATCAATGCTAAATTCAAAAACATGAGAAGAGCTCTAAAACTGTGGGCTAAAAGCCTATCATGCATGAAAAACAAATTGATGATATAAATGCTTTCATCTTCTTTTGGGACTTGATTGAAGAATTCAGGAATCTTTCTTTGTTTGAGACTAACTGTAGAATTATTCTCAAAGAGTGCTTGTTGACTGTTCTTAACAATCAGAAGGTTTATTGGAAGCAGAGAGGTAAAATTAAAGGTGTTAAGTTTGGAGATGAAAACACTAAGTTCTTCCACACAAAAGCTTCCATTAATCATAGGCATAATAAAATTGCAATGTTGTCTAATAAGGACCAAGTGGAGGTTACAGATCATGAGGGAAAAGCTGCAATTTTATGGGAGGCTTTCAGAGATAGATTGGGTCAATGAAATGGTCACACAATGCATTTTGATCACCATGATCTGTATGAACACACAGTAGATCCTCAAGTGTTCTCACAATTAGAGGAACAGTTCACCCAGGAGGAGATTGAAGAGGTGGTTAAAAATCTACCAGCTGATAAATCACCAGGTACTGATGGTTTCAACAATGAACTCATCAAAGCTTGTTGGGATATTATCAAAGAGGATGTTATTGATCTCATCATGGCTTTCCATGCTGGCACTATGAATCTGGAAAGTATAAACACTTCCTTCATTACTCTGATTCCAAAAAAAGAAGTACCACTCACACCAAATGATTTCAGACCCATTTCTTTGCTCAATGGGTGCTTAAGATTATCACAAAGCTGCTGGCAAACAGACTGCAAAAAATAATTATCAAATTGGTACACATTAATCAGTATGGTTTTCTCAAGGATAGAGTGATTCAAGACTGTCTAGGATGGGCCTATGAATATATCCATCAGTGCCATAAGTCAAAGGAGGAAATGTTGGTAGTTAAACTGGATTTTGAAAAAGCTTTTGACACAATTGAACATCAAGCTATCATTGAGATTTTCAGAGCAAAAGGTTTTGGGGATAAATGGATATCATGGATGCAACTACTCTTTTCTTCTGCCTCTTCTGATGTGATGTTAAATGGAGTGCCCGGGAAGAAATTCTACATAAAGAGAGGAGTGAGACTGGGAGGTCCTTATTCTCCTTTAATTTTTTTTCTTGCTGCTGACCTGCTTAAAACTATTCTGAACAAAGCCATGAGATTAAATCTTATTACATCCCCACTTCAGGTGATTTCTTGCCCTGACTTCCCAATTGTTTAGTATGCTGATGATACTCTGGTTGTTATGCAAGCAGATGCTAGGCACTTGATTTGTCTCAAAGCTCTTTTAAATACATTTGCCTCAGCAACTGGTCTCAAGGTTAACTATGCCAAATCAATAATGGTACCTTTGAACATTGAGGAAGATAGAGTGGATATCTTCACAAACACACTGCAATGTGCTAGAGGACATTCCCATTTACCTATCTGGTGCTTCCTTTGGGAATATACAAGCCAACTGTGGAGCAGTGTCTTCCCCTTGTTAACAGAATTGCAAAGAGACTAGCTGGCATTTCTGTCTTCATGACACAAGCAGGAAAGGTTCTGTTGGTGAAATCAGTCCTATCTTCTTTATCTGTCTTCTTCATGAGCTGTTTGGATATTCCTATCACAATTAAGAAACAGATCATCAAATATTTAAGACACTGTCTCTGGAGGAGCTATGACATGGAAGATAGAAGACCAGCTTTGGTGGCCTGGCACACAGTCTGCAGGCCAAAAAGTCAGGGAGGATTGGGAATCATGGATATATACACTCACAACAAAACTCTTTTGATGAAAAATCTGCACAAATTCGTCAATAGACATGATATACCTTGGGTACAATTAATTTGGGAAACTTATTATTCTCATGGGAAACTTCCAGGAGATAATATGATTGGCTCTTTTTGGTGGAAATCAAACCTGGCTCTCATTGATCAATACAAAGCAATTGCTAGATGTAATGCGGGAGATGGTAAGACATCATTGTTCTGGGATGATCTGTGGCACCTAGCCATTTTCAAGCATAAATACCATCACCTTCATTCTTTTGTCAAAAACCCACAAATAAATGTCCAAACAGTAATCAACACTGAATACCTCCAGGACTTGTTTCACCTAGCACTCACAACAGAAGCCTATGAGAAATTTCTACAAGTGGAAGTTATATGCATCTCTATGAGACAGTCTGAGTATATAGACTCTCTAGACACTTGGAGTTACATTTGGGGAAATGAATTCCATTCATCCATCAAGGCTTACAAAGTGCTGATTGGACACAAGCAGGCTCCTCCACATTTCAATTGGATTTTGAAGTGCTGCTGTCAGCCAAAACACAAGGTTTTCTTTTGGAAGCTGCTGCATGATAGAGTCAATACAAGGAACTTGCTTTGGAGAAAGAACTTTGTTTTAGAAGCATACAATTCTGATGTAAGAGATTGCCAGCAGGAAGAAACTTTACATCATCTATTTTGGGGCTGCTCTTTTGCAAGGCAATGTTGGGACTACAATTGTCCTACAAGAACTCCAAATTTATCAGTTCTAGAAGCTTTTCAAGATCTGAAAGATAATATGCATTGTCCATTCTTTATGGAGATCATCATCCTAGAATCATGGGCCATTTGGATAACCATAAATAACAAGATATTTGAGAATACAACACCCACTTTCCAGGGATGGAAATTCATCTATCTGGAGGAGCTAAAACTGCTGAAATATAGAATAAAATAGAAGCATGAGAGGCAGTTCTCTACCTGGTTGGATACTTTGTTGTAATCTTCTTTTTTGTTTCTTTTTGTTTCTTTCAGTTCTTTTACTTTCTCTTCTTTTTCTTGTTGTAGACCTTTTTCTTAGATTTCTCTTGATGTCTTTTCCTTTTTTTCTGCTCTAGGGCTTACCTCAAGCCCTTAAGACTACTTTACCTAGTTTTTAATTAATAAAAGTTGCAGTGGGGGTTTACCCTACTGTTTATAGTAAAAAAGGGCCTATCTATTTACTTTTATGTTGAGTCATCATCCTCTTATTGAAAAATACCAGTTGGAGAGCACCGCTGTCATTTGCATGCATTGCTATTAATTTATATTGAGTATGACTGTGACTGGATCTCTTTTGCCATGAATTACAATGTCTAGTCAGTCCTTGATCTTCAGGGGTGCTCTGCATTTATGTTTTGCGGTCTTGGAAAGGGCTAGTGAGATACCTTCTTGTTATATCATATTATGATTGTTTTGATAAAGTGTTGTCGTCCAAGATTTATTATTATTGCTCGCTAGTTGATTATGCCATTGGTATGAGTAAATGTGAGACCTAACTGTTATTGTGAATGTGGTTAGTTCATAATCTTTTTTAAAAACTTGAATGCTGGCTTTACATACTTGAGACAACAAGATCAAACAGAGTTTGTAAAAGTTTTTCTTTATCACTTTCAGTTTGTCAACTGAATTTCTTGAGGACAAGCAAAGGTTTAAGCTTGGGGGAGTTGATACGTCTCCAACGTATCTACTTTTCCAAACACTTTTGCCCTTGTTTTGGACTCTAACTTGCATGATTTGAATGGAACTAACCCGGATTGACGTTGTTTTCAGCAGAATTGCCATGGTGTTATTTTTGTGCAGAAATAAAAGTTCTCAGAATGCCCGAAACTCCACGGAGTCACGTTTTGGAATTAATAAAAAATATTGGCCAAAGAATCAACAGAGGGGGACCTACACCCTGTCCACGAGGGTGCAGGGCGCGCCCACCCCCTGGGGCGCGCCCCCTGCCTCGTGGGTCACTTGGACCTCCACCGACCTCAACTCCAACTCTATATATTCACTTTCAGGGAGAAAAAAAATCAGAGAGAAGGATTCATCACGTTTTACGACACGGAGCCGCCGCCAAGCCATAATCTTCCTTGGGAGGGCTGATCTGGAGTCTGTTCGGGGCTCCAAAAAGGGGAATCCGTCACCATCGTCATCATCAACCATCCCCCATCACTAATTTCATGATGCTCACTGCCGTGCGTGAGTAATTCCATCGTAGGCTTGCTGGACGGTGATGGGTTGGACGAGATTTACCATGTAGTCGAGTTAGTTTTGTCAGGGTTTGATCCCTAGTATCCATTATGTTCTAAGATTGATGTTGCTATGACTTTGCCATGCTTAATGCTTGTCACTAGGGCTCGAGTGCCATGATTTTAGATCTGAACCTACTATGTTTTCATGAATATATATGAGTTCTTGATCCTATCTTGCAAGTCATAGTCACCTACTACGTGTTATGATCCGGCAAACCCCGGAGTGACAATAGTCCGGACACTTCCCGGTGATGACCGTAGTTTGAGGAGTCCGTGTATTCACTAAGTGCTAATGCTTTGGTCCGATACTCTATTAAAAGGAGGCCTTAATATCCCTTAGTTTCCAATAGGACCCCGCTGCCACGGGAGGGTAGGACAAAATATGTCATGCAAGTTCTTTTCCATAAGCACGTATGACTATATTCGGAATACATGCCTACATTACATTGATGAACTGGAGCTAGTTCTGTGTCACCCTATGTTATAACTATTGCATGATGAATTGCATACGACATAATTATCCATCATTGATCCATTGACTACGAGCTTTTCACATATTGATCTTTGCTTAGTTACTTCTCCGTTGCCACTGTTACGATTGCTACAAAATTGCTACTGTTACTTTTGCCACCGTTACCGTTACTTCCATACTGCTTTGCTACTAAATACTTTGCTGCAGATATAAGTCTTTCAGGTGTGGTTGAATTCACAACTCAGCTGCTAATACTTGAGAATATTCTTTGGCTCCCCTTGTGTTGAATCAATAAATTTGGGTTGAATACTCTACCCTCGAAAACTGTTCGATCCCCTATACTTGTGGGTTATCAATGGCCAGTCTATGAAGGACATAATCTTGAACCTCGGTGAGTGAATCGATTATCTCCAAGGCCAAGTTTATGATCTTCAAATTCAAAATTTCGAGTATGAGGCAAGATTTAGAGATATGAGTTTAGCTGCAAGTTTTAGGACTCCGGAGACTCGTGCATCTTTTTATGATGGTGAACCTAAGCCATGGAAGCCGCCGCTGGTATGCCAGGTCACGATGCCGTGGACAAGGCCAGGGGGTGAGGGCTGGAGAGCCAGTAAGAGCTCCTGAGTCGCGATGCTCAGGCGCCCCCCTTTTAACGTGCAAGCGATTTGCATGAGGGCGGAGAGGCTTGTGGTAGGCGGCGGACGATATTCATAGGCAGGTTAAGCATGGAAAAGCAAACCTACTTAGATTCATGCAGAGAAAGGTACACACCACTGGGTCAGGCCCGAGCAGCTTGGGGATGATGCAGCCCGAGGGGCGACCCCAACAAGGTAAGCTGAAGACATAAGCAAAACGGATACATGCTGCGGGGACAGACCCACGCAACCTAGGAATGATGCAGCCCTGAGGGCGCTCCCAGCTGAAATGAAACTTGAGAGAAGTCACCTGATACCATTGCAGAGAGAATGTCGGAGTAGCTGACGGTGCGTGGTGAAGAGGCCAATCCTCACGAGCCTTCGGAGCTCCGAGCCTCGGGAGGCTCGGGAGGTCTGGGCGGCTCGGTGAGGTCCATCTTCATTTCCTCCAGGAGTGCGCGGTGCTTGGCCACCTGAGCTTCCAGAATGCTCCTCATTAGGCGCTGTGAGAAGCAGCCGCGTTCGGTAGGCCGAAGGGCATGCGAACGTAGCTGTGCGGTGGACCCTCGCAACGGCCCACGCGCGAAGGCCAGAAGCGCTCTTGAGACGCGACTCGATTGAGCCCTGGGTAGTCGATGCAGACGCACAGCCCGCCATCCTCGCCTGGATGGGGAGCTAGGATGGGCAGGTGGCGGTTGCCGTGCATGACTCTCGATTCGTGCAACTCCTGAGCGACCTTGGTGATGAACTCCTGAGGGTTGGGCCCTCCTTGCCTTATGCCTTCCTGAGGGAAACATGCCACGAAGCACGCCTCCAAGTAGTGCCCGAGTGCCTCCCTCGTGATCTTGACAAGGTCAGTGGCTCCCCAGGAGAGCGCCCCAGAGCCTTCCCTGAGGAGGGCGCCGGGCACGCCTTCCTATGCGACGGAGGGTGGCGCCCCTTGAATGGGCACAGGTCCTGATGTGGTGCCTCCAGAGGTGCCTACCTCCTGAGGCTTTGAGCAAGGTGATGTCTTCTTCTTCTTCGGAGCTGCTTCAGGAAGGTTTCCACCCTTGCTGTCTGGGTCCTCGATTGACGCGGCTTGGAAGGCGCGCTCAAGGGAGCACACCGCATCCTTCTCTTCACAGGGGACCGTGATGACTCCGCCACTACCTGGCATCTTGAGGACGTTGTAGTCATGGTGAGTCACTGCCATAAACTTGGCCAGGGCGGGATACCCGAGGATGGCATTGTATAGCAGGCGAATGTGGGCGATGTCGAAGTCAATGAGCTCGGTACGGTAGTTCTTGCGCTACCCAAAGGTGACAGGGAGGCGGACCTGCCCTATCGGGACAGTAGAACCATCAGTGACTCCTGAGAAAGGCTTGGTTGGTTGAAGCTGATCGTATGGCAGTTGGAGATTGTTGAATGTCTCGACGGATAGGACATTGAGCCCTGCCCCGCCGTCGATGAGGGTCCTAGTAACTTGCACATTGCTGATGACTGGGGAACAGAGCATAGGGAGGACACCGGCTGTTGCCGCGCAGTTGAGCTGATTCGCTGAGCTGAAAGTGATGGCGCACGCGGACCACCTGAGAGGGCACGTGGCCTCAAGCTTGGGGAGGACTGCATTCACCTTGCGAGCAAACTGCTTGAAGATGCGCTGGGAGGCTGGGGCCTGGGCACCGCCCAAGATGCAAGCGATTGCATGCGGCTCCTGGAAGCCTCTAGCCCCCTCGCCCTGATGATGTTCATCATTCCTTCTTGGTGGTGGTGGCAGAGGAGGAAGTCCTGCGTTGCCTTGTGGGCGATCCTCATGAGACTGATCCCTCCAAGCCCCCTCGCGAGGTTGGTCCTGCCAGCGATCCTCGCGAGGCTGGTCACGCCACCCTTGGCGAGGGCCTCGGTTGTCCCATCATCCTCCACCTCTTCCTCTGCCTCGGTCGTAGCCCCGATCGTTGCGCTCAGGGCGTCGACCGACACGGCCTTCTCGCACGGCCCTGAGCTCTTCGCATTCATTGGTGTTGCGGGTGTGGAGATCGTGGTACACACAGTACCGGCTGCCTTTGGACGACTCCGGCTGGTCCCTGCCGCGCTTCATGTCCGGCTCTGCTGCGAGCACAGCTACTCCCTTGCGCTTCACATACTTGGCCTTGGCTTTCTTCTCTTATGGATTTGCAGCTGGGAGCTCAAGAAGGCAGAGGCGTCCCTCCTCAGCCCTTGCGCACTTGGTCGCCAGGTTGAACAACTCCAGAGACATGCACAGATCTTTGTGGATTGACAGTTCCTCCTTCATCTTGATGTCACGGACGCCGTCAGAGAACACCGAGATGATGGCCTCCTCGGTCACCTTGGGAATCTTCAGGCGAGCGTTGTTGAAGCGTTGGATGTACTTCTGCAAGGTCTCTCCGGGTTGCCGCTTGATGCAGGGCAGGTCACCCAGGGGCGGTGGATGGCCGCGAGTGCCCTGAAAGTTGGCGATGAAGTTGTGCATCTCGTCCTAGGAGGAGATCGTGCCAGGAGGCAGGTTCAGGAGCCAGGTGCAGGCACCGTCCTTGAGTGCCATGGGAAACCAGTTCGCCATGACCTTTTCGTCCCCGTTGGCAGCTTCGATGCCCAGCTCGTAGAGCCACAGGAACTCCGCGGGGTCGGCAGTGCTGTCGTAGAAAGGGGGCAGGTCAAGTTTGAACTTGCCCGGCCAGGCGACACTGCTTAGCTCGGTGGTGAAGGCGCGGCAGCCTGCGGTGGCCACCGGAGCTCTCTGCTGATGCGGGGCTTGCTCCTGGGGATTCCCGCGTGCCGCTGCCTGGAGCAGCGCGGGGTCTTGATGTGCTGGCGCAGGGATGCGGTCATGGCATGCCGGTGCCGGGAGCACGCGAGCACCTTCTTGGGGACGAGGAATTTCTTGGCAGCTCCTTTCTTGTTGTGCGGGTGCTCGACATGGTGGATCTCGCCCTGGGGCCGCGCGCCTTGGAGCCAGGGCGCCATCTTGGGGAGGGGGTGGCGGAGGCACTTGCTGGGCTGCACCACCCACGCAGGACGGAGGGTGAGGCAGCGAGCGGGACGGCGCAGGGGAGCTCCCTACGGCGCTTACGAGCTCGGTGATGTGAGCGAGCCACTCCTCGTAGAGGTCGTCGACGAGGCGGTAGTGCAGGAGCTCACGCGCCAGGAGCAACGTGGCGTGCGTGTCCGTGGGGGCGCGACGGGCGTGGGAAGACGAACCAGCTGGAGTCAGCGATGGGGTGGCGGTGCGGCCTTCCCGCCGCACCGAAGGATGCAGCGATGAGGACTGCTGCTCGTTCCCCACCAGGCCGGTGGCGGCAGGCAACGGGGAACGACGGGGACACCCACCGACGAGAGCCGTCTGGGCGACGCGGGCGGCGAGAGCAGCCCAACGCTCAGTGTGAGCCCGGCGAGCGTCAGCCATGGACACGACGGGTGATCGAACGCAGAACAGCGGAAGAAAGATATCGGCGCACCCCTACCTGGCACGCCAAATGTCGGATGTTGGGTTCCGGCAGACCCTTAAGGTTCGAACCCTGGGGTGCTCGTGAAGATCTTCCCCCTACCAATCCGCGTCTGATCGCCTCACGAGAATCTAAGCTCAACGATGAACAACACGAGGGACACAAGATTTATACTGGTTCGGGCCACCGTTGTGGTGTAATACCCTACTCCAGTGTGTGGTGTGGTGGATTGCCTCAGGGGCAGATGATGAACAGTACAAAGGAAGAACTGCCTCGCGAGAGGTGTTCTTGAGCTGATGCGGTGTTCTACTTGGGGTAGATTTTCCCGTCGCTAGGTGATATTCTCCATGGCTTCTACTGCGGTGACTAGCCCTATTAATAGAGGCCCTGGTCCTCTTCCCAAATATTGAGCGGGAAGGGCGCCAACAACGGCCATTTTGAAGGGGAACATCTAGTACAAGTTATCCTGACTAAAGTTGGTCTTCGGCTGCCAAAGGCACTAGGGATGACGCCGTCTTGGGCTCCACAGTGAGCTCCATCCTGCCGCTCTGCTGGTCTTGGTCTCGTTGCACCGGAATGGTAACCTTTGCCTGGTGCATTGGTACTCCACGCCTGTGGTTGCCCACTTAGCACCAAAGAGGAAACAAGGACACTGCACAGGCCGGCGCCCGCCTGGTGCCCGCCTAGTCTCGATCATCACGGCTTGCGTCACGAGCCCCTCACGAGGTACCCTTGCCTTGATCTCTCCGCCTCCTCGCGAGCCTGCCTGGCGAGGCCGCTCCTAAGGAAACCTTGCGTCGTCTGCCCCGCGAGGCTTGGCCCCTCACGAGGGTCTTGAGTTTGCGTTGACGAAGATGGGCCGTACTAGGCCACCAATCGAGCCACGCCGTAGGCCACAGGCAGGCAAGTCTGGGGACCCCCGTTCCCAGAACATTGACAACAGTCATCTGAGATTTTTGGGAGTGGAACCCAATGACGAGGGTACACATTCACAAGTTCCCACTCACAGTTGTACCCAATATAAACAACCCAATCTCCATTTGCGTCTGCCCAAGCCTTGCCCTCAAGCGATGGCATCTTAACATCGTACGTATCATTATCAAGCAGCGTCAACTTGCACAAGGCGAGGCTTCCCTCGTCCCTGCGCCAGTCAACAGGGTCACGACGAAGAAGATAGGGGAGATCAAGCCGCTCCTAGACCCTTGGGTTCCTTGTAATGATCTTATTAGTTGAGTCGAGAATGGTCTTGGACGAACCTGCCATGCTAGCCGAGGTGATGACGTCGCACCAATCAATGAGTTCCTCCACCATGTCATCTTTCAGATCGGGGCAAGAATAACAGGGTCGTTTCCGGCCTGTTCCCTCCATGGAGAAGATGATCGAACAATGGCAGAAGGAAGGGTGAAGGCAAATGGAGGGAGGAAGAGCGTGCTGCAGTAGTTCCAAATTGAGAGGGAAAGGTGAAGAGGCGGTGGACGGTTACCATGGTACACGAAGAAGCGCCTGGGGAAGTGGGGAGCAAACGGTTGCCATAGAGGTCACACACTGACGACAAGGGCCGAGTGAACCGCATGCATATATCGCACACATTGATCTGGCTCACCGTTTCTTTTGTGTTGCCTAATCACAAATAGTTCATCCGAGTGAATCGTATGCTGTATATCGCACGCACCTTCATCTGGCTGGCCGTTTCTTTTGTGTTGCCTAATCACAAACAGTTCATCCGAGTGAACTGTATGATGTATATCGTACACACCTTCATCTTGCTGACCATTTCTTTTGTGTTGCCTAATCACAAATAGTTCATCCGAGTGAACAGTGTGTTGTATATCGCACACACCTTCATCTGGCTGCCCGTTTGTTTTGTTACTCCTCATCTCAAATAGTTAGTTGAATTGAACTGTATGCCATGCATCGCACACGCAACTAAAATCTGAACCGTGTTTGATGCATCCGTCATCGCAAACATTTTGGACATTTTTGATAGTTCTCTGACACCACCGTTTGCGATTATTACATCGCACACAGTTTCTCGAAGGGTCTCGGATCGTAGTGTCGCGTTAGCAGCATCCTGCAGTAGTGTTGCCCAATATCTTTGCTTGCCAAAAATCCGCACCAAGTAGAAATACTATTTGTGCAGCCAAAAACATTAACCCAATTTCATGTCATGAGAGTCAACTATACCTACCTATGGATTGAGTAAGATCCTTCAAGTAAGTTGTCATCGGTGCATAAAGCAATAAAAAATGCTCCTAAATAAGTAAGTTGTCATCGGAAAATAAGCATTGTAAAAATTTATGATGGAAAAGTAATAAAAGTGACGGACTTCATAATTAAGGTTGCTATCATAAGGGGCAATATAACGTGACGTTCCTTTGCATTAAGAGTTTTTGCATCCAAAAACAAAAAGCCATGACAACCTCTGTTTCCATCTGCGAAAGGCCTATCTTTTATTTTTCATGTATTTACTTTTTATGCAAGAGTCAACGGTGTTCTCCTCTACTCCTTTTTATTTTTCTCTTTTGTAAGCATCATGTGGTGGGGAAATATCTAGGCACATATATCCAGCTGGATATGAGTGATCATGAGTTATTATTGTTAACATCAGCCCTGAGGTGAATAAGTTGGGAGGCAAAATTATAAGCCTCTATCTTTTTATGTGTCTGGCTGAAACTTTTTGCTCCATATATATGTTGTGAATGTTAGCAATCATAGAAGACTAAATGATGGTTGAGTATGTGGACTTGCTAAAAAGCTCCGACATGAGACCCTTCTTGAAAATATGATGAATTGCAATTGCATTGTTGACTGAGAACACAGTTTGTTAGTTCTCAAGAAAGTTTATGCCTTATACTTCGGTGTTGTGATGAATTATTACTTGCTCATGAGAATTTTTATGATAATGAACATTGCTGCTATAATAATGATCATTATGCTACTATGGTCGTATTTTGTTTTTATCGACACCTCTCTCTCTCTCTAAACATGTGGACATGATTATCGATATTGGCTTTCGCTTGAGGGCAAGCAAGGTCTAAGCTTGGGGGAGTTGATACGTCCATTTTGCATCATGTTTCCTACTATTATTTATAGTGTTCTCAATTAATATAACACTTTGTGGTGCAATTCTAATGCCTTTTCTCTCGTAATATGCAAGGTTTACACAAAGAGGGATTACCTCCAGCTAGACTTCTGGACCTGAAAAAGCTATGTCAGAGATATCTATTCAGCACATCTCCAAATGAGATGAAATTTTACGGAGATTTTGGAATAAAAAAAATATTGGAGCAAACAAGTAGCACAGGGGGCCACCAAGGTGCCCACAAGGCACCAGGACGCGCCTGCCCCCCCCCCCCTCATGCCCACCCTGGTGGGTGGGGGCCCCTTGGCCCGCCCCCGGTGCCCATCTTCTGTTATATAAGCCCATTTTCCTAGAAAAAATAAAGAGAGGACTTTCGGGATGGAGCACTGTCGTCTCGAGGCGGAACTTGGGCAGGAGCACTTTTGCACTCCGGCGGAGCGACTCCGCTGGGGATACTTCCCTCCAGGAGAGGGAAATCGAAGCCGTCATCATCACCAACAACCATCTCAGCGTGGGAGGGCCAATCTTCATCAACATCTTAAACAACACTATCTCAACTCAAACCCTTGTTCATCTCCTGTATTCAATCTGTGTATCAAAACCTCAGATTGGTACCTGTGGGTTTCTAGTAGTGTTGATTACATCCTATAGTTGATGCTATTTGGTTTATTTAGTGGAAGATCATATGTTTAGATCTACTATGCTATTCGTTACCCCTTTGATCTTTAGCATGCAAATGTTTGTGAGTAGTTACTTTTGTTCTTGAGGACAGGGGAGAAGTCTTGTCATATGTTATCATGTGAATTTGGTATTTGTTGAAATTTTGATGATATGTATGTTGTTGATTCGCTTAGTGGTGTTTTGTGAACATCGACTACATGACACTTCACCATCTTTGGGCCTAAGGGAATGCATTGTGGAGTAGCAATTAGATGATGGGTTGCTAGAGTGACAAAATCGTAAACCCTAGTTTATGCGCTATTCCGTAAGGGGATGATTTGGATCCATATGCTTAATGCTATGGTTAGATTTTATCTTAAATCTTCTTTCATAGTTGTGGATGCTTTTGAGATGGGTTAATCATAAGTGGGAGGCTTGTTCAAGTAAGAATACCACCCAAGCACCGGTCCACCCACTCATCAAATTATCAAAGTAGCGAACGCGAATCAAACAATCATGATGAAAGTGACTAGATGAAATTCCCGTGTGTCCTCAAGAACACTTTGCTTATTATAAGAGACCATTTCGGCCTGTACTTTGCTACAAAAAGCATTTGGCTACCTTGCTGCACTTTTGTTACCGTTACTATTACTTGCTCGTTACAAATTACTTTGCTACAAAAAGGATTGGGCTATCTTACTTGCAGCGTTGTCGGTGACAAATGACCTAGAAGTGTCCAGATCCCTATCGATCCCAGCCAGCTCCAGTTACTTGTTGTAACAATGCTCTGTGTCAAGACGAGCAATTTGTGGGCGGACGAACAAGGAAAATTTGGCAACATACGGATGTCACTCGGTCGAAGAAGAACTTACCGGCAAGCTTCTCACTAAATTCTTCACAGACGTCCTCGGTGTGTTTCTCCAGAGCATCCTTCTTGTCAGTCAGTTGTGTGACCGTCTCCTCCAACTTGGCCTTCTCTTGAGTGGAGGTGCTGATGATGGCCTTGAGATCCTTGATCTCATCCTCCAACTTGCCGATTGAAGCCAGCTTCTCGTCAACAAGTTTTGTCTTGGTCCTAGCTTCTTTCTGGGCCATCACCAGGTCCTTGTCTTTGTTCTCCGGAGCCCGCTTCATAGTTTCTAAAGAAATGGAAGTCATGATCCTCATTATCAGGTGGGTGTTCTTGTTACGTATAGTATGTAGCCATCAGTTGGAGGAAATATCTTACCTCCCAGGGCCTTCTTCTCCTGCTCCAGTCTAGCACTCTTGAGTCTCTCAGCCTCCAGATCAATTCGAAGGGATCCCATCTCACAAGTCCTCTGCAACATGCAAAAAACAGTCAGTCAGAAGATCCTGAAGGGAAACCAAAGGCAGTAACTCACAACATCCGGGCAGGCACCGCTGGAAGGAACAAATTAGAAAAGTACCAGATCCTAAAGTACCCTCTGACTACGGAGTGGACTACTTACTCGGTCATATCCCCCAAGAGGAACAAGCTTGACCAATAACAAATTTTCAAGTACGTTCTCGTTACCAGATATTGAAGTACCCTCTGAGCTATCCTCACTCGGCTGGACCCTGAGTCGTGAATGAAGAAGATAGAGGACAACAACACAAGATGACCTACTTCATTTGGCTGACTTCCGAGCCAGTAACGAAGGGAGTCTTACCTATTATCTCACCAGCGCACGAGTGTCGTAGGATGCCCCGAACGCCTAATGAAAAGTTCTAAAGGCTACCACCGATTGCCAGCGATCAACGACATCCTCGGGGACTACACCCTCCAGTGGGTGCACTCAGCATGCCCCCACTGGAAAGTGACTCGTCGATGAGCTAAAAAAAGTCCTAAGACTACCACCTACTGTTCCAGTCAACAGTAGCCTCGGGGACTTTACCCAGTGGGTGCACTCAGCGTGCCCCCATTGGATCATGTCCACTCGACTACGCTCCTACTAGACTCCGAGTGAACGTAAGAAAATCCAACACTCAAAGACTCCTGCCGAGGGACTCCAGTCGACAGGAGCCTTGGGGACTACACCCACTGGGTGCACTCAGTGTGCCCCCACTGGATCATGTACACCCAGTGGGTGTACCCCGCGCAAACCCACTGGTAGAAATCCTATGATCCTACTACAGTAAAAGAAGAAACTTCAACTGGAAATTATACTCACAGTGGTAATTACTCGGACATTGGTCTCCATTGCTGCGCTGGCGTCGTAGGCCTCCTTCAGTCAGCTGCACATCAAACCCACTTGGATCAATGCCTCCTTACTCGCCCCACCTAGTCTTCTGGGACATGATACAGGGGGAAGGAAGTAGTCAGGGCAGACAGAATCACGGACGTCGGCCTTTGGGCTGGAATCGTCACTGTTACACTCGGAGGAGCTTGGGAGGATCCTGCAGCCAACACCACCGCAGTCGAAGATGCTGATCTACCTTGAGCCAGAGGATTGATGTCTACTACACAACTTGTTCTTGTAGACTCGTGTTGGGCCTCCAAGGGCAGAGTTTTGTAGGACAGTAGCAAATTTCCTTCAAGTGGATGACCTTAGGTTTATCATCTGTGTGAGGCGTAAGATGAAGATGGTCTCTCTCAAAAAAAACCTGCAACCAAATAATAAAAAGTCTCTTGTGTCCCCAACACACCAAATACAATGGTAAATTATATAGGTGCACCAGTTGGCGAAGAGATGGTGATACAAGTGTAATATGAATAGTAGATATTGATTTTTGTAGTAGTAACAAAAAAACAGCAATGTAGCAAGTAACAAAAGTGAGCACAAACGGTATTGCAATGCTTGAAAATGAGGCCTAGGGTCTATACTTTCACTAGTGCAATCTCTCAACGATGCTAATCTAATTGGATCATATAACCATCCCTCAACGTGTGATGAAGTATCACTCCAAAGTTCTTATCTAGCAGAGAACATAAGAAGAAATTGTTTGTTGGGTATGAAACCACCTTAAAGCTATTCTTTCTGTTCGATCTATTCAAGTGTTCGTAATAAAATAACGCAAAGTTATTCTTTCTGTTCGATCTATGCAAGAGTTCATACTAAAATAACACCATATCATACACATCAACCAACTCTAATGTCACCTAGATACTCCGATGTCACCACAAGTATCCATGATCTAATTATACAATACACATCAAATAATTTCAGATTCATTATACTCGATCCAACATAAAGAACCTCAAAGAGTGCCCCAAGACTTCTATGGAGAAACAAGGACGGAAACGTGCATCAACCCCTGTGCATAGATTACCCCAATGTCACCTCGGGAATATGTGAGTTGAGTGCTAAAACATATATCAAGTGAATCAAACTAATACCCCATTTTCATCATGGGTATTCATATGCAAGACATATATCAAGTGCTCTCAAATAAATAAAATATTGAATCCGATAAAACGAAACTCAAAGGGAAAACTCAATTCATCACAACAAGATAGAGAGGGAGAAACACCAACTGATCCAACTAAATTAACAAAGCCCGCGATACATCAAGATTGTGTCATCAAGAACACGAGAGAGAGAGAGAGAGAGAGAGATTAAAGACATAGCTACTGGTACAAACCTGCAGCCTCGAGGGTGGACTACTCCCTCCTCATCATGGTGGCCTCCGGGATGATGAAGATGGCCACCTGTGATGATTTCCCCCCTCGGCAGGGTGTCGGAACATGGTCTAGATTGTTTTTTCGTGGCTACAGAGGCTTGCGGGAGTGGAACTTGCGATCTAGGGTTATTTCTGATGGTTTCTCTATTTATAGGATTTTTTGGCATTGGTTTCACGCGAAGACGGGCCTCGAGGTGAGCACAACCGATCGGGGCAAGCCAGGCCCCTCAGGCGTGCCCTGGTGGGTTGTGCCCTCCTTGTAGCTCTTCTGGCCCTCCCACGAAGCTTCGAGGGTCTCTTTTGTTCCAAGAAAAATCATCAAAAAGTTTTACCTCATTTGGAGAACTTTCAATTCTGCACAAAAAACAACACCATAGTAGTTCTGCTGAAAACAACGTCAGTCCGGGTTAGTTCCATGCAAATCATACCAAAACCATATAAAATTGTTGTAAACAAGGCATGCATACTTCATAAATTATAGATACGTTGGAGACGTATCAAGGACTCGGCCTCGCGGTCTTGGTGGCGACCTTCGCCGGCGAGACACGGGTCATTTGTTGAGGAGAGGCATCTGTCATTGGCGTGTCGACATTCGACGCCCCTTCCGTGATAGCGTCTGGATTCGGCGGGTCAGTACCCACTTCATTGTCTGGCTGGATAATCTCGGGCGGGGCTGCATAGACCAAAAGGACTACCAAAGTCCAGCCATTAAAGACCTAAGCCACCCAAGTCAATCAACAAAACATACCTTTGGAGGCGGCGGTCTGCCGCGTCAACGTCACTTGGGCCTGGCTTGTGATCATGCAGGTCTATTGAGGCTGTCAAGCTGTCGTTGCTGCAAGGACCAAACAGCGCTCGGTCAGCAACCGAGTCAATTCAAAAAATGAACAAGGAGTCGGCGAAAAACACTTACTTCGAGGCCACATGCACTGCCACCTTGATCCGTGGCACGACAGCCTTCCGAGGCTTGGAGGAGATCTGCTTGGGTAGTTTGGGCTGCTTCTCCGCTGAACTCTCTGCCTCTTCGCAAGCATGATTGGAGCTCCGGGTCGCCCGACCTGAGGCAGTCGACTGGTGAGCTTCTCCTGCCTTGCCCTTTGGGTCGTGTAGCGCCTTGGAGCGAGGTTCTTTGGGAGCCTCATAAGACGAAGAATATTCCGCCTCATGCCCCTCCTCTGAACTCTCGTCATCATCTTCATCATCATCGTCACTCTTGTCATCATCGGACGTCTCTGGGTACTGATGCTCGGTGTCACTCGTCACATCCTGAGGCGAGTGGTCCACCGCTGGAATCCTGGAAATCAGGTTCTGGAAGTCCTGAGAAGCAAACACACTCAAACGTGAGGATCAGATATACGAAAGACAACATGTAACTGAACCGACTGAATCAAAGACAAATACATCGATGGGCAGCAGGTCCTTGTGAAAGGATGGCACCAACCGAGTCCCCCGCAGGTTGTCTCGGGCGCAGGTGATGGCCTTGAACTTGTCTTCCACCTCCTACTCGCTAAGATCTTCAGGATGCACCCGTGTGGAGTCACTCGGCCCCTCATACAACCACATGGGGTGAGCCCTGGCCTGAAGTGGTTGGATGCGCCAATTGAAGAAAGCCTCCAGCAAGTCCATGCCATTCACCCCAGCATTCACAACTCCAATTAACACACATGACAAGATGTCGACGCCCACCTTCTCCGCCTTCTCCATGGTGAGGGTCGGCGGAGCTCGCACTCGCTCAGATGAGTATGACTGGAGGCTCGACTGATTGTGGGTGCTGGGGACGTCCCTACAGTAAAACCAAGTCCCTTGCCACCCTTTGACGGAGTCGGGAAAGCTCATTTTCGGGAAGAACCTTCCCCCGCGTACCTGGATGCCCATTCCCCCGCACAGCTGGGTGACATGGGTTTTCTCTCTAGTCGGCGAGTCTTTTTCACAGCCATCGATCGACATGTGTGAAGATATATTTGAAGAGGCCGCAGTGGGCGTGACAACCCAAGAAGTTCTCACAGAGGGAGATGAGGGCCTAGAGGTAGATAATGACATTGCACTACAAAAAAAAGACACATCCATGACATTTTGGGCCAAACGAAGTTTTTTTCTGTCATACATATGACACTTCTATGACGATAATTGTGACAAAACCCGGTATCATCATAGATGTGGTGGGTTCCTACTTTTATGACAAAAAATCATGACAGAAAATGAGCTTTTCGTCCTGCGCGGGCCAGAGACGCAGCTGCATGACATTCTTTGGGCCGTACATGACGGAAAAAACTGTGGTAGAAGCGAAGGCGAGGAAAATTTCGGGGAGTTCCTGGTTACGGTGGGCGGTCGGGGGCCGAGTGATGCGTGTTTCTCTCGTACATGTACGCGCGTGTGTGCGAGGCGTTGGCTCTAACTGAACCCGAGTGAGGCGTTGGGCTCTAACGGAACCCGAGAGATTGCACTGCAGGCTACGCGTTACTGAACCCAAGCGATCGATCGATGGCTGTTAACTGAACCCGATCGAGAGATTCCTTCGCTACTGCTCCTAACTGAAGCCGATCGATGCTACCTCTCTGGATGAACAGTGAGCGTTGCGGGGGGGGGGGTGGATGAACAGTGAGCGATGGCGTTGCCTCTGGATGAACAGGACGACCCCGTGGAGGGCTGGATGAACAGTAGACGGTGGAGGGGTGCCCGTGGAGGGTTGGTTGAATAGTAGCCGGTGGAGTAGCGCGCGGTGGAGGCTGGATGAACAGGAGCCCGTGGAGGCTGGAGGAGGTCGACGGTAGCCTGTGGAGGCTGGAGGAGGTCGACGGTGGAGATGAACAGTATCCCGTGGAGTCCAGTTTTGCGGTACGCAACACCCCTCCCGATGAACAGGACCCCCGTTTCAACCATAGCGCTCCAACACAAGTCCGTTTCATCCGTTTTGCGGTACGCCACACCCCTCCCGATCAATAGGACCCCCGTTTCGACCATAGGAGGTCCGTTTCCTCCATTTTGCGGTACGCTAGACCCCTCCCGATGAACATGATCCCGTTTCGAACGTCGTCGGTCGAACACAAGGCCGTTTCTTCTGTTCTGCGGTATGCCAGGCCTCGTTTCCATCGCCTGTTCCGTCCAAGCCCTCCCGATGAACACGACGACACATTCCATTCCGACCCAGCTAGTTGGCTCCCAGGCGTTCTGTTGCCTCCCGATGATCACGAACATTCAGTTGCCTCCCCATGAACATGACGCATTTCGTTGCCTCCCCATGAACACGACGACGATGTTGTTTCTCTGTTCCGACCCATCCATGTACACGAGCCCTGGCCGTACATATGCGCGAGTAGGCGTTCGAGACCCCGCCCGTATGTACACATACATGGCCGTATTTTCTTTCTTGCACACTGGCCACTGTACGTACGTGTACATGCTATGTGCGCACCTATACTACGACACGTGCGCACCTCTACATCGACCAGTATATATGTACGTACACGTTCGCGACCAGAATGACAACGCTACGTACGCTTCGACTAGGTGGGTCCCGACTATTAGACACTTCCTTGCGTGCGAAAATGTAGCTGGTGGGTCCCAGCAGTCAGGGGGGCACTTCCTTGCGTGCGAAGATGTAGCTAGTTGGTCCCAACAGTCAGGGGGCGAATCATTTTTTTTCGGACGCACTTCCTTGCGTGCGAAGATGTAGCTAGTGGGTCCCAGCAGTCAGAGGGGCGAATCATTTTTTTCCCAGACGCACTTCCTTGCGTGCGAAGATGTAGCTGGTGGGTCCCAGCAGTCAGGGGGAACGTTTTTTCGCGAAATATAGTGGCCTGTCCGGTGGGTCCCTGCTGTTAGGTTGAGGTATCATTTTTTCCACGTAATAAGGAGGCACTTCCTTGCTGCGGCCGTGGACCCAGCTGTCAGCCTCTCCATGTACAATCCACGTCCGATGGAAGTCGTTCCTTGACCATGTTGACCACGCCGCGCCGAGAGCACCACGGCGGTGGACGACGGCGAGGCCTAGGAAGGGGACAACGTGGAGCCCGGGAAGACATGGCAGTGGAAGCCCGCGCGGAGAGGAGTACGAGGGTTCACTGGTTCGGCTGCGGTGTGAGGCTGCCGTCGCCATAGGGCCTGGCCAGCAGTGGGAATAGTAGGGGGCGGTGAGGCCTCCACGGTAGCACAGCCGGCCACGGGAGGCAGGAGCATGCAGCACGACCGGCGCTGCTTTGGGCGGCTGGAGCAAGAAGACCAGAGGTTGAAGAAGCACTACATCCGTTGGATGGACATCGTACGATCACTAGAGCTAGAATCGTTTATATTGACTAAGTTGACAAAGCCCTCCATCCCCGTCAACTTAGTAGGCCCACAAGTCAGCCTCCCACCAAGGTGGGTCCCAGCTAGCAGGGGGAGTATTCATTTTTTTTGCGTAATAAGGAGGCACTTCCGGTGGGTCCAACATAACAGCGGGGGCAAAAATTTTTTTCGCGAAATACGGTGGCCCGTCCAGTGGGTCCCAACAGTCAGGGGGAAACGTTTTTTTCGTGAAATACTGGTGGCCCGTCCGATGGGTCCCTGCTGTCAGGTGGAGCAATAATTATTTTCCGCGTAATAAGGAGGCACTTCCTTGCGGCTGCCGTGGACCCAACTGTCAGCCTCTCCACGTACAGTACTCTTCCCATGGAATTCGATCGTTGACCACATTGACCACGCCGAGCCGAGAGCACCACGGCGGTGGACGATGGCCAGGCCTAGGAAGGGGACGACGCGGAGCCGGGGAAGACGAAGCAGTGGATGCCCACGCGAAGAGGAGTACGAGGGTTCACTGGTTCGGCTGCGGTGTGAGGCTGCTGTCGGCGCAGAATAACAAGGGGTGTGGGTGAGTAGAGGGATGGCCTGGCCAGCGGTGGGAGTAGTAGGGGGCGGTGAGGCCTCCGCGGCATCACAACCGACCACAAGAGGCAGGAGCACGCGGCACGACCGGCGCTGGTTTGGGCGGCTGGAGCAAGAGGACCAGCGGTTGAAGAAGCACTACGGCCGTTGGATGAACATTGTACGGTAACAGGAGCTAGAATCGTTCATATTGACTAAGTTGACAAAGCCCTCCATCCCCCTCAACTTGGTAGGCCCACAAGTCAGCCTCCCACTATTCTGGGTTCCAGCTGGTAGGGGGAGTATTCATTTTTTTTGTGCTTAATAAGGAGGCACTTCCTTGCATGCAAAGATAGCTGGTGGGTCCGACCTGTCAGCGGGGGCACGTTTTTTTGCGAAATATAGAGGCCCTTCCGGTGGGTCCCAGATGTCAGGTGGAGGAATCATTAATTTGCGCATAATAATGAGGCATTTCGTTGTGTGCGGCCGTGGACCCAGGTGTCAGCCTCTCCACGCACAGTCTACTTCCGATGGTGTCGTTCGTTGACCACGTTGACGACGCCGCGCCGAGCGCATCCAAGGTGGTGGACAACAGCGAGGCCCCGAACAGCAACGAGCCGGAGATGGGAAGACGCGGGAGTAGAGTCGTAGATGGAGAGGTGTACGAGGGTTAACCGTTCTAGTGCGGTGTGGTTCGGCTGTCGGTGGATCAGAACAGGGGGTGTGGAGGGGTGGAGGGATGGCCTGGCCAACGGTGAAGTAGCGCTTCATAGCGAAGCGTGCTAAGCAGAGCTGCTAGCAGCAGGAGGCGGGAGCTGGTCCCAGCGGCGCTGGAGGAAAAAGACGAGAGATTGAAGATGGATGCCGGTCGTTGGATGTAAATCCAACGTCTAACATGTCAGAATCATTTGTTAACTAAATTGACAACGACTTGAGTTGGCTTCGGCCTATTGGCCCACATTTCAACCTCCAAAAATATGGCACGTATTCAACCAATTTTTTTCAGAATTTACAGTCTTTTTTTTGCGCGGTAGAATTTACAGTCAATTTGATCTTTTTTTTGAATTACAGCCATTAGCTGGGCTGGGTGAACAAATAATTTAGCGTCCATGCGGCCCATTTATTTTATTTCCTAAAAAATTACAGGCCATTTGCACTTTCTCGAAATACATGATTTTGCTGGGCTGATTCTAATTATAATGTTGGGTTGGGCCAGCAATGTTATCAAAAAATAAAAGGTGCTGAGCATTTTGTTATAAATATATTTAAATAATAAGTGATATTATTACATTCGTCCTTAAATCTTACTAAGCTTTTGTACACAATCACCAGGATTTTCGTGCCAAAACAATCCAGGATTTTATTGTTAAGAAATTATTTTTATAAGTTAATAAGATGTGGGATATTGTTTTCTTACAAATGTCAGTATCTGTTATATATATGATGACAATAAAAATAATATATAATAACATATAAAATAATTTAAATATATATAATATAGTTAGAAGGGAAACATAAGTTGGACCTGGCGTTCCTATTCTTATATAGAAAAATAGACCAGACCTCCGCGTTTTCTTCAAAAAATACATAAATTTAGCTGCCGATATTCAGGAAAAATAAAACCTCGGATGGGAGGTCCATAGGCCCGTCGATACATGACGACCCTCAAGAAAATACTGGACCTCCCATCCGAGGTCGTGGGCTGCGCATGTTAAAATGAAAGCCTAGACGGGGCAGCCCAAAACCCAACTAATACTTGTTGGCCCAGTGAAAATAAATGATACATGCCAGCTCCCCGGCTTCGTTGTGAATTTATCTCCTATAGTAACTACGTTGAAGCACCTAAAAAAATGTAACTATGTTGACAAACCAGTGGGCCCCAATGTCAGTATAGCATTAGGAGGAAGTATTTTTTCGATGAGGCACTTGCTTGCGTACGGCCATAGACCTGGTGGGTCCCGACTGTCCGCCTCTCCACGTACAGTCCTTTCCAGATTCCTCTCGTTTGTTCAGCATGTTCACAATGGCAGACAGCGTCCTTGCGGCGAGCACACAAAGGCGCAGGAGGGGGTCCGACCACCTGAGGAAGTGCCTTATTATTAACGAAACTACTGAACTAGCCTAGTGGCCAAGTGACACTACCCGACAGCTGTTCCGCCCAGGTTCGATTCCACCTCACACCTGTGCAGGGAAAATATCTCCAATTTTTTTGCCTCTACCTTTATTTACATGTGGGTCCCCATGGTCATCTACACACACCACGTCCAACACTTCCCAAAACTTCATCCCTCGTTTTCTCTGTGTTTTGCACACTCGACATTGTGTGGGCATTTTGACTGTGCATCATACGAAGAAGGGCTATGCATGAATGTTGATCAGCATGATGTTAACTGGCTGGTAGTTCCATTTTCGACCATGAATAAAACTTCCAACATGATGTTAACCCTTTTTGAAAAGGCCGTGCTAATATAAATGCTCTGCCTCTGAAAGTTGCAGTTTCTTATCTAAAACTAAAACTTGTAGTTTCTTCTCTGAGAATCACATTGTCTGCACTTTTATACTCCTATGAAACTACATTTTTTAAGTGCTAAAAATAGATCTCTGGAATTCATAAAATACTTCATATGCTCAATACTGCAAATCTGAAATTCAAAAGACATTCATATCTGAAAGTACTCTCAAAATACACAACACAAAACACAATTCACAACCTGCAAATATTGACAACCCTAAGCTCGTCCTGACAATTCACAACCTGCCCGACTATTGGGCTGGGGGGGGGGGGGGGGGCAATCCCCTCCAATTCCTCAGCGGCAGATAGCCGCCCCGTGAGACGATGTGAACGGCGAGGGAGAGGATGGCATTGAAGCGTCGTCGGGCCAACTGCTTTTCTCCTCATGCAGTTGGGTTCAGTCGACGAGGACTCCATCGGCTCGCTCTGGCAGCACACCCTCACAAACGGCACCCTGTAGATGCTCGATCCTTCAATCTCTGGTGGATGCTCCATCTGGGATCGATACTCTCACCACCGCTCCCTCATTATCAGATTCGGTGAATCTATTTGCTCCATGGCGCAGAGGAGCAGCTCTATGTACTCCAGCGTGACTCCCTCTGGGAGTATCGCCGCCTTTTTGCTCTGTTGCAGATATTTGGCCATGGATGTCGCCGTCGCCGCTAGTTGGTCCTTGTTGTCAAACCAAGACTGTATCTCCAACATCCTAGCTAGCTTGACAGGGTCGCTGTCTGCGATCCTCGCGTATCGATTGTACTCCTCCATCGATCTACTTCTCCACAACACCTTCACTCGCCGGCTGTGGTTTTTGAATGGAAGAGGAGAGGAGCAACGCTGGTTTTGGATTAGAACGGGAGAGAAGCGGTGCTAGTTTTGGACTAGAACAGGAGAGGAGGAGCGGTGGTTTTGAAATGGAAGAGGAGAGGAGCAGCGCTGGATTTAGATTGGAACAGGAGAGGAGCGGCGGTGGTTTAAGAGGAGAAGAGCGGAAGAGCGGCACTGGTCTTGGAAGTAATTTTTTTTGTTGTTTTGCGTATTTTGGGTCAAAGTTTGACCACATACTGTATTTGACAAGCAAAATGTGAATGCATGTCACCAAAAATTGTATCATTTGGTTCGTATCTGAATGTACTTTCAAATTATATTATTTTTGCAGCGTATAACATATATTTTATGTGCGAAAATCATGGTCAATTATGACCTAGAATAAAAGGGAGACTAGTTAATGTGGGGTCGCTTTCTTAATTGATGGGTAAATTGATTTTGATTTTGATCCAATCACAGCGCGCCGCCCCTCTCGTCCAATCCTAAATCGCTGCCGCACGCTCCTCTCCCTCTTCTCCATTGCAAAACCACCTCCTCTCCTCTCCATCATCTCCATTCCAAAACCACCGTCTCGCCTCTCCCTCTTCTGATCTTCTCCATTGCAAAACCACCTCCTCTCCACTCCATCATCTCCATTCCAAAACCACCGTCTCGCCTCTCCCTCTTCTCTATTGTAAGGCCACCGTCTCTCCTCCCATCTTCCAAAGCTAGCACCAGGCCACTCAGAAGGACATCTATGGAGAGGATGCAGCAGTGAATCAGGCAGATCACCGACGGCGACCAAATAAAGTTAGCCAGGTTGAAGGAGATCCTTACTTGGTTTGACAATGAGCGGGAGATTTCGAGGACGGTGCGGGCCATGTGGCAATGTATGTGAAAGAGCGAGACGGCGGTGATGAGGGCGGCGATGTACATGTACTCCTCGGCGGCAGTCACGCCGCAGTCCTCCGAGTTCATCGAGTATGTCCTATAGGTGATGGAGCAGACAGATTCGCCCGAGGCGACAGTCGGGCGGAGGTGGTGGGCGTACAGGTCAAAGGTCGAGCACCCAGAGGATAATGAATCGATCGAGTATGGTGTGCCGTTCGTGAGGGTGCAGAGCCAGCCGAAGCCACATGAGTATTTGTTCTCCCACCGCAAAAGGAGGCCGGATGGCGCGACATCGCTACCCCACCGTTCTCCATGGTTCCCTCGACGCTCACCTCATTTCAACGGCGGCGGTAGGGTTTAAGGTAAGTTTCGCACTAACCTAATCTTCCACCTGCTCATGCTTACAATCAGTGTGGCAGCTAATGAAAATCATGCTTACAATCATTCTCCGAGTACTATGCCAATCACCCTAAAATAGCTCTGGACCTTTGGGTCAAAGTTGGGACACAGTGTACAAATAAAGAAAAATAGATTGGTGCTTCTTTCAGAAAAGAGTACTCCCTAGAAAACTGCCAATATAAGCTACTAGTATTTGGTTAGAGGATTTGCTGCCGAGAAAGATCCGTCCATAGAGAGCGCCACACATCCCACTGGTGGTGGTGGATGCCAATGCGTGCATGCAGCATGGTTGGTGTCGGTAATTTTTACTTGGCACACCTCGCACTCTGCATATATGCCGGTTCCATACGTACATTTGTGTAGTTCCACCAAAATGCAGCTGAATAACCCTATTTGCACAGATAATGAAAAAGCGTGATTACATTATAGTGGCACTAGTTGATGAAACACACAAAATAAATAGAAGAAAATATTGCGATAGTATCATAGTATGCCATGCTGCGAGGGCGAGATGGGCCCTGCGACGCCTCATATGGTACGCCTCATACTAGACATCGTCCCAAGTCTCCCAGATACACCTTCTGCTAGTGATGAACATCAGTGTACAGCGGTAGTACAAGGAGGCACCTTGAGACATTCAAATCTCTATTTTTGTACAAATCAACTAAAATTAAGCACCCCAGTTTGCAGAAACGCTTAAACATTAACAATGGGACTAGTTGATGAAACATGCATTAACAAAGAGAATCACTTTCTTTATCTACATTGGAAATGAAATGATAGAGATGACACTCGCTCTATTTTAACTGTATTATTACTTCATTTTATCAGTGACACTAGGGTCGAGCAGGTGACAAACGAGGTGTACCGGACGTCGCAAGGATCGAGGCCGGGGGTGCTTAGACTGGGATGCTGAAGCTGGCTCTTTCGGTCACCAACATGGATGATTCAATTCATGGGACCTTTTGGTGCAGTTCACCTAAAATGAAGCAATGTCCCGTGAGCTAGCAGCTTCTTCTTCAAAAAAATTTAAGAAAAGGGCTCCAGCCTCGGTTCCATTTCCATCAGAAAATGAAACCCACAGAGCTTCTTGTTCATTAGTTGCAATAAAATTGAGTAACATCAAGGTTGGTTTTGAAGCTCCTAGAAGGCTAAATTATAATTTGGATATCATTTGTGCAGTTCAACTAAGATTGAGAGTGAAATGTATATCTCTGTTTGCACAAAAAAAAGGTGGAAAGGAGGGTGACTAACAAGTGATGAAACATGCATCAAATGAAAAGAAGCATGTTCCTTATCTGAATGGCAATTCTACAAGGACAGTAGCAATTTCTAAAGCAGTTGCATTGCTAGATATTAGTGTGGGCATTAGGATTAACTATGACAACCGTTAAATACGACATTACTTTGGGCACGGGAGAGTATGCGGACCAGGACAGTTGCATTTCTAACGAAAAGAACCAACTTATCTTAATGGGAAATTTTGGAGGACATGTAAAAAAGTGCCATTGATTCATATTACTGGAGGCATTACAATGAAAACAACATTGGTTTAACGTGTCCTTACTTTTAATAGTGTGACTGCTACATTTTACCAGTGGCATTACATAAGAGTGGCTCGGGGCAACAAACATCAGAACAGGATATCTGGGTTGGTCCCATTTTTGTTCGGTATAGCCACCTTATACTATGTGAGGCTAGCAAATCTAGTGCTTGACTTACTCTGTTGACTTGTCCCCTAGTCCCCACTTTCTTTCCTTTTTCAACCAATAGATCGGGTTTATATTGAGTTTGTACTACGTTTCCCTTTTTCCCTATTAGACCTAGAGACCAGTTGGATAGCCAGTCTGTGCTACTTTTCGCCCCCATTATTTCCTCTTTCGATCAAGTCCTAGATTCAGGTAACAAATCCTCCCCCACCCCACCCCCTTTCTTCCTTGTTTGAACCAAGGTGGTTTTCGAACAGTCGATCGATCCTATCTACGAGGGGGCCTGAGAAATAGTAAAAGATACAAATGCAACGACGTCAGGAGCTCGGGAAGTAGAGCAAGGCCGGTTTCGAAGGAAGTTATACTTGATGGTCGTCGGGATGTCGCTAGGTGGGCGGCGGGAAGCCAGATCTGCCCACACTATGGCAGCGTGGAAGAAGGGGTCGGAGGCCCTCCCTCGTCAGCGGTGCTTGGGAGAGAATGGCAAGGTAGGCTGATTGGGACGCGCCAGCAGTGGGTAAGAGCCGTCGCCGAGGATGACCGCGTGAACATTACACCTTGTCACCTTCCCCGGCGGAGAGGATCCGGCTGGATCTGTGACCAGCGGTGAGCAGAGAGAGAGAGAGAGAGAGAGAGAGAGTGTGGCCACCGTTGTCGTGTTTAGATGTAGAGAGGCCGAGACAGTGTGAAGAGAGCAACACTAGCAAGCAAGCGCGGAGGCTCCTGCCTATATAGTGGAATAATACTAGTTTTCTTTTGTCTACCGGAGCCGGCTTGACCTCGTCAATGACTGTCGAGAAGTCTTCATGCACGTGCCCCGAGGCGCAGTTGTCGTCATTTTGATCTGAAGCGCCGGCTTATAACATATAACACGAAAAAATGCCACATGACAAGAAATCATGACCTCACTACCCAAAGGAGACAACATGAATCCCGACGGACAAACTAGACGAGGAACAAAGCTCAAATTAAAGATAAACTCGTAGAAAAGGGGTCCGTCGATAGATGTCCTAATTAACATAGCCGGATTGACCTAGATGGCAGCCGAGTAGTCTTCGTGCATGTGCCCCCAATGACTAGCCCAACTCAGTTGTCGCTGTTTAACCCTCGTAGTGATCCGAAGCACATGACACCTAATTTTGCGAGATGACAAGAAACCTTTTTTTAGATTTCTCACCACAACTACAACCATATACAACACAGCCTGCATGATATGTAGATGATAGCCAATCCAGGCATGTCTGCTGGAGTCCGGTTACATGCATGGACGAACTGATCCCCCATGTATTGCAGGGATCGTCCAGGCACCAACGTAGTACAACGCTTCTCTAGTACTATCGCTCGTATCCCTCTTCTATTAAGTCACCCGACTTGCGGGGCCGGGGAGTGTGCCTATGGTCAGTTCTCAATTGCGGTCCCACATGTGTGTGCAAACGCAATATGACGTGCATTCCATTCGGAGAGCAGCGTGCCAGACCGACCGACCGTCTGGGATGCGACTACGCGACAGGCATGCTGTATACTCCGTACATGTGTACCATCGTTTTCTAGAGGCTTTGCTCCATGGTGCAATCCATGGATGCAAAATTAGTATACTGTACTATTTAAAAGTCGAGGGCGGGGCTTTTCCTGCGCGGTAGGCAGCGGGGCAGTTCCGCCTAGTCGATTCGACATATATGCGAGAAGACAAGGGAGTAGATTGCTGCAAACGTAGGGCTGTGCGATTTGACAACGAGTTACTGCTGGACAGGTGGGGCCACGTGATTTGACTTGCCATTATCATTTTAACTGCAGCGCTACGACCGGCGCGAGTCTCCCGATTCCTGACCACCTCCATACAGGTGCCTCTCCCAATGCTCCACCATGTAGTAGAGGCTGGCTCTTGCATGAGAGCCCACTTCTCCACTTTTTCCTTGCCTCTCTTTCCTCCACATATGCAAAAATGCCATGTAAAGCGCACTATTGTACTTACTTTTACTTGCTCCTACAGGTGCTAAGCTTGCCACATAGGCATAAAGTCTGATGTGGCAAGTTAATCAAGAAGAGAGAGACTAGTTTGGTGACCCAAGGAAGAAATGGTGCTAAGCGCGTGTACCTAGGTGAAAAGACCATTTTGAGTCTATAGATAATTAAATGAAGCAAACTTAGCAACAAAAACTAATAAGCACACCATTTCATTGGAAGAAGTCACTCCTTGGCAAATGCAATAAATACTAGTACTCCCTGTGTCCTATAATATAAGAACATTTTTGGCACTACACTAGTGTCAAAAACGTTCTTATATTATGGGACGTAGGGAGTACGAAGAAAGAGATAGAGAGAAGTAAACAAACAAATACACTTATAGCCAACCTTATAGCTAACCTTGTTGTAGTACGAGTGACTAAGTGATGACTATGTATGACATGCCAACATCAGATAGCCTATCGCACCATGTTAAATCTCCAAGGGCGCGACCGCGCGTGCGATGCGACGGTCGTGGTAGGCGCGACCATGATACGGGCTGCTGGCAGCCCTTGGATCTGAGATCAAACAGTCGCATGCTAAGTTGCTGAAAACTTGCAGAATAACCCTCCCGCGGCAACCGGAAAATTTCCTCCCGCGGGCCATAGTAGGTTTATCGGTTTGCATGCGGGTTTAATGGAGGGGTTTGATGGAGGCGAGGAGGCGTGTTCAGCCTGGCGTGTAGTGGACGGCGTGGTACTTTTTGATTTGACAACTACAACTAGTATATTATAAAATTAAAAGAAGAGTAGTAGATATAGAGATAAGAATAGAGACTAGGGAGGAGCACCATCTACTACTCCATGGGCTACTCCTGCGCTCCATTCGGCGGCCCCAACGTCCCCTACAGCCACTCCCTCCTGCGCTCCATTCGGTGGGCGCTGTTGACATTTGGGGAGCGCACTCTCGCGACTGCTAGCAGTGACGACTTCACCGACGATGACTTCTTCCCCGACGTCGGCAACCTCTTCCTCAACGACATGGGCGACAACCTCAACGCCAATAGTGTTACTCTCATTGCACCGTATGTGTTTCTGTCCTTCCTGTTCGAAATCATGGTAGAATTCATGTTTCTAGTCTGTGTCCTAGACTCGATCTGTTCATCTACTATGCTAGTCCGCATGATTAGTTTAATCTTTGTTATAGCCGTCATGATTTATTTTGTAGTAAATCTCGTAGTAACTTGCTCATATATTCAACGGGCGGAATGTCCCCTACAACCACTCCCGTTTCATGGACGGCCTGGTTGATGCCTCCAACGAGCCCTTCGTCTACTGCTATGAGTGCCCGGTGCCATTTTGGGGCTCGCCGGCGGACATCGTGCATCACCTGACGCAGGTGTGCGGCGATCACTACTGGCCCTTGGCAAAGAACATCAAGTACGAGACGTGCTACCCGTTCATCGTGCCGGAGTCGCTGGAGGATCAGCGCCGCCTACTAGTCTCGCAGGAGGACGACAGCGTCTTCCTCTTGATCATGGCCACCGGCGAGGCCCGCGTAGGCCGCCGCCACATCTCTGTAGTGTGCGTCAGGGGCGACGCTGCTGATGCTGACACTGACACGAGACCGATGTACGGGTGCGTGCTCACTATTACTACCCCTCGGAGGTACGTCAGCGGTGACACTGGCTACGTCAACCTGACTTGGACTCTGCCGAGCTGGGACCTTCCCGCCGATGTGGACATGGAAGACGCATGGTATTATTTGACCCCCAACAATGTGCATGGGGATTCCAAGGAGGTTCACCTGGACATATGCATTACTAAGTTAAATGTTGATCATTAGTCTTCGCTCAATGTAATCCGCTGTCTAAGCATGTGGAGACTTCCATGCATGATATTGCTCTATTGGAGTATCGCGCATGAATAAAAGTGTATCCATTTATTGTTTAGTCTAGAATCTTCCATGTATGAATTTTTACTACAGTACTGGTGAAAGACTTATGATGAACTATTTCCTGCAAAGCACAATAAGAGTTATTTCTTCACAAGTTTTGGATGCAGGTTGAACAGTTGAACGCTTTTGTTTGCAAAAGATACTTTTTTATCTATTTCACCCGGACGTTTCTGAGCTCTAGAGATGAAATAATATTCGAAGAAACCTATCGACACCTGTTACACATGAGATGACCCCACATCCTTTGTCAAAATAAACAACACCCCGATCAATGCATTTCACTCTTCCGTGCAACGCACGGGCACCTTACTACTATAGATTAGTACGACCAAAAATTGAACTAACATTATATATAGTACGATAAATGATGATGCATATCACCTAAAATTATATCACTGAAAACTATGTTCAAATACGATATTGTTTTTGTTGACATGCACTAACATTTTGTCAGTTAAATCTTCAGTCAAATTCAATGGGGGATAAAACACCGGCCGATGTAGTAGTACTAGTGTAGAGGGCGGCGCTGCATGGGAGTCTCACCTCTCACCCCGCTCGTGGCGCGGCAGTAAAGCCGTCATATCACAAAACCCAACCACTCCCAGTAATAAGTGGCCTGATAAAATAAATGGACAAGCAACCATCACATCCCTCCTTTTTTTTGTATTTCATCACTCTGCATTTACTTTTTCTGGTTCATCTCGCACACTCGATCCCTAGCT
Source organism: Triticum timopheevii (assembly GCA_963921465.1). NCBI lineage: Eukaryota > Viridiplantae > Streptophyta > Magnoliopsida > Poales > Poaceae > Triticum > Triticum timopheevii. The sequence continues at coordinate 188,216,751 of OY997262.1, forward strand.
ACTACTCCTAGGGCCAGTTCTTTTGGCGGCTTCCCTAGCTTTTCCCATAAGACCAGTCACAATGGATAGTAATGCTTCCAATGCATTGGTGCTTATGTGAGGTTCTAAGGGCATTTAAAACCTTAGCAACTAGTCTCCCCAGTGCATTAGTGCTTAGCTTTTGTAGCTAAGCCTCCCTCATTGAATTGTTTAACAATTAAACTCCATCATTCATTGGTTGATAGTCATTTTGCATAGGTTCACGCGCTTAGCATCATTTCCTCCTAGGGTCACCCTAATGCTCTCTCTCTTCTTTAATTGCTTTGCCACATCATTTTCTTGCCGATGTGGCACCCTTAGCACATGTACACCGTGGAGCACTGGGAAGGGCCTAAAACAATAAGGCGCCTCACTCATTTATTTGGGCTTCTAAACTAGTACTAGTAGTATAGTACCTCCATCCTGGTTTATTCCTCACCATTGTAATTTGTGCTAAATTTTGATCAAAGATTTAACTAATAAAATGTTAATGCATGTGACATGCACCAACATTTCATTAGTTAAATTTATGATCAAAATTTAACATAGATTACAATGGGGACCAATAAACCTGGACGGAGGTAGTAGTTATGGGATTACTAATCTAGAAGCCTAAAAGAACTGGCCCCTGGTACTCCTACTAGTAGTATTACTCAAGTTGGATTTCCAATTGCACGACACAACTTGTTAGGCAAAAAAATCGATACAGGGTGTAGGAAGCGGTTTGGGAATTTGCATGCCTTTCCAACTAGTTAGATACTCCATACAAAGAGATAGAGAGAAGTAAAAAATAGCCAACCTTATAGCCAACCTTGTTGTAGTATGAGTGACTAAGTGACGACTATGTATGACATGCCAACACTAGATTGCCTAACGCACCGAGTTAAATCTCCAAGGGCGCGACCGCGCGAGCGATGCGACGGTCATGGTAGGCGCGACCATGATACGGGCTGCTGGCAGCTCTTGGATCTGAGATCAAACGGCCGCATGCTATGTTGCTGAAAATTTGCAGAATAACCCTCCAGGATAGGATATTCACCCATAGGTCTAGAATCACGCCATGCAACCATTCGATCTCTGATCCAAGGGCTCTCGGAAGCCCGTATCATGGGAGAATGGAAAGCCACTACCCTGCCGTTCGCACGCTGGCAGTTCGCTCCAACTCGTCCCTGCACATCCTTTAATACTACGGCGGTTCGCTCCTAGTCGTCCCGTCCTTTCACATTACGGCAGTTCCACTAATCCTAACCCTCCTCCCAAATCCATGGCGTCCCAAATCTCCATGATCGGCGGTAAGTACAAGGTTAGAACCATCACCAGCGATGAGTTTGACGTCATCTACACCCGTTCTTCCGCGACGGTGAAAGGATGCCTTTCTCGCTTCAGACGCATGTTTGAAGACTCAGATGATGAGTGGGTCGCTGGGCTAGATGTTGAGTACACCACAATCCTGGGACGAGAGAAGGATCTAAAGGACGAAGTGAGGAAGAAGCCCGCCGTGATCCAGGTTTGCGTGCATGACTTATGCTTGGTCTACCACATATGCCATGCCGACGTTGAATGCCTGGATTTTAAGGACTTCCTCCAGAGCAACCTAGTCAAATTTGTTACTGTAGACTTTGGTAATGACAAAGAAGTCCTAGGTCGGATAGGCCTCGTTGTAGGCAACACCTTCGACCTCCAGAAGGATCGGCTGGTGTCCTCTCGTCAGCCATCAATGCTGATCCTGGCAGGGGCCATGGTTCATCCTTTGTACGGTAAACTAGAGAAACCTCCATACACGTTTCATTGTTTTGCATGGGAGCGGAATGTACTAGATATAGACCACATCCACTATGCTGCAATGGATGGCTAACTTTGTTTCAATATCTACAAGGGTTGGATGAAGAGAAACAGCCAAATGTGCAGTTCAAGCAAAGAAGTATCGGCCAAGAGGAAGAGGGACAAGGACGAAGTCGAAGACGTGGACGAGGACTCCGAGTAAGGTGGCAGTGTTGTTGCTCATGGTGGTTCTAATGCAGTGTCTACTGGAATAGTTGCAAAGTTTAATTTCAGGTGTGCTTAATTTAATTTGAGGGGTGTGTTGTGCTGAGCCCCTAGCAGAACTATGTTATGTCTCTTCTCGTTACTTTAACTCTTCAGTACATACATACTAGTATTTCTTACATTTCATCTTTTAGTTGGTATAGTACCACCACTCATTTCTTCACATTATATACGTACAATATATATGGCCAACATCATATAGCCAGTAGTTTAGTTGTCAAAGAATTTCAGGGTACTTAGTTTTGTCAAAGAATTCCAGGATGCTTAGTTTTATTTGAGGGGTGGGTTGTGGTGGACACCATTATTGTGACTATCCTTTTTAATAGTACTATATGCATAATTTGGCGACGAGCTCTCTCTATATGTACCCCCTTTTTTTTTAATTTCAAGTTTTGCTCCATGGCGCAATCCATCGATACTACTACTGTACAAAAGTATACATTTTTTAAAAGGCTAGAGGGCGGGGTAGTGTAGCTTGGTCGGTTTCACGAAAGACCAGGGCCTTTGTGATTTGACGGCTCATTACTGGTGGAAGGTGGGGCCTTGTGATTTGACTGCTCGTATAAATGTGCCGACGACCTGTGGAGGAGCAAAGAATCGTGCGGTATACTCAAGTTTTCCACTGGAGTAGTACTGTGACGGTGGAGCACGAAACACGGCAGCCTAGTGCCATATGGCGATAAAATATGATCTAACTTGCTAGTCATCTCATTGTTAGCATTGTTCTATTCATTCCCTCAAAAAAACATTGTTCTATTCATGCCTCGCAGAGAACGTGACACATGCGGCGAAACACCCGAAGCAAAAGATGAAACACAGGAGCAAAAGAAGAAGGAAGATTATCACCCCAAATGATCTAATTCGCTGTGGAGTCGTAACTTCTTCTTCATTGCCTCCACGACCGCCATCTCCTTGCACGTCTCCTCCGCCATCTCCTTCATTCTGTCCATGACGCGGGATTTCTCGACGCGAGCCTTCATCACCTATTCCACGACCACATTACGTACCTTGACAGCAGCCGTGTGCTCGATGCGGAGCTTCACCAACTCCTCCTTCTGTTCCATGATGAGGGCCTGCAACATCTTCATCGAGGAACTACTATTCTCATGCAGCTTCTTCCAGCCGACGTTCTTCTCCTTCAACAGGTCGATCTCATGGCAGAGCTTCGCCTTGTCCTCCTGAAGTCGTAGGATTTCGCCGGTCGCCTTCTTCTCCGAGGCAATGCTCTTCTTCAGCAGCATCACCAAGCCGGCGGTCAACTCCCCCTGCTTATTGAGCTCAGTGGGCTTGTCGTCGAGGCTCTCCTTCAGCAACTCCATCAAGCCTTGGATGAACTCCTTCTGCTTATTGAGGTGCTTATTGAGCTGATCGGGCATGTCGTCGAGGGATAACGACTCCAGCACCGCCGGCTCGGCATGTTCGCCTCCGCGGCTAGGGCGCTCCTGGGAGCCATCGCCTGCCCGTGAGAGATCTTTCGAGGTCTCTGCGTGGCGGCGAGCCCTCTTTTTTTCCGCAGCCTTGGTTGCCGCTCCCTTGTTACGAGTAGTTCTCGACCTAGAGCTCTGCTCACCGGCCATGGCAACGACGGACGAAGAAGAAGCACTTATGAGGAGGAAAGGTAGAGTAATTTTCGGTTAGGTAGTTCCCCTTTTTATAACCTAAGTACTAGCACTAGTAGTAATACCTGCATAGTGGGAACACGTTCAGGTTTGGTACATACTAGTAGGTGTGAGCAGGCTTTCGAATGTGATGGGAACAAGGTAAAGATTAATTGATGGTTTTGGTTTCGAGGCCCGAAACGGCTCCCGATGAATTTAGCAGAACATAAATTTCAAGTACTACACTGCTCAAATGCGTAAATATTATGTTACTGTCAAAAATTGGCACAAAATCCAAAGGAGACCAATGGAAGTACTACTAGCAACCCATGATTTAACTACTCGCATGCGCGCAGTGGAGTAATAATGTCTTTCTTCCGCCCTCACGTCCACTCAATTTGCATGCGCTGTATTAATTGACCATCAATGAAGTGAACGACTTTACACGCGTCAAATTATCACATGGGGGGATCTTGGTACAAAATTGCATCCGCCCGTGTACCCGTGTGTGCGTGCGAGGGAATGAGTGTGTGCGTGGCGTGCGTGCACATCTTCGCTTCGTGCATGTACCGCCAGTATGGCTCAGGGAGGACGAGTACATTCTTCTTGAACTAGCAGCACGTCACTATGATCAATCCATGCAAGGAGATCGCGACAACGCCTCCACATGTGCCACATGGCTTCATGAACTATAAGAGAGACACTGTGTAGCATGCCATTGGAATTCTAATTTACGTGTTTTGCACATACTCGAAGTACTAGTAAGGTACACGTGCATTGCACGCATCAGATTTTGCAACCAAATTATGAATAAATACCACACTATAGCATGTAAGCTCTGAGTCATATATGCCTGATGTAGCCCTTCGTTTAATTCTTATAGTTCATCTCATTCAAAATCAATTAGTTTTTATAAAAAAAGCTAAGAACGCGGGAATTGGAAAAACATGGGATTATAGTGGAATGTCGTCTTGAATCCTACAGGATTGCACGAGTGTTTGATTGTGCGTAGAAAAAACGCAGAATTCTTTCAAAGAGGTTTGAGTGGATGGGATGTTTCCTATGAAATCTAGTGCAAATGAATCATATGGAAAAATTCCTATGGTTTACAATCCTACGAATCAAACAACCAAGATAGGAAAAATTCCTAATGATTCGAATCCTCCGAAATTCCTTTGAGAATCCTTTGAATCAAAGAAGCCCTTAATCTATTTTATGATTCATGGAATTGTGCGTTGTAAAGCATAAAGTAAAAACAAATAATGGCAATTCAACTAGAAAAAAAGTTTGGGCAGTTATGATACGGAAGATTCTAGAACAAAAGAGAAGCACTATTGTTTTAAGGTTTGTGCATTATGCTTAAGTTCAACCATGGAGTCTGCTAGATTGTACATGTGGCACAATCTGGTGGGGGGCTAGAAGATGGTGCGAGGGGCCGAGTGGAGGGAGACTATGAAGGAATGCACAAGTGCGAGATCGATATTTAGAGAGATGGGGCGAGAACATGCGCTGTTGCGCGCAGTGGCGGAGTCATGAAAAATAAATGAGCAAGGGGGCCAAGCATTGCTAATCCTTTACGAGGAGGGTCAATTCATGAACTTAAACCATTTTTAGCAGCAATTGTCTAATGATCACATTCATATTAGCCTCGATATATACTGATGTTAGGGGGGCAGGGCCCTTACTGCCCCTGTCTTCGCCATTGTGCACGCGTCTGAGAGATGAAGCGGAAGGCATGGATGATGAGAGAGGGACGTTGGATATATAATTAATGTGGGTGTATTAGCTATATATGTTAATCCTATATAGAGAGGTATAGATTGATCGATGTGGACGTGGGAAATAGGGTGAGACCTCACTGGATATATCGATTGATCGATTTGTGTGGAAAACTATGAAAGACCTAGCTATATACACACATACATAGAGGAACATCGATCATTGCGCATGCACGCGTGAGAGATAAAGAATGCCCGATATGATGGAGAGGGGGATGTGTGTGGGTGTGTGCCTTCATGGGAGACCGACCTGAAGAAAAAGATTGCATGTGTGCGATGGATAACGCCGACTGGTAGTGTGTGCATGCATGCACGAGAGAAAGTTAGTGGTACAATTATAAAGAGAAGGCGACTGTGTGGGTGTAAAAGACTAGGTGAGGTCATAATCAATGTAAAGTTGAATTCAAATATTTTAATAAGAGATCCTGATGTTTGAAACCCATGCATGCATGAATATAACGGAGATCTGCGCGGTGTGGTTTGGAAACGAACATGTTGTAATGTATACACATTGAACAAGGTCAGACTGATTTGAATCTGAGATACCGATGGCAGACATCATTTGGCCACGTCGCATCCGTGCATGGACATACTATTCTAATTGGAGATGATGGCCACCTTTTGAATCACATATCTATATCTATACCCCTATATATATTATATTTTATATTTTTTTTATATTGTGTGCGGGTAACTTTAACATTGAAAGATGGTTGTTGGATGAGGCGAATCCGATGGTCCAAAGATGGCAAATTTGAGCACTACTGGCAGTTGGATATCATCTAGATTCCACCAGATTTCGCCACATGTATAATCTAGAAGACTCCATGGTTGAACTTAAGCATAATGCACAAACATCAAAACACAAGCACTTCTTATTTGTTCTATAATCTTCCGTATCATAATTGCCCAAATGTTTCTCTACATGATTTGCCATTATTTGTTTTTACTTTATGTCTTACAACGCACAATTCCATGAATGTTAAAATAGATTAGCTTTCTTATAAAAACTAGATGATTTTGAATGAAATGAACTATAAGAATTAAACGAACATCTACATCATGCATATATGACTCAAGGCTTACATGCTATAATGTGGTATTTATTCATAATTTGGTTGCCAAATCTCATGCGTGCAATGCACGTGTACCTTACTCTAGTCTAAATGGTGTTTGTGTGTGTATTGTGCGTGTTCAGGTGCAAATTGTCTCTTTTTTGGGTACACATTAAGCTAGTTCTTCCGAAATTTCAAGCCGCGCCTTGTTATGCTGAAAATTCAAGCTAGCGTCTCTGTCTATCATGCTGCGAAACTCCCGCATCTTCAACCCACGCCTTGTTAGCCCGAAATATTTAAGATATATCTTTGTCTCGTTGTGCTCCGACAACTCCCTCCATCTCAACCCGCGCCTTGCTATTCCGAAATTACAACGCGCGCGAAAAATCCCACCTCCTATGAAATCCCGACACGCGAAAAGCCCGTGGTACCCTTGAACCGAAAGAACCGCCTCAAATCGGTGGGGGTACTTTCGTAACTTACCCCACATTTCGGACAAGCGCGTCCCTAAGCCATGGTTCCACACTGCCATCCCATCCGCCCACCCATTCGTACATCGAGGCCGCGAAAACCCGCGACGAAACCCCACACCATGCTCCGTCCGCCACCCAGCCGGAGCCTCTTCCCTGACGACATCGTCCACAGCAACACCTCGACGTGCCTCATCCACCGTACCGGATGAGGATCCATCGTCGATCTCGTCATCCCGCCGGTTCAACTACCCCGTCCTCGACCTCCAAGGAGCTGCCCCGACGTTCCCTCGTCTTTCGTGCCATCGCCATTCCCGCACTGCCGTCTTCACTTGCACCACTGAAAGAGCATCATCATCACCTTTTCCTCGGATGAAGCTGCGGCCTAATCGGCGCCACCAAAGAGGTTGTACACTAATCGCTGCATTTTCTTCTTGATTCGATCTCACGATGCTGCTGGCGCTCGGTCCCGAGCCGACACGGCGCAGCTCCATCCACGGCGGCGTCGCCGGCCACTTCCTCCACGGCGTCGCTCCCACGGTGGCGACGTCCACATCAGTAGGAGCTGCTACTGCTTTAGCTCTCACTCGCGCTGCTGCTCTGCTCTTGCTCTCGGTCCCCTGCCTGGTCTGCTCTTGCTATTGCTCTTGCTCGCGCTGCTGCTCTCGCTCTTGCTCTTGTTTGCGATGCTGCTCCGATTTAGCTACACTTCAATCGACTGAATTGACTTTTGGGTCAGTCAATTTTCAGGGGGTGGGGGGCTCGCCAGGGTGAAGGAAGAACCAGCCGCAGCGGGGAGGGGTCTCACCGGAAATGTACCCCACTATCTATCTTAGGGTTCAGGGTGGGGGCGGTGGTCACCGGCGGTGGCGGGGCGTTGGCGTAGGGATCGCCGGAGAAAAAGCTCGACACGGGGGGGGGGGGGGGGGGGCTAGAGGGATGGCCAGGGCGGCGGCGGACCGGCGGTGGGGATTGTTTTCGGGGTGGGCGGGGCGGTGCTCCGCTGGCCGCGGGCGATGGGGGGCTGCTGTTTGGCCGGTGGTGGCTGGTGGCTCAGGGGGGTGGAGGTTGAAGATGAACCGCGGGCCCTTGATTTCGTATCCAATGGCTGCAAAATCGACTGACTAGAGATGAAAAAGTCAATCTACCGACGTGTAGCCTCACCTTGCTAGTGCATCCAGTTTCGACAGCAAAATTCAGTTTCGACAGCAAAATTCAGTTTCGACAGTTAAGTTCATTTTCGACAGTAAGTTCAGTTTCGACAGTTAAATTCAGTTTCTACAGTTAAGTTCACAGATGAGCGGTTGGTGCATTTTACATCTAGCACTTTGTGGTTATGTATTTTACGTCATGTATTGGAGATGCTATTAGAATTCCACTCAGGTTAACGTTGTTCGTTATCTCTCTTGTCCTGCTTCAGCCTCGGCGTCGTACAACTCACCGGAGTTGCTCAAACGACGAAACCCTCCATCATAGCGGAGCAGTATCTTGGGCTCCATCTCCAGACGCCTAAGATCTTCTTCCCCTCCTCCGACAGCCAAGTCAGCCGGAGCATCCTCACTGGGCAATTCGACATGGCTTCGCCAAAGAGGTTGTACACTTGTTGCATCTCTTTTTTACTCTACATGTTATATATATTGTCCACTGAGCACTCGTAGTAACGGGAAATACGATTATTTTATCCTACTATATGACAAGCAGTGAGGAACCAGGCAACTTAGCTATCCGTGATGGACTCTCTTGAACGCCATCATTATTTATCTCTGCGCGTTTGATCTGTGCATTTGTCGATGGGCCTGGGAGTTGAGCTAGTATGGCAGTGGCCTGGGTCCAAAGTAATAGAAGTAGCACAAAAACATTTTTTTAGTGTAGGATTTTCCTTGCTCAAGCCTGCCTACTAGAATCGCCAGTGCTTGAAAGGAAAAGTGAATGAAAAACATAGGAATTGGAAAGCTTCCTATGGTACTACTTTTCATGAATTTGGTGCAAAGGAATGGAGCAAAGGAAAACTGTAGGATTTGTTCCTTTAGTGTCTCCTTGAAAGAAAAACCGTAGGAATTCCAATTTCCACTTCTCCTCCTTTTCATATTCCTATTCATCAAGCATAAGACTAAGAGATAGTAGCATAATAGCATTATAACCGTACATTTTCTTGTGGTTTGACTTAATCTCACCATGCTTTTTTTGCATCCTGTGATCTTCCAATTGTTGTGAATCAAACACCCAAATTGGCAGAAATCATGTGTTTTTAAATTCTCTGTTTTGCATGTGCATTCCTATCCTATTCCTGTCTATTTCCTATCCCTGCATTGTTAGAATCCTCAAATTCAAACAAGCCCTTATTCAATTACTTCTGTTACAGATATGTGTCAAAGAAAACCTTGCATGGTTTGTCCTGCTCCTGCGGCGCTGTGTTCCACCCCAGCTCAGCTGCTCCAACGAAGGAAGGGTTCACCACAGCAGGGATCCGCTATCCAGACTGTCTTTCGCCGCCTCAGATCTTCTTCCCCGCCGCCGGCAGCCACGACAACTGCATTACCATCATCAATTGAGCAGATGACCTTGAGGACTACACGGGTCTGCAAGACAGGTCGCACTCTTCCGTGTCTTCTTACGTTATGCGTCGCTTAATATGATGACATGCTACATTATCATTGTGTTCACCTATTAGACTCTGAGTCAGGTGCAAACTAATGTTGTAACTTGAGTTTTTAAATGGTTGTGGGGTATATATTGGGGCAACAATCAGTACTATCTGTCTACTATCTGGTTAATCTCCGGTGTCTACTATGAGTTTCATGTTGGGTGCACACAAACATTAAAGGAGCCATTATTTGTATTTTTTAACTAAAGCTATTATCTGGTTTTGGGTATATCCACAATTTGCTACCATCACTCTGGATTTGTGCATGCACTCCTTACATAATCTCACTATGTTTTATTCCTATGCATGCCAATTATTGTACACAATGGAACTGATCTTGTAGAGCAAAAGAGACGAGCCTTGCGTGGCAATAAAATTTCATGCAGACATCGTTCCATGGTCGACGCAAAGGCAGCCCCCTCCACCCATTTCGGATCATAATCAAGAGGAAGATAACTGTTCTGAGGGGGATTCAGAAGGAGAAGACCACTCCTATTTACCCCATGAGGTCTTCGCTCTGACTTGGCATGCTGATGTTGGTAATATCATGCATATGGTGCCTTGCATTGCTTGTTGTATACATTAAAGATGTCATCTGCTTAGTTTAGACATGCTTTGTGTCAATGCCATCTGTTTAGTTTCTTTATCGTATATGTGAATCATGCAATGCCATCTTGTTTACCCAGGCATCATATATGTGAATTTTGCAATGCCACCCTAGTTAGCCAGTCATCTTATATGTGAATTATATCATGCCATCATTTTTTTATTACGTGTTAAATTTGTCAACAATTTTAGTACATTCAATTACTCTTCCTACGCATCAGCCATTTGGCACGGTCATGGAAAAATCTGGAGTGGAAACAAGGTCTTCAGAGCAGACAATGCTATCTAACGAAGTGCATGTCTTGCTGGTTACCAATAGCTCCTCAGAGGAGGATTCAGAGACAGATGACAAGTCATATCCCCCCCCCCAAGGTGCATGCCCTAACTTGGTAGGGTTATGTTGCTCATATCATGTGTATGGTATCTTGCATTGCTATGTCATTTGCTTAGTTTAGACATGCTTTGTGTGAATGCCACCTGTTTAGTGTCTAATTACCATATATGTGAATTATGCAATGCTATCTTGTTGCCAGACATTATATATGTGAATTATGCAATGTTATCTTGTTGCAAGGCATTATGTATGTGAATTATGCAATGCCATGCTGTTTAGGCAAGCGTCATATATGTGAATTATATCATGCCATCCTTTTTTTGTATTTCTCATTGCTTTCATCGACAATGTTTGTATATTCAACTGCTCTTCCTGTGCATCAGCCATTTGAATTGGTGATGGAGAAATCTGGAGTGAAAACAAGGTCTTCAGAGCAGACAATGCTACCTGCTGAAGTAGATATCTTGCTGCTTACAGATAGCTCTTCAAAGGAGGATTCAGAGGCAGATGACCAGTCCTATTATCCCACTGAGGTGTATGCTCAAACTTGGCAGGGTTATATTACTCATATAATGCATATGTTGTATTGCAATGCTTAGTTTTTACATCATATACACAATATTGAATGCCATCTCCTTAGTTAACACATCATATATGCGATTGCCCTCTGCTCACTTCCTTAGTATATAAATCATATATTGAATTATGTCATGCCATGATGTTTACATAGACAGCATGTATCTGAATTATGGCATGCCAACCCATTTTCTAAAGACATAATATAGTTATATCATCTCATCCTATTTACATAGTCATCATATTTTAAATTATGTCATTCTATCCATGAATTATATCATGCCATCATGTTTCCATCGGCGGCATTTTTGTGATTTATGGCATGCCAACCACTTTAATAGACACATCGTATAGTTATATCATGTCATCCTGTTTACATAGTCATCATATTTTGAAGTATGTCATTCTATCATGTTTAGTTAGACATCATACATGTGAAATTGTGTCATGCTATCCTGTTTAATTAGCTATCATATACGTGAAATTATGTCCTGCTATTCTGTTTGCTTAGACAACATTAATGTGAATTATTTCATGCCCTGTTTTCTTCCCTACTATCCATTGCACCTGTCTATATTACAATGTCTGTACATTCAATTACTTTTCTTGTTTATCATCCATTTCAATTGGAGGGAGTGATGGCAGTATCTGTGGGAGTAAAAACACGGTCTTCAGAAAAGATCGTGCTGCATGTCGATGCAGATAGAACCACGGTTGTACTTGCCCAAGAACCAGCCCCACCACACATAACACACACTCATGCAGATTGTACCCCTACCCAGTTGGACAGAGAACTAGCTACACCCCTTCTAACCCCAACCCCAACAGATAGACACCCAGTTCCCGTTGACACAGCAGCTCCTCCACCAGAGAGCACCCAAACACGAGCAGTTAGTAAGGCAACTGCAGTGCCCAAATCATGAGGACCACCACTCCGAACCTGAAGTCAACGCTTAAGGCAGAAGAAGAATTGTTCTCAGGAAAGGTTCCATAGCTATGGTTCATACTACTTTGCTCTTGCATCATTGTATTTACTAATACCAACTAATTTCAAATTTGAAGGATGCAATTGAAACTCCAGTGGCGCAACAGGTATGTTTTAAACCTGTTTCTTCAACGTGGTTGGCTGTTTGCTGTTGTAACTTGCTCTATGTTGATTTCAGTTTCAATTGAATAAATAGTTATGTTCTCATGCCATGCACATTACAAGTGTTGTTATTGCTCTGTAGTTTCCCACACTTATATTATGTCTATGCTATTTTGTCTTAAATAGATATGATTCGAACTGTATCTATCTTGATTTGGCAACATAAACTAGAATGATATAGACCATACAGTGACCATACTACATAGATATATGTTTGTTTCATGCTGTTATCCTATCCACCTTACTATTGAACTGGTTTACCAAAATGAGTTTCATATACTACATTGTAAACCTGAGATGTGTTTGTTTGTTTCTCTTTTAGAACGCGGATAAAATATTGGAGAAGAGTACCCCGTTATGCAATGGTAAAGGAAGTAATGCAGATAAGGTTTAAGATAGTGAGACATGTTGGAAATATGCCCTAGAGGCAATAATAAATTGGTTATTATTATATTTCCTTGTTCATGATAATCGTTTATTATCCATGCTATAATTGTATTGATAGGAAACCCAGATACATGTGTGGATACATAGACAACACCATGTCCCAAGTAGGCCTCTAATTGACTAGCTCGTTGATCAATAGATGGTTACTGTTTCCTGACCATGGACATTGGATGTCGTTGATAACGGGATCACATCATTAGGAGAATGATGTGATGGACAAGACCCAATCCTAAGCCTAGCACAAAGATCATGTAGTTCGTATGCTAAAGCTTTTCTAATGTCAAGTATCATTTCCTTAGAACATGAGATTGTGCAACTCCCGGATACAGTAGGAATGCTTTGGGTGTATCAAACGTCACAACATAACTGGGTGGCTATAAAGGTACACTACGGGTATCTCCAAAAGTGTCTGTTGGGTTGGCACGAATCGAGACTGGGATTTGTCACTCCGTGTGACGGAGAGGTATCTCTGGGGCCACTCGGTAGGACATCATCATAATGTGCACAATATGACCAAGGGGTTGATCACGGGATGACGTGTTACGGAACGAGTAAAGAGACTTGCCGATAACGAGATTGAACAAGGTATCAGGATACCGATGATCGAATCTCGGGCAAGTACTGAACCGCTAGACAAAGGGAATTGAATACGGGATTGATTGAATCCTCAACATTGTGGTTCATCCGATGAGATCATCGTGGAACATGTGGGAGCCAACATGGGTATCTAGATCCCGTTGTTGGTTATTGGCCGGAGAGTTGTCTCGGTCATGTCTACGTGTCTCCCGAACCCGTAGGGTCTACACACTTAAGGTTCGATGACGCTAGGGTTATAGGGAATAGATGTACGTGGTTACCGAATGTTGTTCGGAGTCCTGGATGAGATCCCGGACGTCACGAGGAGTTAAGGAATGGTCCGGAGGTAAAGATTTATGTATGGAAAGTTGTTGTTCGGGTTCCGGGAAAAGTTTGGTTTTTTCCGGTATTGTACCGGGAAGCTTCCAAAAGGTTCCGAAGGATTCTGGAGGGATCCGGAGGTCCGGAAAATGTTCCACCACGTCCAATACAGCACCATGGCCTGTAAGGGGGCGCCCTAGCCTTAATGGGCCAGGGGCACCAGCCCCCCCAAGGCCCATGCGCATGGGAGAGGGGAAACCCTAAGGGGGAGGGCCTCCACTTGACTTGGGAGGCACTCCTCCCCCCTTGTCCGCCGCCCCCAACCCTAGATGAGATCTAGGGGGCCCGGCTCCCTCTCTCTCCCACCTATAAATAGTGGAGGGGTGGGAGTGCAGCCACACCCAAGTTCTGGCGCAGCCCTCCCACTCTCCCAAGTCCGCCTCCTCTCCCATAGTGCTTGGCGAAGCCCTGTAGGATTGCCACGCTCCTCCACCACCACCACGCGGTTGTGCTGCTGCTGGACGGAGTCTTCCTCAACCTCTCCCTCTCTCCTTGCTGGATCAAGGCATGGGAGACGTCACCGGGCTGCATGTGTGTTGAACGCGGAGGTGCCGTCCATTCGGCACTAGGATCATCGGTGATTTGGATCACGACGAGTACGACTCCATCAACCCCGTTCACTTGAACGTTTCTACTTAGCAATCTACAAGGGTATGTAGATGCACTCTCCTTCCCCTCGTTGATAGATTACTCCATAGATTGATCTTGGTGTTGCGTAGAAAATTTTGAATTTCTGCTACATTCCCCAACAATGGCATCATGAGCTAGGTCTATGCATAGTTACTATGCACGAGTAGAACACAAAGCAGTTGTGGGCGTAGATGTTGTTAATTTTCTTGCCACTACTTGTCTTATCTTGCTTCGGCGGCATCGTGGGATGAAGCGGCCCGGACCGACCTTACACGTACGCTTACGTGAGACAGGTTCCACCGACTGACATGCACTAGTTGCATAAGGTGGCTAGCGGGTGTCTGTCTCTCCCACTTTAGTTGGAGCGGATTCGATGAAAAGGGTCCTTATGAAGGGTAAATAGAAATTTGCATATCACGTTGTGGTTTTACGTAGGTAAGAAACGTTCTTGCTAGAACACCTATTGAAGCCACGTAAAAACTTGCAACAACAATTAGAGGACGTCTAACTTGTTTTTGCAGCAAGTGTTTTGTGATGTGATATGGCCAAAGGATGTGATGAATGATATATGTGATGTATGAGATGATCATGTTCTTGTAAAAGGAAACACGACTTGCATGTCGATGAGCATGACAACCGGCAGGAGCCATAGGAGTTGTCTTTATTTTTTGTATGACCTGCGTGTCATTGAAGAACGCCATGTAAATCACTTTACTTTATTGCTAAAAGCGTTAGCCATAGAAGTAGAAGTAGTCATTGGCGTGACAACTACATGAAGGCACGATGATGGAGATCATGATGATGGAGATCATGTTGTCATGCCGGTGACGAAGATGATCATGGCACCCCGAAGATGGAGATCAAAGGAGCAATATGATATTGGCCATATCATGTCACTATTTGATTGCATGTGATGTTTATCATGTTTTTGCATCTTATTTGCTTAGAACGACGGTAGTAAATAAGATGATCCCTCATTAAAATTTCAAGAAAGTGTTCACCCTAACTGTGCACCGTTGCGAAAGTTCGTCGTTTCGAAGCACCACGTGATGATCGGGTGTGATGGATTCTAACGTTCACACACAACGGGTGTAAGCCAGATTTACACACGCGAAACACTTAGGTTGACTTGACGAGCCTAGCATGTGCAGACATGGCCTCGGAACACGGAAGACCGAAAGGTCGAGCATGAGTCGTATAGAAGATACGATCAACATGAAGATGTTCACCGACGTTGACTAGTCCGTCTCACGTGATGATCGGACACGGCCTAGTTGACTCGGATCATGTAATCACTTAGATGACTAGAGGGATGTCTATCTGAGTGGAAGTTCATAAGATAAACTCAATTATCGTGAACATAGTCAAAAGGTCTTTGCAAATTATGTCGTAAGCTCTCGCTTTAGTTCTACTGTTTAGATATGTTCCTAGAGAAATTTTAGTTGAAAGTTGATAGTAGCGATTGTGCGGACTAGGTCCGTAAACTGAGGATTGTCCTCGTTGCTTCGTAGAAGGCTTATGTCCTTAATGCACCGCTCAGTGTGCTGAACCTCCAACGTTGTATGTGGATGTTGCGAACATCTGACATGCACGTTTTGATAACTACGTCATAGTTCAGTTAAACAGTTTAGAGTTGAGGCACCAAAGACGATTTTGAAACATCGCGGAACATATGAGATGTTTCGAGGGCTGAAATTGGGATTTCAGGCTCGTGCCCACGTCAAGAGGTATAAGACCTCTGACGAGTTTCTTAGCCTACAAACTAAGGGAGAAAAGCTCAATCGTTGAGCTTGCGCTCAGATTGTCTGAGTACCACAATCACTTGAATCGAGTGGGAGTTAATGTTCCAGATGAGATAGTGATGTTTTTCCAAAGTCATTGCCACCAAGCTGCTAGAGCTTCGTGATGAACTATAACATATCAATGATAGATATGATGATCCTTGAGATATTGCGATGTTTGACACCGCGAAAGTAGAAATCAAGAAGGAGCATCAATTGTTGATGGTTAGTGAAACCACTAGTTTCAAGAAGGGCAAGGGCAAGAAGGGATACTTCATGAAACGGCAAATCAGCTGCTGCTCTAGTGAAGAAACCCAAGGTTGAACCCAAACCCGAGACTAAGTGCTTCTGTAATAAGGGGAACAGCCACTGGAGCAGAATTACCCTAGATACTTAGTAGATGAGAAGGCTGTCGATAGAAGTATATTGGATGTACATTGTATTAATGTGTACTTTACTAGTACTCCTAGTAGCACCAGGGTATTAGATACCGGTTCGGTTGCTAAGTGTTGGTAACTCGAAATAAAAGCTACGGAATAAATGGAGACTAGCTAAAGGTGAGCTGACGATATGTGTTGGAAGTGTTTCCAGGGTTGATGTGATCAAGCATCGCACGCTCCCTCTACCATCGAGATTGGTTTTAAACCTAAATAATTGTTATTTGGTGTTTGCGTTGAGCATAGACATGATTGGATTATGTCTATCGCAATACGGTTATTCATTTAAGGAGAATAGTGGTTACTCTGTTTATTTGAATAATACCTTCAATGGTCTTGCACCTAAAATGAATGGTTTATTGAACCTCGATCGTAGTGATACACATGTTCATGCCAAAAGATATAAGATAGTAATGATAGTACCACCTACTTGTGGCACTGTCATGTAAGTCATATTGGTATAAAACGCATGAAGAAGCTCCATGTTGATGGATCTTTGGACTCACTCGTTTTTGAAAAGTTTGAGACATGCGAACCATGTCTATAGGTGTATATGCATGAAGAAACTCCATGCAAATGGACCGTTTGGACTCACTTGATTTTGAATCACTTTAGACATGCAAATCATACCACATGGGCAAGATGACTGAAAGCCTCGTTTTCAGTAAAATGGAACAAGAAAGCAACTTGTTGGAAGTAATACATTTTGATGTGTGCAGTCCAATGAGTGCTGAGGCACGCAGTGGATATCGTTATGTTCTTACTTCACGGATGATTTGAGTAGATACTGAGTATATTTACTTGATGAAACACAAGTCTGAATTATTGAATGGTTCAAGTAATTTCAGAGTGAAGTTGAAGATCATCGTGACAAGAGGATAAAATGTCTATGATATGATCATAGAGATGAGTATCTGAGTTACGAGCTTTGGCACGCAATTAAGACATTGTGGAAATTGTTTCACAATTAATACCGCCTGGAACACCATAGTGTGATGGTGTGTCTGAACATCATAGTTGCACCCTATTGGATATGGTGCGTTCCATGATGTCTCTTATCGAATTACCACTATTGTTCATGGGATAGGCATTAGAGACAACCGCACTCACTTTAATAGGGCACCACGTAATTCCGTTGAGACGACACCGTTTGAACTATGGTTTGGAGAAACCTAAGTTGTCGTTTCTTAAAAGTTTGGGGCTGCGACGCTTATGTGAAAATGTTTCAGGTTGATAAGTTCGAACCCAAAGCGGATAAAATGCATCTTCATAGGACACCCAAAACAGTTGGGTATACCTCCTAATTCATATCCGAAAGCAATAGGGATTGTTTCTTGAATCGGGTCCTTTCTCGAGGAAAAGTTTGTCTCGGAAAGTTGAGTGGGAGCATGGAGGAGACTTGATGAGGTTATTGAACCGTTACTTCAACTAGTGTGTAGCAAGGCACAGGAAGTTGTTCCTGTGGAGCCCACACCAATTGAAGTAGAAGCTTATGATAGTGATCATGAAGTTTCGGATCAAGTCACTACCGTACCTCGTAGGGTGACAAGGATGCGTACTACTTCAGAGTGGTACAGTAATCCTGTCTTGAAGGTCATGTTGCTAGACAACAATGAACCTACGAGCTATGGAGAAGCGATGGTGGGCCCATATTCCGACAAATGGTTAGAAGCCATGAAATCCGAGATAGGATCCATGTATCAGAACAAAGCATGGACTTTGGTGGACTTGCCCGATGATCGGCAAGCTATTGAGATAAATGGATCTTTAAGAAGAAGACGGACGTGGACGGTAATGTCACCGTCTATGAAGCTCGACTTGTGGCGAAGAGTTTTCCACAAGTTCAAGGAGTTGACTATGATGAGATTTTCTCATACGTAGCGATGCTTAAGTCCGTCGGAATCATGTTAGCATTAGCTGCATTTATGAAATCTGGCAGCTGGATGTCAAAACGAGTTTCCTTACCAGTTTTCGTAAGGAAAGGTTGTATGTGATACAATCAGAAAGGTTTTGTCGATCCTAAGGGTGCTAAAAGGTATGCTGGCTCCAGCGATCCTTCCATGGACTGAAGTAAGCATCTCGGAGTTGGAATGTGCGTTTTGATGGAATGATCAAAGATTTTGGGTTTGTACAAAGTTTATGAGAAACTTGTATTTCCAAAGAAGTGAATGGGAGCACTATAGAATTTCTGATGAGTATATGTTGCTGACATATTGTTGATCAGAAATGTTGTAGAGTTTCTGGAAAGCATATAGGGTTGTTTGAAAAATGTTTTTCAATCGAAAACCTAGATTAAGCTACTTGAACAATTAGCACCAAGATCTATGAGGATAGATCAAAAACCGCTTAATGGTACTTTCAAATGAGCACATACCTTGACATGATCTTGAAGGTGTTCAAGATGGATCAGTCAAAGAAGGAGTTCTTGCCTGAGTTGTAAGGTATGAAGTTAAGACTTAAAGCTCGACCACGGAAGAATAGAGAGAAAGGACGAAGGTCGTCCCCTATGCTTAGACGTAGGCTCCATAGTATGCTATGCTGTCTACCGCACCTGATGTGTGCCTTGCCACTTGTCTGGCAAGAGGGTACAAAGGTGATCAAGGAGTGGATCACCAGATAGCGGTCAAAATTTTCCTTGGAGTAATAAGGACAAGTCTCTCGATTATGGAGGTGATAAAGAGTTCAGCGTAAAGGGTTACGTCGATTGAAGCTTTAACACCTATCCGAATGACTCTGAGTAGCAAAACGGATACGTATAGTGGAGCAACCATTTGGAATAGCTCCAAGTGGTGCGTGGAAGCAGCATTTACAATATGACCTAAACATTTGCAAAGTACATACGGATCTGAATATTGCAAACCCGTTGACAAAAACCTCTCTCACAAGCAAAACATGATCAAACCCCAGAACTCATTGAGTCTTAATCACATGATGATGTGAACTAGTTTAGTGACACTAGTGAACTCTTTGGATGTTGGTCACATGGCGATATGACCTGTGAGTGTTAATCACATGGCGATGTGAACTGGATTATTGACTCTAGTGCAAGTGGGAGACTGTTGGAAATATGCCCTAGAGGAAATAATAAACTGGTTATTATTATATTTCCTTGATCATGATAATCGTTTATTATCCATGCTATAATTGTATTGATAGGAAACTCAGATACATGTGTGGATACATAGATGTGACGCCCGGATAATCAAGCTACAGTAATTCCCTGCTAATGATGCCACGTCACCTCCATTATTGTTGATAATCGCGTTAGTTCAGAAACCGATTCAAATTCAAAATTCAAAATATGGCAAACAACAAAAGTTTTCAAATATTGGAACTAAAATGTTTGGTTTCTTGCAAATAGTCCTTACTAATTGTTGGTGGAGAAACCCCACTTTTATAAAGTGTTGAAGATTCTGAAATGAGCAAAATAGTAACAAACCAATTATTTAAAAGCTTTTAAAATATTAAACACTTACAAACTATTTTATTTTAGTTGCCAAGTTAATTGTGGTGGTGGAATATTTGTTAATACTAATTTAGGTACAACTAATGTATTTTATAAAACTAAGCTATTTGAAATATAAAATTAAAACAGAAAAGAAAAGAAAATAAGAAAAAGGGAAAGACTAGAACAAAAAAATAGAAGGAACAACCCCCCATCTGGGCCTCGGCCCAGCAGGCCGACGGGCCGCCAGGCCGGCCCACCCCGGTCCGCCTTATCCCCCCACCCGACCAAACCCTAATCCACCACCACACCCCCACTTCCCCCGATCCCCTGGATCTGGATCGGGAGCACGCAACGCTCGCCGCCCCCGACCCCGGTGCCCCGATGCCGCTCGTCCTCGTCGCATCGCCTCACCCAGCCATCGCTGCACGCCGTCCCCGCGTCTCCTTCATCGGCCCTTCCCGCGTCCGCCGCTGCTCCCTGCGGCCTTAGCGAGCACACATGCCCCTGAGGACTGCCGCCTCCTCCCTGCAGCTTCTTCGTCGTCCCCACGCCGCACCTGCAACACCACCGACCGCCGCCGTCATCGCCACCCCCGCCGAAGCTCGCCACGGCCCCAAGTGCCACGACTTCCTCCTCGCCCCGTTCTGAGGCCGTCGACCCCGAGCCGCGCCACCCCAAGCCCTCTGCGCCGCCACACGCCTGTCGGCCCATCCAGTCGTCGAACCTTGCCGGCAGGGTTCCTCCGGCCTCCTCGAGCCCTCCTCTGCAACGATGTGACCATCCGGCTCAACCTGGCCTCTCCCCTCTCTTTCCCGTGCCCCATAGACGCCCTGCCGACGAGGTCGTGCCTCTGTCGCTGCTCGACGCCGACGTGGTGGTCGATTCTGACCGGCCCAGCACCTGCTAGTAGTTCGAGTGGGTGCGCGATGAGGCCCTTGTTCGGTCCCTGCCGACCATTTGCTAGAAAGTTTGCCGGAGGAGAGCGCTCGGTCGTCGCCGGTACGCTGTGCCTCACCGTCGTTACCGTGTTGACGTGGATCTATGATTAGCGCTTAATTACCGTGCTAATCAACCCCCTGTGCCAATGACCTATGGGCCACCCCCTGCTAATTCACATTGTTTAATAAATCTGTTTAACTAAGCAGTCAATAACATGTGGACCCCAGCGCCCAAATAACATTTCACTTAAAACATGCCCGTGGCAGTAGGCTCCATACCTAATTATACCTAATTAAAAATTTGTTAACTAGATGTTCCACTGACATATGGGACCCACGTGTCAGCTTGACCTGTCAACGGTCAGAGTTGACTGCTGATGTCATGCTGACGTCATAAATGCAATTTCGAATTAATATAATCTGTTAATTCTAGAAAATGAGTAAAACTTTGAAAATGAATATAAAATAAACCATAGCTCGGATGAAAATACTTTCTACATGAAAGTTGCTCAGAACGATGAGACAAATCCGGATACGCAGCCCATCCGTCCGCCACACATCCCTAGCATAGCGAACACACAACTTTCCCCCTCCGGTTCACCTGTCCGAAAACGCGAAACACCGGGAATACTTTCCCGGATGTTTCCCCCCTTCGTCGGTATCACCTACTACCGCGATTGGGCACACCTAACACCGCTCATTGACATGTCATGCATCGTCATGCTTATGTTTGCATTGTATTTACTTTCTTCCCCCTCTTCTCTCCGGTAGACTATGAGACCGACGCTGCTGCTGCCCAGTTCGACTATGGAGTTGATGACCCCTCCTTCTTGCCAGAGCAACCAGGCAAGCCCCCCCCCTTTGATCACCAGATATCGCATATTCTTCTCTCTAC
This sequence comes from Triticum timopheevii, assembly GCA_963921465.1. Classification (NCBI taxonomy): domain Eukaryota; kingdom Viridiplantae; phylum Streptophyta; class Magnoliopsida; order Poales; family Poaceae; genus Triticum; species Triticum timopheevii. The sequence continues at coordinate 188,238,556 of OY997262.1, forward strand.
TGCTTGCATTAGAGTAGTGTAGCATGTTACTGTTCGGTTACTCCTATTCTGTTGCATAGCCTGTCATTGTTGCTACAGTCATTGATACCTTACCCGCAATCCAAAATGCTTAGTATAGGATGCTAGTTTATCATCATTGGCCCTACATTCTTGTCAGTTTGCCTTGCTATACTATTGGGCCGTGATCACTCGGGAGGTGATCACGGGTATATTCTATACATATATACATACTATACAGATGGTGATTAAAGTCGGGTAGGCTTGTTCAGTGCCCGCGAGTGATTCACGGATTGGGGGCTGAAAGGACCTTTGTCCCGACGGCCCTCTGTGTGGATCTTTGTGGCGGAGCGATAGGGCAGGTTGAGACTACCTAGGTGAGAGGTGGGTCTGGCCCTGGTCGGTGTCCGCGGTCGATTCTGACTGGCCCAGCACCTACTAGTAGTTCCAGTGGGTGCGCGACGAGGCCCTCGTTCGATCCCTGCCGGCAAGGTTCGACGACCGGACGGGCCGACAGGCGTGTGGCTCCGCAAAGGGCTTGGGGTGGCGTGGCTCAGGGTCGACGGCCTCAGAACGGGGCGAGGAGGAAGTCGTGGCACTTGGGGCCGTGGCGAGCTTCGGCGGGGGTGGCGATGACGGCGGCGGTCGGTGGTGTTGCCGGTGCGGCGTGGGGACGACGAAGAAGCTGCGGGGAGGAGGCGGCAGTCCTCGGGGGCATGCGTGCTTGCTAAGGCCGCAGGGAGCAGCGGCGGACGCGGGAAGGGCCGATGAAGGAGACGCGGGGACGGAGTGCGGCGATGACTGGGTGAGGCGATGCGACGAGGACGAGCGGCATTGGGGCACCGGGGTCGGGGGCAGCGAGCGTTACGTGCTCCCGATCCAGATCCAGGGGATCAGGGGAAGTGGGGGCGTGGTGGTGGATTAGGGTTTGGTCGGGTGGGGGGATAAGGCTGACCGGGGTGGGCCGGCCTGGCAGCCCATCGGCCTGCCGGGCCGAGGCCCAGATGGGGGGGTTGTTCCTTCTATTTTTTTTGTTCTAGTCTTTCCCTTTTTTTCGTTTTCTTTTCTTTTCTGTTTTAGTTTTATATTTCAAATAGCTTAGTTTTATAAAATACATTAGTTGTACCTAAATTAGTATTAACAAATATGCCACCACCACAATTAACTTGGCACCTAAAATAAAATAGTTTGTAAGTGTTTAATATTTTAAAAGCTTTTAAATAATTGGTTTTGTTACCGTTTTGCTCATTTCAGAATCTTAAACACTTTATAAAAGTGGGGTTTCTCCACCAACATTTAGTAAGGACTATTTGCAAGAAACCAAACATTTTAGTTCCAATATTTGAAAACTTTTGTTGTTTGCAATATTTTGAATTTTGAATTTGAATCGGTTTCTGAACTAACGCGATTATCAACAATAACGGAGGTGACGTGGCATCATTAGCAGGGAATTACTGTAGCTTGATTATCCGGGCGTCACAATTCAGAATTGTGACGCCCGGATAATCAAGCTACAGTAATTCCCTGCTAATGATGCCACGTCACCTCCGTTATTGTTGATAATCGCGTTATTTCAGAAAAAGAATTGTGACGCCCGGATAATCAAGCTATAGTAATTCCCTGCTAATGACGCCACATCACCTCCGTTATTGTTGATTATCGCGTTAGTTTAGAAACCGATTATCAACAATAACGGAGGTGACGTGGCATCATTAGCAGGGAATAATTGTAGCTTGATTATCCGGGCATCACAATTCTGTCCTCGGGGGCATGCGTGCTTGCTAAGGCCGCAGGGAGCAGCGGCGGACGCGGGAAGGGCCGATGAAGGAGACGCGGGGACGGCGTGCGACGATGACTGGGTGAGGCGACGCGACAAGGACGAGCGGCATCGGGGCACCGGGGTCGGGGGCGGCGAGCGTTGCATGCTCCCGATCCAGATCCAGGGGATCGGGGGAAGTGGGGGTGTGGTGGTGGATTAGGGTTTGGTTGGGTGGGGGGATAAGGCGGACCGGGGTGGGCCGGCCTGGCGCCCCGTCGGCCTGCTGGGCCGAGGCCCAGATGCTGGGGTTGTTCCTTCTATTTTTTTGTTCTAGTCTTTCCTTTTTCTTTTTTTTCTTTTCTTTTCTGTTTTAATTTTATATTTCAAATAGCTTAGTTTTATAAAATACATTAGTTGTACCTAAATTAGTATTAAAAAAATATGCCACCACCACAATTAACTTGGCACCTAAAATAAAATAGTTTGTAAGTGTTTAATATTTTAAAAGCTTTTAAATAATTGGTTTTGTTACTGTTTTGCTCATTTCAGAATCTTAAACACTTTATAAAAGTGGGGTTTCTCCACCAACATTTAGTAAGGACTATTGGCAACAAACCAAACATTTTAGTTCCAATATTTGAAAACTTTTGTTGTTTGCCATATTTTGAATTGTGAATTTGAATCGGTTTCTGAACTAACGCGATATCAACAATAACGGAGGTGACATGGCATCATTAGCAGGGAATTACTGTAGCTTGATTATCCGGGCGTCACAATCGTGACGCCCGGATAATCAAGCTACAGTAATTCCCTGCTAATGATGCCACGTCACCTCCGTTGTTCTTGATAATCGCGTTAGTTCAGAAACAGAATTGTGACGCCCGGATAATCAAGCTACAGTAAATCCCTGCTAATGATGCCACGTCACCTCCATTATTGTTGATAATCGCGTTAGTTCAAAAACCGATTATCAACAATAACGGAGGTGACGTGGCATCATTAGCAGGGAATTACTGTAGCTTGATTATCCGGGTGCCACAATTCTGTCCTCGGGGGCATGCGTGCTCTCTAAGGCCGCAGGGAGCAGCGGCGGACGCGGGAAGTGCCGATGAAGGAGACGCGGGGACGGCGTGCGGCGATGACTGGGTGAGGCGATGCGACGAGGACGAGCGGCATCGGGGCACCGGGGTCGGGGGCGGCGAGCGTTGCGTGCTCCCGATCCAGATCCAGGGGATCGGGGGAAGTGGGGGTGTGGTGGTGGATTAGGGTTTGGTCGGGTGGGGGGATAAGGCTGTCCGGGGTGGGCCGGCCTGGCGGCCCGTCGGCCTGCTGGGCCGAGGCCCAGATGGGGGGGTTGTTCCTTCTATTTTTTTGTTCTAGTCTTTCCCTTTTTCTTATTTTCTTTTCTTTTCTGTTTTAATTTTATATTTCAAATAGCTTAGTTTTATAAAATACATTAGTTGTACCTAAATTAGTATTAACAAATATGCCACCACCACAATTAACTTGGCACCTAAAATAAAATAGTTTGTAAGTGTTTAATATTAAGCTTTTAAATAATTGGTTTTGTTACTGTTTTGCTCATTTCAGAATCTTAAACACTTTATAAAAGTGGGGTTTCTCCACCAACATTTAGTAAGGACTATTTGCAACAAACCAAACATTTTAGTTGCAATATTTGAAAACTTTTGTTGTTCGCCATATTTTGAATTTTGAATTTGAATCGGTTTCTGAACTAACGCGTTTATCAACAAGAACGGAGGTGATGTGGCATCATTAGCAGGGAATTACTATAGATTGATTATTCGGGCGTCACAATAGACAACACCATGTCCCTAGTTGGCCTCTACTTGACTAGCTCGTTGATCAATAGATAGTTACTGTTTCCTGACCATGGACATTGGATGTCGTTGATAACGGGATCACATCATTAGGAGAATGATGTGATGGACAAGACCCAATCCTAACCCTAGCACAAAGATCGTGTAGTTCGTATGCTAAAGCTTTTCTAATGTCAAGTATCATTTCCTTAGACCATGAGATTGTGCAACTCCCGGATACCGTAGGAATGCTTTGGGTGTATGAAATGTCACAACGTAACTGGGTGGCTATAAAGGTACACTACGGGTATCTCCGAAAGTGTCTGTTGGGTTGGCATGAATCGAGACTGGGATTTGTCACTCTGTGTGATAGAGAGTTATCTCTGGGCCCACTCGGTAGGACATCATCATAATGTGCACAATGTGACCAAGGGGTTGATCACGGGATGATGTGTTATGGAACGAGTAAAGAGACTTGCCGGTAACGAGATTGAACAAGGTATCAGGATACCGATGATCGAATCTCGGGCAAGTACTGAACCGCTAGACAAAGGGAATTGAATACGGGATTGATTGAATCCTCAACATTGTGGTTCATCCGATGAGATCATCGTGGAACATGTGGGAGCCAACATGGGTATCTAGATCCCGTTGTTGGTTATTGGCCGGAGAGTTGTCTCGGTCATGTCTACGTGTCTCCCGAACCCGTAGGGTCTACACACTTAAGGTTCGATGACGCTAGGGTTATAGGGAATAGATGTACGTGGTTACCGAATGTTGTTCGGAGTCCTGGATGAGATCCCGGACGTCACGAGGAGTTAAGGAATGGTCCGGAGGTAAAGATTTATGTATGGAAAGTTGTTGTTCGGGTTCCGGGAAAAGTTTGGTTTTTTCCGGTATTGTACCGGGAAGCTTCCAAAAGGTTCCGAAGGATTCTGGAGGGATCCGGAGGTCCGGAAAATGTTCCACCACGTCCAATACAGCACCATGGGCTGTAAGGGGGCGCCCTAGCCTTAATGGGCCAGGGGCACCAGCCCCCCCAAGGCCCATGCACATGGGAGAGGGGAAACCCTCAGGGGGAGGGCCTCCACTTGACTTGGGAGGCACTCCTCCCCCCTTGGCCGCCGCCCCCAACCCTAGATGAGATCTAGGGGGCTGGCCCCCTCTCTCTCCCACCTATAAATAGTGGAGGGGTGGGAGGGCAGCCACACCCAAGTTCTGGCGCAGCCCTTCCCCTCTCCCAAGTCCTGCTCCTCTCCCGTAGTGCTTGGCGAAGCCCTGCAGGATTGCCACGCTCCTCCACCACCACCACGCCGTCGTGCTGCTGCTGGATGGAGTCTTCCCCAAGCTCTCCCTCTCTCCTTGCTGGATCAAGGCATGGGAGACGTCACCGGGCTGCATGTGTGTTGAACGCGGAGGTGCCGTCCGTTCGGCACTAGGATCATCGGTGATTTGGATCACGACGAGTACGACTCCATCAACCCCGTTCACTTGAACGCTTCCGCTTAGAGATCTACAAGGGTATGTAGATGCACTCTCCTTCCCCTCTTTGCTAGATTACTCCATAGATTGATCTTGGTGTTGCGTAGAAAATTTTGAATTTCTGCTACATTCCCCAACAAGACATCCCTGTTGGTTTCCAAGAAAGCTGATAAAAACTATATTGAAGACACTATGACAACCCCAAAGTCCTGTCTTGATGTAGTGTTCGAGTTACTGGCTACCACTGCTGGCACCAACTCTTCGAACTCGTTGCCTGAATCAGTTCGGCTTCTTGAGTCTCAACTTCAAGTTGAAAGACATTGATCAGATGTTATGCGACAGGAAGCCGAAAGACTGAGGAAGTCCCTGCAGAATTCAGATGCAAACTTTCTGGTGTAACAGCAAGTGCTGGAGGATTTAAGCGCTAAACAAGAGAAAGTTAATATCTTGCTAAGCATCTTGCCAGCATTATGGGTACCCAGGATATTGTTTCTTGAGCTCTTCTGAAGTGGTTTAAGTTCTGGACTTGTTTTGCTGCGGCGTTTATATGCTGTTGTGTTCCCTATATTTGCATTGGTGGCGAACTTTGATGCCCAGTGGATGTAATATGTGTAATAGCCGTGATAGCCTAGCGTGAGTTGCTTGCTTATTTATTTCCTTGTTGTCTTGTTTATTTGTTTGCTTGTAGTCAGCGCAGTTCTTTTTCCGCAGTTTGCTAGTGGCCGCAATAACCTATTTTTTAAAACTAGGCCACAATAACCATGGGCTAATATTTACTGTAGTGACACTGGCCTCCTACGGGCCATAGAAACAATGGGCCTTCTACGGGCCGTAGAAACAATGGGCCTTCTACGGGTCGTAGAAACAATGTGCCTTCTACGGGCTGTATCATCAATGGGCCTTATACGGGCCGTATGATCGATTGGCCAAACATGGGCCAAACAGACCGCATTATGGCCGTAAACGGGCTAGAGTTGTAATCGTCCGTTCATGGGCCGACCATAATGGGCCATTGTTAATAGGCCGTATTTGATGACGCTATGAAAATGGCCCAACGTATTAATAGACCACAAACGGGCCGACTTTAACCACGGGCTGAATTTGGCCCACAAGCAGAAAATGACAGTAACGGGTCGTAAGTAAACGAATGCTGGAAATGAGCCCAACAATTAATGGGCTCCGAGAAGGCCGAAAGATAACATGAGCAGGAAACCGCCCTATGGAATAACGGGCAGTTAATGGGTATAAAGTGATACACTGTTCTTTACGGGCCAGTTTCACCATGGGCCGTTAATGGGTGTAAAGTGATACACTATTCATTTCGGGTCAGTTTCACCACGGGCCGTTAATGGGTGTAAAGTGATACACTATTCATTACGGGCCAGTTTCACCATGGGCCGTTAATGGGTGTAAAGTTATACACTATTCATTACGAGCCAGTTTCACCACGGGCCGGTAATAGGCCAAGAGTTACATAGGGCCTCATATGGGCCGAAAGATGTCATGGGCCATACATGGGCCAGAAGTGAAAACGGGCTGGAATCATATTGGATGGCCCAGATGACGCTACTGGGCCTAATTCGGATAGGGCGTAACGGGCCTTGGGTTAGCGGGCTGTAAATGGGCTATATGCGAACAGGCCGTTAACAGGCTTTCCATGGGCCGGCCCGCCACCTTTTGACCAAGTCAAATGGGCCGGCCTTTTCACAGGAATGGGCCTCTGTTGGGTTGTGCCATGTGTCGATGTATCATAGGCGCCTTCTGTCCAATGAGTGGATGACATCTGTCCCAGCGATGAGCCGACACGTGTTTCCTCCAGCCAATGATGATTTTACAGGTGGAAAATCCCCATTGGTCGAGGTTGTTAACGGGTTATCGGATCCAAAACCCGACCCGATAGCTTAACGGCGTTCCGTTACGGTGGATGCCACATGTCGATCACCCTTGACGAAAGCACTTCTGTGATGCATGATTTATCGTCATGGAAGTGGACACTTCCATGGTGATAATTTTGGTAATGTCATGGAACACTTCTATGACAGCACAGGTATGACTATCTTGATTCTGTCATAAAATCGTCATGGATGTACATGCATGATAGAAAATGCGACCTACTGTGACAAACACATATCATCACAGAAGTGTATTTTTTTGTAGTGTTAGGGGGAAGGTGATGGAGTTGCACGCTGGAATAATCAAGAAACGCCCGAGAGAAAGAGTGGGGAGGCATGGAGAAACCCCACTCAACATGGGTGACGAGCAGGACACGCTCGTCCTCCTAAGGCGCTGTCCCGACCTCCCTCGCACCCGAACGATGCCATCCCTTGCGCGGGGTCAGCCCTTCCTCCGCCAGCTCCTCCAACTGTCGAGCGGTGACACACGACGGGATCCAATCTCCCGTCGCACTATCGACCGCCGCGATGGAGATGGAGGAAGTGTCCTTCCCCACCTTCTTCACCTTATCCGCCTTGGCTGTGGGATACCTCGCCATTGCTGCACACTTGAAAGGAGGAAGGAGGCAGAGGAGTCAGAGCGAGGAGAATGGGATCTGAAGGCTGGACCTCTCTCCCCAAGCCTTTTATATCATTGGACGAAATCTCTGGCAAGATCTCTCGCAGCAAATCTCTGGATCAACAGCCCGTGTGGCAAGGCTTTGCATAGGATAGGCATGACACGTGGCAGGGATCGTGTGCACAAATCGAGGAGCCACGCCCCCACTTTCCCAGTAACGCACGACGTTACCGCTTCAGTGCACAAACACGTGAATTCAAATCCCTAGATTTCCAGGACGAATCAATCGGATTGATTACCAGCGAGTCGTTTCCTAAAGGACGTGCATCAGTCCAACTGACTACCCTCTATAGGGACTCGTGCACTCGGCCACGTTATCCTCTCCAGGATCGTTATGTGACGGACTTGACGCCCCTGCAGGTTCACTTGGCCCTCTCGGTAGGCTCCAAGGCGCATGACTCGTAAACCTGGACTCGTAGAAGGCCCGCATTGGCATTCTATTGGGATAAGGAGTGGAGTCTCTCCAGAGAGTTAGACCACGCACCGGCGTCGCCACTCGAGTTGTAATGGCATGCTCTCACTCAGGCCCCTAGTCTATCTCTTCCAAGAGAAAAAATGAATGCCACCAGGTTTTTTCTCGACGATCAACAACACACGGTCATCTGGGTAAAAATTAAGGTGTAGAATCCATTGTGTTTTCGTCCAAGGTACAACAAATCATGATTCAAAAACATATTCCGAGTATCCCTACAACACTCAGACTCAACCGAAGGATCAATTTGTTCGTTTCACGAAATCCCAACCGATTTGAGGGCTAATGATGTGGTCACCTATTATGGGTAGGGTCAAGGACCCATCATTTGGGACCCACATAGGGTCTATCACCATCATAGGTAGGTCCCGGGACCATGCCAGCATTTGGTAGCATACATCAGGAGGATCACTCAGATGGTCCTGCGGCACTCGGGCGATCACACTTCACTTGGCAGACGGACCAGCACTCGGATGTGCTAGACAAGAAGGCGTCGTGGGAGCTGCAATGGTCGAGGAATCCTAAGTCATCCACTAAATAGAGTTATAGCTACCGTTACCTGTAACTGCTGCACTAGAGGCTCATTACACTAGTAACTATCTCATTTAATGACATTAATTGCCCGACAGCGTGGGAAACATGGGGCTGCAGCGCACCCTATATAAGCCGCTCCCCTCTCCATAGTCGGGCACGTTCAACCCTTCTAACCATGTCCATCAAATCAAAGCAAGCATCAGGGCACGAGACGTAGGGATTTTACCTCCATCGAGTGAGGGCCCTAGACTCGTTAAACACCGAGTGTTACACCTATGCTGTAGCTAGTCTCTGCCCCTTATTCATACCTCTAGTACTCATTGTCAGGGTCATAACCCCGACAACACCCCGAGGTAATATTCAAGGACAACCAAGCGTCTAAGCTTTGGGATGCCCCGAAAGGCATCCCCTCTTTTGTCTACAATCCATCGGTAAACTACTTGAGTCTGTATTTTTATTCATTACATGATATGTGTTTTGCTTGGAGTGTTGTGTATTATACGAGTCTTTGCTTTATTTGATTTTTAGTTTGCCACAACCATCCTTGCTGGACACACATTTTGGAGACGGACACACATTAATCATGAATTTATTAGAATACCCTTTGTCTTCACTTATATGTTTTTAGCTAGTTAGTTGCTCTAGTGCTTTACTTATATCGTTTAGAGCACGACGGTGGTCATATTCTAAAGAAATTGATGAACTCTCATGCTTCACTTATATTATTTTGGGAGTCTTATAAATAGTATGACAATTTGCTTGGGTTATGAATTTAGTCCTAATATAATGGGTATTTAAGAGGGATATAATAAAAACTTTCATGAAGATCATTGAATATATCAGAAGTTTAATTCCTTGCATTAGTTTTGACATATAAAAATGGTGATATTAGAGTCATGCTAGTGAGTAATTGTTGTTTAGTAAGAAAATTTGTGTTAAGGTTTGTGATTCCCGAAGCATGCATGTATGGTCTCTCGTTATGCTATGAAATTGGAGCATGATTTATTATTGATTGTCTTCCTTATGAGTGGCGGTCAGGGACGAGCGATGGTATTTTCCTACCAATCTATCCCCCTACGGGCATGTGGAGTAGCACTTTGCTTCGAGGGCTAATAAAATTTTCCAATAAGTATGTGAGGCCCTTATGACTAATGTGAGTCCATGGATTATACACATTCTTACCTTTCCACAATTTGCTAGCGTCTTTGTTACCGTGCATTGCCCATTCTCACCTTGAGTTGTGGTACAAACTTCGCCAGTGCATCCAAAACACGTGATATGATACGCTCTATCACACATAAGCCTCCTTATATCTTCCTCAAAACAATTACCATACCTACCTATTATGGCATTTCCATAGCCATTCTGAGATATATTGCCATGCAACTTCCACCGCTCCGTTTTAGTATGACACATATCATCATTGTCATATTGCTTTGCATGATCATGTAGTTGACATAGTATTTGTGGCTCCGCCACCGTTCATATTTTTTTATACATGTCACGCTAGATCATTGCACATCTCGGTATACCACTAGAGGCATTCATATAGAGTCATATTTTTGTTCTAGTATTGAGTTGTAATTTTTGAATTGTAAGTAAATAGAACTGTGATGATCATATTCATTATTAGAGCATTGTCCCATGTGAGGAATAGAGAAAAAGAGGCCAAATGAGCACAAAAAAAGAGGCCAAATGAGCCCAAGTAAATAAGAGAGGCCAAGGTGCCCAACAAAAAGAAAAAAAATGAGAGAAGAGAGAAGGGACAATGTTACTATTTTTTCCCACACTTATGCTTCAAAGTAGCACCATATTCTTCATGATAGAGAGTCTCCTATTTTGTCACGTTTAGATATTACTAGTTGGAATTTTTTGTTATAGAACTTGGCTTGTATATTCCAATGACGGGCTTTCTCAAATGCCCGAGGTCTTCTTGGATGCACACCCACTTAGTTTTCTTTTGAGCTTTCATATACTTATAGCTCTAGTGCATCCGTTGCATGGCAATCCCTACTCCTTGCATTGATATCAATTGATGGGCATCTCCATAGCCAGTTGATTAGCCTCATCAATGTGAGACTTTCTTCTTTTTTGTCATTTCCACACAACCTCCAACATCATACTCTATTCCACCCAAAGTGCTATATCTATGGCTTGCGCCCATGTATTGCGTGAGAGTTGAAAAAGCTAAAGCGCGTTAAAAAGTATGAACCACTTGCTCGACTTGTCACCAGGGTTGTGCATGATAAATACTTTGTGTTAAGAAGATCGATCATGACAAGACTATAAGATTTTGTAGGGATAACTTTCTTTAGCCATGATATTTTGAAAATACATGATTGCTTTTTAGTATGCTTGAAGTATTATTGTTTTTATGTCAATATAAACTTTTGTTTCCAATCTTATGGATCTGAATATTCATGTCACACAAAGAAAGATTACATGATAAACATGTTAGGTAGCATTCCACATCAAAAATTCTGTTTTTATCATTTACCTACTCAAGGACTTGCGGGAATTAAGCTTGGGTATGCTTTATACGTCTCCAACATACCTATAATTTTTGATTGCTCCATGCTATTACATTATCAATCTTGGATGTTTTATATGCATTATTATGCTATTTTATATCATTTTTGGGACTAACATAAAATCAATAACAAACGGAGTCCAAATGGAACAAAAGCTTTTGACGATTTTTCTTGGACCACAAGACACCTTGGAAGCATCGGGACGAGGCCAGAAGAGCCACAATGTAACCACAAGCTCAGGGGGCGCCCCCCAAGCTTGTGGGCCCCCCGTGGCTCTTCTAACCCTAATTATTCTTCTATAAATACCCAAATATTCACCGAAGACCAGAGGGCACACCAAAAATACTTTTCCATCGACGTAAGTTTCTATCTTCGTGAGATCCCATTTGGGACCTTTTCTGATACTTTGACAGAGGGGATTCGAGGGCTTCTACATCAACCTTGCTACCCTTCTGGTGATGTGTGAGTATTTTACCACAGACCTACATATCCATAGCTAGTAGCTAGATGGCTTCTTCTCTCTATATCCATAGCTAGTAGCTAGATGGCTTCTTCTCTCTCTTTGATCTTCAATACAATGTTCTTCTCGATGTTCTTGGAGATCTATTCGATATAATCTTCTTTTGCGGTGTGTTTGTTGAGATTCAATGAACTGTGGGTTTATGATCAGATTATGTATGAATACTATTTGAGTCTTCTCTGAACTCATTTATGCATGATTTATATAGCTTTGTATTTCTCTCCGATCCATTGATTTGGTTTGGCGAATTAGATTGATCTTTCTAACAATGGGAGAGGTGCATTGTAATGGATTCAATCTTGCATTGCTCAATCCCAGTGACAGAAGGGGGCATGACACGTTTCTGTATTGTTGTCATTAAGGATAAAAAGATGGGGTTCGTTCATATTAGTTAGATGTATCCCTCTACATCATGCCATCTTGCTTAAAGCGTTACTCCGTTCTTGTTAACTTAATACGCTAGATGCATGACGGATAGCGGTCGATGTGTGGAGTAATTCTAGTAGATGCAGGTAGGAGTTGGTCTACTTGTCTCGGACATGATGCCTATATACATGGTCATTGCCTTCGATATCGTCATAACTATGCACTTTTCAATCAATTGCTCAATATTTATTTGTTTACCCACCGTATGCTTTCTTTCAAGAGAGAAGCCTCTAGTGAAAACTATGGGCCCTGGGTTTATCTTTTATCATATAATTTTTAGATATATAAAGTAAAAACACAAAAATACCTTGCTTCAATTTATACTTTTATTTTGCACTTATACTTATTTTTTTTATATCTATCACAACAAGATCTCATCCTTGCAAGAAACCATGAAGGGAATGAGAACCCCTTTATCGCGTTGGGTGCAAGTATTTGTTTGCTTGTGCAGGTACTACTATTGGAGACTTGTGTGTTCCTCCTACTGGATTGATACCTTGGTTCTTAACTGAGGGAAATACTTATCTCTACTTTGCTACATCACCCTTTCCTCTTCAAGGGAAAAAACCAAGGCAAGCTCAAGAAGTAGCACATCTTTTTGCAAAACTGCAGTAGTTTGCTTTATATGCGTCAGATCTAGATCCGACAGCTATTCGTGAAAGACGGCAGGCACACCATCATCACCAGCTCAGGTTTTTATAGGAGGAGATGGCAACGATACAAATATGTGTCATGTCCCTTTCTGTCACTGGGATTGAGCACCGCAAGATTAAACCCATCACAAAGCACCTCTCCCATTGCAAGAAAAATCAAGCTAGTTGGCCAAACCAAATCAATATATCAGAGAGAAATACAAAGCTATAAAAATTATGCATAAAAGAGTTCAGAGAAAACTCAAATAATATTCATGGATAAATCTGATAATAAACTCACAATTCATCGGATCCCGACAAACACACTGCAAAAAGTCATTACATCGGATAGAACTCCAAGAACATCGAGGAGAACATTGTATTGCAGATCAGAGAGAGAGAGAGAGAGAGAGAGAGAGGTAGATACATAGATAGATAGAGAGAGAGAGAGAGACATCTAGCTACTAACTATGGACTCGTAGGTCTGTGGTAAACTACTCACACATCATCGGAAGGGCAGTAAGGTTGATGCAGAGCCCCTCCATGATCGAATCCCCCTCCGGTAGAGTGTCGGAAAAGGCCTCCAGATGGGATCTCGTGGTTCGTGAACATGTGGTGGCGGAAAAGGTCAAACAGAGCCATGTGGGCCCCACAAGCCACTAGGGCGTGCCCTACCTCCCTGGGAGCGCCTGGTGCCTCGTGGGCCACTGCTCCATCTTCTCGTGCCCTCCCAAAGCTTCTAGGGTCTCTTATGTCCAGAAAAAATCTCCAAAGAGTTTTGTGGCATTTGGACTTCGTTTGGTACTGATATTCTGAAAAAACCAAAAACAGGCAAAAAACAACAACCGACACCGGGCACTAAGTTAATAGGTTAGTCCCAAGAAATGATATATAATTGCTTGTAAATGTATATAAAACATCCAAGATTGATACTATAATAGCATGGAACAATAAAAAATTATAGATACGTTGGAGACGTATCAAGCATCCCCAATCTTAATTCCTGCTCGTCCTCGAGTAGGTAAATGATAAAAAAAATTGATGTGGAATGCTACCTATGACATTCATCATATAATTTTCTTATTTTTGGCATGGATATTTGGACTTGAGTGATTCAAAGCAATAGTTTGTAGTTTGAGATGAAAATATAAATACACAAGCATACCAACAAGCAACCATGCCTGACAAAATATCAACGCTCAAGAAAGTTATCCCTAGCCCATTATGCTCAGTCATTGATCCATTCATGAAACACACTCAATATTAGCTACACCCAATGCACAAGTATGAAAATAGTGCTCTCCAATTGGTGCTTTAGAAGAGAAGATGGAGACTCAAAATAAAATAAAATGTGCATGAAAGTAAAGTAGATAGGCCCTTCACAGAGGGAAGCAGAGATTTGTAGAGGTGCCAGAGCTCAAAGTTTGAAACAAAGAGATAAAAATTATTTTGAGAGGCATGCTTTTCCTATCAATGATACGACCGCAAGTTCCCAACATCTTGCATGCTAGACACATTATAGGCGGTTCCCAAATAGAAAATAAATTTCATTTCCTTTACACCATTCTTTCACAAACCTTGGCTAGCCGTATCCACGTGTATCCTCCATACTAACAACTTTCCAAGGAATTTATTATATTTTTCCATTTTGATTCATTTCAGGACTAGACATCCCTAATACCTTGCCATTTTTCTCGTGCAATGACAAGTGAATAAACACTCATCGTGAGAATAACCCACCTAACATGGAGGATATTGGCCAACCCTGCCGCACCATGAGCGGGTACAGACACACAAAATGGAAATTTATTTTGAATGATTAGAGCTGGCACATGCTAATTTACTTAGAACATCATGTAAATACCGCTTATAGGTAGGTATGGTGGCTCATTTGGCACTACTTTAGGTTTAAGGAGTTAGATGCACAAGCAGTATGTCCGCTTAGTACAAATGAAGGCTAGCAAATAGATTGAGAAGCAACCGACCAAAAAACAAAAACGGCCATAAACATGCATTGAGAATAACTAACACTGAATAATGCACCATAAGTAGAATGTAACTTCTTTGCATAACTATTAACTTTACATGCATGCATAAGGAATCACAAATATTAACACCAATATTCTTACTAAATCACAATTACTCACAAGCATGACTCACATATTATCATATCCACACCGCAAAATTATTGGTGTTTCTTCTGTTGTATCTTTACTTAGCAATGTTAAACTTGTTGAAAAGGGGACTGAATATGAGTCAACTTTAGCTAGAAGGCGTCCCCATAGCTCGGAGGGTGAAAATCTTAATGAAAACTTTTTGAGCGTATTATTATTATTATTATTATTCTTTAATATTACTTTCAAGATCGAAGGGCGTATTATTATTATTATTATTATTATTATTATTATTATTATTATTATTATTATTATTATTATTATTATTATTATTATTATTATTATTATAAGAATTACCATAGGAATTGCCATAATAATTAGAGTAATTTCCAGGGAACGACATAGGATTAAAATTACCCCTATAAGCATTACTATTAAAATTGTTTTGTCACACAAAATTCACCTATACGGGTCATTATTTTTCTCAATCAAAGTTGAAAATGGCACATCATTAGGATCATTTCTACTAGCAACCAGTTTCATAAGAGCATCAACTTTATCACTCAAAGCACAAATTTCTTCAACCGAATTCACTTTTTACTAGTGGGAGTTCTTTCCGTATGCCATTGTGAATAATTTACCATAATAGTGTCAAGCAATTGGTAGACTCTCCTAGCGTAATTTCCATAAAGGTACAACCCACGGCGGGGTCTAAAAGATTTCTAGAAACAAAGTTCAATCCCACATAAATTTTTTGTATGATCATCCATAAATTCTAACCATGAGTGGAGCAATTTATTATCATTAATTTCATCCTTTCCCAAGATTGGGAAACATGTTCATGCTCAAGTTGCTTGAAATTCATAATTTGATTTCTAAGAGAAATAATTTTTGCGGGAGGAAAATGTCGTGGGAATGAGTCTAACAGTAAGAGTAGGGGGTATGTAGGAGAGGGCAGTGTCCTAGCTACGGCAAGGTTGTACGTATAGATTTATGAGTTCAAGCCCCTCTAGAAGGAGGTAATAGCCCTACGTCTCGGTGACACGGAGGCTTGTCGATTGGATGTGCGGAAATGTTACAGGGGGTGCGAACCCTTGTGCCAGAGGGGAGGGGTGGCTTATATAGAGTGCACATGACCCCTCGCAGCCCTCAGTTACACAGAGGTTCAATGTGAGTTATGACTTGAACGTTACTGGTAATGCCCGTAATAAGTGATTTTTATGACGTCGGAGTGAATGCCTGGCCGTTACCATCCTGGGGTGACTTTAGGCCTTCTGTACTCCGAGTGGGTTCTTGTATGGTCGAGTGAAGTTATAATGGTCCAGTGGAATTGGGATATCCGAGTGGAATCTTTGGTCGAGTGGATTGCACTTCATGAGATTTTAATCAGTATCTTCTATTGAACCTTGTAGGCCTTGGACTTTAGGGTAGTGTCTTTGGGTAAGGCGTCTAGGTCAAGCATAAGACCCTACCCTAGGTACATGTCATTGTCATTATCCCCCGAATGGATTGAGAACCGAGTGAAGAAGGGTTAAAAATGATTCCGACCTGAATCTATGCTTTTGAGGCATTTCTTCAGGGTCTTGAAAGCACACTGGTGCCTTAACCCTTTGTTAGTTGCCTTGATAGGTTCTAGCTTGTTGAGTTGTTGAGTGAATTATGCTATGTATGTCTTCGAGCAGACTGGATTTGTATATCTCTGATGCGATCTACTGCTCTGCGGTTTCTGGATCTTGTGGGATTCAAAATTTGGAGAAGCGCGCGAGATGGGACGTGGCGCGGTAAGCAAGGCTGGCAGGTAGGGACTCCACAATCTTCGCGCCCCTTTTTCGCCACGTATTGGGCCAATGTCTGTTACGGGATGCTCCAAGATTGCACAGGCCCACAGCTCAGTCACTCGGAAGCGAGGCCATAAAAGGCATGGCTACTGAGCATGGCACTGTGCTCTCCATTCCCCCCCCCCTTTCTCTCTGCTTCTCTGCCTCGTCTTCTCCAGCGCCTCACTTTTCCACCCATCCCTCTCGAGCTCCGCCGCCATGGCGAAGGACAAGACCATGACTCTGGAGCACGCGAAGAAGTCCACGGCGAAGGGGTCGACATCGTGGTCCACTCTTCCGCCCGGTTGGATGCAGGGGATTGGATTCCCTCCACCATCACAGAGGAAGACCCGGTGAATCTCGCTACCGCCAGCCTGATTGTAGAGGGGTCTTGGAGGTTGCCAGAGGGGGAGAGCAAGCCCGAGCCACGGGAGGTTGAGTGCATTCTCCTCATGACGCATGTCGATCGAGGTTTCTCTCTGCCTCCTCACCCATTTTTTTGAGCTTTCCTAAACTTCTTCGGCACCCAGATCCATCATTTCCCCCCAACACCATCGCTTATCTTGCTGCCTTCGTTTCTATGTGCGAAAACTTCCTGGGGTGTCACCCGCATTGGGGTTTCTTTAAGCACATCTTCACTTGCCGATCTCAGACGGTGAAAAAAGCTCATCCGACTGATGAGAGGACGCATGCGATCCAGATGTGTGGGGGGTTAGGGATCCAGATGAGAGGTAGGAGCACCTTTCCTCCCATGACCTTTCCTGAATCAGTTAGAGGGTGGCAGTCGACTTGGTTCTACTGCAAGGATATCCTGACTCCTGGTCAGTCGACTGGTCTTCCTCCTATCACTCTGGAGAGACTCCACAATCGTACTTCGTTGATAGTTTCTGTGGAGGAGAAGGGGGAAGTAGCAATTTTGGTCGACACGGTCGTTGCTTTGGTCCAGCGCGGAGTGACGGGCATGGATCTGCTTGAGGTGTTCCTCAGTCAGCCCATCCAACCCCCGCAAGCCCGTGACCACCCAATGTGGATGTATTCGGTCCCAGAAGACACCGCTCGGACCGACCCGGAGGAGGTCGGCGAGGAGAAGGTGGCTCAGTGGCTTCGGAGCATCACGGGTAATAAGGATAACCCTCGCGGAGCCAAGAGGATCCCGCCATTCGACGCCCAGAATGCTCCAGGAGAGGTCAGGCGTGTTTGTCGAGTGTTTATATTTTGTTCAGTATGCAACAATCTTGGAATCCGACTGATACTTGTAACTTATGTCTTGTAGGTTTTCACCAAAATGTACTCAATGCCAAACGGGGAGCAGCACCAAGGAGGAGTAGAGAGTGAAGGCGTGAGCACTGATATTGAATATGCAGATGACAGTGAGGACTTTGACAGCAGCGAGGAAGTCGATTCACCACCCCGCACTGAGCGACGCTCCAACGAGTCACAAGACCCTACGGGAGGCGATGACAAGGCAGTTGCGTTGAGTGTGAAGATTCCGAAGCGCACTCAAATGTCAACCCCAGAGCCAATGTAGAAGGGCACGAAGCAGGCCAAAGTTGTCCCGCCCAAGCCTCGGAAGGCCCTGCCCAGGATCTAGGTGACTGTGCCTGTTGCTTCGATGTAAGTATTTCTTTTATTTGTCTTTGATTGGCGCCGCAGACTTCTTCACTTGTTTGACCGAGTGAAAAATTTTGGGCTTCCAGGGCTGCTACTTCTGCAACATCCATGGACATTGACGAGGAGCGGGTCGATACGAAGACCACAGACGTGGCAACCCCTCTAGCAGGTATGATACCATAGCCGTGTTCACACTTTGTCAACTGTTTTGGTAGCCAACTGAAATCTCACTGTCGAGTGTTTGCAGTGCCAACAAATGTTAGCCAGCTTCCAGATGATGACGGGAGGATGAACCTTAGAGGAGTGTAGGGAGAAGAGGCAGAGCTTTGAGCAAGAGGGCACCTTCTAGTTGAGCGCCTCGCCTGCCGTTTGATCCTGTAGTTCAAGAACTTGGTGACCTGTTACGGGCTACTATCTCTTTTGCCATCCCCTGTCCACTGACCAACCTTCGTGTGGAATGTCCAGACTTCTGGTCCGACTGCACAGCCCCAGGCTCCGACCACACCAGCTGCATCATTGACTCCATCATCATCTCCGTTCGTTCTGCACCACGTCCCGGAGGACCAAACAGGAGCCGCCAAGAAAGCGATGATCCAGCCTCATCTGATAATGGACTGACTAAAAGTGGTGTATGAGACCAGCAAGGGCGCTTACGAGGCTAGTTCTGCCCTCCGGACCAATGTCCGAGTAAGTGGGAGTGCAAATTGATTTCCCATTGGCTTTTCAGATTGACCCTTGCTCTGTTAGGATATGCTGCCTGAAAACTACTGCTTTATTATTTGTAAGATGTCCGTGGATGAGCATTTGGAACCTTTAATGTGCATCTATCATGGGTCTGTGCCTTGCATCTATACACCCACTGCGTGTTTTCCCTTAACTGTGTAGATCTTCCACTCGAGTTAGACAGGTCGTGTTGAGTGGGCTCTTGGTCCGGTTGGGGCACGCTGAGTGCACCCACTAGGTGTAGTCCCCGAGACCGTTGCCGAATGTTTGATTCGGCGGGGGTCTTTTTAGGATATGTCTGTTTGTAGATGTTCACTCGGGTCAGTTGGGTCGTGTTGAGTGGGTAATTGATCCAGTGGGGGCACATTGAGTGCACCGACTGGGTGTAGTCCCCGAGACCGTTGTCGACTATGGGCGGTCGGTGGTGGTCTGAGATCAAATGATGATGATTTTTTTACTTCTTCCACTCGTGCTGGGTAGGCCATACCAGGTCGGAAATCAAACCAGTGGGGGCACGCAAAGTGCACCCACTAGGTGTAGTCCCCGAGACCGTTGTCGAATGTTTGATTCGGCGGTGGTCTTAGAACTCTTTTGAAATAGCAATGTGAACTTGCTCTTTTTTACTCAGAAGTAAAAGGTATTTGTTTCCGTCAACTGATTTGTATTTTTGTTCATTGCAGAAATCCTGTGAACTTGGGACCCAGTATGCTGCCTTGGAGAAGGAGAAGATCCAACTCAAGCTTGACCTGGAGCTCGCCAAGAAGAACCTGAATACTGCTCAGGACAAAGTAGCAGCCATGGGAGGTAATAACTCGCTGACTGCATGCTCATGTATTTCCCCTTTATCATCCTTTGAACCGAGTGAGTGACTCCACTCGAACAGATGTGCGTAGTGAAAACCGCCAACTCCAAGCTTGAGTGAGGAATGTTATTTCTGTAGACAAAATGAAGCGTGCATTGGAGAAAAAGGACACTGATCTTGCGAGGACGCAGAAGGTGGCGCATGAGAAGACCGAACTGGCTGAGAGGAAACTAGCCTCAGTCAGCAAGCTTGAAGAAGAAAACGCCAATCTGAAGACTAATGTCTATGACACGAAGAAAGAAGCTTCACAACTACAAGAAGAGAAGGTGACCCTGACTGACAAGGTCGGTGAGCACACCCGGAAGAGAGATGAGCTGGAGGTTTATCTAGGAGGTCTTGCCAAGAAGTTGTTCATCATGCTCGAAGGTACTTTTCTCCATCCGAGTGATTCTAGGAAGCTTCTTCACAACGTTGCTGCTAATTCATTTCTTTTCTCCTCGTGAAGAGTTCTTTCAAAATTTTGAGGAGGAAACCGGGCAAATCGAAACGGGATTGGACCCCATCAACTCTCATGTCAAAGATGAAGCTACAATGAATGTGCTGCGACTGGAATCGCGCCTTGCTAGTGTCTTGGATTATATTGCTCGGCTGAAGTTTGCACTGTCGCGGATAGACAAGGAGCTATGGCCAGAAAACGTGCTTCAAAATGACCTCGAGTCACTTATGACTCGGCTCAATGAAATCCCTGACGAGGTGCAAGTGTGGAAAATGTCAGCTGCTCGTTGTGGTGCTGACGTGGCTCTATCACTTGTCTATGTTCATTGCAAGGACGCCAAGGAAGA
The DNA here is from genome assembly GCA_963921465.1 of Triticum timopheevii. Taxonomy (NCBI): domain Eukaryota; kingdom Viridiplantae; phylum Streptophyta; class Magnoliopsida; order Poales; family Poaceae; genus Triticum; species Triticum timopheevii. The sequence goes on from OY997262.1 coordinate 188,259,209, forward strand.
AAAGCTGAAAGCTCTTTAGGTGGAAAACACCAAGAACCTTCAGTTTCAATCTTTCACGGAGACCTTCATCGACGCAACCACTCACATTAATTGCGGACGGCATTGACTTGGACACCTTCGTCGAGCTATCTAGTCCTCCTCCTGCCGAGTCAAAAACTTGATAATTTGAATTCATTTGCCTTGGAAAGCCGACTGGTTGTGTAATCGTTAAACTCCTTCGGGCCTAATGCCCGAGTACTTTTGCTTGCGGTTCTGAACCTTGCTGATTTATCCGAACTTGATAGTTTTATCCGAATGCTATTTCCTTGTTTCCAATGTGCTTGGATTTTTTAACTTAGGCGAATCTGGTTCGCGACTAAGCCTATTAGAGGGAGGATTGCTCCCCACTCAGAATATTTTTGAAACTTAGGAAAGTATGGGGTCGCAGCTAAGCCCCCAAGTGGGAGGATTGCTCTCCACTTGCAGTATTTTTGAAACTTAGGCGAGTATGGGGTCGCAACTAAGCCCTCGAGTGGGAGGATTGCCCTCCACTCGGAGTATTTTTGTAACTTAGGCGAGTACGAGCTCGCATTAAGCCCCGCGAGTGAGAGGATTGCTCTCCACTCGGAGTAGTTTCTGAAACTTAGGCAAATCTGGTTTGCAGCTAAGCCCCCAAGTGGGAGGATTGCTCTCCACTCGGCGTAGTTTTGTAACTTAGGCGAGTAGGGATCGCAGCTAAGTCCCCGAGTGGGAGGATTGCACTCCACTCGGAGTAGTTTTGTAATTTAGGTGAGTATGGGATCGCAGCTAAGTCTCCGAGTGGGAGAATTGCTCTCCAGTCGGAGTAGTTTTTGAAACTTAGGCGAATCTGGTTTGCAGCTAAGCCCCCAAGTGGGAGGATTGCTCTCCACTCGGAATAGTTTTGTAACTTAGGCGAGTATGGGATCGCAGCTAAGTCCCTGAGTGGGAGGATTGCTCTCCACTCTGAGTAGTTTTGTAACTTAGGCGAGTACGGGATCGCAGCTAAGTCCCCAAGTGAGAGTATTGCTCTCCACTCAGAGTAGCTTTGTAACTTAGGCAAATCTGGTTCGCAGCTAAGCCCCCGAGTGGGAGGATTGCTCTCCACTCGGAGCAGTTTTGTAACTTAGGCGAATCTGGCTCACAGCTAAGCCCCCGAGTGGGAGGATTGCTCTCCACTCGGAGTAGTTTTTGAAACTTAGGCGAATATGGTTTGCAGCTAAGAACCAAAATGGGAGGATTGCTCTCCACTTGGAGTAGTTTTGTAACTTAGGCGAGTACGGGATCGCAGCTAAGTCCCCGAGTGGGAGGATTGCTCTCCACTCGGAGTAGTCTCTGAAACTTAATCGAAACTGGTTCATAGCTAGGCCACCCACTAGGAGATTTGAACATATGCTTGTGTGAGAACAATCATTATGAGACTGCAGGAATCATGTCTTCATAACAAACTGAATGTATTCTTTTTACAACTCGATGATCTGAGTGTTATGTATAAATCAGCAGAGTAGATCCGCGTTCCAAGCGCGTGGCTCATCTTTCTTCTTGGATACGTTGTAAAGGTGATACGCCCCGTTGTGGAGCACCTTGGTGATGACGAAGGGGCCTTCCCAAGCAGGAGCGAGCTTATGAGGTCGTTGCTGATCCACTCGGAGCACAAGATCTCCTTCTTGAAATGCTCGGCCTTGAATGTTTCGGGTGTGGCATCGACGTAGGTCTTGCTGATAAATGGTCGACCGGATCAAGGCCATCTCTCGCTCTTCCTCCAGAAGATCTATGGCGTCTTGACGTGCTTGATCTGCCTCGGCTTCTGAGAAGAGTTCCACTCGGGGTGCATTGTGAAGCAAGTCACTCAGAAGCACGGCTTCAGCCCCGTACACCATGAAGAAAGGGGTTTGAACAGTCGATCGGTTGGGAGTTGTCCTCAATCCCCACAAAACAGACGACAACTTAGTCACCCAAGCCCCAGCCGCATGCTTAAGGTCGTGCATCTATCGAGGTATCAGCCATTGGAGGATCAAACCATTTGCTCTTTCAGCTTGCCCATTCGACTGCGGGTGTGCAAGGGATGTGTAGTCGACCCAAGTGCCTTGGGAAGCGCATAATGCTCTGAACTCATCAGAATCAAAGTTTGAGCCATTGTCTGTGATGATGCTAGTGGAACTCCATATCGGAACACCTATTCTCTGATGAAATTGATGGATGTGCTTGAGTCTAGGTTCTTGATAGGTTTTGCTTCAATCCACTTAGTGAACTTGTCGGCTGCAACGAGCAAATGAGTGAAACCACTTCTACCGGTCCTTAACGTCCCAATCATGCCCAAACCCCACACAACAAATGTCCAGATGAGTGGAATAGTTTCGAAAGCAGATGCGAGCTTGTGGGACATGTTCGAGTAAAACTAGCAACCTTCACACTTCTCGATGATCTCTTTCACCATTTCATTTGCCCACGGCTAGTAGAATCATGCTCAGTATGCTTTGGCCATGATGTTCCGAGAGGACGCGTGGTGATCACACGTCCCCGAGTGGATCTCATCCAATATCAATCGACCCTCTTCTGGGGAGATACATCGTTGAGCCACGCTAGTAACACTGTCTTTGAAAAGCTATCCGCTTATTACTGTGAAGGCTTTGGACCTGCGAATGATCTGACACACTTCAACTTCATCCTCTGGAAGCTCCTGCCTGAGCAGATATGCAATATACGGCACCGTCCAGTCAGGGGTGATTTCCAAAATATCCATGATTAACTCGACTACTGCTGGCACTTCAACTTCAATCGGATTGGTAGAACTTATTGGTAGCGGGAGATCCTCTGTAAAGGGATCTTCTTGCGCTGACGGGGTATGGAGATGCTCCAAGAACACATTACTGGGAATATGCTTTTGAGTGGAACCTATTTTCGCCAGATCTTCATCTCCTGATTAACCACCAAGTCAGAGTCCCCGTATACCATCAGGCGATGGATGCATACGTAACCCATAGAGAAGTGCTTCGTACTCAGCTTCATTGTTGGAGGAAACAAAGTGAATCTGAAGGACATAATTGAGTTTGTCACCTCTTGGGGACACCAGGACCACTCCAGCACCAGAACCGTTTAACATCTTAGATCCATCAAAGAACATCATCTAGTGTTTCGAGTGAACTTGAGTCGGCTGTTGTTACTCAATCCACTCAGCCAAGAAATATGCTATTGCCTGAGACTTGATTGCCTTCTTTGCTTCAAACTTGATACCTAGAGGAAGAAGTTCAATTGCCCACTTCACCACTCGAAACGGTGCATCGTTGATGACTGAAATTGAGTGGTCTTGGAAGTAATGTGCAACTTTCTTCGTAGTGAAGTAAATTCCATAGACAAGCTTCTGGTAATGTGGATACCTTTGCTTGGACGGAGTCAGGACTTCAGAAATGTGATACACCGGACGTTGAACTTTATAGGCCTTGCCTTCTTCTTCTCGCTCGACTGTGAGCACTGTGCTAACAAACTGACCAGTCGCTGCAATATATAACAATAAAGGCTCTTTGCTGACTAGAGCAGCAAGCTCCGGCTGGGTGGAAAGAAGGGCTTTGAGCTCTACAAACGCTGCTTCGGCTTCCGGAGTCCACTCGAATGTATCAGACTTTTTTATCAATCGGTAAAGAGGCAATGCCTTTTCACCGAGACGTGAAATGAATTGACTTAATGCAGCCAGACAACCTATGAGCTTCTAAACATCATGCACATGCATAGGGCATTTCATTCGGAGAATTTCCCCAATCTCTTCTGGTTTTGCATCCCTCGTTCGGAAATGAGAAAATCGAGTAACTTTCCTCCTGGGACTTTCAATGTACACTTGGATGGATTAAGCTTGATGGCATATCTTCTTAGATTGCCAAAGGTTTCAGCGAGGTCAGTCAACAGGTCGGAACCTTAGCATGACTTGACCATGATATCATCCATGTATGCTTCCACGTTCCAACTGATCTGAGAGAGCAGGCACTTCTGGATCATGCGCATGAACGTGGCACCAGCATTCTTAAGACCAAAAGGCATGGTGACATAGCAAAAACACCTCAATGGGGTGATGAAGGCCGTTTTTATTTCATCGGGTCTATACTGTCGGATCTAATGATACCCGGAATATGCATCCAGAAAAGACAAATGCTCACACCCCGCAGTTGAGTTGACAGTCTGATCAATTCGGGGGAGAGGTAAATGATCTTTTGGGCAGGCCTGATTGACATGCATGAAATCTATACACATACGAAGTGAATCATCTTTCTTAGAGACCATGACGATGTTGGTGAGCCACTCAGAGTGGTATATCTCGCGGATGAACTCAGTTGCCAGGAGCCGAGCCACCTCTTCCCCGATCGCCTTCCTTTTTTCCATGGCAGATCGACGAAGATGCTCGTTGACAGGTTTGCTTTTGGGTCGACACACAAACGGTGCTCAGCCAGCCCCCTGGGTACACCTGGCATGTCTGATGGTTTACATGCAAAGATGTCCCAGTTCTCACGGAGGAACTGGTTGAGCACGGCTTCCTATTTGTTGTCGAGTGATGTTGACATGTGAGTCGGAGCAGCAGTGGGGTCTTTCGGGTGAATGTGGACTGGCTTCGTTTCACCGGGCGACTAAAATGCGGATTCTGAAGAAGGCTTCTTGGCTCGCAACATATTACTCGGGTCGGCATTTTTCTTTTATTCCTCCAGTTCCACCACCGCCATTAGCTCGTCCACAATCTTGGAACCCTTCTGGAGGCACTCTTCTGCTCTCTGCCTATTTCCTGTGACTGTGATCACACCTTTGGGTTCGGGCATCTTCAACTTAAGATACACGTAACATGCACGGGCCATGAAATGTGCATACGCCTGCGTGCCCAGAATAGCATGATAGGAACTGTGGAAATCCACTACCTCAAATGTCAACTTCTCCTTGCGGAAATTCTTGCAATCACCGAAAACCACATCAGAGCAATCTGTCCGAGTGACTTCACTTTCTTCCTTGGGATGACACCGTGGAACTGCATGTTGCTCTCACTGAGTTTGGACATCAGGATGCCCATCCCTTGGAGGGTCTCAGCATATAGAATGTTCAGACCACTGCCACCATCCATAAGAACTTTAGTCCGTCGGGTGCCCCCAATGACTGGGCCGTATTGCTGTTTTTTTGCCTATTTCAGAATTTCGAAGAAAAGGAATATCAAACGGAGTCCAAATGGAATGAAACCTTTGGGAGCGTGATTTTTGGAACGAACGTGATCCAGAGGACTTGGAGTGCAAGCCAAGAATCAGCCGAGGCGGCCACGAGAGGGTAGGGCGCCCCCCCCCCTACAGGACATGCCCCTGTCTCGTGGGCCCCTCGGGCGGCCACCCCGACGTACTTCTTCCTCCTATATAAGCCTATGTACCCCGAAAACATACGGGGAGCCAACGAAACACAATTTCCACCACCGTAACCTTCTGTATCCACGAGATCCCATCTTGGAGCCTTCACCGGCGCTCCGCCGGAGGGGGAATCGACCACGGAGGGCTTCTACATCAAGACCATAGCCCCTCCGATGAGTTGTGAGTAGTTTACCACAGACCTTCGGGTCCATACTTATTAGCTAGATGGCTTCTTCTCTCTTTTTGGATATCAATACAAAGTTCTCCCCCTCTCTTGTGGAGATTTATTCGATGTAAACTCTTTTTGCGGTGTGTTTGTAGAGATCCGATGAATTGTGGGTTTATGATCAAGTTTATCTATGAGAAATATTTGAAATCTCCTCTGAATTCTTTTATGTATGACTGAGTTATCTTTGCAAGTCTCTTCGAATTATCAGTTTGGTTTGGCCTACTAGATTGATCTTTCTTGCCATGGGAGAAGTGCTTAGCTTTGGGTTCAATCTTGCGGTGTCCTTACCCAGTGACAGAAAGGGTTGCAAGGCACGTATTGTATTGTATTGTTGCCATCGAGGATAAAAAGATGGGGTTTATATCATATTGCATGAGTTTATCCCTCTACATCAGGTCATCTTGCTTAAGGCGTTACTCTGTTCTTATGAACTTATTACTCTAGATGCAGGCAGGAGTCGGTCGATGTTTGGAGTAATAGTAGTAGATGCAGACAGGAGTCGGTTTAGTTGTTGCGGACGTGATGCCTATATACATGATCATGCCTAGATAATCTCATAATTATTCGCTTTTCTATCAATTGCTCGACAGTAATTTGTTCACCCACCGTAATACTTATGCTATCTTGAGAGAAGCCACTAGTGAAACCTATGGCCCCCGGGTCTATCTCTTATCATATTTGCTTCCAATCTACTTTTATTTGCATCTTTACTTTTTGCATCTATATTACTCCCTCCGTTCCTTGATATAAGGTGTATAGATTTTTGAGAAAAAATCCGAAATATAAGGTGCATTGAGTTGCACCACTCGTTTGAATATATTTTTTAGGAATTTGATTACATTTCCTTATATCAGGCAAGCTCCTCTATTTACTCATGTCAATTAGTCAGGTGTAATCTCACCCAAAACTTGTGAAATTTTCCCTCCATGTTCGTTCTTTAATTTCCGTGCCAAAAACTATACACCCTATATCTAGGAATGGAGGGAGTATAAAATACCAAAAATATATTTATCTTATCATACTATCTCTATTAGATCTCACTTTCGCAAGTGGTCGTGAAGGGATTGACAACCCCTTTATTGAGTTTTTGCGAGTTCGTTGTTTGTTTGTGTAGGTGCATGGGACTTTTGAGGAGCCTTCTTCTGGATTGATACCTTGGTTCTCAAAAACTGAGGGAAATACTTACGCTACTATTGCTGCATCACCCTTTCCTCTTCAAGGAAAACCAACGCAAGCTCAAGACGTAGCAAGAAGGATTTCTGGCACCGTTGCCGGGGAGGTCTTCGCTCAAGTCAAGACATACCAAGTACCCATCACAAACTCATCTCCCTCGCATTCACATTATTTGCCATTTGCCTCTCGTTTTCCTCTCCCCTATTCACCCTTGCTGTTTTATTCGCCCTCTCTTACCCAATATCCTCCTCTCTCTTTCGCTTGCCTTTTTCTGTTTGCTTGTGTGTTGGATTACTTGTTGCCATGGCGCAAGATAATACCAAATTGTGTGATTTCTCGAATACCAATAATAATGATTTCCTTAGTACTCCGATTGCTCCTCTTAATGGTGTTGAGTCTTGTGAAATCAATACTGCTTTGCTAAATCTTGTTATGATAGATCAATTCGCCGGCCTTCCTAGTGAAGATGCCGCTACTCATCTAAACAACTTTGTTGATTTGTGTGATATGCAAAAGAAGAAAGATACGGATAATGATATTGTTAAATTGAAGTTATTTCCGTTTTCACTTAGAGATCGTGCTAAAGTTTGGTTTTCGTCTTTGCCTAAAAATAGTATTGATTCTTGGAACAAGTGCAAAGATGCTTTTATCTCTATGTATTTTCCTCCCGCTAAGATCATCACTCTTAGGAACGATATTATGAATTTTAAATAACTTGATCATGAGCATCTTGCCCAATCTTGGGAAAGAATGAAATTGATGATTCACAATTGCCCTACTCATGGTTTGAATTTATGGATGATCATACAAATTTTTTATGCCGGTTTGAACTTTGCTTCTAGAAATCTCTTAGATTCGGCCGCGGGAGGCACGTTTATGGAAATCACGTTAGGAGATGCTACAAAACTTCTTGATAATATTATGGCTAATTATTCTCAATGGCACACCAAAAGATCTTCTAGTAAAAAAGTGCATGCTATAGAAGAAATCAATGTTTTGACTGGAAAGATGGATGAACTTATGAAATTGTTTGCTACTAAGAATACTCCTCTTGATCCCAATGATATGCCTTTGTCTACTTTGATTGAGAATAATAATGAATCTATGGATGTGAATTTTGTTGGTAGGAATAGTTTTGGAAACAATGCTTATAGAGGAAACTTTAATGCTAGACCGTTCCCTAGTAATTCCTCTAATAATTATGGAAATTCCTACAATAATTCTTATGGTAATTTTAATAAGATGCCCTCTGATTTTGAGAATAGTGTGAAAGAATTTATGATTTCTCAAAAGAATTTAATGTTTGCTTGAAGAAAAATTGCTCAAAGTTGATGATTTGGCTAGGAACGTTGATAGACTTTCGCTTGATGTTGATTCTCTTAAACTTAGATCTTCTTCTCCTAAGCATGATATCAATGAGTCTCTCAAAGCCATGAGAATTTCCATTAATGAGTGCAAAGATAGAACCGCTAGATTGCGTGCTAAGAAAGATGGCTTTATAAAGGCGTGTTCTTCTAGTTTCCATGAAAATAATGATGAAGATCTTAAAGTTATTGATGCGTCTCCTATTAGATCTTTGTTTTGCAATATGAATCTTGATAATTATGGGACTGAAGATGAGTCAACTTTACCTAGAAGGCGTCCCAAGAATTCAGAGTTTTTAGATCTTGATGCTAAATTTGGTAAAAGTGGGATTGGAGAGGTCATGACTTTAAATAGTATTGAACCCACTATCTCAGATTTCAAGGAATTTGATTATGATATTTGTTCTTTAGAAGGTTGTATTTCCTTGTTGCAATCCGTTGTTAATTCTCCTCATGCTTATAGTCAAAATAAAGCTTTTACCAAACATATCATTGATGCCTTGATGCAATCTTATGATGAAAAACTTAATTTGTAAGTTTCTATACCTAGAAAACTTAATGATGAGTGGGAACCTACTATAAAGATTAGAATTAAAGATCATGAGTGTTTTGCTTTGTGTGATTTGGGTGCTAGTGTTTCCATGATTCCGAAACTTTTATGTGATATTCTAGGTTTCCATGATCTTGATGATTGCTCTTTAAATTTGCACCTTGCAGATTCCACCATTTAAAATACAATGGGAAGGATCAATGATGTTATCATTGTTGCAAATAGAAATTTGGTGCCCGTAGATTTTATCGTTCTTGATATAGATTGCATTCTTTCTTGCCCTATTATTCTTGGTAGACCTTTCCTTAGAACGATTGATGCGATTATTGATATGAAGGAAGGGAATATTAGATTCCAATTTCCATTAAGGAAAGGCATGGAGCACTTTCCAAGAAATAAAGTCAAATTAATTTATGAATCTATCATGCGAGCTACTTATGAATTTAGTGCCAAAGATGGCACTACTTAGATCTATCTTCGCTTTTATGCCTAGCTAGGGGCGTTGAACGATAGCGCTAGTTGGGAGGCAACCCAATTTTATTTGTGTTTTTTGTTTTTGTTCTAGTTTAGTAATAAATTTTGTATCTACCTTCTGTTTAGATGTGTTTTTATCTTTTAATTAGTGTTTGTGCCAAGTAGAACCTATAGGATAACCTATGATGATAGTTGATTTGATTCTGCTGAAAAACAGAAACTTTCTGCGCACAAAATTAGTTTTGTTAAATCACATAAAGGTGATTTTGTGTTGATTCTTTCTGCGGATGATCAATATACAAATTTTCCAGGACTTCCTGTTTTGGTAGTATTTTTAGAGTTCCATAAGTTTGCGTTAGTTACAGATTTCTATAGACTGTTCTGTTTTTGACAGATTCTGTTTTCGTGTGTTGTTTGCTTATTTTGATGCATCTATGGCTAGTAAAATAGTTTATAAACCATAGAGAAGTTGGAATACAGTAGGTTTAACACCAAAATAAATAAATATGAGTTCATTACAGTACCCTATGTGGTGGTTTTGTTTTCTTTCACTAACGGAGCTTATAAGATTTCCTGTTGAGTTTTGTGTTGTGAAGTTTTCAAGTTTTGGGTAAAGCTTTTATGGACTATGGAATAAGGAGTGGCAAGAGACTAAGCTTGGGGATGCCCATGGCAGACCAAGATATTCAATGATAGCCAAAAGCCTAAGCTTGGGGATGCCCCGGGAAGGCATCCCCTCTTTCGTCTTCGTTCATTGGTAACTTTACTTGGAGCTATATTTTTATTCGCCACATGATATGTGTTTTGCTTGGAGCGTCGTGTATTATATTAGTCTTTTCTTTTTAGTTTACCACAATCATCCTTGCTGTACACACCTTTTGGGAGAAGCCCACTTGATTAGAATTTGCTAGAATACTCTATGTGCTTCACTTATATCTTTTGAGCTTGATAGTTTTTGCTCTAGTGCTTCACTTATATTTTTTAGAGCACGGCGGTGGATTAATTTTGAAGAAATTGCTAGCCTCTCATGCTTCACTTATATTATTTTGAGAGTCTTTTATAACAGCATGGTATTTGCTATGGTTACAAATTTGGTCCTAGAATGATGAGCACCCAAGTTGGGCATAATAAAAACTATCATAGAAAGTGAATTGGATGCTATGATCAATTTGATACATGATAATTGTTTTGAGATATGGAGGTAGTGATATTAAAGTCATGCAAGTTGAGGTGATTATGAAAAATACTTGTGTTGAGGGTTGTGATTCCCATAGCATGCACGTATGGTGAACCACTTTGTGATGAAGTTGGAGCACAATTTTATTTATTGATTGTCTTCCTTATGAGTGGCGGTCGGGGACGAGCGATGGTCTTTTCCTACAAATCTATCCCCCTAGGAGCATGCGCGTAGTGCTTTGTTTTTGATGACTTCTAGATTTTTGCAATAAGTACATGAGTTCTTTTGACTAATGTTGAGTCCATGGATTATACGCACTTTCACCCTTCCACCATTGCTAGCCTCTCTTGTTCCGCGCAACTTTCGCCGGTACCATACACCCACCATATACCTTCCTCAAAACAGCCACCATACCTACCTATTATGGCATTTCCATAGCCATTCCGAGATATATCGCCATGCAACTTTCCACCATTCCGTTCATATGACACGCATTACTTTTGTCATATTTCTTTTTGCATGATCATGTAGTTGACATCGTATTTGTGGCAAGGCCACCTTCATAATTTTCATACATGTCGCTCTTGATTCATTGCATATCCCGGTACACCGCTGGAGGCATTCATATAGAGTCATATCTTGTTCTAGCTTTGAGTTTTAATTCTTGAGTTGTAAATCCATAAAAGTGTGATGATATTCAATTATTAGAGCATTGTCCTAGTGAGGAAAGGATGATGAAGACTATGAATACCCCACAAGTCGGGATGAGACTTTGGACTTTACAAAAAGAAAAAAAAGAGAGAAAAAAAGAAAGGCCAAAGAAAAAAAGAAAAAAAAGAAAAGAGAAAAAAAGGAAAAAAGAAAAAAAATAAAATGAGAGAAAAAGAGAGAAGGGACAATGCTACTATCTCTTTTTCCACACTTGTGCTTCAAAGTAGCACCATGATCTTCATGATAGAGAGTCTCCGATGTTATCACTTTCATATACTAGTGAGAATTTTTCATTATAGAACTTGGCTAGTATATTCCAATGATGGGCTTCCTCAAAATGCCCTAGGTCTTCATGAGCAAGCAAGTTGGATGCACACCCACTTAGTTTCTTTTGTTGAGCTTTCATATATTTATAGCTCTAGTGCATCTGTTGCATGGCAATCCCTACTCACTCACATTGATATCTATTAATGGGCATCTCCATAGCCCGTTGATACACCTAGTTGATGTGAGACTATCTTCTCCTTTTTGTCTTCTCCACAACCACCATTCTATTCCACATATAGTGCTATGTCCATGGCTCACGCTCATGTATTGCGTGAAAGTTGAAAAAGTTTGAGATTATTAAAGTATGAAACAATTGCTTGGCTTGTCATTGGGGATTAAATACTTTGTGTGATGAAGATAGAGCAACAGCCAGACTATATGATTTTGTAGGGATAACTTTCTTTGGCCATGTTATTTTGAGAATACATGATTACTTTGATTAGTATGCTTGAAGTATCACTATTTTTATGTCAATATGAACTTTTATTTTGAATAATTTGGATCTGAACATTCATGCCACAATAAAGAAAATTACATTGAGAATTATGCTAGGTAGCATTCCACATCAAAAATTCTGTTTTTATCATTTACCTACTCGAGGACGAGAAGGAATTAAGCTTTGGGGATGCTTGATACGTCTCCAACGTATCTATAATTTTTGATTGTTCCATGCTATTATATTACCCCTTTTGGATGCTTACGGGCTTTATTTTACACATTTATATCATTTTTGGGACTAACCTACTAACAGGAGGCCTAGCCCGTATTGCTGTTTTTTTGCCTATTTCAGTATTTCGAAGAAAAGGAAGATCAAACGGAGTCCAAATGGAATGAAACCTTTGGGAGCGTGATTTTTGGAACGAATGTGATCCAGAGGACTTAGAGTGCAAGCCAAGAAGCAGCCGAGGAGGCCACGAGAGGGTAGGGCGCCCCCCCCTACAGGGCGCGCCCCCTGTCTCGTGGGCCCCTCGGGCAGCCACCGACGTACTTCTTCCTCCTATATAAGCCTGCGTACCCCGAAAACTTCCAGGGAGCCAACAAAACACAATTTCCACCACCGTAACCTTCTGTATCAGCGAGATCCCATCTTGGAGCCTTCGCCGACGCTCCGCCGGAGGGGGAATCGACCACGGAGGGCTTCTACATCAACACCATGGCCCCTCCGATGAGTTGTGAGTAGTTTACCACAGACCTTCGGGTCCATAGTTATTAGCTAGATGGCTTCTTCTCTCTTTTTGGATCTCAATACAATGTTCTCCCCCTCTCTTGTGGAGATCTATTCGATGTAAACTCTCTTTGCGGTGTGTTTGTCAAGATCCGATGAATTGTGGGTTTATGATCAAGTTTATCTATGAGAAATATTTGAATTTCCTCTGAATTCTTTTATGTATGATTGAGTTATCTTTGCAAGTCTCTTCGAATTATCAGTTTGGTTTGGCCTACTAGATTGATCTTTCTTGGCATGGGAGAAGTGCTTAGCTTTGGGTTCAATCTTGCGGTGTCCTTACCCAGTGATAGAAAGGGTTGCAAGGCACGTATTGTATTATTGCCATCGAGGATAAAAAGATGGGGTTTATATCATATTGCATGAGTTTATCCCTCTACATCATGTCATCTTGCTTAAGGCGTTACTCTGTTCTTATGAACTTAATACTCTATATGCAGGCAGGTGTCGGTCGATGTGTGGAGTAATAGTAGTAGATGCAGGCAGGAGTCGATCTAATTGTTGCGGACGTGATGCCTATATACATGATCATGCCTGGATAATCTCATAATTATTCGCTTTTCTATCAATTGCTCGACAGTAATTTGTTCACCCACCGTAATACTTATGCTATCTTGAGAGAAGCCACTAGTGAAACCTATGGCCCCCGGGTCTATCTCTTATCATATGTGCTTCCAATCTACTTTTATTTGCATCTTTACTTTTTGCATCTATATTACAAAATACCAAAAATATATTTATCTTATCATACTATCTCTATTAGATCTCACTTTCGCAAGTGGCCGTGAAGGGATTGACAACCCCTTTATTGTGTTGGTTGCGAGTTCTTTGTTTGTTTGTGTAGGTGCGTGGGACTTTTGAGGATCCTCCTACTGGATTGATACCTTGGTTCTCAAAAACTAAGGGAAATACTTACGCTACTATTGCTGCATAACCCTTTCCTCTTCAAGAAAAACCAACGCAAGCTCAAGACGTAGCAGGTAGCAACATGTGCTGGGTGATCTGACTGGTCGAATGTAATGGGAGTTTTCAACCACTACAGGTACGTCGGAGTTGCCAGAGCAAACATGTTCACTTCTCTGTTAATGACTTTCAGTCGACTTTTGCTCTCGACATCAGCTAAAATCACTAAGGTAGCATTGACCTTCGGGTAACCATCATCCTTTTCTTCTTCTTCGTCCTTATCAGAGTCTTTCCACTACAAAAAAAATACACATCCGTAACATTTTGGGCCAAGCGAATTTTTTCTGTCATGCTTATGACACTTCTATGATGTTAATTGTGACAAAACCCGGTATCATCATAGATGTGGTGGGCTCCTACTTCTATGACAAAAAATCATGACAGAAAATGGGATTTTCGTCCTGGGCGGGCCAAGGACGCAGCTGCATGACGTTGTTTGGGCCGTCCATGACGGAAAAAACGGTGGTAGAAGCGAGGGCGAGGAAAATATCTGGGAGTTCCAGGTTACGGTGGGTGGTCGGGGCCGAGCGATGCACTATGGTTTGCGAGTTTCTCTCGTGTATGTGTGTGTCTGCGAGGCATTGGCTAATTGAACCCAAGCGATCGCATGTTACTGAACCCGAGTGATAGATCCATTGGCTGTTAACTGAACCCGAGCGATTCATTCGCTGCTGACTAAACTAGAGCAATTTATTCGCTGCTGCTGCTAACTGAACCTGAGCGATCAATCACCGCTCCTGCTTACTGAAGCCGATCAAGTTCCCTGCGAGATGTAGCCAACCGGTGTTGGGTTGCCTGTCAATGACCAGTGAACGTTGCTACCGTGCGCGCAGTATGTAGAACGAGTCGAGACGTGGTGAGTCGAGCCGGTTGGTTGGCTGTGGATGAATAGTTCCCCGTGGGGGTTGGATGAACAGTTCCCCGTGGGGGTTGGATGAACAGTTCCCGGTGGGAGTTGGATGAACAGGACCCCGTGGTAGTAGGCCGTTGCCGCTGGATGAACAGGACCCTAAGGAGGCCGCCGCACCCCAGCCAGTTGGGGGTGGATTTATAGGACCCCGTGGAGGCTCTATGAACAACAGCCGGTGGAGGATGGATGAATAGTAGCCCATGGAGAGTGGAGGAAGTCGACGGTGGATGAACAGTAGCCTTTGGAGGCTGGAGCGAGGTAGTAGACGGTGGATGAACAGGACCCTGTTTCAACCGTAGGCGCTCCAAGACAAGTCCGTTTCCTCCGTTTTGCGGTACGCCACACCCCTCCCGATCAACAGGATCCTGTTTCGACCATAGGCACTCGAACACAAGTCCGTTTCCTCCATTTTGCGGTATGCCAGACCACTCCCGATGAACAGGATCCCGTTTCGACCGTGGACAATTGAACACAAGGCCGTTTCCTCCGTTATTTGATACGCCAGGCCCCGTTACGGCTGTTCCGTCCAAGCCGGTTGGCTCCCGTTGAACAGGACGCATTCTGACCCAGTCAGTTGCCCCCTGATGAACAAGACGCTATTTCTCCGTTCCGACCCAGTCGATTCGCTGCTTGATGAACATGACGCCGTTGCTGCCGTCTGTTGTCTCTCCATGTACACAAGCCCTGGGCGTCCGTATATATATGCATGAGTACGTGCTCGAGACCCCACCCGTATGTACGTACGTGGCCGTATTTTTTGCCCTATGGCTGTTCATACGTGTATAGAACTTAGACGGGACTGCTTGAACTGCTATGTCGGGTGCTTTACAATGACACGTGCCGCTACTTACTTGGCCATGGTTCATACTTGCAGAGAGACTGATCGACCAGTATGTACATACATGTTCGCAACCAGACAGACAACACTACATATGCTTTGACCGGGTGGGTCCCAGTAGTTAGGGAGGATAAGGATGCACTTCCTTGCATGCAAAGATGTCAGGGGAGGAATCTTTTTTGGGCGGCTGAAGCAAGAATATCCGAGATTGAAGAAGAAGCACGACATCCGTTGGATGGACATCCAACGGCAACTGCTGCTAGAACCGTGTGTTGACTATAAGTTGACAAAGCCTTGCATACACGTCAACTTAGTTTTTTTAGGGGACGCGTCAACTTAGTAGTCCCACAAGTGTGTGGTAGAGAACATATAGCCCATTTGTGATTTGTAAGAATGTACAACCCATTTTTGAATTCTAATGGAATTTACTACAACCCATTTACAGTTTGTTAAAAGTACAACCCATTTTCTAGCTAGGACAATGATTAATAATTTCAACCAACTGCTCGAAACAGAATTCAATAAAATTTCCCACATTTTGACGGGATGCAAAATATTTTTATCCCAAAATTTCTAGTCAGATTAAATATAATTTCAAAATAAATTTGTATTACGTAAAAATCCAACGAAATATTGCATGCGCAACAACTAATGAAATTAAAATTTTCAAATTCCAAAAATAATATTTTTTTTAAACTAATTACCTGTTTGTTGCATTTTTTTAATAGTTACTGCCCAGTTTTTATAATTACATCCCATTTATTATTTCTTAACGCCCATTTTCTTGTTAAGGCTAATGCATCCCTCCTAGGAAAGATTTGCAGCCCAGCGGGGCAGAGAATAACAAGTTGACCCGGATATTGTGTACAACTGTCTGCCCAATTGCATTGCTGATATTGAAAAAAAGGCCTGTGTAGTACAGTACAACCTTACATGGCTACTCAGACCACATTCAGCGACGCTGAAAAGGCCCAAACAAGGCTTCTATACAACTTTTTGAAGTCACTGATCTCAATTAATAATATAAGAAAAAGTTAGAGTACAGTGGAACCTAATTAAAAGCTGTCACGAGCGAATAAATAATTCGACGGGTCCCACTTGTGCATGTGTGTGTGTGTTTGTGTGTGTGTGTGTGAGAGAGAGAGAGAGACCATTGGTCGATGCTCGTAAATACATCTTTCAGCCATATGCATTGCTGATGCTCGGTAAAAACTTATATAGTTGACACAATCATATAGAACATCATAGCACACTGAGCTTGCATACAACAATTTCACGCAGGCGGCACAATCACGGTGGAAGCAGTGGATCACTACAGGTAGGGCTATGTTGAAACCAACGAACTCGTACATAACAGTTCATTGTGTTTATCAATGACGGGGAAATATCTTGAATGTTGTGCAAAGAAAACAGACATACAACACAATATATATGTTCTGCTACAACATTAAGTTGACGTACAACCCTTTCTAAAAAAAGTTCAGGTAAAAAATAGAACAGGTCACAATCAAATGGACTGGCACATTAATGCTTCACACCCATAGCTTGGATTTAACTAGTATCTGACAAGATTTAGTTGTTACCTCAAATTAGAGCACATCCAGGCAGCCAACCATGCCTCTTCTCCCAAAGAAGCAGTGGCCTCCGCCGTGCGATGGAGTAGGCCCTGTGCCATCCATCGTCCCGAGCAACAAGGGGAAAGTCTGACGTTGACTCTTGTAATGGACCTCGTCGACAGTCCCGGCCACCAGCGGCGGGCAGGACTTTGATTGATGGATTGACCACTTCTTCGACATGCACGAACACTTGGTATAGGTACATCCCTAACATGGTCCGTGGCGGCCTTGATGGCGATGAATAGTACAACCCTGGTTCCTGCACTGGTATCTCAGCACCAATCAGCTTCAATATGGTGCACAGCTTCTTCATCCATGCCATAACCGTCAGAGCCTAGCTGTCTAGAGGAACAAACATACTTACGAGCTAACCTCCAAGGTCGTTGATAAGCTCATTCATGGACTCGCTGTTCCAAGCACATCGAGGCAAGCCATGGAAGGTAAGCTTTGTTAAAAACTCAAGCTCAGAGGGCACCGAGCACATCCTGGGTGACACTGATCAAAGCTCACCAGCGCTCCATGGCAGAAAAAACGCCGGGAAGATTCGAACACACGACTGCAGTCGAAAGTTGTCCGGAACCTGACGAAGAAATCAGCCGGTGGCGGACATACTTCCACGAGCAAGTCACTTGTTTGGATGCCGTGCGCAATGCTAAGAGCTTTGACAAGGTCGTCCGGCGAGACGGGAGGCCGGTCACCGTTGATGGTCACCATTAGTACTTTGCTGGCAAACTGGTCATCAAGCGCCGCCATGCCACTGTTGAGCGACAGCACGCAGCGCCCGAAGGCAGGACGAACCTCAGGATCTTCGGCTTGGAGATCCACATTGACCAGCGACATGATAGTGAGCTTGAGTACAGGGAGTACAGGATGGGGATTTGGGGGAACTGGAGTAGGAATCGAGATTCCAGAGGTGGGGGAGGGGTGGGAGATTGGGGATGAAAACATAGCATGAATTTCGAACACGCGTCAATATGCTCTCGGCGCGCAAGCACACGAAAACACTGGTGGTGCCCACATGTCGGCCTAAGAGCCCCACTTTTTTTTGAGAGCCCAACCTTTTTTTGAGGATCTTTTGAGAGCCCGGCCTGAGAGTCATAATTGACCTGTTTGGCATTGTGTTACTACTCGGCCCATATTCAACGACACCTCACTGGCCCAAACAAGTGTACATCATCGAAAAGACACTGAGCTCTGAACACTGGAGAATGGTGATGCCCTCATTTAGCCCACCAGCAGTTTGAGACAATAAACAGTTCGAAACAACGATATATACAACATTCAAACACTAACTAGTGTCTACTATTGACATAAACAACAAGACATGATAGTTCATAAGAAGTCTTGCTACACCACCAAAACGCACCCATCTGCAGCGCTCAGACTCTCGTAATCCTGACGAGAATGACATTCTAAATAGAGGAAACTATTACATAGTAAGAGTGACATAGATGAGGATGACCAAATGTCAAGGAATATGCATAACAAAAGAGAGAACTACCCATCCAGAACAAGCAGCAAAGAAAAAAGTCATTCGAAGAGGGATGATCCAACACCATCATAATTTGCAGCCCCGCTTCAGTCACTAGTGATCTGGAGACACCAGTACTCCACCCTTCTGACGCAACAGCCGAATTACCTATCAACCTGAAGGCTTGAACCACATCACTGCCTGTCGGACTCGACACATCCAAAGATCAAAGTTAATCCAGATGCCTTTGTCATTCTCACCTTCTTTTGGCTGCAGGCTGTATCGTTGACAATCAGAGGAGTTTGCTTCCGAACTCCTTGGGCTCACCGTGTAGTCACAATTTTCCATAGCAAACAGAGCCTCTCTGCTATCAAGGTCCTTCTCAACGGTGATCTCCGGGTTAATCAGACAATTGAGCCCGAGAAACAAAGAGTGTGAACCAAGGCTATTTACCCGCCTCCAACTCAAAAATCCTAAAGGCCCCAACAACCTGGTATCCTGCTCATAGACGTAACATCCACTATCCAGATACTCACGCATTTCACGGTGCTTGTATATAGTGGGGTTTTTGCAATATAACTTTTCCAGCTCATGTGTCCAAATGATCATCAGTCTTTTGCCGTCGTATGATCGAGCGAGGAACCAGTTGTGCTTCCTCGTTTTTGGCAAAGGTGGTGTGATTACAAAGGGCAGTAACTGCAGGGACACTTCATCATATCAAAAAGGACAGGCATTGTTAATGTAAGATCAGCATTGTTCAGTGTATGAGTAGGATAATGCAAGAAAGAACATTGATATGTCCCTATTGGAACTGGGAGGAAAATACATGGAAATGTATACTGGGTTCGAAAATATAGAAGTGCTATGCATGGTTATACTCATGTTATCTCACAATCGATTCTTCACAGGAAACTACCATGTCATGCATGTTATGTAATCATGTTCAGCCCTCACAAACAAATTCTTCAAGGAAACTATAGACCATGCATTGTTATATACTCATGTTCTGTGGGCAAAATTTTGTGAGGATATTATTCTAGCCATTGATTGCTGAAGGGCGAATATAGGTATGTACACATGGTAAGCATTACAAGATTTCACTACTTCCAAATATAGAGTTCTCCATATGCACATTTACTTCCCTAATGTATGGTTAGATGAAACCAACAGTGTGATGCATGTTTCTACATCATGAAAATGAGGAAACTAACATGGCCATTGATAAACACTCATATTTAGTAGTATATAGATTACTATAAAATAAGGAGAATATCCATATCTTCCTAACCGTTTGATTATTTAGGGGTACAAATTGGCTGTAATGACATGGTCACAATCGCATTAATTAACTCATTCCAAATATAGCTGATTTACAGCATCTCTAATACATTGCCATCGTTCTACTCAAATTCTGCTCAAACAGGGATATGCCAATCATCACAAAAAGTTCAAACAGTGTCATGTCATCATCATTAACATCAGAAGGAAACAACTTACACGCGTCGTCCCAGCAATACGTGGTGCCATATGCTTTGTCGATTGTGTAGATGATGCCATTGTGTTCAATAGCATCATAGAAGTGTGTATCAGCTTTGACGATCCACTGCGAGGTGAGCTGTCTCTAGCTAAAGAAGGCACCAGCGAAAAGATAGGCAAGTCCGCGGTCGAACAAGGCAACTATCTTGAAGTCTGCATAATTCGCATCTCGTGTGGGCACTTGGCAGATTACAATCTTCTGCAAAACAAGGTGCGTCCAACTGACTTCGTAATCTAGATGACTTCGACCACGATGGTAAAACCCTATATAATCCAACATAGGAAGGATAATCTCATGGGAGGTGTGGAAGTTCACGAGCACCAACTTTTTCGGTCTTATCTGACGGCAGCCATCTAGTGGAAGCTCATGCCGACCCAGTACATACCTGCCAAGAAGTTTCGGGCGATGGTGATTGGATCGAAGTCGAGGGAAATGATGTACGGCGACCAACTACATACCTGCAAAGAAGTTTCAGCTAATGGAGGTCGGATTGAAGTCGAGGGGCATCATGTACGCCTCCATATCATGGTGAGAAAATCTTGCAAGACCAGATAGCAGCAAGCAGGGTGTCTTGAAAAGCTCAGGCCTCGCTTCGATGATCGCCGTGTCCATGTCCCTCGAGCATGCAGCCAGCCGCAGGGCGCTCAACATATCCATACATGAACAATAGAGGTCGAGGATGTCACTGGGGAGATTGCTCCAATCGCAGCTCATATGGATGTTGTGCGGTTCGCGTTCGGCCATGATGGCGTTTGGAAGGTGGGGTTTTGGGGTGCTTGATTTACGGGGGAGAAGGCTCTCGATGCTGGAGCGGCTAGCGAGGGAATACTGGTACTGGGGGAGGCGACCAAGGTGAGGGTACGCGGGGGCACAGTGAGATGATGAAGAGTGACCTCAGGATCTTCGGCGAGATGGAGATTGAGATGGAGTGGTGCTAGGGGAGAGGAGGACGAGGCGAGGCATGCTATACAGCGGCGGTGACAGTGACTGCACAGTGCGCAAGGCGAGGCTAACTTTGGTAACCCAGACACGCCACCTGGACTGGTGTCACCTCGGGTGCAGGGTCTTGTCACTTCACCATGAGGACCGGATGAATAATATTTTGGCCATCAAGTGTACCACAGTTGTACTACTACTACTAGTAGTAGTAGGAGTAGTAGGAACATGAGTAGTACTCCCGTGCTAGCATGCCTCTGGGTTCACTTCATCCTCCAGGTATCGTCCATATTGCGAGCAGAACCAAATTCTCATGCATGCGGAAGCGCAAAGAAGGCTTTTTCTTTTTTGAGGATAACTGCATACTTATTCCTTAACTAGAGGATGTTGTGTCTCACACACGCGCGCCAATATCCATCCGAACCAGCTACGACACATTTTTTATCTGTTTTCATAGGTCCCACCTGTCAGGAGGGGTGTAGAAATAAAAAGGAATCATAAAATGTCTTGCCACGGTGATTCAAAAGAGTGACCTCAACTAGCCAGTGGCACATGTAGCGCTAGAAGGATGGGCCCATACACGGACATGTATCACTCCTCACTCTACCCGCATAGCCTTTTCGTTTAGTCTACCTAGTTGTCTAATCAACTACCTGCAGGCCACTTCTCCCATTTACTTCTCCATTGGGAACCGATTTTCCTCGGCTTCTTCACCTCTCCTTCATCTTCATTTGCATCCAAACCACACTGCATTCACAATGTTTGAACCTCTTCACATCCTCCTGGAGTAATTTCGAAGCCCCTTTAAATAATCATCTTCTTCAGTTAGACTAGCCATCTAATCCTAATTCTCCAAATCATAGCCCTCTGGTCCAGCAGTTCCAAATGGCGAAAGAGATCCAGATGCAGGTTTTTAGCGTCCAACATGTCCTCGTCGAAGGCTCGTTGAGCATAGTTGCCACAATCACCGACCACCCAAGGGTTGTTCGGAAGTGGATCAACAATGTATCCAACTCCCTCCAAAGGTGGAGATGAAGGTCATCGGTCTTGACGCAGAGTACATGGAGCGTGCCACTGGGAAGATCCATCGCGTCGCCGTCCTTCAGATGTGCCTCGAAGATGATGTTTTGGTGTACCACATCATACATGCGCCCTCCATACCAGGTGAGCTTCACGATTTCTTGTCTCGGGAGGACATATACTTCTGTGGGGCAGCCATAATAGGGGACAAACAAAAGTTGGAGCTGTACAACCTTGATTTGAAAAGCATCGCTCGCGTACAAACTAAAATAAAAATTCCTGTAGAAGATTGTGATAAACCGACACCATCCATATTCGACGTAGCAAATTTTATGCTCGGAAGAAATCTTCAGAAGGGTGACGAGACGCTGGCATTAAGGTCGTCTGGATGGGAGAATTATCCATTGACTTACGGGCTGATAAAATATGCTGCCCTCGATGCCCGTGTGAGTTTCTAGATAGCTGCAAGGTCCAGAGAGCTTGTTCGAAGCCGTCTTCCACGGAAAATGAGAACAACAACAAGAAGAAGAAGCTGCACCAGTAGCAGGGCATTATGGATGGATGAACTATTTACTCACTTGTCAAACAAATTATTCCCTCTCTGTGTATATTTATATAGATGGACTATTTCGATGGTGTGCATGTATTTGGAACAAGTAGTAGCGTGGGTTCGCTTGACTATGAAGAACTATTTATCCGCCTAGCTTTCTCTACTACTCCTTCAAGTGATCGGTATGCAATGCATGTGTCCATAGACATGATAGCTTGTCCATGGAACTTCAACTATGATGACCATCATGTTTCATCCACTACCACTCGCCATTCCCATAACCCGCTCCAACCCACGGCACCACGTCCCCCGACGTGCACCTCACCCGTCTCAGCTGCACCGTCCCTCTGCCTTTGTGTGCATGACATGTGGGCCACCTGAAATGCAGCGAGCATCAAGTTTCTACCACCGCCACATGCAATTCCCACGACGCCGCTCGAACCCATGACACCACATGTCCCCCGACTTGCGGCTCACCCCTCTCAGCCCCACAGCCCCTCCACATTCAGGAGCATTACATGTGGACCAGCCACCTATCGGGTCCACATGTTATTGACTCAAAGGCAGGTGTAGTAAGGCGATGAAGCTCAGTCCCGAGGGCCCCGAGAGGGAAAT
Source organism: Triticum timopheevii (assembly GCA_963921465.1). Classification (NCBI taxonomy): domain Eukaryota; kingdom Viridiplantae; phylum Streptophyta; class Magnoliopsida; order Poales; family Poaceae; genus Triticum; species Triticum timopheevii. The sequence goes on from OY997262.1 coordinate 188,282,258, forward strand.
GTAACTCCTGCGCTAGGCCTTGTGGTGCTACTGCTGCACAAACTCATGCCAAACTCGAGATTTGTTTCTTTACTATACATGCACACAACGATTTAATGGACATTGTGATCTCAACATGTGATGGGGAGCTCTCAATTTGAATTTGAAACTTATAAAACAAAAAATTTCAAAACAAATAAACTGGGAGAGAGGGAGTATACCGTAGGATGTGTCCCATACGAAACAAGTCCATTGGTTTGTCACCGCGAAGATGCGGTTAGAAAGGAGCACAACGTCTTCATACTCGTACGGCAACAAATCGGCCGCAGACAGCATGGTCCACCTTTGACCACCATGTGCAAGGTTCGTGCTATCTCCTTCAATCTCACCGTGGTTCCATCGTACCAATTCAGTCAGTGGACCATTGCATGGCTGATCCCAATGTTGGACAAAGGTTCTACGGGAACGGTGAAACCAAGATGTAAATGTTGTGTAAATTGATGTTGGCACCCTCCCGTACATATGCAAGCCAATCTCCACTCGCACCGAGCCTAACCTATGAAACCGTGGGCAGGGGAGAATTAGGAAATGGACACGGAAGTAGTCTTTAGAATGCATTCACTATGTGATCAAACTCAGCTTAACTACTCATCGGACAAAATCCGAGTTCCCCTCAACGTCAGCATCTCAAGGGGCGTCCACTTGCAACTACGGCCACGCCGCGCTGGAGAGACCCCCAAGGAAACATCCTCGTTCGTTGCACAGAACATCAAGATGCATTTGTATGAGTAGTTTATCTTGTGAGAGAAAAGGATGAACGAGGGAAGACCTCATTTGCAAATGTGGACAGGGGTGTAGGTATCTTTTTGCAAAATTGTCATAGTTTTCTTGCTATTCGTTAGATATGAATCGGATAGCCTATATTGCAGGATGGCAGGCACACCATCATCACCAACTCTATTTTTCATAAGATACTAGCAAGATGCCCGTGCGTTGCACGGAACATCAATATCTTGTGGGAGAAACGGATGAACGAGGGAAGGCCTTATCTGCAAATGTGGAGAGGAGTGCGGGTAAATTTTCATAGTTTCCTTCCTATCCGTTAGATATAGATCGGATGGCCTACATTGCAGGATGGCAGGCACACCATCATCACCAACTCTGCATTTTATAAGAGTAGATAAATAAGAGAGTAGTAGACTAGCAAGATGCCCGTGCGTAGCACAAAACATCAAGATGCATTTGTATGAGTAGTTTATCTTGTGGGAGAAAAGGATGAACGAGGGAAGGCCTTATTTGAAAATGTGGAGAGGGGTGTGGACGGCCTGTACTGCAGGATGGCAGGCACACCATCATCAACAACTCTGTTTTTTATAAGAGTAGAGTAGAGATAGAAACACAGACTACTACTACCAATGTGATGGCCCGTGCGTTGCAATGGATCCAAAATAGTAGAATAATACTTGTTCGCGGGCTTGAAATATAAACACTCTAGTTTTGATATACATATATCAGTAAAAATAAATCATGCTTCACTCAAAATATATTCCTCAGGTTGTTTTGATGAGGTGAGGGATGGGTGTGGCTGGTTTGAAGATAACAGTTTTTAAAAAAATTGGAGCTGTTTTTTTTTTTACATTTTGTAGCGTGGCATGGCATCAGGTGCACCTAAGCATCTGGAAAAAAAATTGAGTTTGGGTCGGTGGAACACCCTGCGGCAAGATGCCCGTGTGGGCATGTTCTATAACTAGCAAGATGCCCATGCATTGCAGGGAACATCAAGATGCATTTTTTTACAAAACACCTGTTGTGATTGACCCTTGCAGGAGTAATCCCATGTGTAAAAATAATGATATCTCAAGAATTTTTATCAGAAAAATGGTATCTTTGGAACAAGTTTTCTCTACTACTACTCCTTGAAGTGAACGGTATGCAATGCATGTGTCAGCAGACATGACAGCTTGTCCATGGAAGTTGAACCACGTCGACCATCATGTTTCTTGTTTCTACCACTGCCACACCCACACGCGATTCCCACGACGCCGCTCCAACCCACGGCACGACGTCCCCCGATGTGCGCCTCACCCCTCTCGGCCCCACTGCTCCTCTACCTTTGTGTGCATGACATGCAGGCCAGCTGAACTGCGGCGACCATCAACTTTCTACCACAGCCACACCCGATTGGACGCGGTTTGCCTGCTCCGCTCCTGTGCTCCTATCTGTAGTCCCGCACCATTGAATTTCCATCCAGCGGCTGTGACACATTTCATCCCGGGCATCAATCCTCACCTGGAGTACTTCTGTACTACAAGAAGTACCCGCCGGTGGGGCCATCTATGCCCCGTAATGCCCCGACGCCCAGCTGTGGCACCCTCGCCACGGCCACGCCACCACCACCGGTTCATCCCGAACGAGTGAGTCACGAACCATGCCACCACCATGAGAATGACATGTGGGCCAGCCGCATTTAAGGTCCACATGTCATTCACTCATAGGCCGGTGCACTAAGTCACCGAAGCTCGGTCTCGTGGGCCCCGAGAGGGAAATGTAACTCCCGCGGAAGGCCTTGTGGTGCTCCCGTACTACGAGCTCGTGCCAAACCCGGAATTTGTTTCTTACTACTACCAATGTGCCGGCCCATGCGTTGCAATGGATGCAAAGTATATCTATTTAGTGGAGTGCACTCTAAATACGTTATCTATTTATTTTTCTCTAACCTTTCGTAGCCATGCAACCAAGCCACATAAGCTTCATGGGTGCCCCCCACATCATATTATTCATACTACGTTGACTGGAAAAAAGGTAAATCACCCAAAACAAGATCTTCCCATTTTTTGTTCCTACGATGTTGTGTCGTGCACGTACCTAGTTGTATAGTGGTAGTACTAGTTGTAGTACAAACTTCGTACTAGTAGGAGTAGTAGTACGGAATGCTCCTACTCTATCAACGAGCCCCATCTGACACCAAATTTCTTGGCTTCCGTGCTACAGCAAGATCCTCCCTCCATTTCTGTTTTCTAACCCGGCGGCGGGTGGGGTGCGGTTTGCCAATAGTCGGTTTGCTCAACGGCGGTCCCACATGAAAGTAAAAATGCTAGGCAACACGCCTTCCCTAGCTATGTGGCATGCCAGACGGGCCGTGGAGTACTCCCGATTCCTAGGCGTGTGGGGGTGCACCACAAACGCAGCAGGCCTTTTCCTTTTACTAGCAATGTGCCGGTGCGTTGCGACGGATCCAAAGTAGTACTTGTTCACAAACTTGAAAGAAATCACTCTTGTTTTGACATACATATATACCACTAAAAATATATTACTTTTCACTCAAAATATATTTCTCAGGCTGTTTTGATGAGGTGAGGGAGGGATGTGGTTGCTTTCAAGATAATAAGGGGTTTTCTACAAATTGGAGGAGAGAAGTGGGCTATTGTTGCAAAAATGCCACAACTTACCTCACAATCGTTAGATGCAGATCTAATGGTCAGAAACGACGGATGGTAGACACACCACCATCACCAACTGAGTCTTTTATAGGAGTAGGCGTAGAGAAACATGTATAAATCGTAACATTTGGTTCTGCTCCTTGGCACGATCAATAGATAGAAATAACGATTGGAAACACTCGGGCGGGGCTATTTCCGCCAGATAAGCAGGGTACGTAGTAGCTAGGTTGGCGCATCGTCAGTTTGGCCACATGCGGTCTGACATGTTCTAGTGTTTCTAGCAAGATGCCCGTGTGTTGCACGAAGTTGATGAAAAAGGTAAGCACAACTTATAAATTGATGGATGGAGTACTAGTTACAGTGGTGCATATAATTAAGCAAAGGGATCGCACATTTCGGTATTGACTGGAACGAGAATGCAGTAGCACAACAAGAATTAAGGCCACGATGATGCGATCACAGTGGTGGTTACATGAGGCAAGCAGAAAGATGCATCCATCAACGTACGACCTATTCCTCCTAAACTTAGTGTGCCCGGCCACCGACCAGCGGCTAAGGAGCGGCGGCTTTTGTGGCGATGTCAAGGTGCTTCTCAGCAAATGCATCCAAGGCTTCTAGCTGGTTGAGGAAGGCCAACATCGTAGCGTCCTCACTGGCCTTGTAGATACCTATGTACATGATTTGCTCGTACACGTGGATGTGTAGGTCAATGAATTCTTGTAGGGGGAGGCACCTTGCGGCGAGCGCGACCTCTAGGTGGACATTCTTCGTGGCGTCTGCGGGCAGTTGCAGGGCCACCAGTGCTTGAAAGAGGTCCCGGCCATGGAGGCCGATGAGAGTGGCAGGCAATGAGGAGCTCGGGCGCGCGGGCTGGGGGAGTACGACAATGTCGTCCACGAGCTTCTTGAGGATGGTGAACTTGTTAGTTGTGGCAACGGTCATCTGGTCCAACTGAGAGTCGTAGTTGGCATCGACAGCGGCCATCCACCAGCCAGTCACCAACACCGTCTGGAGACGATCCTCAGCGCCATGCCGCAGGCCGGTGTCATGGACCATCTAGCACAGCCGCTGGCCGCTCGCGCGCATCGCCGCCATCGGTCTAGAGTGAGCACCTTTGTGCTTAGTGTAGGTGCTTAGGCAAATGCTTAGGTGTGCACGATGTGGTAGATGCATTGGAATGGAGGGGCGCCTTTATAAGAGTGCAAACTGTGTTGCATTCACATCGTGCAGCCTCTTTTCTCAGTCCTCCTCCCAGTACTTCCCTTGCATTCATGATGCTAATTGAAGGAGGATGCATCATTGGCAGTTTAACATTTCGGGAACCACTACCCCCTCCCTCATCTGCATTAAAGCCGTATCGGGAACTGCGCTGCCCGCTATCAAATGGAATAGTACTACGCCGCCCGCTGCACGCTTGGCTGAACATGCATCCTCGCCTCCATCAAACCCCTCCATTAAACCCGCTTGCAAACCGAGAAACCTACTCTAGCCACAAGTCCGCTCATGAGCGGGCCGGAACGAAACGCAACGCCGGCGGAGCTCCTCCCGTCCGCCCTTAGTTTAAATGAGGCCAGACGCCGACCAAGCTCCTACTATCCGCCCTCTATTTAAACAAGGCCAGACAGACAGCGAGCAAGAATCACACCCCTCCGTCGCTCTCCCATCTCCTCCTTCACCATTTTCTCCACTCTTCTGATGGCTTCCAAGGAGCCGTTCTCTAGCATACTACCCGGCTGGGCGGCCCGCTGAGCCCTCCAGATACGGGTGAGGCCGCTCGGTGCTTCACCAACCTCGCTTGGCCCGACGGAGCCAGTTGCCACCCCAAGCCGCGTCGTTCAACAACTCCCCGCTCCAGTTCAGCTCGATGATGAGTGGCGAGTTGCTCCATGTTGGCACAGTTCCAAGCACGCCGGTACGGGCGTCGTCGCTGCTGTGTCATACCGAGCCACCAGTGTCTGCGGTGGCCGTGCCTCCCGTGTCTGTGGGCGCGCCTCCCGTGCCTATGGCAGCGCCATGCAGGCAGAGACAGAAGCCGGGTGTGTGGAGAGCAACGAGTCGGTGGCCAGCTTCTCCGTGTCCGCCGCCATCATCCAGGAGAAGTAGAATGCGGGAGGCCGCCGCCACTTGGGTCCCATGACGGCCACCGCCGAGGTGATGACTGCGCATTCAGGTGGTTTCTTTGCTGCTTCATCTCTTCCGAGGACCTTCGTCGACCCCGCAAGTGTCTGCCGGACATGAGGAAACAAAGGGATCCGCGGGCGGCCATTTAGATTAGGTACTCCCTCTCCTACTGGCGGGAAATAGTTGTTCTAAGAATGGATAAATTGGATGTATCTATAACTAAAATAAGTCTAGATACATCCATTTCTAGGACAAGTATTTCCGGACGAAGGGAGTATTAATTATACCAAGAGAGCCAGATTAGCACCGCTTTGTTCATGTAAATGTAATGAAATCCATCATGTTTATATGAAGATCAGACTTTTTGATACGAAATCCTTCATGCTTATATGAAATTAGTCCATGTTTGCACAAATTTCATCTTGTTGGTTAGAGTTGTGAAAATGTATGCTGCTGGCGTTTGATGTCATCCTCCGTGGAAGGAAGCGGGAGGAAATTTGCCAGCTGCCATTGGAGATGCTCTTATGCTGGAAATAATCGAGTCTCATCCAATCCATTTGAGTTAATTGCCTATATGATTCTCCCTCTATAAAAAGTTAATTGCATGTACAGTATACACATGACTTGCAGGGTGGCTACGACTTCATACAGAAAGTTAAAAAGAAACAAGTCCATCCTTAATCTTGTATTCTAAGTACTCTGTGGGTTCCATTGTCAGTACAGTAGTGAAAGAAGTATATATTAAATAAGTAATATATAATATAAAAATTAAAGTTAAAGACAAATTCGAACTCAGGTCATCACGTTGCGAGCATCTAGCGCTAACCAGTCCAGCACATTTTTGTTGTGGACCATGCTACATATATATCTCCGTGTCTACTCTTATACTCCCTCTCTTCCTAAATATTTTCCTTTTTCAAATTTCAAATGGACTATCACATACGAATGTGTATGTAGACATATTTTAGAGTGTAGATTCACTCATTTTGCTCCATATGTAATCACTTGTTGAAATCTCTAAAAAGAAAAATATTTGGAAATAGAGGGAGTAGAAAACAGAGTTGGTGATGATGGTGTGCGTGCCATCCTGCAATATAGGCCATCAGATTTATATCTAACGGATAGGAAGGAAACTATGGCAATTTTGCAAAAGGATACCCACACCCCTCTCACGTTTGCAAATAAGGCCTTCCCTCGTTCATCCTTTTCTCTCACAAGATAAACTACTCATACAAATGCCTCTTGATGTTCCGTGCAACGCACGGGCATCTCGCTAGTTTCTTTTAAAATAGTTATTGCAGTAATTGGGTTGAAGTGATATATTTTATGTCTGCCCCAAATGATTTTAGATTCACTAGTAGTAACAAAGAAAAGGTTGCCATGTTAATTAATAGAAAACAGGGTGAAAACTGTCACATGAGGCCGGTAAAATCAAGACACACTGGGTTCAGCTTCATCGTCACTACAGCTGTGCGCGCGCGAGAAGTCTACATATCGAGGGGGCTACAGAGAGAAAGACGTATCGAGTGTGTCTGAGCGAGGCACAGAGACACAACGTTTGAGAGAGAAACCAATTGACAGATTAAGATCAGATCAAGTTGTCACCCTTCTGCTGTCATTGTTGGGGTGGATGGGGGAGGGAGGGAAAGACGTATCGAGAGTGTGCACGGTAGGCATAGAGGCAGAACTAGCGGTGTGTGTGTGTATGTGTGTGTGTGTTTGAGAGAGAAGCAGTAGATAGATTACTATCAAGATCGAGGTGCCACCCTACTCCTTCGATGTCGAGTAGTGTGCGTGTGTGTTTGAGAGAGAAGTCAGTCGATAGGTTAGTATCAAGATCGAGGTGTCACCCTACTCCGTCGGTGTTGGGAAGTGTGTGTGTGTGTGGGTGTGGGGGGGGAGGTAGTGACACCTACATATCTCTACTCTTATAAAAAATAGAGTTGGCGATGATGGTGTGCCTGCCATCCTGTGATATAGGCCATCTGATTTATGTCCGACGGATAGGAAGAAAATTATGGCACTTTTGCAAAAAGATACCCACGCCCCTCTCCACATTTGCAAATAAGGCCTTCCCTCGTTCATTCTTTTCTCCCACAAGATAAACTACTCATACAAATGCATCTTGATGTTCCGTGCAACACATGGTCATCTTGATGTTCCGTGCAACGCATGGGCATCTTGCTAGTAGAGAGAAGGAGTTTGTCTGACACATAAATATATTAAGGGATAGGTAGATAGCATGTGTGTGAGGCATACTTAAAGCATCGGAGATAAACAAACGGTGTGCATGCAAGTGCCGAAAAAAATGAAGAGAGAAACAATGTCTACGCGCGCGCACGTGTGTGTGTGTGTGTGTGTGTGTGAGAGAGAGAGAGAGAGAGCAAAATCTCAAAACAAAAGGTGCTCTGCTAGAATCCCATTCTATGTATTCATATGGTTCAAGAACTCGAGTTAACCTTATGCATATGTGTGAGAGGCATAATTATACTTTGAGACATTAGTGGTTGTGGGTGGGCGAAATTAAAGGGGTGGGCGTGTTCGACAGAGAGAGAGTGTGTGTTTCTGTGTGAGAGACTTGTAGGACGGGGTAGAAAGACGAATTCTAACCTTGACGGAGGGAGAGAAATACACGAAGTGCGCGTGTGTAATTCCGATGCCCACAGGGAAATGAGATATGTATGCATGTGAGAGAGATTGCACAATTCATTCACGTATCACTATCTAGCGATCGTGGACGTGCATCACTTGAACATAAATCAATATCTACTTTGTATCGTGGCCAAAGGTACAATATCGAATCAACGCTATAAAGATTGGACACTCACATATCACATTTTTTTCTATCTAAATAAACCTTTTCAATTGTGCATGCCAAAGTTACAGTGATGTTTCTTCAAACAACGAATGTAGTTATCATGTACATGCACCATTATTAGTCTTGCATACAAATTCATTAGTCTTGGATGATTTAAGGTTCTATTATGAAGTAATATATGTAATATTCATATATGAATTCAAGGGGTACGCGATTTATGAAATCGAGGCTATTTAATCATATGAGGTAACACTTTTAAGTAGCGGACTACAATATCCAATTCTTTTGTGGGACTACAATATCCATTTCTTTTTGTGCGCCTCTACACTAACACGTCAATGCATTATGTTTAAAGTAAATAACCAATGGCACTAAATTATCAATTTACACGAGAAATACATAGGCTGAGCGTTTGATCCCTTTTTTGTGAACACGCCTCTACACCCGTACGATTGGCCACGCCCATGTGAACGTCCAAGTTATCGGTGCATCCTCCCGAGTTATTGTCTTTTTTTCTGGGGTGGACTTCACACCAGTTATTAACTGTTGACGCGTGCACCGTGTACACAGTCTCACATGACATTCCCGCTAGCACGATCTAAAATTAGTTGAAACTGGATATGAATGATCCCGCGGGTGGTAAAATCTCCCATCTCCTTCTAAAATTTCTACCACCTAGTCTTTAGCATGCGAAATTCCCCTTTTGTCCTTGGTGCATAGAGAACAATAGTTACAATACGGCCCTCATCTGCATAATAGGTCAGGGCTGCTTTGGTAACTTCCGGTTCCCCCACGACACCCCCATTTCCTCTCCCCCTCCCGTAAAAACGACTAACTCCACAGCACCAGAGCATCTTACATCACACCATCCGTGCTTCATTGGCCTTTCTACCCCTTCCCTCTTGAAACCCTAGACTGCTCATCCACCAACATAGCAGAGCCCATTCACTGCCAGCGGCGTCCACCTCATCGGATCTGCTTCTACGGTCGCATCTACCCCTCCCACCTCCCCTAGAAACAAGTAGACTGCTCATCCACCACTGTACCATAGCCCATTTAGTGCCGGCCTTGTCCACGATGCCGGATCTGCTTCGTCGGTACTCTCTTCAACCGCAGCGCATCTGCAGTGGCTCCTTCATACTCCCCACCTGAGACGCTTCATCCACACACCCCGGAGCCGCCCCACCGATGCCCCCCGTCGACGGCCTCTGATCCTCTTTGCCGATACCTTCCTCAACCCTACCAGAGCCGATTCATCGACACCATTGTCAACCCTACCGGAGTAGCTTCACCTATACCATTCTCAACCCTAACGGGGCTGCTTTTCCAACTCACAAGTCCACGGCCTCAGATCCGCTTCGTCGCACCCTCATCCAACCTACCGGAGCAGCTTCTGACGCCCCGTCCATGGCCGCAGATCTGCATCGTCGACACCATCCTAAACCCAACCACCGGAGCAGCTTCACCGATGCCCTCGTCCACGACCACAGATCCGCTTTGCCCACACCGTAGTCCACCATATCGGAGCCACTCCACAAACACCCTACTCAACGGTTCTAGATCTCCTTACCGGACCCCGACAGCCAGCACAGCGTCATTACCCTTGACGTTTCTAACCTGATTCCCACCATCTGGCAAGATGCCAAGAAACCGCCACGACCTAGGTACTTGTCACCTTTACACCCGTCCAGCATCACCTGCCCGATGTACTTCAAATATACTAACAGGTCAATATTACATGTTATGCAGCTGGCAAAAACAACAAGGACGATGTTTCTTCTAGATCTAACAGCTTGGCCAACCAAGATCCTGGACTGAGGCATAACTATGATCTTGTAAGTCTCTATCTCTCTCTCTCTTGTATTGTTGTGTGCCTGCTAGCGTGCTTTGCTAGGATTTTTGACCAATAATCCCTTTGTGCAGACAATGATTTCTACTACCGGCTGGTAAATTAGATATGTAGATGTCATGCATAATACTACCTCGTACCTCTGTTCCTAAATATAATTCTTTCTAGAGATTCCACTATAGGCTACATACAGAGTAAAATGAGTGAATCTACACTCGAAAATGCATCTATATACATCTGTATGTGGTCCATACTGGAATCTCTACAAAGACATATATTTAGGAACAAAGGTAGTACATTACACAAAATCGTAGGTGGCATGTAGGAATACTAGCGCACTACATTAGGCTCCCTTAGAGTGCCTGCTAGTCTAGCACACAGAGTCATGGCTAGTTTATGCTACACACACAATTGTTAATTGGTGGTTTAAATATGCGCAAGGGATATGCAATGTATTATCATGTAGAGATGTCTGAAATTAGCCGTGTCAACTTGCAGATAGGGTTACACAATGAAAAAGTACAAGATGTATGTGGCAATTTCATGGAACATCGCAAAAAAGGAGAGGCAACGGTGAGCCTATACAGTGTGCTATGGTAGGTCACTCCTCCATTGCAATCATCGTGACATGTTATTTGTATGTCAGTTCTATTTGCCAAGTTTCTTAGGGACAGTTATTACAAGTTATCCTAAGAAAATAAGCACCTGTGAATATAAACTCCAGGTAATAAGCCAACCAGTTCTTTTCATTTCCTTCCTTTTCAACTTATCTTTGGTATGATCAGTGAAAAGTCTAGATTGCATTATATTTTGTCATTTTGCTGCCCATATGAAAATTAATTTGACTTGCAAACATCACAAACTTAACCCAGTGCAGTAATTAATATGATAGGAAAACAGACCATCACTATTTGTTCAAAATGCAAATACAAACATACCATCTACTTGGCACAATCTACTTTGGTCAATTCCTTCCATAGTGATCCCATTGCCTAATTTAAATGAAGAACACATGACCCACATTTAAATGAAGAACAATTATTTATTAAAATTCGATGGTTCAAGTTGCTGGTTATTATCATATAGTAGCACCACCTGAAACGATCATATAGCAGCAGCAGCTCATAGCAAATCATCATACAGCAGTAACAACAGCTCATAGCAACTCATCATACAGCAGCAGCAAAAGTGTGCAATTCATCATATACCAGCAGCAGCTCATAGCAATTCATCATATACCAGCAGCATGAGCAGCTCATAGCAATTCATCATATAGCAGAAGCACGAGCAGCTCATAGCAATTCATCATATAGCAGCAGCAGGAGCAACTTATAGCAACTCATCATATAACAGTAGCAGCAGCTCATAGCAATTCATCATATAGCTGTAGCAGCTCATAGCAATTCATCATATAGCAGCAGCAGCTCATAGCAATTCATCATATAGCAGCAGCAGCAGTAGCTCATAGAAATGCATCATATAGCAGCAGCAAAAGCAACTCATAGCAATTCATCATATAGTGGATCAGAATGGCAAAAAATCATAGGAGATCCTCACCTTGTTGGATGAGCTCATCCTTCAACGGCACCTCAAGGACACGGCCTAGGAGGAGAGGAGGGGGAATAAGGTGCCTTTTGCCGCAGTATGGCATCAGTCGTAGTTCTGCGGCGCCCGCCGGAGTAGTGCGTTGGACGGACCATAGTGGAGCAGTTGCTAGAGACCATGAGAATGAGCGGCGGCGCCAGAGGGAGGAGCAGTTGGGGAGATTTGGCCTTACGCGCCGGCCATGTAGCCTAGATGGATAGACCATTGTCGAGGACCAGGCTAGATGGGACCATTTGCGACGGCTCGCTGGAGGAACCCTAGCGCTGCAGGAAGGGGATCGAGCTAGAGGGAAAGGGGAGAGGAGATGCAAGCGGGCAGGGCAATAAACGCTTGCGTGTTTGTTTTTAGTTGAGGGTCAGGTGTGACGCGGGCGTGAGCAGCTGCATTTGGAGTGTAATATAGGCAGACGACAGAGTTATTTCACTATTCCCCTTCCCTTCAATTTTTAGTGAGCTTCTACCCGAAACTCCCCCTCCCAAGCGAAATAAGTTAAGCCCAAGCCCATAACTCAAAAATGACTTCTTTACATCTTTTATGATTTATTTTGACAATAAGCTCTGAAAAGGCAAAAAAGAACTGGCCCTTAACCTGCAATTTAATTGTGCGTGCAATGATGAATCACTCCTGCCTGCTATAGTGTAAATTTAGGCGTCATCATACATGGCATAACCTAATACATGTGCATTCCATTGTAGAATCTAGAATATGCAATGTTTATGTTAGTTCATACGTTGCACATGATGTTTAAATGCCCCTTAAATTTGGTCGGTCAAGTGATGGTCTTTAAGCCTCCTTCTTTGCTTCTTTTCTTGATATGTAAGATTTGCTCACACATCTGTTCAATTGCTTGTTTGCATCAGCCAGCCATACTTGGACTGTTTTCTTTGATTACTTGTTGTTCTTTACCTAACACTCTAATAGAGCTTGTCAATGATTTAAACACTAAGGGCTGCTGTAGTGGGGGCTTGTCTAACTCCTAGGTGACATAAAGGTTTGGCTGTACACTAAAGTAGGCTCTCCAAGAGTACCTAGAGATCTAGTTTGAAGGCATGCCTAGTTTTTACATGGTGCACACATAGTAAATGCCCATTTCATTGTGTGCAAGTGCAAGAGATGTGGAATGTTCATTATGTGGTGTTGTTTTGTCATAATCTCATCCTTTTGTGTTGTTCACAGACTGGAAAGTATGCATATTTATCTTCCAAGGAAATGAGTAACTAGTTTTTGTCACCTTGCAGAGGGGGTACAAAGAAGATAAGATTGAGGATTTCCAAGTACAAGATGTTAGGAAGGATCCTTGTAAGAGAAGTACGAGTAGCGCTGAGCCTATTCAACCAGTTAAGGTAAGTCACTGTACCCAACTCTACAGTTCAATTCCTTGTTTGTTTCAGGCATAGTTAATTTGCTCTTTTCAATTGCTTTATTTGTCCTCAGTTAATGAGATGCCCAAACAATGATGCCTGATGTTGGGTACTTGTATAACTATTAGTTGACATAATTAAAGGCCTTACCATTTAATTACTCTGGCAAAGCATGCCTGAAGCTTTGAAGTCTATTAACCAACTATTACTGCATGAGGCTCACAATCTAGTTTATACTAGGCTAATGATTGCATAGTTTGGCTTCCTGTAGTATGTTTGTATGAATCCCTCTGCTATTCATTATGATCCCTAAGTCTTTAATTGAGCTATAGAATGGCCAACTGCTTGCTTACTTATACGCAACATGTTATCTAAATTTGCAACTTGTCTGTGTTTTGGATTTGTCCCCAATATCATGCTCCTCTGGTGAGCTAAGAGAGATTTCTTTATGCGGGCTGCACAGACTACCATTTTTATAATTTTTAAAATATCACCTGCTTATGCTTCATGATGTGTAACATTATTGTTAGTCCTATTTTGCCATGTACAAAATAGTTTTTCTTGCTCGCTTCACTGTTGTAACTATATTTTTGCCCTAGTCATGTGTACTTACCAAAACATTTCAGGATGAAGTGACATCAACACAAAGATCTGCGAGCAGTTTAGCATGGCCATTACCGAATGATTATGGATTGGAATTGGAATGTGTTGATGTTCTCGAGCATCAACTAGAGGTGGCAAGACAACATGTACATGATTCTAAACGTACAATCAGCAAGTTGAGACTGGACATGCAGGTATTAGATGCAGGAGTCAAGAAAATGAAACAAGACATTGAGGTAACCACGAAGGAATTGGAGATTTTGCAGACTAAAATTTGTGCTATCTGAATCCGGCCAATCCTATTTTCTGAAGAGATTATAGTTCAAATGGTAAGTTCTGTTGATGCGTGTCCATGATGTATGAGCTTTATCTGTCCTGTGTATGTAATTTGCTATTTGTGTAGGATTTATTATCATTGATGCCAAACTATAATGCCTAGTGGGTATATTCGGCTGTAATTTCTTTATTGTATAGTGTAGGGTTATTATATGTTTCTATGCCTTAGTCTATAGGCTATATCGTTGAAACGGGGGCCAACACGCCCAAACATTTCCTGGACGCCATACAAATGAACAAAAATGTGTAGTCAAAGCGGGCCTTAATTGGGCTGGACAAAATAATATTAAGTGGATCCCAAATAATGTGGCCCACCATAACAACGGCTCTTAGCAGGCCGTTAACAGGCCAAAAGCTTGATAGGGCCGTATAAATAGAAATGGCCCGCGGGCCTCTAGCAGGACGAAAAACATGTCAATTTTGTCTCGGCCCTTTTACTTTATGGGCCAGTAAGAGGCCAAAAGTGTTATGGCTAGAGGAGGCCCAATTTGCAAACTAGGCTTTTAACAGGCCAAAAGTCGCGTTGGGCTGAAATGATGCCCTGCAGAACGTGGGCCCGTAATGGACCTAAAGTCAAAGGCCCAACTGTTGTGCGGGATGTTAACAGGCCGAGAGACAAATGGGCTAGGAGTTGGCCCATTTACCGAATCGGCCGAGGACAGGCTTAAAGTCACAGCGGTCTAGAATTGGCCCAATTGCAGAATGGGCCGAGAAAAGGCCGAACGACGTTCCGGGCCATTAACGGGCTGGAACTGACGATGGGTTGCTAACAGGCCGAAAGAAGCTTGGGCCGCAATTGGGCCCGAAGATGTCGTGGGCTGTTAACAGGCTTAAACTAACGATGGGCTAGAAATTATCAAATCTAGAATGGGCCTTTGATGGGCCGATTCTATGTAACTTGTATGGGCCGTGCATGTAAATGGGCCTGACTCAAGTAGGTTGCTAATGGGTTGGCCTGCTTATTTTGACAGGCCCGGCCTTTTAACCTGAATGGGCCACTGTTGGGCTGAGACATGTGTCGACGTATCATAGGCATGTTCTGTCCATTTGCTGGATGACAATTGTTCGAACGCCGGGCTGACACGTGGATCTGTCGGCCAATGAGAATTTTACACGTGGAAAATCCCCATTGGTCGGCGCTGTTAATGGGTTATCGAATCCAAAACGGAACCCGATAGCTTATTGACGACCCATTACAGTGGATGCCACATGTTGGTCACCCTTGACGAAAACACTTCTATGACACATGATTTATCGTCATGGAAGTGGACACTTCTGTGATGATAATTTTGATATTGTCATGGAACACTTCTACGACATCATAGGTATGCCCATCTTGATTCTGTCATAAAATGATCATGGATGTACATGCATGACAGAAAACGTGACCTACTGTGACAAACACGTATCATCATGGACGTATAATTTTTTTTGTGGTGTTCTCACTGGGCTGACCCTCCCGGAACTACTAATTCAGGAGTCTGCACTGTCGAGTGGTATGCTTGGACAGAATCAAGTTACCCTCTTCGTCCTTCTCCATATGAATGTGACACGGCAAATCTAGGACGTCCTGGCCCGACTGATATTTCACCCTTTTGGGCACCCATGGCCCCTTAGGCTTTCCCTTAAACTTTCCTTGCGCATTTAGAACTGCGGCTTCAGTAGGACCTGCAGCCTCGGCCTTGCGCTTTTGCTTCCGACTGGGGTTTCCCCCTCCGGTGTCCTGGTCTCGACTGGTTTTCCCTTGCCATTGCAGAGTCGGTCTTCCTCTTCGCCATTTGCATACCGAGTGGCTATTTCCATCATTCGGCTCAGAGACATGTCTCCGGAACAACCTAGTTTCAGGATAAGCTCTCGGTATGTATGCCTTCCTTGAAGGCGCAAACTGCCTGGTGTTCTGACACATTCTCCACCACATGGTGACGGGTAGTACATCTTTGGATGAAATCTCTCAAAGTTTCATTCTGCTTCTGAACGCAATGTTGTAATTCGGTCAGGCCAGCAGGGCATTTGCAAGGACCCTCAAATGTTTTGATAAACACTCGAGCTAAATCTTCCCAACAGAATATGCTTCCAGGGGCCAATTGATTCAACCAGGCCCTGGTCGAGCCTTCCAGCATCAGGGGGAGGTGCTTCATGGCCACTTCGTCATTACCTCCACCAATCTACACTGCCACTCGGTAATCTTCCAGCCACGTGTCTGGCTTCGACTTGCTAGTGAACTTGCTCACACCAGCGGCCAATCTGAAGTTGGGCGGGATCTCAGCTGCTCGGATGGCCCTGCTGAAACACTTGGGCCAAAGATGAACGCCCTACTTCACGTTGGACGATCTCTGTCCAGCACTTCTCTGTTAGCTCTGCCTCTGTCAACCAGGCCCTGTACGAGGACTGACCTTGCACCGAACCCAGGCTCTCTTGGGTCGACTGGGGCTCTTCATTCATCACCATATGGGTGCCTATCATCATACCACCGGGACGCGTATGAGCCACCCCTCAGAGGGGGCGTAGGCACTCGACGGTGGTCATCATGGTGATACCGAGGATCAAACTGCCCGTGGCCTCGGCCAAGGTACTGGTTTTGGTGATAACCATGATCTTCATGCCGCGAAGGCGATCTTGGGCTGTGCACCGACTGAACTATGTTTGCCATGGCAGATCTGCTATGAATCGTATTGCGCGACTGGGAAACAGCTCAGTTTTGCTCACCAGCCGCCTTGAGCAGTGCACGGATCTGCCATAAACCTCTTCCAGCCTCAGAGGAGGATGGCTGGATGGACTCTGCGATACGGGCTGCTGCTATAACATTCTGAATCAGAGTGCGGTGTACCTGACAATCATCTCGAGGTCCAGTCGGAAACAGTTGTCGTTGACGTCGACTAGAACTTGGAATGTCTCTGCGGGTGCGACCGTCGAGTGCCTGTTGAAGATTCTCCAGACGTGCAAGCTCGGCCAGATTGGCCATGCGCGCAGCCTCCAGAGCCTGAGCATCGGGGCTCTCCCCAATAATGGGGGTCTGGAGAGCCTCCTCATTCCTGCGCCGCAGCTCTTCCCTCTGCTCTGCAGTGAGGGCTTGGGGATAATATCCATCGTGGTCGCACGACGGGTCGGCACCGCCGCTGCTGCCACTGTGCTGGGAGTCGACCATGAGGACTTCCGATGCGGGGTCATTGCTCTCACACTCGGAAAGCGTATGCGAATAGCGAGTCGGCAGATCGAACAGCCCATAGAGGGATTCATCGGGCTCAATCGCCGTGATTTGTGGGGTGGTCGACGGACGAGCCACCGCATGTTTCACCCAAAGCTGGAGCCGCGAACGACCAGATCACTTGCGGCAGTGAATAGTAGGGACCGAGGATGCTGCATGAGCCGACCGATGTTGGGTCGACGGCTGCCGCAAGAGGACGCTGCAGGCACTCGCACGAAAGTGCGCCTCCCCGCGGACGGGGAGAGCCTCGACGTTGATGGGGGCTTCTTGGAGCCAGGCGGAGCTGTCAGCAATAAGACAAGCGCACCGATACGAATCTCGTGGCCTAGGGCCAAACCACCACCGGAAATCATGTTGATGGAGATCGAAAACTGCAACCTCACCGGAAGTCGCTCAGACGCCTACCCCATGGTGGGCGCCAACTATCATGGGAATGAGTCTGATAGTAAGAGTAGGGGGTACGTAGGATATGGCC
This sequence comes from Triticum timopheevii, assembly GCA_963921465.1. Taxonomy (NCBI): domain Eukaryota; kingdom Viridiplantae; phylum Streptophyta; class Magnoliopsida; order Poales; family Poaceae; genus Triticum; species Triticum timopheevii. Next base: position 188,300,050 of record OY997262.1, read on the forward strand.
GTGTCCTAGCTACGGCAAGGTTGTACGCACAAATTTATGAGTTCAGGACCCTCTCGGAGGAGGTAATAGCCCTATGTCTCGGTGCCGCGGAGGCTTGTCGATTGGATGTGTGCAAATGTTATAAGGGGTGCAAACCCTTGTGCCAGAGGGGATGGGTGGCTTATATAGACTCCGCCTGACCCCGTGCAGCCCTTAGTTACACCGGGGTTCAATGTGAGTTCTAACTTGAACGTTACTGGTAACGCCCATAATAAGTGATCTTTATGACTTCTGAGTGAATGTCTGACCGTTGCCATCCTGGGGTGACTTTAGGCCTTCTGTACTCCGAGTGGGTTCTTGTATTGTCAAGTGAAGTTATAATGGTCGAGTGGAAGTGGTATATCCGAGTGGAATCTTCCGTCGAATGGATTGCATGTCATGAGATTTCAGTCGGTATCTTCTGTTGAATCTTGTAAGCCTTGGACTTTAGGGTAGTGTCCTTGGGTAGGGCGTCTAGGACGGGCCTAAGACCCTACCCTAGGTACATATCATCATCAGAAAATACTTAACACTATTTCGTGGTAAAGATGAAAACCGAATTTTAGCGTGATCTTGTAGTGAGAATGGAAATAATTTTAATTTGACAATATCACTATCCACATCTTTTTTCTTTTGCATGTCGTACAATTCTACGAAAGTGTTAAGATGGGATGCAACATCTTCATTAGGAGAACAAGAAGATTGTTCTTTCATAACAAGATTTAACAAAGCGGCATTAATATCATAAGTCTCCGCGCTAGCAGTGGGAGGAGCAATCAAAGTACTAATAAAATCATTATTATTAGTATTGGAAAAATCACGCAATTTTGTATTTTCTTGAGACTCATGACTAGGCAAACAAGATAACAAGCAAAGAAAGAAGCAAATAGAAAAAAGGCAAACAGACAATATTTTTGTATTTTGATAAAAAAAATAGAATTAGGGGAGATGAAAATGAGAGGCAAATGGAAAATAATATAAATGCAAGGAGATGAAAGTTTATGTGTAGGTACTTGATAGATGTTGATGATGTCTCCTCGGCAGCGGCGCAAGAAATTCTTCCTGCTACTTGTGAACTGTGTTGGCATTTCCCCGAACAGTTGAGGATGATGCAGTATAGTAGAGATAAGTATTTCCGTTAGTTAAGAACCAAGGTTATAAATCCAGTAGGAGAACCACACAACACCTCGTTAGTAGCACCTGCACAGAAAAAACAAATCCTTGCAACCCAACGCGAACAAGGGTTTGTCAATCCCTCGGCGGTTACGTGCAAGATTAAATTGTATGATGTTTGATAGATAGATTGAACAAAAATAAAAAATAAAATAAATAAAGTAAAATTGTAGCAATGTATTTTTAAGATTTTATATAGGATAAAAGTAGACCCGGGGGGCATTGAAAGGATCGAGATGGACCTAGAGGGGGGTGAATAGGTACAATTACAAATTTTAATTATTACTTAGCAATTTTAGGCAATAGTGCGGAATATGAAGGTGAGCCTAACAATTGCAAGTGTAGTACTAAGTACTAAGCAAGTACCACAAGTATGTAAGTAAGCAAGCACAATATGATATAAGTAAGTGCTAAGAGACAAGTAACCACAAGTAGAAAGTTAGGGTTAGGAATAACCGCAACTCTGGGAGACGAGGATGTATGTCGACGTTCACTTCCTTGGAGGGAAGCTAGTCACCATTAGAGAGGTGGATGTTACCACGAAGGCACACCAACACAACAAAGGCTCACCCTATTCTCCCTTTGAGACAACACCACAGAGGCGTTTCTCAACCACTAGTGGTAGACCTTGGGGTGGTCTCCAAACCCTCACAAACGTTTTCAGGGGTAATCACAAAGGTCGCTTCCTCTCCAAAATACCCCTACCGCCTAGGAGTCTCCAACCTCCAAGAGTAATAAGAACGATGGGGAAAAGCTCAAGACTTGCTCAAATCACGAATTCCTTTGGTGCAAAGAAGAGGAAGGAGTGGATCTATCACTTGATTGGAGGACTTCTCTCAAATGTTCCCAAATCACTTGGGGATCTAGGATTTGGTGTAGAGGATTAAGAGAGAGAGTGAAAAGTGTTGTTGGCAAGCTAAAAGTGAATGGTCAACCGCATCCCGTGGAAGGGAAAAGCCTATATATAGTGGGTTTGGAAAAAGTAACCGTTTTGAGCCCCATAAGTGCACAGAAGAGGTCGGACGTCTTGAGAGCATCAGACGTCCGGTGGCACAAATATGTCCGGACCTCCGACAGCTATCAGTCGTCCGGCCGCTGGGAACACATAAGCCACGAACCAGCACACAGCACCCGGACGTCCAAGATGTGCCGCTCGTCCGGAGACCGGGCGTCTGGAGAGGCTCGAAAATTCGTAAATATTTTTCTGTGGAGGAAATACCGGATGTCCGAGACGTGCCGGTCATCCGAAGACCGGACGTCCGGAGAGGCTTAGAAATCTGTGAATATTGTTCTGTAATAGAAACACCGGATGGCCGTAGAGAGACGGACGTCCGGACAACTGAGAGGGATCGGACGTCCGTAGAGTACCGAACGTCCGGAGAGAAAAACTGGACTTGGTGGGTTTGAGCAAATCTTTAACTAGATCCAACGATCCCCTCTTAATAGTACGGGATAGCTATACTCAATAACAAACCATAAACAAAGCCAAGGCTAATGTCTTGTATCTCCGATCTTGAGTTATGTGCATTTGTCCCTAGTCATGATCCACACACGGCCTTTGAGACATAATTCTGAGATATACTTGATAAACATGATTAGTCCCAACATGCATGTTGTCACCAACATCAAAATATGATTAAGGGCATGATTGCACTTTCAATCTCCCCCTTTTTGGTAGTTGATGACAACATATATGCATACACATAAAAAAATCGAAAGGATTTGTTGTGGAGCTCAATAAACAAAGAATAAGCATGGAGAGAGCTCCCCCTCAATATGATACCATAAAGAATAAACATGAAGAGAGCTCCCCCTCAATATGATACCAACACAACCAAATCTCATACACAAGATAATCAAGACAATAAGCTCCATATAGGTTCATCACTCATAGCATAGAACATAAATCTCTAAAATTTCATAACATGAGTTCGATACAAGCCAAAACAAAACATAACAATGAATTCGATTACAAGCTAATATCATAGAATTGCATAGTGCCTACTCCCCCTTGGCATCAAATACCCAAAGGGGGGGGGGCCATAACAGCATCAGAGAGAATCATCATCATCATCATGTGCACCACTACCACCAGCCTCGTCAAAAAAGTTAGCCCACTGAGGACCCGAGGGAAAACCAAAATCAGAAGGTGGCTCATCAGGAAAACGGTCATCATCACTCACATAGAACACTCCGGAGTCTCTCAGACGAGTTTTCAGAGCATTCTTGGAGGTGATAAGGCGCGTGACAACATCGTGATTTTGGGAGCAGTTAAAAGTAACAGCCTTCATCAAGGCAGAGTGGGCCTTCCCCAGAAAGCGAGCAATGCGACCAAAGGGTGCAGATCCGGAGGGAGCAGAACGAGGGATGCTAGCAGCAGTGCGGTGCGGATGAGCATAAGAGGAAGAGTCCTTGGGAACATAGTTATCGGCCATGTGAGCGGGAATGACCCATCGCTCATGTAAATGAGTGCGGACAGTAGGAAACAAGGCCACACTCTCGATGAATGCCTGAAGAAAGGGAGCATGAGGAAAGGCCCGCTTGTGCTGAAAAGAAGCGAGGTGAATCTCATGCCATAGAAAATGAGGCACATTGATCTTCCCTTTCGGAGAAGCATAGAGGCGATGCATGAGATCGATGCAGTAGCTACTGCAGGACCCCTTGTCACCCATCTTAGGATAAATGGTGCGAATGACACATTGATAGATAATGAAGAAAGGAGCACGCCAAATGGAAACTTGGTTAAAACCCTTATGTTTCTTATCATCAGTCAGTTGGGTTATGGGTTTGATAAGATCAGCACATGCATCAGTGCCCTTGGGTCTATGTTCGGGGTCATCATTGTGAATTTTGAACCCGGTGTCGGGAAAACCAAGGGCAGCAACAAATTGAGAATAGGAAGCCGAGAGCTTTGTCTTGGAGGTCATCCAAGTAATAGTTTTATTTGGACCGAAGAAACATGTGGCATAATATTGATGAATGGCGGCTTGGTTAAAGCCATGTTGAAATGTAAATGGGGCAGCAAGACTGGAGGACTCGATAAGCTCAATAGCCTCGGAATATTTTTCCGGATGAGTACGAATATGCTCTAAATCAATGCACAGATGCAGACAAAGACCCTTAGGAATGATGATAGTGGTGAAAATGTCAGCTTGGACATTAGTGCGAAAAAGATTGTCCCTAGAGTCACGAGCAATCGTAAATTGATCAATATCACGACACAACTTAAGATATGAGGCAATGGGAACCAGGTTGAACCTCTTAACGTGACGGCCGTGTGGTAAAGGAGGTTCAAGCGAGATATGACGAGCATCACCGTGAGGTTGGACCGGAGGAGGAGGAGGCTGGAAGGTGGGTCGTCGAGTCCCGGGCTTGGGAGCAGTGGTGCGAACAGGGACAGGCTCTCCTCTCTCCATATGAGCCAACTCATCTTCATAGTCAGAGCCCTCCAGCGAGTCTTCACTTGGAGAGCGGCGAGGTGGAGGAACACGCTTCCGAGGACGAGCCCGTTCTTGGGAATCATCAGAGTCACCGCGATAGGAGGGACGAGAGGACCCAGATGGGGGGTCCTTGTGAGCAGCGTGCTTGGTCTTCACCATACCGACCTCGGAGAGAAGAACGGGGAGGAAGACGACAACTAGAGACAATCCGGCAATGGGTCGCGCCAGAAACAGGGGCGACCCGAGCGGTAGTGTTGGCGAGGAACCGCGAGACAGGGGCGGCGGCTTTGGGGAAAAAGGAGGAGAGGGGGCGAATGGACTAGGGTAAACTGACCCAAACCGCACCCCGCGCTATATATATGCGCCTGAGAAAAGTCCGGACGACCGGAGAACTGCGGACGTCCGGTGCCTGGGCCAGGGAAAGAATTACCAGAAGACCGGATAGACCAGACAACCGGCCTGAGGACAACAGAGGGCTTTTACCGGACGACTGGCGTTCTACGGACGTCCGGTGCCTGGGAAAAGTCCGGACGACCGGCGCTCTACGGACGTCCGGAAGCACTTATGGATTTGTGAGACTAGGGGGTCATAGTTGGTGCTAATGACAATGATGGGAAGATGATGAGTTCAATATATAGCAGGATGTAAAGACACAATATATGAGCAATGAGCATTTGTTTTAATGACAAGAGCAGTGGCCAAGGCCACCATGTATGAGTGTACTTGACATGACTTCCCAAAGATTTGAACTTTGGGTGCATAATCACTACTCCATCATGGAAAGCACCATAGTTAGAATAACATCGTAGCTTTGAGAGTGGTTTCTTTTTATGCATTATGTAGGGTGAGAGTACTCATGAGTTGAGTGTCTCCCCCTAAATATACGCCTACATCAAGGCAAGACATTAATTTCATGCATGAATGGGTACTAGATTTCACATAATATTGTCAAGCTCCAAGATACCAAGTTCACGCCTAAGTCGACAGAACCTTGCTTCATCCAATGGTTTTGTGAAAATATCCGCAAGTTGCAAATCTGTGCCAACACGATCTATGTGAATATCACCCTGTTACACATGATCTCTCAAGAAGTGATACCTAATATCAATGTGCTTGGTGCGGGTATGATCTTTGGGGTTCTCAGCAATATTGATGGCACTTTCATTATCACATAGAAGAGGCATGTGTCTATAGGTGATACCATAATCCTTCAAAGTATTCCTCATCAATAGTAATTGAGTTGCACAAATGGCAGTTGCAATGTATTCAGCTTTGAAAAGGATCGATATAGTTGACTAGAGGGGGGTGAATAGGCAACAAACAATTTTTAGCTTTTCTTTACCAAATTCAACTTTGCATCAAAGTAGGTTGTCTAGATATGCAACTAGGTGAACAACCTATATGATGCAACAACAACAAGCACACAAGCAAGCAAGGGATATAGCACAAGAAACCTAGCAAAAGTAAAGGTACGAGATAACCAAGAGTGGAGCTGGTGGAGACGAGGATGTGTTACCGAAGTTCCTTCCTTTTGAGGGGAAGTACGTCTCCGTTAGAGCAGTGTGGAGGCACAATGCTCCCCAATAAGCCACTAGGGCCAACGTATTCTCCTCACGCCCTCACACAATGCGAGATGCCATGATTCCACTATTGGTGCCCTTGAAGGCGGCAACCGGACCTTTACAAACAAGGTTGGGGCTCTCTCCACAACTTAATTGGAGGCTCCCAACGAAACCACGAAGCTTCACCACAATGGAATATGGCTCCGAGGTGACCTCAACCGTCTAGGGTGCTCAAACACCCAAGAGTAATAAAATCCACACAAGAAAGTATGGGGGAAGCAAATATCCTTTGGTGGAAGTGTAGATCTAGGTCTCCTCCTTCAATCCCTAGCAAATCAACAAGTTTGAGTGGCTAGAGAGAGAGAGAGAGAGAGATCGGGCAAAGAGAGCTTGAGAGCATCAATGGTGGAGTGAGAGAGGTAAGAAGTGAAAGTGGTAGGTGGAAGAACCACCTTATATAGCAACCCTAATAAATCCACCCGTTACTGCGTTTTCAGCACTGCAGCGGTACAACCGCTCCTTGTCCCGGTACAACCGGGACTCATGCTGTATCGGCAAAACCCTACCAGGCGGTACAACCGGGCCACCAGGCAGTAGTACCGGTTTTAGAGAATAACCGGACCAACCGCCCAGCCACCGCTCAACTACCGCAATGAAACAGAAAGGAGTCACCCCTGAGGGCGGTAGTTGGGCGGTGCTGGACCGGTGCAACCGCATGGCCTTGAGCGCTTGGGCGGCTAAGTTCTGAGCGGAAGAACTGCTCAGACCACCGGTGGTACCGGTCGACGAGGAACAACCGGACCAACCGGGCCACCACCGCCCGAGAACCGCATCAAAACAGAGACTTGACCGGTACTTGGGCGGTGCATGGCCGGAACCACCGCCGCAGGTCTTTGCTGAGCCTGGTGGCGGTACCACTGCCCGGAGGCAGAGGTACCACCGCTCGATCAAGACAGGAAAGCGCCAAGAGCCAGCGGTACAACCGCTCGGGCGAGCGGTACAACCGCTGGGAAAGCACAACAAGCAGTCATATGAAAAAGGGAGACACTCTCTCTCACACCTGAGGAAGACAAGAGAGGGGTGAGGGAGGTGTACGTGAACAGATTCCCCCTACTCTTTCCAAAGTGGATTCACTCTTGATAGTACAGGTTCCCTACGACCAAATACATAAAAAGCATAGAGGACTCCATCTTTGATCTTTTCCTACGAGAGAGAAAAGCTATCCGATGTAAGCCTAAGCATCGAGAACCTGAAACATTTAGCACAAGATTAGACCAACAAAGGGTTGTCATCATCATCCAAAACGTAAAGTAGGGAAATGCCCTTTCAATCTCCCCCTTTTTGGTGGATGATGACAACAACACAAATTGCAAGAGAGAAGTCTATAGAATCTAGTCGAAGCTCCCCCTAGATGTGTGCCCCAATTTGAACTAGCTGTTAGAGAGCATGGGCACACTTTAAGGGCGAGACTCCCCCTAGATTTTATAGACTCGCCACTATAAGCACATAATATGAAGGCACACAATATAAAGGATAGGGAGCAATAATACCAACAATAACCAACATACTGAAAATAAGAGAACAGGAGTAGCACAAGTCTCACACAAAGCAAGCCGAGAAACGAACAAAGTTCAACAGGAGACCACGAACAAAGCTCAACATGCACATGGAAAAACACGCAAAACCCATGCAACTCCCGAGTCCTATAAAACTCTCTCCCCCTTTGGCATCAAGACACCAAAAAGGAAAAGAGCGAAGCTAGCGCCCCAGAGCTTAGTCGTCCTCCTCTAACTCCTTGGTAGCATCTGGATCTGCATCATCATCAGACTCTTCATCATCGTCCCGACCTAAGTCCTCCCTGATATCATCAGTGGCAGCAAAGGAGGTGGAGGGCTGAGGGGGTGCTTCATCATCATCAGTCCAGGTGCTGTGGGAAGATATCCAATGTTCCTCCAGTGTGATGCTCTTCTCAGAGCCACTCTGAACCGGCATGTTCAGGTGCTTCATCATTGCAATTTGGCGATGCCGGGCATGCTTCTCATTGACATGGGCCTCATACATCCTCTTCTGGATGTCAGACTGAAGGCAAAAAGTCTTCTTCACCTTGGCAGAGAGCTTTTCAACCCACGAGGACTTGGCCCCTGGCTCCATCTCAAAGTCCTCATCGTCAGAAGTGGCATAGACATCCTCAGGAGCATTGGCAGGGAAACAAGGCTTGGCGTGCTTCTTCTTCTTATGGATCTTGACTTCATGAATAGAGAGGTTATCCGGAGAGGAGAGAGCCTCTCCAGGATGGCGAACCTCCCATACTGAGTTCAGAAAACACATGACAAAAGGAGCATAAATGGGGACCTTCCTGTAGATGACCATGTTGTACATCTTGTGCCACAGCCAGTTGGACACATCAAACGTTTCCCCAGAGCCCACCTTGGTCTTCATTGCAACCATCAAGTCAACAAGATAGCCATGGATTTCATCTTGATTCCCCACCTTCGGTAGAAGCACATTGCGAAACACGCGATGCATGATGTCATAGACCTTTACCAAATCCTTAGATTCTCCAATAATACCATGGCCCGGAATGTACAGAGGGGCAAGCTTCTCCTTAGGCATGGACTCAGGATGGTCATGAGGGCGAATGCCACCCCTTCCTTCCAGACCAGTATCATCATACCCAATAGCATTGCAAAACGTCCTCCAGGGAAGTTGAATGAGCTCATCACGACACATGAAAGTGAGAGTGTGCGTGTCATCTTCTCCAAAGTGAACGGTGGCATAGAACTGATGGATGAGTTGAACATCAAAGTCACAGTTGACTGACATGAGCTTGACAAGATAAACTCCTCGTAGAGAGCCAAAGCCTCACCAAAATACTCCAGGTTGTTCCTCCAATGGTCAAGATCGATGGTCCACTGCTTGGCATATCTGTTCTTGTTGTGCTCAAAGAGTTCATGAACAATCCGCACTTGCATCTCATTCCAAAACTGAATGGTGGTCCAACGAGGAGCAATGGGAACCTCATAAGGATTCTTTGAGCGGAAGGCTTCCCAATCCTTGGCTTTCCAATGGTGCAACGGCATTACCACACGTTGCTTTGCAGCGGCAGACTTTTCACGGCGAGTGGGCTTGGTGGGAATCACAACCTCTTCTTTGTCAGCAGACACAGCCGGGCACAAGGTCCTTCAAGCCATCCTCTTGGTCTTGCGAGGAGCAGAGCGAGAACTAGAGCCACCTGAACACACAAACACGAAGAGAACGCACGAAATCCAGCAAGGATGAGAGGAAAGCATACACTAGCAAAAAAATAATAATTGCAACAGCAGAGAAGACAGAACAGTGCTGTGTGGTTAGTATATTCCGGTTGTACCAGATCTCCCACAGGTAGTACCGCTCCACCGGTTGTACCGCCCGTATAGGCGGTAGAACCGCTGATAGTGGCACTACCAGGGGGAGATAGATCTAACCAAGATATACGAATCACACAAGTAATATTCCGATTTCTAGGTACTGCAAACTAGACAGGATGAAAGCAACGATGTCTCCCAACCAATAGTTCAAACACTAATCTCGGAAAGTCAAGTAATGCCTTGGACAAAGGAAGAACCCTAGAACAAGGAACGAAGAACAAGGGGCATTACCACCATCAATGGGAGGAGATCGGGAGGCCTCCACGGAGAGAATCCATGGAGAGCCCACGGATCCGAAGCGCGAGACGCACTCCGGGGCAGGGGCAGTGGTGGCCGGCGGCTAGGTCGAAGAAAAGAAGAATGGGGACGAAGGGAAAAAAAGGAAAACCCTTCACCCCATCGGATATAAATAGGCCCATAGACACGCTGCGGTAGAACCGCTCCGAGGATCGGTTGTACCGCAAGTCAGGTATAGACTGGTGGTGGCGGGCGGTACTTCCGTTGCCTGAAAGGAACCGGTAGTACCGCCCGGAGTCAACCGGTAGTACCGGACGATGGTAACCATGGGGTTGAGCAGTAAAACCGCCCAAGCACCGATTGGAAACCTACTAGGACAGCACAACCAGATACCAACGGTAGAACCGCCCATGACCCCTGTTGTACCGCCCGGCCACCAATGCCCAAACCAAGGGCAAAAAGAACAAAGCAAGGGAAACAACAACCATGGAGAACCCAACACCTAGGACAAAGAACAAACCGAAAAACAACACAAGAACTCAGAGCGAACTCCAACCTCTCTCAAGAGAGGGCAGTGGCCGGAGCAAACTATGTTTGAGTCAATTGGTATGGCACCGCGAAGAATTATCCTTGGGCTCATGACCAAAACTTGTCTTTGAAACACAAGTACCATCAAGAATGGCGAATGTGAAAGAGAGGCTCAATTTATGCATAATGGCGGGAGGAAGAGTTCATTGAGAGAACAACACTCCCCCTATGTCCATGCCTACATCTAAACAACACAACAAGTTGAGGATGGTGGGGTGTGCAAGGGTTCAAGCAACATTTCTCGAATCAATGATATTTAGCTCATGCCGTAACTCGCGAAATCTTGCTTCATCCAAGGGCTTCATGAAAATATCTGCAAGGTTATCATGAGTGTTCACATACTTGAGCTCGATCTCCCCTTGCCTAATGTGATCCCAGATGAAATGATACCGAATCTCAATATGTTTCGTCTTGAAATGTTGCACCGGGTTGAGAGGAATCTTGATGGCACATTCATTATCACACCAAAGAGGCACTTTGTCACAAATGACACCGTACTCCTTTAAAGTTTGCCTCATCCATAAGAGTTGTGCACAACAACTACTGGCTGCCACATATTCCGCTTCAGTGGACGAGAGAGACACACAACTTTGCTTCTTGGAAGATCAACACCAAAGAGCAACCAAGAAATTGGCACCCTCCGGAAGTGGACTTCCTATCCACTTTGTCTCCCGTCCAATTGGAATCCGTATATCCTTCAAGCTTGAAGTTTGCTCCTCTTGGGTACCATAAGCCAAAGTTTGGGGTATGAGTCAAATATCGAAAGATTCGCTTAACCGCCACATAGTGGCTTTCCTTCGGTGCGGCTTGAAACCGTGCACATATTCCCACACTCAACATGATATCCGGTCTAGATGCACAAAGGTAAAGCAAGGAGCCAATCATGGAGCGATATACCTTTTGATCCACCGCTTTACCATTGGGATCAATGTCAAGTTGGCACTTGGTAGGCATTGGAGTAGAAGCCGGATTGACATCACTTAGCTTGAATCTTTTTAGCATGTCTTGAGTGTATTTGGCTTGGTTGATGAAGGTACCTTCTCTTCTTTGTTTGATATCAAAACCAAGGAAGAACTTGAACTCTCCCATCGAAGACATCTTGAACTTGGAGGTCATGAGAGCGGCAAATTCCTCATTGAAAGCTTTGTTAGGGGAACCAAAGATAATATCATCAACATATAGTTGGCATACAAACAACTCCCCTTTGACCTTCTTAGTAAAAAGAGTGGGATCGATTTGCCCCACCTCAAATCCACGATCTTGTAACAAATCGGTAAGGTGGTCATACGACGCACATGGGGCTTGTTTAAGGCCATAGAGTGCCTTATCGAGTAGATATACATGATCCGGGAAGTAGGGATCCTCGAACCCGGGGGGTTGCTTGACATAGACCAACTCATTAATAGGACCACTAAGAAAAGCACTTTTCACATCCATTTGTTGCAACTTAAAGTGTGTTGGGAAGCATAAGCAATCAACAAACGTATGGATTCAAGGCGAGCAACGGGAGCAAAGGTTTCACCATAGTCGATACCCTCGACTTGGGAGTAGCCTTGTGCTACCAATCTTGCCTTGTTGCGAATGATGTTCCCATGAGCATCTTGCTTGTTCTTGAATACCCACTTGGTTCCAATGACGTTGTGGTTCCCCGACGGCCTTGGCACCAATCTCCACACCTTGTTGTACTCGAAGTTGTTGAGTTCTTCATGCATGGCATTGAGCCAATCCGGATATTCGAGCGCCTCATAGACCTTTTGGGGTTCAACACAAGAGACAAACGCGTGATGCTCACAATAGTTTGCTAATTGTCTACGAGTGCTTACCCCCTTTCTTAGGCTTCCTACCACATTCTCCATGAGATGACCTTTGGTGGTGAGCTTGGAAGCAATCTTCACGGCACGACGCTCTAATTCCTCCTCGAATGTGGAAGGAGGAGGATTAACTTGATTATCTTGAGCACCGTCTTGAGCTTGTTCAAAATCTTGAGTTTGCTCTTGATCCTGAACTTGCTCGAGGGGGAGAACATGACCTTGGACGTCATTTGGTGGTTCACCACCATCTTGAGGTTGATCTTGTCCTTGGTCTTGTTCACGAGGTTGAGGGCCTTCACTTTGGTCTTCGGAAGCGTGTGGGTCTTGGGGAGGTGATGGCTCCACTCGAGTGGAGAATTGTCCTTCTCCTTCGGCCACAGGGGGTTCCTCAATGGGTAGAATATGACCAATACCCACTCTTCTTATGGCTTGGGGAGGAATTTCATCACCTACATCACAAGTACCACTTTGCTCCACTTGGGAGCCGTTATTTTCGTCAAACTCCACGTTACACGTCTCCTCAATGAGTCCGGTGGACTTGTTGAGAACATGGTAAGCATGAGAGTTTGTAGCATAACCAACAAATATGCCCTCATAAGCTCTAGCCTCAAATATAGACAAACGAACACCTTTCTTGAGAATGAAACACTTACACCCGAACACCCGAAAGTACTTGAGATTGGGCTTGTTACCGGTGAGTATTTCATAAGGAGTCTTGTTCAAGCCTTTGAGGAGATAGAGCCGATCGGATGCATGACACGCTGTGTTGATGGCTTCGGCCCAAAAGTTGTATGGAGGCTTGAACTCCGCCATCATGGTCCTTGCCGCATCCATTAACGTCCGGTTCTTCCACTCCGCGACACCATTTTGTTGAGGGGTATATGGTGCAGCATATTGATGCTTGTGTTGGAAATATGCCCTAGAGGCAATTATAAATTAGTTATTATTATTATATTTCCTTGTTCATGATAATCGTTTATTATCCATGCTATAATTGTATTGATGAGAAACTCAGATACATGTGTGGATACATAGACAACACCATGTCCCTAGTAAGCCTCTAGTTGACTAGCTCGTTGATCAATAGATGGTTACGGTTTCCTGACCATGGAAATTGGATGTCGTTGATAACAGGATAATATCATTAGGAGAATGATGTGATGGACAAGACCCAATCCTAAGCCTAGCACAAAGATCGTGTAGTTCGTATGCTAAAGCTTTTCTAATGTCAAGTATCATTTCCTTAGACCATGAGATTGTGCAACTCCTGGATACCGTAGGAATGCTTTGGGTGTACCAAATGTCACAACGTAACTGGGTGGCTATAAAGGTGCACTACGGGTATCTCCGAAAGTGTCTGTTGGGTTGGCACGAATCGAGACTGGGATTTCTCACTCCGTTTGACGGAGAGGTATCTCTGGGCCCACGCGGTAGGACATCATCATAATGTGCACAATGTGACCAAGGGGTTGATCACGGGATGATGTGTTACGGAACGAGTAAAGAGACTTGCCGGTAATGAGATTGAACAAGGTATCGGGATACCGACGATCGAATCTCGGGCAAGTACTATACCGCTGGACAAAGGGAATTCAATACGAGATTGATTGAATCCTTGACATCGTGGTTCATACGATGAGATCATCGTGGAAGATGTGGGAGCCAACATGGGTATCCAAATCCCGCTGTTGATTATTGTCCAGAGAGTTGTCTCGGTCATGTCTACATGTCTCCCGAACCCGTAGGGTCTACACACTTAAGGTGCGATGACGCTAGGGTTATAGGGAATAGATGTACGTTGTTACTAAATGTTGTTCGGAGTCCCGGATGAGATCCCGGACATCACGAGGAGTTCCAGAATGGTCCGGAGGTAAAGATTTATATATGGGAAGTCCTGTTTTGGTCACCGGAAAGGTTTCGGGTGCTATCGGTAATGTACCGGGACCACTGGGAGGGTCCCGGGGGTCCACCAAGTGGGGCCACCGGCCCCAGAGGGCAGCATGGGACAAGTGTGGGAGGGGACCAGCCCCAGGTGGGCTGGTGCGCCCCCCACCAGGGCCCAAGGCGCCTAGGGTTTGGGGAGGGGGCGCCTCCACCTTACTTGGGGGGCAAGTTTCTCCCTCTCCCCCCTTTGGCCGCCACCCTAGATGGGTTTTGGGGCTGCCGCACCCCTTGGGGTGGGAACCTTAGAGGGGGCGCAGCCCCCTTCCTCTCCCCTATATATAGTTGAGGTCTTTGGGGCTGCAAAGACAAGAGTTTTGACCTCTCCCTGGCGCAACCCTACCTCTCTCCCTCCTCATCTCTTGCGGTGCTTGGCGAAGCCCTGCTGGAGTGCCACGCTCCTCCACCACCACCATGCCGTCGTGCAGCTGCTGGACGGAGTCTTCCCCAACCTCTCCCTCTCTCCTTGCTGGATCAAGGCATGCGAGACATCACCGGGCTGCATGTGTGTTGAACGCGGAGGTGTCGTCCGTTCAACACTAGGATCATCGGTGATTTGGATCACAACGAGTACGACTCCATCAACCCCGTTCACTTGAACACTTCCGCTTAGCGATCTACAAGGGTACGTAGATGCACTCCCCTTTCCCTTGTTGCTATATTACTCCATAGATTGATCTTGGTGATGCGTAGAAAATTTTGAATTTCTGCTACGTTCTCCAACAGTGGTATCAGAGCTAGGTCTATTGTGTAGATTCTATGCACAAGTAGAACACAAGTAGTTGTGGGCGATGGTTTGTACAATTTGCTTACCGTTACTAGTCCTATCTTGATTCGGCGGCATTGTGGGATGAAGCGGCCCGGACCGACCTTACACGTACGCTTACGTGAGACATGTTCCACCGACTGACATGCACTTGTTGCATAAGGTGGCTAGCGAGTGCCAGTCTCTGCCACTTTAGTCGGATCGGATTCGATGAAAAGGGTCCTTATGAAGGGTAAATAGCAATTGGCATATCACCATTGTGGCTTTGCGTAGGTAAGAAACATTCTTGCTAGAAACCCGTAGCAGCCACGTAAAACATGCAACAACAATTAGCGGACGTCTAACTTGTTTTTGCAGGGTATGCTATGTGATGTGATATGGCCCAAAAGAATGTGATGAATGATATATGTGATGTATGAGATTGATCATGTTCTTGTAATAGGAATCACGACTTGCATGTAGATGAGTATGACAACCGGAAGGAGCCAAAGGAGTTCTCTTAATTTATTATATGACCTGTGTGTCATTGAAATTGCCATGTAATTACTTTACTGTATTGCTAAACTGTTAGCCATAGTAATAGAAGTAATAGTTGGCGAGACAACTTCATGGAGAGACGATGATGGAGATCATGATGATGGAGATCATGGTGTCATGCCGGTGACAATGATGATCATGGAGCCCCGAAGATGGATCAAAAGGAGCAAAATGATATTGGCCATATCATGTCACTTTTTGATTGCATGTGATGTTTATCATGTTTATGCATCTTATTTGCTTAGAACGACGGTAGTAAATAAGATGATCCCTCATTAAAATTTCAAGAAAGTGTTCCCCCTAACTGTGCACCGCTGCGAAAGTTCGTTGTTTCGAAGCACCACGTGATGATCGGGTGTGATAGATTCTAACGTTCACATACAACGGGTGTAAGCTAGATTTACACATGCAAAACACTTAGGTTAACTTGACGAGCCTAGCATGTACATACATGGCCTCAGAACACAAGAGACCGAAAGGTCGAGCATGAGCCGTATGGTAGATACGATCAACATGAAGATGTTCACCGATGATGACTAGTCCGTCTCACGTGATGATAGGACACGGCCTAGTTGACTTGGATCATGCAATCCCTTAGATGACTAGAGGGATGTCTATCTGAATGGGAGTTCATAAGATGAATTTAATTATCCTGAACATAGTCAAAAGATCTTTGCAAATTATGTCGTAAGCTCGCGCTTTAGTTCTACTATTTAGATATGTTCCTAGAGAAAATTTAGTTGAAAGTTGATATTAGCAATTATGCGGACTGGGTTCGTAAACTGAGGATTGTCCTCGTTGCTTCGTAGAAGGCTTATGTCCTTAATGCACCGCTCAGTGTGCTGAACCTCGAATGTCGTCTGTGGATGTTGCGAACATCTGACATACACGTTTTGATAACTACGTGATAGTTCAGTTAAACGGTTTAGAGTTGAGGCACCAAAGACGATTTCGAAACATCGCGGAACATATGAGATGTTTCAAGGGCTGAAATTGGGATTTCAGGCTCGTGCCCACGTCAAGAGGTATAAGACCTCCGATGATTTTTTTCTTAGCCTGCAAACTAAGGGAGAAAAGCTCAATCGTTGAGCTTGTGCTCAGATTGTCTGAGTACAACAATCACTTGAATCGAGTGGGAGTTGATCTTCCAGATGAGATAGTGATGTTTCCCCAAAGTCATTGCCACCAAGTTGCTAGAGCTTCGTTATGAACTATAACATATCAGGGATAGATATGATGATCCTTGAGATATTCGCAATGTTTGACACCGCGAAAGTAGAAATCAAGAAGGAGCATCAATTGTTGATGGTTGGTGAAACCACTAGTTTCAAGAAGGGCAAGGGCAAGAAGGGATACTTCATGAAACGGCAAGTCAGCTGCTGCTCTAGTGAAGAAACCCAAGGTTGAACCCAAACCCGAGACTAAGTGCTTCTGTAATAAGGGGAACAGTCACTAGAGCAGAATTACCCTAGATACTTGGTAGATGAGAAGGCTGGCAAGGTCGATAGAAGTATATTGGATATACACGTGTACTTTACTAGTACTCCTAGTAGCACCAGAGTATTAGATACCGGTTCGGTTGCTAAATGTTAGTAACTCGAAATAAAAGCTACGGAATAAACGGAGACTAGCTAAAGGTGAGCTGACGATATGTGTTGGAAGTGTTTCCAAGGTTGATGTGATCAAACATCGCACGCTCCCTCTACCATCGAGATTGGTGCTAAACCTAAATAATTGTTATTTGGTGTTTGCGTTGAGCATAGACATGATTGGATTATGTCTATCGCAATACGGTTATTCATTTAAGGAGAATAATGGTTACCCTGTTTATTTGAATAATACCTTCAATGGTCTTGCACCTAAAATGAATGGTTTATTGAATCTCGATCATAGTGATACACATGTTCATGCCAAAAGATATAAGATAGTAATGATAGTACCACCTACTTATGACACTGCCATGTAAGTCATATTGGTATCAAACACATGAAGAAGCTCCATGTTGATGGATCTCTGGACTCACTCGTTTTTGAAAAGTTTGAGACATGCAAACCATGTCTATTGGTGTATATGCATGAAGAAACTCCATGCAAATGGACCGTTCGGACTCACTTGATTTTGAATCACTTGAGACATGCAAATCATACCACATGGGCAAGATGACTGAAAGCCTCATTTTCAGTAAAATTGAACAAGAAAGCAACTTGTTGGAAGTAATACATTTTGATGTGTGT
This sequence comes from Triticum timopheevii, assembly GCA_963921465.1. Classification (NCBI taxonomy): domain Eukaryota; kingdom Viridiplantae; phylum Streptophyta; class Magnoliopsida; order Poales; family Poaceae; genus Triticum; species Triticum timopheevii. The sequence goes on from OY997262.1 coordinate 188,317,764, forward strand.
AGTCCAATGAGTGCAGAGGCACGTAGTGGATATCGTTATGTTCTTACTTCACGGTTGATTTGAGTAGATACTAAGTATATTTACTTGATGAAACACAAGTTTGAATTATTGAATGGTTCAAGTAATTTTAGAGTGAAGTTGAAGATCATCATGACAAGAGGATAAAATGTCTATGATATGATCATAGAGATGAGTATCTGAGTTACGAGCTTTGTCACGCAATTAAGACATTGTGGAAATTGTTTCACAATTAATACCGCCTAGATCACCATAGTGTGATGGTGTGTCCGAACATCATAGTTGCACCCTATTGGATATGGTGCGTACCATGATGTCTCTTATCGAATTACCACTAATGTTCATGGGTTAAGCATTAGAGACAACCGCACTCACTTTAATAGGGCACCACGTAATTCCGTTGAGATGACACCATTTGAACTATGGTTTGAAGAAACCTAAGTTGTCGTTTCTTAAAAGTTTGGGGCTGCGATGCTTCTGTGAAAAAGTTTCAGGTTAATAAGCTCGAACCCAAAGCGGATAAAATGCATCTTCATAGGACACCCAAAAAACAGTTGGTTATACCTCCTAATTCAGATCCGAAAGCAATAGGGATTGTTTCTTGAATCGGGTCCTTTCTCGAGGAAAAGTTTGTCTCGGAAAGTTGAGTGGGAGGATGGTGGAGACTTGATGAGGTTATTGAACCGTCACTTCAACTAGTGTGTAGCAGGGCACAGGAAGTTGTTCCTGTGGCGCCTACACAAATTGAAGTAGAAGCTTATGATAGTGATCATGAAGCTTCGGATCAAGTCACTACCAAACCTCGTAGGTCGACAAGAATGCGTACTACTTCAAAGTGGTACATACTCCTGTCTTGGAGGTCATGTTGCTAGACAACAATGAACATACGAGCTATGGAGAAGCAATGGTGGGCCCGGATTCCGACAAATGGCTCGAGGCCATAAAATCCGAGAGAGGATCCATGTATGAAAACAAAGTGTAGACTTTGGAAGAACCACTTAATGGTCGTAAGGCTGTTGGGTACAGATGGATTCTAAGAGGGAAGACAGACAATGATGGTATGTGTCACCATTAAGAAAGCTCAGCTTGTCGCTAAGATGTTTCCGACAAGTTCAAGGAGTTTACTACAATGAGACTTTCTCACTCGTAGCGATGCTAAGAGTCTGTTGAAATTGGATTAGCAGTTACAGCATTATTTATGAAGTCTTGCAGGTACGATGTCAAAACATTGTTTCCTCGATGTTTTTCTTGAGGAAAGGTTTTGACAATCCTGAAAGACGCTAACAAGTATGCAAAGCTCCAGCAATCCTTCTAAGGACTGGAGTAAGTGTCGGGTGGTAGATGCGACATATGCCAACGGGTGGCTTATCATTGTGGGAGACAGTAAGACATCTCCGGTGCCTAGAAACGGGATAGGCGAAGACATGCACGCCGGCGAATCTTACCCAGGTTCGGGGCTCTCCGTGGAGATAACACCCCTAGTCCTCCTCTGCGGGGTCTCCGCATGATCACTAGATCAACAAGTAGCTACAAGAGGCTCCTTGAGCTGTTCGGTGGGAAGAGGAAGAGGGGCAAGGCTAGCTCTGCATGGGTGTCTGAAACTCTGTGAGATCAACCCTTTGCATGGGTGTCCCGGGGGGTTTATATAGGCCTACCCCCAGGGGTACAATGGTAATCCGGCTGGGTGCGGGCCCAGGCCGTCAGTGTCTGCGACCGCCGTCTTCTCCGCCGGCTTTTGGGGCCCGCCGACTGGTGGGTCCCGCCGGCTGTGGGCCGCTGGTTCACAGGCCGGCCCCACCGCATGGGGGATCTTGTCGGGGGCTGGTTACTGTTGCCTCTGATGACGAGGGCTTTGTCGAGGAAGCATGGCTACAGTGCCGCCGCCTTGCGGGCTCCCACTGTACCCTTACCGCGTCTCATCTGCTTAATGGTGCCTGCGCCCCCAGGGGGGAGCAAGCCGGCTATTGAAAGCAGGCCCGACCTTGGGCCGGCTGGGGGAGGCCGGACCGCCTTCGGATGTCTCTCTGACCGAAGGGGCCCGCCGCCCGCGGGCCATACTGGCAACCCGTCGTGGGTGGCGTCATGATTCGCATGGCAACAGTGCCACGCCGGACGGGGGATGGCTGCCCCGTACGGCGTACTGTAGCCATGCATGCCCCGGGATTCGGAGGTGGCAGGGTTCGCTGTAGCCACGCCCTGTCCCGTTACCGTTATGGGTGATGGTCTTTTGGATACGGCATTCGGCCGCTTGCTTCTTGGAGTCGGCCCTTCGTGGGCCGCCTTCTTGGAGTCAGTCCTTCATGGGCCGCCTTCTGGGAGTCGGTCCTTCATGGGCCGGCTTCTTGGAGTCGGCCCAATCGTGGCGTCCTCCAAAGGTTGTTTTATGGCCGGGTCGCCTTCTGCCAGCCGGCCTAGGTGATAGCCGGCCGGAGGAAGGCGGCCCCGTGTCTTAGGTGCTTCGAGGTCCGATCGGCCTGTTGTTTTTTCTGAGGGCCAAAGGGAGCCGGTTAGGCTACCCATGGTCATTTACTCCGACAGCAGTCCCCGAAGCTGGTTGGGCTTCGCGGCTGAAGGGAAATCGAGATGCTAGGTCAGCTTCCTATCCCGAGGAGCCGGCAGCTAGGAGCCGGCCTTCCATGATCGTGCCTTCTCGGCGAAGCCTCCTCAAAATTCGAAGGTGGGAACCAGCTGGCGCACCAGCCGAGCGGCAGGCTGACCGCCCGCTTTCCGCGCGCCGCGTGGCACCCTTCGGCTGGCAGGGCCTGCCCACCCACGCGCGTGACGGGACGCCGTTGCAGGCCGGGGCCCGCCACTCCCGCGCCTCGGCCAGTGCGCGGATCTTCTGTGGCCCGAACCGACCGCACGTCTTCCGGCGGCGGTTCCCACTCGCCATCAAGGCACGATAATCGCGGGGCGTGGGGGAGTGGGCGCAGTTAATCCCAACCCCACCCCCCCCCCCCCCCCCCCCGTGCCTTGCCTCCTCGGCTTCGCCGCGCGAGGCTATAAGTAGAGGCGGGGAGGGTGAGAAGCGATCGTTCGCATGCTCACCCTCGCCCTGCCTCCTTCTTCTTCTGCATCGCTGCGGTAGCTCCTCGCCGTGCTCCCACTTCGCCATCCATTCTTCCTCCCAGCGTGCCGCAGGCTTGCTGCCTCCGCGCCGGGCGCTTCCCGTCGTCGCGCTCGCCGCCATGGCTCCGACGTCGAGCTCTTGGGACGACTCCACCATCCGCGACGACCACATCGAGTTTCTCCGCAAGGCGCGGCGGCTGCCGAGCGAGGATCTTGTGCAAGTCCGCCTCGCACTAGCGAGGGAGATTTAGCCGGCGCCGGAGGAAGGCGAGCCAGTGAACTTCTACTCGCACTGCATGCGCGGCGTCGGCTTCCCCGCAAGCGGCTTCTTCCGTGTGTTTCTGGACTTCTACCAACTCCAAGCGCACCACCTCACCCCCCAACACGGTGGTGCTGCTGTCGGCCTTTGTCTCTTTGTGCGAAGGCTTCCTCGGCGTCCTCCCCACCATCAAGCTCTGGGGGAGTTTTTTCAATCCAAGCTCGGCACGGTCATCGCCGGCGTGCCGGCTCCGTGTGGCGCCTTCATCGCCATGAGGAGGTCCACCGCCGACAACCCCTTCCCTTCCATCGCGCTAATCCAGTCGGTGAAGCTCTGGCAACGGTCTTACTTTTATGTAAAGAACGTTGCCCCGAACGGCGATTATGTCAACTTGCCAGCTTACGTAGCTGGCCCGCCGGCTGGGAGGCCGGCTTCATGGTCCTATCGGGCCAGGTCGCCGACGCCGGCTGGAGCCGGAGCCGGAGCCCGACTTCGGGTGCTCATCCAGTCAGACCGCCTGACCGGGCCCGACTTGATCGCCGCCTTCGTCGAGCGCCGGATTCTTCCGCTTCAAGGCCGCCCTCATCTGATTTGTCAGATGAGCGGCCGCTTCGACCCAAGCCGGCTCAGCACCAGGGAGATGCCTCACGACGAGGTGTCTTACATGGTGAACTACATCGCCAACTGCAAGCTCAAGCCGGACTGGCAGTATGGCATGGCGCCATTATCTCGCGCCAATCCGCCACCTATGGTAAGTTTTCTTTCTTTATTTATTGCCGAATCCTTTTCCGGGCCGACTCTTGACCAGTCGGTCTATCCTCAATCAGAACCCCCTTCTTCAGCCTCCGGCCGGAACCGCGGGGCTGGAGCGCGAGTTCGCCCCCAACCGTGAGGCGGACGACCCTGATGACCCTGACTTGGGGGCGGCCGCCCTGGACGACAACGCCGCAGGGGGCGGCGGCGAGACAGGCGGCTCCAGCTTCACCGCCGGCTTCGAAGGCTGGCCCGACGATGACGAGGCCGACCCTGCTCCACGCCGTCAGCCGGCGCCCGACCCCCAAGGCGCCGGCCCATCCGGCGGGATGGCCGCACGAGGTGGCGTACTGAAGCGTCGAGCGGCACCGACTCCCTTCGGCGGCCGGCCGAAGAGGCCTAAGGTGCCCGCTGCGGCAACCAAGCGGGACAAGGCAGCCGCGAAGGCGGCCCACTTCCGCAATGTGGTGAAGCAGCCGCAGGCGGTCCCGGCGTAAGTTCTGGTCTTTACGCAACTTTCTTTTCTTTTCTTTGGTTGATGTTCTTCTAAGCCTTTTCTCTGTTTTGTCAACCAGGGCCCCGCTCTCCCTTGAGCGGACCACTGCTGCCTCCATTGTCGGCGGAGCAGGAGGGTCTGTGGGCTCCCGTCGCATTGATCCCCGTGCCGAGCTTCAGGTGGCGACGGAGCGGAACGCGCGGGAAGCGCGGGAGGAGAAGGAGGCGGAGGAGAGAAGGGAAGCCGCTGCCGAGCTGGCCCTGGAGACGACGGCGGAGTCGGCCGAGGCGCAGGCCGACACGGCGGCCAGGGCCCGGGCGGAGGTCGAGGCCGCGGAGAAGACGGCCGAGGCCCTGCGTGGCCAGCCTCCGCCGCTCGTCATCGCCCTTCGTTCCGCGCCCCCGGACGTCCCGGAGCCCCCGCCGGAGGAGATCAGCCGCGACCCGTCGATGACGGAGAGGGAGGAGGGCGACGTAGTTGTCCTTGAGGGAGAAGTGGTGCCGCCTCCATCGGCCGGGACCGGCCAAGGCGGCCAGCCCGAGGTGCCGCCTGAGCAGCCGACTGCGCGGGCGGATCTTGCGGTCTTGTCGCCGGCTCGCCGGCGTGCGGCGAGGGCGGCCTCAGAGCCGGATCTGCAGAGGGCGGCCGGCTCCAACTTGTTATCGCATGAACTGGAGTTGGCCACCGCTAGCTCGCCAGGGTGGACGCAGGGCGGTGGGACGGCCGCGCTGAACTTGGCAGCGCAAGACGTCCGCAGCCGGCTTCAGGCCCAAGTCACCGCGCTGCAGCAATGTACCCGAGAGTTTATCGCGACACGGGCGGTCGTTCGGGTGAGTTCTCTTGTTCTTGATTTCTTTCCGTGGGGGCGCGTCAGCGCACCCACTGGGTGTAGTCAGTAGGCGGCTTGGAACTTCTTCGAAGACTTGTTTTACTGACTTTCTCTTGCTTGCTTCTTCATCCTGTTTGCAGGATTACCACAACCTCCACGCCACTACCTTCAACTCCCAGGTCCGGGAGGCAGACAAGAGGGTCGCCGATCTGTCAGAGAGCCGGCGTGAGTGTCTTTGTCTTTTCATCTCATGTGGGGGCGTGTCAGTGCACCCACTGGGTGTAGTCCCCGAGATTCGGGCTGACTGCTGAGCAGTCAGGTCGGATCTTTCTTGCCGACTTCTTTCTGAACTTCTTTTTTCATGCTGTCAGGAGCCAACGCCAACTTGAGGCAGCAGCTGGGTGTCGCCCAGACCGCCTTGGCTCAGGAGCATGACCGCCTGGCCAAGAGACTGGCCGACCAGGAGGAAAGCCACCAGGCGGCTCTAAAGGCGGCCCAGGACAGCGAGGCCGCCCTCAAAGCCGAATTCGAGACCGAGGCGGTGGGCTGGGCCGAGGCAAGGCAAGCTCTGAGCAAAGGCTACGGCCGTGTAGAGGACTTGGTTGACGGTAGGCCACCTTCTTCTTCACTCTTTGCTTGTCCTTGCAAGTCAGCTTATCTCCTGACTTGCTCTTTTTCTTTCTTCTTTGTGAAGAGTACTTTCCTGGCCATTCTGTTGCCGCCAACCAAGCCATCGAAGCCCACCACGAAGCCCGGCGGCAGGCTGGGGTTGAGGTCGCGCCGGATGCCAACCGGTCGCTTGAGGAGCAGCTGCTGGCGATCGAGGCCCGCCTCCAGCCGGCCTACCGCATGCTCCGCCGGCTTCAGCGTGCCGGGGCACAGGTGCTGGCCGCCCTTTGGCCTGGCGAGGTAATTCCTCGTACCCCTAGCCGTACTGCCGACTGGCTGTAGGTAGCCGTCGGCCGCCTTGAGGCCTGGAAGGCTTCAGCAGCTCGATCCGGTGCTCGACGGGCGCTAGAGTTCATCCGGGCTTGGTACCCTGGGCTGAACTTGGATCAGCTGCGCACCTGGCGGCAGGAGGCCGACGAGGAGCTGGAGGCGGTGCGGCCGGCTATCATCCAGCGTGCTTTGGCAATCGCCGACTTCACCGACACCAGCGCCTTTGCACCTGAGGTGAACGAGGACGGCGTCGCGCAGCCGCAGGAATGGTTCGGGCTGAACCCGACCAACGATGAGGACTCGGTGGAGGAGATTGACTCCAACGACGAGGGCGAGGAGGAGGAGGAAGACGGCGAAGATGGTGAGCCAGATGTCGGAGCAGCCGGCCAGCCTCAGCCTGACTGTGCCTCTAGCAACGAGGCGCGCGCGGATGCTCCGCCTGCCGCCGGCGACGACCAGGCCGAGACTTGCCAGCCGGCCACTCCTCCAGCCGACACCGCCGTCTCCACCGTTCTTCCTGAAGCTCTAGGTGCTCCCTTGGCTTGATTCACCGTTTTACTTTCCTGCCAGTCACTCTTTGAACAGACTTGTTATTTTTGCGCAATTCCACCCACTGGGGGTGTATTCAAACTTTGTTGAATGCCGGCCTTTCGAAGGCTTTGGGTGTAAATATTATTATGCGTGTGCTTGGCTTCCATTCCGACTTGCTTTTTATCTTTCAGCTTTCTTCCTTTGTCGCCTTCCCTTGGTTGCCGCCTTCCCAGCCGTCTGGGAAGGCAAAGGTTTGAGCTTTGTTAGATTTTGGCAGAGTAGGAAAGGAAGCCATCCAGTCGACTGCTTCGATAGTCGGTTGGCAAGGGAGGAGGCCGGCTTGTGTTATGTAAGTTTGTTAGTCCTTAGCCATTTTTCATGTGGGCATCCTTTCTGCCTTTAGCTCTTGCTAGTCGGGCAGCTGATTCTTCAAGCTGCGACTCTCGCAAGAGAGGGCTTGGGTACCACACATTACTTGTCTGACTTCAGGTAGAACTTGGACATAACTCAAGGCGGCAAGTCCCCGGGCCAACTAGTCGAACCCGGTGCCAGACGGAGAAAGTAAATGCAGGAGGGTAACCATGGGTGTTATACCCGGCATACATAGATAAAATAGGGTAGTCCCCGAGAACTCCTCGGGGGCCCGTTGTCTTATACTTAATACAAAAGGTTGCGTGATACATACTGCATTTCAACTGTAAAATCTTCGAAGAAGATTGGCGTTCCATGGGCGGTCCGACTCTTTGCCGGAGTCGTCTTTCTTGCGTGCCTTCGGCTTCCGGGCGTCGATTAGGTAATAGGAGTCGTTTCCCAGAGCCCGGCTGATGACAAAGGGGCCTTCCCAAGGGGCCGAGAGCTTGTGCTGGCCGGCTGTATGCTGTATCAGCCGGAGCACAAGGTCTCCCTCTTGGAAGGTTCTCGGCTTTACCCTCCGACTGTGGTAACGGCGTAGCCCTTGCTGGTAGATGGCGGACCGGCTAAGGGCTAACAGCCGGCTTTCTTCCAGCAAGTCGACGTCGTCTTCTCTTGCTTCCTTGGCCTCCGCCTCCGTGTACATGGTGACTCGAGGTGAGTCGAACTCGATGTCAGTTGGGATGACAGCCTCAGCACCATATACAAGGAAGAAGGGGGTGAAGCCGGTCGACTTGTTTGGAGTAGTGCGCAGACTCCAGAGGACGGCCGGTAGCTCGTCGAGCCAGCAGCCGGCCAAACGCTCCAATGGCACGACCAGTCGGGGCTTGATGCCGGAGAGGATGAGGCCATTTGCTCGCTCGACTTGGCCGTTTGACTGCGGGTGGGCAACGGATGCTAAGTCCAGTCGGATGCCCTATGTCGCGCAGAAACGTGCCAATGCTCCCTTGGCAAAATTTGTGCCATTGTCAGTGATGATGCTGTGTGGTATGCCGTACCGGGTTGTAATGTCGGCAATGAATGTCATGGCATTCGGCCCATTCAATTTCTTGATCGGCTTTGCTTCAATCCACTTGGTAAATTTGTCTATGGCGACAAGCAGATGTGTCATGCCACCGCGCGCCGTCTTGAATGGTCCGACCATGTCCAGTCCCCAGACGGCAAAGGGCCAAGTGATGGGGATGGTCTTGAGTGCAGAAGCCGGCAGGTGTTGCTTGGAGCCGAAGACTTGGCACCCTTTGCAGTGTTTAAACTAGTTCCTTGGCATCCTCCAATACAGTCGGCCAGAAGAATCCATGGCGGAAGGCTTTGGCGACGAGCGCCCTGGAGGTGGCATGGTGGCCGCATTTGCCTTGGTGGATGTCTTCGAGGATTGCTATGCCCCTCTCTTGCTCGACGCAGCGCTGGAAGACTCCGGTAGCGCTGCGCCTAACTAGCTCTTGATTCATTATTGTGTAGGCTCCGGCTCGGCGTTGGACTTGTCTGGCCGAGATCTCGTCAGTCGGTAGTTCACCATTCACCAGAAACCGGAGGATGGGCTGAGCCCATGATGGAGCTGTGATTTCTTCGATTGCCAAGACGGCTACTGCAACCAGGGTGGGCGGGCTGGGTTGTGAGGAGTTGGAGTCGGCCTCCGCCTGCTGTGCCACTACAGTCCCCGGGCCGGGTTCGACTATGGCAGTCCCCGGGCCAGGTTCGACTATGGTAGTCCCCGAGCCAGCTGCCGAAGTCCCCGGGCCGCCTGCCTGGTTCCCGAAGTCGGATCTGACTGCGTCGGGGTTAGGCGGCACGAAGATGGAACTGGATTCCGGAGACGGCTTGACAGATGGCTTGAGGAGGCATTGGAGGGCGACGCCGGTTGGTATAGCTTGTCGGGTGGAACCTATTCGTGCCAAGGCATCTGCTTGCTCGTTGTCGGCTCGTGGCACGTGAAGGAACTTGCACCCCACGAAATATCCGCTGAGCTGCTGGACAAGGAAACGGTAGCTCGCCATGTTTGCGTCCTTGGCATCCCAGTCACCAGATGATTGCTAAACCACTAAGTCCGAGTCGCCATAACACAGGATCCGGCAGATGCCGAGTTCCTTGGCTAGCCGGAGCCCATGTATGAGCGCCTCGTACTCGGCCACATTGTTGGAGGCGGCAAAGTGTATTTGCAATGTGTATCTGAGTTTGCCGCCCTTGGGAGAGGTGAGGACGATGCCGGCTCCCAAGCCGGTGCGCATCTTGGATCCGTCAAAATGCATCCGCCAATGAGTGGAATCTGGGGTCGGCGGCAGGTACTGGGTCTCGGCCCAGTCGATGAGGAAGTCGGCCAGTGCTTGAGACTTGATGGCAGTGCGGGGCTAATAGTAAATTGTGTACGGAGCCAGCGCAATGGCCCATTTTGCCACTCGGCCGGATGCATCCCGGCTGCCTATGATCTCGGCAAGCGGGGCAGTGCATACGACCGTGATGGGGTGCTCCTGAAAGTAGGGCTTGAGTTTCTTTGAAGCGAAGTACACACCATAGCATATTTTCTGATAGTGCGGGTAGTTCTGTTTTGAGGTGGACAATACTTCGCTCAAATAATACACCGGCCTCTGGACTAGCTGAGCTCGGCCTTCTTCTGGGCGCTGAACCACAATCACTGTGCTGACCACGCGGCTGGTGGCGGCGATGTAGAGGAGCATCGGCTCCTTCTCAGTTGGGGCCGCCAAAACAGGCGGGGTGGACAGCATCTTCTTCAGCTCGTGGAAAGCTTGATCCGCCTGGTCATTCCACTCAAAGTGAGCGGACTTCTTCATAAGTTGGTAGAGGGGGAGGGCCTTCTCTCCGAGCTGGCTCATGAAGCGTTTCAAAGATGCCAGGCATCCGGTGAACTTTAGGGACCTTCATTCTCTCTATGGCCTTGATCTTCACTGGGTTGCACTCGATGCCGCGTTCGGAGACCAGAAAGCCTAGAAGTTGGCCGGCTGGTACTCCGAACACACATTTCTCCGGGTTGAGCTTGATCTGAAACCGGCGCAAGTTCTCAAAGGTTTCCTTGAGGTCTTCTAGCAGGGTGCCGCGTTTCTCCGTCTTCACCACAAGATCGTCTACATAGACGTGGGCATTTCTGCCGAGTTGCTTGAGGAGGCATTTCTGCATGCAAAGCTGAAAAGTGGCACCGGCATTTCTCAAGCCGAATGTCATAGTTAGGTAACAGAAAGCTCCGAATGGGGTGATGAAGGCGGTCTTCAAGCGATCAGCCGGGTTCAGCTTTATCTGGTGGTAGCCGGAATAAGCATCCAAGAAACTCAATAGCTTGCATCCGGCTGTGGAGTCTATCACCTGGTCAATCCTTGGCAGGGCAAACAGATCTTTGGGGCAGGCTTTGTTGAGGCTAGTGTAGTCGATGCACATGCGCCACTGCTTGTTTTTCTTCAGCACGAGGACCGGGTTGGCAAGCCATTATGGAAAGAACACCTCCATAATGAAGCCGACTGCCATAAGCCGGGCTATCTCTTCTCCGACTACTCTTCTCTTCTCCTCTGACAGGCGGCGCAAGGGCTGCTTGACCGGCTTTGCGTCATATCGGACGTGTAGCTTGTGCTCGGCGAAATCCGTCGGGACACCCGGCATGTCTTTGGGAGACCATGCAGAGACGTCCCGATTCTCACGGAGGAAATCGACGAGCTCGCCTACCTATTTGTTGTCAAGGCATGTGCCTATGACAGCGTGCCTCTCTAGGTGTTCCGGGTCCAGGGGTATCTTCTTTGTCTCCTTGGCCGGCTGGAAAGAACCTTGAGCTTCACATTCTTTGGGGTCAGGAGACAAGGCCGGCTGCTTGCCAGCCAGGGCCACAACTCGATCCAGCATCTTCTTTTCTTCAGCGATCACGAGGGACTCGGCCAGCCGACTACTGGCTGCTGCCCACTCGGAAGACTTCTTGTAATCTCCGGCTATGGTGATAATGCCCTTGGAACTCGGCATCTTCATCTTGAGGTAGGCATAGTGGGGCACAACCATAAACTTGGCCAACGCTGGTCGGCCAAGCAGTGTGTGGTACGGGCTCTCCAAATCCACTACCTCGAACAATATTGCCTCTCGGCGGAAATGATCCTTGTCTCCAAAGAGGACATCCATCTTGATCTTGTCGATTGGTGAGCAGGACAGGCCGGGTACGATGCCATGGAACACAATCCGGCTAGGCATGAGTTGCTTCGGCTTGATGTTGAGCTTCTCCATTGTATCTCGGTACAATATGTTGATACTGCTCCCGCCGTCTATCAGCACGCGGGAGAAACGAGCGGCGCGCCTCTCCGTTGCCAGGGTAGCATCCAAAACAAGGGCATAGGAACCAGGAGACAGCATCACCTCAGGGTGGTCATCTCGGCTCCAGCTGATGGGCTGCTCTGACCAGTGCATAAACTCGGGGTTACTGGAGGCGACAGCATTGACTTCGTGGTGTTGTCGGCGCCGACTTCACCGATCATCTGGTTGGCTCGTGAAGACGACATAGGCGGCATGCTCGTCAGGGAACTCGTCGTGGACGGCTCCGACTGCTGGCCGAGCGGCCGTCTGCTGGGGGGCAGGAGGCGGCTGGCCCGCAGGCGGAAGCGGCAACAGCCCCTCGCCCTTGGAGATTCGGGTGAGCCAATGGCACTCCCGGGACGTATGGTTGGACGGCTTCACGCCGCTCTGGAACTTGTAGGGGGCGTCGAGAGTTTGCTCATAGGAGAAAGCCGACTGCCAAGCCGGCCTGCCGCCCTTCTGCTTCTTAGGAGCCGGTCGTCCCTCGGGCTACTCTTCTTCGACCGTAGCCACCTGCCGACTAGTGGAAGGCGGCATTGGAGCCTTGTGCTTGTTGTTGTTCTGGTACGGGCGCCGAGTGGACTCTCCAGCCGGCGTCTTGGGAGCCGGTGCAAGCACTTTCCCAGAAGCGTCGACTCGGAGCTCGGTCTTCATGGAGGAGTCGGCCGTAGCGTATTTGTCCGCGATGATCAGCAGCTCGTCAAGGGTAGTCGGCTCGTCGCAGAGGAGTCGGTGCTTGAGGAGGGTGCCCTCTCGGCACCCGGCCGTGAAGTACTCGATTGCCTGAACCTCGTGCACCCCTTCGCAGGAGTTTCGGAGCTCGGCCCAACGCGTGAGATAGTCACGAGTCGACTCGTTGGGTCCTTGTACGCACATGGAGAGCTGTTGGGGCTTGGGAGCCCGCTTGCAGGTGCTGGTGAAGTTGCGGATGTAGGCTTCCGTGAAGTCGAGCCAGCTGTTGATATTGTAGGGCTTGAGGCTATTGAGCCAGGTGCATGTCGTGCCTTGGAGCATCAGGGGGACATACTTCACGGCAACACGCCGGTTGCCATTTGCTATGCGGACTGCGGTGGAGTAGTCGATCAACCAGTCCTCCGGCTTCACGGAGCCGTTATACTTAGGCGTGTCTCTTGGAAGTGAGAACCCTTTGGGAAAGGGCTCGTCGCGGATGCGGGGGCCGAAACAAGGCGGGCCGACATCATCTTCTTCTTCCAGGGCCAGGGATCGCGCGAGGCGGTCGATCCGATGGCGGGCGTCATTCTCGCTGACTCCTTCGCGGCGACCAAGTCGGCCGCTGAGAGTCGGATGCTCGATAGGCGATGGGGTGGGATATCTTTCCCCGCGAGGCGGAGGAGGAGGCGGGTCGCCTCGTCTCTCCACACCTCCGGGACGGCCTTCCGCGTGGCGCTCGATGGTGATTCGTGTCCGTCTGCGGCTAGTAGCCGACTCCTTCTCTTGTCTCGCATGGGCGCCACCCGCAGTCGGCGTACGCGACGTCGCGCCGTGCTCTCGGCGAGGGGGGCTTCCAGCTCGGACGCCGGCTTCATGCCGCGCTACAGCCGCCTCGATCAGTTGCTGGATGCGTCTGGTCATGTAGGGGAGCTCGTTGGCCCCCATACCATTGAGCTCGTCAACGATCGACTGGGCGGCACGTAGATTCTCGAGGGGCGTGGCGTAGATCGGGCGGTCCGCACCCAGCATGCTAGCGATGGCCATGCCGCATTTCTTGACAGTGCCGACCCGGCTTGGCCCTTCTGGAGGCGGCGTGCCGAAGGCGGCGCGGTCGACTTCGCGCTGGTGGGCTTCCGTGAGGCGTCTCATGGTGTTTATCTTCTGGCCGTCCGCGACGAGGGCAAGGCGGCGAGCCTCGAGCGCCTCGGCGTCGGCATCGGCCGGGATGGGGACGGACAAGTCCTGCAGCACCACTTACAGGGCGTTGTGGGTGTTCTCGCTGGAGGAGGCTCCGTGGCTGATGACCAGCACCTCAGTGACGGTGCTGCCGCCACTGTCAGCTCGCGGGAGAGTGTCGTCAAAAACGATCACGTTGGTGGGGAAAGCGTCGAGCGACGCCGTGTCGGAGTCGACAAGCATCGGGTCGGTGGAGCCGACCGACTCCAAGTCCGCGGTAGGCTCGCCGGAGACGTGGAGTTGGTCGAGGAGGCTGACGGGGCAACTCTCGAGGCAGCCGGTGCCCGCATCGGATGCGGGATCGTCGGAGATGAAAACCTCGCCAAGGAGATCGGCAAGGCAGCTCGCCGCGCAGGCGTCGTCGATGCCTTGCAGCGCGTCGGGGCAAGCGCCCTCGGGCGTGCCGGGCTGGCTACGCTCGCGGGGGAGGAAGAGGGTTCCCGTCCAGAGCAGGTCTCCGGACGACGGTGCACCTGGCCCCATGGTGGGCGCCAAATGTCGGGTGGTAGGTGCGACATATGCCAACGGGTGGCTTATCATTGTGGGAGCCAGTAAGACATCGCCGGTACCTAGAAACGGGATAGGCGAAGACATGCACGCCGGTGAATCTTACCCAGGTTCGGGGCTCTCCGTGGAGATAACACCCCTAGTCCTGCTCTGCAGGGTCTCCGCATGATCACTAGATCAACAAGTAGCTACAAGAGGCTCCTTGAGCTGTTCGGTGGGAAGAGGAAGAGGGGCAAGGCTAGCTCTCTTCTCTCCCTATGGTGGTGTCTGAAACTCTGTGAGATCAACCCTTTGCAAGGGTGTCCCGGGGGGTTTATATAGGCCTACCCCCCGGGGGTACAATGGTAATCCAGCTGGGTGCAGGCCCAGGCCGTCAGTGTCTGCGACCGCCGTCTTCTCTGCCGGCTTCTGGGGCCCGCTGACTGGTGGGTCCCGCCGGCTATCGGCCCGCTGGTCGACAAGTCGGCCCCACCGCATGGGGATCTTGTCAAAGGCTGGTTACTGTTGGCTCGCCTCTGATGACGAGGGCTTTGTCAAGGTGAGCATGGCTACAGTGCCGCCGCCTTGCGCGTCTCATCTACTTAATGGTGCGCATGCCCCGAGGGGGGAGCAAGCCGGCTATTGGAAGCTAGCCCGGCCTTGGGCCGACTGGGGGAGGCCGGCCCGCCTTCGGATGTCTCTCTGACTGAAGGGGCCCGCCGCCCGCGGGCCGTACTGGCAACCCGTCGTGGGTGGCGTCATGATTCGCATGGCAATAGTGCCACGCCGGACGGGGGATGGCTGCCCCGTACGGCATACTGTAGCCATGCGTGCACCAGGATTCGGGGGTGGCAGGGTTCGCTGTAGCCACGCCCCGTCCCGTCAACATTATGGGTGATGGTCTTTTGGATACGGCGTTCGGCCGCTTGCTTCTTGGAGTCGGCCCTTCGCGGGGCGCCTTCTGGGAGGCGGTCCTTCATGGGCCGCCTACTGGGAGTCGGTCCTTCATGGGCCGGCTTCTTGGAGTCGGCCCGATCGTGGCGTCCTCCAAAGGTTGTTTTACGGCCGGGCCACCTTCTGCCAGCCGGCCTAGGTGATAGCCGGCCGGAGGAAGGCGGCCCTGTGTCTTAGGTGCTTCGAGGTCCGATCGACCCGTTGTTTTCTCTAAGGGCCAAAGGGAGCTGGTTAGGCTACCCGTGGTCATTTACTCCGACAATAAGCATCTCGGAGTTGGAATGTGCGCTTTGATGAGATGATCAAAGATTTTGGGTTTATACAAAGTTTATGAGAAACTTGTATTTCCAAATAAGTGAGTGGGAGCACTATAGAACTTCTGATGAGTATATGTTGTACCATATTGTTGATCAGAAATGTTGTAGAGTTTCTGGAAAGCATATAGGGTTGTTTGAAAAGTGTTTTTCAATAGAAAACCTGGATTAAGCTGCTTGAACATTGAGCATTAAGATCTATGAGGATAGATAAAAAACGCTTAATGGTACTTTCAAATGAGCACATACCTTGACATGATCTTGAAGGTGTTCAAGATGGATCATTCAAAGAAGGAGTTCTTGCCTGAGTTGTAAGGTATGAAGTTAAGACTTAAAGCTCGACCACGGCAGAAGAAAGAGGAAGGACGAAGGTCGTCCCCTATGCTTTAGACGTAGTCTCTACAGTATGCTATGCTGAGTACCGCACGTGATGTGTGCCTTGCCACGTGTCTGGCAAAGGGGTACAAGAGTGATCCAGGAGTGGATCATTGGACAGCGGTCAAAATTTTGGAGTAATAAGGACATGTTTCTCGATTATGGAGGTGATAAATAGTTCGGCGTAAAGGGTTACGTCGATGCAAGCTTTAACACCTATCCGAATGGCTCTGAGTAGCAAACCAGATACGTATAGTGGAGCAACCATTTGGAATAGCTCCAAGTGGAGCGTGGAAGCAGCATTTACAATATGACGAGATTTGCGAAGTACATACGGATTTGAATGTTGCAGACCCGTTGACTAAAACCTCTCTCACAAGAAAAACATGATCAAACCCCAGAACTCATTGAGTCTTAATCACATGATGATGTGAACTAGTGACACTAGTAAACTCTTTGGATGTTGGTCACATCGCGATGTGACCTGTGAGTGTTAATCAGATGGTGATGTGAACTGGATTATTGACTCTAGTGTAAGTGGGAGACTGTTGGAAATATGCCCTAGAGGCAATAATAAATTAGTTATTATTATTATATTTTCTTGTTCATGATAATCGTTTATTATCCATGCTATAATTGTATTGATGGGAAACTCAGATACATGTGTGGATACATAGACCACTCCATGTCCCTAGTAAGCCTCTAGTTGACTAGCTCGTTGATCAATAGATGGTTACGGTTTCCTGACCATGGACATTGGATGTCGTTGATAACGGGATCACATCATTAGGAGAATGATGTGATGGACAAGACCCAATCCTAAGCCTAGCACAAAGATCGTGTAGTTCGTATGCTAAAGCTTTTCTAATGTCAAGTATCATTTCCTTAGACCATGAGATTGTGCAACTCCCGGATACCGTAGGAATGCTTCGGGTGTACCAAACATCACAACGTAACTGGGTGGCTGTAAAGGTGCACTACGGGTATCTCCGAAAGTGTCTATTGGGTTGGCACGAATCGAGACTGGGATTTGTCACTCCGTCTGACGGTGAGGTATCTCTGGGCCCACTCGGTAGGACATCATCATAATGTGCACAATGTGACAAAGGGGTTGATCACGGGATGATGTGTTACGGAACGAGTAAAGAGACTTGCCGGTAACGAGATTGAACATGGTATTGGGATGCCGATGATCGAATCTCGGGCAAGTACTATACCGCTGGATAGAGGGAATTGAATACGGGATTGATTGAATCCTCGACATCGTGGTTCATCCGATGAGATCATCGTGGAACATGTGGGAGCCAACATGGGTATCCATATCCTGCTGTTGGTTATTGGCCGAAGAGTTGTCTCGGTCATGTCTACGTCTCTCCCGAACCCGTAGGGTCTACACACTTATGGTGCGATGACGCTAGGGTTATAGGGAATAGATGTACGTGGTTACCGAATGTTGTTCGGAGTCCCGGGTGAGATCCCGGACGTCACGAGGAGTTCCGGAATGGTCCGGAGGTAAAGATTTATATATGGGAAGTCCTGTTTTGGTCACCGGAAAGGTTTCGGGTGCTATCGATAATGTACCGGGACCACTGGGAGGGTCCCGGGGGTCCACCAAGTGGGGCCACCGGCCCCAGAGGGCAGCATGGGCTAAGTGTGGGAGGGGACCAACCCCAGGTGGGCTGGTGCGCCCCCCACCAGGGCCCAAGGCGGCTAGGGTTTGGGGAGGGGGCGCCTCCACCTTACTTGGGGGGCAAGTTTCCCCCTCTCCGTCCTTTGGCCGCCACCCTAGATGGGTTTTGGGGCTGCCGCACCCCTTGGGGTGGGAACCCTAGAGGGGGCGCAGCCCCCTCCCTCTCCCCCATATATAGTTGAGGTCTTTGGGGCTGCAAAGACAAGAGTTTTGACCTCTCCCTGGCGCAGCCCTACCACTCTCCCTCCTCGTCTCTTGCGGTTCTTGGCGAAGCCCTGCTAGAGTGCCACGCTCCTCCACCACCACCACGCCATCGTGCTACTGCTGGACGGAATCTTCCCCAACCTCTCCCTCTCTCCTTGCTCGATCAAGGCATGGGAGACGTCACCGAGCTGCATGTGTGTTGAACGTGGAGGTGTCGTCCGTTCGGCACTAGGATCATCGGTGATTTGGATCACGACGAGTACGAATCCATCAACCCCGTTCACTTGAACGCTTCCGCTTAGCGATCTACAAGGGTACGTAGATGCACTCCCCTTTCCTTTATTGCTAGATTACTCCATAGATTGATCTTGGTGATGCGTAGAAAATTTAGAATTTCTGCTACGTTCTCCAACAGCTTGATCCCGTCATCACTAAGAAACTCATCCAAGGTGTAGTTCTTGAACTCGGTGCCGTTGTCACTTCTTATTGTCAAGATCTTTGCATCATGTTGACGTCGAGCTTCATTTGCAAAGTCGATGACGGTTTGTTGAGTCTCACTCTTCCTCTTGAAGAAGTATACCCAAGTGTATCTCGAATAATCATCCACAATCACCAAGCAATACTTTCTACCTCCAAGACTATCAAAAGATGGGGGCCCAAAGAGATCCATGTGAAGGAGCTCCAAGGGTCTCTTCGAGTAGATGATGGCCGTGGGAGGGTGAGCCTTCTCATGAAGCTTTCGTTCAATACAAGCACTGCAAGCACGATCTTTGGCAAAACTAACATTTGTTAGTCCACGGACATGATCCCCCTTGAGAAGACTTTGCAAAGATCTCATATTGACGTGGGCTAAACGACGATGCCAAAGCCATCCCACGTCAACTTTAGCCATTAGGCATGTCGCGATCTTAGTGGGTCGCTCCAAAAAGTTAATCACATAAAGACCATTCTCGACATGCCCAACAAAGGCTACTTTAAGAGTCTTGCTCCACAAGAGGGCCACGGTATCAATGTCAAAGAAAGTGGCAAAACCCATGAGTGCAAGTTGACGAACGGAAAGTAAATTGTATGCAAGGGACTCAACAAGCATGACTTTCTCGATCGTTAGATCATGAGAAATGACAACCTTGCCAAGACCCAATACCTTAGAATGTGAGGCATCACCCCACTCGACATTGGTGGGCATAGATGGAATATTTTGCACGTCCACCACCAAGTCCTTGCTCCCGGTCATATGATTTGTTGCTCCACTATCGAGCAACCATGATCCCCCACCGGAAGCAAACACCTACAAGATATCAATGCTTGGTTTTAGGTACCCATTTAGTAATGGGTCCTTTGATGTTAGTAACAAGGGTCTTAGGAACCCAAATAGACCATTCAATGTACTCATAAGGAGAACCAACAAATTTAGCATAAACATGCCCATCACTAGCACGGCACAACACATATGACGGGTTAAAGTCGCCGGCTTTGTTGGAGGAGATGGTTTTGCCCTTTTTGACATCAACACCCTTCACATTTTCCTTCTTCTCCTTAGGAGCACCCTCTCCCTCTTTCACAAAAGTTTCCTTGAGAGGAGGAGGTCGTTTGGTCTTGTCGTTCTTCTTCTTGTTCTTGGACTGGGGTGCAAACCCAATTCCCTTCTTGGCCACAACTTCCTTTCGATTGCTCAAAAGGTCGTTGAGGTTCTTCTCACGTTGAATGCATGTCACAAGGCCTTTCTCAAGTTGATCCTTCAACTTGGCATTCTCCTCCACAAGATGCACATGCTCACAACACGGGTTAGTAGCATATGCATTATCAATTAATACCATATGATTAAAGGTGGCCTTTTCCTTGGGTAGCTTAACTTGGAGTTGAGCATGAGACTTCTTGAGGTTAGAGTGGGCACCCTTCAAGACCTTGTGGGCCTTGTCAAGTACATCAAACTCCTCCTTGAGTCTAGCATGATCAACCCCAAGTTTAGCCTTCTCAGAAGTTAGCACATGAGACACGACAAGAGCATGATCAAGATATTTCTTTAACTTAGCATGGTCATCGTTGTATGACTCCTCAAGACACAAACGATCCCCACGCTCTTCCTCGAGAGCATTAGAGAGATCTAATATCTCATCGGCATCACGACTGTAACCATCCATCTTAGAGATGGTTTCTTCGTGAGCCTCGATCATGTCATTGGCTTCACCAAGTTGTTCCAAGAGAGCAACAAAGTGCTTCTTGGATTTGCCCTTGAGCTTACTCATAAATGACTCAAATTCATTCACATCCTCATTAGACCCCTCATGTTCATCAATGCAACCCTCCAAATAGGGATTAGTAATGATGGTGGTTTTGATGTTGGGGGTTACCTTGTTAGAGGCTTTAGCCATGAGGCACTTGGCGGTGATGTTTGTTGGGTGAATCAAAGAGAGACACCCGGGGAATGGTAGCAATGGCAACGGAGGCCATGACCATTGCTTCTCCATTTTCATCATCATCATCATCCTCATGGTATTCTTCTTGAACCACCAACCCACGAGTAGGAGTCTTCTTGGTGAAGTTGTTCTTGTTGGGGAAGGACTTGGCTTTGTCTTTTCAGATGAACTTGCCACCATTGTCTTCCCGCTTCTCGTAAGGACAATACGCAATGAAGTGGCTCACATTGCCACAGTTGAAACAAGTTCTACTTGTTGCTTGCCCTTGAAGCCACTTGATTTGTTCTTGTTGAAGTTGGGTCTTGAATTCTTCTTGCTCCAAAATTGTCTTGAAGCAAGAGCCATGTGCTCATGATAATCATATTTCGTATCTTCGGGGTTGCTCTCCTCATCCTCCTCTTCTTCCTCTTCTCCACAATAACCTTGGCCTTCAAGGCAAGGTTGGGCTTCTTTGCCCTTTGAGAACGGAGCACCGCATTGTCGGCGGTCTTGTCCAAGATGCTCATTGCAACGAACTCATCCAACACTTCACTTGAGGTCATGGAGTGGAAGTCCGGTCTTTGACGAATGACGAAGGACATGGCCTTGTTGTAGGAGATCATGGCCTTGAGGAACTTGTGCTTGATCCAATTTTCATCCGTGTCCTTTCTCCCATGATCTCGGAGTGAGACCGCGAGTTTGGTCACTCTTCGAAAGAGCTCATGAGGTTCTTCATCTTCTTTCATTGCAAACTCATCGGCTTCATCTTGCACCACTTCATAGTTGGAGCGTTGAATGCTAGCACTTCCTCGATAGAGAGACACAACACATTGCCATGCATCTTTGGCCATGGCATGGGGTCGAAGATGAGGGAGATCTTCGGGAAGGATTGCATCTTGGATGATGAAGAGAGCACTCTCATTGAATTGATTATCCACCACTTCTCTCGGGGTGAAGTTGCTTCGGTCATGTGGATAGAAACCTTCTTCAATGATTCTCCAAAGATTAGTATTCACATGATCTAAATGACGCTTGAAGTGATACACCCAAGAATCAAAATCCTCATTTTTCACAATCTTAGGAGGAGGACCGGCATGATTTAAATGAGTAGAGGGAATCGGTACTCCATAAGTTGGAGGTTCCACATGGGCAAAGATGCTGGTGCCATTTCTACCACTAGTAGAAGGACCCTTCTCACTATTAGCTTCCCCCTTGTCGGAGTTAGCATCCTCACCTTGTTAGTGGGATCACCCACTTTCAACAGCGCAGTAGGTAGTTTAAGTCCTTCTAAGAATTTATTAAACATGCTTTCTACCGTGGTTGTCATGGAGGTTTTCAATGTGTCCAAGGCCACATTGAATTCCTTATGGGACACCGCGGTTTCCCCATCACCCGTAGACGAGATCGGATTCACAATGGAGTGCTCCTCCTCCCCATGGTCTACGGTGTCAACCATACTCTTCGGACAACAAAGTCCTTAATAAAGAGACGAGACTCTGATACCAATTGAAAAGGATCGATATAGTTGACTAGAGGGGGGTGACTAGGCAACTAGGTGAACAACCTATATGATGCAACAACAACAAGCACACAAGCAAGCAAGGGATATAGCACAAGAAAGCTAGCAGAAGTAAAGGTACGAGATAACCAAGAGTGGAGCCGGTGGAGACGAGGATGTGTTACCGAAGTTCCTTCCTTTTAAGGGGAAGTACGTCTCCGTTAGAGCAGTGTGGAGGCAGAATGCTCACCAATAAGCCACTAGGGCCACCGTATTCTCCTCACGCCCTCACACAATGCGAGATGCCGTGATTCACTATTGGTTCCCTTGAAGGCGGCAACCGGACCTTTACAAACAAGGTTGGGGCTCTCTCCACAACTTAATTGGAGGCTCTCAAAGAAACCACGAAGCTTCACCACAATGGAATATGGCTCCGAGGTGACCTCAACCGTCTAGGGTGCTCAAACACCCAAGAGTAATAAAATCCACACAGGAAAGTATGGGGGAAGCAAATATCCTTTGGTGGAAGTGTAGATCTAGGTCTCCTCCTTCAATCCCTAGAAAATCAACAAGTTTGAGTGGCTAGAGAGAGATCGAGCAAAGAGAGCTTGAGAGCATCAATGGTGGAGTGAGAGAGGTAAGAAGTGAAAGTGGTAGGTGGAAGAACCACCTTATATAGCAACCCTAATAAACCAACCGTTACTGCGTTTTCAGCACTACAGTGGTACAACCGCTCCTTGTCCTGGTACAACTGGGACTCACAGTGTATCGGCAGAACCCTACCAGGCGGTACAACCGGGCCACCAGGCGGTAGTACCGGTTTTATAGAATAACCGGACCAACCACCCAGCCACCGCTCAACTACCGCACTGAAACCGAAAGGAGTCACCCCTGAGGGCGGTAGTTGGGCGGTGTTGGACTAGTGCAACCGCATGGCCTTGAGCGCTTGGGCGGCTAAGTTCTGAGCGGAAGAACCGCTCAGACCACCGGTGGTACCAGTCGACGAGGAACAACCAGACCAACCGGGCCACCACCGCCCGAGAACCGCATCAAAAGCGAGACTTGACCGGTACTTGGGTGGTGCATGGCCGGAACCACCGCCGCGTGTCTTTGCTGAGCCTGGTGGCGTTACCACTGCCCGGAGGCAGCGATACCACCGCTCGATCAAGACAGGAAGGCGCCAAGAGCCAGCGGTACAACCGCTCGGGCAAGCGGTACAACCGCTAGGAAAGCACAGCGGGCAGTCAGATGAAAAAGGGAGACGCTCTCTCTCACACCTGAGGAAGACAAGAGAGGGGTGAGGGAGGTGTACATGAACAGATTCCCCCTACTCTTTCCAAAGTGGATTCCCTCTTGATAGTACGGGTTCCCTACGACCAAATAGATAAAAAGTGTAGAGGACTTCGTCTTCGATCTTTTCCTATGAGAGAGAAAAGCTATCCGATGTAAGCCTAAGCATCGAGAACCTGAAACATTTAGCACAAGATTAGACCAACAAAGGGTTGTCATCATCATCCAAAACAAAAAGTAGGGAAATGCCCTTTCAAGCTTCTGCAGTAGAGAGGGCAATACAATTTTGTTTCTTCGAGGACCAACTTACCAAGGAGCGTCCAAGAAACTGACATGCATCGGAGGTGGACTTAAGATCCACTTTGTCTCCAGCCTAATCCGCATCCGTGTACCCAATGAGCATCCTTGGGGTACCATAACCTCAACTTTGGGGGTGTGAACAAGGTGTCTAAGAATATGCTTAACCGCCTTATGATGACTTTCCCTAGGGGAAGCTTGAAATCTAGCACACATGCATACACTGAACATGATGTCTGGTCTAGATGCACAAAGATAAAGCAACGAACCAATCAGTGAGTGCAATTTTGGTTGGCATGGGTGTCTTGCATGGACTAGCATCAGACATGCCAAACTTCTCTAGGATATCCTTGAGGTATTTTGCTTGAGACAAGAAAATTCCTTCTTGAAATTGTTGAATTTGAAATCTGAGAAAGAACTTCAAATCCGCATTGAGTGACATTTCAAAATTCTTGGTCATTGAAGCCGCAAACTTCTTGCACAAATGAATGTTAGGAGAACCAAAAATGATATCATCTACATAGATTTGGCATAAGATCAAATCACCCTTGTCCCTCTTAGTACAAAGAGTGGGATCGATCACCCCTCTCACAAAACCATCATCGAGTAAAAACTTCTTAAAATGATCATACCAAGCACGAGGTGCTTGTTTGAGGCCATACAAAGCCTTATGAAGTTTATACACATAGTCTTTGTGATATGGATCAATGAACCCAGGTGGTTGTGACACATATACTTCTTCTTATAGAGGGCCGTTAAGGAAAGCACTCTTCACACCCATTTGATGTAAATTAAAACCACTGAAAGCGACATAAGCAAGTAAGATGCGAATGGATTCAAGACGAGCAACGGGGGCAAAGGTCTAACCAAAGTACAAACCTTCAAATTGTGAGTACCCTTGTGCCACTAACCTTGCCTTGTTATGGATGATTACACCATTCTCATCTTGCTTGTTCTTGCAAATCCATTTTGTTCCAATGACTTTGTGCTCGGTAGGTGGCCTCTTGACTAATGACCACACTTGGTTGCGTTCAAAACTATTCAACTCTTCTTGCATAGTAACGAGCCAATCGTTGTCCATCAATGCATCTTGTACCTTGAGGGGCTCAACACTAGACACAAACGAGAAGTGAGCACAAAAGTTTGTCAAATGTTTATGAGTGACTCTACCTTCCGATATGCCGGTGAGAATTTTTCCAACATCAACACGACCGGCAACTCGAGGCATGATGGAGGTTAGAGTTTCTCGAGGTTCAACTTCATGTCCATCATCCACGTCCTCAACATATGGATCATTAATGTGTGGTGGAAGATCTTCTTGTTCATATTGCATTTGTTGAGGTTCATCATCAATGATTGGACTTTCTTGTTGTTGCCCTTGATGATGATCTTGTTCTTGAAGATTATCATGAAGAGGAACTTGATCATCTTCTTGTACTTGGACTAAGGCCATCATTTGAACAATAGGAGGTTGTGGTGGTATGGGTGTTGAAGTAGTTTGATGATGTGTGAAACTTCCATCTTCTTCTTCATCATCATGAGGTTCTTGTTCCATTGGAAGAAGTGCACCAACACCCATGGTCAAAATATCTTGAGAGGAATTTTCTTCACCTACATCACTTAGATCAACTTGCTCCCCATGGGAGCCATTAAATTCATCAAACACCACGTCACAAGTTTCTACAACACATCCATTGGATTTGTTGTAGACTCTATAGGCGTGAGAGTTTGATCCATAGTCAACAAATATGCCCTCAATTGTTTTGGATTGAAATTTTCCTAACCGTTTTCTTTTGTTGAGGACCCAAATACACGAAAGTACTTGACATTTGGCTTGTACCTAGTTAGGAGCTCATATGGAGTCTTTTCCAATATAGTGCGGAGGAAGAGCCGGTTTGATGCATGGCATGCAGTGTTGACAGCTTTGGCCCAAAAACTATGTGGTGACTTGTACTCATCCAACATGGACCTTGCCATCTCCACAAGTGTACGGTTCTTCCTTTCGGCTACACCATTTTGCTGAGGAGTGTATGGAGCTGAATATTGATGCTCAATCCCTTCATCACTAAGGAATTCTTCCAAGGTATAGTTCTTGAACTCAGATCCATTGTCGCTTCTTATTGCCAAGATTTCTTTGTCAAACTTGCATTGTGCTTTCTTGGCAAAATCAATGAAGGTGATCTTCGTCTCGTCCTTGGACTTGAGGGAAAACACCCATGTATATCTTGAGTAATCATCAACAATGACAAGTCCATACTTTTTCCCACCAAGACTATCCCATGAAGGAGGCCCAAAAAGATCCACATGAAGGAGCTCCAGAGGCCTTGAAGTAGACACAATGTTCTTGGGTGGGTGCTTTGATTGATGTTGCTTCCCGGCTATGCATGCACTACACACACGATCTTTCTCAAAAGAGACATTGGTTAGTCCAAGGATGTGATTCCCCTTTAAGAGATCTTGAAGATTTCTCATGCCGACATGGGCTAGCCGGCGATGCCACAACCACCCCTTGTCGGCCTTGGCCATTAGACAAGTTGCATGGAATGTGCTCTCTTTTGAGAAATCAACCGTATAAAGGTTGCCATCCAACTCTCCAACAAAGGCCACTTCGAGATTATCTCTCTTAAAGACTTTCACATCCATTAGTCCAAAGAGTGTATCAAAACCAACAGAAGCCAATTGGCGAACATAAAGCAAATGGTATTTAAGGGATTCGACAAGCATGCCATTTGCAGGTGACATGTCATTTGTGATAGCCACCTTGCCCAACCCGAGTACCTGTCCTTTTGAACCTCCACCAAACATAATACTCATGAATGGTTGAATAGCTTCCATGAAATCGTAGAGCAATTTGCTATCTCCGGTCATATGATTGGTACATCCACTATCAATCACCCATTTTACTCCACCAGAGAAGGCAACCTACACATAGTTATGACTTGGTTAGAGGCACCCATTTTGCAATGGGACCTCTAAAGTTAGCCACATGGGTCTTAGGGACCCAAATAGCATAGAATCGGAATGCATTTCGAGGACCAACAAATTTTGCATAAACTTCTCCATCCTTAGTCTTACGAAGAACATAGGATGGAGGCATGAACTCTTTTGGCTTGTTGAGAGTGGGCATGCCCCTTGTGGCCTTCCCACTAACAACCTTACCTTTCTTCTTGTTCCCTTCTCGCACAAATGTTTCCTTTAGAGAGGTTGTGCACTTTTGAGAGGACGTCTTCTTCTTGCTTGTGCTTGGGTCATACCCGAGTCCCTCTTTGGCAAACACCTCACTGTGTTGGCTCAATATCTCATTAAGGTTCTTTTGCCCTTGAGCACATGTCATGATACTTTCTCGATTTGAGCCTTGAGGAAGCGATTTTCCTCAAGAATAGATGCTAGATCACTACTAGAGTTAGTAGTACAAGCATTAACATTGGTAATAGGAGAAGAGTAAGCCTTGGCTAGAGTTTGAAGATAAGTAAGTTTGAGCGTCTCAAAACTCTTTGTAAGAAGGGTGAGCTCTTATTCCTTAGTCTTGAGGGACACGGATAGAAGCTCACAATCCTTAGAGAGAGAAGCATGAGACTTCACAAGCTTACTTTTATCATTCATCAACTCTTCGCAAGAGTCAATAGCCTTTTTCAAGGAGGCAAGATCTTTAATATGAACATCAATGTTTGCACCAATTTTTAAGCATAGTTCATCATTTCGTGCTTCCTCATATTGGACTTCCGCTCAAGGATTTCATAATTTTCCTTTTCCTCGGTGACGAAGGTTTCGAGTTCCTTAATACTAATGGTGTTCTTACTCATCATCTCCATAAGATTACAAAACATAGTGAGCTTCTTTCCTTTGAGGGAGCACATGAACTTATTAAGTTTTGCAAGCATAGGATCATCTAGATCATCATCCTCATAACTATCCTCCGCATCAAGATACTCATCATTAGGAGTAGAAGGAGTGAAAAGAGGAGGATTTGATCATGGGGTTACCTTGACCTTGTCAGGAGAGCTTTGGTCCTCTCCATCTTCTACCACAGACTTTGCCATAGGCACTTGTGAGCGTTGCCCTTGTAGTATTTCATGTAGTTGTAGGTGACCACATCACCACTCTTGTTCACTAACCTCAAAGTGTTTTGAGGGTCTTGAGCAACTCCGGCAACACCACTAACATCATCCGGATCGGATTCTTCTTGAGCAACCATTGATTTCCCATCTCTCTTCTTGATCTGGGAGTTCAAAGGATTTGGCAGCTTCTTCTTGGGAAAGGTCTCGGGAAATATTGGTTTATCCTCTCTCTTCTCATAAGGGCACTCGTTGTAGGAGTGGTTGGTTTCTTCACAGTTTTTAGCATTTTCTTACTTGCTTCTTTTGAAGTCTTCCCTCGAATTTTCCTGCGCTAAACTTCTTGACAAAGAGAGCCATGTCTTCATATGAAGGGCTCTCATCAGATTCAATCTCATCACCATCTTCATCATCGTCATCTTCTTCTTCTTCTTCACTTTGCTCATCTTCACATACCTGCTTGGCCTTTAATGCAAGATTGATCTTTGATGTTGGAGTACCATGCATGGCAAGATGTTTTGTGGCATTTGCCTTTGACTCTTCAAATAGTTGGAAGGTGGATATGATGTCATCTGTAGTGATTTCCTTGAAGGCATGGTGTTGTCTTATGTCCCACACCATTTGATGGTGATACGGGGCAAGAGCATGAAGCAACTTATCCACAAGGAATCGCTTAGTCATGTTGAATCCATCTTTTGTCTTGTCACACTCACACGACTCAGTGTCAGCGGTGAGAGTCATGAGACGCTCAAGGAGTTGATTGGGGGTTTATCCTTTCTCCATATAAAAGTTTTGCAATTGCCCCTTGGCAATTTCATATTGAGCACTCCGGAGGGTGGAGGTACCGGTCTTGGATCTTATAATACTTTCCCATTGTTCCTTGGCACTTGTGATGTGTATGAACAGTCTCCTCTCCTTTTCAACCATACCTCTCCTTATACACATGATTGCAGTGTCATTGAGATTCTTGTCATAAATTTCTCTTGGTGTAGGATTCTTTGGATCAACCACATGGTAACCATACTCCAAGATCTCCAGCATCTCATCATTTCCATATCGAAGACGATCCTGCATAGCAACTCTCCACAAGGCAAAATCGGAAGTGACATCAAGTAAAGGAGGTTTGCCTTGAGGATTATATTTTGGTTTCTCAACCTGGGGTCTTGCATAAAGCCAAGGAACAATGGAGTGTTCATTGCTAGGAGGTTGTTGACCAAGTGACGGAGCAGGCACAGTTGGCCTCGAAGCCACACCACCCGAGAGTGGTGCGAGCACCGTGGACAACGTGGCTAATCTCATTTGGACCAAGGCCTCAAGAGAAGCAACATGCTCCTCTTTTTGCTTAGCAAGGGCTCGTTCCAGATCCTCAGAAGTAAAGGACTTGACTTCAGAAGAAGCCTTGCCTTTATCCTTTGGATCTGCAACAAGGGGAGTCCCATCGGGGTGCATCTCACTCTAGGGCGGTTAAGCCAAAAGAATAGAGCACGAGGCTCTGATACCAGTTGAAAGGATCGAGATGGACCTAGAGGGGGGTGAATAGGTACAATTACAAATTTTAATTATTACTTAGCAATTTTAGGCAATAATGCGGAATATGAAGGTGAGCCTAACAAGTGCAAGTGTAGTACTAAGTACTAAGCAAGTAACACGAGTACGTAAGTAAGAAAGCACAATATGATATAAGTAAGTGCTAAGAGACAAGTAACCACAAGTAGAAAGTTAGGGTTAGGAATAACTACAACTCCAGGAGACGAGGATGTATGCCGATGTTCACTTCCTTGGAGGGAAGCTAGTCACCGTTAGAGAGGTGGATGTTACCATGAAGGCTCACCCTATTCTCCCTTTGAGACAACACCACGGAGGCGTTTCTCAACCACTAGTGGTAGACCTTGGGGTGGTCTCCAAACCCTCACAAACTTTTCTGGGGCTAATCACAAAGGTCGATTCCTCTCCGAAAGACTCCTACCGCCTAGGAGTCTCCAACCTCCAAGAGTAATAAGAACGATGGGGAAAAGCTCAAGACTTTCTCAAATCACGAATTCCTTTGGTGCAAAGAAGGGGAAGGAGTGGATCTATCACTTGATTGGAGAACTTCTCTCAAATGTTCCCAAATCACTTGGGGATCTAGGATTTGGTGTAGAGGATTGAGAGAGAGAGTGAAAAGTTTTCTTGGCAAGCTCAAAGTGAATGGTCAACCGCATCCCGTGGAAGGGATAAGCCTATATATAGTGGCTGTGGAAAAAGTAACCGTTTTGAGCCCCATAAGTGCACAGAAGAGGTCGGACGTCCGGACAGCACCGGACGTCCGGTGGCACAAATATCTCCGGACGTCCGACAACTATCGGTCGTCCGGCTGCTAGGAACACATAAGCCACGAACCAGCACACAACACCCGGATGTCCGAGACATGCCAGTCGTCTGGAGACCGGACGTCCGGAGAGGCTTGGAAATCCGTAAATATTCTTCTGTGGAGGAAATGTCGGACATCCGAGACGTGCCGGTCGTCCGGAGACCGGACGTCCAGAGAGGCTCGGAAATCCGTGAATATTGTTCTGTAAGAGAAACACCGAACGACCATAGAGAGCCGGACGTCCGGACAGCTGAGAGGGATTCGGACGTCCATAGAGTACCGGATGTCCAGAGAAAAAAACTGGAGTTGGTGGGTTTGAGCAAATCTTTCCCTAGATCCAATGATCCCCTCTTAATAGTGCGGGATCCCTATACTCAAGAACAAACCGTAAACAAAGCCAAGGCTAATGTCTTGTATCTCCGATCTTGAGTTATATGCATTTGTCCCTAGTCATGATCCACACACGGCCTTTGAGACATAATCCTGAGATATACTTGATAAACATGATTAGTCCCAACATGCATGTTGTCATCAACATCAAAATATGATTAAGGACATGATTGCACTTTCAACCATATTTTCACTAGAGGTTTCTCTCTTAAAAATAGCATACGGCGGGTAAACAAATTACTATTGGGCAATTAACAGAAAAGCGAATTAACATGACGATATCCAAGGCAATGATCATGTATATAGGCATCATGTCTGAGGCAAGTTGACCGAAATGATTATACATCTACTACTATTACTCCACACATCAACCGCTATCCAGT
Source organism: Triticum timopheevii (assembly GCA_963921465.1). NCBI lineage: Eukaryota > Viridiplantae > Streptophyta > Magnoliopsida > Poales > Poaceae > Triticum > Triticum timopheevii. The sequence continues at coordinate 188,347,934 of OY997262.1, forward strand.
ATGCATCTAGAGTATTAAGTTCATAAAGAACGGAGTAACGCCTTAAGCAAGATGACATGATGTAGACAAAGTAAAATCACGCATGAAAAGACGCCATCATTTTATCCTTAATGGCAACGATACATGTATGTATCATTTCCCTTTCTGTCACTGGGATTGAGCACCGCAAGATCGAACCCATCACAAAGCACTTCTCTCATTGCAAGAAAAATCAATCTAGTTGGCCAAACCAAATCAATAGATCAGAGAGAAATACGGAGCTATAACAATCATGCATAAAGGAGTTCGGAGAAAACTCAAATATTTCATGAATAAATATGATCATAAACTCAAAATTCATGGGATCCCAACAAACACACCACAAAAAGTCATTACATCGGATATAACTCCAAGAATATCGAGGAAAACATTGTAGTGAAGATCAAAGAGAGAGAGAGAGAGAGAGAGAGAGCCATCTAGCTACTAACTATGGACTCATAGGTCTATTGTAAACTACTCCTCTTTTGGTTTCCAATTTTAGAGAATTTATAGAGGCAGAGTTAGGTCAAATGGAGCCATGTGGGCCCCACAAGCCACCAAGGAGCGCCCTACCTCCTAAGTCCCTGGTGCCTCGTGGGCCATTGCTCCAATTTCTTGTCCCCTCCTGAAGCTTACAGGGTCTCTTATGTCAAGAAACAAATCTCCAAAAAGTTTCGTGGCATTTGGACTTTGTTTGGTACTGATATTTTGAAAAACCAAAATCAGGCAAAAAATAACAACTGGCAGTGGGCACTAAGTTAATAGGTTAGTCCTAAAAAATGATATATATATATATATATATATATATATATATATATAATTGCTTGTAAATTTATATAAAAACCAAGATTGATACTATAATAGCATGGAACAATCAAAAATTATAGATACGTTGGAGACGTATCATGGCTCTAACCCGCACATCGTTAACTTGAAGTTTCTTCTCTTGTGCTTCAAAGAAATGTCAGGGCTCAACATTAGTTTCGACATGAGCAAGGTGATAGTCATGGGTTACTTTGAGTGTCGGTGTCAAAACCAGCGGATCTCGGGTAGGGGGTCCCGAACTGTGCGTCTAGGCGGATGGTAACAGGATACAAGGGACACGATGTTTTTACCTAGGTTCGGGCCCTCTCGATGGAGGTAAAACCCTACTCTTGCTTGATTACTATTGATGATATGGGTAGTACAAGAGTGGATCTACCACGAGATCAGAGAGGCTAAACCCTAGAAGCTAGCCTATGGTATGATTGTTGTTCGTCCTACGGACTAAAACCCTCCGGTTTATATAGGCACCGAAGAGGGTTAGGGTTACACAGAGTCGGTTACAATGGTAGGAGATCTGCATATCCGTATCGCCAAGCTTGCCTTCCACGCCAAGGAAAGTCCCATCCGGACACGGTACGAAGTCTTCAATCTTGTATCTTCATAGTCCAGGAGTCCGGCCAAAGGTGATAGTTCGGCTGTCCGGACACCCCCTAATCCGAGACTCCCTCAGTAGCCCCCAAACCAGGCTTCAATGGCGATGAGTCTGGCGCATAGATTGTCTTCGGCATTGCAAGGCGGGTTCTTCTCCAAATCCTGTGTACCTGTTGAATAGCGTCCGGCTTCTCGTAAATATTGCGCTCCTTGGCTTCCACGCCCAATAATGGCCATCTTCCATGTGTTGAACGAATGCAAAAAGCCAGGGTATTTTTACATTTACCCCCCTAGCTGCGCAAATGAGCTGCCTATAAAGGAGACGAGGATCTAGATCCGAATCACACCATCCTAACTTCACGAGCATTCATCAGAGTGCATCTGATAGAAATCCATTCCATCATGGACAGTCGACACGGCTCCTCCTCTTGCCCTCCCAGCCCTCAGCCTGGAGATTGGGAGAGATGCTCCGTCCCGCACAACGAGTTAGTGACGCTCCAAACCAAGGGATTTCTTCCCCCAGCCTTCATGGTTCCGATTCGAGTCGGACTCGCCACCTATAAGGGCGGAAAGCAAGCGGAGAGCATCCCCAGCCCCTCCAAAGGAGAGCGGGTATGCCTTGTCCCTTATTTGATAAGAGGGCTCGGATTTCCAATTCATCCATTTCTTCGGGGCTCCTGGAGTTCTACGGCCTCCAGTTGCACAAACTTACGCCTGCCTCCATTTTGCATATTGCGGGCTTCGTGGCCCTTTGCGAGATGTTTTTGGGCATCGAGGCTCATTTTGCACTGTGGAAGAAGCAGTTCTGCCTTGTGCCCTGTTCTCAAGAGGGGTCAATATATCAAGTGGGCGGAGCCGAACTATGGCGCATCGCTGGGACCGGATATCTATCCGGAACCCCGAAGAAGGCGTCCGAAGACTGGCCTTCAGAATGGTTTTATATAGAGGATGTCCCCCTGCCGGACCCTTTTCGGATCGGCCTCCCTGAGTTCAATGATGCTCCTTTGAAGAAATGCCTAAGTTGGCGTCCACCGAGCCCTCAGAAGGAAAATGACAGGGACATCCTTTACCTGATGAGCCGAATTAGGTTGTTAGCTCATTCCGGACTGACCATGATTGGGGTCATGGCCACATGCATTATGCGGGGGGTGCAGCCGCTCCAGTATAGAGGCCACCCCATGTGGGATTTCAACGGGGAGGATGATGCCACCCGCTGCGGCCGTAAGGGGCCGGGATCGGTCGCCGATCTGATGAAGATCTTGTCCGCATTGTACAAGGGAGAAGAGGAGGAATTTCTCCACATCAATCCGCAGGGTGGATTTTCTATGTACAATCCTCCAAGCTGGGTAAGCGGGCATTTCTTTTTGCCCATCCGATCCATATTCCCATAGTCAAGTATCTCATTTTGCGATTTCGACGCAGGAACTGCGCTAGGCCGTAAGGGATATAAACAGCCCGCCTCCACAACCCGAGGATCCGGAACGGTTCCTCGATCCGGCCTCCCAAGAGGATCCGGACATATCGGTGGAGCTGATTGATGGGGTATTTCACCAACTGAGCATCGATAATGCCTTGGTCGCCATTACGGCCGATTACCCCGGAATACTTCCAGCCTCACAGGTAACTGAGACCGAAGTCCCAATACTTTGAAAATGACCCATCCGTGCTTATTTTTAATCACCGTATACCAATGGTGTTTCGCAGGGGAAGTCCTTGAGGCGGAAGGCCGAGCCTGCGGCGGCTAGTCAACAAGGGACAGCAAGGCCCAGCAGGCTGAAAAGGAGTGCGGTCCGGATTGAGATGCCGGCGCAATGGTATGGCGTGTCATCTTACTCCCAGGTTTTATTCCCGGAAGGCATTCTAACACTTGTGCTCTTTTTAGAAAAAGAGCGCTCGCCGGACTGTATCCAGAGAGGTTGCCCATCGAGCCTCCGTCAGCCAGGCTCCAATGCCAGGTCCAGAAGCAGAGGCGGACACGAGGCGTGCGTCGGACACTCCTCCGACAGAGGAAGCCGACAGGTTATCTGCCACCAATTCCGAGGTGGAGAGTGCCATGAATCACAGGCATCGCCGGACAGTTCTTCGTGACGCATGTTTCTCCCCAGAGGCATTGGATGCCTTCAATTCGGGAGATGCGCACCTCTGTGCTGCTCAAAATGGTCTAGCCAGAGCCACGGAGCAATATGTAAAAGACATACGGGTGAGAAAATTTGACAGTTATATCTGCCAGTAGCCCCTGAGACTTGAAATAGTTAGAATAACTGATTTCAGGATCATTTATTATGCAGGATCTTACAAAAAAGAATACCCAACTGTCCCAGGAGCTGGATGAGTGCAAAGCCCAACTTGAGGCCGCACTAGTCGCGGCGGGGGAAGCCAAAGAGACCCCCTCTGGTAATTTATGCTTCAAAAGATAAGTAGTTTGTGAAGTGTGGCATGTGTATAAGTCTGACAATAACATTGCAGATGGCGCCGGGGTAGATCCGGACAAGCAAAAGCTCTTGCACCGGTTAAAGGCCGGCGAGAACGTCCTTACAAGGGTGAGGCAGGAGAAAAATAATCTCCAAGATGCCAACACCCAGCTGGGTGAGGAACTAAAGGATGTTCGTGCCCAGCTGTCTGACTCTGTTAAGGAGAATCGGCGGCTTCAACGCGGCATGTTTAGTAAGTGCTTGAACGAACTTTGAAAAAAGAGTTCGGCAAGGAAGTCGACTAACAGAGTTATGTCTGTAGGTATGCTCACATGTCGTCCTGCAGAGGAAATGCCCGGTTCTACGGTGACCTTCTTCCCGAGCTCTTACAACTGCACGAACGAGTTCGGCAGGTGATGAAAGGCGTCGCCCAGGCCTTGTGGCCGTCTGTCTCCCTGCCCAAAGGCCTTGGAGAGCTTGCAGAGAGGCTTCAGGGAGCGCAGCGGCGCTTCCGATTATGGAAGATATCGGCCTGCCGTCAAGGCGCCAGGGAGGCCTGGGCCATGGTGAAGACGCGGTACACGAAGGCTGAGCCAAATCACATGGCCGAGGTCGGACCTGTGGGGCCCGATGGGAAGGAGATCCCTGTGAGCTTAGTGTACGGCCAAGTAGAGTTGGCCGCAAAGTATTCCCAGCAATACTGTAAACTAGACAGCCTATTAGATGGCATTGAAGAGGAATACAGTCAGTCGAATTGAATATGTAATTTAAGATGACATGTAAAATGCCTTCTAGCCGGATTGTAGATCGTTTGTCATAGTGGACCTTTTCGCTTCAACCTCGGGACCCAATAGTCCGGAGTGTGTCCGAATACCCTCGCGGTTATATAAGAATCGGGGCATGCGTGGAGACCAGGCGTAGGGGTCATTAGTGCTTTATCAGACAAGTGCCCAACTAGTTATGTTATATTACATGGTTAGTAAGAAACATCTTCCAGGGAGAATAGTTCCGTTAGGGGTTCCTTTCCCTAGGAGGCATGCCCTAAAGTGCATGTCCGGACTGCGAAAAAAACGCAGAAAAACATCTGGGGGCAGATAAATAAATAGGTAAGAAATCGTCTTTTAGTTCATCGACCGAATATTTCCTTAAGAACGCTAGCTTTCGGCTTCACCCAGTCTGAGGTACACATCCGGCTGACCCGGCAGTAACAATCGTAGAGGTGCTCCCTTTACCACCTAGCCGAACAATCGAGAATGTAGGGGTAAGCACAGGAGCCAGGCAACCCAGCTTGGCCAAAACTTAAGTCATATTGATGCATATAATGGTGAATAAAAGGTACATGCGGAAGTGTGACACATGTGTTGGGCATGAAGCCCGTATAACTAAGCTTCTATTAAAGAAGCCCCCAGGTATATTGAGCGCGGATAGCGCGTCAAGTGTGGGCGAACAAAGCGCGAACGAGCTTTCAAAGGCTGTAAGAGAAAAGGAGGGAGAAGGGGAGAAATATAAGACAACTACTGTATAAAATATAGACGAAGGAAGGAGACGAACTCAGAATCCGGCGCTAGGCGTAGAATCTTCGGAGACGGGCTGCGTTCCATGGGTTCGGCTCGAGTCGGTTATCCGATGCATTTCGCAGACGGTATGCTCCGCCAGTCAGGACTTGGTCGATGATGAAGGGACCTTCCCATTTCGGCTTGAGTTTGTCCTTTTTCTTGTCCGGTAGGCGTAGAACTAACTCGCCAACATTGTAAGTTTTGGCCCGTACTTCTCTGCTTTGATATCTTCGAGCCTGCTGTTGAGAGAATGCGGAACGGGCTTTTGCCACGTCACGCTCCTCCTCCAAGGCGTCCAAACTATCCTGCCGATCGAGCTCGGCTTCTCTTTCTTCGTACATGCGCACGCGAGGTGAGTCATGAATTATATCGCAGGGCAAAACTGCCTCTATGCCGTATACCATAAAGAATGTTGTGAATCCGGTAGTGCGATTCGGCGTGGTCCGCAGCCCCCAGAGTACGGAGTCGAGAACCTCTACCCAATGCGTGTTAGATTCCTTGAGGGACTGCACTAGTCTTGGTTTGATGCCGCTCATGATTAGACAATTTGCTCGCTCGATTTGACCGTTAGTTTGAGGGTGATAGACTGAAGCATAGTCGAGCTTGATGCCTATGTTTTTGCACCAGAGTTTGACCTCGTCGGCCGTGAAGTTTGTGCCATTATCAGTGATGATGCTGTGGGGGACGCCGTAACGGTGTACGACCCCTGATATGAAGTCTATCACTGGTCCGGATTCGGCCGTCTTAACAGGTTTGGCCTCTATCCATTTGGTGAATTTATCCACCATGACCAGTAGGTATTTTTGCTTGTGGGTTCCTCCTTTAAGGGGTCCAACCATGTCAAGCCCCCAGACCGCGAAGGGCCAGGTGATGGGTATAGTTAATTATCCGGCGTGCCGAACACCACATCCAGTGTGATTTTTCCTGTACGGCATGCTTCCCGATTGGGGATTATTCCTCTAAAGGTTGTGTTGCTTCGCTCAATGCGGCTCCAGTCTATTTCCATTTTTCCGAGGGTTTCCTCGTAAATGAGGTTCAATCCGCTGCCACCGTCCATGAGTACCTTGGTAAGGCGAAAGTCGTCCATTATTGGACTAAGGACCAATGCGGCTGGTGCTCGGGCTGTTCGGAATTTAGGTTCGTCACTGGCATTAAAGGTAATAGCCGTGTCACTCCATGGGTTTATTGTTGCTACTTGGTAGACTTCGGCAAGGCTGTGGAGTGTTCGTTTCCGCATATTATCTGATGCAAAAGTCTCGAAGACTGTTAATACCGTACTGGTATCCTTGGGCTGGTGCTCTGGAGTTAGAAGCTCTTCGCCACTTTTGGCCACCTGCCGTAGTATCCAACATGCTCTAAGGCTATGAGTTGGAGTGGCGCCCTCTGTACTATGAATTTTGCAGGGTCCATTGAGCCATCCTTCCAGTACGGTTCCATGCCCTATAGAGGGTTTTTGCTTTTTGGTATTTAACCCAGGTGCCTCGCGATGATGCACCCATTTATTTCGGACTGGGGTTGTATTCAGGGCCGGATTGTCCCAAAAATTGATTTCGTTTTTCCAGGCGCTTTCCATCGCACAGTACTTTCGTACTATGGATGCCAAGTCAGCGAAGCGTGTAATTTCACAACGACTTACGACGTTGAGGATTCCCTTGTCCGTGCAATTATTGCAGAAGAATGAAATTGTGTCCTCCTCACGGCAATCCTTTATCCTGTTCATGACCGGGAGGAATCTGGCCTAGTAATGGTGTACTGTTTCTGCTGGCTCTTGCCGGATTTGGGATAGATCGCTTATGTTTGGGTGGGCGGGTGGAATTAAATTCGGAACCCCGTACAATCTAAGACTCAGGGGCCAAGAAGTTTCCGAACTTGGAAGCTTGGGTTCTTGGATGTTGTCCAATGAATCTAGCCCGCTGCCTGACTTTAGGTTCAGGGCTTGAGTGACGTCCTCCCCTCCGTAGGAATCCGGCATGGAGGGATCGGGAATCCGGACATAGCTAGTCCTTACAATAGAGGAAGGGTCGCCGTATTGTTCCTCAACCACGACAACGTGGTGGGTAACCTGGGGAGAGTTGATCTCTCTCAGATCGGGTTTAGGCCCAATCAGATCGTAGTCTGTAGCGACTCCCAGGGCGGCGATGCGATCCAAGAGCTCGTTTAAGGAAGAGAGCTCCATCGGATCTAACTGCTCGGCGAGTTCCGAGTTAACGTGAAGATTGCTTTCAATGACCCGAGAAGTCATCGTCGGCGCGGTGGCCGAACAGGCGGTCATAAGGAAATCGCCTAGCCGGAGAGTTTGGCAGATGGCAAAAGCTCCTTTAGCAATAGTGCCGTCTTTAAAGACGGGATGAGGCATCCTTCCTGATGGCGATGGCACAGAGGAACTCTCAATGAAAGCACCAATGTCGGTGTCAAAACCGGCGGATCTCGGGTAGGGGGTCCCGAATTGTGCGTCTAGGCAGATGGTAACAGGAGACAAGGGACACGATGTTTTTACCCAGGTTCGGACCCTCTCGATGGAGGTAAAACCCTACTCCTGCTTGATTAATATTGATGATATGGGTAGTACAAGAGTGGATCTACCACGAGATCAGAGAGGCTAAACCCTAGAAGCTAGCGTATGGTATGATTGTTATTCGTCCTACGGACTAAAACCCTCCTGTTTATATAGGCACCAAAGAGGGTTAGGGTTACACAGGGTCGGTTATAATGGTAGGAGATCTGCATATCCGTATCGCCAAGCTTGCCTTCCACGCCAAGGAAAGTCCCATCCGGACACGGGACGAAGTCTTCAATCTTGTATCTTCATAGTCCATGAGTCCGGCCAAAGGTGATAGTTCGGCTATCCGGACACCCCCTAATCCGGGACTCCCTCATTGAGCCTGAGCAGCAACTGGCCGTGGACAACCTAAACTGCAGGTGACCTCCTTCCCCATCATGTAATTTGGAATGCCCATCATTAACGTGAAGGTTCTAGTGCGTTCGACCATCTCATGGGGAAGGTCGCCGCACCGGGCTAAACGTTGGTGTGGACGTTTTACCTCCAAGGTAAGTAAGATTGTCTTTATTGATTCTAATCTCTCTAGTCTGCCAATGTATATGATAGGGATGTATATTTTCCCGGAGGGAGTGCATGGTTCATTAGATAAAGAGTTTTCCCATTTTTTTGGCAAGCGATGAACAAAATCCATAAGTACCACATGGTGAAGTGGGACGACCTCTGCTTGCCCAAGGATATGTGTGGGTTGGGTATCCTGGCATCCCTGCGGATGAACGTTGCCCTCGTGCTTAGTAGGGTTTCGCAGATCATCCTCGGCGAGGGGGATTACAGCTGCAGCTTATTCAGGCAAAGTACCTTTGGGGCGACCGCATGGAGGGTCCCAGTTTTGGCAGTCGATCTAGAAGATCAAACATGAGATTTTTCTGGGGCTGGCCTTCTCGACTGGGAATGGCTGATGGGCCTTGTTTTGGTTAGCTAGTTAGGTGGATGGAATCCCTCTTTGCACGGGGTTCCTTGACTTGTTTTGCCATCTATGTGAATCTGCTGCTATTAGTCTTAGAGGCGGTCCAAAATGGACAATGGAACATATTGTTTTGTCGTTCATTTCACCCGGTGGAGGCGTTAGAGTGGTCCAATGACCCTCACTCTACGCAATGGCTTCTTTGTCCCTCGGGAGATTTTTCTGTGGCCTTAGCTTATCATGCGATGTGCCGGCGACCGACGATTCAGTGTGTCGCGCCCCATTAGAAGGTGCCTCTCCCTTTGAAGAGTTGTCTAGCAACTGTTGAGGGGTCGCCTCCTGACTGGGACAGAGGTGCTCAAGCGGCACACCCCGGGTAATGGGTTGTGCCCCTTGTGTGGTGTTTTAGAGAATGGGACCCACATCCTCTTCTCCTGCACGATGGCTAGATCGTTGTGGAGATTTGTCCGTGAGGCCCTCGGGACTGATTGGGAGGCGGCGGATCTTGCCAGCTTCCTTCAGGCCAGAGCAATGCAGACCGGAAGACAAAGATGCCTATTCTGGCTGCTACGCTTAATAAGATGGCGATTGAGAGGATCTTTCCGCGACGCACCTGTGACTCTTTCTTCATATTTCTTGCATTCCTGCAACACTGGAACTCGCTGGCTAGACAGCGGGATCGGGAGCGCCTAGGGCGGATGTTGGATGCGTTACATGATACGGCTCGTCGGCTAGCTTCGCCGGCAACCTCTTGACGTGGTGACCACTTGGTGGTCTTGTTTTATGCTTTCTCTTTGGTTTCTTTGGGCTTACTTGTGTTATAGCCCCAACGGACTATGTGTGGCGGTATGTTACTACTCTTTGTGTTGGACTGGTTGGTTGCTTTATTTATAAAGCGGGATGGAAGTCTATTTCAAGAGAACCAAGAAAGCTTCCTCCTAGTAGGATCTTTTAATTCCCTATCCATCACAGCCCTCACCCCGCTTGTACAAGTTTATCCGATTTTCTAGGGTTTTTGTTCGACGTCTCACCTCACCTTAGATCCCGCACAAAAAAAGACAGTAGAAAAGAAAATCGGGGAAACCAACCCACCCACGCAAAACCAGCCGACAAAAAAGTCCCGACAACCAACGAAAAACTCCCGAGCCCACGTGCCCATGCAACGGTTGAAAAGAAAAACGCGTCGGCCCAATCCGATCGTTCCACGATCGTCGCCTCCACGCGCGCTCCAAGCGTTGCAGCCCGAGGCCGCCATCGTTCTTCTATGCCAGCCTCGGTCCTCCGGCGGATCTCTGCTGATTGACCCCTCAAGCGTGCCAAGGCCGACGAGGAGGCACCTGCAGACGAATACCAAGCCGAAGTGGCCGCGACCACATTGGTAATCTTAGATAATAAAAAATAATCAAAGATCAGATTCATGCGAAGAATTATATGGTAAAGACTCGTACAGTTGTCCCACTACCTTCGGTACGACAAATGCTAACTCAATATATTGGAATTTAGCTTCTCTTGACATATGAATTATTTTGGACCAGTATTGTCTTTGACTTGCATAATCAAAGTTAATGGGTCTCATACGGCATCACATTATTAATAATAATTGATTATTGTAGTATTATTTGTCGGTATTTCTTATGATATATCATATATACAACTAGACAAAGAATATGAAGCTACAAAATGAAGTGTTATATTCTCTTATGTCCATAGGCTAGAGACATGGAATCAACAATTTTTTCTCTCATTGTAATGCATGTGTATATTTGTTACTTCCTCTATCTCATAATATAAGAACGTTTCTCAAGCTTTGTTAGCTTAAATAATATTTTTATAATATGGAAAGGAGGAGGTATATGTATATAGTAAAAATAAAAGTTACTGGTGGTGGTGGGTATGAAAACCATGGAGCCGTCTCGTCCATCCGTCCGCCCCTCGCGCGCCTCCTGTCGCCACTCGGAATAGTAACGCGGATGGCGCATAAATAGTAAGCAGCCTGACCGTGGCACGGACCCGTCACGTTGTTATCACTAGGTCACAACACGCACGTACCTGCGCACGCCGACGCGTGCTAGCTTCCAGCTGCTGCGCGCGTACGATGAGCTCGACGGGGCACGGTGGGATTCAGTGCGTCGCGCGTTCGATTCGACGTGCGCCAATGGATGGATAGACGGATCAGCCGAGCGCAACCGCAGAACACGTTGACTGATTTTCGGCGTCGGCATTATCCAGCGGCCAGCACGTACGTTGTACGTTCCACCTACATGGAATTCCACATGTTGTTTTTTTAGAAGAAGAAAAAAATCCACATATAGCGACTGTTTTTATAACACAGTACGGACGCAATCGCTCATATACATGTGTATACATTCACCCGTATGAACGCACACACGCACACACTACCCCTATGAGCTCATTCGCAAGACTGAGCCAGCATATCATCTTGAAATTTACGAAATCGCCGTACGCACCTCGTTGTCGACGGAAATGTCTCCTCCAACTGAATGCGCATCGCCGGAAATCCTGAAATAAATGCGAGCACCACGACTTGAACCCTGATGGAATGGGAAGAACACAATCTCTCTAACCATCCAATCACAGGTTGGTTCGCATATAGCGGTTGTTTTAGTTCGTACATCCTTCCCACGCTCATATTTTAACAACTATTAGTGAAACAATCTGTGGTTGGATGGTTAGAGGGACGGTGATATTCCCAGTCCACGAGGGTTCAAGTCCTGGTGCTCGCACTATTCCTGGATTTATTTCAGGATTTTCGGCGATGCGCTTTCAGTGGGAGTAGACGTTCCTGTCGATGACGAGGCGCCTACGGTGACTTCGTAAATCTCAATACGATATGTCGGCTCAGTCTCTCGAAGGTGCTCATAGGGGTAGGGTATGTGTGTGGTAAGGATGAGTGTATTCGCGTATGTATGAGAACTTCGTATGTATGAGAACTTACATTTGTACTGTGTTAAAAACAACAACTATTAAGATCAGACTATTCCTCTAACATTTACCGGTCAATTCAAAAGTCCATGTAGAAGATCCTAAACCTCACCCATTTATAGGGTTTCGTGTTTTTGCTTTAGAAGTGCGTCGCTCGACGCCTTTGCTCGCTCCCAGATCCACCTCCCCTCTCTTGCCCATTCGCTGAGATCGTGCTCATGGATCACTCCTGTGGCGGCTCGGCCAGCCAGAACTACAATGGCAAGTGACTTTTTGAGCGCGACACTGACGAGGAGGAAGAATCTTATCGGTACGAGGCAAAGCTGTGTTCATAGCTCCAACAAAAATAGAGGGAACGCGAGCCTCGTGACCACGAGAGGCGAGGGTCTCCACCTCCATGGTACAAGGAGGAGGAGCGGCGCAAACTGGCAGTGTCCTCCTCTTGGTTGTCTGAAGGGCGCTCAGAGGGTGTTGTCTCCAATCCCAAGTACAAGAATACCAACTTTAATGACAAGGCCAAATCTATGGGTTCCTCGTACAATAACTCCAACAACCACAACTTTAACAAGCAGAAGTTCAATCCCTGCGAACCTAATCATGTCTCAAGCCCCCCCCCCCCCCCAACCCGCCGGCCAAGAGTGGGAAGGTGTTTGGGTCATGTGCTTCACCTGTCATTGGCTCAGTCATTTTGAAGTTGCTTGTCTGGTCACTACCCCTGCTTGATATGTAGGAAGAGGGACACTTTACGGTTTAGTGCACCCATCGAGTCAAAACCACAGAGTTCACACCACCATCTATGATTGAAGATAATCTACGTGCATGTATGCTCCAACCGGGTAGATGCCTCATATAGTGGTTCCTATCCTCCGACATCTTATGAGGATAGACCATATACAGAGCCAATGTATACATAAATGGATAACGTACAGAGATATATCCCATTTTTGTTAATACAACGTCATTCCTGGAAAGCCATATAGCCCAACAAAAGGCTACCCCTCTCACAAGGATGTGTGGAAAAAATATCAAGACACCTCAACTAGTTACCAAACATGTTACACACAGTACATGATGGTATAGGTAAAAACCTACCTCAACAATAGACAACACCAGATGAGCAAACTTGCATTCCTCATATATGTGTTTCGTAGACTCATCATGATGGCAAATGACACCACGCTTACTACCTTGCCAATTTCGACATGCAAGGTTATCTCTAGTCAAGACCACTCTCCAATTAAAACCAAAAGCCTTCATCCTAAGATGTGCATTTATTATTATTATTATTATTATTATTATTATTATTATTATACACATAAAGCATGTTCACTATTGGCAATAGTAGAGTATAAAGATTTCAAAATTCATTTCATTCAGGCGTAAATTTCATCTAAATATGTTTGTCTCTTGTGATAGTTGTATAGGCTTTAAGAGTATGGGTAGCACATTCCACGCTTGGAGGCAAGATCCAAGGATGTGCCTGCAGAAAGAGAGATCAGTCTAGACACGACCTAAGACATGGGCCATTATTAGAAAGTTATGTCTAACAAATGTTATATAGTCTCAAGTATTGCACCTCGAGAGGGCTGTTGGAAATATGCCCTACATGCAATAATAAATGTAGTGTTTTATTTTCACATTCATAATTAAGTTTAAATTTATGTGCTAATATAATTGCATTGATTCTTGAATATGAGATTTGGAGGAAAATTCAATTGAATGTGTGGAAACATACCACCAATATCATCCCTAGTCATGCCTCTAAGACTAGTTCATGTATTGATGGTGATCTTGTTTTCCTGATCATGAACATTTTCAGGATACTATCAATAATGAGAGAACCTTGCTATCAGAACAATGGATTTGGATAGATCCAACTTATGAATTACTGCGATATCACATTGGTATTATGTTATCGACATTTTCATATAAAGTGTTAATGTTTACTTAGTTCCTTAGACCATGAGAATATTGTACTAATATATCATGGTTACTTTGGGGTTACCAAATTCGAGGCACTTCTGCATGCAACGCTGAAAAGTGGCACCGACATTTCTCAAGCCGAATGTCATGGTCAGGTAGCAGAAGGCTCCGAAAGGTGTGATGAGGGCGGTCTTCAGGCGGTCAGCCGGGTCCAACTTGATCTGGTGGTACCCTGAGTATGCATCCAAGAAACTCAATATCTCGCATCCGGCCGTGGAGTCTATCACTTGGTCAATCCGAGGCAAGGCAAACAGATCTTTGGGGTAGGCTTTGTTGAGGCTGGTATAATCAATACACATGCGCCACTTGTTGTTCTTCTTCAGTACAAGGACTGGGTTGGCAAGCCACTCTCGAAAGAACACTTCCATAATGAAGGTGGCTGCTAGAAGTCGGGCTATCTCTTCACGAACAATTCTTCTCTTCTCCCCCGACAGCCGGCGGAGGGGTTGCTTGACTGGTTTTGCATCTCCTCTGACATGTAGCTTGTGCTCGACGAAATCCGTCGAAACACCCGGCATGTCCTTGGGGAACCATGCAAAGATATCCCGATTCTCACGGAGGAAATTGGCAAGCTCGCTTTCCTATTTGCTGTCAAGGTTGGTTCCTACAAGAGCGAACCTCTCCGGGTGGTCCAGGTCCAAAGGTATCTTCTTGGTTTCCTTGGCCGGCTGAAAGGAGGCCTGAGTTTCCGACTCCTTGGGGTCTAGTGACAAGTCCGGCTGCTTGCCGGCCATGGCCACAACCCGGTCAAGGATCTTCTTCTCTGCAGCAATCACAAGCTCCGCCAGCCGACTGCTGGCTGCAGCGCAGGTGGATTATTTCTTGTAGTCTCCGACTATGGTGATGATGCCCTTGGTGCTTGGCATCTTCATCTTGAGGTAGGCGTAGTGGGGCACAACCATGAACTTGGCCAGAGCAGGTCGGCCAAGTAATGCATGATAGGGGCTCTCTAGGTCCACTACTTCAAACCAAACTGCTTCGCGGTGGTTGTGATCTCTATCTCCGAAGAGGACATCTATCTTGATCTTGCCGATTAGTGAGCATGAGAGGTCGGGTACAATGCCATGGAAGACGGTTCGACTGGGCAAGAGTTGCTTTGACTTGATGTTCAACTTCTCCATGGTATCGTGGTAAAGAATGTTGATGCTACTACAACCATCTATCAGGACTCGGGAGAAACGAGAAGCTTGCCTCTTTGTTGCAAAGGTGGCATCCAACACCATGGCATAGGAACCCGGAGAAGGCATCACCTCCGGGTAGTCGGCTCGGCTCCAGTTGATGGGCTTCTCAGACCAGTGCATGAACTCTGGAACCTTGGAGGCAACAGCGTTGACCTCTTGATGCTGCCGGCGCCGACTGCGCCTGTCATCAGCTTGGCTCGTGAAGATGACATAGGTTGCCTGCTCTTCAGGGAACTCGTCTTGGATGGCACCGACTGCTGGACGGGCCGCCGGCTACTGAGGAGCCGGAGGCGGCTGGCCAGCAGGCGGAGGAGGCAGCAGCCCCTCGCCTTTCGAGATTTGGGTGAGCCAGTGGCACTTCCGGGTTGTGTGATTGGATGGCTTCGCGCCGCTGTGGAACTTGCAGGGGGCATCAAGGGTTTGCTCGTAGGAGAAAGCGGGCTGCCAAGTCGGCTTGCCACCTTTCTGACACTTGGGTATGGGTTGCCCTTCTGGCTGTTGATCTTCAACTGTTGCCACCTGTCGGCTGGTGGAAACCGGCATCAGGGCCTTGCATTTGTTGTCGTTCTGCTGTGGGCACCGACTGGTAACACCAGCCGGCGTTCGAGGAGCCGGAGGGAGCACCTTCCCAGAGGCGTCCACCTGAAGCTCCGTCTTCATCAAGGAGTCGGCAGTAGCGTACTTGTCTGCTATGATCAATAGCTCGTCGAGTATAGCCGGCTCCTCGCAGAGGAGTCGGTGCTTCAGGAGGGTGCCTTCTCTGCACCCAACGGTGAAGTACTCTATAGCTTACACCTCATGCACTCCCTTGCAGGAGTTGCGGAGCTCGGCCCAACGCGTCAGGTAGTCGCGACTGGACTCGGTTGGGCCTTGGACGCACACAAAGAGAGTTGGCGAGGCTTGGGCGCCCGCTTATATGTGCTGGTGAAGTTGTGGATGAAGACCTTAGTGAAATCTACCCAGCTGTTCATGCTATAGGGCTTCAGGCTATTCAGCGAGGTGCGTGCCGTGCCTTGAAGCATGAGGGGGACGTACTTCATGGCAACGCGCCTATTGCCGTTTGTTATGCTAACTGCGGTGGAGCAGTCGATCAGCCAGTCTTCCGGCTTCACCGAGCCGTTGCACATGGGCATGTCTCTTGGGAGCGAGAACCCTTTGGGGAAGGGCTCGTCACGAATGCGGGGCCAAAACAAGGCGGGCCGACTGCATCCTCTTCTTCTAGCGCCAGGGATCACGCCAGGCGGTCGATCCGATGGCGGGTATCGTTTTCTCCGATTCCTTCGTGGCGGCCCAGCCGGCCGCTGAGCGTCGGGTTCTCAACAAGCGGCTGGGAGGGATATCTCTCCCTGCGAGGTGGAGGAGGAGGCAGGTCGTCACCTCGCCGCTCCATGGCTCGTTGCCGGCCTTCTTCGTCGCGCTCAATGCTGATGCGCGTCTGACTGCGGCTAGCAGCCGACTCTTTGTCTTTTCGCTCGCGGGCGCTGATACGTCTTCAACGTATCTATAATTTTTGATTGTTCCATGCTATTATATTACCCCTTTTGGATGTTTATGGGCTTTATTTTACATATTTATATCATTTTTGGGACTAACCTACTAACCGGAGGCCCAGCACATATTGCTGTTTTTTTTGCCTATTTCAGTATTTCGAAGAAAAGGAATATCAAACGGAGTTCAAACGGAAAAAACCTTCGGGAGCGTGATTTTTGGAACGAACATGTGACGCCCCCGACTCAATCATACACTAATCATACACGCAAATGTGTATGATCAAGATCAGGGACTCACGGGAAGATATCACAACACAACTCTAGACACAAATCAAAATAATACAAGCTTTATATTACAAGCCAGGGGCCTCGAGGGATCGAATACATAGCTCAATACACAAGAGTCAGCGGAAACAACAATATCTGAGTACAAACATAAGTTAAACAAGTTTTTGCCTTAAGAAGGCTAGCACAAAAGCAACAACGATCGAAGAGGCAAGGCATTGGTATCAAATGGAAGGTTTGTATCTGTGGACTAAACTGCAGAATGCCAGAATAGAGGGGGAGGTCCTAGCCTATCGAAGACTAGCATCTTTACGCAGCTCCGAGGATCTTGCAGCATGTATAAGAGTAAAGAATAGCAGTTTATAATTAACAAGCATGTTGTAACATTAAAGCCCAGAGATCCTTCCTCGACTCCCTGCGAGAAAGCAATCCCGGAGCCACATATTCAAGTATCCATTTGTAGTTGTATAAGATCAGGATATAAGTCTGAATGTCCGTTACCGTGGACACGACTATTAATAGATAATCTTCCCTGTAGGGGTGCACCACGTTTTCCAACACGCTCGATCACTCTGGCCGGACACACCTTTCTAGGGTCAATGCCCGGCCTCGAAAGATCAACAAGTCGTAGCCCTACCTAGGCTCAGCAGAGAGGTCCCCGCCGGTCTACATCCTAAGCACTCTGGGGTCTGGGCCCATCGCCCGTTGCACTCCGGGTCGTTGTGCGATGAGCCGGGACGAGCACCACCTCATACTGGATGGCACTGGCCCGATAGGCCCACAATGCTGAACTGGACGTCTAACAAAGCTTCGGCTGATACTGCGACGTTGAGGCCCATAACTATTCTCGCGTGGTGGTTGGTGCGTAAAGGCTAGAGGCCAACTCATAACAAATACCCAAACTTGTTAGTGCATTATTAAAAGGAGTGACGGCTGTCGGGACAAGTCCGGATCTATCACCCCCTCCCGGGAGATACCGCTAAACAGCCAGCCGCCACTGTCACATCGCACGGGTGCTCTCCGGGCCTGCCCGGCTTTCACAACGGTCTCCAGTAAAGTCAAGGTAACTGTTTGTCCAGACATCAAGGGGAAAACCCGAGGAATCACGCACGGTGGATTCCACTCAATGTAATCATCAAGGTGAACGTAAGAGGGAGCACCCTCGAGGTTCACACTTGAGGTGTTGAGACAGAGCCGTATCGGGAATGGTGAAAGAGGAAATCACCCTCGATGTCCACGACCGAATAGCTACACTACAGAATTATCATCAGGAGTGCGTTATGAGGTGTCACCCTCCGCACTCGATAGTAGCTCTGCAGAGTCGAGCAGCAAAAGGGGCGTGATGTGATGTGAGGTGTCGGACTCTGGTCGTCGATCACGTCGATCGAGGCGTCGATGATGAAGCAGGGGCAACAAGGACAAGTGGGGGTCACTGACGGATCACTAGCCAATCTATACTAAGCAGTTTAGGATAAGCAGCTAGGTAACAATAGCAGGTACAAAAGCAGGCTATGCATCAGAATAGGAACAAACAATAACAGTAGCAAAATCTAATGCAAGCATGAGACTATACAATGGGAGATATCGAGATGATCAAAGGGGGGTCTTGCCTGGTTGCTCCGACAAGAAGGAGGGTCGTCGTCGACGTAGTCGATCACAGGGACATCAGCATCGGTCTCGGGGTCTACCGGAGAGAAGAGGGGGAAAACAGTAAATGCATTGCAAGCAAGAGCATAACATGACAACAGACAGAGCTAGACGTGTTCCAGCGCGGTGCTACACGCTACCGACGAAGGGGGAAAACTTCCGGGAATGTTTTCCCGAAGTTTGGCATTTTTGGGCAGAAGAAATGGAGGGGAAAGGTTGCATGTTTGCTATGCTAGGGGCGTGTGGCGGACCAACGGACCACGTATTCAGATACGTCTCGTCGTTTTGAGCAACTTTCATGTATAAAGTTTTTCGATCCGAGCTACGGTTAATTTACTATGATTTTTCAAAGTTTAAACAATATTTGGGATTTATTATTAAATCGTATTAAAATAGCAAAAAATGCTTAGTGCACCCGGTGAAGTGCACCCACAGTGCACCCAGGGGCTGACCAATGGGTCCAGGGGGTCCCAGTTGACGAGTCAATGTTTGACTGGTCAACAGGGGTGGGGTCCTCCTGTCATTGACTATTTCGTTAACTAACGAGTTAATTTGGTCTAATTAGGCTATTACGCTAATTAACTTTCATTAGTTTAACTAACCAAATTAATTAAGTTAATTAATTAATTATTTATTTATTTAATTCTTTTTTTAACACCTATTTTTTTGAAAGGAAAGGGGGTGTGGGGCCCAATGTCAGTGGCCCTTCTAGCCACTGGAGCAGGTGCGCTAACGGGCGCTGGGGCGGGGCGCACCCAGGCGCACATCACGCGAGGGGGCGAGGTCGTGGCCACGGCGGGGGCTCGCCGGCCGGCCGTTTCCGGCGAAGGAAGCCGGCGCGGCGGGGCATATTGGGTAGCGCGGGCGGGGAGGCGGCCGGAGACGAGGCCAGGGGCGCAAGCGCGGGCGGGCGCGGGATCGCGCGCGCGCGTGGCGCATAGGCATGGCGAGGCCAGGAGTACGACGGGCGGCTGTATAGGGCGAGGGGGAAAGAGGAGGCCGGGGGGCCTCACCGGCGTTGGAAAGCAGGGGGCGTCCGATGGGGAGGAGGACGAAGACGAGGCGACGCCGACGAGGTGGTGGTGAGCAGCGACGACAGTTGGCGTCGGGGCGCTGGTTTTAGTGAGGTCCTTGGGCGACGGCACGTCTAGATCGGGGAGAAGGGGGCGAACGGCCCGATCCAGATCCAGGAACAGGGAGGACGACGGGGACGGTGAGGTGGCGCCGGTGTGGTGGCGCCGGGGTTGGACGGCGGCAGCGAAGGCGTGGGATCGAGCTCCTCCCCGATCCAGGCGAGTGGGAAGGGAGAAACAAGGGAGAGAGTGGGGGTCGTGGGTGGATCTGGGGGGAGATGGGGATAGGGTTCGGTTGGGAGTGGCCTATGGGCCAGGGGAGCGGGGGTGGGCCGCGTGGGTGGCCAGTTGGCCCGGTTGGCCAGCTGGTTGGCCCAGTTGGGCCAGGGGGGTTGGCCTTTTCTTATTTTTGTTTGTTTTCTTTAAAAAAAGATTTATGTTTTCTTTTATTTTAAGGCACTTAAAGAATTTGTAAAAAGATGATTTCTCCAGCATTATTACCAAATGATTATTTGCAACAACTTGAACATTTTTGTTTGCAAGTTTGATAAATTTGAAAACCTGACTTTAAATTGGATTTGAAATTTGAAAGATGTTTGAAAGCCAATGAGGATTAGCAACAGTAAGAGCGATGACATGGCATCATTAGTAGGGGATTACTGTAGCATAATTATCCGGGCGTTACAGTTCTCCTCCACTACAAGAAAATCTCGTCCCGAGATTTAGGAGGTAGAAGGAAACAGTTCGGGGTATTCATCACGCATGCGATCCTCGCATTCCCAGGTGGCTTCGTCTTCAGAGTGATGCGACCACTGGACCCTGAGGAACTTGATCGCCTTCTGACGTGTGTGACGTTCAGCTTGGTCGAGAATGCGGACCGGATGCTCTTTATAGGAGATGTCCTGTTGCAACTTGAGCACTTCATGATCCACTGCTCGGATTGGGTCCTTGAAGCAGCGGCGGAGTTGTGACACGTGGAACACATCGTGAACCTGAGAAAGGTTCGATGGTAGTTCCAACTGGTATGCCACTTTTCCACGCCTTTCGAGAATAGTGAATGGACCAACATAGCGAGGAGCTAGCTTGCCCTTGATCCCGAAGCGGTGTGCACCCTTCATTGGTGTGAGTCGAAGATAAGCCTTTTCGCCAGGTTGATACACCATATCTTTGTGATGACAGTCATAATTACTCTTTTGACGTGACTGAGCAACCTTGAGATTCTCGCGAATGACGCGGACTTGTTCTTCGGCGTGTTGGATAATATCCGAACCAAAGAGTGGACGTTCCCCAGTTTCTGACCAGTTCAGAGGGGTTCGGCACTTTCGTCCATATAACACTTTGAAGGGGGCCATCTTCAGACTAGCTTGAAAGCTATTGCTGTAGGAGAACTCAGCATACGGTAGAGATTCCTCCCATTTCTTGCCAAAGGAAATGACACAAGCTCGAAGCATGTCTTCAAGAACTTGATTGACGCGTTCAACTTGTCCCTGAGACTGGGGGTGGAAAGCGGTGCTGAATGACAGATGAGTTCCCATAGCTTCTTGGAAACTTGCCCAGAATCTTGAAGTGAATAAACTGGCACGGTCTGAACTGATTACCAATGGGATACCGTGAAGTGAGACAATTCTGGACATGTAGAGGGTTGCCAGCTGACTAGCAGTGATCGTTTCTTTAACAGCCAGAAAATGTGCAACTTTAGAAAGCTGGTCAATGACTACTAGAATAGCATCATTACCTTTCTGCGATTTGGGGAATCCAGTGATGAAGTCCATTTCAACATGGTCCCATTTCCATTCAGGAATAGAGATAGGTTGCAGAGTTCCAGCAGGCCTTTGATGTTCTGCTTTGATACGACGACAAACGTCACATTCAGCAACATAGCAAGCAATGTCTTGCTTCATGTTTGACCACCAGAATCTTTGACGAATGTCTTGGTACATCTTGGTGCTACCGGGATGAATGGACAATGGAGTGTCATGAGCTTCTTTCATAACCCTTGGAGTCAGATTCAGGTTTTCACTTGCACATGGCACCACTGGGCGGCCCTTGAAGCACAAGGCGCCATCATCGGCAATAGTGAAGAATGAGGGCTTTCCTTCTGAGAGATAGCGTTTAATCTTCTCGACTTCAGAGTCATAATGTTGAATAGTCTTGATATCGCCCACGAGATCTGGCATGACAGCGAGGGTATTTAGAGAACCCTGAGGAACAACATGAAGATTCATCTTTTGAAACTCTGGGGGAGGGGGTGCAAGTGCACCACGAGGAACAATATGGAGGTTCAGCTTTCTGAATTCTTCAACAAGCGAGGGGTGAAATTTTCGAACCTCGAGGTGATTGCAATATGACTCGCGGCTCAGAGCATCAGCCATTACATTAGCCTTGCCTGGTGTATAGGAAATACCCAAGTCAAAATCTGCTACCATCTCCATCCATCTCTGCTGACGGAAGTTCAGGTCTGGCTTGGTAAACAGATACTTCAGACTTTGGTGGTCGGTGAAGATCTCACAACGATTACTGAGAAGGTAATGTCGCCACTGTTTTAGTGCATGTACGATAGCAGCAAGCTCGAGGTCATGAACTGGGTAGTTCTCTTCGTGAGGGCGCAATTGACGAGAGGCATAAGCAATCACTCTGCGCTCTTGCATTACGACACAGCCTAATCCTTGTCGTGAAGCGTCGCAGTAAATGATGAAGTCCTTCTTAGTATCAGGTAGAGCAAGCACTGGGGCAGAAGTCAGCTTGTCTTTGAGTGCCTGGAGACTTTCCTGACACTTTTCTGTCCAATCAAACTTGACAACCTTGTGAAGCAGACCAGTCAGGGGCTTGGCAATCTTGGAGAAGTTCTCGACAAATCAACGGCAGTAGCTGGCGAGTCCGAGAAAACTTCTGACTTGCTTGACATTCTTCGGAGGAGTCCAATCCAGAATAGCCTGAACTCGCTCTGGGTTGACGGCAATACCATCCTTGGAGATGACATGCCCAAGGTAGGTCACTTCGGGTAGCCAGAATTCACACTTGGAATACTTAGCATATAGTTGATGTTCTCGAAGATTTTCTAGAACAAGTCGAAGGTGTTTAGCATGTTCTTCTTTGTTCTTGGAGTATACAAGGATATCATCCAGATAAGCCACGACGAACTTGTCGAGGTATTCCATGAATATGTAGTTCATCAGACGAGAGAATGTCGCTGGAGCATTGGTCAAGCCAAAAGACATGACAGTGTACTCGTATGAACCATAGCGAGTCACGAAAGCAGTCTTGGGAATATCCTCTTCACGAACCCGAATCTGGTGGTAACCCAACCTCAAATCAAGTTTAGAGAATATTGAGGAACCAGCAAGTTGGTCATACAGATCATTGATTCTGGGAAGCGGATACTTGTTTTGAATTGTTGCCTGGTTGATAGGTCAGTAATCTTGGACCAAACGATTAGTTCCATCCTTCTTCCTGACAAAGAGAGAAGGTGCTCCCCAAGCAGATGAACTTGGACGAATGAATCCATTGTGAAGAGATTTGTCGATTTCCTCCTTAAGTTCAAGGAGCTCATGTGGCGGCATCTTGTAGGGTCGCTTGGCAATAGGAGTTGTGCCCGGTTTCAAGTGTATGACGAATTCAACAGCTCTAGCAGGGGGTATTCCTGGAAGTTCTTCTGGGAAGACATCTTTGAAATCAAAAACAACTGGAATGTTCTATGTTCCCTCAAGACGTGAAGCATTCAATGCATTCAAAACATATATCTGATTCTCGGCATCCTGAGTTGTATGGGCTGAGTATTGGACAGTCTGGCCAGAAGGGTGAGTGAGCTGGACTATCTCAGCAGCACAGTCGATCAGGGTTTGGTGAGGACCCAACCAATTCATGCCTAGAATGACATCTATGGTGGAAACCTTGAGGGCCATAAGTGAAGCAGTGAATACTAACCCTCCAATTTCAATGTGGTTGTTGTGGGTTATCATCGAGGTATCCCACCTGGACCCTGGAGAGCTAACCACTAGTGGAGGGTACATATTCTCGAAAGACAATTCTTGCTTGCGTGCAAATGCTTCAGAAATGAAAGAATGTGATGCTCCCGAATCAAATAGAATAGAAGCTGGGACTGAATTCACTAGGAGGGTACCCATCACAATTTTGGGGACCCATCGAGCTTCTTCAACCTTTACATGATTAACATGACCATGACTGAGTGCAGGTGGCCTGGCATTTGGGTTTCTGGGTTGACGAGCTCGTGACTTTTGATTCTGTGTCGGGCGACAGCTAGCAGCACGGTGCCCTGGCTAACCACACTTGCGGCATAGGCCATCATTATGGGGAGGAGCTACAACATTGGACTGCCCACCCTGAATCATTGGTTGTCTCGGCGGCGGAGGCAGACGAGGTGCAACATAAGACGGCCTTGGTGTTGGAGCAGGTCGGTGATGAACATTGTGTGGGATCCAGACTCGGCGTTTCTGAGCAAGCTTACTCGAGGATGAGCCAACACCTCGAGTACGTTTGAGCGACTCTTGGTACTCAGTAAGACCAGTTTCAGTTCGAAAAGCTTGGCTGACAAGCGTCGCAAAGTCTGGACAATCATGAGCAACAACTACGAGCTTTACATCGAGATGCAGTCCTTCACGAAATTTCTCCTACTTGTGAGCATCGGTGCAGACGTCATCCGCAGCATAGCGAGATAATTCAAGGAATTTCCTTTGATATTCATCCACAGTCATTGTGCCTTGTGAGAGTTTGCGGAACTCCTTCTTCTTCTGGTCCATCAAACCTTGAGGAATGTGCCGTGCACGGAAGGCTAACTGAAATCCTGCTAGGTGGTTACAGTCTCTGCAGGCAGCATACCCCTATGGCTTTCCCACCATTGAGCAGCTGGACCTTTCAAGTGGAATGTCGCAAAGATGACGTAACTGGAAGGGGCAACATTAGCTGACTCCATCTCAAACAAGATGTCACGAAGCCAATCATCAGCATCCATAGGATTGGTGGAGTTGCAGAAAATGGATGGGTTGAGGCGCACGAATTCTTGCAGTGTTATTGGGGGAGGCTGTTGATGAGCATTCTGGTTTGGAAACTGAGCCAGCACTCCAGTCATGAGCTGACAATTCAGCTCAAACTGTTGCATCATTGCGGCAACATAGGGTGGAGGTGGAGGATCATCAGCCATCCTGCTAAAACATCAGGAAGCAATTTATAGGGGGGTAGAGTAGGTGTAAGGAGTCATTCATGATGTAACTTGAACAATGAGCAAAGGCATAGTATGTACAAGGCAGTAGTCATTAAAGACATACATATACATATATAGTGCCGAACACACGTTGTTAGTAGGAGTTTAGACAAGAGGATCATCCTAGACATACTAGGCGGCACAGATGCACGTGATGGAAGGATACAACAACGAGACATAACAAAGGCTACATCATCGTCGGAGAAAACCAGTAGAGCGGGAAATCTGCAGGGGGCGACGCAGGGTGCCCTCGATATGAAGGATTTCTGCAGCCCGTGGACAAAGTGAAGAAGATCCTGGCTCCGAATTCAAGAAAGGCATGATACAAATCTCCGGGTGGATGTGATCACGAGAACCTAGGGTAGAGTTAGCAAAATCATTTCTCCCGAGTAGAAGAGAGATCAGAGTCCCAGAGTATAGACGAGGAGTAAAAGATCCTAATACCACCCAATGGCGACGTGGGCCCATAAGCCACACAACCATGTTAGTAATTCAGTTTTCAAAGACTAGACTCGACTTCGGCCAAGGAGTTGGAAAGGGGGATCCTACAGGAAGTCGGCTCTAATACCAACTTGTGACGCCCCCGACTCAATCGTACACTAATCATACACACAAATGTGTATGATCAAGATCAGGGACTCACGGGAAGATATCACAACACAACTCTAGACACAAATCAAAATAATACAAGCTTTATATTACAAGCCAGGGGCCTCGAGGGCTCGAATACATAGCTTGATACACAAGAGTCAACGGAAGCAACAATATCTGAGTACAGACATAAGTTAAACAAGTTTTTTCCTTAAGAAGGCTAGCATAAAAGCAACAACGATCGAAGAGGCAAGGCCTCCTGCCTGGGACCTCCTAACTACTCCTGGTCGTCGACGATCTTCACGTAGCAGCATCCATCGGCGGTGGCATCTGGCTCCAGGGATCCACCATCTGGTTGCAACAACCAGAAAGAAGAAAGAAGGGGGAAAAGGGGGAGCAAAGCAACCGTGAGTACTCATCCAAAGTACTCGCAAGCATCAGATCTATACTAAGTATGCATTGGTATCAAATGGAAGGTTTGTATCTGTGGACTGAATTGCAGAATGCCATAATAGAGGGGTAGGGCCTAGCCTATCGAAGACTAGCATCTTCACGCAGCTCCGAGGATCTTCACTACTAGGGACATTTACATTTATGCCCCTAATTTGCGCCCACTCTCAGATTTACCCCTAAATTTTTGATGTGCTCAAATTTGCACCTAAAAGCATTTTAAGTCGCAGGAATGCCCTTCCATATGGTCAAAGTTGTTTGACCAAAACTTTGAAAATTCATAACAAATTCATACGAAATTGGAAAAATGCAAATAAGATATCAAAATGTTCATAAAAACATCACCTATACGTGTATGTCATTTACGTTCCTCACCTACATGTGCATTTATTTGAATTCACCCTAAATTGTTTTTTAATGTTATAAACCCTAAAAAGCTTTAAAGAGTGCTTTTGTCATGAACATAAATGACATGTGCATGTAGGTGTTGTTTTTGTGAGCATTTTGATATCTTATTTTGCATTCTTCTAAGTTCATATGAGTTTGTTATGAATTTTCAAAGTTTTGGTCAAACAACTTTGACCAGCTGGAAGGGCATTCCTGTGACTTAAAATGCTTTTTAGGGGCAAATTTGAGCACATCAAAAAGTTAGGGGTAAATTTGAGTAGTGGGTTCGAGTTAGGGGCACAAATGTGAATGTCCCTTATAATTAACAAGCATGTTGTAACATTAATGCCCAGAGATCCTTCCTCGACTCCTTGCGAGAAAGCAATCCCGGAGCCACATATTCAAGTATCCATTTGTAGTTGTATAAGATCAGGATATAAGTCTGAACGTCCGTTATCGTGGACACGGCTATTAATAGATAATCTTCCCTGCAGGGGTGCACCACGTTTTCCAACATGCTCGATCACTCTGGCCGGACACACCTTTCTGGGGTCAATGCCCGGCCTCGGAAGATCAACACGTCGTAGCCCTACCTAGGCTCAGCAGAGAGGTCCCCGCCGGTCTACATCCTAAGCACTCCGGGCTCTGGGCCAATCGCCCGTTGCACTCCGGGTCGTTGTGCGACGACCGGGACGAGCACCACCTCATACTGGATGGCACTGGCCCGACAGGCCCACAATGCTGAACTGGACGTCTGAAAAAGCTTTGGTTGATACTACAACGTCGAGGCCCATAACTATTCTCGCGTGGTGGTTGGTGCGTAAAGGCCAGAGGCCAACTCAGAACAAAGACCCAAACTTGTTAGTGCATTATTAAAAGGAGTGACGGCTGTCGGGACAAGTCCGGAGCTATCACCCCCTCCCGGGTGATACCGCTAAACAGCCAGCCGCCACTGTCACATCGCACGGGTGCTCTCCGGGCCCGCCCGGCTTTCACAACGGTCTCTAGTAAAGTCAAGGTAACTGTGTGTCCAGACATCAAGGGGAAAACCCGAGGAATCACCCACGGTGGATTCCACTCAATGTAATCATCAAGGTGAACGTAAGAGGGACCACCCTCGAGGTTCACACTTGAGGTGTTGAACGACAGAGCCGTATCGGGAATGGTGAAAGAGGAAATCAACCTCGATGACCACGACCGAATAGCTACACTACAGAATTATCATCAGGAGTGCGTTATGAGGGATCACCCTCGGCACTCGATAGTAGCTCTGCAGAGTCGAGCAACAAAAGGGGCATGATGTGATGTGAGGTGTCGGACTCTGGTCGTCGATCACGTCGATCGAGGCATCGATGATGAAGCAGGGGCAACAAGGACAAGTGGGGGTCACTGACGGATCACTAGCCAACCTATACTAAGCAGTTTAGGATAAGCAGCTAGGTAACAATAGCAGGTACAAAAGCAGGCTATGCATCAGAATAGGAACAAACAATAACAGTAGCAAAATCTAATGCAAGCATGAGACTATAGAATGGGAGATATCGAGATGATCAAAGGGGGGGGGCTTGCCTGGTTGCTCAGACTAGAAGGAGGGTCGTCGTCGACGTAGTCGATCACAGGGAAATTAGCATCGGTCTCGGGGTCTACCGGAGAGAAGAGGGGGGAAAACAGTAAATACATAGCAAGCAAGAGCATAACATGACAACATATAGAGCTAGACATGTTCTAGCGCGGTGCTACACGCTACCGACGAAGGGGGAAAACTTCCGGGAATGTTTTCCCGAAGTTTGGCATTTTCGAGCAGAAGAAACGGAGGGGAAAGGTTGCATGTTTGCTATGCTAGGGGCGTGTGGCGGACGAACGGACCATGTATTCGGATACGTCTCATCGTTTTGAGCAACTTTCATGTACAAAGTTTTTCGATCCGTTCTACGGTTAATTTACTATGATTTTTCAAAGTTTAAACAATATTCGGAATTTATTATTAAATCGAATTAAAATAGCAAAAAATGCTAAGTGCACCCGGTGAAGTGCACCCACAGTGCACCTAGGGGCTGACCAATGGGTCCAGGGGGTCCCAGTTGACCAGTCAATGTTTGACTGGTCAACAGGGGTGGGGTCCTCCTGTCATTGACTATTTCGTTAACTAACTAGTTAATTTGGTCTAATTAGGCTATTACGCTAATTAACTTTAATTAGTTTAACTAACCAAATTAATTAAGTTAATTAATTAATTATATTGATTAATTATTTATTTTTTTAATTCTTTTTTAACACCTTTTTTTGAAAGGAAAGGGGCCGTGGGCCCAATGTCAGTGGCCCTTCTAGCCACTGGAGCGGGTGCGCTAACGGGCGCTGGGGCGGGGCGCACCCAGGCGCACATCACGCGAGGGGGCAAGGTCGTGGCCACGACGGGGGCTCGCCGGCCGGCCGTTTTCGGCGACGGAAGCCGGCGCGGCGGGGCACGTTGGGTAGCGCGGGCGGGAGGCGGCCGGACATGAGGCCAGGGGCGCAAGCGCGGGCAGGCGCAGGCTCGCGCGCGCGCATGGCGCGTAGGCGCGGCGAGGCCGGGAGTACGACGGGCGGCTGTACGGGGCGAGGGGGAAAGATGAGGCCGAGGGGCCTCCCCGGCGTTGGAGAGCAGGGGGGCGTCTAGGTGTGGGGGCGTCCGATGGGGAGGAGGACGAAGACGAGGCGACACCGACGAGGTGGTGGTGAGCAACGACAATAGTTGGCGTCGGGGCGCCGGTTTCGGTGAGGTCCTTGGGCGGCGGCGCGTCCAGATCGGGGAGAAGGGGGCGAACGGCCCGATCCAGATCCAGCAACGGGGAGGATGATGGGGACGGCAAGGTGGCACCGGCGTGGTGGCCAGGGTTGGACGGCGGCGGCGAAGGCGTGGGATCGAGCTCCTCCCCGATCCAGGTGAGTGGGGAGGGAGAAACGAGGGAGAGAGTGGGGGTCGTGGGTGTATCTAGGGGGTGATGGGGATAGGGTTCGGTTGGGAGTGGCCTATAGGCCAGGGGAGCGGGGGTGGGCCGCGTGGGTGACCAGTTGGCCCGGTTGGCCAGCTGGTTGGCCGAGTTGGGCCAGGGGGGTTGGCCTTTTCTTATTTTTGTTTTTTTTAAAACATTTATGTTTTCTTCTATTTTAAGGCACTTAAAGAATTTGTAAAAAGATGATTTCTCCAGCATTATTACCAAATGATTATTTCCAACAACTTGAACATTTTTGTTTGCAAGTTTAATAAATTTGAAAACCTGACTTTAAATTGGATTTGAAAGATGTTTGAAAGCCAGTGAGGATTAGCAACAGTAAGAGTGATGACATGGCATCATTAGTAGGGGATTACTGTAGCATAATTATCCAGGCGTTACAGAACGTGATCCAGAGGACATGGAGTGCAAGTCAAGAAGCAGCCGAGGCAGCCACGAGATAGCAGGAGTCGGTCTACTTGTTATGGACGTGATGCCTATATACATGATCATGCCTAGATAATCTCATAACTATGCGCTTTTCTATCAATTGCTCGACAGTAATTTGTTCACCCACCGTAATACTTATGCTATCTTGAGAGAAGCCTCTAGTGAAACCTATGGCCCCCGGGTCTATCTCTTATCATATTTGCTTTCAATCTACTTTTATTTGCATCTTTACTTTTTGCATCTATATTATAAAATACCAAAAATGTATTTATCTTATCATACTATCCTTATTAGATCTCACTTTCGCAAGTGGCCGTGAAGGGATTGACAACCACTTTATTGCGTTGGTTGCGAGTTCTCAGTTTGTTTGTGTAGGTGCGTGGGACTTTTGAGGAGCCTCCTACTGGATTGATACCTTGGTTCTCAAAAACTAAGGGAAATACGTACGCTACTCTGCTGCATCACCCTCTCCTCGTCGAGGAAAACCAATGCAAGCTCAAGACGTAGCAAGAAGGATTTCTGGCACCGTTGCCGGGGAGGTCTTCGCTCAAGTCAAGACATACCAAATACCCGTCACAAACCCATCTCCCTCACATTTACATTATTCGCCATTTGCCTCTCGTTTCCCTCTCCCCCACTTCACCCTTGCCATTTTATTCACCCTCTCTTTCCCAATCTCCTCCTCTCTTTTTGCTTGCCCTTTTGTTTGCTCGTTTGGTTGGAATATATGCTTATTTATTGCTAAACAGAGAACCTAAGATCTATGGATCCTCATCCGCTTGCTAATCTTTTTAAGAGATCCAATTATGATGAACACATTGCTAGTGAGTTTTGTGCACTAGATTATCTTTATGAAGTTTTGCTTGAAATTTGTGAATCTGGAAATTGTGATGAAGAAATTTATGAAGAGATTCACGATGGCTCCTTGAATAAAAAGCATGATTGCAATGATTTTACTATAAATTCTCTTGATGTCAATTGTGCTAATAATATGCAAAACCCTAAGCTTGGGGATGCTAGTTTTGCTATGTCTACTACTTGTTGCCATGATCATGATTGGGGTGATTCTTCTTATGATCTTGAAAATTTATTTAAGCCCCATGATGAATTTGAGATTGATAATACTGTTTGCAATAATATTGAAAGTGGGTTCGGAAAGGTCATGACTTCAGTTAATGTTAATCCCACTATCTTGGAAAAGTGTCAACTTTGCATGCATGTGGATCATGTTGAGAATATGTTTTGTCATAGTTCTTTTGTTGAATTTGCTTATGATCCTACATGTAATTATTATGAGAGAGGAAAATATGGTTGTAGAAATTTTCATGTTAGAAAATTACCTCTCGTTATGTTGAGATTGCTATTGTTTCTTTCCACTTCCTTGCATATGGTAAATTTTGCTTTCCTTGATAATTTGTTTGCTTACAAGATGCCTATGCATAGGAAGTATGTTAGAATTAAGTGTGTTTGTCACATGTTTTATGATGCTCTCTTTGTGCTTCAATTCTTGTCTTCCATGTGAGCATCATTGAAATCTCAATGCCTAGCTAAAAAGGCTTTAAAGAAAATCGCTTGTTGGGAGACAACCCAATATATTTCCTTGCTGTTATTTAATAAATCTTGCATCTACCCTCTGGTTAGATGTGTTTTTATCTTTTAATTAGTGTCTGTGCCAAGTAGAACCTATAGCGTAACCTACGATGATAGTTGATTTGATTCTGCTGAAAAACAGAAACTTTGCATGCACGGATATAATTTTGTTAAATCACAAGAACGTGATTTTGTGTTGATTCTTTTTGATGATGTTCAATAAATAACTTGTCCAGGACTTCCTATTTTGGTAGGATTTTTGGAGTTCAGAAGTTTGCATTAGTTACAGATTGCTACAGACTGTTCTGTTTTTGACAGATTCTGTTTTTTCGTGTGTTGTTTGCTTATTTCAATGCATATATGGCTAGTAAAATAGTTTATAAACCATAAGGAAGTTGGAATACTGTAGGTTTAACACCAAAATAAATAAATAATGAGTTCATTATAGTACCTTATGTGGTAGTTTTGTTTTCTTTCACTAACGGAGCTTATAAGATTTCCTGTTGAGTTTTGTGTTGTGAAGTTTTCAAGTTTTGGGTAAAGCTTTTATGAACTATGGAATAAGGAGTGGCA
This sequence comes from Triticum timopheevii, assembly GCA_963921465.1. Taxonomy (NCBI): domain Eukaryota; kingdom Viridiplantae; phylum Streptophyta; class Magnoliopsida; order Poales; family Poaceae; genus Triticum; species Triticum timopheevii. The sequence continues at coordinate 188,379,629 of OY997262.1, forward strand.
AGATACTAAGCTTGGGGATGCACATGGCACCCCAAGATATTTAGGAATAGCCAAAAGCCTAAGCTTGGGGATGCCCCGGGAAGGCATCCCCTCTTTCGTCTTCGTTCATTGGTAACTTTACTTGGAGCTATATTTTTATTCGCCACATGATATGTGTTTTGCTTGGAGTGTCGTGTATTATATTAGTCTTTGCTTTTTAGTTTACCAAAATCATCCTTGATATACATACCTTTTGGGAGAAGCCTATTTGATTAGAATTTGCTAGAATACTCTATGTGCTTCACTTATATCTTTTGAGCTTGATAGTTTTTGCTCTAGTGCTTCACTTATATCTTTTAGAGCACGGTGGCGTCTTAATTTTGAAGAAATTGCTAGTCTCTCATGATTCACTTATATTATTTTGAGAGTCTTTTAGAACAGCATGGTATTTTCTATGGTTATAAAATTGGTCCTAGAATGGTGGGCATCCAACTTGGGTATAATAAAAACTATCATAGGAAGTGAATTGGATGCTATGATCAATTTGATACTTGATAATTGTTTTGAGATATGGAGGTAGTGATATTAAAGTCATGCTAGTTGGGTGATTATGAATTTAAAGAATGCTTGTGTTGAAGATAGCAAGTCCCATACCATGCACATATGGTTAAAGTTGTGTAACAAATTTGAAACATGAAGTGTACCTGGCTTGTGTATCCTTATGAGTGGCGGTCGGGGACGAGCGATGGTCTTTTCCTACCAATCTATCCCCCTAGGAGCATCGCGTAGTACTTGATTTTTGATGACTTCTAAAATTTTGCAATAATTATAGGAGTTCTTTTGACTAATGTTGATCCATGGATTATACACACTTTTACCTTTCCGCCTTTGCTAGCCTCTTCGGTACCGTGCATTGCCCTTTCTCACCTTGAGAGTTGGTGCAAACTTCGCCGGTGCATCCAAACCCCGTGATACGATACGCTCTATCACACATAAACCTCCTTATATCTTCCTCAAAATAGCCACCATACCTACCTATTATAGCATTTCCATAGCCATTCCGAGATGTATTGCCATGCAACTTTCCACCGTTCCGTTCATCATCATCATGACATACTTTACTTTTGTCATATTGCCATTGCATGATCATGTAGTTGACATCGTATTTGTGGCAAAGCCACCATGCATTATTTTTCATACATGTCACTCTTGATTCATTGCACCATCCCGGTACACCACCGGAGGCATTCATATAGAGTCATATCTTGTTCTAGTTTCGACTTGTAATTCTTATGTTGTAATCAATAGAAGTGTGATGATCATCATTATTAGAGTATTGCCCAAAAAGAAAAAAAAGAAAGGCCAAAAAAAGCCCAAAAGAAAAAAAAGAAAAAAAAGAAAGAAAAAAAATAAAAAAATTAAATAAAAATGGCAATGTTACTATCTTTTTTTCCACACTTGTGCTTTAAAGTAGCACCTTGTTCTTCATGTAGTGACTCTCATATATTGTGCTTCAAAGTAGCACCATGTTTTTCATATAGTGAGTCTCATAAGTTGTCTTTTTTATACTAGTGGGAATTTTTCATTATAGAACTTGGCTCGTATATCCCTACGATGGGCTTCCTCAAATGCCCTAGGTCTTCGTGAGCAAGCAAGTTGGATGCACACCCGCTAGTTTTCTTTTGTTGAGCATTCATTTATAGCTCTAGTGCATCTGTTGCATGGCAATCCCTACTCCTCATGTTGACATCAATTGATGGGCATCTCCATAGCCCGTTGATTATCCTCGTCAATGTGAGACTTTCTCCTTTTTTGTCTTCTCCACACAATCCCCATCATCATATTGTATTCCACCCATAGTGCTATATCCATGGCTCATGCTCATGTATCTCGTGAAGGTTGAAAAAGTTTGATGTTATTTAAGTATGAAACAATTGCTTGGCTTGTCATCGGGGGTATAGAAGTTGGGAACATCTTTGTGTGACGAAAATGAAGCATAGCCTAACTATATGATTTTGTAGGGATGAACTTTCTTTTGCCATGTTATTTTGAGAAGACATGATTACTTTGATTAGTATGCTTGAAGTGTTACTAATTCTTTTATCAATATGAAATTTTATTTTGAATCACTTGGATCTGAACATTCATGGCACAATAAAGAAAATTACATTATGAATTATGCTAGGTAGCATTCCACATCAAAATTCTCGTTTTATCATTTACCTACTCGAGGACAAGCAGGAATTAAGCTTGGGGATGCTAGATACGTCTCCAACGTATCTATAATTTTTGATTGTTCCATGCTATTATATTACCCCTTTTGGATGTTTATGGGCTTTATTTTACACATTTATATCATTTTTGGGACTAACCTACTAACCGGAGGTCCAGCCCATATTGCTGTTTTTTGCCTATTTCAGTATTTCAAAGAAAAGGAATATCAAACGGAGTCCAAACGGAATGAAACCTTCGGGAGCATGATTTTTGGAACGAACGTTATCCAGAGGACTTGGAGTGCAAGTCAAGAAGCAGCCGAGGCAGCCACGAGATAGGAGGGCGCGCCCCCTGTCTCGTGGGCCCCTCGGGCGGCCACCGACGTACTTCTTCCTCCTATATATACCTACGTACCCCGAAAATATCCAGGATCACCATGAAACACAATTTCCACCACCGCAACCTTCTGTATCCACGAGATCTCATCTTGGAGCCTTCGCCGGCACTCTGCCGGAGGGGGAATCGACCACGGAGGGCCTCTACATCAACATCCTTGCCCCTCCTATGAGTTGTGAGTAGTTTACCACAGACCTACGGGTCCATAGTTATTAGCTAGATGGCTTCTTCTCTCTTTTTGGATCTCAATACAATGTTCTCCCCCTCTCTTGTGGAGATCTATTCGATGTAAACTCTTTTTGCAGTGTGTTTGTCGAGATCCGATGAATTGTGGGTTTATGATCAAGTTTATCTATGAATAATATTTGAATCTTCACTGAATTCTTTTATGTATGATTGAGTTATCTTTGCAAGTCTATTCGAATTATCAGTTTGGTTTGGCCTACTAGATTGATCTTTCTTGCCATGGGAGAAGTCCTTAGCTTTGGGTTCAATCTTGCGGTGTCCTTACCCAGTGACAGAAAGGGTTGCAAGGCACGTATTGTCTTGTTGCCATCGAGGATAACAAGATGGGGTTTATATCATATTGCATGAGTTTATCCCTCTACATCATGTCATCTTGCTTAATGCGTTACTCTGTTCTTATGAACTGAATACTCTAGATGCAGGCAGGAGTCGGTCGATGTGTGGAGTAATAGTAGTAGATGCAGGCAGGAGTCGGTCTACTTGTTATGGACGTGATGCCTATATACATCATCATGCCAAGATAGTCTCATAACTATGCGCTTTTCTATCAATTGCTCGACAGTAATTTGTTCACCCACCGTAATACTTATGCTATCTTGAGAGAAGCCTCTAGTGAAACCTATGGCCCCCGGGTCTATCTCTTATCATATTTGCTTTCAATCTACTTTTATTTGCATCTTTACTTTTTGCATCTATATTATAAAATACCAAAAATATATTTATCTTATCATACTATCTTTATTAGATCTCACTTTCGCAAGTGGCCGTGAAGGGATTGACAACCCCTTTATTGTGTTGGTTGCGAGTTCTCAGTTTGTTTGTGTAGGTGCGTGGGACTTTTGAGGAGCCTCCTACTGGATTGATACCTTGGTTCTCAAAAACCGAGGGAAATACTTACGCTACTCTGCTGCATCACCCTCTCCTCTTCGAGGAAAACCAACGCATGCTCAAGACGTAGCAGGCGCCGCCTGCAATCGGTGTCCGGGAGGTCGCGCCATGCTCTCGGCGGAGGGGAGGATTCTCGATGCGGGCACCGGCTTCATGCCGCTGGACAGCCACGTCGATGAGCTGCTAGACGTGCTCTGTCATGTAGCATCGCCTGTCTCCATCCAGGTTCTCTAGATCGTCTGCTGCCACCTGGGTAACACGCAGGTTCTCGATGGGCGTGCCATAGACTGGGCGGTCGGCCCCCAGCATGCTGACGATAGCGGCACCACGCTGTTTGACAGCGCCCGGGTGGCTAGGCCCGCCAGCTGCCGGCATGCCGCAGGCGGCACGATCAACCTCGCGCTGATAAGCCTTAGTGAGGTGTCTCATGGAGGCTAGCTTCTTGCCTCTCTCGATGAGCGCAAGGCAGTGGGCCTCCAGTGTCTCGGCATCGGCGTCGCCTGCGATGGGTGCAGACAGGTCGTGTATCATCGCCTGCAGCGCGTTGGGGGCGTCCGCGCCGGATGCTGCGCCATGGCTGATGACGAGCACCTCAGTGACAGTGCTGCCGCTGCTGTCGGCACGAGGGAGGGGGTCGTCGATGACCACCACGTTGGTGGGGAAGGCGTCCAGGGATGCCGTGTCGGAGTCGACAAGCATCGGGTCGGTGGAGCCGATCGACTCCAAGTCGGAGGTGGGCTCGCTTGCGATGTCAAGCTTGCCAAGGAGGTCGATGAGGCAGCTCTCGGAGCTGGCTGCACCCACACCTGGCGCGGGCTCGTCGGAGAGGTGGATCTCGCCAATGAGATCGGCGAGGTAGCTCGCTGCGCAGGCGGCGTCTAAGCCAAGTAGCACGTCGGTGCAAATGCCATCGGGCGTGCCGAGCTGGCTACGCTCGCTGGGAAGGAGCATGGTTCCCATCTAGAGTAGGTCTCTGGACGACGGTGCACCTAGCCCCACGGTGGGCGCCAAATGTCGGGTGGTTGGTGCGACATATGCCAAACGATGGCTAATCATTGTGGGCGCTAGTAAGACGTCGCCGGTGCCTGGAAACGGGATGAGGCGAAGACATGCATGCCGGCGAATGTTACCTAGGTTCGGGGCTCTCCTAGGAGATAACACCCCTAGTCCTGTTCTGCAGGGTCTCCGCATGATCACTAGATCAACAAGTAGCTACAAGTTGCTCCTTGAGCTGTTCGGCTAGACGAGGAAGAAGGGCAAGGCTAGCTCTACTCCTCTCCCTATGTGTGTGTGGGAAACTCTAAGAGATCAACCCTTTGCATGGGTGCCCTGGGGGGTTTATATAGGCCTACCCCCCAGGGGTACAATGGTAATCCGGCCGGGTGTGGACCCAGGCCGTCAGTGTCTATGGCCGCTGGCTTCTCCGCCGGCCACTGGGGCCCACCGACTGGTGGGTCCCGCCGGTTGCCGGGCTCTAGGCTAACAGGCTGGGCCCACCGCCTGTGGGTCCTGTCGGCTGCTCATTACTGTAGCCTTGCCCCCGATGATGGTGGCTTGGCCGGGGCGGGCGTGGCTACAGTGCCGCCGCCTGGCAGGCGTTCACTGTAGCCGCGCCCCGTCTTATCTGGTTAATGGCGCACAAACTTCTAGGGGAGGGGTGGGCCGGCTGTTGGGAGCCGCCCTCCCCCTATGCCGACTGGTCTGGTCACGCCGCCTTCTGGTATCTCACTGGCAAGTAGGGCCCTCCGCCTGCAAGCCGTATCGACAGCCCGTCGTGGGAGCATTGCTGCTCTACCATGGATGATGTCATAGTCAACGTGGCAACAGTGCCGCGCCGAGTGAGGGATGGCTGCCCGGTACATTGCACTGTGGCCACGCCCGCTCTGGGATTCGGGGGTGGCAGGCTCCACTATAGCCACGCCCCGTCTTGTTGCCGTTATGTGGGTGCAGACTTTGAGGGTGCATGGGGTGGGCCGCCTGCTAGGAGTCGGCCACTCTGATGGCCGCATGCTAGGAGTCGGCCCACATGGGGACCGCTCATTGAGCCTCGGCACCTTCCAGCAGCCTGCCGCTTGGACCAGTCGGCCACGGGAAGGCGGCCCTTCATCTTGGATGCTTAAGGGGTGCAGTCGGCCAGATGTCTTGAAATGCCAGGGGGAGCAGATAAGGCTACCTGTGGTCATTTACTCCGACACTTATATTGTTGTCAGGAACTTTGTGCGCATCTTTCCTTCATGGAAAGATTATACCGCAGACACGGAAAATTTTCCAGTGTTCCTCCGCAACTTACGCGTAAGTAATGTACTAATGTTATTCATGGTAATTACTGCATATGTTTCTGCTGACACAAGACACAAGATTTCATTCTTTTAAATAGATGAGGACCAAACTGGATTGTCAAGACGAGGAAGGGTTGGTTGCACTTTCCAAGCACTCGTCGATGAAGTATCCTTCCTACTTGAGGCAAGCGCACTTTGATGGCAAGCCTCTAAACAAAATTTCTGTAAAGTCTCCGGTGCTACATTTATCCGACAGTGACTGGAATAATCTTGTTACACATTGGTCTCGTCTGCAGCGTAAGGTACTGTCTATGATATCACATCACAATTTGAACTACATTTCTGTATTTCCCTTAACGTATCACTTGTACAAAAAGTGTTAGCAGAAGAACATTCATTCTCAAGGGACCACAAAATCTCGCAACTATACTGCACACTGCATTGCTCTTGTGAGTACCTCTTGCCCTGTATGACCATACTTACTTTAATAGTTGTTTGATTATGTAGCATCACTTCAAATGTTAGGCTTGTTATCGTCCATTTAGTGGACATTATAAGATCTGTATGGACTCTTACATAAATTTAGAATCAACCCAATGCTTTTTAAGAGGTTTAGCTATGCAGTCCTCTTGTCAGGACTAAACGTCGTCTATCACTTTACTTACATTAACGGCTACTCCCTCCGTCCCATAATATAAGAACGTTTTGTGCAATACACCAGTGTTCAAAACACTCTTGTATTATGGGAAGAGGGAATGGTTCATTGTGTAGCATTCTGCATCTTATCTCCCTCGCTCACCATTTACTAAAAAAGATCAGATCTATATTTAATCTTACCAAAAAGTTGAATACACAGACAATGCCAGTGCAGAAGTGTAGCCCATTGCTCTTGTCAGTACATTTTGTCCTGTAACGCTTGTACTTCTAGGGATTTGGTAGTTGATTATGTAGCATCAATCTGCATCTTATCTTCATTATCCTCTATCCCTTCCAGTATTATCATATCTATAATTACTCTCTACAAAATGTAGAGTACGGGGAATGCTTATGAAGAAGATTTTGTGCTGAAATTCTTGAGTTATCCTTCCCTTGACATGGAGAAGGGCATTATAAAGCCAGTGTTAACTATGAATGTAAGTCAGTCCTTCTAAATCCTTTACCCTCAACTGCTGTTTAATTTGCTCATACTCCCTATCGTTTACTGTTGTTTAGTTTGCTGTTTCTATAAAAATGCATGTTCGCAAGAACCGTAAGTTCCAAGTTTTACTTGTAAAACCAAATTCCTTATTCATACCATGCACATTACTCAATACTCCCTATATGTATGCTTGTTTTTGTGGATCTATAATCCAGTGTGTGGTAAAGCAGCCCACGTTGCACCTTGTCATCTCCTGTTTTATCTTACTGATGTGGCTGATGATATGAACAACATGCCATGCACATTAACCAAAATAGATACAATGATTGTCTTTGCCCTTCATCTATGCTTGTTATGTTGACATGGTAATCCAGTAGTGTGGTGAAGCTCCCCGCATTATGAACAATGCCAAATTATGCTATTGATATTTTGAACTTACTCTTTATTTTCTAATTTGAAATTGGATGGAATTGACAGCACAGTTATCATCTTTGCTTATACACGTGCAAAACCTGTCGTCTCTCTGCTTATCATAGAGTGGTAAATAGATGGGTCGAAAGGAATACCATTTGTGTCTTCAGTGAGTGCAATTTTTGTTGGCATGGGTGTCTTGCATGGACTAGCATCAGACATGCCAAACTTATCTAGGATATCCTTGAGGTATTTTGCTTGAGACAAGAAAATTCCTTCTTGAAATTGTTGAATTTGAAATCCAAGAAAGAACTTCAAATCCACATTGAGTGACATTTCAAAATTCTTGGTCATTGAAGCCGCAAACTTCTTGCATAAATGAATGTTAGGAGAACCAAAAATGATATCATCAACATAGATTTGGCATAAGATCAAATCACCCTTGTCCCTCTTAGTACAAAGAGTGGGATCGATCACCCCTCTCACAAAACCATCATCGAGTAAAAACTTCTTAAAATGATCATACCAAGCACGAGGTGCTTGTTTGAGGCCATACAATGCCTTATGAAGTTTATACACATAGTCTTTGTGATCTGGATCAACGAGCCCAGGTGGTTGTGACACATATATTTCTTCTTGTAGAGGACTGTTAAGGAAAGCACTCTTCACATCCATTTGATGTAAATTAAAACCATTGAAAGCGGCATAAGCAAGTAAGATGCGAATGGATTCAAGATGGGCAACGGGGGCAAAGGTCTCACCAAAGTCCAAACCTTCAACTTGTGAGTACCCTTGTGCCACTAACCTTGCCTTGTTATGGATGATTACACCATTCTCATCTTGCTTGTTCTTGCAAATCCATTTTGTTCCAATGACGTTGTGCTCAGTAGGTGGCCTCTTGACTAATGACCACACTTGGTTGCGTTCAAAACTGTTCAACTCTTCTTGCATAGTAACGAGCCAATCATTGTCCATCAATGCATCTTGTACCTTGAGGGGCTCAACACTAGACACAAACGAGAAGTGAGCACAAAAGTTTGTCAAATGTTTACGAGTGACTCTACCTTCCGATATGCCGGTGAGAATTTTGCCAACATCAACACGACCGGCAACTCGAGGCATGATGGTGGTTAGAGTTTCTCGAGGTTCAACTTCATGTCCATCATCCACGTCCTCAACATATGGATCATTAATGTGTGGTGGAAGATATTCTTGTTCATATTGCATTTGTTGAGGTTCATCATCAATGATTGGACTTTCTTGTTCTTGCCCTTGATGATGATCTTGTTCTTGAAGATTATCATGAAGAGGAACTTGATCATCTTCTTGTACTTGGACTAAGGGCATCGGTTGAACAATAGGAGTTTGTGGTGGTATGGGTGTTGAAGTAGTTTGATGATGTGTGAAACTTCCATCTTCTTCTTCATCATCATGAGGTTCTTGTTCCATTGGAAGAAGTGCACCAACACCCATGGTCAAAATATCTTGAGAGGAATTTTCTTCACCTACATCACTTAGATAAACTTGCTCCCCATGGGAGCCATTAAATTCATCAAACACCACGTCACAAGTTTCTACAACACATCCATTGGATTTGTTGTAGACTCTGTAGGCGTGAGAGTTTGATCCATTGCCAACAAATATGCCCTCAATTGTTTTGGATTGAAATTTTCCTAACCGTTTTCTTTTGTTGAGGACCCAAATACACGAAAGTACTTGACATTTGGCTTGTTCCCAGTTAGGAGCTCATATGGAGTCTTTTCCAATATAGTGCGGAAAGAGCCGGTTTGATGCATGGCATGCAGTGTTGACAGCTTCGGCCCAAAAACTATGTGGTGACTTGTACTCATCCAACACGGACCTTGCCATCTCCACAAGTGTACGGTTCTTCCTTTCAGCTACACCATTTTGCTGAGGAGTGTATGGAGCTGAATATTGATGCTCAATCCTTCATCACTAAGGAATTCTTCCAAGGTACAGTTCTTGAACTCAGATCCATTGTCACTTCTTATTGCCAAGATTTCTTTGTCAAACTTGCAATGTGCTTGCTTGGCAAAATCAATGAAGGTGATCTCCATCTCGTCCTTGGACTTGAGGAAAAACACCCATGTATATATTGAGTAATCATCAACAATGACAAGTCCATACTTTTTCCCACCAAGACTATCCCATGAAGGAGGCCCAAAAAGATCCACATGAAGGAGCTCCAGAGGCCTTGAAGTAGACACAATGTTCTTGGGTGGGTGCTTTGATTGATGTTGCTTCCCGGCTATGCATGCACTACACACACGATCTTTCTCAAAAGAGACATTGGTTAGTCCAAGGATGTGATTCCCCTTTAAGAGATCTTGAAGATTTCTCATGCCGACATGGGATAGCGGGCGATGCCACAACCACCCCTTGTCGGCCTTGGCCATTAGACAAGTTGCATGGAATGTGCTCTCTTTTGAGAAATCAACCGTATAAAGGTTGCCATCCAACTCTCCAACAAAGGCCACTTCGAGAGTATCTCTCTTAAAGACTTTCACATCCATTAGTCCAAAGAGTGTATCATAACCAACAGAAGCCAATTGGCGAACAGAAAGCAAATGGTATTTAAGGGATTGTACAAGCATGCCATTTGCAAGAGACATGTCATTTGTGATAGCCACCTTGCCCAACCCGAGTACCTGTCCTTTTGAACCTCCACCAAACATAATACTCATGAATGGTTGAATAGATTCCATGAAATCATAGAGCAATTTTCTATCTCCGGTCATATGATTGGTACATCCACTATCAATCACCCATTTTACTCCACCAGAGAAGGCAACCTACACACAATTATGACTTGGTTAGAGGCACCCATTTTGCAATGGGACCTCTAAAGTTAGTCACAAGGGTCTAAGGGACCCAAATAGCATAGAATCGGAATGCATTTCGAGGACCAACAAATTTTGCATAAACTTCTCCATCCTTAGTCTTACGAAGAACATAGTATGGAGGCATGAACTCTTTTGGCTTGTTGAGAGTGGGCATGCCCCTTGTGGCCTTCCAACTAACAACCTTACCTTTCTTCTTATTCCCTTCTCGCACAAATGTTTCCTTTAGAGGGGTTGTGCACTTTTGAGAGGACGTCTTCTTCTTGCTTGTGCTTGGGTCATACCCGAGTCCCTCTTTGGCAAACACCTCACTGTGTTGGCTCAATACCTCATTAAGGTTATTTTGCCCTTGAGCACATGTCATGAGACTTTCTTGATTTGAGCCTTGAGGAAGCGATTTTCCTCAAGAATAGATGCTAGATCACTACTAGAGTTAGTAGTACAAGCATCAACATTGATAATAGGAGAAGAGTAAGCCTTGGCTAGAGTTTCGAGATAAGTAAGTTTGAGCGTCTCAAAACTCCTTGTAAGAAGGGTGAGCTCTTATTCCTTAGTCTTGAGGGACACAGATAGAAGCTCACAATCCTTAGAGAGAGAAGCATGAGACTTCACAAGCTTACTTTTATCATTCATCAACTCTTCGCAAGAGTCAATAGCCTTTTTCAAGGAGGCAAGATCTTTAGTATGAACATCAATGTTTGCACCAATTTTTAAGCATAGTTCATCATTTCGTGCTTCCTCATATTGGACTTTCCGCTCAAGGATTTCACAATTTTCCTTTTCCTCGGTGACGAGGGTTTCGAGTTCCTTAATGCTGATGGTGTGCTTACTCACCATATCCATAAGATTACAAAACATAGTGAGCTTCTTTCCTTTGAGGGAGCACATGAACTTACTAAGTTTTACAAGCATAGGATCATCTAGATCATCATCCTCATAACTATCCTCCGCATCAAGATACTCATCATTAGGAGTAGAAGGAGTGAAAAGAGGAGGATTTGATCGTGGGGTTACCTTGACCTTGTCAGGAGAGCTTCAGTCCTCTCCATATTCTACCACGGACTTTGCCATTAGGCACTTGTGAGCATTGCCCTTGTAGTATTTCATGTAGTTGTAGGTGACCACATCACCACTCTTGTTCACTAACCTCAAAGTGTTTTGAGGGTCTTGAGCAACTCCGGCAACACCACTAACATCATCCGGATCGGATTCTTCTTGAGCAACCATTGCTTTCCCATCTCTCTTCTTGAGCTTGGATTTCAAAGGATTTGGCAACTTCTTCTTGGGAAAGGTCTCGGGAAACCTTGGTTTATCCTCTCTCTTCTCATAAGGGCACTCGTTGGAGAAGTGGTTGCTTTCTTCACAATTGTAGCATTTTCTTACTTGCTTCTTTTGAAATCGTCCCTCAAATTTCCTGCGCTAAACTTCTTGACAAAGAGAGCCATGTCTTTATATGAAGGGCCCTCATTGGATTCAATCTCATCACCATCTTCATCATCATCATCTTCTTCTTCCTCTTCACTTTGCTCATCTTCACATACATGCTTGGCCTTCAATGCAAGATTGATCTTTGATGTTGGAGTACCATGCATGGCAAGATGTTTTGTGGCATTTGCCTTTGACTCTTCAAATAGTTGGAAGGTGGATATGATGTCATCTGTAGTCATTTCCTTGAAGGCATGGTGTTGTCTTATGTCCCACACCATTTAATGGTGATACGGGGCAAGAGCATGAAGCAACTTATCCACAAGGAATCGCTTAGTCATGTTGAATCCATCTTGTGTCTTGTCACACTCACACGACTCAATGTCAGCGGTGAGAGTCATGAGACGCTCAAGGAGTTGATTGGGGGTTTCACCTTTCTCCATATAAAAGTTTTGCAATTGCCCCTTGGCAATTTCATATTGAGCACTCCGGAGGGTGGAGGTACCGGTCTTGGATCTTATAATACTTTCCCATTGTTCCTTGGCACTTGTGATGTGTATGAACGGTCTCCTCTGCTTTTCAACCATACCTCTCCTTATACACATGGTTGCAGTGTCATTGAGATTCTTGTCATAAATTTCTCTTGGTGTAGGATTCTTTATATCAACCACATGGTAACCATACTCCAAGATCTCCAGCATCTCATCGTTTCCATATCGAAGACGATCCTGCATAGCAACTCTCCACAAGGCAAAATCGGAAGTGGCATCAAGTAAAGGAGGTTTGCCTTGAGGATTATATTTTGGTTTCTCAACATGGGGTCTTGCATAAAGCCAAGGAACAATGGAGTGTTCATTGCTAGGAGGTTGTTGACCAATTGACGGAGCAGGCACAGTTGGCCTCGAAGCCACACCACCCGAGAGTGGTGCGAGCACCGTGGACAACGTGGCTAATCTCATTTGGACCAAGGACTCAAGAGAAGCATCATGCTCCTATTTTTGCTTAGCAAGGGCCCGTTCTAGATCCTTAGAAGTAAAGGACTTGACTTCAGAAGAAGCCTTGCCTTTATCCTTTGGATCTGCAACAAGGGGAGTCCCATCGGGGTTCATCTCACTCTAGGGCGGTTAAGCCACAAGAAAAGAGCATGAGGCTCTGATACCAATTGAAAGGATCGAGATGGACCTAGAGGGGGGGTGAATAGGTACAATTACAAATTTTAATTATTACTTAGCAATTTTAGGCAATAATGCGGAATATGAAGGTGAGCCTAACAATTGCAAGTGTAGTACTAAGTACTAAGCAAGTAACACGAGTACGTAAGTAAGCAAGCACAAAATGGTATAAGTAAGTGCTAAGAGACAAGTAACCATAAGTAGAAAGTTAGGGTTAGGAATAACCGCAACTCCGGGAGACAAGGATGTATGCCGATGTTCACTTCCTTGGAGGGAAGCTAGTCACCGTTAGAGAGGTGGATGTTACCACGAAGGCACACCAATGCCACGAAGGCTCACCCTATTCTCCCTTTGAGACAACACCATGGAGGCGTTTCTCAACCACTAGTTGTAGACCATGGGGTGGTCTCCAAACCCTCACAAACTTTTCTGGGGGTAATCACAAAGGTCGATTCCTCTCCAAAAGACTCCTACCGCCTAGGAGTCTCCAACCTCCAAGAGTAATAAGAACGATGGGGAAAAGCTCAAGTCTTGCTCAAGTCACGAATTCCTTTGGTGCAAAGAAGGGGAAGGAGTGGATCTATCACTTGATTGGAGAACTTCTCTCAAATGTTCCCAAATCACTTGGGGATCTAGGATTTGGTGTAGAGGATTGAGATAGAGAGAGAGTGAAAAGTTTTCTTGGCAAGCTCAAAGTGAATGGTCAACCGCATCCCGTGGAAGGGAGAAGCCTATATATAGTGGGTGTGGAAAAACTAACCATTTTGAGCCCCATAAGTGCATAGAAGAGGTCGGATGTCCGGACAGCACCGGACGTCCGGTGGCACAAATATCTCCGGACGTCCGACAGCTATCGGTCGTCCGGCCGCTGGGAACACATAAGCCATGAACCAGCACACAGCACCCGGATGTCCGAGACGTGCCGGTCATCCGGAGAGGCTTGGAAATCCGTAAATATTCTTCTGTGGAGGAAATACCGGACATCCGAGACGTGTCGGTCGTCCGGAGACCGGACGTTTAGAGAGGCTCGGAAATCCGTGAATATTGTTCTGTAAGAGAAACACCGGACGACCGTAGAGAGCCGGACGTCCGGACAGCTGAGAGGGATCAGACGTCCGTAGAGTACCGGACGTCCGGAGAAAAAAAACTAGAGTTGGTGGGTTTGAGCAAATCTTTCCCTAGATCCAATGATCCCCTCTTAATAGTGCGGGATCCCTATACTCAAGAACAAACCGTAAACAAAGCCAAGGCTAATGTCTTGTATCTCCGATGCATTTGTCCCTAGTCATGATCCACACACGACCTTTGAGACATAATCCTGAGATATACTTGATAAACATGATTAGTCCCAACAAGCATGTTGTCATCAACATCAAAATATGATTAAGGACATGATTGCACTTTCAGCCATATTTTCACTAGAGGTTTCTCTCTTAAAAATAGCATACGGCGGGTAAACAAATTACTGTTGGGCAATTGACAGAAAAGCAAATTAACATGACAATATCCAAGGCAATGATCATGTATATAGGCATCATGTCTGAGGCAAGTTGACCGAAAGGATTCTACATCTACTACTATTACTCCACACATCGACCGCTATCCAGTATGCATCGAGAGTATTAAGTTCATAAAGAACGGAGTAACGCCTTAAGCAAGATGACATGATGTAGACAAAGTAAAATCACGCATGAATAAACACCATCATTTTATCCTTAATGGCAACGATACATGTATGTATCATTTCCCTTTCTGTCACTGGGATTGAGCACCGCAAGATCGAACCCATCACAAAGCACCTCTCTCATTGCAAGAAAACTCAATCTAGTTGGCCAAACCAAATCAATAGATCAGAGAGAAATACGGAGCTATAACAATCATTCATAAAGGAGTTCGGAGAAAACTCAAATATTTCATGAATAAATCTGATCATAAACTCAAAATTCATGGGGTCCCAACAAACACACCACAAAAAGTCATTACGTCGGATATAACTCCAAGAATATCGAGGAGAACATTGTAGTGAAGATAAAAGAGAGAGAGAGAGAGAGAGAGAGAGAGAGAGAGAGAGAGAGAGAGAGCCATCTAGCTACTAACTATCGACTCGTAGGTCTATGGTAAACTACTCACACATCATCGGAAGGGCAGCAGGGATGATGTAGAGCCCCTCCGTGATCGAATCCCCCTCCGACAAAGCACCAGAAAAGGCCTCCAGATGGGATCTCTCGAGAACAGGAACTTGAGATGGAGGAAAAAGTATTTCATGGACTCCTTTTTTGGTTTCCAATTTTAGAGAATTTATAGAGGCAGAGTTAGGTCAAATGGAGCCATGTGGGCCCCACAAGCCACCAAGGAGCGCCCTTCCTCCTAAGTCCCTAGTGCCTCGTGGGCCACTGCTCCAATTTCTTGTCCCCTCCTGAAGCTTACAGGGTCTCTTATGTCAAGAAACAAATCTCCAAAAAGTTTCGTGGCATTTGGACTTTGTTTGGTACTGATATTCTGAAAAACCAAAACCAGGCAAAAAATAACAACTGGCACTGGGCACTAAGTTAATAAGTTAGTCCTAAAAAAATGATATATATAATTGCTTGTAAATTTATATAAAACACCAAGATTGATACTATAATAGCATGGAACAATCAAAAATTATAGATACGTTGGAGACGTATCATGGCTCTAACCCGTACATCGTTAACTTGAAGTTTATTCTCTTGTGCTTCAAAGAAATGTCAGGGCTTAACATTAGTTTCGACAAGAGCGAGGTGATAGTCATGGGTTACTTTGAGCCTGAGCAGCAACTGGCCGTGGACAACCTAAACTGCAGGTGACCTCCTTCCCCATCATGTAATTTGGAATGCCCGTCATTAACGTGAAGGTTCTAGTGTGTTCGACCATCTCATGGGGAAGGTCGCCGCACCGGGCTAAACCTTGGTGTGGACGTTTTACCTCCAAGGTAAGTAAGATTGTCTTTATTGATTCTAATCTCTCTAGTCTGCCAATGTATATGATAGGGATGTATATTTTCCCGGAGGGAGTGCATGGTTCATTAGATAAAGAGTTTTCCATTTTTTCTGGCAAGCGATGAACAAAATCCATAAGTACCACATGGTGAAGTGGGACGACCTCTGCTTGCCCAAGGATATGTGTGGGTTGGGTATCCTGGCATCCCTGCGGATGAACGTTGCCCTCGTGCTTAGTAGGGTTTCGCAGGTCATCCTCGGCGAGGGGGATTACGGCTGCAGCTTATTCAGGCAAAGTACCTTCGGGGCGACCGCATGGAGGGTCCCAGTTTTGGCGGTCGATCTAGAAGATCAAACATGAGATTTTTCTGGGGCTGGCCTTCTCGATTGGGAATGGCTGATGGGCATTGTTTTGGTTAGATAGTTGGGTGGATGGAATCCCTCTTTGCACGGGGTTCCCTGACTTGTTTTGCCATCTGTGTGAATCTGTTGCTATTAGTCTTAGAGGCGGTCCAAAATGGACAATGGAACATATTGTTTCGTCGTTCATTTCACCCAGTGGAGGCATTAGAGTGGTCCAATGACCCTCACTTTGCGCAATGGCTTCTTTGTCCCTCGGGAGATTTTTCTGTGGCCTTAGCTTATCATGCGATGTGCCGGCGACCGACGATTCAGTGTGTCGCGCCCCATTAGAAGGTGCCTCTCCCTTTGAAGATGAAATTTGTGTCTAGCAACTGTTGAGGGGTCGCCTCCTGACTGGGACAGAGGTGCTCAAGCGGCACACCCCGGGTAATGGGTTGTGCCCCTTGTGTGGTGTTTTAGAGAATGGGACCCACATCCTCTTCTCCTGCACGATGGCTAGATCGTTGTGGAGATTTGTCCGTGAGGCCCTCGGGACTGATTGGGAGGCGGCGGATCTTGCCAGCTTCCTTCAGGCCAGAGCAATGCAGACCGGAAGACAAAGATGCCTATTCTGGCTGCTACGCTTAATAAGATGGCGATTGAGAGGATCTTTCCGCGACGCACCTGTGACTCTTTCTTCATATTTCTTGCATTCCTGCAACACTGGAACTCGCTGGCTAGACAGCGGGATCGGGAGCGCCTAGGGCGGATGCTGGATGCGTTACATGATACGGCTCGTCGGCTAGCTTCGCCGGCAACCTCTTGACGTGGTGACCACTTGGTGGTCTTGTTTTATGCTTTCTCTTTGGTTTCTTTGGGCTTACTTGTGTTATAGCCCCAACGGACTATGTGTGGCGGTATGTTACTACTCTTTGTGTTGGACTGGATGGTTGCTTTATTTATAAAGCGGGATGGAAGTCTATTTCAAGAGAACCAAGAAAGCTTCCTCCTAGTAGGATCTTTTAATTCCCTATCCATCACAGCCCTCACCCCGCTTGTACAAGTTTATCCGATTTTCTAGGGTTTTTGTTCGACGTCTCACCTCACTTTAGATCCCGCACAAGAAAAGACAGTAGAAAAGAAAATCGGGGAAACCAACCCACCCACGCAAAACCAGCCGACAAAAAAGTTCCGACAACCAACAAAAAACTCCCGAGCCCACGTACCCATGCAACGGTTGAAAAGAAAAATGCGTCGGCCCAATCCGATCGTTCCACGATCGTCGCCTCCACGCGCGCTCCAAGCGTTGCAGCACGAGGCTGCCATCGTTCTTCTATGCCAGTCTTGGTCCTCCGGCGGATCTCTGCTGATGGCCCCCTCAAGCATGCCAAGGCCGGCGAGGAGACACCTGCCCCATGATATTAATAATAATAATTGATTATTGTAGTATTATTTGTCGGTATTTCTTATGATATATCGTATATACAACTAGACAAAGAATATGAAGCTACAAAATGAAGTGTTATATTCTCTTATGTCCATAGGCTAGAGACATGGAATCAACAATTTTTTCTCTCATTGTAATGCACGTGTATATTTGTTACTTCCTCTATCTCATAATATAAAAACGTTTCTCAAGCTTTGTTAGCATAAATAATATTTTTATAATATGGAAAGGAGGAAGTATATATATATAGTAAAAATAAAAGTTACTGGTGGTGGTGGGTATGAAAACCATGGAGCCGTCTCGTCCATCCGTCCGCCCCTCACGCGCCTCCTGTCGCCACTCGGAATAGTAACGCGGATCGCGCATAAATAGTAAGCAGCCTGAGCCGTGGCACGGACCCGTCACGTTGTTATCACTAGGTCACAACATGCACGTACCTGCGCACGCCGACGCGTGCTAGCTTCCAGCTGCTGCGCGCGTACGATGAGCTCGACCGGGCACGGTGGGATTCAGTGCCTCGCGCGTTCGATTCGACGTGCGCCAATGAATGGATAGACGGATCAGCCGATCGCAACCGCAGAACACGTTGACTGATTTTCGGCGTCGGCATTATCCAGCGGCCAGCAGGTACGTTGTACGTTCCACCTACATGGAATTCCACATGTTGTTTTTTTTAGAAGAAAAAAAATCCACATATAGCGACTGTTTTTTTAACACAGTACGTACGCAAGCGCTCATATACATGCGTATACATTCACCCGTATGAACGCACGCACACACTGCCCCTATGAGCACATTCGCAAGACTGAGCCAGCATATCATCTTGAAACTTACGAAATCGCCGTACGCACCTCGTTGTCGACGGAAACGTCTCCTCCAACTGAATGCGCATCGCCGGAAATCCTGAAATAAATGCGAACACCACGACTTGAACCATGATGGGCTGGGAAGAACACAATCCCTCTAACCATCCAACCACAGGTTGGTTCGCATATAGCGGTTGTTTTAGTTCGTACATCCTTCCCACGCTCATATTTTAACAACTATTAGTGAAACAATCTGTGGTTGGATGGTTAGAGGGACGGTGATATTCCCAGTCCACAAGGGTTCAACTCCTGGTGCTCGCACTATTCCTGGATTTATTTCAGGATTTCTGACGATGCGCTTTCAGTGGGAGTAGACGTTCCTGTCGATGACGAGGCGCCTACGGTGACTTCGTAAATCTCAATACGATATGTCGGCTCAGTCTCTCGAAGGTGCTCATAGGGGTAGAGTATATGTGTGTGTTCATAAGGATGAGTGTATTCGCATATGTACTGTGTTAAAAACAACAACTATTAAGATCAGACTATTCTCTAAGATTTACCGGTCAATTCAAAAGTCCATGTAGAAGATCCTAAACCTCGCCCATTTATAGGGTTTCGTGTTTTTGCTTTAGAAGTGCGTCGCTCGACGCCTTTGCTCGCTCCCAGATCCACCTTCCCCCTCTCGCCCATTCGCTGATATCGTGCTCATGGATCACTCCTGTGGCGGCTCGGCCAGCCAGAACTACAATGGCAAGCGACTTTTTGAGCGCGACACTGACGATGAGGAAGAATCTTATCGGTACGAGGCAAAGCTGTGTTCATAGCTCCAACAAAAATAGAGGGAACGCGAGCCTCGTGATCACGAGAGGCGAGGGTCTCCACCTCCATGGTACAAGGAGGAGGAGCGGCGCAAACTGGCAGTGTACTCCTCTTGGTTGTCTGAAGGGCGCTCAGAGGGTGTTGTCTCCAATCCCAAGTACCAGAATACCAACTTCAATGACAAGGCCAAATCTATGGGTTCCTCGTACAATAACTCCAACAACAACAACTTTAACAAGCAGAAGTTCAAACCCTGCGAACCTAATCATGTCTCAAGCCCCGCCCCCACCCGCCGGCCAAGAGTGGGAAGGTGTCTGGGTCATGTGCTTCACCTGTCATTGGCTTAGTCATTTCGAAGTTGCTTGTCTGGTCACTACCCCTGCTTGATATGTAGGAATAGGGACACTTTACGGTTTAGTGCACCCACCAGGTCAAAACCACAGAGTTCACACCACCATCTATGATTGAAGATAATCTACGTGCACTACAAAAAAAAGACACATCCGTGACATCTTGGGCCGAACGAAAAAAAATTCTGTCATACATATGACACTTCTATGACGATAATTATGACAAAACCCGGTATCATCATAGATGTGGTGGGCTCCTACTTTTATGACAAAAAATCATGACAGAAAATGGGCTTTTCGTCCTGGGCGGGCCGGAGACGCAGCTGCATGACATTCTTTGGACCGTCCATGACGGAAAAAACCGTGGTAGAAGCGAGGGGGAGGAAAATTTCGGGGAGTTGCCGGTTACGGTGGGAGAGCGATGCGCGTTTCTCTCGTACAGGTACGTGTGTGTGTGTGAGGCGTTAGCTCTAACTGAACCCGAGCGAGGCGTTGGGCTCTAACTGAACCCGAGCGAGTGCACTGCAGGCTACGCGTTACTGAACCCGAGCAATCGATCGATGACTGTTAACTGAACCCGATGGAGCGGTTCCTTCGCTACTGCTGCTAACTGAAGCCGGTCGATGCTGCCTCTGGGATGAACAGTGAGCGTTGCAAGGGGGGGGGGGTGGATGAACAGTGAGCGGTGGCATTGCCTCTGGATGAACAGGAACCCATGGTGTGGAGGGCTGGATGAACAGTAGACGGTGGAGGGGTGGCCGTGGAGGGGTGGTTGAACAGGACCCCGTGGTGTGGAGGGTTGGATGAACAGTAGACGGTGGAGGGGTGCCCGTGGAGGGGTGGTTGAACAGTAGCCGGTGGAGTAGCGCGCGGTGGAGGCTTAATGAACAGGAGCCCGTGGAGGCTAGAGGAGGTCGACGGTAGCCCATGGAGGCTGGAGGAGGTCGACGGTGGAGATGAACAGTATCCCATGGAGTCCCGTTTTGTGGTACGCCACACCCGTCCCCTCCCCCCCCCCCCGTTTCGACCGTAGCGCTCCAACACAAGTCCGTTTCGTCCGTTTTGCGATACGCCACACCCCTCCCGATCAACAGGACCCCCGTTTCGACCGTAGGAGGTCCATTTCGTCCGTTTTGCGATACGCCAGACCCCTCCCGTTCAACAGGACCCCCGTTTCGACCGTAGGAGGTCCGTTTCCTCCCTTCTGCGGTACACCAGGCCCCTCCCGATCAACAGGACCCCGTTTCGAACGTGGCCGGTCGAACACAAGGCCGTTTCCTCCGTTGTGCGGTACGCCAGGTCTTGTTTCCATCGCCTGTTCCGTCCAAGCCCTCCCGATGAACACGACCACGCATTCCGTTCCGACCCAGCCGGTTCGCTCCCCATGAACACGACGACGACGTTGTTTCTCCGTTCCGATCCAGCCATGTACGTATGTACGTACGTGGCCGTATTTTCTTTCTTGCACCCTCGCCGCTGTACGTACGTGTACATGCTACGTGCGCGCCTCTACTACGACACGTGCGCGCCTCTACATCTACGACACGTGTGCGCCTCTACATCGACCAGTATGTACGTACACGTTCGTGACCAGAATGGCAACGCTACGTATGCTTCGACCAGGTGGGTCCCGACTGTCAGGCACTTCCTTGCGTGCGAAGATGTAGCTGGTGGGTCCCAGCAGTCAGGGGGGCGAATCATTTTTTCTGCCCGGACGCACTTCCTTGCGTGCGAAGATGTAGCTGGTGGGTCCCAACAGTCAGGGGGACGAATCTTTTTTTTTTGCCCGGACGCACTTCCTTGCGTGCGAAGGTGTCGCTGGTGGGTCCCAGCGGCCAGGGGGGCGAATCGTTTTGTTTTTTTGCGCGGACGCACTTCCTTGCGTGCGAAGATGTAGCTGGTGGGTCCCAGTAGTCAGGGGGAAACATTTTTTCGCGAAATACAGTGGCCCGTCCGGTGGGTCCCAGCTGTCAGGTGGAGGAATCATTATTTTCTGCGTAATAAGGAGGCACTTCCTTGCTGCGGCCGTGGACCCAGCTGTCAGCCTCTCCACGTACAGTCCATGTCCAATGGAAGTCGTTCCTTGACCACGTTGACCATGCTGCGCCGAGAGCACCAGGGCGGTGGACGACGGCGAGGCCTAGGAAGGGGACGATGAGGAGCCAGGGAAGACGCGGCAGTGGAAGCCCGCGCGGAGAGGGGTACGAGGGTTCACTGGTTCGGCTGTGGTGTGAGGCTTCCATCGCCGCAGGGCCTGGCCAGCGGTGGGAATAGTAGGGGGCGGTGAGGCATCCGCAGCAGCACAGCCGACCACGGGAGGCAGGAGCATGCGGCATGACCGGCGCTGCTTTGGGCGGCTGGAGCAAGAAGACCAGAATTTGAAGAAGCACTACGTGAAGGAAATATGCCCTAGAGGCAATAATAAAGTTATTATTTATTTCCTCATATCATGATAAATGTTTATTATTGATGCTAGAATTGTATTAACCGGAAACATAATACATGTGTGAATACATAGACCAACATAACGTCACTAGTATGCCTCTACTTGACTAGCTCATTAATCAAAGATGGTTATGTTTCCTAACCATAGACATGTGTTGTCATTTGATTAACGGGATCACATCATTAGGAGAATGATGTGATTGACATGACCCATTCCGTTAGCCTAGCACTTGATCGTTCAGTATGTTGCTATTGCTTTCTTCATGACTTATACATGTTCCTGTAACTATGAGATTATGCAACTCCCGTTTACCGGAGGAACACTTTGGGTGCTACGAAACGTCACAACGTAATTGGGTGATTATAAAGGAGCACTACAGGTGTCTCCAAAGGTACATGTTGGGTTGGCGTATTTCGAGATTAGGTTTTGTCACTCCGATTATCGGAGAGGTACCTTTGGGCCCTCTCGGTAATGCACATCACTATAAGCCTTGCAAGCAATGTAGCTAAATGAGTTAGTTACGGAATGATGCATTACGTAATGAGTAAAGAGACTTGCCGGTAACGAGATTGAACTAGGTATTGAATACCGACAATCGAATATCGGGCAAGTAACATACCGATGACAAAGGAAACAACGTATGTTGTTATGCGGTTTGACCGATAAAGATCTTCGTAGAATATGTAGGAGCCAATATGGACATCCAGGTTCCGCTATTGGTTATTGACCACGAATAGTTCTAGTTCATGTCTACATTGTTCTCGAACCCGTGGGGTCCGCACGCTTAAGGTTTCGATGACAGTTATATTATGAGTTTATGAGTTTTGATGTACCGAAGGAGTTCGGAGTCCCGGATGAGATCGGGGACATGACGAGGAGTCTCGAAATTGTCAAGAGGTAAAGATTGATATATTGGACGACTATATTCGGAGTTCGGAAAGGTTCCGAGTGATTCGAGTATTTTTCGGAGGTCCGGAGAGTTACGGGAATTCGCCGGGGAGTATATGGGCATTATTGGGCTTTAGGGGAAAGAGAGAGGAGAGGTTGGGCGCCCCCCAAGGCCTAGTCCGAATTGGACTAGGGGGAGGGGCTGCGCCCCCTCCTTCCTTCTCTTCTCTTTCCCCTTTCCTTGACTCCTACTCCTACTACTTGGAAGGGGGGGGGGAGGAATCCTACTCCCGGTGGGAGTAGGACTCCTCCTTGGTGCGCCTCCTCCTGGCCGGCCACCCCCTCCCCCTTGATCCTTTATATACGGGGGCAGGGGGCACCTCTAGGCACAACAACAATTGATCCCTTCGATCTCTTAGCCGTGTGCAGTGCCCCCCTCCACCATAATCCACCTCGATAATATCGTAGCGGTGCTTAGGCGAAGCCCTGCGACGGTAGAACATCAAGATCGTCACCACGCCGTCGTGCTGACGGAACTCTCCCTCGACACTCGGCTGGATCGGAGTTCGAGGGACATCATCGAGCTGAACGTGTGCTAGAACTCGGAGCTGCCGTAGTTTCGATGCTTGATCGGTCGGGCCGTGAAGACGTACGACTACATCAACCGCGTTGTTCTAACGCTTCCGCTCACGGTCTACGAGGGTACGTGGACAATACTCTCCCCTCTCATTGCTATGCCATCACCATGATCTTGCGTGTGTGTAGGAAATTTTTTGAAATTACTACGTTCCCAACAGTGGCATCTGAGCCAGGTTTTATGCGTAGATGTCATATGCACGAGTAGAACACAAGTGAGTTGTGGGCGATATAAGTCATACTGCTTACCAGCATGTCATTCTTTGGCTCAGCGGTATTGTGAGATGAAGCGGCCCGGACCGACATTACGCGTACGCTTACGCGAGACTGGTTTCACCGTTACGAGCACTCGTGCTTAAAGGTGACTGGCGGGTGTCTGTCTCTCTCACTTTAGCTGAATCGAGTGTGGCTACGCCCGGTCCTTGTGAAGGTTAAAACAACACTAACTTGACGAACTATCATTGTGGTTTTAATGCGTAGGTAAGAACGGTTCTTGCTCAAGCCCGTAGCAGCCACGTAAAATTTGCAACAACAAAGTAGAGGACGTCTAACTTGTTTTTGCAGGGCATGTTGTGATGTGATATGGTCAAGACGTGATGCTATATTTTATTGTATGAGATGATCATGTTTTGTAACCGAAGTTATCGGCAACTGGCAGGAGCCATATGGTTGTCTCTTTATTGTATGAAATGCAAACGCCCTGTAATTGCTTTACTTTATCACTAAGCGGTAGCGATAGTCGTAGAAGCAATAGATGGCGTAACGAAAATGATGCTATGATGGAGATCAAGTTGTCGCGCCGCTGACGATGGTGATCACGACGGTGCTTTGAAGATGGAGATCACAAGCACAAGATGATGATGGCCATATCATATCACTTATATTGATTGCATGTGATGTTTATCCTTTATGCATCTTATCTTGCTTTGATTGACAGTAGCATTTTAAGATGATCTCTCACTAAATTATCAAGAAGTGTTCTCCCTGAGTATGCACCGTTGCCAAAGTTCGTCGTGCCCAGACACCACGTGATGATCGGGTGTGATAAGCTCAACGTCCATCTACAACGGGTGCAAGCCAGTTTTGCACACGCGGAATACTCAGGTTAAACTTGACGAGCCTAGCATATGCAGATATGGCCTCGGAACACGGAGACCGAAAGGTCGAGCGTGAATCATATAGTAGATATGATCAACATAGTGATGTTCACCATTGAAAACTACTCCATCTCACGTGATGATCGGATATGGTTTAGTTGATTTGGATCACGTGATCACTTAGATGACTAGAGAGATGTCTGTCTAAGTGGGAGTTCTTAAGTAATATGATTAATTGAACTTAAATTTATCATGAACTTAGTCCTGTTATTATTTTGCAAATTATGTTGTAGATCAATAGCTCGCATTGTTGCTTTCATATGTTTATTTTGATATGTTCCTAGAGAAAATTGTGTTGAAAGATGTTAGTAGCAATGATGCGGATTGGATCCGTGATCTGAGGTTTATCCTCATTGCTGCACAGAAGAATTATGTCCTTAATGCACCGCTAGGTGACAAACCTATTGCAGGAGTAGATGCAGACGTTATGAACGCTTGGCTAGCTCAAAATGATAACTACTTGATAGTTTAGTGCACCATGCTTAACGGCTTAGAATCGGGACTTCAAAGACGTTTTGAACGTCATGGACCATATGAGATGTTCCAGGAATTGAAGTTAATATTTCCAGCAAATACCCGAGTTGAGAGATATGAAGTCTCCAACAAGTTCTATAGCTAAAAGATGGAGGAGAATCGCTCAACTAGTGAGCATGTGCTCAGATTGTCTGGGTACTTCAATCGCTTGAATCAAATGGGAGTTAATCTTCCAGATAATATAGTGATTGACAGAGTTCTCTAGTCACCATCACCAAGTTAGTAGAACTTCGTGATGAACTATAGTATACAAAGGATGACAAAAATGATTCCCGAGCTCTTCGCGATGTTGAAATCAACGAAGGTAGAAATCAAGAAAGAGCATCAAGTGTTGATGATTGACAAGACCACTAGTTTCAAGAAAAAGGGCAAAGGGAAGGAAAGGGAACTTCAAGTAGAATGACAAGCAAGTTGTCACTCCCGCGAAGAAGCCCAAAGCTGGACCAAAGCCTGAAACAAAGTGATTACACTGCAAAAGAAATGGTCACTGGAAGCGGAGAAGCCCTGAATATTTGGTGGATAAGAAGGATGGCAAATTGAACAAGGGTATATTTGATATACAGGTTATTGATATGTGCCTTACTAGTGTTTATAGTAGCCCCTGGGTATTTGATACTTGTTCGGTTGCTAAGATTAGTAAATCGAAACAGGAGTTACAGAATAAACAGAGACTAGTTGAAGGGGAAGTGACAATGAGTGTTGGAAGTAGTTCCAAGATTGATATGATCATCATCGCACACTCCCTATACTTTTCGGGATTAGTGTTAAACCTAAATAAATGTTATTTGGCGTTTGCGTTGAGCAAGAATATGATTTGATCGTGTTTATTGCAATACGGTTATTCATTTAAAATCAGAGAATAATTGTTGTTCAGTTTACATGAATAAAACCTTCAATGGTCATACACCCAATGCAAATAGTTTGTTGGATCTCGATCGTAGTGATACACATATTCATAATATTGAGGCCAAAAGATGCAAAGTTAATAATGATAGTGCAACTTAACTGTGGCACTGCCGTTTGGGTCATATTGGTGTAAAGCGCATGAAGAAACTCCATAAAGATGGATTTTAGGAATCACTTGGTTATGAATCATTTGATGCTTGCGAACCGTGCCTTTTGGGCAAGATGACTAAAACTCCGTTCTTCGGAACAATGGAACGAGCTACTGACTTATTGGAAATAATACATACTGATGTATGCAGACCAATGAGTACGAAGGCTCGTGGCAAGTATCGTTATTTTCTGACCTTCACAAGATGATCTGAGCAGATATGGGTATATCTACTTGATGAAACATAAGTCTGAAATAGTTGAAAGGTTCAAAGAATTTCAGAGTGAAGTGGAAAAATCATCGTAACAAGAAAATAAAGTTTCTGCGATCTGATCGCGGAGACGAATATTTGAGTCACGAGTTTGGTCTTCAATTAAAACAATGTGGAATATTTTCACAGCTCACGCCACCTGGAACACCACAACGTTATGGTGTGTCCGAACGTCGTAACCGCACTTTATTGGATATGGTGCGATCTATGATGTCTCTTACTGATTTACCAATATTGTTTTGGGGTTATGCATTAGAGACAGCTGCATTCACATTAAAAGGGCACCATCTAAATCCGTTGAGACGACAACATATGAATTGTGGTTTAGCAAGAAACCCAAGTTGTCGTTTCTTAAAGTTTGGGGCTGCGATGCTTATGTGAAAAAGTTTCATCCTGATAAGCTCGAACCCAAATCGAAGAAGTGCGTCTTCATACAATACCCAAAGGAAATTGTTGGGTACACCTTCTATCACAGATCCGAAGGCAAGATATTCGTTGCTAAAAATGGATCCTTTCTAGAGAAGGAGTTTCTCTCGAAAGAAGTGAGTGGGAGGAAAGTAGAGCTTGATAAGGTAATTTGTACCTTCTCCCGAATTGGAAAGTAGTTCATCACGGAAATCAGTTCCAGTGATTCCTACACCAATTAGTGAGGAAGCTAATGATGATGATCATGAAACTTCGGATCAAGTTACTACAAAACCTAGTAGGTCTTCCAAAGTACAGTCCGCACCAGAGTGGTACGATAATCCTATTCTGGAAGTCATGTTACTAGACCATGATGAACCTACGAACTATGAGGAAGTGATGATGAGCCCAGATTCCGCGAAATGGCTTGAAGCCATAAAATCTGAGATATGATCCATGTATGAGAACAAAGTATGGACTTTGATTGACTTGCTCGATGATCAGCAAAGACGGACACTGATAGTATTGTTACTATCCACTAAGCTCGACTTGTTGCAAAAGGTTTTCAACAAGTTCAAGGGGTTGAATACGATGAGATTTTCTCACTCGTATCGATGCTTAAGTCTGTCCGAATCATGTTAGCAATTGCCACATTTTATGAAATCTGGCAAATGGATGTCAAAACTGCATTCCTTAATGGATTTATTAAAGAAGAGTTGTATATGATGCAATCAGAAGGTTTTGTCAATCCTAAAGGTACTAACAAAGTGTGCAAGCTCCAGCAATCCATCAATGGACTGGTGCAAGCATCTCGGAGTTGAAATATACACTTTGATGAGTGGATCAAAGCATATGGTTTTATACAGACTTTTGGAAAGGCCTGTATTTACAAGAAAGTGAGTGGGAGCACTACAACATTTCTGATAAGTATATGTGAATGACATATTGTTGATCGGAAATAATGTAGAATTATTCTGCAAAGCATAAAGGAGAGTTTGAAAGGAGTTTTTTCAAAGAAAGACCTCGGTGAAGCTGCTTACATATTGAGCATCAAGATCTATAGAGATAGATCAAGACGCTTGAAAAGTTTTTTCAATGAGTACATACCTTGACAAGATTTTGAAGTAGTTCAAAATGGAACAGTCAAAGAAAGAGTTTCTTGCCTGTGTTACAAGGTGTGAAATTGAGTAAGACTCAAATCCTGACCACAACAGAAAATAGAAAGAGAATGAAAGTCATTCCCTATGCTTCAGTCATAGGTTCTATAAAAGTATGTCATGCTATGGACCAGACCTATTGTATACTCTGCCCTGGTTTGGCAAGGGAGTACAATAGTGATCTAGGAGTAGATCACTAGACATTGGTCAAAATTATCCTTAGTGTACAAAGGAAATATTTCTCGATTATGGAGGTGATAAAAGAGCCCGTCGTAAAAAGTTACATCGGTGCAAGCTTTTACACCAATCCAGATGACTCTAAGTCTTAATCTGGATACATATTGAAAGTGGGAGCAATTAGCTAGAGTAGCTCCATGGAGAGCATTGTAAACATAGAATATTTGCAAAATACATACGGCTCTGAATGTGACAGACCCGTTGACTAAGCTTCTCTCACGAGCAAAACATGATCACACCTTAGTACTCTTTGGGTGTTAATCACATAGCGATGTGAACTAGATTATTGACTCTAGTAAACCCTTTGGGTGTTGGTCACATGACGATGTGAACTATGGGTGTTAATCATATACAGATATGAATATTGGTGTTAAATCACATGGCGATGTGAACTAGATTATTGACTCTAGTGCAAGTGGGAGACTGAAGGAAATATGCCCTAGAGGCAATAATAAAGTTATTATTTATTTCCTCATATCATGATAAATGTTTATTATTCATGCTAGAATTGTATTAACCGGAAACATAATACATGTATGAATACATAGACCAACATAACGTCACTAGTATGCCTCTACTTGACTAGCTCATTAATCAAAGATGGTTATGTTTCCTAACCATAGACATGTGTTGTCATTTGATTAACGGGATCACATCATTAGGAGAATGATGTGATTGACATGACCCATTCCTTTAGCCTAGCACTTGATCGTTTAGTATGTTGCTATTGCTTTCTTCATGACTTATACATGTTCCTGTAACTATGAGATTATGCAACTCCCGTTTACCGGAGGAACACTTTGGGTGCTACCAAACGTCACAACGTAACTAGGTGATTATAAAGGAGCACTACAGGTGTCTCCAAAGGTACATGTTGGGTTGGCGTATTTCGAGATTAGGTTTTGTCACTCCGATTGTCGGAGAGGTATCTCTGGGCCCTCTCGATAATGCACATCACTATAAGCCTTGCAAGCAATGTAGCTAAATGAGTTAGTTACGGAATGATGCATTACGTAATGAGTAAAGAGACTTGCCGGTAACGAGATTGAACTAGGTATTGGATACCGACGATCGAATCTCGGGCAAGTAACATACCGATGACAAAGGGAACAACGTATGTTGTTATGCGGTTTGACCGATAAAGATCTTCGTAGAATATGTAGGAGCCAATATGGACATCCAGGTTCCGCTATTGGTTATTGACCACGAATAGTTCTAGGTCATGTCTACATTGTTCTCGAACCCGTGGGGTCCGCACGCTTAAGGTTTCGATGACAGTTATATTATGAGTTTATGAGTTTTGATGTACCGAAGGAGTTCGGAGTCCCGGATGGGATCGGGGACATGACGAGGAGTCTCGAAATTGTCGAAACGTAAAGATCGATATATTGGACGACTACATTCGGAGTTTGGAAAGGTTCCGAGTGATTCGGGTATTTTTCGGAGTGAGGGAGAGTTACGGGAATTCGCCGGGGAGTATATGGGCCTTATTGGGCTTTAGGGGAAAGAGAGAGGAGAGGTTGGGCGCCCCCCAAGGCCTAGTCCGAATTGGACTAGGGGGAGGGGCTGCGCCCCCTCCTTCCTTCTCTTCTCTTCCCCCTTTCCTTGACTCCTACTCCTACTACTTGGAAGGGGGGGAATCCTACTCGCGGTGGGAGTAGGACTTCTCCTTGGCGCGCCTCCTCCTGGCCGGCCACCCCTCCCCCTTGATCCTTTATATACGGGGGCAGGGGGGCACCTCTAGGCACAACAACAATTGATCCCTTCGATCTCTTAGCCGTGTGCGGTGCCCCCCTCCACCATAATCCACCTCGATAATATCGTAGCGGTGCTTAGGCGAAGCCCTGCGATGGTAGAACATCAAGATCGTCACCACGCCGTCGTGCTGACGGTACTCTCCCTCGACACTCGGCTAGATCGGAGTTCGAGGGACATCATCGAGCTGAACGTGTGCTAGAACTCGGAGGTGCCGTAGTTTCGGTGCTTGATCGGTCGGGCCATGAAGACGTACGACTACATCAACCGCGTTGTTCTAACGCTTCCGCTTACGATCTACGAGGGTACGTGGATAATACTCTCCCCTCGCGTTGCTATGCCATCACCATGATCTTGCGTGTGCGTAGGAAATTTTTTGAAATTACTATGTTCCCCAACAGTACGGCCGTTGGATGGACATCGTACGGTCACTGGAGCTAGAATCGTTCATATTGACTAAAGTTGTCAAAGGCCCCCGTCCCAGTCAACTTAGTAGGCCCACAAGTCAGCCTCCCACCATGGTGGGTCCCAGGTAGCAAGGGGAGTATTCATTTTTTGTGTGCGTAATAAGGAGGCACTTCCGGTGGGTCCGAGCTGACAGCGCGGGGAACGTTTTTTTTCGTGAAATACGCTAGCCCATCCGATGGGCCACATCAGTCAGGGGGGAAATGTTATTTTCGTGAAATAAGGTGGCCCGTCCGGTGGGTCTCTGCTGTCAGGTGGAGGAATAATTATTTTGCGCGTAATAAGGAGGCACTTCCTTGCGGCCGCCTAGACCCAGCTGTCAGCCTCTCCACGTACAGTACTCTTTCGATGGAAGTCGGTCGTTGACCACGTTGACCACGTCACGCCGAGAGCACCAGGGCGGTGGTCTGGACGACGGCGAGGCCTAGGAAGGGGAC
Source organism: Triticum timopheevii (assembly GCA_963921465.1). Taxonomy (NCBI): domain Eukaryota; kingdom Viridiplantae; phylum Streptophyta; class Magnoliopsida; order Poales; family Poaceae; genus Triticum; species Triticum timopheevii. Next base: position 188,410,804 of record OY997262.1, read on the forward strand.
GACGCGGAGCCGGGGAAGACACAGCAGTGGTAGCCCGCGCGAAGAGGAGTACGAGGGTTCACTGGTTCGGCTGCGGCGTGAGGCTGCCGTCGCCGCAGAATAACATGGGGTGTGGGTGAGTAGAGGGATACCCTGGGCCAGCGGTGGGAGTAGTAGGGGGCGGTGAGGCCTCCGCGGCATCACAGCCGGCCACGAGAGGTAGGAGCACGCGGCACGATCGGCGCTACTTTGGGCGGCTGGAGCAAGAAGACCAGAGGTTGAAGAAGCACTATGGCCGTTGGATGGACATCGTACGGTCACTGGAGTTAGAATCGTTCATATTGACTAAGTTGACAAAGCCCTCTGTCCCCGTCAACTTAGTTGGCCCACAAGTCATCCTCCCACTATGGTGGGTCCCATCTAGCAGGGTGGGTATTCATTTTTTTGTGCGTAATAAGGAGGCACTTCCTTGCGTGCGAAGATATAGCTGGTGGGTCTGACATGTCAGCGGGGGGAACGTTTTTTTCGCGAAATACAGAGGCCCTTCCGGTGGGTCCTAGCTATCAGGTGGAGGAATCATTATTTTGCGCGTACAGTCCACGGCCGATGGATGTCGTTCATTGACCACGTTGACCAGGCCGCGCCGAGAGCACCACGGCGGTGGACGACGGCGAGGCCTAGGAAGGGAACGACACGGAGCCGGGGAAGACTCGGCAATGGTTGCCCACGCGGTGGGGAGTATGAGGGATTACTGGTCCGGCTGCCGTCGCCGGAAAATAACAGGAGGTGTGGGTGAGTAGAGGAATGGCCTGCCCAGCAATGAAGTAGGGTGGGGCGATGCGGCCTGTGCGGCAGCACAGCTGTCCATGGGAGGCGGGAGCAGGCAGTCCCACCGGAGCTGGTTTGGGCGGCTGGAGCAAGAAGATCAGATATTGAAGAAGCAGCACGGCCGTTGGATTAACATCCAACAGTCACTGCTGCTAGAATCGTTTGTGGACTAAGTTGACAAAGCCAAAGTACACGTCAACCTAGTAGACCCACAAGTGAGCCTCCAAATCTGTCCCAAACAGCATACAGCCCGAAATTTCTAGCCGGATTCAAATTAATTTTAAATCTAAATATACCTTAATTTAAATTCAATGAAATTTTACCCGCACAAAAACAATGAAATTTAAAATATCAAAATCTGAAAGAAAACTGTATTTGGGAACTAATTGCCTGTTTGCTGTATTTTTTTCATTTTACAGCCCATTTCTTATTACTTATAGCCCATTTTTTATTACTTATAGCTCATTTTCTGGGCAAAATGCATCCCTCCTCGTCTTGAAAGATTTCCGGCCCAGCAGGGCGTAGAAAAGCAAGTAGGCCTATGTTGGTTATTCTGCAAAAAACAAAATAGAGGACTAGCCATTTTTCAGAAACGAAAAAACCAAACTTGGCTGGTCATGTGCTAAATATATGAAATAAAAGTCTGGGCTAGACGGTTCACGGGTCCTGCACAACCCAATTGATACCCTTCTCCATCCCGAAAAAACAAAATTACTGCGCGCGCTGTTGGGTCCCTACTGTCATCCTCACCATGTACAGTCATCTCCTTATTCCTCTCAGTTGTTGACCATGTTGACAACACCGGAGGGCGGCGCCGCGGCGAGCGCGGAGGACGATGGTGAGGCCTCGGACGGGAACGAACAGGAGCCGGGGAAGATTACAGCCAACCGTGGGAGGCGGGAGCAGGCGGTCCTGCCGGTGCTGGTTTGTCTTTGGCGGCTCGAGGAAGAAGAGACTGAAGAAACACGACAGACGTTGAATGTCAATCGAACGGTCAAGGTTGGCACAATCGTTTTTTGACTAAGCGGACACCAAGTAGCATACTTCTTTATATATAGGAAGAAAACTGCGAGGAAAATGCGTTCGACTGCCGTCCTCCTCACAGGGAATGTTCGCCACATAAGTGACTAGCACCCTTGGTTTTCAACCAACACGTCTTGGGTTCGAGTCCGAGGAACTCTCAATTTTTTCCTCCTTCCTTCCTCGCAAAAAAAGGGAAACAAAATCAAAGACTTGGGAAGGCGTACAGAACAAGCTAGTGTACTAGTAAAGAGACATTGCCGAGTTTTAGAAAAAAGAAAGACGTGCTCCTGTAGCTGGTTCGAATCCAAACCTAGACTATGACTATATATGGTGCTATGCTACTCTGCAAGTAATTAAACTGACATATCCAACGTTCTCTTATTCTCTTCTCTACTTACTCTGCGCAGCATCAGAAGCTCTGGCCGCAGCAACCATGTCTGCTGGCTGCTCGTCCACCTGCTCTTCAGCAGGCAACAACCAGATATGCGCCAAGTCGCCACCCGTACCATCGCCTGTGGGTCTCATCACACCCCCGCAGGCACGCGCACGCAGCCGATTGCTCATCGCAACCGGCTGTCATTGGTGTGGTGCCACTGCTGCAAATCACGCAAAGTCATCCGTCGCGTCTCAACCACAATCCGCAACCCTAGACGAGTCTTCTACAAATGCCTGAATCATGGGGTAATAATATGTTTAAGTGTTGTTCTACGGCTTTCAGTTGCTGATTTTTTTAATAGTTTGGTTGATGATCTTCCAATTTGATTCGTGCAAAAAAGGGAAGATTCGTCTGATTTGTATTTTTGGGAAGTTGCTGATGTGGGTGAATGCAACTACGCTGATTATTTGGTTAGCCGAGGAATCCCAATACCAGCAGGTTGGGGTGTTGGACAAGTAACTGAAGGAACGACAGAAGAGGAAGATGCAGAGCAGAAGGTTAAAGACGCAGTTCCTCTGATCATGGCTAAGCAACAGCTGTTGAACGGCCTTGACAGCAATGAGGAGATGAAAGAGCTTGTGAAGATATTGGGCAAAATCGATGTGCTCTGTAGGATGAGTGTCTCTTTATTTGCAGTGTATGTAGCACTCGTGATGTATTCAGTGGCTACGACATGAGCACTTTGCTGAAACTAGTAATGAATGAAACCTGTGTAGCAGGCTGGGCGTAGTGTTGTGAACATCTAATGATCTCTATTAACGGAAATCAGGGGGTATCCCCTTTTGCTCATATAAATAAATAGATAGCAGAGGCCCTGTTGGGTCAGCTTTGTTCTCATTCGAAGACGTCGAGAAAATTGCAGTCCAATAGCAAACTATGTCATCAAATTCAAGTTTCATAGCCAAATATGAGTACAACTAAACAACAATGTCATCATGTTTTAGTTGTCATACAATCACTAAACACAAATCAGCATACATAACAAGTGATGTTCTCACAGCAAAATACTAAACAACATGTTCATCAGGTTTCAGTTGTCATAGCAAACACAATTTCACATAGTAGATAAAAAATGTCTTCTGAGAGGCAAATACGACAAAAGCAATGTAATCATCATCCGCAGCAGCAGCGTCAACATCTTCGCCATGTGTATCAGTCTGAATCGTAATTCCCCACGATGTCATCTTCTTCTTCGTCCTCAGCGTCCTCGAACGTTGGCTTCTTCTTGATCAACTCTTTTATGTCCACAGCACGACAGGCAATCTTTTCGCCGGCATCATTGACGTGATGGTTCTCAAAGATATTAGGAACATCTGTGTTATCTTGTACATCAAGAGCAGTGTAATCATCATCTTGTTGTGCAACTTCATTAAACGAATTCCTCTGCTCAAACCTTTGCAATACTCTCCAGTCATCGCTACATGCAAATGTGTCTTCCAAGAAAAATATCTATGTTGCTTGATTTGCCAAAATAAAAGGCTCGTTGGTCTGGTACGCCGCCTTGACATTGATGGATTTGAAATAATCATCAGCTCTGGGTTTTGCGATCCTGGAAAACAGGTTATACCAACGATAGCACAACAGAACCACACACCAATGATCCTCGAAACTGGAGATATACTGCAACTGAACAATGCATGTTATGTTAGCATACATTTCAGTTGTCTCTTTGTCATACGTATCCGTGCTCATGGTGGCACTGTTTTGTGTCTTCCTGCCTTTGTCTTGTGCAAGGGTGTTTTAGCGCACATCTCCAACAACGGAAGATTCATAATGTCTTACCCGAGTATCAGGACCCATTGCTAGTGAGTAAAGGGCATCATCAACTGTCTGCCCATCCTCCCGCATCTTCTTAACCTATGGTTAGAAAATAGACAAGCTGATCATCTTATGTACTCAATATACTAAAAAAAACTGATAGTGCACTTCAAAAGCTTACATGGTTCTTGAACCATTTCGCAAATCCTGCCATAACCAGTTTGTCAATGTTTCTTGGATTTTGCGGCGGTAACTCCTCTTTGTACATGCTGCACAACATAGTGATCACGTCAAACATCTAAATATATAAGAATGTGCTGCAAGTTTAGTATATTACGATGTATAAGTTGCAGTACTGCACTTACTTGATATAAGGTAGTATCTCAGGACAGTTATTCAACACATACCAAACCATTTTGTCCAAATCTTTAGGTTTGTCCTCTTGTCGACTCTTCCCTGTAACTCGAACAGAATAATCGAAAACATTGAGCCCGGGATTGTCTTCACCCACCTCTTTGCTAAGCTGATCAGCTATTTCAATGTATTTTGAGCAGAATGTCAACGCTTCTGTAGCAATGTAGGTCTCTGCAATGGAACCCTCGGGTCTAGCTCTGTTCCTAACATAGCCCTTGAAAGTGCCTAGCCGCCTTTCAATAGGGTACATCCGGCCATACTGTACTGGACCTCTAAGTAGTGCCTCATCAGGTAGATGAACAGCCAAATGCACCATCACATCAAAGAAGGCTGGAGGATATATCTTCTCAAGGTCGCATAGGATAGTTGGTATCTTGTCTCTAAGACGCACCAAAGCATCTATCCTGATATTTCTACTGCAGAGTTCCCTGAAGAATTGTCCCAACTCTGCAACTGCTCTGTATAAGTCAGGGCAGCCCAATCCTCTAAGGATAACAGGTAAAACCCTTTGAAGTAGGATGTGGCAGTCATGAGTTTTCAACCCTTATACCTTGTTTCCATCTGCACTGACTCTCCTTTCAGGGTTGGAAGCAAATCCATGTGGGAATCTCACACGTGACAAGACCTCGCAGAATTCTTTTCTTTTTACCTTGTCCAAGACGTACACAGTTGGTGCCATATCCCGTGGTTTACCTTCATCTTGCACCGGCAAATCCTTTCCGATACCCAGATGTGTCAAATCAATCCTAGATTTTAAGGTATCTTTCGTCTTGCCTTGAATGTTATGAAGTGTGCCGATAATGTTGTCACATATATTTTTCTCGATGTGCATCACATCAAGATTATGCCGTAGATCCAAATCTTTCCAATACTCCAAGTCCCACAAAGTGGACCTGCGGGTAAACAATAATCTCTCTTCTACCGTGCCACGCTTCCTTTTCCCGCTACCATTACCAGGATGGTTTCCTGGTGTAATATGCCCGACCTTCTCTAATTCCACTTGCAACTCATCGGCGGTGAGCCTCTTTGGCGCATCACGGTTTTCATGCTTTGCATTGAACACATGTCTTCGGTATTTTCTAGGATGTGGCTTGTCCTTGGCAAGGAAACGGCGGTGTCCAATGTAACAGATCTTGCTAAGTATTGCGTATGACAGTGGATTTCTGTCACAGCGAACACATGCATTGTAACCATGTGTCGTTCGCCCTGACATAGTGCCCAAAGCCGGATAATCATGGATGCACCAAATTACAACAGCACGTAGAAAGAAATCAGCTGGTGGGCTACTATATAGGTCTCGAGTGAGAACACCCTTCCATAGTTGTTGAAGTTCCTCCACAAGAGGCTCCATGAACAAATCAAAATCCTTTCCAGGACTTTTTGGACCTGGGATGAGCAAGGCCATCATGTAGTTTGATTCTTTGGTGCAGACATTTGGAGGCATGTTGTAAGGGATAACAAGCACTGGCCACATGCTATATGTGGCGCTCTGGTGGCCATGGGTTAAATCCATCTGAAGCTAAGCCAAGTCTAATGTTTCTTGGGTCAACAGCAAACTCTTTGTGTTTATCATTGAAGATTTTCACTCACTACCATGAGATGGATGGCTCATTACATTCTGATCTCTGTACTCCTGGTTCCTAGAATGCCACAGTACATCCTCTCTTGTTTCAGCATCATGAAACAACCTCTGCAATCTTAGTGTAATTGGAAAATGTCTCAGAACATTATGAGGAACCCTCTTCACAGCATCGCCATCTTTCCATCTTGATGATTTGTATTTCGGGCATTCACTTAAGTTGGCATAATCCTTCCGGAACAGAACACAATTATTCTTACAAACATGGATCATATCATATCCAATTCCAACTGCACAAAGGAAATTCTTCATTTTACTGTAGGTGTGTGGCAGCTCAGACGCATCTGGGAAAGATTTGCGGAAAGCAGCCAACATCGCATCGAATGATTTGTTGGTCATCCGCTCAGATGTCTTCACCTGAAGAAAGGTGACCATAGCTGAGAATACTGACAGCTTATTTCCTGGGGTGACAGCAACGTTGCATTATTCCAACATGCGGGCCTACCGTTTTTCTTCTGCAGGTGAAAGTTCACTGAATGCACGAGCATTTCGTAGCATTGTTTCAATGTTGGTCAAACTCACTGGCTCCACCACCTCCTCCTCCTCTTCCACCTGAGCATCAGGCAGATCAAGATGGTGATCTGCTGCTTCCACGTAGTCAATAACATTGACGTTCACAGCTTCACCATGATGAACCCACCTAGTATATGTGACCGACATCCCATACAAGTGTAGATGATTTTGCACAGTTGACTGGGGTCTTGTAACTGAATTCATACAACTGCTACACGGGCAGAGCACATCTGATTTCGGACAACCGTACTCAGCTCTGATTAAGTTCATGAAGTTTTCAACCCCCTCGACATATGCAGCGGAGAATCTTTGAGCAGAAGTTATCCAAGTCCTGTCCATCTGTTAGACATACAAATTAGTTCTTCTACTAGATATTACAGGAAAACATATATGTTTTTTATGAAGTCCAGAAAAAAATACCTAGGTCGATGTCTAAAGCTATGGCAAGATATTTGGACGAGCAGATCTAAGTAACGAAATATATGTAAAGCTAATTCAGCAAACAAATTTGAGTGCTAAATTATGGCAGGTTGTTTCAGCAGTCAATGAGCCCAAGCACACAGCCATCGAACTATCGAAGGCCATCACAACAACAAAGATCGAGTATAAAACGGTGTAGAGCTATTTCACCTAACAGATTGGCTACTAGACCATGGCAATCTACGTCACAATAAATATATGGCAGGATATTTTAGCAACTAATCGGACTTGGCATGCCATCTCAGCTAAGCAGATTGAGTGTAGAACAGGGCAAGGGAGCTTCTTAAGCAGAGCATATTGACAGTAAACTACTCCGGCAAACAGTGAGATTAACAGCGTCTATCAGCTAACATTCAGCGCTACACCGACATGAACGGGGCCTCAGTCTAGAATGCGCGTACCGTGGGAGAAGCTGACCGTCGTGCGTCTCCACACGAACGTCGCCAGCGGTGGCGACGCTAACCGCCTTGCGCCTCCACAAGAACGTAGCCAGAGGTGGCGGGGCGGCTACAGGACAGCAGTCTACGAGAGCATACTGTGGGAGCGAGAGGATCGCTGTGCGTCCCCTCGATGAACCGCGGCGCCGACGTATCGGCGCGGCGGGGAGGGCGGCTTTGGCGGAGCGAATGGAGTGGAGGGGGGATGGAGGGTTTGGGGAATATATGGCTGAAGGGCGGTTGAATCGAATTTGGGGGGAATTTTTATGGGGGGGAGGATTTTCGCGTGGTGGGCGGGGGGAGTTTGGCGCATGGTCGGTTTCTCAAGTGCAGTCTCACGTGTCAGTGAAGAGGCAAGCCGAAGCGCGTTCCGTTTGTGTGAGTTGTATGCAGGACCGAACGTGTGTGGGGTGCAATGCGACCGCGACAGGAGTGTTGTGAGTGTACCGCATTTTTTCCTTTCAAACTAGGTGCTTCGCCCCCTCAAAAAAAAATGTTGCTTCACGCGATCCATCGATATTACTACTAGTAATCCGGTAATCCCGACTAAAATGGCGCGGCCGGGTCTTTTCCTGCGCGATATGCTGGGAGGTTGGCTTAGTTGGGTTTTTTAGATTTGTCTCGGTTCAATAAAAAGCAGAGTTGGTGATGATGGTGTGCCTGTCATCCTGCAATATAGGCTGTCCGATCTATATCTAACGAATAGGAAGGAAACTATGACAATTTACCCGCACTCCTCTCCACATTTGCAGATAAGGCTTTCCCTCGTTCATCCTTTTCTCCCACAAGATCTTGATCTTCCGTGCAATAGTACTCCTACAATATGTATATTATTGTGAAAGTTCATATACACCGTCGAGATTAATGCAAACACGGCAGATTTTCATTACATTTCGAACTTTTATAAGACAGAAAAATAAAAGAAACCCGACCCTAAACCTATTCTACGGCGGCGACCGACGTCCTCCATCTGCGATCTCTATGTACAGGGGCGGGGTTCAAGACCTGTGAAGTGAAGGTGCGGTCTCCGGCGAGGAAGAGTAGAACACGGGATACGGACCGGCCAGTTGGCACACCATGCCCTGCCGCCTCCCATGCCCTACTCATCCTCGAAGGAGTCCCCGACCTCGGCGGTGCCGGACGTTGGACGGCGGCAAGTAGTACGCGTGGCTGACGGTGCTCCCGTTGTCGGCCGCCAGTGTGGCCACCTCTTGTGCGGTTGCGTCCGTGTCCGGCTACACCGCTATTGCGTCACGAGAGGCGACTTGAGCCAGGGCAGCGACCTCGAGCTTCATCCCCGAAGACAAGCTCTCCCGCAGAGCGTTCACACTTGCAGTCATGGTGGATGTGGTGTCAGGTAGGAGGACGATGCGCTATGGTGTGGAGGTTAGCTGGGCGTTGCCGCTTTAAGTAGCGCATTCCGGTGAGGCCAAGCGTCCGGGTGCGTCATTAAGTCGCCGGAGTTGGTTCCTCGGGCACCGAGCCTCTTAATGACGAGATACGAATGGACGGCATGAGTGCGGGCAGCTGGTGCCGGCTGGGAACGCACTGCACGATAGCGCGAGGGGCGAGGGCTTTGGTGTGCCAGGGTAGTCAGCTGCGGTCGTGGCAACGTTGGAGATGCCCTTTGCTCAAATGCGATCCCCGCATGTCATTCAAAAAGCAAGACAACCCGGCATGATCTCAAGTCCAGAGGATGCAGTTGGCTGCGCTACACCACTCCGCGGACGCGTCGCGGCGCCCCGTGCATCCTCGACGAGCCGGGTGTTGGGGTGTGTTTGGATTGTGGCCAAAGTGCACCTTACCAAAATTTTGGTCATGACCCAAAGATTGGTCTTTGTTTGGATGGTTGCCATTTCTTTGGCATGCCAATGAACTCTAGCCAACTCTAGTTCATTTTTCTTGCCAATGTCGGCCATATCATGGGCAACCAATACCTCAACCAAAATTTTGGTTACCCAATGCTTTGATGGGGCAACCTTGGGCACAAACCAAACATACTGTTGGTCGTGCCACAGCACAAACGCCACCCTCGGCACACTGAAACCGACCATGTCTATCGACGATATGAGCGTGTCACTCACCATGGTCACCGTGTCCAGAGGCGGTGCTGGAGCTGCACCCCGTTGTTGGCCCCAAAGACCCACATGAACGGTTGTCGGTGGCGAGGAGGTCGTGGGCCAGCTCCTCCATTGTACTAGTTTGCGCTACGTCGTCCCGACGGGTGTGCCCCACATGTCGATTTCCCTGTTTTCCCGGCCATATTCGAGCGTCAGTGCTCCGCGTTGCACATTAGGCCTTTCACTATGTAGGCCAAGCGAGACAACTTATTGTTTATTTGAGCCGTTCAAGTGTAATCATGTGGCGTTTGCTTATTTCTCATTCCTCTCCAACCCTCTTCTCCATCGATCATGTCGCCCTCCAGTCGAGTCCATCCTCCCGCATGCCTCATTTGAACATTCCGCCGAGTATCATTCGCATGTACCCACCCTAGTCCTCTTTCAATAGATCTCCAGACCCCGAGATGAAATCGAGAGGGAATGAGTGGGGGCACGTGATACCTAAGGCGGATTCAAAATTTTGAACCGGTGATCATAGCATCCGCAAATCATATATAAAGGGTATTCAATGTTCGTTTCGTTTTTGAACGTACAACATACTCCCTCCTATCCTTTCTACCTTACATATAAGTTTTATGTGTAGTCAAAGTATCTCTACTATGATAAAAAAGGTATCAACATTCAACAACGCCCAATCAATATTGTTAGATTCATACGTACTCCTAGATTTGTACTCGAGATGGTTTCCAATTTGACTATTGACAAGATTAATAGTACTCCTTTCACATAGGTGAGTAAGTCATCTTAGGCTGTGCACCGTGACCAAGGAGGAGGGGAAAACGGGAGACATTAATGTTTATTTGCTAATTAATAGTATTGCAAGCAATGAACTAACCACTGCATGTCATGTTTGATAGTCTCAGGTCATTAAAAGCATGCACACCCTCATCTCTTATTGGTTCATATGTCAAGAAACAAGAAATGAGGTAGAAGTTAATGCACCGCGCCTACATGTTTTGGGATTATTTGGTTTTCGTAAGATGACTTACACACCTAGACGGAGGGAGTACATGAGATGTATAATGTGAAAATTATATCATTGGAAACTCCTTTCACATACGAAATTGACCATATGCTTTGGGTAAGTTGCATGTCATATATTATTACTCTAACATTTGGTCAAAGTTAGCCTCGAAAAACGCATTAGACCCTGTATGCTTTGTGTAAGTTGCATGTCATATATTATTACTCTAACATTTGTGTAAGTTGCATGTCATATATTATTACTCTAACATTTGGTCAAAGTAGTCTAGTGGAAGTGGATCCTCTGACGTAGGTATCCCTGCCTTACCCTCCCTTTCGGTCACTTACTGGCGGACCCCATGCTTGCTAGGCCCCGCATGTCAGTTACTCAATGGGTTCAGCCACGTCAGGGGATCCTCATCCGTAGTATACTCCCTCTGTTTTTATTTACTCAGCATAAAACGGAGGGAGTAGTGGTATAATAAATGACGCGGGTGGGGGAGGGGGAGGGATGTCAGTTTGCTCTCAACTACGGTCCCACAAGCGAGCGAAACCGCAAGACGAAGCGCGTTCCATTCGGTGAGCGACATTGAGGGTCCAGCGTGCCGGGCTGCAACGCGAACGCGACAAGGGCGATGTACAGTCAAAACCGATTGATCGGTCGTTACTGGAACCACTATTCATACCAGAACCTTCGCTGGTCGGCCTACACTAGCCACTGCCCTAAAACCACACCAAATCTCCAGCCCATTCCCCCACCTTTAGATCCCCTAGCCCGCGTCAAGCGTCCCCTAGTTCGCCGGAAAGCCATGGTGCGCCACAAGATCACTTACTACAAGATGCTAACGCCGGAGCGCCGCGCAGAAATCGCGGCGGCGGTTGGCGCCACAGACCTCCGTTCCCAAGCTCACTTTGCGGCGGGCCAATCCCCGAGTTCTCTGGAGCCAAGCTACGAGGAGGAGGAAGCCAATCCAATGTTCACTGCGGAGGTCGCGGCGCAGAAGGCCCCCGATGGGTATGAGACGATGGACGTCGACTTCGTGCCGGCATCCGAGTCCCCCATGGTGCAGGCGGACCAACGGTTCAACATGGCGATACTAAAGGAGGACTGGGAGGCAGAGGCTCAACACGACGCGGAGCGCACGCATGCCGCTGCCATCGAGGCTCTCCTGCAGGCGGAACCGGATGTCGTGGATGTGAACCGGGCGGCGGAGGCTCAACTTGAGGCGGAGCGCGCGGATGCCGCTGCCATCGAGGCCCTCCTGCAGGCGGAACCGGACGTCCTGGACATGAACCGGGCGGCAAAGGCTCGACTCGACACAGAGGGCGCGGATGCCGCTCTCATCGACGCCCTCCTGCGGGCAGAACCGGAAGTCCTGGACTTGAACCGGGCAGCACAGGCTCGACTTGACGCAGAGCGCGCGGATGCCGCTCTCATCGTCGCCCTCCTGCAGGCGGAACCGGAAGTCCTGGACTTGAACCGGGCGGCGGAGGCTCGACTCGACGCGGAGTGTGCGGATGCCGCTGCCATCGAGGCCCTCCTACAGGCGGAACCGGACGTCCTCGACTTGAACCGGGCTGTGCTCTCGTCCGTGCAGAGCACCCGCACGCTCCGCTTGAACGAGTAGCTTGAGGCCGAGGACAACCACGGTGCGGAGACACACGTCGGCAGCGACGGCTGGTTCGCGCCGGTAGCCAAAGACGACGAGGCCGTCTCTTTCCACGAGCAGTGATAGTTTTTCTTTATGTTATTGTTTTTATTATTATGGATCTTTTCCTGTGTAAAAACATACTATTTGTTATGCAAGTCGCCCGAGTCTACCATTTCAGGCGGTTGGATGAAAATTCTACGTCTCCTAACCCTTCTTTCCTTCTTCCTCACCTCTTCTTCTTCCCCAACAGACCACCGCACGGGCCGTACGGATACTCCGGTTGGATAAACATACTCTATGAACGAAAATTATGTGTCAGCGATAGGATGGCTGAGTTTGGTTTGTTCACATGCGACAGCACGTGTTAGTGAGGGTGCGTTCCCTTGGTTGGGTTTGCGGCGTGCAGGAGCGAAGTTTGAGGGTGCGGTGCGACCGCGACAGCTGTGCGCAAGTGTACCTCCTTCTCATTTTGAAAACTTTAGGCAAGCTTGGCAAAAATGTCTGGCGAAGTTTGGCAATGCAAGGCCTAGACCCAAACAGGATAAGTACGTACTAACTCTGTCTGGGTTTATTGGTCCCCATTGTATTTCGTGCCAAATTCTAACCATAGATTAAACTAAGAAAATGTTTACGCACGTCACCAAACATTATATTTTCAAAACTATGTTCAAATACGAATCCAATGAGATAATTTTTCTTGACATGCATTCACATTTTGTTAGTTAAATCTTTAGTCAAAATTTGGCACAAACTATAAAAGGGACCTATAAACCAGGATGGAGGTAGTACGTACTAGGAGTACTAGTGTTAAAAAAGAAAGGCGGGGTTTTCCTTCGATAAAAATCCTCGTTTCACGTGTCAATTAATGCGTATTTTTTTCTCGAAAGACCAAAGAGCTAACCATCTCACTCCTCATCGCTTGATTAATGCAGCGCCATGCAAACGAACCTTCTCACTTCCGCATGCATGCAGGGGATATTAATGTCCATGGTTGCTAACCCCATCAATTTTGCCTCGATTAGTGTTAGTGGCCCTTTGCAAATTGTAATTTTGATATACTAGCCTTGTGTACAAAAAAAATGGAGGTAGTAACTATATTTGAATTCCTTGCCCATTGCGGTGACGTCGACGACTTTTTTTGTTTGTGGTTTGGCGAAGTGCGTTCGACGGAGAACACCATTGAGGGAGACCACGGTAAGTCGTTCACAAGTGCCACCTGTAAGCCGAGACAACCGCCTTATTTGTATCCAGGAAGTCCTTTACTAGTACTACTACTAGGAGTACTAGTGCGGTGAGATGGTTTCTCGAAGAAGACGATGGAGAAGCGGAGTCAGCGAAGAGTGAAATGATAGTTGCTTCATCCGTGCTTTGTGATTTGACGCCTCACTGCTTTGTGATTTGTGATAGAAGGGACAGGGGAGTAGACTCTATGCTCTATACTGTACTACTCCTACATGCGTCCAAGCATGGGAGAAAGAGGAGAGACGTTGCATTTTTCTATTCCTTCAATCAATCAATCAGGGAGCTTCGGTTCCATCTTTTTGGCTTTGGCAACGTCATCCACAATGGTTCCCACGATGCCAAAAGCTATTTTTACATTTGGCTACACATTGTGGATGCCCTTAACCGTACCACTTGGTTTTGCTCCTGTGTGCTATCTATACAAATCTCAATTATATTGATCTAAAAAATTATAGAATCAAAGATTAGTAAAAAGGAGGTGATTTTGCCGCGCGGATGGCAGGGGAGGTTTCTTATTTTCGGAGGATGTTGTCCTGGCGGTTTGCTAACATGCGGTCCCACGTGTCAGTGCTTTACCAAGCTGATCCGCGTCCCACATGAGGCAGAACAACGACAGAAGCAACACGTGGTTAAGTTGAAGAAGATGAGGGAGAAGCGACCAAGCTGATCCGCGTCCCACATGAGGAAGAACAACGGTAGAAGCAACACGTGGTTAAGTTGAAGAAGATGAGGGAGAAGCGGATTTAGCAATGAGTGAAATGATGGTTGCTTCGTCCCTCCAACTTCTTTTTTTTAGCATTATTACTTCGTCCCTCCAACTTAACTGCGGGAAAGGTGCAGCTTTGTGATTTGATGCCTCATTGCTCATTACTATGTCGGCGCCATGACTGGGGTGCTTCACCCCGGCTGCTCTGCACTGTATTCCGGTATGGCACGTGGACCCGGTAGCTTGATGTCCCACATGTCGGCGAAAGGGACTAGAAGATTAATGAAAACGAGCGCTCCACTCTTATGACGGAGGAGTAGACGACACGACGGCCCAGTGAACTGTCACTTGTAGTGTATAGTACTATAGTTTTCTTGTTTCGCACGATCCATCGATACAAACCCGATTAAACAGGAAAGGGCAGGATTTTTCCCGCATGGTAGATGATACTGGCCATACATTTCAAAGGCAATTTTAATGTATGCAAACTGAATAATTATAAGTAACAATATGATATCTACTAAAACTAAAAACACATATGATTTATTGTGTTAGAGTGTAGTAGTAGTGCTGTATTTCATAGTTGTTAGATGTAACATGCGAGAACGTGTAGAGATGTAGTTTTGGAGGGCCTACAGAGGGAAAAGCGTAGTACGATCACCGAACTTCAGAATAAGCTGATTACGGTCACTATATACGTTTTGCGGTGATTATCCGGTCACTTGCTCACAGTTCAGCATCGGATTGCACTCTGTTGACCGGCCAAATAGTCTGCGTGGCGCCATGTTGACTAGTTAAATTGACCATGTTCCTTGTGGGTCCCACCTGTCAGTTCGCATAGGGAAAAGGTCAGATAAACACAAATTTACGCAGGCGCGACAAGGCTCCAACCCATGCGCGGGAATCACCTGGTTGTGTATGTGTCTGTCAGGGCCTGATGTGTGCGCATGCACGTGTAGGTTGAGCACTTGAGCGTGAGAGTGTGTGTTGGTCGTGTGGTGTACTGGTGTGTGCATGCATGCGTGCGTGTGTGCGTGTGAGTGTTGCGTGCGTGCGTGGCTGCGTGTGTATGTGTGAGTGTTGCGTGCGTGCATGGGTGCATGTGTTTGTGTGAGTGTTGCGTGGATGGAGTTCGTGTGCATGTGTGCGTGTGTGTATAATCAGCACACCAGCCCCTGTGTGTTAAACAGACGGCTCAGCATACCAATACAAGGCCACCTTGTCCGCTGTGCCCGCGGTCATGACTTCTCACCACCGTCAAAATATATTTTTTGTCGTTTGTTTTCATTCTTACTAGCAAGATGCCCGTGCGTTGCACGTAACATCAAGATGCATTTGTATGACTTGTTTATCTTGTGAGAGAAAAGGATGAACGAGGGAAGGCCTTATTTGCAAATGTGGAGAGGTGTGTGGGTACCTTTTTGCAAAACTGCCATAGTTTTCTTCCTATCCGTCAGATATAAATCGGACGGCCTATATTGCAGGATGGCAGGCACACCATCATCACCAACTCTGTTTTTTATAAGAGTGTATTTTATGTATTTTATAATAGTGTAGATGTAGAGTAGATACAAGTCGACAGGTGGGCATAATGTTAGTGAGATAATGTGATGCAACACTAGATCAGGTGCCACGTGGAGCGTTCAACTGGTCAACTAGTCATGTCATGAGCAAATACAAAGTTGTACGGTGAGCCCGTGACTGTATAATGACCACTAAACGTAAACGGTGACCCTAATGAGTGGATTATGAAGTCCAATGTATGTATAGTGCTTTCACTTCAAATACAATGATCGTCATTGCATATATCGCGAGAGAAAGATGAGACATGCGTGAATTTTCTGGGGGCTTACTTTTAGAGGACATGGAGATAGTTTTGTGTGCATACGTGAAAGGGGTGTACAGTGGGGGTATGCGATGGAGAGAGAGATGCTCTTTGTTTCTCTTTATTATGACTAACTTTGTATATAGTATAAAAATATACAAATTCACAGTGCGGAATAAATATCATTGTGGGCGCAATGCAATTCAAATTAGCGTTCGTACTCCTCCATATAACTTTGTAATGTTGTATATATGTAGAAACTCTAAAATAATTTTTTGGCCACACTTTATTCAAAAGGAATGTTGTATGCGAAATAAACGTGAAGAGAGGGCTTTTTAGATCAACGGGGTACGTGATGTAACATGTGTGAATGTGTAGTTGATGCATTTGGCGGGGCCTAGAGAGGTATGTGTGTGTATTACGTATTCGAGAGAGGCATGGATAGAGGGGCCGACGCGGGGGTGGGGGTGGGAGAGATAGCACGAGAAATGAGGGTGGTCTAGAGAGAGAGACGAATATGACGTCACGACAAGAGATTCCATTCCCTTGAGTGTGTATATGCAAGGGGGAGGGAATAGAGGCACCAGGAGAATTTTTCTGTGTGTGTGGTGTTTGTGTTGGTATGTGGGTGTGAGAAGATAATGAGATGTGGGGGCAGAGGGTGTGTCACCGCGTGAGGTCCGGTGGGTCGAGGTGAGGCCCTTTGTTCGGTTCCGTCCTGCGCCACATTGGTCGGCCCATGACACATTTAGGAAGACCCATGGATGACTAGTTGTACAAGACAAACATAGCAGAATTGTGAAGGACTCTGTGTCCACTGACAAAGCCGGCTAGGATTTATAACCCTAGGTTCTCGGACTAAGGTAACCCCTTTATCTCTGATATTACTATTCATCCAACCTAACTTTAAGGGGCATCCTACAGAATGCTCTGCTAGAATCATACTCGTCGATTAGGAAGAGAGGTGTGAGATAATGCGTGAGAGACATGCGTAAAGATAATGTGCGTACATGAGACACGTAGGCAGGTCCATGTATATAGAAAGGGTCGATGAGGATTGTGCGTGTGTATGTTTGTGAGAGGAAGAGTGCTTGTGATAAAGGTTAGTGAAAATAGTTGTAAATGGTTACGAGAGGGAGGGAGGGTTATATCTAGAGAATGTGTGCGAGAAAGACACCTCGGGAGAGAGTGTGTGAGCATGTGTGAGAGACCACCGATGGAGAGTGAAACTACACGTAAAAGACTGCTCTACACATTGATTAAAGAAATAAATTGTATCCAAATATTAGGATGGGATCATGATATTTGCAATTCGCATAAGGAGCAGTCATTGATCCATCAGACATCTAGATTCTATCGAATTTGAGCATGTCTATGTTATTATTCGACACAATTGATCCACATAGTTAGTATTGTGAACTCCAGACAATGCATCGCTTTAGCAATCGAATATAAACGTGAGTATAGTTCATATTGTGTGTGTAAAGCACATTATACATACGAAAGTTACACAATGGACATTTATAAATAGCTACCTATGAACTAGTATACATTTGAATTCAACCTAAGGTGGTTTAAAAAATTGAATTCAACATGAAGTCCATTCAATTATTTGAATTTGATATCATGGCATTTGTAAACCATACCTAAACTATGGGGGTACCAACTTTGCTCTGATTTTGTACATAATAGCATATGTAGTCGTGTACAAAATAGATTCAAATTTAGCTCCTCCATTCCAAAATAATCGTAGTTATAGGATTTTCAAGTGTCAAAATTCAAAAGGAAGCGGATAATTTAATGAGGTTTTCAAACATACAAGGTCAAATATAACGTTGTCTATTTAGGTCAATCCTCATAGTTCAAGAGTACTCTAAACGTGAATGCTTGTGTTTCAAAATTTCGAACGAAGCGCCAAAAGAGCCTCTACTCGCCCGAAACCGCGTGAGACCAATGTTTGGTAGTACAAGGAAATTACTTTTCTAATAACTCCGACCTGTGAAACCTACCGGCCCGACGTCCAAAGGTCTAAACAGGGGTAGGTTTGTAGCTTCATCTAGACGCCACGCAACCGCCTCCGAAAAACATTCATACACAATGGCCGCCTAAGCACACATGCGCGCGGCCGACATCGCTCCCTCCCACTATTTGGGACACCTGGGATTACCATCCTACTCCCGACCCGCAGTAGGTCCGAAATTTAAGAGGGGGGCAAAGTTTGTACTTTCCCCAAATTTCAAACAAGCGCGTCCCATCTTCTGTTCAAAAAAGCCAAAAACAAGCGCGTCCCAGACCGAAACATGGTCCCCACCCCCACCCGCCCGATTCCCCATTCGTACTCCGTGGGCGCCAAAACTACCTCTCCACCAGCCGCGAAACCCCGGCGTCCTCCGTCCGCCACCCCATCCCACCCATCAACCGCCGCCCTCCTCCATCACGCCAGAGCCGATACCCCGACGTCGTCGTCCACCGCAACCTCAACCGCAACATCCTCCATGGCTAGTAGTTGAAGCCGAGGCCGAGCCGTCCGTACCCGAGTCAGTTCAACCACGCCGTCCTGCGCCTCACCGCTGCCGCTCCAACTTCGCCACCCTCCACTGCACCGGAGCTGTTCCTGCTACGCCGTCCTTCGCCGCCTCGGATCTGCTTCCCCTCCGCCGACATACAGCCACGGCAACACAGTCAACAATTTGTCCATGGGTTCGTCCAAGCCTGCACCCTCCAGAACATCGGTTTCCCCGGTAAAAACAATAAGATCGGCACGACATGTGGAGGTGACCACACCGGCAACCGAAGAAGGTACTCCTCTTCCCTTATTCGTGCAAATCTTACGTCTCTGCTTGCACGGTATTCATCCCACAGAAGACACTAGTTGACCGCTTCTTCTTGATACTAGATGTTCCTAGTAACTCGCGATGGACAAGGTTTCTCCTCATATACTATTTCACCTTAGCTAGAGGTCCATCGCCCCCCTGAATTTCCATTTTTGGCCAGTTGATTCCCAATTAACGGAAGCATTCCCCGACGTAATAGGCGCTAGTATGACTATTACGCCGGGGACAAAGCGCCTTGGTGTTTATCTTAGGGGCGTCTGCGGCCTAGAGCTACTGGCACCCGATCTGGAGGTCGGCCAGGATTAAAGGGATGGCTTGGGGGCGCTGCCAAGGACGGCGGTGGTGTGAGGTCGATGGGAGGGCGGGGCGGCGGAGGCACGGGTCTGGGCTGGTGGTCGCTGGCGGTTCGTGAAAGATCGTCAACAGTGACTGGCGGGAGGTAGACGAAGGCCATCTGCCCGTTCCTTATAGATCGGATGGTTCATTAAAAAAAATCGACTGACCTATTTATTTTCAGTCGACTGTTATCTTAGATATGACCACATGTGGTGGTGTGTTGGAGGAGTACCAGCATTTCCTGTGCTCATATATTACAAAATCATATGGAGTAGAATCTAATTTTGTTTGCCATGCAATGTTGTAGAGCTATCATATGTCTCCTGTCATTTATTTTTAAGCCACCTGCTATCTGCTACTTTTACAGTGCACTAGTTCTGCACACACTTCACCCATACTCTCACTATTGTGTTTTTATGCAAGGGTATTTCAGACTCTCCTGCCGAAAGAGAAGCAGCAAAGAAAAGAGAGAAGTCGCTCCAGCTTGGTATACGGGTAGGCAAGACACGTTACAACGCTATAAAGGGTGCAGTGTCAGCAGATGGAGACGGTAAATGTAGCTCTGTAGTTGATGACCTCGCTCGCAATGAACCACCATCCCAGGTGCTTGCTTTAACTTCGCGGTGTCATATGTGGTTGCATGTTGGTGTCTAGCTTGTATTCGAAAGGCCGAAGTCGGTCTTTATTAAGATAAGGAAAGATATTTTTTACATGAACCACCATCCCGTGAGCACCAGAAGACAAATAGCTAGTCAGGGCACTGGCCGAGCCAGTGACAAGCCCAGCAAAGACAGGTATCACCTGGAAGCCAACTAAAAAGCCGCGATGGTGGCAAAGCAGCCCGCCTCCCACCAGGATCTCAGGTCCTAGATGATCATGTTCACCACTCCAGCCGGATGTCTAGCTTGTATTGCTTCCAGTTTGGTTAAATTGCATCTGCTTAGCTTACACATTATACCTTTGAATATGACATGCCTTTCTGTTTTTGGTACATACTAGTACATCTGTGTATTAACCATGTTCTTACATCAAACTAATGTTCTTGTGTATCCCTCATCAATCACTTATGACGAGGCAGGCAGGCAAGGGGACTACTCCTCATTTAAAGAATGCAGCGTCAGCCTCCCGACATGATTCTCAAGAAACAGAAATGCTAGATGAAGATAGTGAACGTAGCTCTGTAGTTGATTACAGCATTTCCCCTACACTAGCATTGCAGGAGCTTGCTCTAACTTGGTAGCGTGATATGTGGTTGCATGTTACATATGGTGTCTAGACTGTAATTCTTCCAATCTAGTTAAACTTCATGTGCTAGTCTGCTTAGCTTATACTCCTGTAAATGTGACATTATACCTGTTAGTGTGACATGCCTTCCTGTATTTAGTACATAGTACATCTGTCTATTAAGCATGTCCTTACATAAAACTATTGTTTTTTTGTATCGCGCATCAATCAATACGACGAGACACCTTTAGTATATGCAGTGCGATATTAGTTGCATCTTTCATATGATTTATAGCATGCGTTGCTTCTAATTTGTTGAAATTCCATTTATGATGGGACGCTTTTAACTTGGCAGTCATATTGGCTGCATCTTTCATGTGGTGTCTAGCTTGCATTGCTTCTTATTTGCTGGGATGGTTTCTACTTAGTTTACACAAACAGTTGTGAACATGACATGCCGTCCTGTTTTTCGTACATATTCCATCCTGGTATCATGTGTTTGCCTTACATCAAAGTAGTGATTGTCAGTATCATGCATGAATGAGTTCTGAAGAGAGAATTTTATTGCTTTTTCTTGTCGGTTTTACTTGACAATTCAAAATCAATAAAGCGGAAGGAAGTTAGCAAGGCAGCGGATAAAGGTGCTCCTTCCAAACGGAGGGCCTCTACAGTTTCTACACCTCCACACCCCCAAGATGATTTCCAAGACAACACATGCATAGACACTCAACAAAGTTGTGTTTATGATGAGCACGTCTCCCCTACTGCAGCATCACTGGTGCTCCCTCTAACTTGGCACTGTTATATGTGGTTGCATGTTATGTGTGATGTCTAGCTTGTATTGCTTCTAATTTTGTTGAATTCCATCTGCTTACTTTACACATTATACTTGAATAAGACACGTGTTCCTGTTTCTAGAACATACAATATCTGTCTATCACACCATGTTCTTACATCAAATTACTACTGTTGTGTAACCTGCAATAATCACTTATCATAAGACACGTTTGACTTTGGAGTGTGATATAGGTTACATCTCACATTCTTTTCTAGCTTGTACTACTAATTTGTTGAAATGGCACTTATGACGAGACAGTTTTAACTTGGTAGAGTGATATTATTTGCATCTTTCATACGGTGTCTGGCTTTCATTGCTTCTAATTTGTTGAAATGCCTTCTCCTTAGTTTACACATCATAAGCTGTGAATATGCAATGTTGTGAATATGCAATGGAACTAATGACGAGAGACCTCTAACATGGTAGTGTGATGTTGTTTGCATCTTGCATATGATTTATTTCTTGTACTGCTTCACATTTGTTTAAACGCCATTTATGTTGAGACACTGTTAACTTGGCAGAGCGATATTTTTAGCATCTTTCATATGGTGTCTACCTTCCATTGCATTGCTTCTAATTTGGTGAAATGTCTTCTTTTTAGTTTACACATCATAGTTCTGGTTATCTCTTCCGTCCTGTTTTTCATACATATTACATCCTGTGGTTGTCTAACATCAAAGTTTTATTCGTCTGCATCACACATCAATTTGTTCTGAAGAACTAAATTTTATTCATTTTTCTTGTCGGCTTGACTTAACATGGCACAGAGAAAGAGGAAGAAACAGAGAATGGCAGGGAATGAGAAGCGGATGAATCTTGCAGATTCTGCTGGTACTGATGGTGCAATAGAAGGTGAAAGTCCAGCGGAAAATTCTACAAACACGGCATCCCATGCTACATGAACTGCAAAAAAAGCCAATCAGAAACAAATAGCTGCCACCAAACAAGCAGAGACAGCCCTAGTTCTTGCAACACCTACCACAGTACTACCAGCTGCACGAGATACTCGTGCGTCAATTGAGCTAGCAGCACGTTCCCAAGCTCCCTTGCCACCTGACACTACTTCCCAAGCACTCTTGATACAAGACGAGTTGGCAATATCAGATGAACCTTGTGAGCTTCAACAGCAAGAAGGTAGTTGCTGGAGTCAAGTTACAGTTGCATGCTTCTTTATATGTAGTCTCACAGTCTGATGTACACTAACACTTCCTATGTTTGTTGTTGGACTAGCACCTAGGCGCAAGAGGAAACAAACATCAGGGATAATGCTCGATAGGTTAACTAAATCTAGAGGAGGAAGAATGGAGATCCATTTTGAGGTAGGTTTAAAAAGGCCATGTGATGCTACAGAGTCAGCCAAGTTAGTATCATGTGGTTGTCTAACATCAAAGTTTGTGTAACATCATATTACATCCCACTGGGCGCCCCCCTGCCTCGTGGGCCCCCTGGCAGCCCTTCGGTGACCATCTTCTGCAATCTGAAGTCTTTTACCCTGGAAAAAATCATAGGCAAGCTTTCGGGACGAAACACCGCCGCCACGAGGCGGAACCTTGGCAGAACCAATCTAGGGCTCCGGCGGAGCTGTTCTCCAGGGGAAACATCCCTCCGAGAGGGGGAAATCATCACCATCGTCATCACCATAGATCCTCTCAGTGGGAGGGGGTCAATCTCCATCAACATCTTCACCAGCACCATCCCCTCTCAAACCCTAGTTCATCTCTTGTATTCAATCTTTGTCCCAAAACCTCAGATTGGTACCTGTGGGTAGCTAGTAGTGTTGATTACTCCTTGTAGTTGATGCTTGTTGGTTTATTCGGTGGAAGATCATATGTTCAGATCCTATTTGCATATTAATACCCCTCTGATTATGACCATGAATATGATTTGTGAGTAGTTACGTTTGTTCCTGAGGACATGTGAGAAGTCTTGCTATAAGTAGTCATGTGAATTTGGTATTCGTTCGATATTTTGATGAGATGTATGTTGTCTCTCCTCTAGTGGTGTTAGGTGAACGTCGACTGCATGACACTTCACCATTATTTGGGCCTAGAGGAAGGCATTGGGAAGTAATAAGTAGATGATGGGTTGCTAGAGTGACAGAAGCTTAAACCCTAGTTTATATGTTGCTTCGTAAGGGGCTGATTTGGATCCATATGTTTCATGCTATGGTTAGGCTTACCTTAATACTTCTTTTGTAGTTGCGGATGCTTGCAATAGGGGTTAATCATAAGTGGGATGCTTGTCCAAGAAAGGTCAGTACCCGAGCACCGGTCCACCCACATATCAAATTATCAAAGTAATGAACGCGAATCATATGAGCGTGGTGAAAACTAGCTTGACGATAATTCCCATGTGTCCTCGGGAGCATTTTCCTTCATATAAGAATTTGTCCAGGCTTGTCCTTTGCAACAAAAAGGATTGGGCCACCTTGCTGCACCTTATTTACTTTTGTTACTTGTTTCCCGTCACGAATTACCTTATCACAAAACTATCTGTTACAGATAATTTCAGTGCTTGCAGAGAATACCTTACTGAAAACCGCTTGTCATTTCCTTCTGCTCCTCGTTGGGTTCGACACTCTTACTTATTGAAAGGAATACGATAGATCCTCTATACTTGTGGGTCATCAAGACTCTTTTCTGGCGCCGTTGCCGGGGAGTGAAGCGCCTTTGGTAAGTGGAACTTAGTAAGGAAAATTTTATATAGTGTGTTGAAATTTACTGTCACTTGTTACCATGGAACATAATCCTTTGAGGGGCTTGTTCGGGGTATCTTCACCCTGACAGGTAGAGCAAAGAGTTGCTCCTCAACCTACTGAACCTACTGAAAATGTTTACTTTGAAATTCCTTCAGGTATGATAGAGATACTTCTAGCTAATCCTTTTACAGGAGATGGAACATTGCATCCCGATTTACACCTAATCTATGTGGATGAAGTTTGTCGATTATTTAAGCTTGCAGGTATGCCTGACGATGTTATCAAGAAGAAGGCCTTCCCTTTATCTTTGAAGGGAGAGGCATTGACATGGTTTAGGCTATGTGATGATATGGGATCATGGAACTACAACCGATTGAAATTGGAATTTCATCAGAAGTTTTATCCTATATAATTTTTCCCTCGTGATCGTAATTGTAATTATATATATAATTTTTGGCCTCATGAAGGAGAAAGCATCGCTCAAGCCTGGGGGAGGCTTAAGTCAATGTTATATATATAATTTTTGGCCTCGGGAAGGAGAAAGCATCGCTCAAGCTTGGGGGAGGCTTAAGTCAATGTTATATTAATGCCCCAATCATGAGCTCTCAAGAGAAATGTTTATTCAAAATTTTTATGCTCGGCTTTCTCTCAACAATCGCTCCATACTCGATACTTCTTGTACTGGTTCTTTTATGATGAAAACTATTGAATTCAGATGGGATTTATTGGAAAGAATTAAATGCAACTTTGGAGATTGGGATCTCGACGAAGGTAAGGAGTTAGGTATGACACCTAAGTTTCATTGTGTTAAATCTTTTATGGATACCGATGTTTTTCGTGAATTTAGCACTAAATATGGACTTGACTCTGAGATAGTAGCTTCTCTCCGTGAATCATTTGGTACTCATGTTGACCTCCCTAAGGTGAAGTGGTTTAAATGTAATCCTCCCATTGAAGTAGTTGCACCTATTAAAGTTGAAGAAAAGACTATCACTTATAATGATCCTATTGTTCCTACTACCTATATTGAGAAAACACCTTTCCCTGTTAGGATAAAGGATCATGCTAAAGCTTCAACTGTGGTTCATAAGAGTAATACTAGAACACCCACACCACCTGAGCAAATTAAAGTTGAACCTAGTATTGCTATGGTTAAAGATCTCTTGGCTGATAATATTGATGGGCATGTTATTTACTTCTGTGATGAAGCTAAGAGAATTTCTAGACTAGATACTAAGAATAAACATAGACCTGTTGTAGGCATGCCTATTATTTCTATTAAAATAGGAGATCATTGTTATCATGGCTTATGTGATATGAGTGCTAGTGCTAGTGCAATACCTCATTCCTTATACAAAGAAATTATGCATGATATTGCACCTGCTGAGATAGAAGAAATAGATGTTACAATTAAGCTTGCCAATAGAGATACTATTTCACCAGTTGGGATTGTTATAGATGTTGAAGTCTTGTGTGGGAAAGTTAAATATCCTACTGATTTTCTTGTTCTTGGTTCCCCACAAGATGACTTTTGTCCCATTATATTTGGTAGACCCTTCTTGAATACTGTTAATGCTAAGATAGACTACAAAAAGGATGTTGTTACTATTGGTTTGGGGGATATGTCTCATGAGTTTAATTTTGCTAAATTTCATAGACAACCCCATGATAAAGAATTGCCTAGTAAGGATGAAATAATTGCTCTTGCTTCTATTGTCGTGCCTCCTAATGATCCTTTAGAACAATATTTGCTAGACCATGAAAATGATATGTTTATGAATGAAAGAAGGGAGATAGATGAAGTATTCTTTAACAGGGACCTATTTTGAAACGCAACTTGCATGTTGAAATTATAGGGGATCCTCCACCACCCAAGGGTGATCCCGTGTTTGAGCTTAAGCCACTGCCTGATACTCTTAAATATGCTTATCTTGATGAAAAGAAGATATATCATGTTATTATTAGTGCTAACCTTTCAGATCAGGAAGAGGAGAGATTATTGAAAACTCTGAAGAAGCATCGTGCTGCTATTGGATATACTCTTGATGATCTTAAGGGGCATTAGCCCCACTCTATGCCAACACAAGATAAAATTGGAGAAATACGCCAAACTAGTTGTTGATCGCCAACGACGGTTAAATCCTAAGATGAAAGAATTGGTAAGAAAAGAAATACTAAAGCTTCTGGAGGCAGGTATAATTTATTCCGTTGCTGATAGTCAGTGGGTAAGTCCTGTCCATTGTGTCCCTAAGAAGGGAGGTATTACTGTCGTTCCTAATGATAAAGATGAATTGATCCCACAAAGAATTGTTACAGGTTATAGGATGGTAATTGATTTCCGCAAATTAAATAAAGCTACTAAAAAGGATCATCAACCCTTACCTTTTATTGATCAAATGCTAGAAATATTGTCCAAACATACACATTTTTGCTTTCTAGATGGTCACTCTGGTTTCTCTCAAATACCTGTGTCAAAAGAGGATCAAGAAAAGACCACTTTTACTTGCCCTTTCGGTACTTTTGCTTATAGACGTATGCCTTTTGGTTTATGTAATCCACCTGCTACCTTTCAAAGATGCATGATGGCATTCTCTGACTTTTGTGAAAAGATTGTTGAGGTTTTCATGGATGATTTCTCCGTTTATGGATCTTCTTTTGATGATTTCTTGAGCAATCTTGATCGAGTTTTGCAGAGATGCGATGATACTAGTCTTGTCTTGAATTTGGAGAAGTGCCACTTTATGGTTAATGAAGGTATTGTCTTGGGGCATAAAATTTTTGAAATAAGTATCGAAGTTGATAAAGCTAAAGTTGATGCTATTGAAAAGATGCCATGTCCCAAGGACATTAAAGGTATAAGAAGTTTCCTTGGTCTTGCCGGTTTTCATAGGAGGTTCATTAAGGACTTCTCTAAAATTTCTATGCCTCTGACTAATCTCTTACAAAAAGACATTCCTTTTGTCTTCGATGATGATTGTGTAGAAGCATTTGAAATACTTAAGAAAGCTTTGATTTATGTACCTATTGTTCAGCCACCTGATTGGAGTTTACCCTTTGAAATTATGTGTGATGCTAGTGATTATGCTGTAGGTGCTGTTCTAGGACAAAGAGTTGATAAGAAACTAAATGTTATTCAGTATGCTAGTAAAACTCTAGACAGTGCCCAGAGAAACTATGCTACTACTGAAAAAGAATTTTTAGCAGTTGTATTTGCTTGTGATAAGTTTAGACCTTATATTGTTGACTCTAAAGTAACTGTTCACACTGATCATGCTGCTATTAGATATCTTACAAAAAGAAAGATGCTAAACCTAGACTTATTAGATGGGTTCTCTTACTACAAGAATTTGATTTGCATATTATTGATAGAAAGGGAGCTGAGAACCCTTATTGCAGACAACTTGTCTAGGTTAGAGAATGTTCTTGATGACCCACTACCTATTGATGATAGCTTTCCTGACGAACAATTAGATGTCATAAATGCTTCTCGTACTACTCCATGGTATGCTGATTATGCTAATTATATTGTTGCTAAATTTATACCACCTAGTTTCACATACCAGCAAAAGAAAAAGTTTTTCTATGATTTAAGACATTACTTCTGGGATGACCCACACCTTTATAAAGGAGTAGATGGTGTTATTAGATGTTGTGTACCTTAGCATGAACAAGAAAAGATCCCACGCAAGTGTCACTCCGAGGCTTATGGAGGACACCACGCTGGAGATAGAACTGCGCATAAGGTATTGCAATCCGGTTTTTATTGGCCTACTCTCTTCAAGGATGCCCATAAGTTTGTCCTGTCTTGCGATGAATGTCAAAGAATTGGTAATATTAGTAGACGTCAAGAAATGTCTATGAATTAGTCATTTGTTATTGAACCATTTGATGTTTGGGGCTTTGATTATATGGGACCGTGTCCTTCCTCTAATGGGTATACACATATTTTAGTTGTTGTTGATTACGTTACTAAGTGGGTAGAAGCTATTGCAACTAGTAGTGCTGATCATAACACCTCTATTAAGATGCTTAAAGAAGTTATTTTTCCGAGGTTTGGAGTCCCTAGATACCTAATGACTGATGGTGGTCCACATTTTATTCAAGGTGCTTTTCGTAAAATGCTTGCTAAGTATGCTGTTAATCATAGAATTGCATCTCCATATCACCCATAGTCTAGTGGCCAAGTAGAACTGAGTAACATAGAGCTTAAATTGATTTTGCAAAAGACTGTTAATAGATCTAAAAAGAATTGGTCCAAGAAACTTGATGATGCATTATGGGCTTACAGAACTGCATATAAAAATCCTATGGGTATGTCTCTGTATAAAATGGTTTATGTAAAAGCATGTCCCTTACCTCTCGAACTAGAACATAAGGCATATTGGGCCATTAAAGAGCTCAATTATGATTTCAAACTTGCCGGTGAGAAGAGGTTATTTGACATTAGCTCACTTGATGAATGGAGAACTCAAGCCTATGAGAATGCCAAACTATTTAAAGAAAAAGTTAAAAGATGGCATGACAAAAGGATACAGAAGCGTGAGTTTAATGTAGGTGATTATGTGTTGCTTTTCAACTCTCGTTTAACATTTTTTGCAGGAAAAATCCTCTCTAAATGGGAAGGTCCTTAAGTTATCGAGGAGGTCTATCGTTCCGGTGCCATAAAAATCAACAACTTCGAAGGCACAAATCCGAAGGTGGTGAGCGGTCAAAGAATCAAACATTATATCTCAGGTAATCCCATAAATGTTGAAACAAATGTTATTGAAACCGTAACCCCAGAGGAATACATAAGGGACACTTTCCAGAATGTTTCAGGCTCCAAAAAGGAATAGGTATGTGGTACGGTAAGTAAACCGACTCCAAAACAGTTCTAATAGCAATTTTTCTCCGTTTTGGAATATTTAAGAAAATAGGAAAATAAGAAGTAGTCCGGGAAGGACACGAGGCATCCAAGAGGGTGGAGGGCGTGCCCCCTGCCTCGTGGGCACCTCGTGCGCTCTCCGGACTCCGTTTCCTTGCACGATACTTCTTTTGGTCGGTAAAAATTCAATATATAATCTCCCGAAGATTTTGACCACCGTACCATGACGATATCCTCTGTCTTTGTTTCGAGCGGTTTTCTGTCAGAGTTGTCAAGGCCAGGCATCATGTCGTCACCCTCCTCCAACAAAGAAGGCAACGATGCTTGGCTAATGAAGTTAGAGCTGAAGAGAGAAAAACCCGGGGAGATCAACAAGGATGATAGGATCAAGAAGGTCATGGAGGATCAAGCCCCGGCGGCAGAAGAAGAAGACATCCTTCAACCTCACCACGACCTTCTTACCCCAACTGAGATTGAAGCTTTCAAGATGATTGAGTTAACTCGCATACAAAACAAGTATCTCACACGTGAATTTTTTTTGTTGAAGGAGCATATAACCGCACTCAAGGGCATTATCCGCAAACTGGAGGAGCTCCTACGCTCGATGTGCGACTATCCATCATCACCACCACCTTTTTCACCAGCAAAGGAGAACTGAACACATGGGTATGGGCACTCCCCTTGGCAACTGCCAAGCTTGGGGGAGGTGCCCCGGTATCGTATCACCATCACACTCCTATCTTACCATTTTTCTTAGTTCGTTCCTTTTGGTTATATCTTGATCTAGTAGAATAAAGTTTTTAGTATGATTTAGTTTTGAGTTTTGCTTTATGATCCCTCTATGTAATTGAGTCCGCGAGAAATATATAATAAAGATTAGTGTTGAGTCAAGGGCTTTGCTATCTTGCTATGATCTTGAGGGAATAAAAGAAAAAGAAAGAATAAAATGAAATAAAGAGATCATGTTGATCTTATGGAGAGTAATGACTTCACATATAAAGAGTATGATGAATAAAAGTTGTTGAGTGTTGACAAACATAGTTTTGGTCATCGTTGCAATTAATAGGAAGTAATAAAGAAAGAGACGTTCTCACATATAAATATACTATCTTGGACATCTTTTATGATTGTGAGCACTCATTATAATATGACATGCTAAAGAGTTGATGTTGGACAAGGAAGAAAACGTAATGGTTTATGTTTTCTTATATCCGAAATAAAGTATATTGTCATGGATCATCCAACATGTTGAGCTTGCCTTTCCCTCTCATGCTAGCCAAATTCTTTGCACCAAGTAGAGCTACTACTTGTGCTTCCAAATATCCTTAAACCCAGTTTTGCCATGAGAGTCCACCATATCTACCTATATTGAGTAAGATCCTTCAAGTAAGTTGTCATGTTGCATGCAATAAAAATTGCTCCCTAAATATGTATGACTTATTAGTGTGGAGAAAATAAGCTTTATACGATCTTGTGATATGGAAGCAATAAAAGCGACAGACTGCATAATAAAGGTCCATATCACAAGTGGCAATATAAAGTGACGTTCTTTTGCATTAAGATTTCATGCATCCAACCATAAAAGCACATGACAACCTCTGCTTCCCTCAACGAAGGGTCTATATTTTATTCTTGTCTTATACATTATGCAAGAGTCATGGTGATCATCACCTTTCCTTTTTATATTTTATCCTTTGGCAAGCACCTTGTGTTGGAAAGATCCTGATATATATATCCAATTGGATGTAAGTTAGCATGAACTATTATTGTTGACGTTACCCTTGAGGTAAAAGGTTGGGAGGCAACACTATAAGCCCATATCTTTCTCTGTGTCCGATTAAAACTTCATAACCATAAGTATTGCGTGAGTGTTAGCAATTGTGAAAGACTAAATGATAGTTGAGTATGTGGACTTACTGAGAAGCTCTTATATTGACTCTTTCCGATATTATGATAAATTGCAATTGCTTCAATGATCGAGATTATAGTTTGTTAGTTTTCAATGAAGTTTCTAATTCATACTTGACATTGTGGATAGATTATTACTTGAGAATAAGAAATCATATGAAAATATTTATATATGTTGCTGTTAGATCATGATTCACTCATGTCTGTATTTTATTTTATCGACACTCTATCTCTAAACATGTGGACATATTTTTCGATTTCGGCTTTCGCTTGAGGACAAGCGAGGTCTAAGCTTGGGGGAGTTGATACGTCCATTTTGCATCATGCTTTTATATCGATATTTATTGCATTATGGGTTGTTATTACACATTATGTCACAATACTTATGCCTATTCTATTTTATTTTACAAGGTTTACATGAAGAGGGAGAATGCCGGCAGCTGGGATTCTGGGCTGGAAAAGGAGCAAATATTAGAGACCTATTCTGCACAACTCCAAAAGTCCTGAAACTCCACAAAAGTTAATTTTGGAATTAATAAAAATAATGGGCGAAGATAGTACCGGAGGGGGCCCACACCCTGGCCATGAGGGTGGGGGGCGTGCCCTACCCCACTGGGCGCGCCCCTGCCTCATGGGCCCCCTGGCAGCCCTCCGGTGACCATCTTCTGTTATATGAAGTCTTTTACCCTGGAAAAAATCATAGGCAAGCTTTCGGGACGAAACACCGCCGCCATGAGGCGGAACCTTGGCGGAACCAATCTAGGGCTCCGGTGGAGCTGTTTTGCAGGGCAAACATCCCTCCGGGAGGGGGAAATCATCACCATCGTCATCACCATCGATCCTCTCAGCGGGAGGGGGTCAATCTCCATCAACATCTTCACCAGCACCATCTCCTCTCAAACCCTATTTCATCTCTTGTATTCAATCTTTGTCCCAAAACCTCAGATTGGTACCTGTGGGTAGCTATTAGTGTTGATTACTCCTTGTAGTTGATGCTAGTTGGTTTATTCGGTGGAAGATCATATGTTCAGATCCTATTTGCGTATTAATACCCCTCTGATTATGAACATGAATATGATTTGTGAGTAGTTATGTTTGTTCCTGAGGACATGGGAGAAGTCTTGCTATAAGTAGTCATGTGAATTTGGTATTCGTTCGATATTTTGATGAGATGTATGTTGTCTCTCCTCTAGTCGTGTTAGGTGAACGTTGACTGCATGACACTTCACCATTATTTCGGCCTAGAGGAAGGCATTGGGAAGTAATAAGTAGATGATGGGTTGCTAGAGTGACAGAAGCTTAAACCCTAGTTTATACGTTGCTTTGTAAGGGGCTGATTTGGATCCATATGTTTCATGCTATGGTTAGGTTTACCTTAATACTTCTTTTGTAGTTGCGGATGCTTGCAATAGAGGTTAATCATAAGTGGGATGCTTGTCCAAGAAAGGGCAGTACCCGAGCACCGGTCCACCCACATATCAAATTATCAAAGTAACGAACGCGAATCATATGAGCGTGATGAAAACTAGCTTGACGATAATTCCCATGTGTCCTCGAGCGTTTTCCTTCATATAAGAATTTGTCTAGGCTTGTCCTTTGCTACAAAAAGGATTGGGCAACCTTGTTGCACCTTATTTACTTTTGTTACTTGTTACCTGTCACGAATTACCTTGCAGAGAATACCTTATCACAAAACTATCTGTTACTGATAATTTCAGTGCTTGCAGAGAATACCTTACTGAAAACCGCTTGTCATTTCCTTCTGCTCCTTGTTGGGTTCAACACTCTTACTTATCGAAAGGACTATGATAGATCCCCTATACTTGTGGGTCATCACGCCTCCTGAGTCGTCAAACGACAACCAGACGAACAAGGAGCCATCGGAGAACGAAGAAGAGGACGATGATGATGAGGAGGAGGATTGGTCGAACGAGGAGGAGGAGGACGATGACAACAACGACAATGATGGCGGTGGCAGCGATGAAAAGCCAACGGTCAGCTGCAAGAAGCGTCCTCGCCAAGACGATGTCGCGGGGCCATCCAACAAAAACAACAACAAGAAGAAGAAGAAGGAGGACTAAATTAAGGAGACTGTATATATCTTTGTTTTTGTTCGCTCATATTAATTCGTTATCTTTGTTTCCCCTGTCAATCTTATCGCAGACGGTTAGTAATACGTATTCAATGGTGATCTTTTAAATTATCGCCCACAAGTTGGTTTCTTGAATTGTGTGCCCTATCGAGCACACAATTCACAAAAAAAGACCGTATGGGCTGTCTATAATGATCGCACACAATTCTGATTACCGACCTGTTTGTCGGGTGTCTCACACATCTTGTTACACCGAATCATTTGTGTTCAACTCGATCATCACAAACGGTTCATCAGAGCAAACTGTATGTCGTATATCGCACACACGTTGATATGGCTGCCCATTTCTGTTGTTCTGTCTCATCGCAAACAGTTCATATGGATCAACCGTATGCCTCGCATCACAAACGCAACTAAAATCTAAACCGTGTTTGATATATCTGCCATCACAAGCGTTTTGCATCTTTTTTGACGGTTTTTTACATCACAGTTTGCGGTTAATGCATCACACACAGTTTCGTCGAAGGGTCTCTGATTGTACTGTCATGTTAGCAGCATCCTGAAGTGGTGGGTGTTCGAGTTTTTGCACATGAGATCACCTTGACCCAGGTCTACAATCACCTTAGGAAGTGGAGAGAGTGGTACATCACAGCGTCCAAACTAAGATACCTAAGCGACACTTCATGGGATGAGGACAGCTGCTCGATCCTTTTGGAGGCAGAGCACTACCAAGGCCATGTCGTGGTTAGCTCAAAAACCATGTCATTCTAACTAACCAGCTATTTTAAACCTATGTACCATTGCCATTCTAACTAACCACTTTGTCATGTTTCTTTCTTAGGCTCACCCCAAACATGCAAAGTTCCTCAACACACCCATCCAGAACTACCACCAGATGCAACAGATCTTCTCCTTCGGGCTGGCAATCGGCAAGCATGCCCTGCGCTACAGTCAGCCGCTAGGCTCACCTATGCCCGAGTATCCACACACCTAGGAGTAAGACACCATCAACCTTTATGGTCCTGATAAGGATGGTGAGCATGTTCTGGTGCTTGATAGGAAGAGGAAGAGGGGAGACTTGATGGAGGACGAGCTGACCATCTTCAGCAGCATGGCTCAGGCCATGAAGGAGGTCACCGCCGCCATTAGAGAGAGCAAGCCGGTTGACGTCCACTCTAACCTCTACAGCGCCTTCATGGACTAAGGTGGCTTCAGCCCAGAGGCTCTTAGGGAGGCTCTCAGCCACCTACTGAACATCAAAGCCCGGGGTGTTGGGTTTGTTGCCATGGGAGACACCCACAAGATGCTCTGACTAGGGACCTAGCTGGGCAAGCACTACTACTAGTGTTGCTTCTGGTTGTGGTGACGACATGCATGATCCTCAGCGGCGATGGCGACGATGATGATGACGATGACGATGTATATTTTGTGTAGTCAGAGGTTGAAAACTATTTGATGGTCTGTATATTTTGGTGAGGTGGTATATACTAACCCCTCACACTGATGACGAACTTACGGTGGTAGGATTACGCCCTCTTTTAGATGTGGTGGTAGGATGACACCATAGTAATACTAGGTTGAACTTGCTATGATGTATGATCATGCATGCTTACTATTGATCTTCTGCTCCATTGCTTGCTACTTATGTGCTTCATTGCTTGCTGCTTGAACTTTTGCTCTTATGCAATGCTAGGACAAGTGGTATGTGGTGTTCCACGCGAGGGTTC
Source organism: Triticum timopheevii (assembly GCA_963921465.1). Taxonomy (NCBI): domain Eukaryota; kingdom Viridiplantae; phylum Streptophyta; class Magnoliopsida; order Poales; family Poaceae; genus Triticum; species Triticum timopheevii. The sequence goes on from OY997262.1 coordinate 188,445,340, forward strand.
TAGGGATTTATGAATCATGGGAAGCATGCAATGAAGTGTCAAGTTACAAGAACAACAGCCACAAAGGGTTTAAGAATAGGCAGACGTCAAAGGATGCTTACTCTAAGTTTGTGCGAAAGCAGACATGCAACAATGTTGAAGTTGGTAAGGTGGATCATCAGTTTGGGTTGAAGAACTTCGTCATCATCGTGCAGTTCATCGCCATTGCAATGTTATGGCGTTGGTGTGCTCGATGTGATCTTGTATAAGGTGTAGTAGCGGGTAAACTCACCATGTAGGGTAAAAGGTGACTACAACTCTATGCTCGTATGCAACCAAGCACTAGCATGAGCAGCCAATGCGAGCAACCAAACACATTGCGTACAGTCATTGCTTTTTTTTCGGAAAAACTAGAGTGGGCGTTTGTACATCGCCCACAAGCCTTCATCACCACTCATTTTGCCATGTATGAACAGATGACATCAGCAGAAATCTTTTTAGTTTTTGACTTAAAAATGTTTTATCTCCTAATTAAAAAAGCGAATTAAAAATCCGTTTTCACCATTAAATCCTTCTCGATGAGATCTACAAAACTAGACCCCATGTTGATATGTTTCGACGAAAAAAAAAATTGCCCGAAAGTTGCCATGATGTTTACAATGTAGTTGCCATGGTGCTTAAACTAAAGTTGCCATGTGGCAATTTTAGTTTGTAGATCAGGGCAATTTTAGTTTTTGATGATGACAATTCCAGTACTTTGACCATGAAAATATTTTTTTGCATGAACCATGGCAATTTTAAGTGCATGTATCATGGCAATTTTAGTTTATGGTGCATGGCAAGTCTAGTTTCTTAATTCTCCATTTATAATATGTCAAATTTTACTTTTTAATATAGAAGAAAATAGTTGAAACATAACATGGCAACTTTAGTGTAAACATCATGGCAATTCATGTGCAATAAACATGACAACTTTTAAATAAAAAAAATTCGTCGAAATATATTGAGATCTAGTTTTGAAGATCTCGCCGCGAGGGATTTAATGGTGAAAACGAATCTTCAATTGGATTTTTCATTTAAGAGATAAAACATTTTAAAAACTGAAAATCTAAAAAGATTTCCACATGCATGCATGCGGTGGCATGACGTAGTTTGTATGTTATAGGGCGTGTGGGCGGGTTTGGCTCTCACCACACGTGTGGACGTTAGCGTTGTCCTTTTTTTAAGAGAAGCATAGAGTCATTGCTACGATGCAAGAAAGGAACATTTAGGCAACCAATCAACGTATAGATGATGGTTTTTTGCCTGCAAATATTCAACCAGGCTTAACTGGGACAAATATGAAAAGGGGAGAAAAACGATGCGAGCAACGAAACGCTCCCTATGTGTTTGAGAATCAACAATAGTATTTTTTTACTCAGACGATGTACCGTACATCTATTGTTCAAAGGTCAGTGGTACGTACCCCCCACCACAATTTCTGTAGCCACTTGTAACCTAGCTCATGACATGCACTGGAGTAACACATGTACTCCTTCCGTAGTAGTACGTCGGCACATGCGAAACGGCACCAAGACAGGAGCGAGTGAATGCTGCAACAGTATGCCCTCCAGCATCTGTGGCCTATGGAGTAGGAGCTTTCCATTACCCCGTGTACAAATGGTGACACTCTAATGGCAGGGAAATCCTTGCAATATGTGCAGGGTGCAGCCACTGCTTGATTTGGTGTGAGCAATAGTGCAGCAGGAGCGGAGTGAAGGCAAAGACATATTTGACATGTCTGCTTGACCAACATAAATGCCGGTTTCTCTAAAAAAAAGACATACATGCCCGTATTTTTCATTTTCAGGCTCAAGTCTTGCATAGTATTGACCACGAACCTCGATAAATAAAGAAAGCCACGTGGGAAAGCAAACAGGCTAGCTTGTTTTAAATATGTGGATTAAGGGCATCCCTCCCCTCCCCTTCCCGAGGTGCTCCCGCGGGCGCCTCCGGGAGGAACCCTAGCGCCGCCCCCGTCGCCCCCTTGCCTAATTCCCCTCCCTCGCCGCCGCCTGGGGAGTCGCCGGCCAAAGGTCGTGTGGCGTTGGCGGCGGCGGGGCGGCTCTCTCCCGCACGCAGTTGGGGACTCCACGGGGCATTCCCATCTGTCTGGTGGTGTCGGGCGTCGGGCTGGCCCTGCCTCGGCTCCTTCTCCCCCTCCCGGCGTCCATAGCTGGCGCCGCCTTCTCCCCTCTGTGGTGGTGGGTGGTGGGGAATGGATCTGGAATCACTGCCCAGATCCGGTGGATGGTGGGGTTGGTGTTGGCAGCAGTGGCCGGCGGCCCAGGCGTGGTGGCGGTGAGTCTCGCGGCCTCTGGGCATCGCGGAGGTGCCGGCGGCGGCGAGTGCTTAGCCTGGTGGCGGCGGCGGACGTGCACGGGAGTTGGACTCCTTCGAACAGAGATCTGAGTGAAAACTTGATTTCGGCTATTGCCAAGGCCGGCGGTGGCGGCGCTATCTACATCGTTCCCTTCTTGAAGGCATCGCCGTGGAGAAGTTCAAGGCCACTCTCTACTACCTCCAGGGAAAATCCTAGATCGGATGATCGGATGATGGCGGCGCTCTAGTGTCGTTCCCCCTTTGGGGCGTCATTCTTGGAGGTACACACGTGATCGAGGGACCAGAGGACGAATTCTTTGGTGGAGCGGTGCTTCATCTCACTCATTGATGGCGGCGGATCTCGGCGGCATGGCGCTGTGGTGACTCGGCGTCCGATGCGCAGATATGGACTCGCGCAGGAGGGTGACGCGGTCTGGCGTCGTGGTGGCGTCGACGGCAGCTAGACCGGGCAAGGTAGATGCGGCAGTATAGTTCTGAAGATGGATTGGTGGTAGGTGGCTGCGGCGGCCTCATACCCGGCAGGCGTCCTGGTTGAGGAGTGCGCCGGACCGGTGGGTGCCCCATACCCGGCAGGCGTCCTGGATGGGACCTTAGGTCTTAGATGTTAGGTTTGGACGGGGTGTGTTTGGTATTAGGCCCAGACTATCAGCATCCCTTCATCAATTGGATAGAATTAGCGACAGATGTTGCCTAAACGGTGGATTTAGTCTTACTGTTGTATTACTTTGTAAGGTCTTGTGTGAACAATTAATAAAATGACTGCATGCATCGTCCAGATGCAGAGCCCGGGGGTCTTCCTCCATTTCTAATAAAAAAGAGGCACCTCCAAAGCGAAACCTCAAGCCATTCGCAACCATCTGGATTACGCAGTTCAGACGTGTTTAACTATCTAACGCAGGCCTGTATTGGTCCACTGAGCGGTCCTGACATATTTTTTTGGTAAACCCGAGACAAAGTGGAGGGTCTTGGCTTTGCGGGAGTCTGGACAGCAGCCACGTAGCACTCCGACATTCCTGGCACACCAAAAACACATCCTGACCCCGCGTCTCCATCCTCCCATTTTCTCTCCTTCGGTTTTTTCTCTTGCCTTCGCCGCTGCTCCACCACCCCAGTCGCCACGCCACACCCCTGCCAAAACTCGACGAGTCTGTCACCTTGAACAGTACAGCAGGGGTACACGCCGCTTCTCCTCTAATGTCTTTCAATACCTCTCCTTCGACTGCTCGGGTACCATCTGCTCCTATGATGCTCACCATGCCCCGCAACTGTTCGGTGAATTGCCTGAACTATTTTTTTGTCCCTTTTATCTTTGAAGCAATAGATTCAGATATGAAGTACATATACGAGCACTATGTTGAGTCATCCGACAAGGAGGACTACACGGATGAGACGGTGATAATGCAAGCGGTGCTTGCAGACGTGGAGCGTGCGGAGGAGCATGCTCTCAATTTCAAGGGATCGTTGAAGGATCATTGAGTGCTCAGACGCAACTGGGAGCGCGGCCATTTGACGCCGATGGACGACAATTTTTGTCGGCGCTTTCGAATGCGCAAAAATGTCTTTGATCGTCTCTACCATGCTGTCCGATCCTTTGATGACAACTTCATCTTGAAGAAGGACAGTGTGGGAAGGATTGGTTCCTTCGGTTAGTGGAAGTGCACGGCCGCAATGCGGATGCTTGCATATGGCATGGCCGTTGATGCGGAGATGCATGGTCAGGTTTGCAAATGTCGTGGTCCCGGTGTTTGGACTTCAGTACCTGAGAGAGCCAACTGTGGCGGACACCGAAAGGCTCTTGGCAATCTCAGAAGCAAGAGGGTGTCCAGGTTAATTTACTCGGATCAATTGGTTGCATATATTGAAAATGGAAGAAGTGCCCAAAAGCTTTACAAGGCAATATCAAGGTCATAAGGAGCCCACCATCATTCTTAAAACAGTTGCATCACATGATTTTTGAATTTGTCATGCTTTATTTAGCATGCCCGGGTCACACAATAACATCAATGTGTTATAACGATCATCATTGTTTGCTAGGCTGACCGGAAGAAAATCTCTCCTTTACCACCACATACGCCTCTCTCCTCTCTTTCCGGGTCGCGGAAGGCCTGCCTTTTTTTTGACGAAACGCTGTCGGAGCAGCTTCTCTTTTTCATTTATAAGAGGAAAGGTGTTACAAGTATTTGGTCGGAGCAGGCCGCTATACATCCACTATGCCAACAGCCGGCAACCCAGCAACATACATTAGCACATAATTCAGTCTGGCTCTCGAGGTCTGTCCAAAAACAGCTGAATCCTATGACGCCCAGCCTGGTTCCATATCCTAAATTCATCAATCATCAAGTTGAAGACCGCACTGACGGTGGACGCCTTGCTTTGGAAAATCCGGGCATTCCTCTCGCACCACGTGAACCACCAGATTGCCACTGCCAGACCGCCCCAGCCCTTTGAGTTGGTCAGGTTAGCGTTCACCACGTTGGACTCCCACCAGTCAGCAAGGCTGGTTGTCGCCGCCGTCGGCGCAAGAGTGGTGGGGAGGTTGCAGCGGTTGAGCATCAGACTCCATAGAGCTTGGGTGTAGGAGCAGCGTGCTAGGAGGTGATCAGCACACTCGTCCGCCGCCCGGCAGAGAGAACAAATTGGGTCGTGCGGCCATCCTCTTTTCTGCAGGTTATCCGCTGTAAGACATTTTCCTTGGATCGCAAGCTAAGCGAAAATTCTGCATTTTAGCGGAGCATCAGCCGCCCATATTTGTCGCTGACCGGCGAGGCGAGTACACCCCTCGAACTGCACGGCATATGCAGTGGCCGAAGAGTAGGCGCCATTCGGCGTCCATCTCCAGATCACTGAGAGTAGCCTGCCTTTTTTTTTTCCCCTTTCCATGCTTAGCATTTTGGCGGAAGGCTTTGAAACCTTGCGGAAGCCACTTTGTTTTTGTTCAAATGCAGCTACTAATCCATCCATTAGTTATTGACTGTAAAAGGCTTCCACCAACCCTTGTGAAAAAGGCTTCCGCCAACACTCACTTGGATTAGTATACTTTGTTTCCACTAACATTTGAATGCTTCCACCAAAACGTGCCATTTGTTTCACTGTTTTTCTTCGAGTGCTTGGCGAAACAAATAATTAATAATCCATACATTATCATAGCGAGTCATGCTGTTTTGCCGGAAGCCTTTCTTCAACTGTTGGCGGAAGCTACTAATTATGTGGGCATTGGGGGCAGAGTTGGATGGCCAGCTCCCGTGTCAGCTTTGCGGACGAGTTCAGATCAGTCCACAGACAAATATTCTGTCTGTTTTAAGGGCCCTAATTAATCAAATATGAGGAGTTGAGATTTGAATAGGCATTTAAAAAAGCACAGGAGTTCAGCTAGAGAGATGTTCTACGCTTATCTCAGCTCAGTCTGAATCTGACACAAAGCTCCTACGACCTACATTTCGTGAAAATGAACAAGTCTCGCTCTTTTTCAAAACTTCGACACAAAATGAACCCAATCTATTTTTTCTTGGCAAAATGACCCATTTTGTATTAAAGGTTTAGAAAAGGGTCTATTTTCCCATTTTACCTGTTACCATAAAAGGTATGTGGAAAAGGAGATGCATGGCATGCCCTCCTAAGCATCAACGAGTGAAAGCTTTGCAGAGACAGAAACATGTACGTACAAAACTGCACTCATAGTACACTAAACAGAGAAATCACATGTACCTCTGCATATATTTATGCTTAAGTAACCACTGGAAACTCAGGTTTTTCTAGTGCTGCATGTACTTCAGTACGGTGGGTGCAAAGCTGAAAACAAGCTAGGTAGGGCGTACCTAGGCTGCTACCATTTCTGTATACATTCCAATTCAGCTGTTTTAGCCTGACAGAGACGCTGCATGGCAGAGGTGGTCAAGATAGCCTAGCCTAGCTACTTGTGGTATTAGGAGTACTATTATTACCATAAAAAGCAATGCAAAAGCGGCCTAAAAGAGGCGTCGTATCATGTCCATCGCCCGTCCGTGACCCCTCCCCTCCCCAGGGAGAACAGTACGTTAGATTCCCCAACTGGACCTAGACGACACACACTGACATGACTCCACGACCGCACCGTACCCCTCACAAGATGCAACAGGACATCACATTGCTCATCAATTGCAATACCAAGAGATAGATCAACAACAAGATGCGAGAGGTTACAAGAGGACTAAGCTAATTAATTGCACCAAATCGATTACATAGAGGATTAAATCGAGCCTTGGAGCTAGGCAGCTAGCTAGTTCGCTAAACATAACATCAGTTCATGTTCATCACAAACAACGCACAGTAGTAGAGGGTGGGGAAAACACCAGCGAACGAATAGTAGGGATCATATCATATGATCAAAGTTTGGAAATGATCCGGACAAGAGTAGTACTACTAGACTAGTAGGGGTAGCAAGCATGGATTCGTGGAGGAATTTAATCCGCGCTTGCACTAGTAGGAGGAGACTAGCTAGCTAGGGACTTGTAGTAAGCAAGAGCTCGGTGGCTAGCTGGAGAGATGGTGGGAATACATAGGATACGTAGGGAAAGTCGTTGCAGCTATCTAGCTCCGGCGGACGGCGGTCACCGGCTCACGCCGCGGCGCCGGGAGGCGGTGGGGGCATCTGGTGGTACTGGTGGTGGCCGTTGCTGTTGCCTTCGTGGGAGGGGATGTCGGCAGAGCCGGGGGGGTGGGGCGGCTTCCTGCGCTTCTTCTTGTCGTAGCTAACTCCGCGTGCGCGTGACTGGTGCTCCCGGACCTCGCGGAGGTAGAGCCGCACGGCCCTGGCGCCGAAGGGGTTATTCTCCGGTCGTCCGCCGTTCTCCTCATAGGCAGCACGGAGGCGGCCGACGAGTGCGTCGAGGCTGCCCCACGCCTGCCGGAGCGGACACGGGCATGGCGCCGGCGGCACAGGGTGGCCGAAGAATGGGCACCCGGCGGCGTGCACCTTGGTCTTGCCGAACTGGTCGAGGTAGCGCAGGAACTCCAGCACGTGCGCGCCGCTGCAACGCGCCAGCGACAGCGGGGGCCGGTGGTTCCGGAGGTACTGCCCGAACGTGTTCCAGTCCCGCCGCTTCTGCGACTCGTACCTGCTTGGCGACGGCGAGACCGCGCCCCCTGGCGACAGCGACGACACCGCCGACGAAGCCCCCGACGTCGCGCCGCCGCTGCCGTCCGAGTGCGGGCTGTCGGGCTGTGGTACCAGGTCCATTGATCTGGCAACAAATCAAACCATGCAGCTGGTCAGTATTCAGTAAGGACGAAACGATCCAGCGAGCGCTAGAAGAAGAAGAATGGGAGATCTATTTAGGAGTTAGCGCGCGCACGCTGACGCTTCTTGGGGAGCCGTGGCGCGGTGGTCCTATGGAACAAGTTGAGAGAGAGTGGTGGTATCTCCACTATAAATAGTGCTCTACTCTATCCGAGACGAGAGTGCAAGAGCAGCTCGCATTCAGCTCACCTCACCTCACTTTGCTAGCTGCTTCTGTCTCTGCAGCTTGTGAAGAACAGGAGATACGCAGCTAGGTAGGACTGTAGCGGAGAACGAATCTCACCCCCAAGATCAATCGAGATATCACTATCCGGAACCACAACTAAGTAACCGGTGTGGGATATGGCCCAGGAGCTGCAGCTACATGCTGGGATCCTGCGACGCCGATGAAAGGGGGGAATGGGAGGGCTGAGAAAGCGAAGCTTGGGGGTGAGTATTAATGGTGGCTGCCTGGCTGGCTACCTAGCCAGCTCTTGAAGAGAAGGAAGGAGGGGTGGCTGGTGAATGGGCCGGGAAGGAGACAGTGGGAGGTGAAAGGTGATGTGACGGGATGGATGGATGGGGAAAAAGTTGGGAAATGGGCGGTGAAATGTCGTCGGTACGGCGGGAGGATTTTAAATGAAAATGTTGAGCTGAAGGGCAAGGAGGAATGGCGCACGAATACAGCCGTTGGAATTATGTATTTTGTTGAAAATTCTATATACGTCCTCCGTTTTTATTTACTTCATATGTTAGCTTTTATCTAAGTTAAATTTTAATAAATCAATGTCACTAGATTTATCCTTAAATATATGTTTACATCATATACATTTGTATTGTAAATGTTCATATTGTTTTCAATAAACTTGATCAAACTTTACAAAATTTGAATTTAGTCAAAGCCAATATTCGAACTATATAAATAAAAATGGAGGGAGTACCTAAGAGAAAAAACATGACCCCATATTTCTATTTATCCTAATATGCAATCATGCCACCTCAATTTTCACCATAAAAAATGAACCATCACAACATACAATCATACATTTGAAAAGATTCACCACAACATGCAATAATGCATCACTACCGAAAACTGGAAAAAATTTATGTGCCATTCATTTTTCTTGTTGGTCAAAAGGGCTTGTATTGTTAGTCCAAACCCACACGTCGGTAAAACATCAGTTATCATGTGCGCTGACAAGAAAACTCACAGAAATAATCCTATAGTTGTCGGTCCGCGCTCGACCCACAAAATTAGCCCGTTTCGTACCATGAATTCAGCTACGTGTGCCAAAATATCCGACTACTTAGCAATTTTTCAACCCACTGTCAACCATTTGGTAAAGCCTAGAGTAAAAAAACTCTCAATCAGTCTCTATCTCACTGAGTTCTTTTCAAAGACATCTATGAATACCTAGATTACTGCCGGCGGCCGACTATAGTTGCACATCTAGGCCGCATCTTTATTGGATGTACAGGGGCGTTCCTAGGTGAAACAAACGCGTACACAAACTGACTCCAAGAGCAGTTGCATGGTTGCGCTCGGCTACTAACTTGCAGATGTGCTCACGTCGCTCCAGCTGCTGATATGCCCGTGTCATTAAGCAACACGATTACTGAAATTTCTACAGCAATGAAACTATGCAACACAAATAAAATACGAACTAAATCTATACAACAAGTTTAACTCTAACAATCGTCCATTTAGCCTCGTTGTCATTTATTTGGGAACTTCCATGTCAAACCTTCAAAGCAGAGTTGGCTCATTGTTGGCGTTCACAGCGGCGAGACTCATCTCCTCTAGTCCTCCTTCCTTGGCACCATGCAATCTCTCGAGAAATGCCTGTATAATGGCAGTTGCAACTAGGAACCTTGCGGATGTCGAAGGTGCTCTTCTTCTTGCCGGCGCCGTCGCGGTTCTTGTAGCGAGCAAGCCACTCCTCCGTGAGGAGCAAGAAACTTTTACCATCTGCTAGAATTTAGTCTATTTGGGCAGCCCAATAACTATTTCAGAAATTCCTAATAAATCCTAGAGGCCCACTTAGCCCATTTGTGCAAGGCAAGGGATACTACTAAAATTTACTCCCACATTGCTAGTTTAGAGGGGGTTGGACCTTTTTATAATGGAGGCTCCTTCCCCACTTATATGAGCATGAGAACATGAGGGACATCTACGCGCGCTCCTCCTCCGCCGCCTGCCTCGCCATGCCTCGCCGCGCCGCGGGTTGCGGGAATGAGCCGAGCCGATGTCTAAATTTTTGCCACGCACTACGGGTATACGAAAGGTCACTCGGGAGCTGAAAAGTTTTTGCTGTAGTGGACATTAAATACGAACGCTGCACCCTTCGGCTGCTGTCTATTCGTTTCGTCTCCCTCGTTCCCTTCAGTTCCCGACGCTGCCCTCTCGCCTCCTTCTCTTGCGCCTATAAAAGGGAGGTCGCTCCTCTCAGCAAGACGCACCAGAACTACTCCTTCCCTCGCCATCGGTTCCATGTCTGATATGCTGCTGTCTTCCTTATCCCGGCTTGCGGCATGCACCGCACGTCGGGACAGTAGGCCTTCGAGACCGCACCTTTTGAGTCCTGTACGGGAGAAGGGTGATAAGGTTTTGGGGAGCGCTCAGCGCGACTACTGGCTGCTTCATCACGGGCGATCCGGTCGCCGACGACTACTTCCCCGACGACGACTTCTTCCCCGACGTCCACGACCTCCTCGACGACATGCCAGGCGAGGACACCGACCCCAAGTCCAGCGCTTCTGCTGCTGCTGTGCCGTACGTGTTCTTATCCTTTCTGTTAAGAGTCCCACTACAGTTCTTGGCTCTAGTTTCTGCTCTACGTATGTTAGGTTCTATGTCGTATAAGCAACTTCATCTAGTGTCTGTTCTAGATGTGTTTACCTCAAGTTCATATATGCAGACGGTGTTTACCTTCTCTCTGTCAGATTGCATGACTTGCTTTATATTTGCTATTTTAGTCATGCTTTATCTAGTATTTCCGTTAGCAAAATTATTTGGTAAATTGCTCACATTTCCAACAATCCAAAAACCTTATTATAGGCAATTTACTCCAAGTGGTTTTGCTGCTTCCATAAGACCTCCTATGTTTGAGGGTATCCACTATAAGAGGTGGCGCGTGAGAGCAGTCTTATGGTTTCAAACCTTGAGTTGCTACGACGCCACTCTTGATAAACCTGAAGGAGAGCAAGATGCCCAACAGGCACAAGCTTTTCAGAAAATGGATACCTTGTTTAAGGCTGCTCTCTTGAGTGTTCTTGGTGAGAACATAGTTGATGCTTATGCGTCAATTGATAATGGAAAAGATATGTGGGACGCACTCGAGGCCAAGTTTGGGGTCTCGGATGCCGGCACTGAGTTGTACATCATGGAGCAATTCTATGATTACAGGATGACTGAAGAGCGCTCCGTGGTTGAGCAGGCTCATGAGATACAGTCATTTGCTAGAGAACTTGAGCACTTCAACTGCATGCTACCAGACAAGTTTGTTGCCGGGGGTATCATCACTAAGCTTCCTCCTTCCTGGAGGAACTTTGCTACCTTACTGAAGCATAAGAGATAGGAGTTTTTCGTTCCGGATCTCATTGGTACTCTTGATGTGGAAGAAAAGGCGAGAGCAAAGGACACACATTCTCGAGGTATTGAGGGAGGATCTAGTGCCAATCTGGTACAGAAGAAAAACTTCTAGTCCCACAAGTTCAAGAACAAGGGCAAGCTTGATGGCAAAGCAAAGTTTGATGGGAAGAACAAGGCTGTACAACACACGAACTTCAAGAAGAAGAGTGACAAGAAGAAAGGTTGTCATGTGTGTGGAGATCCTGATCATTGGGCCCCTAGTTGCCCCAATCGATATGACAAGCGTCATCCTGGGAAAGGCGGCAAGACCGCTAATGTTGTCATTGGAGACACTGACATGAAGGATCAACTTGATTGAAAAATCAAGAGGCTTAGGTCCGACCGTGGTGGAGAGTATTTTTCCAATGAATTTGATGCTTTTTGTGCGGAACATGCTATAATCCATGAGAGGATGCCTCCCTACTCACCTCAGTCAAATGGAGTGGCCGAAAGAAAGAACCGTACTCTAACTGATTTGGTTAATGCCATGTTAGACACATCGGGTCTCTCCAAGGCATGGTGGGGGAGGCGATATTGACATCATGTCATGTCCTAAATCGAGTTCCCACAAAGAACAAAGAGATAACTCCATTCGAGGAATGGGAGAAGAAAAGGTTAAATCTCTCTTATCTGCGAACATGGGGTTGTTTGGCGAAAGTCAATGTTCCAATTCCAAACAAGCGGAAGCTTGGACCAAAGACTGTGGATTGTGTTTTCCTAGGATATGCTTTTCATAGCATTGGCTATAGATTCTTGGTTGTAAAATCTGAGGTACCTGACATGCATGTCGGTACGATCATGGAGTCGAATGATGCGACTTTCTTTGAAGATATCTTTCCCATGAAGGATATGGATACCTCATCTAATCAGGAGATGCCTAGTTCATCGAATTGGGAACCAATTACAATTACCAAACCTGCCATATCGATGGAACACTTTGAAAGTCCTGTGGAGGAGAACAATGAAGTTCCTACTAGGAGTAAGAGACAGAGGACAGCAAAGTCCTTTGGTGATGATTTTCTTGTGTATCTCATAGATGATACTCCCAGTTCTATTTCGGAGGCCTATGCATCGGAAGATGCTGACTACTAGAAGGAAGCGGTTCGTAGCGAGATGGATTCCATCTTGGCGAATGAAACTTGAGAGATAACTGATCATCCTTATGGGTGCAAACCTATAGGATGCAAATGGGTATTCAAGGAGAAGCTTAGGCCTGATGGTACTATCGAAAAGTACAAGGCTCGGCTCGTGGCTAAGGGTTATACCCAAAAGGAAGGTGAAGACTTTTTTGATACTTACTCACGTCTGGCTCGACTGACCACTATTCGAGTTCTACTTTCACTAGCTGCCTCACATGGTCTTCTCGTTCATCAAATGGATGTTAAGACTGCTTTCCTAAATGGAGAGTTGGATGAGGAAATTTATATGGAACAACCAGATGGGTTTGTAATAGATGGTCTGGAAGGGAAAGTGTGCAAATTGCTGAAGTCTTTGTATGGACTCAAGCAAGCACCCAAACAGTGGCATGAGAAGTTCGAAAGAACTTTAACAGCTGCAGGCTTTGTTGTGAACGAAGCTGACAAATGTGTGTACTATCGCCATGGTGGGGGCGAGGGGTTATAATTTTCTTGTATGTTGATGACATACTGATTTTCGGGACAAATCTGAATGTTATTAAGGAGGTCAAGGATTTCCTATCTAGCTGTTTTGAGATGAAGGATTTAGGAGTGGCTGATGTCATTCCGAACATCAAGTTGTTGAGAGATGATGGTGGTGGGATTACATTGCTTCAATCTCACTATGTGGAAAAGATCTTGAGTCGCTTTGGCTATAGTGACTGCAAGCCCTCTCCAACACCATATGATGCTAGCGTGCTGCTTCGAAAGAATCAAAGAATTGCTAGAGCTCAATTGAAGTATTCTCATATTATTGGCTCACTTATGTACTTAGCCAGTGCTACAAGACCTGACATCTCTTTTGCTGTTAGCAAACTGAGTCGGTTTGTCTCAAAACCAGGAGATGTGCATTGAAAAGCTCTAGAGAGAGTTTTGCGTTAATTGAAAGGCACTGCGAATTATGGAATTCACTACACCGGGCACCCAAAGGTGCTTGAAGGGTATAGTGACTCAAACTGGATCTCGGATGCTGATGAGATAAAGGCCACGAGAGGATATGTATTCACTCATGGAGGTGGTGCTGTTACTTGGAAGTCTTGCAAGCAGACCATATTAACGAGGTCAACAATGGAAGCAGAACTCACAGCACTAGATACAGCTACGGTCGAAGCAGATTGGCTTCGTCGACTCTTGAATGACTTGCCGGTAGTTGAGAAACCTGTACCGGGTATCCTTATGAACTGTGACAATCAAACTGTGATCACTAAAGTGAGCAGCTCAAAGGATAACATGAAGTCATCAAGACACGTTCAGAGAAGGTTAAAGTCTCTCAGGAAAATGAGAAACTCTGGAGTTATTGCATTGGATTATATCCAAACGTCTAAAAATCTGGCAGATCCTTTTACTAAGGGTCTATCACGTAATGTGATAGATAGTGCATCGAGGGAGATGGGAATGAGACCCACAATATGAGTTGTTCACAGTGGTAACCTATTCTTTGTGATCGGAGATCCCGTGAATTAGATGTGGAAGACAAGCTATTGGTCAACTGAGAGGAGAGTATCCTTACTATTCACAATACCACTCCATGAAGATGCAATACTCTCCGAATCTGCATGGCAGGTTGATGTATATCTTAATGTGTTCTAAGTGGCTCATTTAAGCAGAGATGTTATCCTGCAGAACATCTTTTGAGGAACACACCTATATGAGTCTGATTGTCAAACGTCGCAATCTATGAGAGTAGGGTTTAGTCTAGTAAACTCATGAAAGGTCACGGAATATGATGCATAAGCTCCACCCACGGGGAAGACCCACGGTAGCCACGTATCGGTCAAGGCTTTATGTGAAGCTAGATTCGCAGAAAACTTGCAGTTCAAGGCCCAGTCCATTGTTCAAGTTGCTTACTAGTGTAGCATAGAGTTCTAGGTGGAAGTTCAACTTAATAGTCTCCACTGCAGTACCGGTATATAAAACAGTGTTTTGGAACCAAAGGCAAATTTTTGTGTGCCTCTGGGATCTGGTGGGGGATTGCTGGAATTTAGTCTATTTGGGCAGCCCAATAACTATTTCAGAAATTCATAATAAATCGTAGAGGCCCACTTAGCCCATTTGTGCAAGGCAAGGGATACTACTAAAGTTTACTCCCACATTGCTGGTTTAGAGGGGGTTGGACCTCTTTATAAGGGAGGCTCCTTCCCCACTTGTATGAGCATGAGAACAAGAGGGACATCCACGCGCGCTCCTCCTCCGCCGCCCGCCTCGCCACGCCACACCACGCCACGCCTCGTCACGACGCGCCGCGGGTTGCGGGAATGAGCTGATGTCTAAATTTTTGCCATGCACTACGGGTATACGAAAGGTCACTCGGGAGCTGAAAAGTTTTTGCTGTAGTGGACATTGAATACGAACGCTGCACCCTTTGGCTGCTGTCTGTTCGTTTCGTCTCCCTCGTTCCCTTTAGCTCCCGGCGCAGCCCTCTCGCCTCCTTCTCTTGCGCCTATAAAAGGGAGGTCGCTCCTCTCAGCAAGACGCACCAAAACTACTCCTTCCCTCGCCATCGGTTCCATCTCTGAGCTGCTGCTGTCTTCCTCATCCCGGCTTGCGGCGTGCACCGCAAGGTCGGGACAGTAGGCCTCCGAGACCGCACCTTTTGAGTCCTGTACAGGAGAAGGGTGATAAGGTTTTTGGGGAGCGCTCAGCGCGACTACTGGCTGCTTCATCACGGACGATCCGGTCGCCGACGACTACTTCCCCGATGACAACTTCTTCCCGGACGTCCACG
Source organism: Triticum timopheevii (assembly GCA_963921465.1). Classification (NCBI taxonomy): domain Eukaryota; kingdom Viridiplantae; phylum Streptophyta; class Magnoliopsida; order Poales; family Poaceae; genus Triticum; species Triticum timopheevii. The sequence continues at coordinate 188,460,486 of OY997262.1, forward strand.
ACCTCCTCGACGACATGGCAGGCGAGGACGCCGACCCCAAGTCCAGCGCTTCTGCTGCTGCTGTGCCGTACGTGTTCTTATCCTTTCTATTAAGAGTCCTGCTACAGTTCTTGGCTCTAGTTTCTGCTCTACGTATGTTAGGTTCTATATCATATAAGCAACTTCATATAGTGTCTGTTCTAGATGTATTTACCTCAAGTTCATATATGCAGACGATGTTTACCTTCTCTCTGTCAGATTGCATGACTTGCTTTATATTTGTTATTTTAGTCATGCTTTATCTAGTATTTCCGTTAGCAAAATTATTTGGTAAATTGCTCACATTTCCAACACCATCATGGTCGAAGTTTTCGGCGTTCTCACCTGCATCGCACCTATCCTCCACGGTCTTGATCAGCCCAACAAACTCCTCTACAGACATATTTTTCGGATCATGTAAAAGCCCAATTGCAATAGCTACTTGTGTGTACTTGGACAGGGCGACTAGAGCAGCTTCTTAACCAACTTCTCCGCGCTGAGGCTTTCACCAAGGGTGTGGATGTTGTTGGCGACCCGGTTCATGCGCATGGCGAGCTCGTCGATGGTCTCAACACTCCTCATGCGAATGCCATCGAACTCCTTGAAGAGACCTTGCACCTTGGCCTCGTGGACATTTGTATCGCCTATGCGCATGGACTTGATGGCCTCCCATGCCTCCTTTGTCGTTGCTTTCCCGACAAGAGTGGTGTGCATCTTCGGCAGCACTTCATGAAGAATTGTGGCAAACATCGCCCGGTACTGGGAGAAGCTCGTATTACCCTAGATGGCCTCCCACACGCCTTGGACATGCATCTCACCTTCATGATCAATGCCCACTCGATGTAATTCATCATCGTCAACGGCTTGTAGACGGTGGTGCTGCTCGCCTCACGTACGATGTGCTCCTACACCACCACCTCGTTGTAGTTGTGTTGCATTGGACTCCGCCCACGACATGTGGGGGACGTGGAGCAACCCGGCGAGCGTGACAGGCTGCGTGACCCAGCCATGGCTCTGATGCCAAATATTCGGGCTGCCCCAAAAAGACCTACACACAAGCTCAAGGTAGAAGAATAAACTTTTTTGTCAAGCACACACTTGCCTTTTTTTCGTTTCTTTCTTCTCACACCTTAAGGCTAGTCACAACGAAATCAAGTAGTAGATGCATGTCAACTACACATTTTTGCTGAGGTGACACACAATTAAATGGAAAAAGAAATGATTGAGTATCATAATATGATACCGCATCGTATTAAAAATGAAGCACTAATATGTGTCATGCTACACTAATACTCTCTCGAATCCATCCGTTTGAGCGACAAGTAATATGAATTAAAGAGAATGCTATGCATTAAAGATGTTATCATAAAATAGTATCATATGTTTTATGCTAGTAATATGATGTATATTTTTTCATTGTGGCCAGCCTAACAAACTAATTACATTGTGCTTTTAAAGTCAAACATGCAACGCGCCCAACAACACCGACATGATCCTAAAATCACTCTCCACGTTCTTCACTTATGCAGCACCTCCGCAACAGCTGCACGACCCAGCCAAAACAACATGCACATTCAGCCGGCTGACTAACAGCCTCCTTGCAATCTAACTAACTAAAGACATATCTAGCCGATCATCTAAAAAGAAGGGTAAACGGCCAGTAAATCTTAGTGAAGTAAATTTGCATCACTAAGTTTTGGTTGCACCTAGCTGATCTCCTAAATTTGCCGAGTAAACAATAAATTTGGTGCAAACAAAGGCAAATTCAAGTCAGACAAGTACTTTGAACATACTAACCAAAATTCGGTGCCAATTCATAAAATTTTACAATGCCATTAATCGAAACTTAGTTTAAACATACTGATATAACCAAAACTAAACCTGAAACTTACTAGTTGTAATTGCTATCGGATTCTTCGGCGAGAGCTTTCCACTTGGCTCTCGAGGGACCACCGGTCATGGGGTCAAGCCTGGTGCCATCAGTTGGGTTGTCGAAGATGTTGCCGTCATCATCGATGTTTCCGCCATTGTTGCCTTCACTGGCTCCGTTGCCGTCGCCTTCTTCATCAAACGATAGGTCGATGACCTCGGTCCTGCCGGCGGCACTCCGCCTAGACTTGCTCTAGGTAGCGTCAGCGGAGCTCCGCCATGTACGCCTCACCGGCAGCCTCGGGCGCAAGACGCTCGTGGGCTTCTCTGTCCTCCCGTTGCTCGCGGTGACTGGCTACCCGCCTGTCCAACAGTGGCTCCGGGGATAGCAAATAGCCGTCGGGGAAGTTCTGGCGTCGAAGGCACCATACAATTGCACCGACTTGATGTCGTATATGCATGCGCCGCCGCCTCCGGCAAGTGGAAACTAGTGACCCAGGTCCCCCATTTGCGCTGTCGCACTCCGTGGTAGTTTGGCCTCGGCGGCGGCGATGGGCCGTCAGGAAACGCAGGTGCGGCGCGAGAGGAGGGGTAAGAAGAGGAGGCACCGCCGATGCAGGAGGAGGTGGGACGGGGCAAGGCGGCCGTGCGTGGTTGATTTGCAGGCCAAGCACAGTGGATGGGTGGCGGCGAGCGGCGCCACGGATCCAGGCATAGGAGGAGGCACGCGGTGGTGGATTTGGGCGGTCGGGCGATGGAGAGAGTGAGTCATGCGGATCCAGCTTGCCTGCTCCCTTCCCATGCTCCCATCCGTGCTCCCACTTCATCCTACGGCTGTCATTTTCTCTTTTTCTTTTCTAATCTAATCATCCCCCCCCTGATTTTCAGGGGGTGGGGCCGGGCCTTATTTTCTTCCAATCAAATCAAGCCACGTACGCGGAAGCACGGATGGGAGCACGGGAAGGGAGCAGGCAAGTCTCGTCCGAGTCATGCATTTTACTCAGCGGTCTAGCCGGAGATTAGTTTTACTCCTCAGCGGCTGCAAGGGCTACATTTTTCTCTCATTCATGAAGTTTAGAAGTTTGGCTAGGTGCCGGTTAGAGGAGTAAACCAGAATTTTTGCTCCTCAAACCGGTTTTAGGGGATCGACTATAGATGCCCTGACATAGGTATAAACGACACTTGCATGTCCGGGCCGGATCTTCACTGGGGATTTGGTTGCTCGCAGGTATTTTGGGCACTTTGCATGTGTGACCGAGTTGAGCCTGTTTGAGGGTATCCATGCTGAAAACCATGTTCTACATATTGTTTGGTTGTCTGCATATAGGTTGGCTGCATTTAGGAAACAACTCTTGTCCGGCGTTTGGTGGCCTGCGTTAGCTAGCCTGATACAAAGGCACAGTGTTTGGTTGCATACACTGGATGTGATTAAAAGTTACTACCTCCATCCTAAAATATAAGACGTTTTGTAGTTCAAATTTAAACAGCAGAAACATCTTATATTTTGGAACAGAGGTATTAATGGCTACACGTAACACATAGAGTTACACTAGAGTGCCACAACACCTGCAGTGGATAGTGGCCGCGGCACCACGGCCGACTGACGAGCACGAAGTCGTGGGTGAGCGATCCGTCAACGACGTGGTGAACCAGTTGTTAGCATCACCGCAGGTGAAGTCTGCAAAGAGGGACAAAGAGAAGTGCGTCGAGGCATAGGACAGCGAGGAGAAATGCAATGCGTGCACCATGGCGACATTAGTGTAGAAGGACGTAGGAGAGGAGACCGAGAGGAACAACACCGACGGTGGTGTCAGTGTAGTAGGACGCGGGAGAGGAGGCCGAGAGGAATGATTGTAATAGGACTCGTGAGAGGAGGCCAAGAGGAGCGACATCGGTGCTAATGCCAGTGTAGTAGGACGTGGGAAATGAGGCCTCGAGGAATGCCATCGACGATGTAGGTTAAGAGGCTAGTGTAGTATGATGCAGGAGATGAGGCCGAGAGGAACGACCTGACGGTGACGCCAGTGTAGTAGGAGTGGAGTGATGGAAATATGCCCTAGAGGAAATAATAAAATGGTTACTATTATATTTCCTTAGTCATGATAAAGGTTTATTATTCATGCTAGAATTGTATTGATCGGAAACTAAAATACATGTGTGGATACATAAACAAATATCATGTCCCTAGTGAGCCTCTACTAGGCTAGCTCGTTGATCAGAAGATGGTTAAGGTTTCCTAACCATAGACATGTGTTGTCACTTGATAACGGGATCACATCATTAGGAGAATGATGTGATGGACAAGACACATCTGTTGGCTTAGCATATGATCGTTCAGTCCATTGCTACTGCTTTCTTAATGTTAAATACATATTCCTTCGACCATGAGATCATGCAACTCCCAGATACCATAGGAATACCTTGTGTGCTACCAAACGTCACAACGTAACTGGGTGATCATAAAGATGCTCTAAAGGTATATCCGAAGGTGTATGGTGAGTTGGCATGGATCGAGATTGTGATTTGTCACTCCGTGTATCGGAGAGGTATCTCTGGGCTCTCTCGATAATGCAGCATCGCAAGAAGCTTGCAAGCAAAGTGACTAAAGAGTTAGTTACGAGATGATGTATTATGGAACGAGTAAAGAGACTTGCTGGTAACAAGATTGAACTAGGTATGGAGATACCGACGATTGAATCTCGGGCAAGTAACATACCGACACACAAAGGAAACTATGTATGTTATCATAAAGGTAAAACCGATAAAGATCTTCGTATAATATGTAGGAACCAATATGGGCATTGATGTCTACTATGAAACCTTATTCTTGTAGATTCGTGTTGGGTCTCCAAGCGCAGAGTTTTGTAGGACAGTAGCAATTTTCCCTCAAGTGGATGACCTAAGGTTCATCAATCCGTGGGAGATGTAGGATGAAGATGGTCTCTCTCAAACAACCCTGCAACCAAATAACAAAGTGTCTCTTTTGTCCCCGTGATATGCTCCAACGTATCTATAATTTTTTATTGTTCCATGCTGTTATGTTATCATTCTTGGATGTTTTACAATCGTTTTATAGAAACTTTATATCATTTTTTGGGACTAACCTATTGACATAGTGCCCAGTGCCAGTTGCTGTTTTCTGCTTGTTTTTACATCGCGGGAAATCAATATCAAACGGAGTCCAAACACAGCGAAACTTTTTGTGGATCTTTTTTGGACCAGAAGACATCTAGTGGGCCAAGAAAGTACCTGAGGGGTGCTCCAAGGGGAGCACAACCCACCAGGGTGTGCCTAGGGGCCCAGGTGCGCCCAGGTGGGTTGTGCCCACCTCGGTGGCCTCCCGCACCACCCCTTTGCTCTATAAATACCCCAATATTCTAGAAACCCTACGGGACTCGACAAAAATCAACTCCAGCTGCCGCAAGTTCCAGAACCACCAGACCCAATCTAAACACCATCACGGAAGGGTTCATCATCCTCATTGGTGCCTCTCCCGTGATGCCTGAGTAGTTCATTGTATACCTACGTGTCCGTAATTAGTAGCTAGATGGCTTCCTATCTCTCTCTCTTGATTCTCAATACAATGGTCTCTTGGAGATCTATTTGATGTAACTCTTTTTGCGGTGTGTTTGTTGGGATCCGATGAACTTTGAGTTTATGATTAGATCTATGTTTTATCCATGAAAGTTATTTGAGTCTCTTTGATCTCTTATATGCATGATTATTTATAGCCTCATATTTCTTATTCGAATCTTTGGTTTAGTTACGCCAACTAGATCGATTTTTCTTGCCATGGGAAGAGGTGCTTTGTGATGGGTTCGATCTTACAGTGCTTGATCCCAGTGACAGAAGGGGAACTGACACGTATGTATCATTGCTATTAAGGATAACAAGATGGGGTATATTCCGACATAAATAGATCTTGTCGACATCATGTCATCGTTCTTATAGCATTACTCCATTTTTCCATAAACTTAATACACTATATGCACGCTGGATAGCGGTCGATGTGTGGAGAAATAGTAGTGGATGCAAGCAGGAGTCGGTGTACTAATCTTGGACGTGATGCCTATATAATGAGCATTGCTAGGATATCGTCATGATTATTTGAAGTTCTATCAATTGCCCAATAGTAATTTGTTTACCCACCGTATGCTATTTTTCTCGAGAGAAGCCACTAGTGAAATCTATGGCCCCCGGGTCTCTTCTTTATCATATTTGCCTTCGATATCTATTTTTATTTGCTTTTATTTTCAGATCTATTAATCCAAAAATACAAAAATACCTTGCTACAATTTTAGTTATTTATTTTATCTCGCGTTCCCGCGAGATCTATTTATCCAATCTACTACAATTTTGCCTATCTTTTTACCCGTGACGGACTGACAACCCCTCTCTTACGTCGGGTTGCAAGTATTTATTCTTTGTGTGCAGGAGTTGTTTATGTGGTGTTGCGTGGTTCTCCTACTGGTTCGATAACCTTGGTCTTATCACTGAGGAAAATACCTACCGTTGCTGTGCTGCATCATCCCTTCCTCTTTGGGGAAATACCGACGTAGTTCAAGCGAACATCAAAAGGAATTTCTGGCGCCGTTGCCGGGGAGGATCAAGTCAAGATAGTCTCCCGGCTCTGTGCCAATTTCTGGCGCCACTGCCGGGGAGACATCATCAACATCTACCAGGTTCCTAATCACAAATCTCATCTCCTTGCAATTTACATATTTGCGTGTCATTTTCCTCTCCCCCAGTTCAAAAAATTTGCCATTTTATTCGCCCTATTTTTCGTTCGCCGTTTCTCGTCAGATCTCTTATTTTCTTGAACTTGTCACCATGAGTGGCTTTAGCATGGCAGAAACAGATGATGGCCTAACTCCTAAAATTGGACGATCTGGCAATCTACATGCTAAGACCTTTGTTTTGGTGCAAGGGAATATTATGGGAAAAGAACATATCCAAGAATTTCACAATTGTGTCGGAAATTTAACTTTTGATGATGCTCCTATACTTAAGAGAGCAAAATCTTATGCAGAAGCTATTTCGGCACTAGTTCTAAAAATTGAAAATAAATTTATTCGTACTCATCCTACCTTGCAAAGATTGTTCTATGAGTTACCCGTTATAAAGAATCCTAAAGATAAAAAGTGAGCCACTCTTGTTCTCATGAATGAATTTGATTACATAATACAGGAAGCTAGGGAAATCTTTGATTTTTATGGTATGAATTGTGAAAACCTATGATTGATGAAATTTTTATAATAGTGATTATGCTTTAAGACATTTGCTTGGGCTTAATAAAATATTTGATGAGAATCTTAAAAGGAAATTTTAGATATAATCCAACAAGGTTTCAATGATGTTAATCAACACTATTCTTGGATTGTTGCCGGAAATCAAAGGGGTTATGATGATAAGCAACTTGACAGTGCTAAGGTTTCAATGGATGATGTGTTTTGCGTTTTATTTGCAAAAACCCCTGACAAAAACACCTCCAAGGAAAACAAGAACAAAGATGACAACAATTAGATCTTTTGCATTATGCCTAGCTAGGGGCATAAAATGATAGCGCTCGTTGGGAGGCAACCCAACTTGTATCCTTTTTGCTTTTTGGTCTTCTTTCTGTTTTCAATAAAATACCCAATTATGCCTCTAGTTAGATGTGTTTGTGTGGTTTAAATTAGTGTTTGTGCCAAGCAAAGCCTTTGGGATGATTTGGGAGATAGTTGATTTGATCTTGCTGAAAAACAAAAACTTTTGCACTTAGAAAAAAATTCCCATTTTTAACAAAAGAGTGCTCTTGATTTGATTCTTTTTGCAGAAGATTAATATACAAATTTCCCACATTGTCCTAATTTTTCAAAATTTTTGGAGTTACATAAGTATACGAAGTTCCCTGATTACTACAGAGTGTTCTGTTTTTGACATATTCTGTTTTCGTTGTGTTATGTGCTTGTTTTGAAGATTTTATGGTTCCCTCTGAAGAGTTTTTGCCATGGAAAAGTTAAAATACAGTAGATATAATACAATAATAAAATATGAATGGGTTTGCAACAGTACTTAGAGTAGTGATTTGCTTTCTTATAGTAACGGATCTCATGGAGGTTTTGTTGAGTTTTGTGTAACTGAAGTTTTCAAGTTTTGGGTGAGATCGCGATGGATGAAGGAATAAGGATTAGAAAAAGGCTAAGCTTGGGGATGCCCAAGGCACCCCAAGATAATATTCAAGAAGTATCAGGGAACTAAGCTTGAGGATGCCCCCCGAGTGGCATCCCCTCTTTCTTCTAACAACCATCGGTATTTTACTTGGAACTATATTTTTATTCGTCACATATTATGAGTTTTTCCTGGAGTGTCTTGTATGATATGAGTATTTACTTGTTTTGGTTTGTGTTTTAAGTCATCTATCCTTGCTGGACACAACTAGTTTAGGGAGCCAAAATTATGCTATGACTTGTTAGAATTGCTCTCTATGCTTCACTTAAATCTTTATGAGCTATGGAATTGCTCTAGTGCTTCACTTATATCTTTTTAGCACGGTGTGCTTTACTAGTTTTGAAGAAATGATCTCATGCTTCACTTAGATTTATTTGAGAGTTAGTAATTTTTTTAGGAAATTCTCTCTTGCTTCACTTAAATTATTTTGAGAGAAGAAATTTTTATGCTCATGATCTTCACTTATATTTGTTTGATCTATTGAAAGCAACATATGAAATTAGTTTCAAAGTGATAGATGTCCAAGAAGGGTATAATAAAAACTTTCATGAAGATCATTGGACAAATAAACTTGATTCTTTGTAATAGTTTTGCGATATGATAATAGTGATATGTGAGTCATGTTGATGAGTAATTATGCTCTAGTAAGAATATTGGTGTTAAGGTTTGTAATTCCCTATGCAAGCACGAAAGTCAATAGTTATGCAATGAAATGACATGCTACTTGTGGTGTATTATTCGGTGTTAGTTATGCTTAATGCTCGCTTATGAGATTTTTCGTTTCTTGGTTGGATGCTTCCCAATCTTTTGCTAGCCTTCATTTGCACTAAGTATGATCACTACTTGTGCATACAAAATCCTTTAAACCAGTTTTGCCACATGAGTCCACTATACCTACCTATATGCGGTATTATTTTGCCGTTATAAGCAAATTTGTATGTGTCATCTCTAAATTTCAAAATAAATTTCTCTTGTGTGTGCTCGTACCGGTCATGAAACGGTAGGGGGTGGCTGATATATTTCCATGCTAGATATGTTATTCCCAAGATGAGTGTTTATTCACTTGTCATTGCACGAGAGTACGACAAAGGTATTAGGGATGCCCAGTCCCAAAATGAAAAATGAATTTACTTTATGTTGTCAAATAATAAATTCCTTGGAAAGTGTTGGTATGGAAGGCACCCGTGGATATGACTAGCCATGGAAAGTGAAAGTATGGTGGAAAAAGGAATAGACTTTATTTTCTGTTTGGGAACCGCCTATGATATATCTAGCATGGAAAGTATTGGGAACTACTCGATCATTTTTGTTGACAGGAAAATCATGCCACCCAAAATGTTTTATCTCTATCTTTTTCGCTTTGAGCTCTGGCACCTCTACAAATCCCTACTTCCCTTTGCGAAGAGCCCTTCTATTTACTTTATGCAATTTTTATTTTTACTTGAGTCTCCATCTTCTCTTATAAGCACCAACTAAGGGGCACTATGATCGTACTTGAGCATTGGGTGTATCTAATATGCGAGTGTGTTACATGAATGGATCAATGATTGAGCATAATGGGCTAGGGATAACTTGCTTTAGTGTTGATATTCTGAAAGACATGGTTGCTTGTTGATATGCTTGAGTATTGAAATCTTCATGTCAAAACTAGACTATTGCTTTGAACCATATAAAAGTCCAAATGTCCATGCTACAAAGAAAATAATATGTGATGAACATGTTAGGCAGCATTCCACATCAAAAAAATTGTTCTTATCATTACCTACTCGTGGACAAGCAGGAATTAAGCTTGGGGATGCTGATACGTCTCCAATGTATCTATAATTTTTGATTGTTCCATGTTGTTATATTATCATTCTTGGATGTTTTACAATCATTTTATAGCAACTTTATATCATTTTTTGGGACTAACCTATTGACATAGTGCCCTGTGCCAGTTGTTGTTTTATGCTTGTTTTTTTCATTGAGGTGAAACTTTATATCATCAAACGGAGTCCAAACGCAGTGAAACTTTTTGTGGATTTTTTTGGACCAGAAGACATCTAGTGGGCCAATAAAGTACCCGAGGGGTCCTCCAAGGGGAGCACAACCCACCGGGGCGCGCCTGGGGGCCCAGGTGGGTTGTGCCCACCTCAGTGGCCTCCTGCACCGCCTCTTTGCTCTATAAATACCCCAATATTCCAAAAACCCTAGGGGAGTCGACGAAAATCCATTCCAGCCGCCGCAAGTTCCAGAACCACCAGATCCAATCTAAATACCATCACGGAGGGGTTCATCATCCTCATTGGTACCTCTCCGATGATGCATGAGTAGTTCATTGTAGACCTACGGGTCCGTAGTTAGTAGCTAGATGGTTTCCTCTCTCTCTCTCTCTCTCTCTCCCTCCCTCCCTCCCTCCCTCCCTCCCTCTCTCTCTCTCTCTCTCTCTCTCTCGATTCTCAATACAATGGTCTCTTGGAGATCTATTTTATGCAACTCTTTTTGCGGTGTGTTTGTTGGGATCCGATGAACTTTGAGTTTATGATCAGATCTATGTTTTTATATAACACCCGGGTAATTAAGCTACAGTAATCCCTACTAATGATGCCATGTCATCGCTCTTACTGTTGCTAATCCTCACTGGCTTTCAAACATCCTTCAAGTTTCAAATCCAATTTAAAGTCAAGATTCAAATTTATCAAACATGCAAACAAAAAAAATGTTCAAGTTGTTGCAAATAATCATTTGGTAATATTAGTGGAGAAATCATATTTTTACAAAATGGCTAAATGCTCTAAAAATAAATAAAACAGAAAAGTTTTTGAAAAAAAGGGAAAAAGGAACCCCCCCCCCTAATGGGCCACGACCAACCTGGCCACCAGTCAGGCCAGCCCACTCCCCACACCCCTCACTGGGCCTCGACCCAGGTAACCTCCAGGTCGGCCCAGCCGCGCCTACCTAACCCCCCACTCCCTGAACCCTAACTCACACGAGCCCCTCTCCCCTCGTTCCCCACCACTCCCCTCCGACCGGATCTGGGCGAACGCCCGATCCCGCGCCCCGACACTGGCCCCGACTATGCCGCCGCACCCCGCTCGATCTAGACGCCGGCGAGCGCTGCTGGACGCCGTCTGCCTCACCTTCCCCGCCACCGCCTACGAACCTCGTCGTCCCACGTCACGCCGTTGGGCCTCGAGGTCGTCGCCGTCACCGCCTCGTCCTCACCGCCACCTCGCCTCGCCGTCGTTCCGCCTCGCTGGACCTCCCCAGGCCTCGCCGCACCGTTCCCCGGCATCGGGTGTGAGCTCACGCGCCCCGCTTCCCCTGTATCCCCCTCGATCTGTCGTCGTTGCAGTCGCGCCTGCCTGCATCACCCCCGCCGCTCGTCGGGCCTCGCCCCGCTCCAGCCGGCCGGCCTCTACACGGCCGCGCTCTGGCTCGACCTCCGACTGGGCAGCCCCATGCCCACGCGCCTCCCCCCCCCCCCCCCCGCTGCGCCTGCTCGCCGGCGCCCTGGCGTGCCCACACGGCCGGCCTCGTCGCGGGCTTGGCTGGCGTCGCCCGGGCGCCCATGCCCGCAACGCCCCTGCGCCCGTTAACCCGCGTGGCCTCCTGGGCCACTTACCAGTGGGGCCCGCCCCTGTTAAAAAAAGAACAATAAGAAATATGTATAAATAAACATTGAAAGTAATTAATTAATTAATTAATCATGTTAATTAACCTAATTAACTTATTAACTAATCAAACTGTTAATTAGTGTTAGTCAATGACAACCAGGACCCACATGCTAGTTTGACTAGTCAAATAGACTGTTGACTGATGACATCATGCTGATGTCATGCTGACACAGTAATGGCTTTTATCTATTTAAATTAATTCTGTTAATTCCAAAAATGAATTAAAACTTTGGAAATTAATAGAAACCAATCCTTAGCTCGGATGAAAATGTTTTGTACATCAAAGTTGCTCAGAACGACGAGACGAATCAGAATACACCCTCCGTTCATCCGCAACACACTCCTAGCATAGCGAACATGCAACATTTCCCCTCCGTTTCGTCTGCCCAATAATGCCAAACTTCGGGAAAACATTCCCGGATGTTATCCCCCTTCGCCGGTAACATGTAGCACCGCGTTAGAACACGTCTAGCTCTGTCTGTTGTCTTGTTATGCTATGTTTGCGTGTATTTACTGTTTCTTCCCCCTCTTCTCTCTGGTAGACCGCGGACCGCTGCTGATGCCGCTGAGATCGACTACGTCGACGACGACCCTTCTTCTTGTCTGAGCAACCAGGCAAGCCCGCCTTTGATCATCCCGATATCGCCCATTCTATACTCTCATGCTTGCATTAGATTTTGCTACTGTTATTGTTTGCTCCTATTCTGATGCATAGTCTGCTTTTGTACCTGCTTTTTGTTACCTACCTGCTTATCCTAAACTGCTTAATATAGGTTGGTTAGTGATCCATCAGTAACCCCCACTTGTCCTTGTTGCCCCTGCTTCATCATCGATGCCTCGATCGACGTGATCGACGACCAGAGCCCGACACCTCACATCACATCACGCCCCTTTTGTTGCTCGACTCTGCAGAGCTACTATCGAGTGCCGAGGGTGATCCCTCATAATGCACTCCTGATGGTAATTCTGTAGTGTAGCTATTCGGTCGTGGTCATCGAGGGTGATTTCCTCTTTCACCATTCCCGATACGGCTCTGTCGTTCAACACCTCAAGTGTGAACCTCGAGGGTGGTCCCTCTTATGTTCACCTTGATGATTACATTGAGTGGAATCCACCGGGGGTGATTCCTCGAGTTTTCCCCTTGATGTTTGGACACACGGTTACCATGACTTTACTTGAGACCTTGGTGAAAGTCGGGCGGGCCCGGAGAGCACCCGCAAGATGGTTATGTGGCACGGCCGGGCATTCTAGGCCCTTGTCGTAAGTCCACGAGACGGGGCGACGGGGTCACTTTCGATCGTGAGTCTCTGCTCGTCTCCGCAAGCTAATAATGTACTATGGTTTGGGTATTTGTTCTGAGTTGGCCTCTGGCCTTTATGCACTAACCACCACGCAAGAATAGATATGGGCCTCGACGTCGCAGTATCAGCCGAAGCTTTGTCAGACGTCCAGTTCAGCATTGCGGCACGGCCCGGTCGGCGCCCCAGTGGAGGTGGCCTGTATCGCCCTGCACGTAACGATCCGGAGTGCAACAGGCGATGGGCCCAGACCCCGGAGTGCTTAGGATGTAGACCGGCGGGGACCTCTCTGCTGAACCTAGGTCGGGCTGCGACGTGTTGATCTTCTGAGGGCGGGCATTGACCCCAGAAAGGTGTGTCCGGCCAGAGTGATCGAGCGTGTTGGGTAACGTGGTGCACCCCTGCAGGGAAGTTATATATTCGAATACCGTGTCCACGGTAATGGACGTTCAGACTTATATCCTGATCTTATACAACTACAAATGGATACTTGAGATATGTGGCTCCGGGATTGCTTTCTCGCAGGGAGTCGAGGAAGGATCTCTGGGCATTAATGTTACAACATGCTTGTTAATTATAAACTGATATTCTTTACTCTTCTACATGCTGCAAGATGTGAGGAGCTGCGTGAAGATGCTAGTCTTCGATAGCCTAGGCTTTCCCCCTCTATTCTGGCATTCTGCAGTCCAGTCCACAGATACAACCCTTCCATTTGATACAAATGCATACTTAGTATAGATCTGATGCTTGCGAGTACTTTGGATGAGTACTCATAGTTGCTTTGCTACCCCTTTTCCCCCTTCTTTCTTCTTTCCGGTTAATGCAACCAGATGGTGGATCCATGGAGCCAGATGCCACCCCCGCCGACTACCACTACTACCCAGAGGGTGTCTTCTACTACGTGAAGACCGCTGACGACCAGGAGTAGTTAGGAGGTCCCAGGCAGGAGGCCTTGCCTCTTCGATCGTGTTGCTTTTGTGCTAGCCTTCTTAAGGCACCCTTGTTTAACTTATGTCTGTACTCAGATATTGTTGCTTCCGCTGACTCTTGTGTATCGAGCTTATGTATTCGAGCCCTCGAGGCCCCTGGCTTGTAACATAAAGCTTGTATTATTTTATTTGTGTCTAGAGTTGTGTTGTAATATCTTCCAGTGAGTCCCTGATCTTGATCGTACACATTTGCGTGTATGATTAGTGTACGATTGAATCGGGGGCGTCACATTTTATCCATGAAAGTTATTTGAGTCTCTTTGATCTCTTATATGCATGAATATTTATGGCCTCATATTTCTTCTTTGAATCTTTGGTTTAGTTAGGATAACTAGATCAATTTTTCTTGCCATGGGAAGAGGTGCTTGGTGATGGGTTCGATCTTACGATTCTCGATCTCAGTGACAGAAGGGGAACTGACACGTCTGTATCATTGCTATTAAGGATAACAAGATGGGGTCTATTTCTACATAAATTGATCTTGTCTACATCATGTCATCGTTCTTATTGCATTACTCCATTTTTCCATGAAATTAATACACTAGATGCATGAAATTAATACACTAGATGCATGTGTGGAGTAATAATAGTAGAAGCAGGCAGGAGTCGGTCTACTAATCTTGGACGTGATGCCTATATAATGATCATTGCCTGGATATCATCATGATTATTTGAAGTTCTATCAATTGCCCAACACTAATTTGTTTACCCACCGTATGCTTATTTTTTGGAGAGAAGCCACTAGTGAAATCTACGGCCCCTGGATCTCTTCTTTATCATATTTGCCTTTGATATCTATTTCTATTTTCTTTTATTTTTAGATCTATTAATCCAAAAATACAAAAATACCTTGCTGCAATTTTTAGTTATTTATTTTATCTCGCGTTCCCATGAGATCTATTTATCCAACTACTACAATTTTACATATCTTCTTACCCGTGAGGGATTGTCAACCCCTCTCTTACGTCACGTTGCAAGTATTTGTTCTTTGTGTGCAGGAGCTATTTACGTGGTGTTGCATGGTTCTCCTACTGGTTCGATAATCTTGGTCTCATCACTAAGGGAAATACCTACCATTGTTGTGCTGCATCATCCCTTCCTCTATGGGGAAATACTGACGTAGTTCAAGCAAACATCACCCCAACACACCAAATACAATGGTACATTGTATACGCACACTAGTTCGGCGAAGAGATGGTGATACAAGTGTAGTAATGATAGTAGATATTGATTTTTGTCATACTAACAATAAAAACAGCATGGTAGCAATTGATAAAATGGAGCACAAACGGTATTGCAATGCTTGAAAATGATGCCTGGGTCCGTACTTTCGCTAGTGCAATCTCTCAACAATTCTAATATAATTGGATCATATAACCATCCCTCAATGTGCGATGAAGAATCACTCCAATGTTCTTATCTAGTGGAGAACAAAATAAGAAATCGTTTGTAGGGTACGAAACCACCTTAAAGTTATTCTTTCTGTTCGATCTATTCAAGTGTTCGTACTAAAATAATGCAAAGTTATTCTTTCCGTTTGATCTATCCAAGAGTTCATACTAAAATAACACCATATGATACGCATCAACGAACTCTAATGTCACCTAGATACACCAGTGTCACCACAAGTATCCTTGAGTAAATTATACGATACGCATCAAACAATTTCAGATTCATAATACTTGATCCAACACAAAGAACCTCAAAGAGTGCCCCAAGATTTCTACCGGAGAAACAAGGACGAAAACGTGCATCAACCCCTATGCATAGATTACCCCAATGTCACCTTGGGAATCCGCGAGTCGAATGCCAAAACATATATCAAGTGAATCAATAAAATACTCCATTGTCACCACAAGTATTCATATGCAAGACATTTATCAAGTGCTCTCAAATCATAAAAATATTCAATCCGATAAAACACATCTCAAAGGGAAAATTCAATTCATCACAACAAGATAGAGAGGGAGAAAACACCATATGATCCAACTATATTAACATAGCCCATGATACATAAAGATTGTGACATCACAAGAACAAGAGAGAGGGATTAAACACATAGCTACTCGTACAAACCCTCAACCCCGAGGGTGGGCTACTCCCTCCTTATCATGGTGGCCGCCGGGATGATGAAGATGGCCACCGGTGATGACTGCCCCCTCCGGCAGGGTGCTGGAACGGACTCCCGATTGGTTTTTCGTGGCTATAGAGTCTTACGGCGGTGGAACTTCTGATCTATAGACTCCCTTAGGGTTTTTAGAATATTTGGGAATTTATAGGGCAAAGAGGCGGTATGGGAGGCCACCGAGGAGGGCACAACCCACCTGGGCGTGCCCTGGTGGGTTGTGCTCCCCTCGGAGCCCCCCTCCGGTACTTCTTTGGCCCATCAGGTGTCTTCTGGTCCAGAAAAATTCTCCAAAAAAGTTTGCTGCATTTGGACTCTGTTTGGTACTGATATTCTGCGAAGTAAAAAACAAGCAAAAAACAGCAACTGGCACTGGGCACTATGTCAATAGGTTAGTCCCAAAAATGATATGAAGTTGCTATAAAATGATTGTAAAATATCCAATAATGATAATATAACAGCATGGAACAATAAAAAATTATAGATACGTTGGAGACGTATCAGCACCCCCAAGCTTAATTCCCGCTCGTCCTCGAGTAGGTAAATGATAAACACAAAATTTTTGATGTGGAATGTTGCCTAACATTTTCATCACATATTCTTTTTCTTTTGTAGCATGGACATTTGGATTTTATATGGTTCAAAGCAATAGTCTAGTTTTGACATGAAGATTTCAATACTCAAGCATATCAACAAGCAACCATGTCTTTCAAAATATCAACACTAAAGAAAGTTATCCATAGCCCATCATGCTCAATCATTGATCCATTCATGAAACACACTCGCATATTAGCTACATCCAATGCTTAAGTATGATCATAGTGCTCCCTAGTTGGTACTTTATAAGAGAAGATGGAGACTCAAGTAAAATAAAAATTGCATAAAGTAAATAGAAAGGCCATTCATAGAGCGAAGTAGGGATTTATAGAGGTGCCAGAGCTCAAAGCAAAAGTTGAGAGATAAAAACTTTTGAGAGGCATACTTTTCCCGTCAACAAAAACGACCGAGTAATTCCCAACACTTTCCATGCTTGATATATCATAGGAGGTTCCCAAACAGAAAATAAAGTTTGTTCCTTTTTCCACCATTCTTTCACAATCCATGGCTAGCCGTATCCACGGGTCCCTTCCATACCAACACTTCTCAAGGAATTTATTATTTGACAACATAAATTAAATTTCTTTTTCATTTTGGGACTGGGCATCCCTATTACCGTCGTACTCTCGTGCAATGACAAGTGAATAAACACTCATCTTGAGAAGAACACATCTACCATGGAAAATATTGGCCAGCCCCTGTCGCTTCACGAGCGGTACGAGCACACAAAAAGGAAATTCATTTTGAAATTTATAGATGGCACATACAAATTTTCTTAGAACGGCATGGAAATATTGCATATAGATAGGTATGGTGGACTCATATGGCAAAACTGGGTTTAAAGATTTTTGTGTACAAGTAGTATTTCTACTTAGTACAAGTGGAGGCTAGCAAATAGATTGAGAAGCAACCAACCAAGAAACAAAAAATCACATAAGCGAGCATTAAGCATAACTAACACCTAATAATGCACCACAAGTAGGATGTAATTTCATTGCATAACTTTTGACTTTTGTGCTTGCATAGGGAATCACAAACCTTAACACCAATATTCTTACTAAAGCATAATTACTCACCAACATGACTCACATATTATTATCTTCATATCGCAAAACTATTACAAAGAATCCAGTTTATTTTGTCCAATGATCTTCATGAAGGTTTTTATTATATCCCTCTTGAATATCTATCACTTTGGGACAAATTTCATAAGTTGCAATTCCTTTTGACAAGCTCAAGCAAATTTTAGTGAAGTACATGAGCATAAAATTTTCTTCTCTCAAAATGATATAAGTTAAGCATGAGAGAATTTCTTCAAAAATTTACTAACTCTCAAATAAATATAAGTGAAGCATGAGAGTTTTTCTTCAAAAAATTTAAAGCACACCATGCTCAAAAAGATATAAGTGAAGCACTAGACCAAATGACAAACTACTCCAACAAGATATAAGTGAAGTACAAGCGAGTAGTTAAGTAAAGGGGTAGCTAACTGAGGACTCTCTCTTATTTAAAAAATTTCAGATCTAAGTATTTTATTAAAAAAGCAAGCAAAATAAAAATAAAATGACATTCTAAGAATAGCACACATCATGTGAAGAAGCAAAAACTTAGGCTCAACCGATACTAACCGATAATTATTGAAGAAGAAAAGGTGGGATGCTTACTGGGGCATCCCCAAGCTTAGATGCTTGAGACTTCTTGGAATATTATCTTGTGATGCCCTGGTCATACCCAAGCTTGAGCTTTTGTGTCTCCTTAATTCCTTCTATATCACTATTTCCCTAAATCATAAAGCCTTCATCCACAGAAAACTCAACAAGAACTCGTGAGATAAGTTAGTATAAATCAATGCAAAAACCTTATCATTCTCTATTGTAGCAAATTAATAAAATTATTATTTAAAATTGCATACTAAATGCCTCTACATATCTAATACTCCTATCCTCAAATAGAATCATTAAAAAAGCAAACATATGCAAAAAATGCAAACATAATAGCAATCTATTAAAACTGTACAGTCTGTAAAGAATGCAATAATATTCATACTTCTGTAACTCCAAAATTTCTGAAAATTTCCCACACTACATAAAATTTATCATAACTTATTATGCAATTAAATTCAACATTTTCGAACATTCTGACTTTTCTCAGGAATTTTTGCAAAAGTGATAAACATTCTGTTTTGAAACAACAACTCATATACTGCAAAATAAGCATTGGAAAGCTATCCTTGACACTTTTATTGAAATAAAAGACACAAAACATTATTCTAAATAACAACAAGCAGATACAAATAAAATAAAATGACGCTCCAAGCAAAACACATATCATGTGACGAATAAAAATATAGCTCCTAGTGAGGTTACCGATAATGTTGGAGACGAAAGAGGGGATGCGTTCCGGGACATCCCCAAGCTTAGTTGCTTGGATATTCCTTGAATATTACCTTGGGTGCTTTGGGCATCCCCAAGCTTATGGTCTTGTCACTGCTTGTTCTCCCCATATCGATATCTCACCCAAAACTTGAGAACTTTAATCACACAAAACTTAACAGAACTACGTGAGATAGATTAGTATGATAAAGACAAATCATTCACTTTGGTACTGTCAAAGACAAGATTCATAATTGTTCTCACACAATGCCTACTATAAATTATCATTTCCACAACTTATTTTGAGCAATATAAGCCATAAAAACTAGGAAACAAGCAAACGATGCAATTAAAACAGAATCTGTCAAAAACAGAACAATCTGTAATGATCTGAATTCTAACCATACTTCTGTAAATCCAAAAATTCTGAAAAATTAGGACAACATAGACAATTTATATCAATCATCTGTAAAACAATTCAGAATTTTATCGTGTTCTAGTGTATTTAAACAATTCTGTTACTGGAAGCAAAAGTTTATGTTTTTGCACATAATCAAGTCAACTATCATCCACACTATCCCAAAGGCTTTACTTGGCACTTTATTGAAACAAAAGCTATAAAACATGATTACAACAGTAGCTTAATCATGTGAACATGAAAAAATAGTAGATAATAATGTTGGGTTGTCTCCCAACAAGCGCTTATGCCTTTTTAGCTAGGCATGATGATTTCAATGATGCTCACATAAAAGATAAGAATTGAAACATAACAAGAGCATCATGAAGCATGTGACTAACACATTTAAGTCTAACCCACTTCCTATGCATAGGGATTTTGTGAGCAAACGACTTATGGGTGAAAGAATCAACTAGCATAGGAAGGCAAAACAAGCATAACTTCAAAACTTTCAACACATAGAGAGGAAACTTGATATTAGTGAGATTTGTAAAAGAATATGTTCCTCTCTCATAATAATTTTCAGTGGCATCATGAATGAATTCAACAGTATAGCTACCACATAAATCATTCTTTTCATGATCCACAAGCATAGAAATTTTATTACTCTCCACATGAGCAAATTTCTTCTCACCAATAGTGGTGGGAGAAAATTCAACAAAATAACTATCATGAGATTGAAAATTAAAATCATGATGACAAGTTTCATGGTTATCATTATTCAATGCTTTCATACATGTCATCACCATAATCATCATAGATAGAAACATTTTTATCATAGTCAATTGAAACCTCTTCCAAGTAGTGGATTCGTCATTAAATAAATTCATGACCACTCCAAATCCACTTCATCAGTATAATCATCATAAATAGGAGGCATGCTTTCATCATAATAAATATACTCATCAAGACTTGGGGGACTAAAAATGTCATCTTCATCAAACATAGCATCCCCAAGCTTACGGCTTTGCGTATCACTAGCATCATGGATATTCAAAGAATTCATACTAGCAAAATTGCAATCATGCTCATCATTTATGCCAAACATTTTCTTGAATTCTTCTTCTATCAATTGAGCACAATTTTCTGGTCCATCATTTTCAAGAAAGGCATTATAAAGATGAACAATATGAGACCACCTCAATTTATACACCAAACTAGTGACAAACAAGAAACTCAAAGATTTAAATTGCAAGATCTAAAGATATACCTTCAAGCACTCACCTCGTCAGCAACGGCGCCGGAAAAGAGCTTGATGTCTACTACGCAACCTTCTTCTTGTAGACTCGTGTTGGGCCTCCAAGCGCAGAGATTTGTAGGATAGTAGCAATTTTCCCTCAAGTGGATGACCTAAGGTTTATCAATTCGTGGGAAGCATAGGATAAAGATGGTCTCTCTCAAACAACCCTTAAACCAAATAACAAAGAGTCTCTTGTGTCCTCAACACACCAAATACAATGGTAAATTGTATAGGTGCACTAGTTTGGCGAAGAGATGGTGATACAAGTGTCGTAATGATAGTAGATATTGATTTTTGTAATACTAACCATAAAAACCAGCAAGGTAGAAATTGATAAAACGGAGCACAAACGGTATTGCAATGTTTGAAAATGAGGCCTAGGGTCCATACTTTCGCTAGTGCAATCTCTCAACAACGCTCACATAATTGGATCATATAACCATCCCTCAATGTGCGATGAAGAATCACTCCAAAGTTCTTATCTAGCGAAGAACATAAGAAGAAATTTTTTGTAGGGTACGAAACCACCTTAAAGTTATTCTTTCTATTCGATCTATTCAAGAGTTCATACTAAAATAATGCAAAGTTATTATTTCCGTTCGATCTATCCAAGTGTTCGTACTAAAATAACACCATATGATACGCATCAACCAACTCTAATGTCACCTAGATACTCCAGTGTCACTACAAGTATCCATGAGTTAATTATACGATACGCATCAAACAATTTCAGATTCATATTACTCGATCCAACACAAAGAACCTCAAAGAGTGCCCCAAGATTTCTACCGGAGAAACAAGGATGAAAACATGTATCAACCCCTATGCATAGATTACCCCAATGTCACCTCGGGAATCCGCGAGTTGAGTGCCAAAACATATATTAAGTGAATCAATAAAATACTCCATTGTCACCACGGATATTCATATGCAAGACATATATCAAGTGCTCTCAAATCCATAAAAATATTCAATCCGATAAAACAAATCTCAAAGGGAAAACTCAATTCATCACAACAAGATAGAGAGGGAGAAAACACCATATGATCCAACTATATTAACAAAGCCCGCGATACATCAAGATCGTGACATCTCAAGAACACGAGAGAGAGATTAAACACATATATACTCTTAAAAACCCTCAGCCCTGAGGGTGGGCTACTCCCTCCTCATCATGGAGGCCATTGGGATGATGAAGATGGCCACCTGTGATGATTTACCCCTCCGGCACGATGCCGGAACGGGCTCCTGATTGGTTTTTCGTGGCTATAGAGGCTTACGGCGGCGAAACTTCCAATATATCGACTCCCTTAGGGTTTTTGGAATATTTACTAATTTATAGGGCAAAGAGGCGGTACAGGAGGCCATCGAGGTGCGCATAACCCACCTGGGCGCGCCCTGGTGGGTTTTGCTCCCCTCGGAGCCCCCCTCTGGTACTTCTTTGGCCCATCAGGTGTCTTCTGGTCTAGAAAAATTCTCCAAAAAGTTTCGTTGCATTTGGACTCCGTTTGGTATTGATATTCTGTGAAGTAAAAAACAAGCAAAAACAACAACTGGCACTAGGCACTATTTCAATAGGTTAGTCCCAAAAAATGATATAAAGTTGCTATAAAATGATTGTAAAACATCCAAGAATGATAATATAACATCATGGAACAATCAAAAATTATAGATACGTTGGAGACGTATCAGGCATCCAGGTCCCGCTATTGGTTATTGACCAGAGAAGCATCTCGGTCATGTCTACATCATTCTTGCACCCGTAGGGTTCGCACACTTAAGGTTCGTTGATGATATAGTATTATATGAGTTATGTATGTTTGTGACCAAATGTTGTTCGGAGTCCCGGATGAGATCACGGACATGACAAGGAGCTCCAGAATGGTCCGGAGGTAAAGATTGATATATTGGATAATAGTGTTTGGTCTCCGGAAGGGTTCCGGAATTCATCGGAAGGGGTTTTGTATGTTTCCCGAAATGTTTTGGTGCAAGAACACTTTATTTGGGCCAAGGGGTAAGGCCCATAGGAAGGTGCAAAAGGAAGTTTTGTGGAGGCCAGGGGGCAGACGCCGAGGACCCTGGCGTCTGGTCCTGGAGTCCGAGAAGGACTCTTGCCTTGCGGTCTAAACCGACTTTGAGGAGGCTCTTTCTCCAAGAAATGACCCAAGGCTCAATGTATAAATAGAGGAGTAGGGCTAGCACCCAAAACACATCAAGATTCACCAAGCCATGTGGCGGCAACCCCGCCCCCTCTACTTTATCCTCAGTCATAGTTTTCGTTGTGCTTGGCGAAGCCCTGCTGAGATTGTTCTTCATCACCACCGTCACCACGTCGTCGTGCTACCAGAACTCATGTACTACTTCGCCTCTCTTGATAGATCGAGAAGGCGGGGACGTCATTGAGCTGACATGTGCTAAACACAGAGGTGTCGTACGTTTGGTACTTGATCGGTGTGGATCATGAAGGTGTAAGACTACATCAAACGCGTTGATAAATGCTTCCACTTAGCGATCTACAAGGTTATGTAGATGCTCTCCCTCTCTCGTAGCTATGCATCTCCATGGATAGATCTTGCGTGTGCGTAGAATTATTTTGTTTTCCATGCAACGTTCCCCAACAGTGGTAGAGCCAGGTCTATGCGTAGATGATATGCAAGAGTAGAACGCAAAAGAGTTATGGGGGGTGATGTTCATACTGCTTACCACCAACGTCTTATTTTCATTCCGCGGTGTTGTGGGATGAAGAGGCCCGGACCAACCTTACTTGTCCACGTACATGAGACCGGTTCCACCGACTGACATGCAACTTGTTTTTCATAAAGGGGGCTGGCGGTGTCTGTTTCTCCTACTTTTAGTTGAATCGAATTTGACTATGGCTGGTCCTTGCAGAACGTTGAAACAACAAACTTGATAATCACCGTTGTGGTTTTGTGTAGGTAAGAACGGTTCTTGCTAGTTGCCCATAATAGCCACGTAAAACTTGAAACAACAAAGTAGAGGACATCTAACTTGTTTTTGCAGGGCATGTTGTCATGTGATATGGTCAAGATATGATGTGATATATGTTGATGTATGAGATGATCATGTTTTGTATAAGTTCACGACTTGCATATCGATGAGTACGACAGCCGGCAGGAGCCTTAGGGTTGTCTTTAATTATTGTATGACCTGCGTGTCAATCTCTAAGCGCCATGTAATTGCTTTACTTTATCGCTATGCATTAGCAATAGTTGTAGAAGCAATAGTTGGCGAGACAACCCCGACGCTATGATGGAGATCAAGATGTCATGCCGGTGACGATGGAGATCATGCTGATTCTTTGGAGATGCAGATGAAAAGCACAAGATGATGATGGCCATATCATGTCACATATTTTGACTGCATGTGATGTTTATCCTTTATGCATCTTATTTTATTAGAATGACGGTAGCATTATAAGATGATCCCTTCGCTTAATTTCAAGATAAAAAGTGCTCTCCCTAGGTATGGACCATTGCTAAAGTTCGTTGTTTCAAAGCACCTCGTGATGATCGAGTGTGATAGACTCTACGTTCACATACAACTGGTGTAAGCCAGTTTTGCACATGCAGAATACTTGGGTTAAACTTGACGAGCCTAGCATGTATAGACATGGTCTCGGAACACTGGAGACCGAAAGGTCGAACGTGAGTCATATAGTAGATATGATCAACATAGATATATTCACCATTGAAGACTACCCTATCTCACGTGATGATCGGACATGGGTTAGTTGATTTGGATCATGTATCACTTATACAACTTGAGGGATGTTGATTTAAGCGGGAGTTCATTAGTAATTTGATTATTTGAACTAAAATTTATCATGAACTTAGTCTTAATAGTTTTCGCATATTTATGTTGTAGATCAATGGCCCGTTCTGGCGTTCCCTTTAATTTTAATGCATTCCTAGAGAAAGCTAAGTTGAAAGATGATGGTAGCAACTACACAGACTGGGTCTGTAACTTGTGGATTATCCTCATTGCTGCAAAGAAGAATTATGTCGTTGATACACCGCTAGGTTACCCACCCGCTCTCGCCAATCTAGACGTTGTGAACGTCTGGCAAATGCGGATTGATGACTACTCAATAGTTCAGTGTGCCATGCTTTACGGCTTAGAACCAGGGCTCCAAAAGCGTTTTGAGCACCACATAGCATATGAGATGTTCCGAGAGCTGAAGTTGATATTTAAAGCTGATGCTCGGGTTGAGAGATATGAAGTCTCCAACAAGTTCTATAGTTGTAAGATGGAGGAGAACAGTTCTGTCAGTGAACACATACTCAAAATGTCTGGGTATCATAACCACTTGACTCAGCTGGGAATTGGTCTTCCAGTTGAGAGTGTTATTGACAGAGTTCTTCAGTCACTGCCACCAAGCTACAAAGGCTTCGTGATGAAATATAATATGCAAGGGATGACGAAAACGATTCCCAAGCTCTTCGCGATGCTAAAATCTGCGGAGGTAGAAATCAAGAATGAGCATCAAGTGTTGATGGTTAACAAGACCACTAGTTTTAAGAAAAAGGGAGAGGGAAAGTATGGTAACTTCAAGAAGAATGGCAAGCAAGTTGCCGCTCCCGTGAAGAAGCTCAAAGCTGGACCCGAGCCTGAAACTAAGTGCTTCTACTGCAAAGGAAATGGTCACTGGAAGCGGGACTGCCCCAAATACTTGGCGGATAAGAAGGATGGCAAAGTGAACAAAGGTATATTTGATATACATGTTATTGATGTGTACCTTACTAAGGCTCGTAGTAGCGCCTGGATATTTGATAATGATTTGGTTTCTCATATTTGTAACTCAAAACATGAGCTATGGAATAAACAAAGATTGCCTAAGGACAAGGTGACGATGCGCGTCGGGAGTGGTTCCAAGGTCGATGTGATCACCGTCGGCACGCTACCTCTACATCTACCTTCGGGATTAGTTTTAGACATCAATAATTGTTATTTGGTGCTAGCGTTGAGCATGAATATTATATCTGGATCTTATTTAATGCAAGACGGTTATTCATTTAAATCAGAGAATAATGGTTGTTCTATTATATGAGTAATATCTTTTATGGTCATGCACCTTTGATGAGTGGTCTATTCTTCTTGAATCTCGATCATAGTGATACACATATTCATAATACTGATGCCAAAATATGCAAAGTTGATAATGATAGCGCAACATACTTGTGGCACTGCCGTTTAGGTCATATTGGTGTAAAGCGCATGAACAAACTCCATGCGGATGGAATTTTGGAATCACTTGGTTATGAATTATTTGATACTTGCGAACCATGCCTCGTGGGTAAGATGATTAAAACTCCGCTCTCCGGAACAATGGAGAGAGCTAATGACTTATTGGAAATAATACATACTGATGTATGCGGTACGATAAGTGTTGAAGCATGTGGCAGGTATCATTATTTTCTAACCTTCATAGATGATTTAAGTAGGTATGGGTATATCTACTTAATAAAACACAAGTCTGAAACATTTGAAAAGTTCAAAGAATTTCAGAGTGAAGTGGAGAATCCTCGTAACAAGAAAATATAGTTTCTACGACTTGATCGCGGAGATGGATATTTGAGTTACAAGTTTGGCCTTCATTTAAACAATGTGGAATTGTTTCACAACTCACGCCACCTGGAACACCACAGCGTAATGGTGTATCCAAACGTCGTAACCGTACTTTATTAGATATGGTGCGTTCTAGTCTCTTACCGATTTGCCTTTATCATTTTGGGGTTATGCATTAGAGACAGCCGCATTCACGTTAAATAGGGCACCATCTAAATTCGTTGAGACGACACCGTATGAACTATGGTTTGGCAAGAAACCTAAGCTATCATTTCTTAAAGTTTGGGGATGCGACTCTTATGTCAAAAGGCTACAACCTGATAAGCTCGAACCCAAATCGGAGAAGTGCGTCTTCATAGGATTCCTTAAAGAAACTACTGGGTACACCTTCTACCACAGATCCGAAGGCAAGATCTTTGTTGCTAAGAATGGGTGTTTCTTGAGAAGGAGTTTCTCTCAAAAGAAGTGAGCGGGAGGAAAGTATAACTCAATGAGGTTGTTGTACCTTATCTTGAATAGGAAAGTAGTAAATCAGAGAAAACAGTTCCCGTGATGCCTACACCAACTAGAGAGGAAGCTAATGATGATGATCATGAAACTTCAGATCAAGTTACTACTAATCCTCGTAGGTCGAACAGAACATGTACCACACCAGAGTGGTACGGTAATCTTGTCCTGGAAGTCATGTTGTTAGACAACGGCGAACCTACAAACTATGAAGAAGCTATGATGAAGCCCAGATTCCGACAAATGGCTTGAGGCCATGAAATCTAAGATAGGATCCATGTATGAGAACAAAGTATGGACTTTGGTGGACTTGCCCGATGATTGGCAAGCCATTCAGAATAAATGGATCTTCAAGAAGAAGATGGACACTGATGGTAATATCATTGTCTACAAAGCTTGACTTGTCGCAAAAGGTTTTCGACAAGTTCAAGGGGTTGACTAAGATGAGAGTTTCTCACCCGTAGCGATGCTTGTCTGTCTAAATCATGTTAGCAATTGCCGCATTTTATGATTATGAAATCTAGAAAATGGACGTCAAAACTGCATTCCTTAACGGGTTTCTTAAAGAAGAGTTGTATATGATGCAACTAGAGGTTTTGTCGATCCTAAAGGTGCTAACAAAGTGTGCAAGCTCCAATGATCCATTGATGGACTGGTGCAAGCATCTCGAAGTTGGAATATACTCTTTGATGATGTGATCAAAGCATATGATTTTATACAGACTTACGAAGAAGCCTGTATTTACAAGAAAGTGAGTGGGAGCTCTGTAGCATTTCTGGTTTTATATGTGGATGACATATTACTGATTGGAAATGATATAGAATTTCTGGATAGCATAAAAGGATACTTGAATAAGAATTTTTCAATGGAAGACCTCGGTAAAGCTGCTTATATATTGGGCATCAAGATCTATAGGGATAGATCGAGACGCGACTTTCACAAAGCACATACCTTGAAAAAGTTTTGAAGGAGTTCAAAATGGATCGGCCAAAGAAAGGGTTCTTGCCTGTATTGCAAGATGTGACGTTGAGTAAGACTCAAAGTCTGACCACGGCAGAAGATAGAGAGAGAATGAAACTCACTCCTGCTACGTCTTCAGCTTGCGTTGGTTTTCCTCGAAGAGGAGAGGGTGATGCAGCAAAGTGTAGCATAAGTATTTCCCTCAGTTTTGAGAACCAAGGTATCAATCCAGTAGGAGGCTCCTCAAAAGTCCCACGCACCTACACAAACAAACTGAGAACTCGCAACCAACGCAATAAAGGGGTTGTCAATCCCTCCATGGCCACTTGCGGAAGTGAGATCTAATAAAGATAGTATGATAAGATAAATATATTTTTGGTATTTTGTAATATAGATGCAAAAATAAAGATGCAAATAAAAGTAGATTGAAAGCAAATATGATAAGAGATAGACCCCGGGGCCATAGGTTTCACTAGAGGCTTCTCTCAAGATAGCATAAGTAATACGATGGGTGAACACATTACTGTCGAGCAATTGATAGAAAAGCGCATAGTTATGAGATTATCTAGGCATGATCATGTATATAGGCATCACGTCCATAACAAGTAGACCGACTCCTGCCTGCATCTACTACTATTACTCCACACATCGACCGACTCCTGCATGCATCTAGAGTATTAAGTTCATAAGAACAGAGTAACGCATTAAGCAAGATGACATGATGTAGAGGGATAAACACATGCAATATGATATAAACCCCATCTTGTTATCCTTGATGGCAACAATACAATACGTGTCTTGCAACTCTTTCTGTCACTGGGTAAGAACACCGCAAGATTGAACCCGAAGCTAAGCACTTCTCCCATGGACAGAAAGACCAATCTAGTAGGCCAAACCAAACTGATAATTCGAAGAGACTTGCAAAGATAACTCAATCATACATAAAAGAATTCACAGAAGATTCAAATATTATTCATAGATAAACTTGATCATAAACCCACAATTCATCGGATCTCGACAAATACACCGCAAAAAGAGTTTACATCGAATAGATCTCCACAAGAGAGGGGGAGAACATTGTATTGAGATCCAAAAGGAGAGAAGAAGCCATCTAGCTAATAACTATGGACCCGTAGGTCTGTGGTAAACTACTCACAACTCATCGGAGAGGCAAGGATGTTGATGTAGAGGCCCTCCGTGGTTGATTCCCCCTCTGACAGAGTGTCGGCGAAGGCTCCAAGATGGGATCTTGCGGATAAAGAAGGTTACGGCGGTGGAAATTGTGTTTCGTGGTGCTCCTGGATGTTTTCGGGGTATGTAGGTATATATAGGAGGAAGAAGTACGTCGGTGGCTGCCCGAGGGGCCCACGAGACAGGGGGCGCGCCCTATAGGGGGGGCGCGGCCCCCTATCTCGTGGGGCCCTCGGGAGCTTCTTGACTTGCACTCCAAGCTCTCCGGATCATGTTTGTTCCAAAAATCACGCTCCCGAAGGTTTCAGTCCGTTTGGACTCCGTTTGATATTCCTTTTCTTCGAAATACTGAAATAGGCAAAAAAACAACAATATGGGCTGGGCCTTCGGTTAGTAGGTTAGTCCCAAAAAATGATATAAATGTGTAAAATAAAGCCCATAAACATCCAAAAGCGGTAATATAATAGCATGGAACAATCAAAAATTATAGATACGTTGGAGAAGTATCAATTCCCTATGCCTAAGACATAGGTTCTATAAAGTAAGCAATGTTGTGTACCAGACCTATTGTGTGCCTTGTCATGAGTCTGGCAAGTGGATACAATAGTGATCCAGGAGTGGAACACTGGACAACGGTAAAAATTATCCTTAGGTACCTGAGAGGACTAAGAAAATATTTCTCGGTTATGGAGGTGATAAAGAGTTCGTCGTAAAGGGTTACGTTGATGCAAGCTTTGACACCGATCCGGATGACTCTGATTCTCAACCTGGATACGTATTGAACATGGGAGCAATTAGCTAGAGTAGCTCCATGTAGAGCATTGTAGACATAGAAATTTGCAAAAATACATACAGATCTGAATATAGCAGGCCCGTTGACTAAACCTCTCTCCCAAGCAAAACATGACCACACCTTGGGTCTTAATCACATGGCGATGTGAACTAGATTATTGACTCTAGTGAACTCTTTGGGTGTTAATCACATGGCGATGTGAATTAGATTATCGACTCTAGTGCAAGTGGGAGACTGATGGAAATATGGAAATAATAAAATAGTTATTAATATATTTTCTTAATCATGATAAAGGTTTATTATTCATGCTATAATTATATTGATCGGAAACTTAAATACATGTGTGGGTACATAAACAAATACTGTGTCCCTAGTGAGCCTCTATTAGACTAGTTCATTGATCAAAAGATGGTTAAGGTTTCCTAACCATAGACATGTGTTGTCACTTGATAACGGGATCACATCATTAGGAGAATGATGTGATGGACAAGACCCATCTGTTAGCTTAGCATATGATCGTTCAGTTTATTGCTACTACTTTCTTAATGTCAAATACATGTTCCTTCTACCATGATATCATGCAACTCCCGGATACCGGAGGAATACCTTGTGTGCTATCAAACGTCACTTCGTAACTGGGTGATCATAAAGGTGCTCTACAGGTATCTCTGAAGGTGCCTGTTGAGTTGGCGTGAATCAAGATTGGGATTTGTCACTCCTTATGACGGAGAGGTATCTCTGGGCCTTCTCGATAATACAACATCACGAGAAGCTTGCAAGTAAAGTGACTAAGGAGTTAGTTACAAGATGATGTATAATGGAACGAGTAAAGAGACTTGCCGGTAACGAGATTGAAGTAGGTATAGAGATAGCGACGATCGAATCTCGGGCAAGTAACATACCAACGGACAAAGGGAACTACGTATGTTGCCATAAAGGTTCGACCGATAAAGATCTTCGTGGAATATCTAGGAACCAATATGGGCATCCAGGTCCCGCTATTGGTTATTGACCGGAGAAGTGTCTCGGTCATGTCTACATCATTCTCGAACCCGTAGGGTCCGCAGGCTTAACATTCGTTGACGATATAGTATTATATGAGTTATGTATGTTGGTGACCGAATGTTGTTCGGAGTCCTGGATGAGATCACGGATATGGCGAGGAGCTCCGAAATGGCCCGGAGGTAAAGATTGATATATGAGATAATAGTGTTTGGTCTCGGAAAGGGGTTTCGGATGTTTCCCGAAATGTTCTGGTACGAGAACACTTTATTTGGGCCAAGGGGTAAAGCCCACAGGGCTTTAGGAAGCTGCAAAAGGAAGTTTTGCGGAGGCCAAGGGCCAGACGCAAGGGACCCTGGCATCTAGGGCCAGACGCCATGGACCCTGGCGTCTGGTCCTGGAGTCCGAGAAGGACACTTGCCTTGCGGGCTAAACCGACTTTGAGGAGGCTCTTTCTCCAAGAAACGAACCCAGGGCTCAACATATAAATAGAGGGGTAGGGCTAGCACCCGGAACACATCAAGATTCATCAAGCCGTGTGCCGGCAACCCCGCCCCCTCTAGTTTATCCTCCGTCATAGTTTCCGTTGTGCTTGGCGAAGCCCTGAGGAGATTGTTCTCCATCACCACCGTCACCACATAGTCTTGCTGCCGGAACTCATCTATTATTTCACCTCTCTTGCTGGATCGAGAAGGCGAGGATGTCATCGAGCTGAATGTATGCTGAACATGGAGGTGCCATATGTTCGGTACATGATCGGGGCGGATCATGAAGGTGTACGACTACATCAACCGCGTTGATAAAGACTTCCACTTAGCGATCTACAAGGGTGTGTAGATGATCTCCCTCTCTCATAGCTATGCATCTCCATGGATAGATCTTGCGTGTGCATAGATTTTTTTTGTTTTCCATGCAACGTTCCCCAACATATAGGACACGCGATAAGAGACTAAGTGAAGGAGATAAATGAGTGTCATTAAAATATACTACACATATGTACGTACAAGGAGATGTAGATCTAGACGTCTATGATCATCAAAATAGAAAACGTGCAACACAAAAATCATGATGAATTTGGTGGTGAAAGAAATTTCAAACGATCGACCGGATGTGAAGATTTTGCCGAAATTCATCCAAAATCTTTAAACATTAGCACGAAATTAAATATTTAATTGGGAACCAATTGTATGAATGAAACACATTGATGCTTGTAAGCGCCATTGTGTAGATTAGAAGAGAAGAAGATTAAGGCCCTCTTTGTTTGGGATTTTACTTCTAATTTTGTAGCTTTTTCACTTTGACCAAAAAATCATAAAAACTCCAAAATAGGTGCTTTTGGACTTTTATGGCTTTTAATGAATCAATATACCAATATTTGCCTCCTCGGATAGTGGCGGATACAAGATTTGAAGTTACCGGGCAAATTTTTAGAGCAAATGAAAATCAACGCCACAGCATGTGATTAAATAAGAGATTCAACAAAATTAATTGGCCAAGTAGTATGCAATCAGGCAAAATGATAACAAAAAAACCTAATCATTCAAAGTAGACTCATTCTTAAAAACTAGGCAAAAAGTATATAACTGAACTAGGCCAATGTTACAAGAAAATAAAGAATGATATAATGGAACGGAGAAAAACAGACTCAGCAAAAGACAAGATTACATGGAGAACAGAAAAACATAATGCTTGCAATTTTAAGCCGGGCACAAGGAAGTCCTGTACCGCCTGCTATGCGCTCGGAGAAGATACAGCGTGCATCCCTCGCTCCCTAGTGCGTCTTTTTGGAGCGACCCATGTGGGGCACATTCTATTTCTAAAATTTCATTTTCTTAATTTAAATTAAAAATCCATTTTTTTCTTTTTTTACTATTTCAAATAATTTGGTATTTCAAAACGTTCAATTTTTTAAAAATTGTGCATTTTAAAAAATATTCAAAATTCATAAAATGTTTGTGATTTCAAAAAAAATGTTCGTGTTCATTGTTTTGAAAACAAGTTCATGGATTTAAAAATACCATGTGATTATGCAAAAATAAAATGTTCGCGTATCCAAAAAAGATTCACGATTTCAATAAAAATGTTCGTGTATTCAAAAAAATTATGAAATTGAAATAAAGTTCACAAATTCAAAAAAAAAATCGAAGAACTTCTTAGTGTTCAGAAATTCAAAAAATGTTCATGAATTACAAAAAATTCATCGATTCAGAAAATGTTCGTTAAAACAAATAAATGTTCATCAATTACAAACTTTCTTCCCCAATTTTCCAAAAATGTTCGTCTATTCAAAAAATGTTCGGCCATGCAAAACAATGTTCGCGGCTTTAACAGAAATGTGTACGAATTTGTAAAAAGTGTTCATAATTTTAAAAATTATTCATGAATTTTTGAAAAATACTTATTGAATTTAGAAAATGTTCGTGATTTGAAATATGTTCATGAGTTCAGGAAATGTTCATGCTTTAAATGCTTATGATTTGAGAAAATATGTTCAAAATTTTGAAAGATGGTCACAAAAAGTTGAAGAAAAGGAAAAAAAGGATGAAAAAGTTAAAAAAAAAAGGAGAAAAGAATAAAAAATAACGTAAAATAAAAAACTAAAAGGAAAAGTAAAGAAAAAACCGGAAGAAAAATAAAGATAAAACGAAAAAAATGTGCAGGGAAGGTTTTAGAGCCTTCCCAAAACAGGTGGGGATGGAATCAAAAATGGGCCGGCCCAAAAGAGAATCGGACGTTGTAAGGGGGGTACGCGCTAGGTCACTAACGCACCAAATAGGAGACGCCCGGGGCACGTTATTACGGCGATGATGTCTCATGTGCTGACGACGCCCTGGGAAGGAACGGGGGTTTCCAGGGAGCCATGCCCAGAGGTGTTTTAAAGTTTGTATAGTCCAAGATGTTTATGTAACACGGGCTATCAACAGTCCAAAATTGCACCGCACGGGCCTGAGTGGACCTAATACGGGTAACTAGACGCAACCTGGATGCACGGGCCGTTCCTGGCTGAAACACATGCGGACACAAGGGGCATATTTCGTTGCGAGCATATTTTTTGGGCACTTTGAATACTTGTCCCAGTTAGGCCCTGCTTACGAAAAGCAAGCAAAACACATCATATGTACATCGTTTGGTTGTCTGCATGTAGGCTGACTACATTAGTGAAACAATTTTTGCCTGGCATTTGGTTGTTTGCATTGGCTAAGTTGATGCATGTGCCCGGTATTTGGTTGCACAGAGGTAACATGATTAAGAGTTAAAGTAGAATTCCTTGACAGTGTGCTCGTGATGATGGGTCAGTGTAGGCCGCGGGCGAGGAGGCCGAGAGAAACGATGCCGCCGGTGGCGCCGGGCACGACATGTCGTCCATCCGGCAAGGTTGACGATGATCAGTGAGAACACAAAGAAGCCACTTTGAATTTTGTCTAAATCATAAATCATCACATGACCACCTTAGTACAATAGGAAGACACGCATATACTCGTCTATGATTGTTAAAACAGAAAATGTACAACATGGAAGTGGTGTGAAACATTGAGATGAAGCTACTGGTAAATGGAATTTCAAACAATCGACAGCACGCGATGAATTTGACGAAATTCGACCAAAATATCTTCAAACATGAACACAAAATTAAGCATTTACGGTCAACGAAACTACAAACCATTGTCTGAATGGAACCACGACATCGATGTGCATCTTTTTCGTGTAGATCCTATCTCGAATCGGAGCACCGTTACATATATTACAAGGGACTGAAAGAGATTAGGAAGTCTCGTTAAAACACACCGCACATATGATTCATTCAGTATACCAGAAAGATTTAAATCTCAAAACAGAGAAAGTACAACACGAAAGTCGTGTGAAACATCGAGATGAAGCTACTCGTCAAAGAAATTTTGAAACGGTCACAATGTGCGACGAATTTGACGGAATTCATCAAAAATATCTCCAAATATGAACACAAAATTGAGCATTTACGATCGACAAAACAACGAACCGATCGTCTGAATGGAACTACAACATCAATATGCATCACTGCGCAAAAAAAAAACATCAATGTGCATCTTTTTTAGACCTTATCTCGAAGCGAAGCACCGTTATGCAGATTAGAATGTGAAAGGGATTAAGAAAATATTAAAGTATAACACGTGAAAACTCATCTACGTGTGCACCCAGCATGCACGAGCTTACACGTAGTGCAGCAAGAGAGCCATCCAACTCTTTTGCATTGCTCGAGTCTGACTCACTGGAAACGGCCAATTCTGTCGTTCCCTGATTGCAGGACGAGGGATGCTTTAAGTTTCATGCAGCCCAAAAATCTGATGCAGTCAGTCAACCAAACATGTCATTAAGTTTCGCGCGTGGTGCCAAAGGCGGTCTTTTCAGAGAAGTGTTTACCTGCGACAGATACGACACATATTGACGGGTCCCCCACACTGGAGGTTGGGACATCCACTGTTCTAGCTCCGAGCCAGGCGGTCCCTGTTGCGGTGGTGGAGGGGGACGGGAGTCGATGGCACGAGGCCCCTCTCGCATGCCCTCTACCACCGAGTCCTGCGGTGAACACTCATGCACCCTCTACATCGACATTTGCTGAGGAGAGATCGACTGTTCACATCGACGAACGGGCGAACGTGTCGGTGGGTGGACACTCCCCGATGGTCCGACCCTCTTATCCCACGACGGAGGTTGTGGGACCAGTCGGACATGCAGCAGGTGCCACGGTCTAGGCTGGGAGGACGACTGAGGAGGTGATTGCCTTTGGTGGGATCCTGGACCCGTTGTCCGGCGACAGACGTGTTAGCCACCGGGTCCAGACCCAACCAGATGTCGATGACTTGCTGCTGGGGCGAGGTATGCGGGTTGCTAAGCTTCGTGATATCGAAGCAACTACAGGTATGTCAGTTAATACAACTTGTTCCTTATTACATTTTTTAGAAAATGGTATTATTCATAATGGGGGCAACTTAGGGATATCTCTAGGTTCTAACCGGAAGGAAATAGCAAAATCAGTTAATGACATGTTAGATCTAGAAGCTGAGAGGACATTGGAAATTATCCGAAATATTGCGGTCGTAAGGCCTATGCATGATGATGAGATTAATAATTTGGGGATCACAACACTTGAGGGTTTCTGTGAGGATCTCATACCCTCTCCGGAGGGCGATGCTGAGGTAGAAGAAACTGAGTCAGAGGGGTATGTGGCTCCTCTGTCGTCTGAACACACGAGACTGACTGCTCCCGGTCAAGTTGACGCGACGGAGGTGCACGATAAAATGAAATGATCCTGGAAGAGGAAGGTTTACCCTGTATCAGCAGTTCATCGAAGTGCGATAATCAAATTCAAGAAAAAAAATCTATGATGACAAATGAAAGGACTCTTTTGGAACAGTAAAGGTCTAGCGGACTTGGCTAAACAAAGGTTCCTTGCGGAAGCGTCACTAGAGCACAATCCAGACTTTATCGCCCTACTAGAACGGGTAGGGATAACTTTATCTGGTGGTACAGATTTTGACTGGCACTGTCTCCCTCCAAGGGGACGATCCGGAGGGATTTTACTTGGGGTTAAGTGTGAAACGTTAGAGGTATTGAATGTTGTCCACGGAGATTATGCCGTGAAATTGCATGTTAGGTCAAAACTCGACGGGTTTAGGTGGGCCTTAGGGGCTGTATATGGGGCCACCCAACCAGAGTTCAAACCAGATGTCCTAGTTCATCTTGTGAGAATCTGTGGGGATGAAAGGTTACCAATACTAGTGGGGAGGAGATTTTTAATGTCATAAGGAGAAAAGAAGAAAAGACTAATGACAATTTCGATGGAAGGTGGTCATTCATGTTTAATACGTTTATTGAGAGTCTTAATCTGAGGGAGATCGAATTAACAGGTAGATAGTTCACTTGGGCCAACACGCTACTGAACCCCACATATGAAAAGTTAGACAGGGTCCTCACTTGTGTTGATTGGGAACAAAAGTTCCCCCTTGTAACGGTGCTGGCCTTACAAAGTGCTATCTCTAATCGCACTCCTTTGCTGGTGGACTCAGGAGAAGCGACGCGTCGGGGTAACAAGAATACCTTCTCTTTCGAACTAAGATGGTTTGAGAAAGAGGGATTCGTAGATATGGTTGCTAGGGAGTGGACCAAGAATTGCGGTGGATGCTCGAGTGTTGAAAGGTGGAAAAATAAAATAAGACATTTGAGACAATTTTTGAGGGGTTGGGATGTAGGGGAACGTTGTATGGAAAACAAAAAAAATTCTATGCACACACAAGATCTATCCATGGAGATGCATAGCTACGAGAGGGGGAGAGCATCTACATACCCTTGTAGATCACTAAAGGGAAGCGTTTATAAACGTGGTTGATGTAGTCGTACACCTTCACGATCCATTCCGATCAAGCACCAAACATACGTCACCTCCGTGTTCAACACATGTTTAGCTCGATGACGTCCTCGCCTTCTTGATCAAGCAAGATGGGCGAAGTAGTAGATGAGTTTCGGCAGCACGACAACATGCTGACGGTGATGGTGAAACTATTTCCGCAGAGCTTCGCTAAGCACAACGGATTTAGAGTGGAGGATGAACTAGAGGGAGGAGATTAGGACCACACTTGGCTTATAATTATGAGGATTAGAGGTAGCTAGGGCTAGCTCTAATTAGTCAACTAGGACCAACTAGAGGAGGCTCAAAAACTTGTGTTCTCGGGGCTAGCTCTGCTCCTCTATTTATATGTTGAGCCCTAGGGTCATTACTTGGGGAGAAGGCCTCCCCAAAGTCGGTTTGGAACACAAGGAAGAGTCCTTCTCGGATTCCAGCACCAGACGACATGGTCCTTGATGTCTAGCCTAGACGCCATGGTCCTCGGCATCTGGCCCAGCGCCAGACACCAGGGTCCCTGGCGTCTGGTCCCCGACCTCCACAAAACTTCCTTTTGCACAGACCTAAAGCCCATGGGCCTTACTCTTGGCCCAACCATCATCCTATATATCAATCTTTACCTCCAGACCATTTCGGAGCTCCTCGTCATGTCCGTGATCTCATCAGGGACTCTGAACAACATTCGGTCACCAACATACATAACTCATATAATACTATATCGTCAATGAACATTAAGCCTGAGACCCTATGGGTTCGAGAATGATGTAGACATGACCGAGACGCTTCTCCGATCAATAACCAATAGCGGGACTTGGATGCCCATATTGGTTCCTACATATTCTACGAAGATCTTTATCGGTCGAACCTTTATGGCAACATACGTAGTTCCCTTTGTCTGTGGGTATGTAACTTGTCCGAGATTTAATCGTTGGTATCTCTATACCTAGTTCAATCTCATTACCGGCAAGTCTCTTTCCTCGTTCGTTACACATCATCTTGTAACTAACTCCTCAGTCACTTTACTTGCAAGCTTCTCGTGATGTTGTATTACCCAGAGGGCCCAGAGATACCTCTCTGTCATACGGAGTGAGAAATCCCCATCTTGATTCAAGCCAACTCAACAGACACCTTCGGAGATACCCATAGAGCACCTTTATGATCACCAGTTCGGAAGTGACGTTTGATAGCGCACAAGGTATTCCTCCGCTATCCGGGAGTTGCATGATCTCATGGTCAAAGGAACATGTATTTGACATTAAGAAAGCAGTAGCAACAAACTGAACAATCATATGTTATGCTAACTGATGGGCCTTGTCCATCACATCATTCTCCTAATGATGTGATCCCTTTATCAAATGATAACAAATGTCTATGGTCAGGAAACCTTAACCATCTTTTAATCAACGAGCTAGTCTAGTAGAGGCTTACTAGGGACTTGTTATTTGTTTATGTATTCACACATGTATTTAAGTTTCCAATCAATACAATTATAGCATGAATAATAAACCTCTATCATGATTAAGGAAATATAATAATAACCACTTTATTATTGCCTCTAGGGCATATTTCTAACAGTCTCCCACTTGCACTAGAGTCAATAATGTAGATTACATTGTAGTGAATCTAAAACCCATGGAGTCTTGGTGTTGATCAAGTTTTGCCCGTGGAAGAGGTTTAGTCAATGGGTCTGCCACATTCAGGTCCGTATGTACTTTGCAAATTTCTGTGTCTCCATCCTTGACCTTTTCACGAATGGAGTTGAAGCGTCGCTTGATGTGTTTGGTTCTCTTGTGAAACCTGTGCTCCTTTGCTATGGCAATTGCTCCATTGTTTTCACAAAAGATTGTCATTGGACCCGATGCACTGGGTATTACACCCAGATCGGATATGAACTCCTTCATACAGACTCCTTCATGCGCTGCTTCTAAAGCAGCTATGTACTCCGCTTCACATGTAGATCCAGCCACGACGCTCCGCTTAGAGCTGCACCAACTGACAGCTCCACCATTCAATACAAATATGTATCCGGTTTGCGACTTAGAGTCATTCGGATTTGTGTCGAAGCTAGCATCGACGTAGCCCTTTACGACAAGCTCTTCGTCACCTCCATAAAAGATAAACATATCATTGGTCCTTTTCAGGTACTTCGGGATATTCTTGGCCGCTGTCCAGTGATCCACTCCTGGATTACTTTGGTACCTCCCTGCCAAAATTATGGCAAGGCACACATCAGGTCTCATACACAACATGCCATACATTATAGAACCTATGGCTGAGCCATAGGGAATGACTTTCATTCTCTCTCTATCTTCTGCCGTGGTCGGACTTTGAGTCTGTTCATACCTTGCAACACAGGCCAGAACCCTTTCTTTGACTGGTCCATTTTGAACTTCTTCAGAACTTTGTCAAGGTATGTGCTTTGTGAAAGTCCTATTAAGAGCCTCGATCTAACCATATAGATCTTGATGCCCAATATATAAGCAGCTTCATCGAGGTATTTCATTGAAAAAATCTTATTAAAATACCCTTTTATGCTATCTAGAAATTCTATATCATTTCCAATCAGCAATATGCCATCCACATATAATATCATAAATGCTACAGAGCTCCCACTCACTTTCTTGTAAATATAGACTTCACCGTAAGTCTTTATAAAACTAAATGCTTTGATGACCTCATCAAAGCGAATATTCCAACTCTGAGATGCTTGCACCAGTCCATAGATGGGTCGCTGGAGCTTGCACACTTTGTTAACATCCTTAGGATCGACAAAATCTTCTAGTTGCATCATATACAACTCTTCTTTAAGAAACCCGTTAAGGAATGCAGTTTTGACGTCCGTTTGCCAGATTTCATAATCATGAAATGCGGCAATCGCTAACATGATTCTGACAGACTTAAGCATCACTACGGGTGACAAAGTCTCATCATAGTCAACCCCTTGAACTTGCCGAAACCTTTTGCGACAAGTCGAGCTTTGTAGACAATGATATTACTATCAGTGTCCGTCTTCCTCTTAAAGATCCATTTGTTCTCAATGGCTTGCCGATCATCAGGCAAGTCCCCACCAAATTCCAAACTTTGTTTTCATACATGAATCCCATCTTAGATTTCATGCCCTTGAGCCATTTGTTAGAATTTGGGCTCATCTTAGTTTCTTCATAGTTCGTAGGTTCGTTGTTGTCTAACAACATGACTTCCAGGACAGGATTACTGTACCACTCTGGTGTGGTACGTGTTCTGGTCAACCTACGAGGTTTAGTAGTAACCTGATATGAAGTTTCATGATCATCATTTGCTTCCTCTCTGGTTGGTGTAGGCATCACAGGAACGGTTTTCTCTGATGTGCTAATTTCCAATTCGAGAGAAGGTACAACTACCCCATCAAGTTCTACTTTCCTCCCACTCACTTCTTTCGAGAGAAACTCCTTCTCTAGAAATGACCCATTCTTAGCAACAAACATCTTGCCTCCGGATCTATGGTAGAAGGTATACCTAATAGTTTCTTTATGGTATCCTATGAAGACGCACTTCTCCGCTTTGCGGTCAAGCTTATCAGGCTGAAGCCTTTTGACATAAGCGTCGCATAAAAATTTAAGAAACGACAACTTATATTTCCTGCCAAACCATAGTTCATACGGTGTTGTCTCAACGGATTTATATAGTGCCCTATTTAATGTGAATGTGTCTGTCGCTAATGCATAACCCCGAAATGATAAAGGCAAATTGGTAAGAGACATCATAGAACGCACCATATCTAATAAAGTACGATTACGACATTCGAACACACCATTACGCTGTGGTGTTCCATGTGGCTTGATTTGTGAAACAATTCCACATTGTATTAAATGAAGGCCAAACTCGTAAATCGGATATTCACCTCCGCGATCAGATCGTAGAAACTTTATTTTCTTGTTACAATGATTCTCCACTTCACTCTAGAATTCTTTGAACTTTTCAAATGTTTCAGAATTGTGTTTCATCAAGTAGATATATCCATACCTACTCAAATCATTTGTGAAGGTCAGAAAATAACGATACCCGCCGCGTGCTTCAACACTCATCGGACCGCATACATCGGTATGTATTGTTTCCAATAAGTCATTAGCTCGCTCCATTGTTCCGTGGGCTGCAGTGGGCAACTAGCAAGTACCGTTTTTACCTACGCAAAACCACAACAGCGATTATCAAGTTGTTATTTAACCTTGTGGAAGGACCGCCGTAGTCAAATTAGATTCAACTAAAGTGGGAGAAATAGACACCCACCAGCCACCTTTATGCAAAACAAGTTGCATGTCAATCGCTGGAACCGGTCTCATGTACGTCGACATGTAAGGTTGGTCCGAGCCGCTTCATCCCACAATACCGCTAAATCAAAGTAAGACATAGGTAGTAAGCAATATGAACATCACCACCCACAACTCCTTTGTGTTCTACTAGTGCATATCATCTATGAATAGACCTGGCTCATGATGCCACTATTGGGGAACATTGCATGGAAATGAAAAAAATTCGACGCACATGCAAGATCTATCCATGGATATGCATAGCTACGACAGGGGAAGAGCATCTACATACCCTTGTAGATCGCTAAGCGGAAGCGTTTATCAACGCAGTTGATGAAGTTGTACACTTTCACGAGCCATTCCGATCAAGCACCGAACGTACGACACCTCTGCATTCAGCACACGTTTAGCTCGATGACGTCCTCGCCTCCTTGATCCAGCAAGATGGGCGGAGTAGTAGATGAGTTTCAGCAGCATGATGGCATGGTGACGATGGTGGTGAAATTATTTTCGTAGAGCTTCGCCGATGAACTAGAGGGAGGAGATTAGAACCGCACTGGGCTTCTAATTATGAGGATTAGAGGTAGCTAGGGCTAGCTCTAATTAGTCAACTAGGACCAACTAGAGGAGGCTCAAAAACTAGTGTACTAGGGACTAGCTGGTGTAGGGTGGAACCCTATGGGGAGATCTTTCACGAATTGGAGGGGGAATCCCCAAGAACAAGATGAAAACAAGAGGGAAAACAAGAGGAACACTCAAGAACAAGTCAAATCACACATCCACTAGACAATCAAACACACAAGATCCACAAGGTACATGAACAATCAAAGGGAAATAAGATACATGGTAGAGTTCATCCCAAATCCTATGAAGGAGATGAAGGCTTGATGATCTAGATAGATCCTTCCCTCAAGGGGGTCTTCATCCACTAGGGATCTTCTCCAATGGAGGTATTGAACTCCAAGGGAGTGGTCTCTCTCTCTCAAGAGGAGGAGGTAGGAGCAAAGCTCACCTAAGAATGAGCTATCACTTTGCTTCCCCTAAACATAGCCCTAGGTACGGTTTATATAGTCTTGGGGTCGAAGTAGGTGAAGAGGGGCTCGGATTGGGGATCACAGCCGTCCATCCTGATGAGCCCGTGCGCACAGGGTAAGTTGGGCTCGTGCGCACGAGGGTCCCGTGGGCACGGTACAGGCCCATGCGCACGGGGTGCTCCAGCGCCAACTCTCTGAGTAGTCCGTGCGCACGGGGTCTTCAAGGCCCGTGGGCACGGGGTCGCCTGGGAGGTGCAGAGTTGATCTTGCTGCACTCCTTCTTCCTCCTTGTGGCCTTGGGGTCCTTCTCCTACTCCTTGGGGGTGTTCCTCACTAGCTTGGTCGTCGGTCTTCGTACCTAAGGACACATAGAGCACTTTGGTGAGGTAGCAAGCAAGTCCAATGCATATTCATGATGTTCTCGAAGAAGAGCGGGTTCACCTTAATTCCAATGGCGTATGTTCGAGGTCTCGTCATATGTCCTCTTGGGGGATGGAGAGTAGTTGGAGTGTACATGGGGATGAACATGGGATGCTCCGCATCATCTCCCCCCCCCCTTGGGAAAGATCCGACCTCGGATCGTGATCCTCATCACCATGGAAACGGTTGTCGTAGACGGACTTGTAATTGGACGAAGTTGAAGACATGGCGCAATCCAAGTAGTCCAAGGTGTCACCGGAGTGATAGACATGCAAAAAGAGCAAACACAAGCAACACTTGGAAATACAATGGTTAGCGCACACAAAGTGTCCATCCAATAAGAATGAGTCCGTGCGGCAAGATTGGTCGTGACAAAGCGCATGAAGCTTATCAAGAAGATCTAGAATGAGATGCAAAGCATTCATGGGAGTTCATGCAATCATTGTGCACACAAATGTGTTGTAAATATGATCAATGCAACCATGGTGCAAAATGATGTCATAGTGAGACGGTTTATCAATAGCATGAATATGGCAATGGATGCTCAACATGTGTATGTTATCATGCAATTGCTGGTGGACAATATGATCATGATATATGAATATGCCATCAAGGTAGATCACAAAAAATTTGCTAAGGAAGTGCACAAGCTCATATATCATAGATGACATGGAAATAGATGCAACAAGACAAGCATAATGTGAGTCAATCCATGCATGGGGTGCAAACTTGTGGTGAGTTTGATATGTCCATCGAGCAAGACATGTATGAGCACAATCAACAAATATGGAGGTGTTGGTGTACCAAAGATCGATGTCGAGGCATGAGTGGAGTTCCGAAGGTGCATCCTATAAGTGTGAGCGCTCCTCAATGTGAAGGTTCATGTAGCCCATCTCCAATGTCGCTCCTCCGTTCACGAGATGTATCATGTAGACAACAAGAAGGAAACAACAATGAAAGAGTGACCCATCCAATATGCGTATTGGAGGATGGCTCAAAGAGAAGGAGTTCACCTCAAGAAAGTTCCCAAAGATGTTGGAGTCATACATCATGTATGCCTTCACATAACCAATATGTCGCCTAACGGCACCGCCTTGTGAATCCTCCAAAATGAAAGAACATGTTAAACACTCGAAAAAACAAATGAGGTTAACGGAAATGCAAAACCTATCATTCGACTGGTAAGATACCCAACAAGTGTATGCATCAAGCTCATCATAAGAAGGTACAAGGGAGCATGTCATAGTATGGAGGCATATGATGCAAGAACAACCAAATACAAGAGGCTCAAGTAAAGAAGCATGCATCACAAGTAAGGTGTCAAAGTCTCCATGATCAATAAGCATAGCAAGTTGGCAATCAATACAAGGTGATATGAGAGATGCAACTAATGGACACAAGAGACAATGAACAAGATATATCATGTGAGAGGCATGAACATATATGTCATCAACCCAAGAAAGCAAGTAATAGTGGAACATGGGTGATGCAACATAGCAAGCAATCATAGCGACCAAGTCAAGCATGCTAGTAGTGCGAAGATGCAACATACTATAAGGAATCATGGCAAGCATGTCGTGTG
Organism: Triticum timopheevii; assembly: GCA_963921465.1. Classification (NCBI taxonomy): domain Eukaryota; kingdom Viridiplantae; phylum Streptophyta; class Magnoliopsida; order Poales; family Poaceae; genus Triticum; species Triticum timopheevii. Next base: position 188,505,057 of record OY997262.1, read on the forward strand.
TGCAAATAGTGGGCATGAATAATGCACATGACATATCACAAGCATGAAAGCAAGATATGAGTAAAATAGCATGAATGTATTGGCGAGAGGACATATGTGAATAGCAATGGGGCATCATTACTGTCCCAACACAACAAGTATCAATAGCATGGGGCACATGATAAACATGGCAAAAGCAACAAGGATCTCCACCAAGCATGAAAATACACATAGGGATATCATAATGGTGAATCATGGGTAGATGCGAACAAGGGTCACAATTGCATGGCAAAGGCATAGAAGCAAGCATAGCATGCAAAGTGAACACGGTAAAATGAGCATAAGGTGACAAGTGGTAAATGGCCCATAGTCGTGTGAGAGCCAAGTAGAAGAGATGCGCGTAGTCCTTGCGCGAATGGAACGGTGGTAAGGATAGTCCACAGGATCCCAAAGCGTTGTTGCTCTCAAGAGCTCGTTTCGTCAACTCTTGGGATTGAGAGGTTGACGAGTATACATGAGTACCTACACAAAACAAAGACAAAGGAAAAATTGTGTGTGCATGGTATATGTACACATCATCCATCATGATGCGCACGTGCGTGTGTTTGTTAGCACAAGATATCCAATGCTCAAATAAATGAGATGCATGATATAGAAACATGTCATCCATCATGAGAGGTTTGTTATTATGTATAGCATAATGGAGACTCAAATTGTGTAATGCATCACGAGAAATATCTAGAGCATTGTTATTCATGGAATGCATAAGGTGCACGCAATCATGGAAATCATGCAAAGTATGAAATGTATCAAGATCTCCGAATAAGTATGAGGAAACTATGGGGATCTCCTCATGAGCATTAGTAAGAACATCACATGGAGAATATTGACAACATCCAAAAAAATGCATATTTGGAACAATGTGATCATGGCATGGCATAGTAGATGAATTGCGAAAATCATGTAAAGGAAGCATGGCAATATCATCACATGAAAAACAAAAGCCAATGACCATCATCTCGTCATCTATGTCGTAAGTGCAAATGGGATTTACTTCAATGGGGCATGCATAGTTACTATGTTGAGATTGAAATGATGCAATATGGTTGATCTCACTCATAGCATATGACAAGTTCAATGGATTGCCAAACATGATGTGACTAATAGAATTTTCACATGATATCCTATGGAGCATAGCATCACAACTAGACAACTCAACATGCTCATCATCATATTCATCATAAATAGGTAAGTCAAGGCATGACGAAGTTTCACTAGCATGAAGCATGGTAATAGGTGGGTCAACATCATGGGAGCAATCATTGTCAAGAGCGTCCACTAGTGTAAAAGAGAAGCACCGTCACCTATGTTACCTTTGGAGCGTCGCTCATGTGTTGTAGGTGAGGTGTTGAAGATTGTCTCATTGTCATCTTCATCTTGATGGAACCATGTGGGGGTGCATCATCGTCCACCATGGCCATCATATTGTCCATTGGAGGGATGGACTCATCGAGGATAGGCATGTCGTCATGTAGGAGACCTAGCACCAAAGAAGAAAACACACTAGGAGTAGAGGTTAAGTCATGAGAAATCATGGTGGCCTCACGTGTTGTGTCAACTACCTCACTCACTAAGTGTTGTGGCTCACTCACTCCCTCAATGATGCTCTCACTCATATGGTTGGTGGAGTCACTCAAATGGAGCTCAACCTCACATAGGATGTGTGGCATGCTCTCATGTGTGGGGCTAGTGGTGGTCACACTCATCCTCTCATAGGAAATGCTCTCAATGTCACATATGGTGGAGTCACTCATGTCACTCATGTGGTGGTGGTGGCTCTCCTCACATGGCACTTGGGGCATCTCGACATATGTGGATGTCGGAGAGATGTAGGTGCAAATGTCTCCATTCTCAACTCCTATCGCCGTGGTTGAAGGGGATGGCCCTTGCTCGACCTTCTTGTCGCCGTCTTGGTGTTGGAGGCCCGTATGATGTGGCACCTCGTAGCTCGTAGGTCGTCGCCTTGGACTTGATGAAGTCGTTGTAGGCGTACTCGTGGGAAGTAGGCGAAGATTCCGTACGTCCAAAGGCGAAGATGCCTTGATAGCACTTGGCGAAGATGCCAAAGTGGTTGGTGTATCCGTAGCGCCGTCTTGGTGGTGGTCGTCTCGCAGTCTTCTTTTGTGGTCTTGAAGCTTGCACTTGGCGTGAAGTAGGGCTTGTTGGGACTTGTGCATTTGCGCTTGTGGAGCATCTTCATGATGATGATGTCGTTGTCGTGCTTGAGCTCGTAGTAGATGTCGTTCATCGCCGTCGTGCACATGATGCTTGGATGTGACTTGCCCTTCGTGACGATGTTGATCACGAACGTGATGGTGGTCGCCATGTAGATGTGTACGAGGACGATTTGCACTTGCATCATGGCCGCGCTCCGAAGATTTGTGGCTTGAATGTCGCCGCCTTGAAGATAACAAATGGGAAGAAGACTTGATCAAGGTTCTAATCTCCTCCATCCTTGCATCTTGCTCCTCTTTATGTGCGGAAAGCTTCTTGTCGATGTAGTCCCTTTTCCTTTCTTCGGAGTGACGAATGTCGATGGAGATGTTCTCGATGCGCTCTCGCAATCTTGATTGTGCGCCTTGCATTTGTCATTGTAGATCGAAGATGGACGCTTTGGTGATGTAGTTGTTCACGTCGTCGTTGTTGTCGTAGACCGGACAGGAAATGCCTTGCCTATCCATCACAAGACTCGAGCAAAGGTGAGTAGGAAATGAGATAAACAATACCAAGCTACCTTTTCCCAAAGTTGAGGATGTATCTTGTATCACTCAATGTGAAATAAAAGAATAGTGGAATTGGTACCGGACTTGTTCACTCACACCTACAAGTAAAAGCTTATGGTAGAGCTCGGTGAGGATAGTGGCACAAAAATTTGATGCAAAATGTTAGCAAGAGTCAATAATGTTGGAAAAGATTCACAAATTCGCAAGTGAAACAAGTAGACCAATAGAAATATGTGGTACACGGAAACACACACACGGATAGATAAATGGGGTCGTGCAACCAAGGAATGAGCACAAAATGTGGAGTCCACGGAAAACGCTCGTGTTGCACAACTCAAGAGAGACGCTAGCACGATTGCTCAATCGGCGGATACGACACTTGTGCACAACCTATAAGATGCAAAATGGATAAACTTCTATCCCAAGTATTTTATGTATGTATGGTCCCCGGTGTTTCTCTCAAGATGATCCAAGATGATCGGATATGACAATCTTATGTGCAATGGGGTATGATGCTATGGCACTTGCTTACAAGCTTCTTTGCTCTCTTTTTGCTTAGAAGCTTATTCGTTTTTTTCTATGGCCACTTTTGCACAATGCACAAACCAAGATAGCAATGGCGTATATGCGGGAACAAACTTGTGACACGAGATATGATACCGATATATGCACCACGATGATATGGTATGTATGCGATGGGAAGTATGATCACTAATGTGCACAAGTAACGTTGCCGGCAATACTCAAATGGCTAGTCTCGATAGGCAAGTAACGCAAAATGGGCTAGGGGTTAACAATGTAATTGCAAGGGGAATATACAATGGTGTCGTCGAGGTTACCGTCCTTTGCGATGATGAGTGGCGGTGTTCTTGATGTAGATACCGAGATGATGGAGTCTCGTCCCTAAGTAGCCTAAACACCTTAGGAGATGGAAAAACCGCAAACTCAAAATCTCAAATGACAAATGTCAAATGGTGGTAGTGGAAATGGCAATGTGGAAGTGGTGGTGGTTTGTGAAGAAGCAATCATCCCTAAGTAGCCGAAACACCTTAGGAGACTCACGTCGCCACTCAAACAACTACAAATGCTAAATGGAGCAAAATGAGTTAGGTTGCAGAAGTCGATGGTGATGTAGCGGATGATTTTGTGGAGGGCCTAGGCAAAGATGCCAAAATGTCAAAATTTTGATGGATTCAAATGGTGATGGAGCCTATCTAGGTGGAAGGAGGGTGTCAATAGCTACTCAACGAGCTAAAGAACGCAAAAATCGGACTCCGGATGTGGAAGTTATGGGAAAAACGGTGAAGTGCACGTGGCTGACCTGGGGGGGGGGGGGGTCGTGCGCACGGGGGTAGGAGCCCGTGGGCACGGGATCCCGTGCGCACGGTACATACACCGAGGGCACAGGGTCACCTGGGACACGCGGGTTTGGCAAATTTCTTCCCGATCTAGGCTCCAAATGGATGGATCTCATTGCTGGGGTTTGGTTGGGGGGAAGGGGGTGGTATGGGAGGGTGGGAGGTCGAAGGGACTGCGGCAGAAACGCACTGGAAGGGCCGTGCGCACGGGGTCTGTCTGGCCCGTTTGCACGGGGTCCTCGAGGAGCGGACGAACAGCTCCGGATCCGTGGCAAATCTCGAATCTGAGGTCAAAATCGAAGGGTGGAAGGTAGGGGAAGGCGGTAGAGGGGTGGATCTACTTGCTAAACACCAAATCCATGGATCAAATCCAACAAAATCTCATCAAACCAACAAATCACAAAAAAATTTGGGGCTATTTTTGGTGGGGAATTTTCAAATTTAGGACGAAATTACACAAAACAAGGCTAGAAAACAAAGAGGGGGCTCCAATTTCGTGAGAAACCATGGCTCATGATACCAAGATGGTGTAGGGTGGAACCCTATGGGGAGATCTTTCACGAATTGGAGGGGGAATCCCCAAGAACAAGATGAACACAAGAGGGAAAACAAGAGGAACACTCAAGAACAAGTCAAATCACACATTCACTAGACAATCAATCACACAAGATCCACAAGGTACATGAACAATCAAAGGGAAATAAGATACATGGTAGAGTTCATCCCAAATCCTATGAAGGAGATGAGGGCTTGATGATCTAGATAGATCCTTCCCTCAAGGGGGTCTTCATCCACTAGGGATCTTCTCCAATGGAGGTCTTGAACTCCAAGGGAGTGGTCTCTCTCTCTCAAGAGGAGGAGGTAGGAGCAAAGCTCACCTAAGAATGAGCTATCACTTTGCTTCCCCTAAACATAGCCCTAGGTACGGTTTATATAGTCTTGGGGTTGAAGTAGGTGAAGAGGGGCTCGGATTGGGGATCACAGCCGTCCATCCCGATGAGCCCGTGCGCACGGGGTAAGTTGGGCCTGTGCGCACGGGGGACCCGTGGCCACGATACAGGCCCGTGCGCACGGGGTGCTCCAGCGCCAACTCTCTGAGTAGTCCGTGCGCACGGGTCTTCGAGGCCCGTGGGCACGGGGTCCCCTGGGAGGTACAGAGTTGATCTTGTTGCACTCCTTCCTCCTTGTGGCCTTGGGGTCCTTCTCCTACTCCTTTGGGGTGTTCCTCACCAGCTTGTGGTCGTCGGTCTTTGTACCTAAGGACACATAGAGCACTTTGGTGAGGTAGCAAGCAATTCCAATGGATATTCATGATGTTCTCGAAGAAGAGCGGGTTCACCTTAATTCCAATGGCGTATGTTCGAGGTCTCATCATATGTCCTCTTGGGGTATGGAGAGTAGTCAGAGTGTACATGGGGATGAACGTGGGATGCTCCGCATCACTAGCCCTGCTCCTCTATTTATATGTTGAGCCCTGGGGTCATTACTTGGGGAGAAGGCCTCCCCAAAGTCGGTTTTTGGAACGCAAGGAAGAGTCCTTCTCAGATTCCAGCACCAGACGCCACAGTCCTCGGCGTCTGGCCCAGACGCCATGGTCCACGGCATCTGGCTCAGGGCCAGACGCTAGGGTCCCTGGCGTCTGGTCCCCGACCTCCACAGAACTTCCTTTTGCACTGACCTAAAGCCCTGTGGGCCTTACCCTTGGCCGAACCATCATCCTATATATCAATCTTTACCTCCGGACCATTTCCGAGCTCCTCATCATGTCTGTGATCTCATCCGGCACTCCAAACAACATTCTGTCACCAACATACATAAGTCATATAATACTATATCGTCAACAGACATTAAGCGTGCGGACCCTACGGGTTCAAGAATGATGTAGACATGACCAAGACGCTTCTCCAGTCAATAACCAATAGCGGGACATGGATGCCCATATTGGTTCCTACATATTCTATGAAGATCTTTATCGGTCGAACCTTTATGACAACATACATAGTTCCCTTTGTCCGTTGGTATGTTACTTGCCCGAGATTCAGTCGTTGGTATCTCAATACCTAGTGCAATCTCGTTACTAGCAAGTCTCTTTACTCGTTCTGTAATACATCATCTTGTAACTAACTCCTTAGTCACTTTGCTTGCAAGATTCTTGTGATGTTGTATTACCGAGATGGCCCAGAGATACCTCTCCGTCATACGGAGTGACAAATCCCAATCTCGATTCACGCCAACTCAACAGACACCTTCAGAGATACCTATAGAGCACCTTTATGATCACCCAGTTATGAGGTGACGTTTGATAGCACACAAGGTATTCCTCCAGTATACGAGAGTTGCATGATTTCATGGTCGAAGGAACATGTATTTGACATTAAGAAAGCAGTAGCAATAAACTGAATGATCATATGCTATGCTAATGGATGGGTCTTGTCCATCACATCATTCTCCTAATTAAGTAATCCTGTTATCAAACGACAACTCATGTCTATGGTCAGGAAAACTTAACCATTTGTTGATCAACGAGCTAGTCTTGTAGAGGCTTACTAGGGACTTTTTATTTTTCTATGTATTTACACATGTATTTAAGTTTTCGATCAATAAAATTATAGCATCAATAATAAGCCTCTATCATGATTAAGGAAATATAATAATAACCACTTTATTATTGCCTCTAGGGGATATTTCCAACATGGGCCAGAAATGAAAGCAGGATCTATAAACAAGAAAAAGATAGACTTATCCGTATGATCGAAGCGTTAGATCTGAAAGTGGAAGCTAATGTGTTATGCGCGACCGAACAGGCCGCTGCTACCTCTTGAACACTGCGTTGGTTTTCCCTTGAAGAGGAAAGGGTGATGCAACAAGGTAGCATAAGTATTTCCTCAGTTTTGAGAACCAAGGTATCAATCCAGTAGGAGGCTACACGCAAGTCCCTCGTACCTACACAAACAAACAAGAACCTCGCAACCAATGCAATAAAGGGGTTGTCAATCCCTTCACGGCCACTTGCGAAAGTGAGATCTGATAGAGATAATAATAAGATAAATATTTTTGGTATTTTTGTGATATAGATTGGAAAGTAAAGATTGCAAAATAAAGTAGATCGGAAACTTATATGATGGAAAATAGACCCGGGGGCCATAGGTTTCACTAGTGGCTTCTCTCAAGATAACATAAGTATTATGGTGGGTGAACAAATTACTGTCGAGCAATTGATAGAAAAGTGCATAGTTATGAGAATATATAGGCATGATCATGTATATAGGCATCATGTCCACGACAAGTAGACCGACTCCTGCCTGCATCTACTACTATTACTCCACACATCGACCGCTATCCAGCATGCATCTAGAGTATTAAGTTCATAAGAACAGAGTAAAGCATTAGGCAAGATGACATGATGTAGAGGGATAAACTCAAGCAATATGATATAAACCCCATCTTTTTATCCTCGATGGCAACAATACAATACGTGCCTTGCTGCCCCTGCTATCACTGGGAAAGGACACCGCAAGATTGAAACCAAAGCTAAGCACTTATCCCATTGCAAGAAAGATCAATCTAGTAGGCTAAACCAAACTGATAATTCAAAGAGACTTGCAAAGATAACCAATCATACATAAAAGAATTCAGAGGAGATTCAAATATTTCTCATAGATAAACTTGATCATAAACCCACAATTCATCGGATCTCGACAAGAACACCGAAAAAGAGTTACATCGAATAGATCTCCAAGAAGATCGAGGAGAACATTGTATTGATATTCAAAGAGAGAGAAGAAGCCATCTAGATAATAACTATGGACCCGAAGGTCTGTGGTAAACTACTCACAACTCATCGGAGAGGCTATAGCATTGATGTAGAAGCCCTCCGTGATCGATTCCCCCTCAGGTGGAGCGCCGAAAAAGGCTCCAAGATGGGATCTCACAGGTACAGAATGTTGCGGCGGTGGAAATAGGGTTTCGTGGTGCTCCTAGATGTTTTCAGGGTATGGTGATATATATAGGCGAAGGAAGTCGGTCAGGGGAGCCACGAGGGGCCCATGAGGGTGGGGGCACACCCACCCCCCTAGGGCGCGCCTCCCTGCCTCGTGGCTTCATAATTTGCTTCTTGACGTACCAAGTCTCCTGGATTGTCATTGTTCCAAAAATAACTCTCCCGAAGGTTTCATTCCGTTTGGACTCCGTTTGATATTCATTTTCTGCGAAACACTGAAATAGGCAAAAAAAACAACAATTTGGGCTGGGCCTCTGGTTAATAGGTTAGTCCCAAAAATGATATAAAAGTGTATAGTAAAGCCCATAAACATCCGAAATGGGTAATATAATAGCATGGAACAATCAAAAATTATAGATACATTGGAGACGTATCAGCCGCCAAAACTGAGGCTGAGTAGAAACTTCGTGTTCTTCTTAGAGAAGAAGAAATGAAATGGGCACTGAGGGCTAAGGTTCTAAGAGTTGTCCAAGGGGATGACAATACGCAGTTTTCCCATATGATTGCGAATCGCACACATAGGAAAAAGAAAATCATCCAACTCGAACAGGATGAAGGTAAAGTGGTGGGACACGAAAATCTCAAGGTGTATATCTCAAATTACTATAAACAAATTTTTGGGCCACCTACAGACTGTTTCATGTCCCTTGACAAGCTTGCAGTTGTGGACATTCCCCAGGTCAGGTCAAACGAAAATGAGATTTTCTTTGCGCCCTTCACAGGAAAAGTGGTGTTAGAAGAAGCGGCACAAATGAAACATAATAAGGCACCTGGTCCAGATGGATTCCCGACTGAATTCTAAAAGAAATGTTGGCATATCATAAAGGGTGACCTCATTCTGATGTTCCAAGAATTCTTTAATGGCCACCTACAACTTTTCCACCTTAACTTTGGAACAATAACGTTGTTACAAAGAAGGAGGAGGTGGTGCATATTGAGAAGTTTAGGCCTATATGTCTTTTAAATGTGAGTTTCAAAATCTTTACAAAAGTAGGCATGAATAGTTGACACGGACCGCACATTCGGTGGTACAACCGAGTCAGGCGGCATTCATGCCAGGGAGACATATCCTAGAAGGAATAGTTGTCTTACACGAAACTCTACATGAAATCCACTCAAAGAAACTAGATTGGGTAGTTTTTAAGGTGGATTTTGAGAAAGCGTACGATAAGGTCAAATGGGCCTTCCTCCAACAGGCAATGCACATGAAGGGATTCAATGAAACCTGAAGGAAATAGGTGGATTCCTTTATTCAAAAGGGTAGAGTGGGGATTAGGTGAATGATGACACATGTCACTATTTTCGAACTCATAGAGGCTTAAGACAAGGGGACCCGATGTCCCCTACTGTTCAACATAGTGGCAGATATGTTGACAGTACTTATCGGTATGGCCAAGGAGAATGGCCTAGTAGGAGGACTAGTCCCTCATCTTGTTGATGGGGGGGTCTCCATACTACAATAGGCTGACGACACTATAATATTCATGGAACATGGTATCGCAAAGGCTAGAAATATGAAGTTAGTGCTTTGCCTAATATTCATGGAACATGGTATCGCAAAGGCTAGAAATATGAAGTTAGTGCTTTGCCTTTTCGAACAATTGTCAGGGCTAAAAATAAATTTTAATAAGAGCGAACTATTCTGCTTTGGAAGAGCCAAAGAGGAACAGGAAGCATATAAACAATTGTTCGGTTGTGAAATGGGATCCTGACCTTTTAGGTACCTTCGAGTTCCAATTCACCATCGCAAACTAACAAATAAAGAATGGAAATGTTTTGTGGACCGATTTGAGAAAAAGCTAATCTGCTAGAAGGGCAAGCTTATGTCTTATGGAGGTCGACTGGTGGTAATAAAATCAGTACTAACTAGTATGCCTATGTTCCTGTTATCTTTCTTCAAAGTACCTATAGGGGTGCGGAAAAGGTTAGATTTTTATCGATCCCGTTTCTTCTGGCAAAGCAATGAAGTAAAGAAGAAATACATACTTACTAGGTGGGATATTATCTGCAGACCCAAAGACCAAGGGGTGCTTGGGAATGAGAACTTGGAGATAAAAAATAAGTGCTTATTAAGCAAATGGCTTTTTAGGTTATCGGTTGAGACCGAAGGTACTCTTGGATCTCTTGTCGAGCGTCTTGGGCATCAGCCCGGGCCTCCTTCACGATCTCATAGGCTTTGGTGATCTCGGAGGCTAGCTCCGAACTCGTCCGCTCCAAGGACTCGCATCTAGCAATAGTGTCCTTGAGCTCTTTCTCAACCTCACCCACCCGCGCCTCATATCGTTGGCGGGCGGTCTGCTCCTCCTCTAAGCTTTTGGCCGCCTTGTTCGCGGCCGCCTTGCTCGCCTCTGCCTCCCTCTTGGCTTCGGCGAGGGCGCTTCTGAGGGACTCGGCCTCATCGGTGCCAACTGCGAACATAGTTAAAACATTATTTAGTCTATTTCAAACAACTCACACATATACAATTGGAGATTTATACTCAATGCACGCATACTTTGCGTCTCCTCCAACCGCTTGTTGATGCGGATTACTTCTTCATTGGCCAGCCGCAGCTTTCGAGTGAGTTCAGAAACTTTGGCGGACTGGGCGCTCGCCACCAGTAGGGAAGCCTGTTTTACAATAGAGTGTCACCTCTTCCGAACACTATGTGATCCTCTGTTCGGCTTCTTCACAACCGGACAGAGTCTCAGGGGATAATATCTATACACAGGCATATCCCTTTATTGAAATCGGTTAGAAAATTACATCGCATACCTCAAAGCCTGTTAACATGCTAGTAAAGGCTTAGTTCAGCCCGCTTTTGGCAGACTGAATCTTCTCAACCACCACACCCATCAGGGTGTGGTGCTCCTCCATGATGGAAGCACGACGAAGCGCTTCTGCCAAATTATACGGCGCTTCCAGACTCATGGAGGTCGCCAGTGGAGTCGACGCTCCCCCTCCTTCAAAGGGGGTCGCACGCCTGATTCCGGAACCGTACGGGTTTCCGGAACAGTGTTCAGCTGGGGGCCGGATTGGTCATGGCCCCCGTCCTCAGTCTCCATAGGGGTTGGCCCTCCCATGTCTTCGGCAGCCGAGGTATTACCCTCTGGCGCCGTCCTGTCGGCCTCTTGCACCTCTTCATGGACTGGAGGGGCTCTGAGGGAGTCCTGGACTAGGGGGTGTCCGGATAGCCGAACTATCATCATCGGCCGGACTCCAGGACTATGAAGATACAAGATTGAAGACTTCGTCCCGTGTCCGGATGGGACTTTCCTTGGCGTGGAAGGCAAGCTTGGCGATACGGATATGTAGATCTCCTACCATTATAACCGACTCTGTGTAACCCTAGCCCTCTTCGGTGTCTATATAAACCGGAGGGTTTTAGTCCATAGGACACAACAACAACAATCATACCATAGGCTAGCTTCTAGGGTTTAGCCTCCTTGATCTCGTGGTAGATCCACTCTTGTACTACCCATATCATCAATATCAATCAAGCAGGAGTAGGGTTTTACCTCCATCGAGAGGGCCCGAACCTGGGTAAAAACATCGTGTCCCTTGTCTCCTGTTACCATCCGCCTAGACGCACAGTTCGGGACCCCCTACCCGAGATCCGCCGGTTTTGACACCGACATTGGTGCTTTCATTGAGAGTTCCTCTGTGCCGTCGCATATAGGCCCGATGGCTCCTTCGATCATCAACAACGACGCGGTCCAGGGTGAGACTTTTCTCCCCGGACAGATCTTCGTATTCGGCGGCTTTGCACTGCAGGCCAATTCGCTTGGCCATCTGGAGCAGATTGAAAGCTACGCCCCTGGCCATCAGGTCAGATTTGGAAGTCTGAACTTCACGGCTGACATCCGCGGAGACTTGATCTTTGATGGATTCGAGCCACAGCCGAGCGCACCGCACTGTCTCGATGGGCATGATTTAGCTCTGCTGCCGAACAGTGCCCTGGAGGCCGCACACGAGTCCGCTCCGACCCTTAATTCGGAGCCGAATGTGCAGATCGAGGATGAGTGGTTAGACACCGCCCCGGGGGCTACAACCTCTACGGCGATGGAGCGAATACTGACCTTGTCCCTGGTGAAGCTCGTGACTCCGAGGTGCCGGACTCCGAACCTCCCGTGCCCCCTCTAATCGAATCCGATTGGGCGCCGATCATGGAGTTCACCGCCGCGGACATCTTTCAACACTCACCGTTCGATGACATCCTGAATTCGCTAAAGTATCTCTCGTTATCAGGAGAGCCCTGGCCGGACTGTGGTCAGGATGGTTGGGATGCGGACGACGAAGAAAATCAAAGCCCACCCACCACCCACTTAGTAGCTACTGTCGACGATCTAACCGACATGCTAGACTTCGACTCCGAAGAGATCGACGGTATGGACGACGATGCCGGAGACGACCGAGAACTAGCGCCTACTGGGCACTGGAAAACCACCTCAACTCACGACGTATACATGGTGGATACACCAAAAGGAAGCGATAACGAGGAACAACGGGACACGGCGAAGGATAATTCCCCCGAAAAACAACCAAAACAGCGACACAAGCGCCGCCCGAAGTCCCACCTTGATAACAACAGCACCCATACCGACCCAGCCATAGAGCAGGGCGAACCGGTGGACAACGAACATACCACCAAGCAACCATCCGAATAGGATGAATTGGACGAGCAACCCATCCCCGGCGAAAACAACAGTCCAGACGATCCCACGCCGGACACACCACCGGAGCATAAGAACCTTCACAAAAGGCTCGTCGCCACTGCAAGAAGTTTGAAGAAGCAGAAGCGGAAGCTCAAAACAGTGGAAGACGTACTTAGAATGAGATGGAGCAAAGTACTCAAGACCGCAGATAAATACGGCAATAGTCACCAAGCAAAGAGCTACCCGAAGCGCAAGCTGTTGCCCGAATTCGACGAGGAGGCCGTAGAGCTCCCACAGTCAAAAAGCAAAGAGGCCGCCTGGCCGGATAGACGACCAGATGACAGGCTAAGAGAGGCAAGCGGCGCCGCACACAAGCCGGCACACGATCCACATAAGGATCCTCGCAAAAAGGATGGCTCGGTCAGGTCCATCTACGGGCCAAGAAAGAAGGCTCCAGGAAGCAACACAACACGCAGAGCGTTCGAAGATAATGGCACACCTAAATACAGGGGCGCCGCACACCCACTATGTTTCACCGATGAGGTACTGGATCATGAATTTTCTGCGGGATTCAAGCCCGTAAACATAGAGGCATACGACAGAACAACAGACCCCGGAGTCTGGATTGAGGATTACATCCTACACATACATATGGCTAGAGGAGACGATCTCCATGCCATAAAATACCTACCCCTCAAGCTCAAAGGGCCAGCTCGTCATTGGCTCAAAAGCCTCCCAGAAAATACCATTGGAAGTTGGGAAGAGCTCGAGGATGCGTTTCGAGCAAATTTTCAGGGGACTTATGTCCGCCCTCCGGATGCAGACGATTTAAGTCACATAACTCAACAGCCCGGAGAGTCAGCACGCAAATTCTGGAACAGGTTCCTCACTAAAAAGAACCAAATAGTCGACTGTCCGGACGCCGAGGCCTTAGCAGCCTTTAAGCATAACATCCGAGACAAATGGCTCGCCAGACACCTCGGCCAGGAAAAACCAAGAACAATGGCCGCGCTAACAAGCCTTATGACCCGCTTTTGCGCGAGGGAAGATAGATGGCTAGCAAAATGCAGCACCAGTGACCCGAGTACATCCGAGGTCAGGGATGGAAATGGGAAATCACGACGCAGAAAAGATCAGCGCCGGAATAAGGAAAATGGCCCAAATAGCACGGCGGTCAACGCCGGATTCAAAAGCTCTCGGCCGAACAACAAAACACTGCCTCTTAAGGACAACAGTGACGAGCTATCCAACCTAAACAAAATCTTGGATAGGATATGCCAAATTCACAGTACCCCCGGGAAGCCTGCAAACCATACCCACAGAGATTGTTGGGTCTTCAAGCAGTCCGGCCGACTTAACGCCGAACACAAGGGGCTCAACACGCCAAGCGAGGACGATGACGAACCCCACAAGCAGAACGCCGGAAAACAAAAGAAATTCCCACAAGAAGTCAAAACAGTGAATTCACTTCAAGTGATAACAAGGAAAAATAGGGCGGCATCTACCAAAGCACATGCCGCACGGTCCACCCCAGCGGAATCCCGAGATTGGATGTCAAAACCAATTACTTTCGACCATCTGGATTACTCCAGAAGTATTCGAAACGCAGGATGGACTGCTTTGATATTGGATCCTATAATCGACGGACTGCAATTTACACAAGTCCAAATGGACGGCGGCAGTGATATAAACCTGCTATACCAGGACACCATCCACAGAATGGGGATAGACCCTACCAAAATTTGCCATAGCGGCACCTACTTTAAAGGAGAGACGCCAGGCCCTTATGCCAATAGTACGGGTTCCTTACTACTAGAAGTTGTGTTCGGTTCATCCGACAACTTCCGTCGCGAAAACCTAATCTTCCATATCGCCCCATTTAAAAGTAGCCGTCAAGCACTATTGGGACGCGAAGCTTTCGCCCGCTTTAACGCAATACCGCATTACGCGTCTCTTACACTTAAAATGCCCGGTCCACGCGGCATCATCTCATTAAAAGGTCATTCAAGACCCCGGACACGGCTAGGCGAGTCCGGCATAAATAAACTAGGGCTTCCTAGCCGCATACCCCTTTACAAGGGGCTGCGCGCACGAACAATGAGAGCCAATAAAGCTCAACTTTACTTTTTAAGTCATACTCTGTTTTAAACACATTTTTTGCACGATATCTTTCCAAACTAAGTTCTTCTCTTTTACACATGAACAGCGTGCTACACCCGTCCAGGATACAGCACAACAGAGACACAGGCGCAGACGTGCAGCAGGGACCCGTCACAAAGATTCTTTTCAGATTAAGACCCTGCGTAAACCTTTCTTACTGTCTCTTGTTGAGACACATCCCCCGGTTTCTTACCATAACCGAGGAGGAGGCTGGCGTTTTGGCATCGGCCGCGTCAGAAGTTCTCGCCCGTACCTGGACAATAGGGGCTCAGGGCATTGTTCTGCCCGTCATCATAAAGACCGAATACCTCAGGGAGTGTTCGGCGTCTCGAGTTAGGCCTTATATGCATCAGCTCCGAATCATGTCTTTGGTCAAATTTTGGGTTTGCCCGGCTCCTGTGTTTTGCTGCCTTACGTTCCGTATCATCGGCTAACGCGGCACCAGGAGAACTACTGCGATTGTGCCCCGGTTCGGCCTGGCGAGCACCTTAGTAGAGAAAGCCGAAAACTGACTGTCATGATATAGAGAGAGACTGGTCAACCACTCGATCGACTACCGGAATGTCTAGAATTCCTCCGCTTTGACGAAGGACCGTTTCCCGGTCAGGCATATACGCGCCCCGAATTCGGAGAGCGCGGTGCCCCTAGGGGCTATATCGTAGCCCCACCCTCGAACTCCTATGGCTAAGTGAAAGTGATAAAGCATTATAGTCCGGTTGCCTAGTTTGCTATGCTACCACCTCCTACACAGGACCAAGACGTTGGATTAAGTGTGAAAATGCGCCCTTTTGCAACACCCCCGCACCATGTGCGTGGGGGCTGAAGCCGAACACTGCCATATTTCAGGTTATACATACATATACATTAACGGCCGCACAGGAGATATTTCAATACTTGAACGCACAAGTATAAAAAGCGGTTACATTATAAATATGGTTTCACAAATCATACATATCATTTGAACATGACATTTTTCGAGCACTTAAATGAGCGCCCTGCAGGACTTCCCCAAAATAGTGCTCGGCGGGTAACCGGCTCTTGTCCGAACCCCGGGATGCAACATCGGTGGCATCCATCTCCGCCTAGTATGTATTAACACGGGCGAGAGCTATCCGTGCACCCTCTATGCAGGACGACCGCTTCATCGCCTTGATATGCGGCACCGCCCCAAGGAATTGCTGCAATAAGCCAAAATAACTCTTCGGCTTGGGCCTATCCGGCCACAGATGAGCCACCACATCCGTCATGGCAAATCCGGACAGTCTATTCAGCTCAGCCCACTCAGCCAACCGATCGGTCAACGGAAGTGGACGCTCCGGACTGTGGAATTGGGACCAAAAAAGCTCTTCCATCTCGTGATCCTTTTGGCTCCGGAAGTGCACGACCGCGTCCGCCGCACTCGCCGCCAAATCCAGATAAGGATCCTCCGCACCCCACAGCTGGCCCAACTGGGCATACTTCTGATCCGTGAACTTCCTGTGCAGCAGAAAGGGCTTTCCAGCTGCAATTTCTCCGGCCTGATGCAACTCCTCCTTTATAGCCCTCATTGCAGAACGGGCATCCTTGGCTTCGGCGGTGGCGTTCTTCAGGTCCTCTTGCTCCGCTTGGCGTTCTCTTTCAAGAACCTCATAGCGGTCGGTAGCATCTTTTAGTTTCACGGCCATTCCGGCCATCTCCTCCCTGCTTCGGCAGTGAGCAGCCTTTTCGGCTTTTAGCTCCTCCGATGCCTTCGAGGCAGCCGCATCACTCTTTCTGGCTTGCTCCTTGGCTCGAGCAAGCTCTGCCCGAAGGTTTTCCACAGCAGCGGCACCATCTGCATCAACCATACATCTTGTAAGGAATGAGCATCAGCTCCCTTACCAGGTGATCGCGGAGAAACCACTCACCTTGTGACTCGTCAAGTTGCTTATTGACCAGCGCGATGCCCGCATCCGCAACATCCAGCTGCCGCTTTAGTTCGGCAACTCTATCAGTCCGGCTGGTCACCGAACGCTCCGCCCCCTGAATAGGAATGGCGACATATTAAAACTGAGATTACGATCCTCGGCACGCTGTCACTTCTGACAACGTACCGAGTCTCAGGGGCTACTATCTATACAGGGCGCACTCTATGTGCAAAACTGTCAAAAGGCATGTCATTTTTACGTACCTCAAACCCCGCCAGTAAACTTCTGACGGCATCATGTAACCCGCTCTCAGCGGATGAGATTCTTTCAATCACCGTACTCATTAATGTACGGTGATCTTCTGAGATAGACGCCCTCTCGAGCAGATCCTTCAGCTCCCCCGGCCGTACACCAGTTGGTACCGAACTCTCCGGCCCTGCCGGACTCGGGGAGACCCTCCGTGACGACACCTCAGGGTCGTCCACCCCGCCTGACAGCGCGGCAGATGGAGGCGTCTCTCTCTCCATCATCTCCAGACGAAGGTCCCCCGAAGATGAGCTCAGCTGACAAGGGCGGAGATCCGAACTATAAGGTAAAAACTTCGGTTATCCTCAGAAATAGAAATAGGGATGTCCCTTATTACAAAACTCCCCCTTTTCTACTTACGGCTCACTAGAGGGCTGATTCCTTTGGGGAGATAGTGCGGCTAAGGCTTCTCCTGGCACAGGACCCTCTGGTGAAGATTTCTTCCCCCGCTTTGAGGCCTTAGCCTCCGGATCTTAGTAAGCGGTCCTCTTCTCCCCCTGTAAGAAGGGATTCTCGATCCCCCCTTTCTTGAAAGCCCCCTTTGTGGAGGCGGTAGTTTCTCTTTTTTTCCCTTCGCCCTCTTTTGAAGGCGCAACCTCCAGCGTCTTGACTAACACGGGATCCGGCGTGGTCTCAGGGAGGGGGGCCGGACACCGTATCAGTTTTGCTTGCGCTATCCACTCCTGTCCAAGGGATAGCTGGTTAAAAGGCAAATCCATAATAAATAAATGGACGATATGTCCGGACACAGGGCTACTTACTTGAGTATCCGGGCGATTGCAGCTTAGGCCGGCGTCCTCGGTCAAGTCCGGACACATCTCTTGTGATCCGAAG